>JARCFY010000005.1:58373258-59666592 GCA_029233225.1 Lepidodactylus listeri | reverse complement strand
GCTCCTCCCCCCTCACACTCACTGCTGGGTTGCTAGGCCCAACCCCAGCAGGGCCTTCCCCAAAGCCATCCCCCCCATATGCCTCTGCTTCCCTGCTCCCACTTCTCTGCCCACCCTGTCCAAGCAGGTCGGTCCTGCGCCACGCTGCAAAGGGTGTCAGAGGCTGGTGGGTCCCTGTGGAGGGGAAGAGTGGCTGAAGGGAGCACTGCCTCTACCATCGGGTGGTATGTGTGGCAGCAAACAGGTCCCCTTGCCCTCCACCGGCAGCCCTGGGCAGGATTCTGGGATATGGCGCCCAGATTGGGGGGGAGCCTTTTCACGGACTGAGCCGGTGGGGGGTAGGCCAAGGGCCAGGGTCCCTCTGCACTGGCTGAATCGTGGACTCTTCTCTGGGCCCCCCCCCTTATCCTGGGGCAAAGCAAGGAGGTCAGGATTGGAGGTAAAAACAGAACCAAGTTTGAGTCCAGTGTCACCTTTAAGAGCAACGAAGTTTGCTGCACTAATACCCAGAATTAAACTTTGTTGATCTTAAAGGTGCGGTGCCACTGGACTCAAACTTTGTGCCTTGGACATCATTAATTCATAGGGTCCCCAGAAATCAGAAGTGACTTTACATCACTAAACACACACATTGCCTCAGCGCTTAAACATTTTTGTGTAAGGGGATACGTACAGCTTGTGCATGTGTAATTGGGTGTATGCCCTGAGAAAAAAAGGGGCCGAGGTGGCTCAGAGGTTAAGACACTGAGCTGCAGACTGGAAGGCTGGTAGCTCAGCAGTTTGAGACCCAAGTGCCGCATGATGGGCACGGGGGGGGGGGGGGGGCACCAGAAGGTAGCCTCGCCTAGTGTGCAAAAAAACCTGGCGATAAGTATAGGTGAGATTGGATTAAAGTAATTGTTAATGGCAGCAAATTAGCATACAAATACAAGAGTTAACTAACAGATGTGGGAACTAAGTTTGGGTCCAGTTGCACTTCCATGACCAACAAAGTTGGTGTGTATAAGCGAGAACTGAGAGACTTAGCATGTGTAGATGCACACTTCCTCAGATACATTGAAAAAGATTTCTTAGCTGTACTTAAGCAACTTGACTATAATGAGCCCTTCCTGGCAACTAACTCCCCCCCCCACATACCTATATGTAACATTTGATTAAATCTGAAAATAAAATTATAGATTTTGTTCATAAGAAAGAGGATACATTTTATAAATAATAATCAAATAATATATCAAATTAGCTATGTTACAATGTATTAACTATATGCTGAAATATGTTGTACTATTGAATTAACTGTATGTTACCATGTGGGTAAAAGAATGGTTAATTTTATATTGTTTTGAAAGTGTTAATTACACTATAAACGATGAGGGGAATTATTGTGATTGATATTTTAATTATTTTCCCATAATTTTAGTACTACTAATAAAATTAAAATGTTGATTAAAGTGACAACTAGATGCAGCATTGGAAAGTACACTGGAGGAGGAGCCCCTCATCTCTATTTGAAATTTAACACACACAAAACCGCCCTATTTTATAGTGTCTGTAAAGAGCTTATGCCTTTTTACTTTGCTCTGTAGGCAGCCGAAATGCTCTACTGATTAAACAAATCTCTAGGGTAAACTGAGAACTGGGGGTTTGATTTAGTCTGAAACATCTTGATAAAGTCATCTCCATCCAAAAAAAATTAGAAAAAAGGCATCATGGCTGTTTTATTATCAGAGGGAAAAATAAGCACAGAAGGGAATTCAGACATAGATATGAAAATCAGTTGTATCTCTTTCATTTCATTATTTATTGCTTGTGAGTGCTGGTGACTGACACGCCAATGCAGAGAATTATTAGCATTAAAAGTGATCAATACTGTGATTAACATTGGGGCCTTGGATTCACCCATCAAAGTGAAGAAGAATCACAGCTGAAGCTGCCATTTTTTCTCCATGCATCCCAGTCCCTGGAAGGCTGTCTGTATCCTGCAAAAGTCAATAATAATCAGGAAGCTGTCCTTTAAAATGAGGGCTATGAATAGTGTAAACCAGATAAATCACACCACTTAAGATGGCTCCCCTCAGTGACTTCCTGGGGTCTAAATGCCTGATCCTATAGATCTGCTTTGCAGCTGTCAAAGCTACAGCATCAGCCTATGACAGACAGGGGGGCAAGCTAGGCATGGCCATCCATGTCTCAATGCAATTAAAATGTGAGAGATGTAAGTACAAGTGGTTCAAAAGTCCACCTAGTTAATTGCACTGTCCCAGCAATGGAGTGTACTGAAAATGACAGAGAAATTAAGGAGTTGCCTATTTCCTGAATTTTCTGTTTTTCACCATCATGGCCATGTCATAGCAAAGAGACCCCATTAAAGGAACCCCAAGATCAGCACCATTCTTATTTCTTATTTAAGGCTCTCCCAAGGCTCATAATAAGGTACACAGTAAAATCAAGACAGGTTCCACTAAAATTTCATGCAGCCGCAGGCACTTCCAGCATAACAATGGAGAAGCAGCCTATTGTATAAAATGGGTCTACTTGGAGGTAATCATATGAGCCACCTCCCCACTTAAAATTCCAGCAAAAAAATTCCATGATTAAAGCCTAATAATAGTCCTAACACAGAGAAGGATCTTCCAGCAATCACCCTTATCATAAACCCATCATTCCCCCAGATAAGCTATCTTAGTCCTGGATCCACCATAGGCCCCAGCAAGAATTGTGTATAGAGAATTGTGTGTTTCAGGGCACTACTGCTTTAAAATTTTCTTGGGCAGGCACATCAATTTTGGGATGCTTTTTCTGTAGCTGCCAGTTTTGAAGATGGCAAGTATGGTTCCTGTGATATTAAAATTCATGTCCCAGCTCCGGCGGCTGCAGCTAGTGCAGAATGCCGCGGCCAGGCTGTTGATGGGTCTCTCTGCAAGGGACCATGTCCAGCCTGTGCTGAAGGCACTGCACTGGCTGCCTGTAGCGTACCGGATCCGGTTCAAGGTGCTGGTTTTAACCTTTAAAGCCCTATATGGTCAGGGGCCTGTTTACCTAAGGGACCTTTGCCCGTATATACCCCAGAGAGCACTGCGCTCAGGCACACAACATCGCCTGGCCCTCCCCGGCCCGAGAGAAGCCAGTGGTGGCCCCCCACTGGTGGAATGAGCTCCCGGAAGACATCAGGGCCCTGCGGGACCTTTTGCAGTTCCGCAGGGCCTGCAAGACGGAGCTCTTCTGCCAGGCTTTTGGGGCCGCCACTGAGGGAAATGGCCACGGGCAACTGGCCAGTTAAGTACTGGTATATATGTAGGTGGTTGCCTCCTGGCTGTGGGGGATATAGTTGCTGCCCTGGCGCTGGATTTGTAATTTGCCGCCAGTTTTTAGTGGTTTGTGGTTTTATTGTAATTTATTATATTCTGTATGTACTGATTTTAACTGTTGTGAGCCGCCTGTGCTGGCTAGGCGGGATATAAATCCAAATAAATAAATAAATTTTTGTAGGATACTCATATTGATTTCAAACCATGTTTTTTGGGTCAATAAAACCAAATATACTATTCCTTTTGTTGTAAAACAAAATAAAGTATTATTCCTTTTCCTCATTTCCCCCTTAAAAAAAAAAACCCTAGGTTTTTTTTTTTGCAAGATAGCCTCTCTCTCAGAATGTGGACATTTTCCTCCACCTTGAGGATTGCCACCCCAACCTGCTCAGAAAGGGTGGGTTTAGGTGGTGTTTTTTTAATTATTTGCATGCCAGCATGGAAACATTTCAATGCTGGAGAGCTCCTGTGCTGAAACAAACAGACATTCCCATTAGGAAGCTTGACACCAGCAGCCCATCATTACCTTCATTATTTCATTCCAACTCCAGAGCAAATTATAGCATTCTCAAAGTTGCCAAAGTCTTAGCCAGGACTTTATTTCAGGAGCAGTTCAGCAAAGTAGTGTTCATGAGAAAACACCAACTCCTCCATTTCTTCCACATCCACAATTCCCCGCCCCATCATCAGCCCCTCCCCCTGCAGAATGGCAGCAGCTCATCTGTAGACACGTACATTTGCCTGTCTCCTTTGCTCTCATTCTCCCTTCCATTTGTTAAGTAGCTTCTATAGACAATACTTGGAAATAAGAATATATAGGGGTCTCCATGAGGCTGCTGCAGCACTTCAGCACCTGCACAAAAAAATGGGGGGAGGCAGAAAAACAATCCTAAATGTGAATTTGAACAAATGGGAGACTGATGGGGACCAAAGAAAACATGCCATTGTGAACTGATTGCGCTGATAGCACAATCATTGGAACCGCCAGGACACTAATGAAAACACAAAAAGCAGCTGCATTCTGGAAAAACCATGTCTTTCCAGTCACTCACCCTTTTGTGCTCA
Organism: Lepidodactylus listeri; assembly: GCA_029233225.1. Classification (NCBI taxonomy): domain Eukaryota; kingdom Metazoa; phylum Chordata; class Lepidosauria; order Squamata; family Gekkonidae; genus Lepidodactylus; species Lepidodactylus listeri. Next base: position 59,662,222 of record JARCFY010000005.1, on the reverse strand, counting down.
CTTTTGCTATGTATCTATAATTGCCTCATCTAGGAGATAAAGCCAAATTGGCCAATAAAATTCCATTTTTTTGGCTCCACTCTAATAATGGCCTAGGAGTACACTGATCATTTAGGTTCCAGCATTTTTCTTGTATAAACATAGCCCCAAATACCACCACTACTTCACAACAACAGTTTTTTCAAACTTTGCCCTGTTGCTCTGCAGACAATGATCTTCTCAGAGACTTATAGCTGGCCTCAGTCTTTGTCCCACTTTCCGCTTCTAATTGCTGCCTGAAATCACCCAACACACAGCACTGCTATATGCCATTTTTCTCCTTCCCTCCAGGACTTTCACCTTCTTCAGGATAGGCTTGTATGCTTTATTTATCCCCCCTATCTACGCTTAGGTATTTCTTAGAATTTAGATATTGTTTAGATGGTAAGATTAACTGTGTGTGTCTGAGCACGCACTTCTGTGCATCCTCAATTCTCTGCCTGTCTCCTGCTGTTCAAGATACTATTTTCCTAATCCAGATTTCGGTTTTATTCTATTTTCCACCTGCTTATTTCTGGAAACCACTCAATTTCCATAATGAAGTAATACGCAAATTTGGGACCCTGGTATGTACTAGACAGTGATTCCTTAATAAAAGTTTGCCCAGGATTACTCATGTGTATGCTTGACATGTAAGTGGGATGCTCCAAGCAATTAGGGCCATTTGAGTAACAATAAGGTTAGAGACATCCAGAGCATATGAACAGATAAAGTTTCCTTAGAGTAATTTAGACCATTGGGTCATTCTTGCCCCTATAGTACAGGCCCATAGCTATGGTGGGGCTTTGGGGGCTCTGCCCCCTTCCTTAAAGGAACAGCCCCACAAGAATTTCTCCTGTAAATGCTTTTTTAAATCATTTTAAAATGTTTTTTTAAAGGTGTATGCTCCTTTACGCAGAGTGGGGTGCTATGGTTGACTAATTCCCACACTGAGCGAGGGGATGGGAGCAAGGGGGTTGGAGTAGGTGACCTCTAGGATCCTTGCTCTGTGTCAAGAAACTGGTCTCCTTTAAGAGAGTTTTTCTGCCTAAGTGTTAGCTTTCTTGACTATAGAAGTCATGACTATAGAAGACATGCTGGCTTGTTAACAGAATGTTGCTTAGGTTGGCAGAAGTGATTAACTTGCAGCAGTTGGGAACTGTCATCTAAAGTGCCTGACAACTTGCAATTTAGAAATCTATCCCGGTAATAGCTTTCTATTGGCTAAATGGCTTTTCTTTCTGCACTGAGAACTTCAGCCCCACCAGAAAAAAAATGGCCCCACAAGCCACAAAATCCTGGCTACAGGCCTGCTGTAGTACTTTTTATTCCAACTGGCAAAGGCTCTCCATGGTCTCTGGCAGATCTTTCGTTGCCTTGCTAACTGAGATCCTTTTCCTATTGAAATGGCAACAGCACATGAATTAAGGCAGGAACCTATACTTCTGAACATATAAGCTATCATAGTTTGACATAGAACAAATGTTGAGTCCAGTGGCACCTTTAAGACAAACAAAAGTTTTTATTTACAGTGTGAGCTTTTGTGTGCATGCACACTTCCTCAGATACACTGAAATGGAAGTTAACAGTTCATATAGGCAGATTCCTCTACATAGGTAAACAGCAAATTAGCATACAACTTAATGAACATGTTTTGACATATGCAAAAACTGAACAGCAATAACAGGCTAAATTCATACGGTCACCATTTCTTTGAATTTCATTGGGGGTATACAGTGAAGTAATAAATATGTCAAAATAGGAGACAGCTGTGTAAAAGTATCCTTCTAAGAGTAAGAAACTGTGACTCTGTTGTTACACTCCATTAGTCACTTTTCACTACTGCTCCATTAGTCACTACTGCTTCAGACCAACACGACTGCCCACCTGGATTTATAATTTTACATAATCACATCCTTAGTACAGTGGATTTCCACAGAAAATCTATAAACACATTCAAAATTCATTTGGTTCCCCCAGAGAATTTTCTTCCTTTGCTGTTTTCTCCACTATGTGCTTTAATTCAAAACACCAAGTATTTGATATATATGAGGATGGTGATGACAGAGTTTAAACATGCAGAGGAATAGAGCACTGTTTAAAGAAAACAAACTCTGATAGAACAGAGGAGAGGGAGAAAGGCTTAACTAACTAACTGCTGTGAGAAACAGGAATGAAAGAGGGCTCATTTGGAGCAGGAAGTCTCCAAAGAGCCAATCAGGAAACAGGAAAGACATAATTTGAAATGGTGGAAAGTCCCTAATCTAGTTATGCTAACTAGCAGTCCTTCAGTTGCCCTCTATAGGCTGCTCTTATTTATTTATTTATTTATTTATTTATTTATTTATTTATTTCTCTCTCTCTCTCTCTATTGGTTCCATTTCTATCCTTTCCTTCCCACAAATAGGCTCAGAGTGGGTTACAATATTAGTCACAGAACAATAAAATCAGACATTAAAACCTGTAAAATCTTAACCCTCTACACAACGGCGTTCAGAATTACTTCAGACTATTTCCATGGTGTCCCAATATAATTTGGTTAAAAGCAGAAAGGGCTAAATCCCATTCTAGATGGTAAATACCCTAACCTCAGATAAACCAAGGCGGGTTGTTGTTCAGAGTCCTCAAAAATTGAAGACCTTGTAACAAATGAAACAGATGGTAACAGGAAGATAACAAGAGAGGCCAGATGATATTTGACGTCTGCTGCCTCACCCAAAAGCCTGGCAGAATAGCTCTGTCTTACAGGCCTTGCAGAACTGTAAAAGGTCCTGCAGGGCTCTGATCTCTAGTGGGAGCTCATTCCACTAGGTTGGGGCCAGAGCCGATTGATAAGGAGGCATCCAGAACCACATCCAAGCTCTTGGCAGTTGGAGCCAGTGTTAAGGGCACACTGTTAAGAACTGAGAGTGGCACCCCAAACCTGAATCCCCCCTACCTAGCCACAGAATGTCTGTCTTAGTAGGATTCAGTCTCAGCTAGCTCTGTTTCAATCATCCCACCACAGCCTCTACCCCCTCAGCCAAATTTGCTGGGGTGGTATCTGGCCATCCACCCATCAACAGATATGCTGATGGCATCCCAGTCCAAAACTGTGCACTAGTTATGCAAGGGGGCACATGGAGATGTTAAACAAGATTGGAGAGAGGACTGGCTCCTGAGAAACCCCACATACTAACAGGTGCCTAGTTGACATCCTCTCTCCCAGCACCGCCCTCTGTCTCTGGCCTTGGAGAAATGAGGTAAGCAACTTCAAGACTACTCCACAAACTCCTATGTCGGCAAGCCAGTGAGTCAAAAGATCATGTCGAGCACTGCTGTAAGGACACGCAATAACAGCAGTGCTGACCCACCTCAATTCAACTGGTTGTAGAGATAGTTCGCAGAGGGCAACCAGTGCCGTCTCCATCCCAGGGCTGGGATGGAAACTAGACTGGAATGGGTCCAGTGACGATGTGTCATCTAGAAAATGCCACCGCTCTCTTGATTACCTTACCAAGAAACAAAAGATTTGAGACTGGGCGGTAATTGGAAGGATCCATAGGATCCAGAGTTGTTGTTTTTTTCAAGAGTGGTATAACCACAGCCTCTTTTAATCCCTAAGAGTCATTCAACTGTCCCCTATAGGCTGTGGTTCTGAGCTTCAAGTAGGTGCACTATAGACCTTGTATATTTCAACAGATGGATCCATGGGGCTGATCTAGGAAACGAAGGCACTTCTGCCACTGAAAAAGAACTTTCTTATTTCTTCTCTGGTTGCACATTGAATACCCTGAAATGCTGTTTTTGGGAGACAGGAGACACTCAGGTGGGCAAAGTAGGGATCTGTGGAAGAAAGAAAGAATCAGTGGATTCTTTCCACTAGTAGAAAACAGCATTTGGATTCAACCCATTGTTGCTAGGAGTTCAGCAGCGGTAGAGCTACGTGGACACACACGGACTTTCGTTAGGAGTTGCACATATGTAGCTTTCTTTTTCATATATACTTGAATCGAGACAGGGGTGTAGAGTTTTGGAAATCCCGGGAGGGGGGCTCCTTAGCGCGCGTGCAAAGCGCACGCGCTTGCTGGAACGATGTTCTCCCCCCCCCGGAAACCGCCCCACCTCCCCGGGCCCTTCCAAGGCCCGCCAGCCGCTGCTGCCGGTGCCCCGCTCCCCCCCGCCACCCCTTCCCTCTCCCTCTTCAGCAGCGGCCGCCAGCCTCGGAAGGACCCGGGGAGGTGCGGCGGCAGGCGCTCTGTTTTCCCAGGGGTGGCTGAGCCCCCCCCCCGTACTCTACGCCTATGAACCGAGATCACACTGTATCATAGGCCCATTCTACATCTAGCATTCGCTCCATTGTTTTGCCACACCCACACTGGAACAAAAAAAGATGTGGCACAAAACCACATTCAGATACCCCAGGCCAACACCAGACTGACTGCAAAGTCACCCCTTAATGGGCATAAATCAATGCAGATGGTACCATAAAACAGAGAGATCGATCAAAGTGAAACTGGCATGCAATGTGGAAAGGAATTTCTGTTTCAAGGTGGATTTGGTAAAACAGCGGAGCAAATGCTAGATGCAGAATGGGCCATAGTATTTATATAGTCTTGAAGCTGGGTGAACATTATTGCTTTTGTTTATGTTTATCTCATCATGAATGCAGCTCAGACTTGCAAGACACCACCATCATCCCCTGTCAAATGTATAGTTTTTAACATTTCTTCCAGGTTTGAATATTTTGCATTTTCTCAAGAAGCCACAGAGCAAGGTGGAAAGGAAAGATTAATTTTTTTAAAAGCGTTTATTACTTCTATTCATAAACTATACTGTGAAAAAGAGTATAAGGGTTTCTCGGGGCTCCTTTTTGCTTCAGGCCTTTACATTATTATTTTTTTACACTGGGGTTGGGTTTTATTTTATGCCTGAATAGCTATATTAATGGAACCATACTGTACTATCTGAATTAGATTTGCCTAGTTGTGAACATCAGTGGCTGGAGCAGTTGAGCTAATCTGAATTAACCTATACAGCTTGAATACACTTGAGCCTATGAATATAAGATGACATTAATCATAAATTTCCAGTGAGCTAGAATAAACTTTATATGCTGCCAGATACTTTTGGAAACAAGAAGCCAAGATGGAGCTGAGAAAAGTGTGGCTACAAAAAAGAGCTGGGGGGGGGGGGGGTGAAGCAGTATTTGAATTTATAGGCATGTTTTTCATCTGTGTTGTTGTTGGGTGTGTTTAAAGAAGACCTTCAGTTGTTCCAGGGCCATCAGCAACTGGCTGACAGTTTGCAGTTGCCTGTTTGTCAATAGGTGACTCACAGCTGACTGGGCAATCAGCTGGGTTCTGATCTACTACTATCCCCCCTCAGCAAATCAAACTGCAGGTTGGAGCCCTGCTCCCTGACCCAGGACCCCCATGTGACACTCGTGGGCCCTAGGCACTTTTGCCTTCATGAGCCCCTAGCATCATCATAATATCAATATTAAAGATTATGTCTGATATAACTTTAAATTCTTCAAGTTTTTTCTGTTTTAGGCAAAATTTAATAAATTTTCATGGGCCCTAAACATTTCATTTTTTGCTGATGTGTTCAAAAAAATTAAAACATTTTGTTTGACCCTAACAGTTCATTTTTCTTCTTCTGATTTTAAAAGAAATTAAAACATTTTCATGCCCCCCTGAAAGTATTGTAGGCCCTAGGCACGGTGCCTACTGTGCCTAATGGATAAGTTGGCCCTGCACTGACCTACTGTTTTTTTGTTGTTGTTATTGTTGATGTTGGATACAGTAAGCAGCTCTGCTCTAAAGTAGTTTTACTGGGTCTTTACATTTTCAGACCATGACTGCGGAGAACTCACTCTCTCTCTCCCTCCCTCCCCACAACTTTCCCTTCCAGATAAAGAGACAACAAAGCACATATTGCTTGTAGCTTACAAATCCCACTCATTGCTTGCTCCTGCGTCTTCCATCTTTTTTCCCCTAGCTGGGCCTAGAAGCCCATTTGGTTCACTGGGCCTGCAGGGGGTTGGGGGATCAGTTAGTATACTCTGTTTCTGCAGTCCTGGGGAAGCAACTCTGTTTCTGCAATCCTGCTTTTCAGAATCCTCTATGGGATTTTGAGAGTCTTGCTGGGAGCTCTGTTGAAGTGATGGCTTGGAATGCTGAATTTATGGCCGCAATAAACAGGGTTGTTCATCCGTACCCTGTCCTGCTCTGCAGAAGGGCTCCTGTTCCATAGTCTGCCAAGGAGTTAGGAAGTTTGAAAAGGGTGCAGAGAGCTTCATTATCACTGGTCAAATATTCATGCCAAGTAACACAGAACATGTCATAGAGCTCATTGTGGGACTATCAGGTTTAGGGTTGCCAACCTCCAGGTGGGGCCTGAGAATCTCCTCCTTTTACAACTGATCTCCAGCTGACAGAGATCAGCTCCCCTGGAGAAAATGGCTGCTTTGAAGGGTGGACTCCATGGCATTGTACCATGCTGAGGTCCCCCCCCCTCCCCAACCCCCCCCCCTCTCCCAGATCCACCTTCAAAGTCTCCAGGTATTTTCCAACTCAGATCTGGTAATCCTAATCAGGTTGCAGTGGTATCGTGCAAATAATTTTTTCTCTTTACCACCACTGCGTTGATGAAATCTTGTCCAGCAGTTATTTAAGGTAGTGTGTGATCTTTTGATGTATAAATCTAACCTCCTTGAAGTTGAAGAACTCTGTTCCTGTAAGGATTCTACAGTGTACTTTGCTGATAAAAACTCTCTTATTCTGCCTAATTTATGCCAGAACCTGGTGACCCTGTGCTGGGGGTGTCAGAAGCACCCACTTATCTGCATTGTACGGATAATTTCAGACTGAACTCCCTTACTGATGTGGACCAGAATCCAAATTTTAACTTTTCCTTTCCTGGCTGGTAACTTCTCAGGGATCTTGTAAAGCAGTTGAACTTACCCTGTTCAATATGCATGATCACACTGCTGAGTTCATCAGTGATATGTTCAGTTTGTATTGAACAACCTGAACAACTGTTGAACAAGTTTGCAGTTGCCAGTTTGCCAGTAGGTGACTCACAGCTGACTAGGCAGTCAGCTGGGTTCTGATCTACTACTATCAACCCTTAGCAAATCAGCTACACAGTGGAGTTGCAAAAGGGAGTAGAGAAATTGCTTGTTTCAGTTACCTCCCCTCTGTGGGGGGCATAAGGACAGAAGTAATGCATCTGTGCTCCCCATTGCAAAATAGAGAGAAGGAGGTTATTTCTCTCCTTTTCTTTGCAGTCTGTCCAAGACAAGAGTTTGGGGTGGAGAAAGGGAGGAGAAATCAGTTAAATATGGGGCATCTCCACAAGTCTGGGAGATTGCAAGTTTCCAGAAGAGATCAGAAGAACCTGACTTCTAGCTGATCAGCTGGGAGTGGGCTTATGATTCACCATCATCTAAAAACAACTAAATTTCTCCAGCACAAGATCAAAAGCTGAATTCCAGCTGATCCCTTATCAGCTGGGATTCAGCTCTGATGACTGCAAGTAGCCTGCTGTTGTGACTACACATGAACCGACTGCAAACAGCTGGATAGCATGTCAATTAATTGACTGCCTGATCACCACTGATGAACAGAAAGTGAGCCAGACTGGCTGGCAGTTATTTAAGCATCCCTACTAGTAACATCATACCAGGAAAAAGTGTGAATTTAAAGGTGGTGGAAGTTGCTTTCCTAGTGCCTTTGGAGGAGGAAAACATGATACCTAAGGAGACTGATATTTTAGAAAGAATTGATCTGCCAAGCCTGGATGGGGTAAGTGTACATCTTGTTCTTTTTGAGGGATGGGTTCTGGCTGAGAAACATGGTTAAAAGCCTCTTTGAACAATGACAGGATTATGTGTATAGAAAACTACCAGCCAAGTCTGACAAGAAGTACAAGGAGTGTTCTCAGATTCCTTACAGAAACACTGTTTCAGGATTTCATATGCAAACATACATCATGAAGCTTTAAGTGTGGCTACAAGGATTAGGAGCCCCAAACAAATTATCAAAGAAGAGGCCTACTAAGGAGTAGAACTCCAAGCCTCAAAACAGAACTCACAAACATCCTACATTAGTTATGGGTTCTTCATAGCTCAAAAAAAATAACTGGGGTATTACTAGCAAATGTGGAAAGAACAGTTCTTTCTAGTGAGTGACTTAACTAGAGATGTTGCTGAAGTATGCATTCCCTTGGGTATAAGTACAAACATCACCAGCTTGTAATGCTCACCTGCAGAGTAAGACACTGAAGCCCCTAATACTTCTCTGACTTAGATGGCACTTTTGAAACAAAGAAGAATTCCCTCTCCTCTCCTGCTTTCAGATTGATTGATTTATATATGTATTTCTATGCCATCTCTTCACAGTTGTGCTCAAGACAGCTTACAATTGAAACACACAGCATAGAAAGAATATGCCACTAAAAAACTAAGCCATTAGAAATAAGCAACATAAAAAGAAACCATAAAACAGAGACCACTAAAAAGCTGTGTTTTAGCCTGGCGCTTCTTGTCTAGCCCAGTCCTAAGATGCCAACCTAGTGAGGTATGTTAAGTCTGCTAATTTGTGAGCAAATGCTTTTATGACTAAAAATTGCCTTCTTAAATGCTGTTTCATTCCAAGACACAGGCAACGAGATTTGAACTGACCCCATTATTAGCTTCTGAAGTGATTGTGTTGTACAGAGACAGATAGTCAGGCCAAGTCACCCAGCAGAGGCACAATTTTCATTATATTGTATGCTAACTGACTGCTCACTCTCTGCCTATATGTATGGACTGGTAACTTCCATTTCAATGTATCTGAAGAGGTGTGCGTGCACATGAAAGCTTATACCTTAAATAAAACTTTCATGGTCTTAAAGGTGCCAGTGGACTCAAAACTTTTTTTTTACTGCTCCAGACCAACGTGGCTTACCCACCTGAACCTATTACCCAGAAGAGAAAGTCATAACAGCAGTTGCATGTCCTGCTCCACTGCAGACTAGGCAGTTTGGCTAGCAAAGACTGGTGCCGCTTGTACTATCAGTACAGTAACCCCATGGGGAATCTGTAGATAGGATTTTTTTTTTAATGTGACCTTGCTTCCTTGGGAGAGAGTTATTGTAAACAGAATTTGGATGAGTCAGGAGTAAAAACTATGCAACATGACAATGAAGTGGGTGTGAAAATATCCCTGCAGGGCAGGAAGGGTTGAGCAGAACAATTAAAAAGAGATGTACTCTCTCTAATGAGATTTCCCCAAAAATAGGAGCTTGATCACGTTTTTAGTACAAAGTGGAGAAGTTATTATGCTTTGGCATTTACTTGTCAGATGTAAGGTCACTACTGAGATTAAGAGACAAGGCTGTATGAAGAGGAGATGAAAAATTAAACTAAGGAAGTAACTGGACAGAAAAAGAATAAATAGGCATATTGTCCAGTCTGAAGTCAAGAGGCGACTGTCTGGAACGTCTGATGGACCCAGCAAAAGAAAAGAAACAAAAAAAAAAGCTCCACTGAATCAAAATAAGCATCCATTTAATCATGTTGCCAAGGACTGTCCGCATAATATATCCAAAAAGCCCATGAGGAAGTATGAAGACAACAGCAACCTCCCACATTTTTTGCTCTGAAAAACTAGTATTGAGCCATGCTGCCTCTGCACCTGGAGGTTTCGTTTAATACCCATTATTGTCTGGACACATGGTAAAGAAGCCCTGGACATATTTCACCAGGCATTCAATGACTTTCACCCCACCAATGACAATGAAGCAATCCATGCAAAATATACATTTCCTGGACACTACTGAAAAAGTACACAATGGACACATAGACACCACTTTATACCAGAAACTTCCTGATCGACACCTAGTAAAACCTACATGCCTCCTGCTACCGTTCTAAATGTAGGGCGTGCTCAGGTTTTAAATAGATTTTCTATTGATTTTCTGCTGTTTTATAGAAACCTCTGGGAGAAATTCTCTGGGGTTCCCTGGAAGAATTGACAACCTTACTAAGCACAGTTCTACAGAACCAAATGGTTTAAATCAACTCTGCTTGACAGCAAATAATGTTTTAATTGGGCCAGATGTTTTTATGACACCTTTTAAACTAAACTGGTATGGCCATCCCAATAGTGTTCCAGCCAATTTCCAATTAAGATGTACTTTCTACCTGTCATAAGTAAGATAAAGGTTAAAGTAAGATAAAGGTTACATTTCTTTTCCATTGAATTTGTGAACAGTTTCCCTACTCCAGCATTTGGGATCTTTTGTTATAAATTGAATTTTCTATCTAGTTAGCTTTAAGCTGCTCTTCACCTCCAGCTTTACTCGGTCAAACATACTCTTTCCTAACCAGTTCCCTCACTGCCAACTCCCAGCTGCTGTTTTCCATCTGTCTCTCATTAACATTCTATCAGCTGTCATTGGTCGCTCTTAGGGAGAGGCGGAACCTAACCTGTCCATCATACCTTCACTGTCTCTCAATTCCATGTTTGTAAAATGAGAATGATCATGATTTATTTGGCATCCATGAGTGTGATGAGAACACTGAGAGAGCCAGTATAGTGGATAGAATGTTAGAGTAAAGAAACCCAGGTCAGTGTCAGGTGACTGGATGATCTTGGCCAGTCACTTTTTCTTGGCCTATATCTACCTCAGTTAGTTGTTGTGAGGAAAACTGGCATACTCTCAGGTATGCTGCCTTGAGCTCCTTGGAGGAAGAGTGTGAGCCAAATGTGATAAATAAATGAGTAATGGTGCATAGTTGCCAACTGGCTCAACATGCAGCATCAGAGCCTGCATTTCATACTCTTCTGGAGACTGATGTATACATGCGTTCAAGCATTCATACTGAAGTGAGATATATGATCCCAGTGTTTATATTCAAGCAGCCTGTGGTTAGGCACTAACACATTTCTTCAAGCATTTCACATAGAGAAAGTCTTCAAGCTTGACGTTTCAAAGTGTTTTATACTCACAGGTACAATGTTCACATCTTGATTTATACCTCCAGGAGAGCTTTATGCTCAGTGGTAGAGTGCTCTAGAACTGATTTATGGAAAGGTTGAGTGAACCAGTCCAGTAAAATGTGATTTAGTCAGAGCCTTAAACTAAAATAAAACTAAACCCCTTTCTGTAATTCAGAAAAGTTCAACTATATGTCTGGCCTTCTTCCATACTCTTACGGATACAGGACCCAACCACTAAGTATGGCTAAAATACCAGAATTGTTTAATTTATTAAAACATATATATCCCACCTTTTCTCTTGGTTCAGGAGAACAGATGAAAAACAATCCTGCCAGTACCTTAATAAACAGTAACCCTGATTATTTTAAACAAAATAAATAAACTTTGAATTGAGATGGATTTGTAAATGTGAATGCAATATTTACATCCAAGTTGCACATGAGATTTATGAAGCCTCTATCCAATAATGAAGTTTCAGGTCACATTTTTTAAAAGTTTAATACTGAAAACCTTGTTAACCAATACCAATATCTTGTATCCATCAGGGGTGTCGAGTTTTAAAAATCCGGGGGGGGGGGGCTCTTCCATGCGTATGGTAGCCAGAAAATTGGGGGGGGCTTGTGGGGGGCAGGCCAGAAGTGACAGGGCAGCTTCTCTTTCCTTCCCCAGCCTCCTTGCCACTGGGGAAGGAAAGGGAAGCTGCCCTGCTGCTTCTAGTCAGTTTCACTCTCCGCCAATCAGCTATTAGGTTTAACAGTTGATCTGCAGTGAGTGAAACTGAGCAAAAGCAGCAGGACAGCTTCCCTGAAAGAGCCCACAGGGCTGATACGGGGCAGGGGTAAGGGGCATGGCACATCAGGATGGAAGGTCTGGCATCCTCCCGGGGTGGGGCAGGACTCCTCCATAGTGGGGCTCTGCCCTCAAATGCCCCACCAGGGCTACAGGTCTGATCTCCCATAAACTTAGTGTTTTACTTCATGGAGAATCAAGCAAGTGAAACCATGTAATCAAATCTGAAGTTTCATTAGTGGGAAGGAAGCTTGCTCTGTTTTTAGTCCAGGCACAGGAACATATTTTTTTAAAAAGTCTCAGACAAGATTTAAGCTTAGCTACACAGGCAACTTACAGATACATAATAAAAGAGGATGCATCTTATCTCATCAAGCAGACACAATTTACACATCAGACAGAAGGTGAACTAAGCACCCAGATGAAGAAGAAACTATATATAAAAACTATATATATGAAAACAGCAAGATAACACCAACTAAACACCTGTACCGTTCCAGTCATTTAACAGGTCTGCTTTTGATGCTGAGCAAAAGTGGGGCCTGTATTTTCCAGAGCACTGAACTGGAACACTTCTTAGAGCTTCTTTAGACACTATCTTTCTTCCTAGGAAACTCTTTCCTTCTACGGTTTTCCCACAAGCTTTCTTCCCCAAGTTTTTGCTGAGCATAAAATATATTGTTATTGTTGCCAGAAGAAATCTGATCCTTTGGCATTTATACAGTCAGATTTCTCCCTTTAAGAATACCTTTGTGAAGAATACTTAAGTGTGGTTGGCAGAGTTTGGAAAAGAGAAGTCCTCAAGAAACCCCATGGGTACATAGCATTTTGGCCCAAGTGTTACAAGTCTGGAGAAGACAGATTAGAAACCCAGAGGAAATACAACCCCCCATTTTTTTTGCCTTTCAAAACTGGGAAGAAACACTGAGCAAAAGTGATGTGTAAACAATTAGGGGTCTAATTCTTCCTTCCAGTCCAACATGCAACCTCCCTACACTGCACAATAATTTTAAAATACAACAGTGAATCTCATTATCTCTTCTCTCTGCAAGCCATCATCCTGACTAAAACTGGGTTGCTGTGTAGAATAAAGAATGAAACAAAAGAAGAATTTGGATTGAGTTTGAGAATCTGAAAATCTATCAAGTTTGCTTAACACTGCCTCTTCTGTTTACCGTACAAAGTACATTAGGTAAAGGTAAAGGTTTCCCTTGCTCAAGAGCCAGTCAATCCAACTCTAAGGTTGCAGTGCTCATCTCCGTTTCCAAGCCGAAGAGCCAGCACTGTCCAAAGACATCTCCGTGGTCATGTGGCTAGCATGACTAGACACTGAGCTGCACAGAATACTGTTACCTTCCCACCGGAATGGTACCTATTTATCTACTTGCAATTTCTTGCTTTTGAATTGCTAGGTTGGCAGGAGCTGGGACCAGAGACAGGAGCTCACTCCATCACACGGCACTCAGGTCTCGAACTGCCAAACTACTGACCTTCTGGTCTGCAGTTCAGCGTCTTTACCACTGAGCCACTGCGGCCCTTTTACATTACATTACATTACATGTCCTAAAATCACACAGGACAAGTAAGATTACTGCTGATGCTATACCAACAATCAATATAATTAATTCTCATCATAGTCTCATCCACAGTGTGGATACTTAAATGCAGAGACTGGAGCCCTGAACAGACAAGACAGTTCTTTCTACAAACCTGAGAAAAAGCCAGGTTTGCAGAAAACTTTAAAACAATAATAATAATCAATTGAAGAAGAAAAATGAGCACTGAATGACTACACCAAGAAAAATAAAGAGAAGCTTCTAGTTGAAGTGCACAAGGCAGATTTATTTAAGGTTACAGAAACCAAAGGAGATTACAATAAGATTAAAATCATAATTCACTTTGACAACTGGAAGGGAAAGCACTTGCATGGGCAATATTAAAAAAAAACAGAATAAAGTTGATAATGAAAACACCTGGAACGTGAAGGCACATGAAGAAAAAAATAGGCACGTGAAGAAAGAAATGGAAAGATTCATTCTAGCTGCAGATCAAGAGCAGGCATTCAAAATGAATAGTATGAAAGCCAAGATTCAGAAGACCAGTGATAACAGCAAATGTCGACTTTGCAAAACAAAGGATGAAACCGTTGACCATATGATCAGTGCCTGCAGTAAAATTGCTCAAACATGAATGTCACAATAGTCTTTGCAAGAAGTATGGCTTACCATCAGCCAGAAATTCATGGGAGCACAAACCAGACAAGATCTTGGGGAGAATAAGGAAATAAAGTTTCTTTGGGACTTCCAGTTAGAAACAAACGCCTGGAGCATAAAACCCCTGATATCACAATTGCAGAAAAAAAATGAGAAATAGGGTTTGGATAATTGACACTGCAATCCCAGGAGACAGCAAAATAGAAAAGAAAGAAACAAAATACCAAGACCTACAAATAGAGTTAGCGCACCTCTGGGAGAAAATGGTTACTATTGTGCCAGTCATCACTGGAGCCCTTGGAGCAGTGCCTAGAAGTCTCAAAAACACCTGGGCATTCTGGGCATTAAGCAAATAATACCAGCTCAGTTCCAGAAGACAATGTTCCTTGGAACAGCAAGAATTCTTCAAAGATACAGCTGCAATTCCCAAGAACTTGGCTAGATCTTGAATTGCGGAACATCATCTACCAATCAAATATCTACTGTGACATTCTATCATCATCATACATTGGGTGGTTAACCCCCACCCCCCAATAAGAAAAGCAATTCCTGTAATTTTAAGAATGGATGCCCTTTGAGAAATCAGTGGCCATTATGGAGATTACTAGGCAACCACAATAATATTGCCAGCATTCAGACCTTTCTGTCAATAATCTGCTTCAGGTCTCCACTGAGGAAAAAGGAAGGAAGGATAAAAAGGTAAATAAATAAATCTAAAGACTGGGGGTGGGAGAAATTAAAAAAGAAGGAAGTTGGGAAAGGGGAGAGGATATGGGAGCTGTGTGCTGAAATGGGATACAGGGGAATGTGATACAAGGGAACGAAGCAACCTCCACCATTCCCTGTAGAATGTAACCACATAATATCAGAGGCAGCACAATACCGTAATAAATTGTCTATGTATATGGGACAATTCTCTGTTAGAATACCTTTGGCCACATAAATGCTATCCCCCAGCCAATAATCTCTGCAGTTTTTGATCAAGTGTATATTCAGTAGACGTTAATAACACCACCAATAAATATATGAGGACAGAGTCAGAATTCTCGTAGGGACATCCCATCTCTTGAACATCCCTTGTTGTGTGAGATGTGGAAGAAGAGAATCCATGTATCATTTACACAGGAAAATCCAGGAGATGAATGATTACAATAGCATTGACGTGTGAATGAAATCTAGGGTAGGATACACACGTGATGGGTATTATACTATGGTAATAATTCACCACACTTACCTGGATACCTTGGGCTAGCCCAATCTTGTCAAATCTCAAAAGCTAAGCAAGGTCAGCCCATGGTCAGTATTTGAATGGGAGACCACCAAGAAATACCAAGGTCATCACACAGATGTAGGCAGTGGGAATCCACCTCTGAACATCTCTTTCCTTGAAAACCCTATGGGGTTACTCTAAGCTGTCTGTGACATGATGGCCTAGTAGTAGTAGTAGTAGTAGTAAATTATTAATTCACTTCCTGGATTTGCCTTTATGGATCAAAAATCTGAGAGGCAAACAGTTCAATAATGCAATATCCAGTAATGGGTAGACCCAGCCTCAGACAGAAATTACTTCTGAAAGAAAAATTGCACAAAATACCAAGACCTGCCCAGTTTGGGCATGTAGTGAGCATCTACTGCTTTGTGAGACTGTATTTGCTATATTTCACTCCTCTTAAAGCCAAAACTGTATTGTGTCTAGGGAAAGGGGTTCTCCGGGCCCACCTTGAGGTAGGTAACCCTACCTTCCCCGTAATCACAATGTTTTAAATTAATTACAGAACAGTTCCCTAAAACTGTAATTCATGATGGGCAGGGAGGACACATTTCCCACTTCAGCAGAAGACCACCTCCCCCCCCCCCCCCGATCTTCCTGACACCACTCAGCTAGGCTGCAATGGAGAAATTGGGGCAATCAGCATTGATGCTTTGCATCATCCCATTACTAATATGTCACTTGCAGGTCATTACATCTAACAATACTCTAGCACAGTGTTTTTCAACCACTGTGCCGTGGCACACTGGTGTGCCGCGAGATATTGTCAGGTGTGCCGCGGGATTTTTTCAATGAAAGAAATGTGCCTTCTGGGCTGACCTTCCGGGACGCATTTGCGCATGCGAGAAAGAACAGTGGTGCTCTCTCGCTGATTCCGCTCGCACGCTCTGTGGCTGGCCTGAGGTAGGAGGGAGCCGCCGTTGAGGCGCAGCTCCCCTTGGCCTTGCGAGATGGTTTTAAATGAATGAGGAGGACTCATGTGCTGAATCAGAGTCATGCTAGACCTGTGGATGTTAATACAGAGGACAGGAACATTCGGTACCAAGGGCATTCACTCCTCCAGCAGAGTAAGCTGGTTTCTTCCAGTGTGTGTGTGTGTGGGGGGGGGGGGTGATTTGCACCAAGACATTCCAGTAAACATGAATATGTTTGATGGTAACAGCTAGCTGTTTCTGTCAGGGTGGGGTTCAAATCAGTAACTGTCCCTCAGCGAAGATTGGGTGTACTGTGTTTCTCTTCAAATCACTTATGGTCAGCGGAATGCCATTCACATAAGAGTAAGAGTTTAAACTCTCTATTTGAAAAACTTTAGCAGAATCGCAGTATTAAAATACATCCACATTATATTTCTTCTGAAACTCAGGTCAATGTTATGGGAAGGAGCCATTACACTTTGGATCTGTAACTTACGATTTCAAGTTGAGTGGCTATTACGTGTATTTGTAATACTGTCATAGTTAATACTTGAGCTGAGGCAACTAATGACCCACTTATCTTGTATTTCAGTGTTTTTCAACCACTGTGCCGTGAGATATTGTCAGGTGTGCCGCGGGATTTTTTCAATGAAAGAAATGTGCCTTAGCTCGAAAAAGGTTGAAAAACACTGCTCTAGCATTCACCCAAAACATTGTGGTTAAAGCACAGAGTTGTCAGTGAATGCTAGAGAGTCACTCCAGGTGATGTCACTTGCAGGTAGCAATGGGAGTGATATCTTGTCACCAGTGATTTCATGATGTTGGCAGATGAGGGCACACCCCCCCCCCCAGGTGAGTCTCATGTCAGTTGCTAGCCTATGGCTGGCAACCCTATGATGGGAGGAATAGCAATGGATCAAGAGGAAAGCTTTTTTGATATGTATTGTTTTACATTTTTTCCAACATCCCAAGATTACAGGATCACTGAAGCAATATCTTTTTATGCTGAACACAAAAAGAGTGACCTATATCCTACCACTGTGCTCAGCAAAGTCTGGAGCATTTCTCCAGACCAAAGACTCTTCCGCTAATTCCTTCCCCATCAGGAAAGGGCCTGTAGCTCAGTAGTAGAGCATCTGCTTTGCATGCAGAAGGTCTCAGGTTCAATCCAGGGCATCTCTAGCTAAATAAACTTTGCCTGAGACTGTGGTAAAGCTACTGCCAGTCTGTGTAGTAGGGATAGGCAAAAAATGAAACATAAAGCCCTTTTTGTGGTTCATGAACTTTTAGAACCATTAATGCGGTTCATGGATGGAACAGATAGCCCTGTTTTCTGTTCCCCACAAAAACAGCTGAGTGGTGGGGAGGTTCTCCCTGCCACACAGCTCTTTTGCACTGAATGGCTCAGTGATTTTTTGGGCTTTTTTCAAAAACCATTTAAAGGGACTGCAGTCCCTTTCAACAGGGTTTGCAGGGCCATAAACCGCATGAACCGGATTGGTTTGTGAACGAGCCTCCCAGTTTGGTTTGGTTCATGGTTCAGTTTGTGGTTCAACCATGACCCAAACCACATTTTCCCAGTTCATGCCCATTCCTACTGTGCAGATGGCACTGATTTTGATGGACCAGTTGTCTAATTCAGTATAAGGCAGCTTCATGTGTTTGTGTCTCTTTTGACAGAGGAACAGTCACTTAAGCTGATTGAAGGCTTCAAAGTGGCAAGATACAGGCCATACTTTCCAATCTACCAACAGTTGTGCAGGTTAGAATGCCCTATTTTGCCATTAGTGTTTCTTGCTAAGTGAATTGTATATGAATAATATGAGATTTCACAACAGTTGCTGTCATAGCTTAAAGAAATTATACCCTATCCTGCCTTTTTGGCACCCATCCATTTTTGCCCTTTTCCTGTTATAAGCAAAACATTATCTGGAACCACAAAAACTCTGTTTTTCTTATGAGTGGATTTACAAAATAACCGCTACTCAACAGATTTTCTTTTGTCTTTCAGTTTAACAGAACACCCTTTTTCCCAGGCTGCAAAAATCTCTGCTGACTGCCAGCACACAGGAAATTTTTTACAGTAAAGCAATTACAGTGCCCTGAATATCAAAAGATACCTTTTGCTCCAGCTTCATTAGAGCTTGGTCAATGATCTAATTAACAGAACCTCATATAGAAATACTGAAGGAAGAGGAAGACATATCCAGAGGAAATTGAGAAAATACATAATTAAATAACAGAATTAAAATGGTGCTTGGAGGAAACTTTCATCTTACTCATACCTAACACTACCTGAAGTGCCACAGCAATTTGAACACTCCTCCGCTATACAGAATTGTACAAAATTCCCTTGTCCAGCACAGTACAATATAAAACAGGCCAAAACTACACAGTATCTCCTATCCTACTGAGTGCAAAATATGGCATATAATTTCAGGAGCATGCCCATATGTCAAAATCATAGTTTTTAATATCTTTCAAACTGACCAATTTATTGTTACAGCTAGTAGACATACATAAGAACATAAAAGAAGCCATGTTGGATCAGGCCAGTAGCTCATATAGTCCAACACTCTGTATCACACAGTGGCTAAAACCCACGTGCCATAACAATGATATTCAGTAAGAAATGTTTATAACAATCCTTTATAAAGTGAGCAAGGAACTTTTAGAAAACCATCATGATAGAATGGGATGGGATAAAACAAAATGATGCCTGGACCCAGCTCCAGTTGAAGAGTTCCTCCCTCCCTCCAAGCTGTATTGGTTTAATTATTTTACTTTTCTGAAAAATGTCAGTTGCTATGTTTCAGGGTTATAATGAAGGGAGGTGACTGATGTAGACCAAATTAACTGACCATGCTGATGTCCTTCAAAATTTCTTAGGACTAAAGCTAGGCCATAACTGGAGTGACTTTCAACCATATCATTCATTAGTAGCCACAACACCCACAAATCCAGTTGCACCTATGTTGGCCATCTGCCATTACTACTACCTCCATAACAACACAGCCACACAAATGGCCAATACAAACTGGGTAATTTTTGCCCCACAATCCAGCCTTGGCCACCAGCAGTAGTATGTCAAGGAGCATGTATATGAATTATGATCCTATTGGGACCAACTAGGACAATCTAAAATACATCATCTGATACATGTAACACCTTTTGTAATTGTTTTCATGATTTTAACTTGATTTTTACTCTTAATGTTTTTATGCCAAATGGCCTTGTAAGCTGACCTGAGTCTGCTTCGGCAGGGAGGGTGGGGTATAAAATAAATAAATAAATAAACTACTCCCAGGCAAGTTCCTGTCTCACAGCATATCTCTGGAGCAGATTTAAAATGGGATTTGTGCATAAAACAACAGAATACTCATGTGTAATACATGATTAGGACAAAATCCTACAGGGAAGTGTTCCTATTGAAAGAAGGGTTGCCAACCTGGAGAAAAATGTCTTGTCCTTTTAATAGAGACTTACTATGTGGAAATGGGCAGCTGAAGCTTTTCGTGGCATAGATGTAAGTAATATCACCCCATAAATAATATCCCATTCAGTCTCTATTAATGGGCAGTATATTTTTCTCCAGGCCAGTCAGGACCCCTATACATGTATCGTGTGAACTTGTTGTGGGCTACAAAACCCTGCAGTACTGGTTGCTGCACATTTAAAACCATGGATACATTTTGCTCACAGCTATCTTCTCTGCTAAGTAGCAGTTCTCCAAGCTGTTAAGGAAGGGGTATTTTCCCACCTAGATACTCAAGATACTTCTAAAAAATTGATATTTCCAGCAAGTGAACCTGGGATGTGCTGCAGAGCATGTGCTCTACCACTGAGAAATGGCTTGGAAAACAACACCGAAGAGGGGAAACAGGATGAAATTATCCTATCTTCCCTCTTCTGCCCATGTAGCTCTACTGATTGAAGAGGCATAAAGAGCAATTTCATACCTTTTCCCCTCCATATAGCATATCCCCAACCCATATAGTTGTTGGTCCATGTGAGTCATGCAGTCAACTTTCCTGGGGTTGGATCAGACAGTTGGTGAGAGGGAAATGCAGGAAAGAGCGGAGATCATCCACACCATCTGTTGCTGGATCACTGGATTCAACCTAGAACACTTGTAGAACTTGGAGGAAAAGAAATCGGGGTGCAATATATATCTGTTAATTTTGATTTCTGCAGCAAAGTTGATATATTCACAAAAGCAGATAATTATACTAATTATAGGAAAAACTTTTCAAACAGTGATTCTAGACCCATCATTAACACTGTCATCCTCAAATAAAAAGAGAGAGAGTAATATTGTCAAGCAGACAATGGGGATCATCTTGGCTGTTTCATCCAGCAACAAGGCGACTAGGACCAAGGACAGACTGGCATTTTGGCCCGATAATAGGTCTACTTTTCAAGCGGATTTAGAGAGCCCATTCAGACAACCGCAGCTGTCCAGTGTTGCTGTGCTGCACTCACCTGGTCCTGAAGCGCTTTCATTGCGCTTCAGACAGGTACCTGGTGAAACTGGTGTCAAGCTGTCTGCATGCATGTTCATCCTGCTTCCTGGCAGTGTGGATGCAAATAAGCCATGCATCAAGTGGCGCCGGTAATGTGAACCCACTGATCCGGCTGCTGCGCCCATGTACCTATGCACAGCTTGGAAAAAACAGACCAAAGCCATGCAGCACCACCACCGGGGGCTGCCCCACAGTGTGAATGCTCCATTCCACCTCCTCCCTGGTATGGTCCTGCATCAGTCTACACAGTGCAAACAGAAAGCCCTGCAACAACTCGGCCCGGGTCTTTTTGCCCCGCTTCCCTTGCGCTTCAATTTGCCAGTCTGTCCTCGGCCTAGGAAAGCAGTTGAGGGGAGGAGCTGTGGCTCAGTGGTAGAGCCTCTGCTTGGTATGCAGAAGGTCCCAGGTTCCAATTCAAAGATAAGGTAGTAGGTAGTGTGAAAGACCTCCATCTGCTACCCTGGAGAGCCGCTGCCAGTCTGGGTAGACAATACTGTCTTTTATGGACTGACGGTCTGATTCAGTATAAGGCAGCTTCGTGTGTGATCCAGAAGCTTTATAGACTGCAGGGTTACAAGACATATTCTGGACAAATGGCTACAGTTACCTTCTCAGACCAGCAGTTCTGGTGGCACAGCACCTACCCACAGGGTTCCGAGTTTGCCTCTATAACACCAAACTCTGACCAAGGATATCAGTGAAAAGCATCTAAAACACAGCACATAGGAGCTATCAGAAAATACATACAAAAGAATACGATTATGTATGACTGATTTAATAAACGTGGAATAGGACTATAAATGCACATATAAATACATGCAATCATAGCATGAAAAGTTTGCATATATTTTACATATGTATTTCTCCTAACAACTAAATACTAAGTGAAAAGCATACCTCCTATTCATATCTAAACAAAAAACTGTAAGATCTGCTTATGCATCTAACATTGCTAATGGTAGCTTTTATGTGTAGTGCACTGGAAGATCTATTAGAAGATACCTCAAGTAATTAAAACAACTTTGCAAGATAAAAGGGAGATTTCCCTATATTGCAGTGGCCATTCACCTGTAGGAATAAACTGTTCTTTGCACTTACAAGGAGGAAGCAAAATCTTGCTCCTATAATTAAGCCACCTTTGCATCTGCAAAGCTACAGTGACATTCATAGGTCAGCCAGATTGCAAAGGATTTATCCTTCTACCCCTCTTTTATAAACGTTTGCATCTTTCACCAACCCAAGCCTATTGTCCCTAGACAATGATAGCTCAGCCTTGGACTATTATTGCTCAGCCTTGGAACTGTCAGATTTCCAAGTTTCTCTCTCTGAAACTTCTGGAGAATTACAGCTGTTAGCAAGCGGAAATATCCCAACTATTTATTTACAGTAGGAAGACAGCACATTCATTGTTCTCTTCATTTTTAAAAACAGCTGAGCCATGCATTTTCCTCCCAATGTTCAGTTTAACTCAGCCAGTGGTTGAGTTGGGCTTGGGGAAATCCTAAGTACCTACCAAAAGTGTCACTCACAGGCCACCATTATAGAGTGGCACAAGAGACTGAAAAGGAGCCTCCCTTGTGCCTTCCTGGGAACATGTAAATATTCTTCGCTTCTACATTTATTCAGGCTCAGTTGAAAAGATGCCAACATAAATTCATCTAGATAATCAGAAACTGTAAGGAAACCTACAGAAATAATTATTACATTATAGCTCTTTAGTGAGGATCTTAATGTAAAACAACACACTCTATTTTGCTCATCGCACTGAAGTCATTCTTTCGTTTCATTTACTATGGTCCAAGAAAAGCCAACGCCAACAGAAGAGCACAAGGTAAACACAAATAAAACATATAAAACAATAAAAATAATCAACATTCTTAACTTTGTTAAGCACTAGTTTCAATGATACAAGGCAGTTCATTAAAAAGCATCTGCTTCCTTATCAACGGACCCAAAACATAAAATTTGGCCACCTTAAGAGTGGTTTCATTAAGGCAATCTGCAGGAGAATGGATATATAAAATTTATCACATCTGCATGAGAACTTAGAAAAAATAGGAGTAATACACAGAGAACAAATATTTTTATAAAATGAACAGTGAAGTCAGACATGTTCAACTCTTTCAACAGTATTCATTTGGCAATAAACAGAAATGGGGAAAAGGGATATATAAATATTTGCCTTTCGGCAGGGAAGAAGGCAGATTATTGAAATGGGCCGAAGTGAATGCTCTGTGTTATTTAGGAAGTTCTAAAGCATAAAGGTAATTTGCTGGACCAAAATTTTGGCCATGATTCCCTGCCACAAGTCAGTGAACCCAGGCTCTAGTCACTTGAAGTGCTATAGCTCAGATTCTTCATTTGATTGTTTCCTTTGTTCCCCCAACCCCAAATAGCATAGAGCTGGAGGAGTAAGCCCACAACACTGAAGTCACATTCAACATTTATTTATTAAATTGGATTTTTTTTAAAAAAAAAATCATCCTTCCCTTTAAAGACAGGGCTCAGGGTGGTGTACAACAGTGAAATACATTCAAAACATGATTCCTGATTCAGATGGCTGAAGAATTAAAGGAGTATTCAATGGCCATCTCCAATGGGAAGTACCAATGCTATCTCTTCATTTTCACACTCCATACATTATATGTTTACAGTGTTGGATTAGGGCCTGGGCAATCCATATTAGGCCAGTCACACTTTCTATAGCAGCCTAGCCTACCTCACAGGTTTGTTGTGAAGATAAAATGGAGATGGGGAGTAACCATGCAGACAAAATCTCCGTCATCTGTGCCAACTTGGAGGCCAAGCTGAGAGTGAATTGGATACCTGAGGCATCAGAAGCACCTGTTTATCCTGTTGTTATCAGATTGTTTCAGACTGATCTTGCCTATGGATGCCAGGATTGTGAGTACCACCACTTGTACTCTTGTTCTGAACCAGTGCTTTGAGGCCATGGTGAGGCTGTGGCAAACAGACCTTGATCAATGAGCAACAGACCAGACAAAAGGCCCCTAAAGACATAGACAAAAACACTACTCTCCAGTAGGCTACAGGCACCCACTCACCCTCATACCCTGTCCTCTCACATAGCAACCTCAGTTAATGTTCCTCAGCAGTTTAACAGTTTAGAAAATGCAAAAAAAAAAAATCAGTCACCTTCCTAGCAGGTCTCTCCTGGGTTCTTTCTCCAAGCCCAGCTGTCTCAGTTCCTATGCCCAGGCTCTAAATATCTGCAGCAGGAGAAGGAAAAACACTAAGCCTTGGTGTTTCAAGCTGGCAGCCATCTTCCCTCAATTCCTCCTCTCATTGAAAAGCAGATTGGCACCATGGCCAAGAGCAGCTTCTATCAGCTTCATCTGGTTCATCAGCTCTCTCCTTTTTTAGACTCAGTTGTTCTGGACATGCTGATCCATGTTTTTCTAATTTGGTAGTTAGATTACTTAACACACTCTATGCTGAACTACCCCTGAAGACAACCTGGACACTGCAGCTAGTCCAGATGTTGCAGCATGATTATTGTCAGGGGCTAGCTGATGGGATCATAGTTCAGCCATTTTGAAACAGCTGCATTAGCTGCCAG
The DNA here is from genome assembly GCA_029233225.1 of Lepidodactylus listeri. Taxonomy (NCBI): domain Eukaryota; kingdom Metazoa; phylum Chordata; class Lepidosauria; order Squamata; family Gekkonidae; genus Lepidodactylus; species Lepidodactylus listeri. Next base: position 59,637,942 of record JARCFY010000005.1, on the reverse strand, counting down.
TTTGTTTCTGAGTACAGTTTAAAGCCCTTCATGGCCTGGGGACCATATAGTCTGATTGACCATCTACTCCCATATGTTCCTGTGTACCAACCAGAGTCCTCATGCTGCCACCTACTGGCTGTTCCCACATTCAGGCTGGCCTGCCTGGTATCAACCAGTACTGAGGCCTTTTCCATCATGGTTCCCACAGTGTGGAAGGCAGGGGCGTAGAGTTTGTAAATCCCCAGGGGGGGGCGGGGGCTGTCTCATGCACGCGTGCATGGGACCCGCTGCTCCTCCTCCCCCCTTGGCCCCAGGGAGGCAGGCTCAGGGCGCAGGCTTGGCGACAACAGCCAGCTAACTGCCGGCCGCGCGCACGAAGCGTGGGAGCATGTCCCCGCCGCTCCTCTTCCCCCCCCCCCAGCCCTAGGGAGGCAGGCTCGGGGCGCAGGCTCGGTGGCGGCAGCGGTGGCAGCCAGCTGGCCGGCTGACTGCCGGCCGCACGTGCGAAGCGCGGGAGCATGTCCCCGTCGCTCCTCTTCCCCCCCCCCCGGCCCCAGGGAGGCAGGCTTGGGGCGCAGGCGCGGCAGCCAGCTGGCCGGCTGATTGCCGGCTGCGCGCGCGCGAAGCATGGGAGCATGCCCCCGCCATCTCTCTCCCCCCCCCCCCGCCCCAGGGAGGCAGGAGGGCAGGCCGGGGGTGGGGGGAAGGAGAGGCGGCGACGGCCAGCTGGCCGGCTGACTGGCCACCAGCGGCGGGCGCTCCCTTTTGCCGGGGGTGGCTGAGCCCCCCCCCCCGGAAATTTCAGGGGAGGCTCGAGCCCCCGAGCCCCCCCGTAGTTGACGCCCATGGTGGAAGGAGATGTGGTGATCTTGGGGATTATGCACTTCTCTGCATTTCTTTGGAATGACCAGGTCAAGCAGAGCACTCTACAACTATCCCATCCACCATATGGAGATAAAGATATATCTGTACACCATAAGGAGAATAAATGATTTTTACACTATGGAACCTTGGTAAGTGGTCACATCACACAGCTCAGTATTAATTTATAATTTATATTAACTACATAAAATTTGCTTAAATTGACCTTTTGTTGTACTTCACTTGGAAGAAAAATTCTTCCCAAAGATTGTTTTGCACACAGATTTTAATCAAAGTGGCACCTTCAAAAATAAAAGCACTTAATGGCTTTGTAAGAGAAGGGGAATATGCATAAATCAAGGCAAATAATCCAAACATTCTAAGGTTCTTTTTTGCACTTTGATGTTGGTAAGCAAATTGTTTGCACTTAGCTGTACACATAAATCTCGTACCTTCTACAGCAATGAATAAATGGATTGAAGTAATATATTGTGTATCAGCAATAGGTTGTTGCTTTAAAAGGATATTATATGGGGTGAAGAAACAGATGAGCTAATTCAGGACTGCATACCATGAAACTGTTTTTCCTTATCATTTCAGCAGAAATGGACTTTGCCCCAGACATTGGAAACACTATGCCTTTGTACCCATTCAGAAATTGAATACACTGAATGTGACAGCCTCACACACTCATTTGTGTCCTGTTTGACTTCATTGAGAGCCAGCATGGTGCAGTGGTTAGATTGTCAGACTAGGATCTGGGAAACATAAATTCAAGCCCCCATTCTGCCATGGAAGCTTGCTGAGTGACCTTGGGCCAGTCATATACTCTCTGTCTAACCTACTTCACAGGGCTGTTACAAGGATGAAATGGAGCAGAGGATGTAGGTTGCTTTGGGGCCCCATTGGGGGGAAAGGTAGGGTATAAATGAAGTCAGTAAATAGACTGCTTGGGGAATGTATTTCTTTATATAAACCATGTGTGACTCATACAGAGGTAGAGAGAGAAGCTTATTGCATATGGCCAAAGGCCATTACAATCAAGAGACAGAGACAGCGATATGCACATCAAAGGAATATAAAGTACAGGAATTAATAGTGATTATGGTTAAAACAATTAAAATGAGATTAAAATACTCCAGAAAACCCTAGCCCAAAGGCATAAAGCCCTAAAATGTACTACAATTAGAGTTGTCTATCCTAGTTTGGGAAATTCCTGGAGATTTAGGAGCAGAACCTGGAAAGGGTGGGGTTGGGTGAGGGGAGAGTCATCACGGTGGTATAATGCCATAGAGTCCACTTTCCAAAGCAGCCATTTTCTCCAGCGGAAATAATCTCAGTAGTCTGGAGATCCATTGTAATTCTGGGAGGGATCTTCAGGCACCACCTGGAGGTTGGCAACCCTAACTACAATAGGTTAGGCTTTAGGCATAGGTCTAACCCAATTTTTTGTGGAGGCCAGGGTATACAATAATACCCAGTAAATAATGCACAGATTTACATCAGCTAGAAACAAAACAATTTTCCCTACCAGAAAACTCAATTAGAAATTGATTAAAAGGCCATGATGAATTTAGTAAAGGGACAGAATAGACTATAATGGGGAAGTTCTAAGGCTCCACAGAGATACAAGCCCTGGACAACAGGCTTTCAAATGTAACAACCCATTACCATGGCTGTTAGCATAGACTGAAAGCAGATAGCTGTGAAGGCTATTCTAAGTTTATGAAGATGTTGGTGAGGTATCTATATATCTAATTCCCAAGGCGCCCCCTGCATGCGGATACCTAAATCCACGTGGGGGGAACATTTGGGGGGCAGGAAGATTGTTCTGCAGACATGGGGCGATCCCCACATCTGCAGAAAAATCTAAAAAGTGAAGAAAAATTTCAGGGGATAGTTAAATCCCCAAAAGTAAATCCCCCAAAAGTAAAAACCTTCCCTTCGCATGCACAGGGAATGGACTTACCTGGATACTGGCGGTGGCAGTGGACGAGCAGCCAGGTGGCAATGGCAGGCTGTGGCTGAACCGGCGGCCCAGTGGTGGTACGGCCTGTGGGGGAGGGGGAGAAGCGGCGGGCCCGGCAAGCACTGCTGAAGACCGTGGGGGGGGGGAGAAGCGGCGGGCTCGGTGAGCATTGCCAAGGTCTGCCAGAGACAGGGGAAGGGAAGGAGCGGGGGGGCAGGCGGGCGCTGGGGGAAACGGACCCGGGGAGAGGGAGAGATCGCCGGCCTCAGCTGCTTCTCTCCCCCCCCCACGAGTATCACAGGCCCCCCTCTTGTTAACTCTATTATGGTCCCTTTTATTCATTCCAAACTTATCAAGAGAATTTTGAGCTGGATATGATTCGCCAGTCAAATGTGACATCAGGGTTAAAAACTCAGTCATGGAGTTTGGAGCCAGCAAGAGGGGCATCCTGGGAGCTGACAGATGGAGAGTAATACTGAAGAGTTTGGTTATAAGCAACAACCAGGATAACTGCAACAGGTTATAACATCTGCAACAGGGTATAACACGATCTTGAGAGTTCACTTGTTGAAGGATTCTCAGCTTACTAAAATAATTGATCCAGGCAACAGCACACAGCAAAGCAGCAGGGTACCATGGAGCACAGCCAAATCCTCAGAAAAAGTTTTTTGGATCGTCTTCATATTTGTGACTATCCTATCATTCCAGTCCCAAATTAAAGGAACTGCTCCAAAACTCTGGAACAGTTTCAGAGTGGGACTGATCAGACAAACACCTCTTGTCTTGTAAAATTTTAAGGTAATTCTAGTTGTTCTCATGACAAGGTTTTTAACTTTCCAAGAATTTTAGCCTTCTGGGAAACCATTTCACCAAATGTTATCCCTCGATACTTGAAGTTACTACACTGGTCAATTGGGATACCATCAATAGACTACAGAGATTTACAAGGCCTCTTCCCTAAAACCATCAACTTAGTCTTTGAATGGTTAGTGCTTACAGCTTTATTTTTACAAAAATTACTAAAGCTAGATAGCATCCTCCTTAGACCAATAGGAGTAAGGGACAGCAAGACCATATCATCTGTATATGAAAGAATATGTATTTTCTGTGGACCAGGTGATGGCGGAAAAAGCTCTGGACCCAATAAGCTCTCAACAATATCACTGAGATGAAGAATAATGAGGCCAGAACACAATCCTGTCTCATCCCTCTGGATATTGGAATTTCCTTGGTTAAAGAGCCAGAAATACCTACTCTTAGTTTGGCAGATATATCACTATTAAATTCCTGCAACAAAATTAATAAGCATTTATCAATGTTTGTTCCTGCCAGTTTTATTCAGAGCCTGTTTCTATCAGTGGGATCAAAGGCTGCTATTAAGTCCACAAAGGCCACATACAGATATTTAATAGGGCCTTTAATACATTGTTCAGCCAGATGGTGAAGAATCAGGCAATGGTTAGTACTGCCCCTTTCTAAAGACAGTTTGCTCTCAAAGGATAACTTGCTTGGAGATTTCCCAGTCCTCCAACTTGCCCAGAAGATATTTACCACATAATTTAGATCAGAGGTGTCAAACATGCAGCCCGGGGGCTAGATCAGGCCCCCGGAGGGCTTCTATCAGGCCCTCAATGGAATTGGCTGGCTTCTGCTTCTTCTTCCAGTTCTGCTGCTGCTGTGTCATTGTAGTTTGAAGCTTACAGATACACACCTGAACAGCATACTCACGATTGCATCAGCACAGACATTTTGATGTAATAATTTATTTATTTAGATTTATACCCCGCCTAGTCAGCAAGAGCTGCCAGTTATCAGACAATGTTAAATAAACAACATATTGCAAGAGTGCTTATGTTTCAAGCATGTTTTTATTTTAAGTAAAAAAAAAACCTTTGTGTTTGTGTCCTTTATAAAGTTTATATCTCCACTACCTGGCATTACATTTTATGACACACATGGCCCGGCCCAACAAGGTCTCATTTATGTCATATAAAATGAGTCCACATTTTATATGAGTCCATATAAAATGAGTCCTCATAACAAATGAGTTTGACACCCCTGATTTAGATGCTATGGGGTATAGTGGTTAACTGTGCGTACTCTTATCTGGGAGAACTGGGTTTGATTCCCCACGTCTCCACTTGCAGCTGCTGGATGACCTTGAGCAAGCCATAGTTCTGTCAGAGCTATTCTCTCACGGACAGTTCTGGAAAGAGCTCTCTCAGCCCCACCTACCTCACAGGGTGTTTGTGGTGGGGAGGGGAAGGGAAGGGAAAGGAGTTTGTAAGCCACTCTGAGACTCCAAGTGAAGGGCGGGATATAAATCCAATCTTTTCTCTTCTTCTCTAATGTCTAGTAAGCTTATTGGGAGATGGTTATTAAGATCCAGCTTGCTACACTTTTTAAATATTTGGATTACAATATTATTCTTTCCTCACAGCACGGCAGTCCTGATTGAACCAGCCTCTGCTGGAACGTGTTCTAGGCTTTGGGAATCTGTCATTAGTTATAAAAGGTCTAATAAGGCAGACTATTTCCTCAGAAGACTTCAAGATATCTGAATCAGTCTTCGGAATGTCTTAATATAAATGCTGAAAACCTCCATGCTCCAGATTTTGTGCCACATTAGAATGCAGACAAGGAGACCACCTGACTCTGCTTGAATCCAGTTGGGCTCCCTTAAAAGAGTCTGGTGCTATACCAGGGGATATTATACCCAAGCAAGAAACTTAAAGGGCAGTGATCACTCTCAGCTCTGGTGCCAACCTTAAAACCACATGCATGTGATAAAAGCAAGGATGAGACTGCAATAAAGACTGCAAGGATGAGACTGCAAGGATGAGACTGCAATCGTGCTGGCACCCTGAGAAGACAGAAATGTATAAGAGCCATGGGTGCTATTAAACATAGTCCCAGATAATAAATCTAAAAATTTCAAAGCCGGATTGTTTATGACCTTGTCCTGAGATGACCAGTCCAAATAACAGGCTTGCAAAGTGACCTGATTAACTGTGCAAGCTGGGAGACTAGAAAGTTCAGCTCCAGTCCTGACATTAAAGTTCCCACATAAAACAGTGTGGGAGCTGGGAAATTGTAAAGTTAGGGTATCCGGGGTGGCAGATAACATATCCAAGAGTTTATCCATATTACAAAGTGTAGCAATTTTAGGTGGGACATAAGTATTAATGCAACTAAGGGAGCCTCTGTTTTTGCCTTGAATTAGTCATACCTGGATACAATCCTTAAACCTGCTATTTGGCACTTAGATATCATCCTGTTGTACAGAAGTAGGCTACACCTTTCACAGTATCTCCAAGACTACCTAATAACATTTGGCTTTGTAAATTCACTCTCACAGAACTTGTTTAAATATGCGTAGAGTGAACTGGTTACCGCTTTGCATAAGCTTCCTCATTGTTCCAGGAACATTGAAAAACATCCACCTACGTGATTCAACTTCAGCACTGTGTTAAACTGAGCCTGATAGGCTGAAGTTGTTAAATGATCCTGGAACAACAAAAAGACATTAACAGACCAGTCCTAAGCAGAGTTAAATATTTCTAAATCTATTGACTTAAAAAAAACTTCAACAGACTATTTAGGATTGCACTGAAAATAGTTTGCCCCGAGTTACACACAAACCCTTTTCAGGTACTCTAAGAGGAAGAATGAGTACATGACAGAGGGACCATGGCAGCAGCTGCATCCCTGATCTACATGCATTCATTGGAACCTATGTATAGAGCCTGTGTGCATACAAGTGTATTCAAGGAGGGCTCTCTCTATGCAGCTAGGACTCTGAAAAAGCAGGATTCAGATAAATACATTCACTCCAATGAATCAGCAACATAAATTAGGGATGGAAATTGCTACGGCAACTAGGGGTGGACATGAACCGGGAAAATGCAGTTGTTATTATTATTATTTTATGAGATTTGTATCCTGCCCTCCCTGCCATACGGCAGGCTCAGGGCAGCTAACAGCATATCCAAACACTAAAATATACAATATCTTAAAAACATTAAAATACATAAAACAGCATAATAACATAATACAGATGGCGTATCCTCATTTGGTATATCAGGGCAGCGTCTAGATGTTAACCAATATGAGCGGTCACACAAACTGGCGGATAGAATTGGGCCAGGGCCAAAGATGTAAATATTACATGGCCCTACTTGAAAGCCTGGTGGAAGAGCTCCGTCTTGCAGGTCCTGCGGAACTGTAAAAAGTCCCGCAGGGCCCTGATGTTATCTGGGAGCTCATTCCATCAATGTGGGGCCACCACTGAAAAGGCCCTGGTCCTCATAACTGCCAGCCAAGCAGTTAGTTTCAGTTCATGGCATGCCCAGTTCATGAGCCATGAATTGTCATGAACTTTTAAAAGCTAAATGAGCCTGTTCAGTTTGTGAGGTTTGTGATGTGGTAGAATGCCCCCCCCATGTGCTAGAGACACCAAACTCACAGGGGATCTCCGACTGATTCTCCTCTACCTGATCTCCATGTTTGGTGAGGACTGGATTTATGGGGTCTAAGCTACAGCCCCCCAAATAAGGTGCCCCATCCTCCATTGTTTCCAATGGAGGGTGGACAGCAAAAAAAGCAAGGGCAATAGAAGCCCAGCAGAACAAAATCAAAGTCCCAGAGAATCTCTGCAGTAGAAATTGAAGGAGGAGGGCATTTTTGCAAGTCCAGCAGAACCAATGCCACTGTGGTAGTACAAACCTTACAGGACTAATATCACACCAGAGAATCTCTGCAGTAGAAACTGAGGAGGGCATTTTTGCAAGCCCAGCAGAACCCAGTGCCAATGTGGCAATGCCAGCTCAATCACAATCCAAGCAGAGATGGGAGCATTTTTGCAAGCCCAGCAGAACTAGTACAATGTACAAAGTGCCCAGCGGTACCAGTGCATTCACAGCGTGCCCAGCAGAACCCAGTGCCACTGGCACTGCAACTTTAAAAGGACTGATCTCAAAGCACAGTCACAAATCCAAGCAATGGGGGTGGGAATTTGCAAGCTCTGTGCAAAAAAATGGGAAGTGAACAGAAAGGAAGGCGGGCAAAAGGGTTTGTGAACACAACAGAAGGCAGGAAAAGCATGGTTTAAACCAGACTGCCCAACAGAGCCCACCAAGGAGCTGATCCTGCAGGGAGAGTCCTACCTGCATTCTGGGCTGGGGCTCTGCTGGGCAGCCTGATTTAAACTGGACTGCCCAACAGAGCCTACCAAGTGGCTGATCCTGGTGGGAGAACTCTCCCTGCAAGCTCTGCTGGAGCTGTCTTTGACAGTTTGGTCTAACAGCCCAAAAGAGCCCCTGCTGAGTTAGCAGAGAGAGTGCCCCCCACAGCTGTTTTGCTGGCTTTCATTTGCAGTACCTTTAAATACCTCCTGTTTAAAGGGACTGATGAAGAAAGCCCCAAAACAACTGAGCAGTGGAAGAAAAAGCCCAGCAGAAACTCATTAGCATAATAGGCCACACACAACAGCAGAAACTTATTAGCATATTAAGCCACCCCCCTGACAGCGCAGCTTCCTCCCAGGAACAGCTTCCCCAGATGTCCTGCGGCTTGCAAGGTGCATGGGGAACCTGAGGGAAGGAAGGCAATTTCTGGATCAGCTTCCCCAGGCACCCTGAAGCTGCAGGGTGCCTGGGGAACCCAAGGAGGGGAGGCAGTTTAAACTTCCTTCCCTCCCTGGATCGGCTTGGCTTCCCTGAGGCACCTGGGGAAGCCAGGGGGGAGGCTGTAGGTGTGGCCAACTCAGAAGCCAGCCGGAACTCCGTTCCTGTGCGTTCCTGCCCCAAAATAGCCCTGAGTGGGACTAATCTGTTCCAGCCAGTCAGCTGTTGTTTGCCGCTAATTCCTAAATATATTCAGGAGTTTTTCCAGGGATTTTTGTCCAGTTCTCCCAAAAAATCCCAGATATATTTGGGATGCTGAGATATACCCGAAAAATACTGATAAGGTGTTTTTCAAGTATGTTTTCAGTTTAGGTAGACACGAATGCACACCTCTATTCACAAACCGGCACAAACTGCTTGACCTGTCATGAACTTCAGTTTGTGAACCATGAAACACCCAAAATTCATCATGAACTTTAGTTCATGAGCTGGTTCATGTCCACCCAATGGCAATCCTGCTCCCCACTCCATGCATTCTTTCCCCCTTGCTGGAATGTTTGAAAAAGGCAGATCAGCCTGGATCTGGCATGATCTGAGTCTCATTCCAAAGCCTTAACCACAACATCTTTTCTATTCTTGTAATACTCAGGGGTTTTCCACTGGCATGAGAAGGAATTCAAATGTGTTCTTGGAGCTCATAAGCCCAATCCTTTTCTCCTAACCTCCTGCTAAGAAGTAAGAAAACTGCAGACAAAACAAGAGGTGAAACTCAGCATGTGGCCAGATTTCCTACCAGCCAGACACATCCTGGCAGACAAATTCTTGTGTCTACCATGCTTATGACAGTCCCTTTAATATCTAATTGCATATAATTAGAACAGAATAGGGGAGTTTGGAAAACGTAGGGGAATTCCATGGAGCCAAATAAATGATACAATCAGCATTATTATTTCAATAAATACTAATGAGCTCACAGCAATGCATACAATTCCGAGCATACAATTACCAGTTGGTGGAGCAGGCTCCCTTCTAATTACACAGCCCTTTTAACTGGCTCCTGCCAATGAATGTTTGTATCAGTCGGCAGGTCTAACAATTTAGCTCTATTTTGAGCTGTAAATGATGTAATTATTGGCATTTTATTGGGGAGGAAAAGGTCAAAAATTCAGATTGCTGACGTTCTGTGCTATCTGGAAGAGGGAGGCTAGCTGTAAAGCCATTCAGTCACACAAGATTTCTGGATACAAGGCGAAATTAACATGTCAATATTTGCAGCTCCAGGGAAAGTGGTATATTTTTCTAACCAATTAGCATGTTTATAGATGCAGTATAATTATATCTCTGTAACTTAAGTGAAAATCAATGTTCGCACATTGCAAGTGAATTTATTGAGTACCATAAGCGACACTTGGCCTCAGAACAAATGGCTCACCCAGAAATAATTCCTCAGTTGGATGCCTCAAAACTGCCTGTCTTTAAAGGTCCAAATAGACACACCCTTCAGTGGCAACAATTCACTCCTCCCCTGTTGCTTCAACTGGGCTGCTGTATGGCTCCTCCCCCCAGCTATACTTCCTCCTGTCCTATTGGCTAAGCCATGGGCTTGGCTAGGGTAGGCTGCCAGCCCTCATTCCCCATCCCTGCTTTCCCCTGCCCACTGCCCACCCCCTGACTCAGCCTGGGCTGGTGTTGGGCTTACTCACCTTTGTCCAGGCTTTCTGACCCCACCCTTGCTTCTGCTGAGGCCGTGGAGGCTGCCATCTTTTCTGGGCCAATCCAGTATTGGGCCCCAGCTGTTTCTTCCACCTCTGTAGTTGTGGTGCTAGGTAAGGACACTGATAGCTGCCAGGCTATCTGTCCTGGAACACACTAGGCACACGGTGGGTTAGCTGAACTGGAGTGTGACTGAGATGAGGTGTGGGCACAACTGGCACAGCGTGGTCAGAGTCCAGTTCCCAGGTCAAACACGGAATAAGTAATTTGGCAGCAAGAACAGGTTTATGGACAAATCCAGAAGTCAAGTCCAAACATAGTCCAAAGGTTCAGAGACACAAGTAAAAGGCAGAGTCAGTGGCAGTGAGGTCAGGAGTAAAATGATGTGTTGCTTCCACAGCCAGTCTCCCCCCTTCTCCATGCTTCATAACAAAGATGCTTGTCTTGCAGCTGGATTGCATCATGCAGATGTGCGTACACCCATCCTCACTGTCTGAATCCAGGTGTCTCTGGGCTTCTAATCACACACTCTGCCTTCTTTCCAGCATCTCATGTAGAACCCTCCTCCCTCTACAGTTCTGAAGACAGGGGAGGTGAGGTGGATGGTAGGATGCTTCCTGATTCTGAGCCATGGGGCTGAACAGTTGGGATGCTGCTATCAGGCTGCAAATCGTTATTTGCCAGCACAGAAGTAGCTTTCTGTAGCAGGCTGTCTGTAACTGGCTGCAAGCTAGGACCTTCTTCACATGTCCATTCTTCTCCAAAGAGTCCTCTGCCCCTTTAGGGTTAACTGTGCCCGGCTGACCCATGACACTCTCTGTCAGTGGGGGTGGGGCCATTGGGAGCTGTGTCTCCTACGGTGGCAGTGAAGGGTCTGATCTTGAGTCCAGCGGCATCTCCAGACCCAGGAGCGTAGCAGGAGCATACCTACAGAAACAGACAGTACACAGCAGTACACAGTCCCTGATCCCTTTACCAAAGCATCTTTCTGAATTGGCCCTATTAGCTGTGCAAAAACAGCCTTCCTGAATAATTCCATTCTGCATAGTTTGCAGAAAGGCAGGATGCAATATTTCTACTTTCATGTGCTCACAGTTGGTGCATGTAGTTCAGCGTATCAGGAAAAGTTTCCCAGAGGCTCCGACTGGGCTTTCTTTATCAACATTCCTCACTTCAGTGCAGTGTGCCTTTCTACACTTCACTAAGAGCTAGCCAGCAGTTGGTTGGGAGGTGCTGGATGAGCCTGATTTGTTGGAAATGGTCTTCCATATTGTATTAGCCTGATGGAGCAGCAGCAGCACAACTAGTTTGATGGTTGGCAGGGTAGAGGGAAGAAGACTCCACAGAAGCCTATGGAAATCTGCTCTCTTTGTCTCTCTTACCACTGTTGGTTTTTCAATTATTTAATCAGTTAATCTATTTATTTCAATGCCTGCACCATCCTATACCAAAGGACCAAAAGTCCAAATGGAAGCAGCACGCCTACACACACACACACACACACACACACACACACACACACACACACACACACAGAGTGTAGTGTACACGCGTGACATGGTCTCAGCTTGCTGAACAGTGCATTTTCCTTCTAGCGATAGAACAATGGGAGAAACCTTAATGGAGTCATTCACTGGAGAGCAACATCCTCACTAGCAAATCAGCTCAGCTTCTGTTGTTCCCCTTTGGGTTTACATGTATTGCAGCTCAGGCCTTTGAGAACAGCAAAATATTGCTATGTCAGCCCCTTGTAGATAGCAGTTATCTCCCATCACACTTAGGACGCAGATAATTAAGCACAGTTTTACATAACAAGCAACATCTGCTGTTGAAAGAAATGGAGATCTTGGCAAGCCAGGATGGGGGGGGGGGGTGCGCGCGTGCGTGCGTGCATGCATGTGTGCGTGCATGCGTGAACAGCTCTGTCCCCCTCATTAATACCAGCAGACAAGAAAGCAAGTTCACCTTACAGTAATTTAATCCTTTTGTAACATGTTGCTTAAAATGCACGTATCTCTACATTGTTAGTCAATAAAATCTTTCTAGTACACATGATCTGACAAATTACCATAATCAAAATTGACTCTTTTTTCCAATACCCAAGATGCATCAGGCAGGTTTATTTTAACACTTTCCTGACTTCAGGACTTTTCTCTGGAGGTATTATAGTGCTGTAGCTAAGAGCATGAGTTTCAAATGTCACTTCAGCCTGGATATGGTCTATCTTACAATTGTAGGGACCATTGAGATGCATGTAAAGTATGATATAAATGCTGGGTATTATTGTTCTTTGCCCACTTGAAGTCTGAGCGGCTCCTTTCTTTTCTGCTAACCCTGAAAAGCTTTTAGACAGCCTACAACAAAAGAAGAATTCAGTGGAGTGGATTTATGTCTCTCTTGTCTGGGGAATAAGCCAATCCAGCTGCAAGTATTATATGGAGCTGACACTGACAACGCATCCTGTTAATTTTTTTCCTGTACTGCCTCTTACACTTTTATAAGTTTTCCTACCAATGGCAGGAAATTCACCAAGGACATCCAGGGTTGCTACGAAGAGGCAGGCAATGGCAAACCACCTCTGTTCATCTCTTGCCTTGAAAACCCTATGGAGTCAACATATGTCAACTACATCTTGATGGCTCTTTTGACCACCAGTGCCCAAGGACAACAGTAAGGGCTCTACGTTTCAAAAAATGGTGGGAAAGTGTCTCATCATCCAGTTTATGAACCTGCAGTCAATTGTGTACATAATTCACACTCCAGTAAAGGGATCCTTGCATTTAACACTGGCTCTGTGCATGGCAACTCCCATGCAGGGCTGAGGCAACCTGAGCTAATCGAGTATCTTAAAATGTAGCCTCAGAGTGGGAAGGGAGATGCTGAAAAACAGCAAAGTAGAGGCAGAGACATGGTGAAAGAATTGAAAGCCTCATGTATTCTAAGAGATCCTTATAAAACTGACAGACCTCTCCTTCCTCTGAGCAAAATATGTCTGGGATGCAAACAGTCATCCATTGCTCTGAAGATTCTGGGACATTTCAGTTTAGAAAAGAGATGACTAAGGGGGGAAATGATAAAGGTTTCTAAAATTATGCATGATGTGGAGAGAGTTGACAAAGAGAATATTTTTCTTCCTCTCTCAAAATACTAGAGGACATCCAATGAAGCTGATGGGCAGTAGGTTCAGGACAGACACAAGGAAATACCACTTTACACAGGGACTGATTAAAATGTGGAATTTGCTCCCAGAGGATATAGTGATGGCCACAGGAAATAAACAGCTTTAAAGGGAGATTAGATTCATGGAGGAAAGGTCTATCAGTGGCTACTAGCCATGGTGACTGAGGGGAACCTCCACATTCAGAGGCACTAATCCTCTGAATCCCACTGCCAAGAGGCAACATCAGGGGAACACCTTGACCTCTATGCTGTGTTATTGGCTGTCCAGAGGAACTGGTTGGCCACTGTGTGAAACAGGATGCTGGACTAGACAGACCACTGGTCTAATACAGCAGGGCTCTTCTTATGTTCTTCTGTTTCTATATATGCAGCAAAACTTTTACAGCATCCCCCCCAACTTAGAGCACTCAAAAACAAACTACTCCTGAAGACCCTTCAGCTAGGGCAGGCTGCCAAGTTACAATGGCCTGAAAGAAAGCCAGCAAGAATGGTTCCTGCAGCACTATAAGCCAGCACTGCAGGGACCACTCCACTCTGGCCTGCCCAGTGGCTCAGGTGTTGGCTTGTGTCCTGCCAATAGGTGACTGGCCCCTGAAATGCTGGCAGAGATAATGGAGTTTGGCTCTGCTTATCCCAGGTTGCTGATGGATCTCCAGGGAAGTGTGGCTCACTGGGAACTTCCCTCTTAAGTTAAAATGGCCAGTCTGCCTCTAGCCTCTGGAGCAGCATCTAATGCAGTCTGGCTGGAGCAAGGAAGGAACATGAGCAAGGCCACAGCAGAAAGAGATGTGACCTCAAAATGCTTCAAGGTGAGGATTATAGCATGACCTCAACCTAATTCAACTAAGCCCAACCAAGGTCTTTGGGAAATAGTTCAAAATGTGAGCGTAATATGTTAATAGAGAATGAGCGGAAGGATGCTGAAGGAAGACTATGTTTCAGTCCCCCCACCCAAAAAAAACCTGTTAGGAGACCAATTTTTGAAAGTAAACAAAACAATCCTTTAACAATATGCATAGAAAATAGACATCGTATTTATTCTTTGTAATCCACTTTTCTTTTAATCTGCCTGATGAGTTACGGAGAGAGTGTTTGCTTCACTTGAATGGAAAACCTTATCTACAGCTACTGTGCAGCTATATTTTTATGGTTACAATTATTTCAGCAACAATTCTAAGTATAGCTTCTCTTCCTATGATATATATATATATTGTATTTGAGTCTAAGGTACCCAAATGCATATGGGCTGTTGAAAAGTATGTAAAAATTGACTCATTTCCTTTAAAACACATGGAAGCAGGGGCAGCCAAAGGGTGTTTTTTGCCAAGGCAAACTATAACACAGAGAGAGAAAGCTAGATTCACCACAGATCAAAGTATAAAGTCTAGAATTGACTTATTTACCTGGCATTTGAAATGAACAATGTAATCAATCTGACTATAATTATACTGCATAGCTGGGGTTTGCAACATTTTATAATTAAATAGCCAAACTACATCAAAATTTGAAGCCCAAGATCAATTTAAATTAAACAGGGGTTCAAACAAAATTTATTCTAGCATAAAGTTTCACCAAGTACACTTCATCAGATGCATAACATCCCCATCCAAAACAGCTAAATTTATGGAGTGGGGGGTGGGTAGGTGAAGTTACAAGAAGACGATTAATCTTTGAGTGATTCTTGTTTCACACTGACCTTTCATTGTAACATCTACATCCCCTCCCCTTTATGTTGCTTGAACTCAAAGTATAAATTTAACTGCTTTGGACAGTCACACTATACACCCGAGGAAATGATCTCTGACTAATGAAAGCTTATACGGAATAGATTTTGTTAGCCTTTAAAAAGTGCTACTGGGTTCCTGTTCAATTTTGCTACCACAGACCACAGTAGAATTCCACCCCCTGGAATTGATAAACTATCACAATCTGCTTTTTCTAGAGGGGGAACAGATAGCTACACTAATGCATAGGTGTAGACTACAGGGGGGCTCGAGCCTCCCCCACTGCACCTCCCGGGGCCCTTCCGAGGCTGGCAGCTGCTGCTGCCGGTGCCTCTCCTTCCTTCCCCACCCCCGCCTGGCTACTCTTCCATCCTTCCCTCTCCCTCCCTCTTTTCCCGGTGAAGGGAGAGGGAAGGAGTGGGGGGGGGGGAGAGAGGCCCTGGCAGCAGCAGCTGGCGGGCCTTGGAAGGGCCCGGGGAGGCGCAGAGGTTTCCCGGTGGGGGGGGACATCGCCCCAGTGAGCGCACTGCACAAAGCACATGCACTAAAGAGCCCCTGCCCCCCCCCCGGGATTTACAAAACTCTATGCCCCTGCACTAATGCAACTTCTAGAATGCAGCCCTGATCTGGTTTTCCCTGCCTACGGAGCACCTCCAATGATAGCACAATCTCTCCCTCCCCCTTCCTTTCTCTCGCTCTTTCTTCCACCTTCCTTCCTTCCTTTCTCTCTCTCATCTATCTATCTATCTAATCTATCTCTTTCCTTCCTTCCTTCCTTCCTTCCTTCCTTCCTTCCTTCCTTCCTTCCTTCTTTTTCTCTCTCCCCTACATTTCTTTCTTTCTTTCTTTCTCCCCCCACCTCTCTCTCTCTTTCTTTCTTTCTTTCTTTCTTTCTGTTTCATTTTGTTTTTTGTGTTTTTATTTAAAAAAATATTGAAAAGGGGGGGGGAATGTAAAAAAGCAGAGAGGCCAGGAAATGCTGCTTTTGACAATATCTTTAATTTTTGAGCATCTCTTTCGTTTTCTCATGGCATCTTCTGCTTAAGAAAAGTACGTTTGAAGCCTGAGTTCATTGTAGTGTCTTGTTGGGAATGGCTTGCAAATATATGTGTGTCTAAAGTCTGTATTAAAGTGGTTTGGTGCTTACTGCCATACAAGAGAAAACATCTGAAAAAGTAGCTTCATTGTTGTGTGTGTTGGCTGAACACTTGACTGTTGCATGGGGGACATCTGCAGAGAAACAGAGATGTAACTAAAAATGAGCATGGTCAGCAGCACTTTGGAGATTGCCTGTTTTGTGAAATTTAAAAAGTGGGCAGAGTTTCTGATGAAGATGATTGTCCCTCTTCTCCTGCCACTGGGCTGACATCTGCCTTTAATGGGCCAG
The DNA here is from genome assembly GCA_029233225.1 of Lepidodactylus listeri. Taxonomy (NCBI): domain Eukaryota; kingdom Metazoa; phylum Chordata; class Lepidosauria; order Squamata; family Gekkonidae; genus Lepidodactylus; species Lepidodactylus listeri. The sequence goes on along the minus strand of JARCFY010000005.1, from coordinate 59,621,502 downwards.
CAAAGTGGATGTTCTTAAACCTCCTAATAAGAGAGATTTCTGCTTCTGAGGAGTTGACTTCCAATGATTGGTGATCTTGTGATGGTAGTGATACTTTGATGTTGTAAAGACCACCTGTTTCACAGGATAATTTTACCTGTGGGACAGACTCTGCATGGTAACCACTCCACTAGTACATAATTGCTTGTAAAAAGTATTATAGTGTAATAATTCAGGTGGGTAGCTGTGTTGGTCTGAAGCAGCAGAACAAAGTTGGAGTCCAAAGTTTCATCCAAAGTATAAGCTTTTGTGTGCATGCACACTTCTTCCATCTGAAGAAGTGTGGGTGGCACATGAAATCTTATACCTTGAATAAAATTTTGTACCTTGAATAAAATAGTTCACAAACTACTCCCGTCCAGTGCATCCACAAACCTAGAAGAAGAAGAGATTGGATTTATACCCCATCCTTCACTACCCAAGGGAGTCTCAGAGCATCTTACAAACTCCTGTCCCTTCCCTTCCCCGCAACAGACATCCTGTGAGGTAGGTGGGGCTGAGAGAGCTCTGAGAAAACAGCTGGTACAGAATTACGGCTCGCCCAAGGTCATCCAGCAGGTGCAAGGGGGGGAGTGAGGAATCAAACCCGGTTCTCCCAGATTAGAGTCCGCGCACTTAACCACTACACCAAACTGGCTCCTAGCGTTGTTCTGCCAGTGAACTAGGGTTGCCAACTCCAGATTGAGGAAATCCCTGGAGATTTGAGAGTGGAGGGTGGGGTTTAGGGGAAGGAGGGACCTAAGCAAGGCATAATGCCATGAACTCCACTTTCCAAAGCAGCCAAACTCTGTAGTTTGGAGCTCAGTTGTAATTCCAGGAGATCTCCAGACCCCACCTGTAGGTTGGCAACCCTAAAAAATCATATTCAGCGTACTAGTTCTGCAGGAAGGCAAGCTGATTTCCATGGGAACCTAACCTTTAGGAATTGATTTCAATCCAGTGTGGGAATAATTGTTGGACATAAGATATCGGTTCAGGCAAAATTTTGTCTAGATGGGACAGAAAATAATGTTTTTATTGGTTTTGTCAAAACTGTTTTGACAACAAGGTAAACAGAATAAGAAGCAAAAGGTGGATGTGACTGGATGACCACACTTCTGGTAACATCGGGTGTAGCCTAATATGTTAATGACCTGTGCTGTCAGGGGTGTGGCCTAATATGCTAATGAGTTCCTGCTGGGCTTTTTCTACAAAAAGAGCCCTGATTACTGCACACTGATTTTGTTCACAGAAAGTGTGTACGGGGGGGAGGGGGGGTGGCGGGCTGGTTAATATTGAGGCAAATGCTGCCTCTGGACACTCTGACTGCCCTGATCTCCCAGCAGGGAATGGAGTGCTCTGTCCTCCTCTCCTGAACCTCACTTAGGATCAGCTGCAGAAAAAGGAGGAGAGGGGTCAACCTGCCCAGGCCAGCCTACCCCAACTCAACCTGGCCCAGTCTAGCAGAGACTGGGGCTACAGGCTGGTCTCACCAACCCACTTGGGGCTTCTCAGGCTGCTGTCTCCCTCACTACTGGGACCCCCTCTGCACACCTGCCCACAAAGGGCTTATCAGCTGCCTGTTCTCCCATGTCTCTGCCACTGAAATCACTGGGGATTTAGTGCTTCTCTTTGGTAGTGAGTGTGCCTTTAAAAAAAAAAAAGTCAGATTCTAAAGTAGATTTTCTTATTTATTTAAAAACATTTCTGTGCTGCCTTTCCACCCCAGCAGGGCTTTCAAAGTGGCAAACATCATGAGTACCAGAACTTTATTCTCCCCAAAAAGCACTGCCTGAATTGTTAGTCATAAACTTCTCTTTCTGATACCCAACACGCTGTGAGGAGAGGGCTGACTGCTTGTTTCTGACATTCTGGTTGGCCATGAGGCTTGCCAGTTTGTTTAGCACATGTGGTAGATCACTGTCCCCATATATTGCTAGCATTCAAATGTTAACAAATGTTCACCACACACCCCACACCAAAACAAAATGGTGAGATGGGCAGAGCAGTGTGAAATGGCACAGGCATGACAGAGAGGCAAAAAACCAAAATCAAAACATTTATGGAAAAAAGATCATGGAAAAACCGGTTTAAGAAACAGTGGGGTGGGGGGAAGCTGGGACAGCAAGGGATTGTTAAGAAAGATTTGTAGAAGTGATGAAAAGGAAAACAGCTATGAAGGATAATGAAATCAGTACATTAAGGCTGTCTGGAAGAAAGACACCGTATATAAAATAGAAAAGAAAACCAAGCAAAGCTAAGTGCAAGGGTGTAGTGTGAGGTGCAAAGATCTGTCCAGTTTTCCTTCACACCTCCCTCCCCCACTAACATACACAACCCAAGAGTCTAGTTCATCCAATTCCTACCCCCAGCCCAGTTTGCTACCAAAAGCAAGATAGCAACGGGGGGGGGGGGGGGGCAAGTGGCCTTGCAGGACGACAATGAAGTTGTCCTCTTTGCCCTTTCCAATTTTTCCCCCTGCCCAGGTTTTTCTTTTCCAAAATCGTGTAGGGATCCTGACTCCCACACCTCAGTATTAAGCCTTATCCCCCACTCGTCACACACATCCTAAGTTAGAGAGAAATGTGAGTGATTTTTCAGGGACTGTCTTCCTAACATAAATGCCTGCAGACAGGGCTATTTTGGGGCAGGAATGCACAGGAATGGAGTTTTGGCTGGCTCCTGAGTTGGCCACACCTACAACCAAAACCTCTGGCATGTGTTGCTACAGAGCATGCTGCCCTCCCCACATTACACACAAGAGGGAAAGGCAGCATGTTAAAATGCCACCTTTCCCTCTGGGGAGCCCTTTGGGATTTCCTTGTCAATTTCACTCCCACCCAGTCTGCTGAGAGTGAAATTGACAAGGAAAAGCCTCTCTCTGCCTCCCCTTCTCTAGCTGGCATGTCACAGCTGGAAAAGGGCAGGCAGGGAACTCAGGCACGTTGAAAATGCCTTTTTTCCCCTTCCCAATGTGGGGGAGGGAGAGAAAGGCATTTAACCATGCCCCCCCCAAGTCTCTCCGCAATAGTGGGGCATGTTTGCCTGGCTGCCCTCAGTCTCCCCAGCCTGTGCCCCTTGGTGGGCTGGCTGGGGAGACCGAGGGCAGCCAGGCAAACATGCCTGCTTCCCTTCCCAATTTTTCAGAGAGGGGGGTAGGAGACTAGAAAGGTGATGCTGAAGCACCTTTCCCCGACTGTCTGGTTTGAGGGGGGCGGATAGACTAGAAAGGCAATGCTGATGTGGAGCTGAGAAGTTTGGGGGGGGGGCAGGCAATTCCATGCCTGCCCTGTGCTTTCCCAGCCCCCACTTAATGTGCTAATGAGCTGCCCTGTCAGGAGTGTGGACTATATGCTAGTGAGTTTCTGCTGGGCTTTTTCTACAAACGAAGCCCTGCCTGTAGACATTCTCTCTATGGCATTTTACCTCACTGAGGTCCTGCTCCTTCCAGGATCTGCCCCCAAAACTCCAGATATGTCCCAACCTGGAGTTGGCAGCCTTATGGCTGATTCACACATGAGTGTTCATGGCTTAGTGGCTGCAACAACAAGTGCTGACTTGCATGCGCACATGAGCTATAACAGATGCAGTGCCACTGAGAGAACTTAGATATCATTCACATCAAGCAAAATATTCCAGTAGAGCCAGTTCACAAATTCAGCTGTGAACAGCTAAATTACACACACATATCTGTGACATACCTCTAGGTCTATGTTCATTGAGCAAATAATTCCGTTCAAGCTGGTTTTTAAAAATCCTTCCGTTTCAAGGAATCTATGAAATTTGATGTTTCATTCTCCTTTGTACAGATATTCAGCAGTATTAATCGCTTGAAGTTTAAATTGTTTCTTTTTGGCCACACTACTAAGAGGAATTTTACTGTCTTGTTGGGCTCCTATAATTACTGCATGTCTGTGGCTTGTTAATTAAAGCAAACACTTCTGTTATAGAGATTAATTCCATAGGAATAAAAGACTAATTTTGTATGGAGGCAGAACTTGTTTTCCTTGCAGCAACATATTTGTAATGCACAGAGAGCAATTATCTTTAAACTTTGTGTGCCAAAGTGGAATCTGTGCCAAGTTCATACATCATTTAAGGATCAGGACCTAGACCTATATTTTATTAATTGTGGTGCCTCTTGCTTTTAAAGAATGGTAAACCACAGCCTCACATTTTGCAGTTTCTGGATTGAATTGAGGTTCCACTCTCTAAATAGCTAGTCATTCCCTAATAGCCTTTTCTCTGGCTACTGTTCAAACACCACCACATTTGATGATATATAGCTCGACTTCCCTTCAGGAAAGTTGCACTTTCACAACAGACCCTTTGATCACGTTTTGTGTATTTTCAACATACCAGCTGTATGTTCATACATACATTAACATTCTCATGTCCTTAGAAATACTATACGACACCATTGCTCCTGCAGTTTTTTTTTAAGGCTGGCCATGAAGGCTTTATGCTTTAGGCCTTTCACAAATGGACAAAGAAAGATCAAGTCAAGGGGCAATAGCATTGCCAGGTCCCAGAGGGGGAGTAGGGTTGCCAGATTCAGGTTGGGAAAGATTGGGGAGGAAGCCTGGGGACAACAGGAACCTCAGTGGGGTGCAGTGCCATAGAGTCCACCCTCCAAAGCATCTAGGGTTGCCAGGTCCCTACTTGTTGTTCAGCAGGGGGGGAAAAGCTCTGTGTCCAGGAGTTTCACATGTGTGCATAGCACATGGACATCACAATGACATCACCTGGAAGTGATGTCATCACATTAGGCACGTCATCAGGGGACACCCTAACATTCAGCTTGAAAACTATTGTACCATAGAGTTTTCAGGTTGAATGCTAGAGCATCCTCTCTATGGCGCAATGACGTCACCTCCAGGTGACAACATCATGCCAGGCATGTTGGCATGATACAGGCACTTTGGGGGAGGGGTTCCCCTTGCCGGCTGGATCTGGGCCAGGGGCCCCTAGAGTGGGCAAACCCCCACCCACCCCCGGGGGACCTGGCAGCCCTAAAAGCACCCATTTCCTCCAGGGGAACTGATCTCTGTAATCTGGAGATGAGCTGTAATCCCAGGGATCCCCAAGTCCTACCTTGGAGGCTGGCATCCCTAGGGGGTAGAGAAGTTGTCAGTCTCAGACTGTGTGCACAGTGAGGGAACTAAGAAAAGGATTCTCCTGTACAACTTGTTCACTCTACATCTATAACTCCCTGTAAATCTTAGCACTTAGATTCAAGAGCTGGTGGAAGTAAATGTTTCATGTGCACTTCCATAACTATAATTTTTGCAGTAGTGATTTTACCACCAGATGCATCCAATTTCTTTGGACTACCCCTGGGACTCTAAGCAATCCTAAGCAGAGTCACACACATTAAAATAAAGAGGCTTATAAGAGTGTAACTGCTTAGGATGGTACTGTAAGGCCATTCTATGTGATACATAGAATGAGAGGTAAAAAGAGAGGTAAAAAGTAAAATCACTTTCATAGGTAAGCAAAAGAATACCAATCAAGTGTTTCTAGAAAGCCTTCAACCTCTCCAGTTGTGAAGGATAGCCTTTTGGACATTAAGAATGGCAGCTAATACACAAAAAGTCTTTCTCCCCTCAGGACTTATGGGCCGTGGACTCATAGAAATTTCCTGGTTTGAGGCTAATTTGCCATCAGGTAGAACTGGAGGGATCTGATGAGGCTTGAAAAAAGGTGGAAGGAGATGAGATATGGGGATAAGACAACTTTAGCAAGAAGAGAAGCTTGACTAAGAATTGCTGAGAAAGAGAGAGGTCAGGGTTGTTATGTCCGCTTACCACCACAGGTGTCAGCGAGACTCAACCTGACCTTGGCTCCGGAGAACAATAGGGGCCAAGGATCCTAAACTTATGGCAGGGCACCAATAGGAACTTTGGTGGGAAGTTTAAACCCACCAGTGGGATTGGGAGGTGGAGTTAGGAGTCGTATATAGTTGGCCCCTTTCAGCCTTATTTGTATCTTCATTCCTGATGTTCAGCTAATAAAGATCTGAGCTGAATCACTATGCCTAGAACTCAGTATTTTATAAGGATATGGCCTGAAGGAAATGAAATGGTTTCATGAGAAGGCTTCTAAGGTTATTGTGAGGCTAAAATGTCATCCTGAGTTCCTTGGAGTAAAAGCAGGATACTAATGTCAGCAATAATCTGTCTCTCTTCAAAATGGAAAAGTGAGATATTTGAAAATGAGGCACAGATGAGAGAAAAAGAGAAAGTAAATTCACTCTGCAGCCTAAAAGGATTGAAAACAATTATATAACTACCTAAAGAAATATTTGCATTTCCAATCATAACAGTAGATGTGCTGGGAAAGAAATCTGGTCAATGAGAAACTGTTCAAATGTTGGGCCATTTACTTTTCACCCTTCCCCCCTTGAATTTACTGAGTCAGATGGATGAACTTTGTATCTTTAGCTGAATCCTTTAATCCTGGGTTATGTAAAGAGCAGAATTGATGTTTTATAGATTTTCTGTAAAGGCTTTAATATCCAAAATGTTCACCTTCAACAACACATTTCCCCCCTCCTTAAACCTTGTGATGTTTTCACAGTTACCAGGGAACCATTTATTGTAAATTGACTTGAAGTGCTTTTGCTTTTCATTCAGCTCCAAGTTCAGCTGTGCCCAAGCCCACGTTCTGCTCACCAGGTATGACTTCCAGAGAACTTAGTGAGTGAAGCACCTGCAGGCCTATAGGGCCTTTGTATAGAGTTTAGAGTCAGCTTTGTATAGAGTTCTTGCATCATGAGTAGAAAGGCTAGACTTTTCACTAACACTTTCATTTTGCGTCTTGATTATCTTGACACCAAGGTACCAAAAAAATGTACCTAGTTTACACACTACTTTGACAGGAACTAAAAACCTACCCTCTTTCTCCAATGTCCTTGGAGCATTTAATGCTTCTCAAGGAGTCTGTTTGACCAGGAAAGCAGGAACATATCCAAAGGTCTATGCCCTTTCTTCCTCTTGCAGCACGACATCTTCCTTTGAGAGGAGGAGTTTAGCTTTTCCCAAATCCACATTTCTGCACCTGGTTTGTACACTTCATTCTGTAGTGCTTTTTACAAAAAGGCACTAGCAGCATCCCACAATGATGGAGAAAGACTACGAAAGCATTCAACTTGCACTATAATTTCCTTGAGAGAAGGTGATGTAGGTATGATGGCCCAAGAGATAAAAAACATTGAACTTTATAAAGTGTGTATTTATTGTTTACCAGCTCTGTGAGCCCTGGACAAAAGGAATATGTATCCAAAAGATGTCCTTCCACAAGCAAAAAGCCCCAACTCATGTAAACAGTTATTTCTAATTTTTGTAGATTTCCCATATAACCTACAGACTCCCCATACCACGGCCTACACTGTTCCTGAAGGGTCTGGCCCATGCCATTTCAGAAAATTTCTCATGCAGGTGACAATCATGCTTAGCCTTGAAGTGTTATGGCAGCTGTGGCAATCATCCCCCCCAAAAAAAATCCTGGCTCTCCTCCCGGAGCTCTGAACCAATCCTTGTGATTTTGGCCTCATGCAAACCCAAGTGATTATAGCCAACCAGAGCCAATGGAACTCCACTAGATGCAAGGGAGTGAACCAGCCTCAGCTTAATTTGGGGAAGGAATTTTTTTGCTCAGACAGGGGAATTTACAGATCTAGATATGAGCATCTGTTTAGCCTGATTTTTATTTGTTTTTCATTAGGGTTGGGATCAGATCAGCTTCAGGATGAGCATCTGTTTTAGTGAAACAAATAAGCATCGTGTTAAGGGCCTGACATTGTTAACTTATCTGTACAGGTTCTGTGGGCAGGAGATCTGTGTTAAAGAGCATACTTGAACCTGGAGAGTTATGGTAATAGGTTTCAATGAAATCTTGTAAACTGATGTAGTCCGTCTGAAGAAAGGGGAATCAAATCTCTCCTCAGAGTTTATTTATGTTACTTGAGACTCAGCTATAAAGTATTCTGATTATGAAAAATTTTGAAACCTAGTCAAGATGAAGTGCAGACCCAGTTTCACTTTACTTACTGATTCATTCCACACAAATATGTACACTGATACTCTATTTTATATTAAATAAACATTTGCTGTTCCTCTCTGTGTCTTGTCTTGTCCAATCAAATATCTACAAAAAAAGAGATCTCTACTTATTTCATAAATAATTACACCATAGGGTGCGAAATAAGTGATGTTTAGGAAGCACACAACTAATATACTACCAACCCTTTCATCTAAGCTTGTTCCCCCATTTAACTGATTGTAGGCAAATGGGGTTTTAAAAAGAGAGAGAAAAGGAAGGGCCACAGTCTGGGATTGGACATCTTTAAGTCCAGTGGGAAGTTGCTTCAGAGCCTTCCTCCACCGTAGCTGCCACGCAGCCCTTAAAAGATGTCCGGGTGGGAGGGACTATTAGATCTCCCGTAAAAAGAGCCAAAGAACCCTGGTATTATCTGGAGAGCAAATAGTATAACATTACAAATTTGTAGAGGTGGGCAGAGAGTGAAAGAACCTAAAGACATAGTATCATGTTTTAAAAGTTGAAACATATGAGAAGCCAATGTTGGATCAGGCCAATTGCCCATCCACTCCAACACTCTGTGTCATACAGTGGCCAAAAATACCAGGTGCCATCAGGAGGTCCACCAGTGGGGCCAGGACACTAAAAGCCCTCCCACTGTTGCCACCGCCCCCCCCCAAACACCAAGAATACAGTGCATCACTTGCCCCAGACTGAGAGTTCCTATCTATACCTTGTGGCTAATAGCCACTGATGGACCTCTGCTCCAAATGTTTATCTAGTTCCCTCTTGAAGCCGTCCATGCTTGTAGCTGCCACCACCTCCTGTGGCAGTGAATTCCATGTGTTTATCACTCTTTGGGTGAAGATGTACTTTCTTTTATCTTAAATTAGAACAGGACACAAAAACATCTACTTGGATATTAATTCAGGCTATTTCACAACAGAATGAATAATTTGTTCTCTCAGATAAACAAGTGCACAAGGAACAGGCCCAAGGAATAGAAATTCCACATTCACACACCAGCAAAATGGGCAACCTGAGAGTGGGATTCCCCCAACTCCTAAGAAATATAGAATTGATCTGGTTAGTTTAACACATGCAACACTACCTGAAATTAATATATCTAGTTCTCAACGTAGCTGTTAAAAGTTCTTATCCAAACCCAGGCAAAGAACTTTTGTTAAGGGGAGCTGCTACAAAACAAAGTTACAAAAATACCAGAGAGCAACTAATCTCACCCTAGTCTTGGTAGGTGCCACCAGTCCTTTCAATCTATCTCAACAGTTTAGGGGCAAAAGGACAACCCAGCCTTTCAGGGAATTAACAAGAAAGGTAAGCCCTGCATGGTAGGGCTGCAGACTGAGTTAAACCAGTTACCACGTAAGTGGTCAAAGGCCAAGGTTTTGAGGTCAGTGAAGGCAGAAATCCACAAGGTAAAAACTATAATTATTTCATTTAAGGTGTAAAAAATAGTTACAAGAGATAAGACTGTGAAGTAACATAAAACAACAAATTCTATGCTTTTCCAGCTTAGCAAATACAGTAAAGCAAGGTTCCAAGTTACCCAATGTTGGTTCATCTCAGGCAGATAGGTTCAGCAACCCTAAGTGGCTCTCTCTTGCAGAGACACCCAGGACTGTAGCCCTCATGACCAAGCAGTTCAAGATGGATGTTATGAGCACAAGCTGAGCTGGGTAACATAAGAACATAAGAGAAGCCAATGTTGGATCAGACCAGTGGCCCATCCAGTCCAATACTCTGTCACACAGTGGCCAAAAATACCAGGTGCCATCAGGAGGACCAGCAGCGGGGCCAGGACACTAGAAGCCCTCCCATTGTTGCCCCCCCAAGCACCAAGAATACAGAGCATCACTTGCCCCAGACTGAGAGTTCCTATCTATACCTTGTGTCTAATAGCCACTGGTGTATCTCTGTTCCATATGTTTAACTCCCTCTTGAAGCCATCCATGCTTGTAGCCACCACCACCTCCTGTGGCAGTGAATTCCACGTGCTAATCACTCTTTGGGTAAAGAAGTACTTTCTTTTTTCTGTTCTAACCCGACTGCTCAGCAATTTCATGGAGTGCCCACGAGTTCTTGTGTTGTGAGAAAGGGAGAAAAGTATCTCCTTTTCTACCTGCTCTGTCCCATGCATAATCTTATAACCACTGACATTCTTCATGCCAAGTAGTTACTGAGCCCCCAAATAGCAAATGCTAAAATAACTTTATGGAGTGGGTCTCTGTTTGGCCAATGATAAACCTGAGAAGTGATGTAACTCTCTCTGTTACTAACCACGTGATGTATAGGATGATGGACCAGAGGAGAAGAAATGAAACTACTGCAGATAAGCCTTGCCTCTTTCCTACAGGTACATGACCCATAGCTCAATTGCTTGGAATGTGCTAATTGCTTAGGCCAGGGTAGGATGGTACTCCCTTTCACTACAGCTGCAAACTCTCTTGTTTACAAGGTCCCACTGACTCTGGACTCTAACGGTCTCTGGGAATGTTTGTGTAGGCCTCTTTCACCCTGAACCAAAGATTTTGTAACACAGAGCAAAAGCTAGGAACCATTTTTTTTTTATAATTGCCCCATTTGCAGATACTTAAATCCACAAATCAGGGCCATGTAGGAAGAATGGAATTTGCTTGCTTGCAAACTTGGTGGAGCTCCCCAGGTTTGCAGAAAAAAGTGAAAGTTCATTCTGCACTTGCTCTGGCCCAGGGCATCCACCCTCATCACTACATGTAAGAGATTTTGGATTAGAGGGAGCCGCTGCTGGCTGGAGTCCCAAAGGGGAGGGGGAGGGCAGCTGCTGCCCCCCCTGCCACTGTCATTCTCCTCAGAGTTTTTGAGAAGACTACAGATGTTTGGCCTTAGAGGCAGGGGGAAGGGGGAAATGGCAAAGGGGCAAGCAGGCAGGCAGGCAGAGGTGGCTGTGGCACAGACAGGCCCAAAGAGTGGGAGCCCCTGCTGCCCCTACCACCACATCAATCAGGTGGAGGTGGTAGTACTACAGGTGGGTAGGTAGTTTGCTGGCAGGTAAACAGTCCAGTAAGGTAGGGGACAGGCAGGCAGGCAGGCATTTGTGCAAGGCAGTGGGGAGGGCGACAGAGCCCAGGAGGAGGGGGGGAAAGTGAAGGGGAAGCAACAGAAACAGTGAGGGGGACAAAAAGGGAAAGAAGTGTCCACAGAGGTCAGGACAAGCAAGGGAAGGCAACATGGGGGTGGGTAGATGGGATTTCCCCCATGCAAATGTCACAGTTCCCCACACATTGTTTTAAAGTTGCAAACCTTCTTTGGAGGGTAGAAATTTAGAGAGGTGGGAAAGAGAGGGGCTTCTCAACATTTTTCCTGCATTTTTACACCAAATTAATTCCAGCCCCATTTTGAATCCTAATGGGACAAAAGCTCCGGGGGGGGGGGGAGCGGGGACAATTTCGACTGGGAAATGACACTGAGAAAGAATTGAGAATCTCCCTCCTTTCCAGCTGGTTCTCCACTTCAAATTCCCCCTTCAAGGTGGCTTTGCTTTTTTAAAAAAAAGTGAATGGAAAATCAACATGACACTCTCTTTGGTCTTGCAGGGGTTAATTTTGGTTTATTCACATGGGTCAAAAGAATTGGGAGAGGCAGCTGCTGGGTCTTTATAAAATACTTTTCCAGTCTCTTTGAAGTTTTTGATGAACTTCAGCCAGCCTCAAAAGTGAGCCAAAAAACAGCAAACAGACTTGCAGCTCTTCAGAAGTTTATAAGCTTCATTTTATTCTGAATGGAACATTACCTGTCTTGTCCCTACTTGCCCAGGAGCCATACTCTTTCTTCTTTTCCTATTTTGAGATTTCATGCCAATGATATTTGAGCTTTATTTCCCTTTATTTCCCTTAAACTGATGGATTGGGTTGGGGAGGAGGTTGGCAAATATTATTTAATTGGTCTCTTGAGCTTTGAGTTGCTTATGGAGAAAGGAACCAGTCTTGAACCTTTTTTCTGTGCCATCGTCTGTATTTCTGCCCAAAGCCTCTTTTCTGTTGGCATCTTTGTGGTTTTCCTGCTTGATGCAATGCATACAAGCTTCTTCTTCGTTGTAGAAGACTCCTGCCATATGTTGTCTGCAGCTTGCCAGTTTTTGTAATGGTTAAGGAGGGGGTTGTTTGGTGGTTTGTTTGTTTTTTAGACTGTTGCTCTTTTATCCCAAGAAGTGAAGAATATTTTCATCCTTTAAAGGGTGAAGGAAGGGATAAAGGAGCACAATCATATTGTTTTCATATTTTAGCTAAGTTTAAAACAATATTTAAAACACATTAAAACAAGAGGTGGACTGAAGTTTCTCCCTCTTTTGCTCTTTCTCCCCTGCCCCTGCCACAGCTCTCACCTCCCATCATATGTCCGGCAGTGTTCCCCCATTCCTGCTCTTTCAGTTCAGCCTGCCTCCTTTCCCTCTCTCCTCATTTATTTGCTTGCTTTCTACCTCTCCTTCTTTCCTTCCTTCCTTCCTTCCTCCCTTCCTCCCTTCCTCCCATGCTTGTCCACCCATCTTCTTGCCTGTCTATTTCACTTGTCTGCCAGCCAGCTGTTTTCCTCTCTTCCTCCACTCACCTACTTGCACAGTTTTCTCTCCCCCATCACTTCCTTCTATTCATCTTTCCAGTCCTGCCCATCACAGCAGAGGAGTGGGCTTGTGAGGTAGACCAGCTGTTGTCCACTCTAGCCACACCCATAGCCTGCTTGAGAAGGCTATTGTGACCACATTTTTGTATGCTAAAGCAACTCAATATACTTTCTGAATCCTTTATTTATTTACTTGTTTGTTTGCTTGCTTATTCTTTCAATTTATACCCTGCCCCCCGCCCCGCCCCCCCCGCCAAGGCAGGCTCAAACATCTGTGCATGTGCAGATGTTGCTGCTATGTTTTGGGATTGTTTTAGCAACTTTTTTTCTTAACCAATAGGACCTCCCAGTTTTGCAGAAACACATACCAGAGCCCTGGGTGCCCCCACCAGCAGATTATTTGATTGACATAGTAGGGCCACTCACTCATAGTAGGCTATATATTCATGTTATATATATTACCCACTGCTTATCTTTGGCCAGCCTTAGCCTGCTTAGTATTGTGCATGTCATCCATAAAATGCTAGTACTTGGCAGTTCTTCAGAGTAAATAGTGATGAAACCTGCCTTTCCATTTTCAGGGCCTGAGAAGGGAAGTTCTATGGAAATTCCATCCACCTATTTAAATTTGTATGAGTTCCATTTTCACTGTCAGTCCTTCAATATAACCAATTATAGAGTTTAAAATCTGATTTTTTTTTCAGTATGTATTTTTGTTCAGGATCATGTTACATGACATGCTTGGGAGCCATTAGAGGTGCCTTACCCTTCTCTTTACTTGTGTCAGTTTGTAGATGGAAGAGCATCTGTTTGGCTGCAGCATTACTGCCAGAACACTCTAAGAATCAAAGACTGCCACCACCTTCTAAGTTAAATAGTAGTAGAATTCCTACATATAATGGGTAAGAGATCTGAAATAGTGGGTGGTCAGCTTCCAAACTCTAACCACCCACTTTTCTAAATGATTAGCATACTTTTATTCAGGAAACTGACTCAAAAATATAAGACATTAATATGTAATGTAAGATTATGCAGAATATCTCCAGATAAAAATACACTTTCACTTTAGCAAAGAACTAACAAGCATACTCTAGGTTCTGGGTTTTAATATCTGCTGGAGTTAATGCAATAGACAGGCAGATCCTTATCCTTTTTCCTCCTATACCTAATTGTAGTGCTTCTGAAGACCCAGGCAGGTCTCTGCATGCTACCAGACATTCTTGGGATGCCAACCTACTAACATTGCCTGGTTTCTTGGAGTGCCAAACAGAAGCATTTGATCCAGCTGTATGACTCTTCCTATCTTCCTCGGGGCACAAAACACATCCCAGCACCCAATGTGCAATGCTGCCTGCCTTCTAGGGATGTTAAATGTCTGCTTCTGTTCTGTAAGCAAGAATTTGAATTGCCTTAAGCTGTGACACTTTATCCTGGCTGAGCAAACTTTAGCAAGTGAGATACCTTGGGCAAAAGAGATAATTGCACTTTAACCTCAAGAGGAAGACACTAGACAAAGAGTATGGGGTTATTAATTTAGGTTTATTAATTACAATCTAAACTGCACAAATAATTATACTCACTCTCTCCATTGTGCAAATTCTTTAAAAGTCTGCCCACTTGAGTTTGCCAGCATTTGGACAACCTACTACTGTTGCAAACTCCAGGTTGGGAAATTCCTGGAGATTTGGAGGTGGGGCCTGGGGAGGGTCCTCAGCATGGTATAATGTTGTGGAATTCACCCTACAATTAGCCATTTTCCCCAGAGGAACTGATCTCTGTAGCCTGGATATCAGTTGTAATTCCAGGAGATCTCCAGGTCCCACCTGGAGGTTGGCAAAGTGATGAACTACCCTGTCTCTGAGCTCAGTATGGCTAGAGGTCATACCACAGTCTAGACCCACACAACTCCTGCCAACCCAAGGCCCCTCAGTATTAGGCCAACCGCACAACAACAAATATGAAGCAGGCAAAAAAAAAAAAAGGCCAATCAGATAGAACCCAAAAAAATTCCTTCTCAGCCAAGCAACCAGCTAATCCCACATTGTTGTTATAGGGAGGGGAGGATGGGGAAATCCACAGCAAAAAAGTATGCCAAACAACAACCAAAAGGCTTTAAGTGGCCTTTTGTTCTCTTTGGTTGCACTACATGGAGCAGCCTTTCCTTCCCCCACCCCTGTCGTCCAGTGTCTCCAATTCTTGGGGGGGGGGGGGGTTGCAAAACCATCCCTGCCATTATCTGGGCAGATATGTGCTTTCAAAAAAAAATTCCTCCAAATTGTCTGGAATACAAAATTGAAAAGAAAAATCTGCATTTGGAACTGCATTTTGAATTCAATTCCCTGTAAAACTGGAAGCCTTTTTTATATCTGTTTGAAATTTAGCAGGGAAGATCCTTGACAGAGGGGCATAAGCCCTGAAAATGTCATCCCAATTGGATGAGAAAGAGAGAAGTTACAGCCAAAAATGTTCTACCTTCTGAAACCAACTGACAACAAGGACAAACTAATATGAACATGAATGATAAAAAAAAAGATTCAAATATTTAAAAAATCACTCACACCTGCAGCAACCTTCAGACCAAAGGCATTGACCAAGAGACTTGAGGGGAGGGGTAAGTCTGGCAGAAAAAGTGTATGCTCATAGGTGGGAGGAGTGGGGTTTCTCTTTGGGGGTGAAAAGGAAAGTGCCATCTAGTCTCAGCAGATTTATGGCGACCCCAGAGGGTTTTCAAGGCATGAGACAAGCAGAGGTGGTTTGCCATTGCAACCTTGGATTTCCTTGCTGGTCTCCCATCCAAGTAGGGGTTTGTCTTGGTCCATTAATATTTGAGGTACACATACAATTTATTGCTTAGAACTGGAGGGAAATTGGGCCTTTCAGAACCATTGTGAAAAGCTCTATCCCTGTGTCTGGTATAAGGTTTCCAGGTCTGGCTTGGGAAATACCTGGAGACTTTGGGGGTGGATCCAGGAGAGGGCAGGGTTTGGGGAGGGGAGGGACCTCAGCATGGTACACTGCCATAGAGTCCGCCCTCCAAAGCAGCCATTTTTTCCAGGGGAGCTGATCTCTGTCAGCTGGAGATCAGTTGTAAAAGCGGGAGATCCCCAGGCCCCACCTGGAGGCTGGCAACCCTAATCTGGTAAGATTTAGGCTCAAAAGGCACAGCCCCCTTCTCAATTATCAGCCTATCACCTGCCTGAGCCCCGTTAGCCCTTGATATTACGAGCTGAGGCTCACCTCATCACTGTCACTTTGGCTGGTGGTGAGGTTGCTGCAGTGGCAAAGTATTTCTCTAGGATAGGCCTCACCTAGCTAGGCATGCCACCTAGACAGACAGTTGTTGCTTTGCCATTTCTGCCTCGGATGCCCCTGCCTCAGCTTCTAGGGAGAACACTTGTTGCCTTGCCATTTCCTGACTTGCTGCTTCCCACCTGCCATCTGTCCAGCCCTGGATTAACCATTAGGTAAAATAGACCTAGATCCTTGACAGACACTCTAATTGCTTCACCAGGCTGGCTTACAAAGACTCCTCAATGCATCTACAGCATACATTTAACAGATTTCAGACTAGAATTTCCAAGTGTCAGAACCACAATATTCAACCCAAATTCTATTCCCCATTTACAATTCAAATATTCTCCATAGGAAAGGCCTCATAATTTGCTGGACAAAAGGCAATTTCAAAAAGCAGCTCTTGCAATATCAGTGGGATGTAGAAATCAGGTGATTCTCCCCAAGAGGAAATTGCAAACACTATTGTTCTTACTTGCTGATTACATTTTAATACTTAGCATGTATATAGTGATGTCGGTGTCTAATCAGCTTAATATATGTTATTTCCTTATTATTCCCCCATATTGTAGGCAGAATGGCTTAACTAGGACCACTAAGTTCCTGGGAAAGGCAAGATTTGAACTTGGATCTCCTGGATCACAGCTCATTTTCTTCACTGCTGTGTTACACAAGCTGCTGCTTGTCATCTTGCTTTTTGTGATTAAGAAGACCCCAAGGCAGCTAAGAGCCTTGACTGTAACAATAGCTATCTGAAACAAAGATAGATACAACCCTTTAGATTTACCATAGTTAAGGCCAAAAAATGGTATGATCATAAAGCATAGTTATCAGACTGTGAACCAGAATTTGCTTAGTGCTGCCAAATTCTGTCTCATACCCTCTGATATAATTTGTTTTCTTGTAAATTCTTTGCAGTTTCTCTGAAAGTTAGAGTGTTCTGGTGGTTCACCACTAACCAGTCATAGGCATTTAAATATGCTAGGCATGAAGAGTGATCTAAACATTCCCTGCTGTTACTTCCATATGACTAGCCACTAAAACAACTCTTCAGCAATTAAGCTCCTCTGTTCTCAGGGTTCAGCAGCACCATGCTGTTGACCTCTGACCTCTAGACGAGGAGAACTAACAGGGTCAAATACAAACCTATTTATTGCTGAGCAAAGGCAGAGACGTGTCTACAAATGCCTCTATTTGGTCTCCCAACAGTAAGTATAAAATAAATAAGTCTTAGTCACATTCTTTCCCACAACAAAATTCTTTCATTCTCTCTTTGTTCTCAAGATTTATACTACGACTGGGATATGCCTTGGGACTGCATTCTAGCTGTTTTAAATATTCCACCCAAGAGGATCTGAATTGCCTATTTAAGATACTGGTGTATAATGTCAGATAAGATTAATTATTTAACCAGTGTCATTTTTAAGTGCATTCCAAATATACCAAAAAAAAAAAAGCATAGCCTTTCAAACCAACTAAATTTTAACCTAACAAAATTAAAATAAGAATACTTCATGTCATAATCTAAGAATATCATTTTACTAAAAGACAAGGCAACACTGAGATACATGTTCTGAAGGTTAGAAGGATTTTCCAGTAGCTTTTGATATTAGCTTGGAATATTGGCTGCAAAAAACAAGAAAGAGTTAAGTATCATTGCTCCTGCATAAAGAGTTTGCTTTGGTTTGGCATTCAAACTGGAGCTTGTTTTGTTTGTTTGTTTTTGCATCCACACAGTATTATCACCTTATCATCCACTATCCACTATTTTCCTAGCTTTAAACTAATTTTTCCAAACCCGGTTTTGGAAAAACTGGAGACATCACAAGTTGCACATCATGTGGATAGAGAGATGGACTTTTTTTGCAGCTCCGGCCCACATAGGCAACATGTTTGTTTTGCCCCAGACCCCACCCCAACACCCATTTTCCCTTGTATCACCAGAGGGCTGATGCCCAACTTGACCCCCATTCTGGCTGCCCGAGCTAAAGACAGTGGGGGCCTGACTCATTCCTGCATGAAAGGTTGAGAGAGAGCACCTGCCGAGACCTCGTCAGACTGCTCCAATATATCCAAGGACAAGGCCAGGAGCAGGAAAGGGGGTGGTCAGAAGGCAAGGTCCAGCCTGGATGTGGAGAAGACCAGGATGTGAGAGGCTATGAGGCCATCTTGAACAGCTGGGGAAGGAGCCGGGCAGTGAAATGGGCAGCAGGGGGAAGAGGCAGGGAACGGGCAGCAGGGAGAAGGGGAATGGATACTGGCCAGTTGGGGGGGCAGGATTCCCATAAGTGGGAAGGCACCACACTCAGCCAGGGAGGAAGGGAAGGACTGAGCTACAGAGGGAGCAGGAGCCAGTCCTGAGAAAGAAGAAGAATTGGGTGACATTAACCCCCTCTTCTTCTCATTTTGAGACCTCAGGGGAGGTGACCTGACATCAGACAAAACAACAGAGGGTGGCAAGCCCACTGCAGGGCAGGAGGAAGTTCACAGAGGGCTTTTTTAAAAAAGGATTTCAGATAAGGGTTAGATGATGTTGGTATTTCTATTGCTTTAGTGATAGTTATCAAATAATCTTTTAAATGAAAGCTGGGAATTCATAGAACCGGACTCACACATTGTTTTAACATTATTGTCACAACTTGAGTCAAGCCTTTTGCTTTTCTATATTTACTTATATTACCATCAGTCTGGTCAGCTGTGAATTATTTTCCTTCATCCTTAACTGGAGACCATAGCAGATACAAATCAGGACCTGTTTTCTCTTGATTCTACAGATTTTGCCATGGGTTATATGTGCTGATGTCAAGGGTAACAAACATACTTAATTTGATGAGTTTGATAACTGTGACATTTAATGCCTTCCCACTCCAGAACATTAGGTGACACAAGTTACCAGAATCAGGAGGTGCTGTGTGCTTAATTGTTAAAGTAAATGTTTTAATAGTCTCAAAGATAGAAGCAATAACCAGACAAGCTTTAATGCTTCGGTGCTTTTATATACAAACAGCACCCAAATCCTGTCTGTCTAAATAATTCTCTGAAGTACCTATTTGACTTCCTGCCTATTCAGGATACCTTCTGTCCCTTCCCCCTCCAAAACCCAAGTACTCTTTTTTTCAGTTGGACATTTGCTGTTAAAATATCATAGGTTCTTCCCCAACCACCACCACGCACCAATATTCCATTTAGATGAATGGAGGAAGAAAAGAGGGCAAAATCTTCTCCTGTCCACTACAAGTATGTTGATGTAATACTATTTAACTGGCAATTTTTTTAAAAAAAACTGGAAAATTCCCAGTGGCCCAGAGAAGGGAAGAGGGCCACTGTTGAGGGACTGGGGCAGAAAAACTGTCAGGAACCTGTCACATGGAAGCCCCATTGTCATTGGGTGGTATGAGTAGCCACAGTGAGAATGGGGAAACAACACAAACCTGTCCCTGTTTGAAAACCACCCTTGTAGTGATTGTGACTAATGCTGAAGTGATTGTAAAAAAATTGCCCAAAACAAATGGGTTGTCCCATGCCCCATCCACTGTTATATGCTGTAAAACCTGACTCTTGGTTGTAACCACAAGGTTTGAAATACAGCCCTTCTAGAATGTACTATAAATTACTGTATCATCTATGTATTCAGTCATGTATGCAGCATGGAGATCCTGTGGCTATCCAGGTCAGGGCTAGGCTGAGAGTGATGTGATTGGCCCAAGGTCACCCAGCAAGTTTCCATGGCACAAGTGGCAATTCAAACCTGGATTTCCCAGATCCTGGTCTGACACTTTCAGCACCACACGACACAGGCTTTTGTGATGGAATAGCATGTTGGAATTTGATTGGTTTTTTACAGGCATGATTAGATATACAAAGTTAAATAAAAGAAATTTTTCACAGTCTGCATTTCTTTTCTGGCTACTGAAACAAAGTTTGGGTTCAGTGGCACCTTTAAGACCAAACATTGTTCTGCTGCTTCAGACCAGCATGGCTACCCACCTGAATCTATTTTCTGGCAATTATTATTATTCATTTTATTTCATGATTATTACTGAAGATAATTTTGTCATACAGAGGAGAGGGCCTGACCTGGTTAGCCCCAGCCTCGCCCAGTCTTGTCAGATCTCAGAAGCTAAGCAGGGCCGACATGGAGGCAGACAATGGCAAACCACCTCTGAACATCTCTTGCCTTGAAAACACTATGAGGTTGCCATAAGTCAGCTGTGACTTGATGGCAAAAAAAGAGGAGGGGTGTTAAAAAATTATCCATCCCGGGTGCCAAATAGGCTAGGTACACCACTGCACACTCTATCACCATACCCAGAAAAGGTAAATTGAAAACTGGCCTATGATTGGAAGCCACTACTTTAGCCCTAGCTTGTAAAGGTCTTTTAAGCAGAGGTCTAATTAGGCTTCCTTCAAATGTCTAGAAAGAGCCCACTCAATCAACAAGGCAAATAGTTCCTCATGGAATGGACCCAAAGCATTGCCACTGAACATCAGTTTTCATCAGTGTGGGATCTATCCCATGGAGTCCCATAGGGTGCAAGCCTATCCTGCATGCTCTTCAATCTCTATGTAAAGCCCTTAGGCCAAACATTCATAGTTTGGGAGTTTGCTGTCATCAATATGCTGATAATACTCAGCTGTATATATTCTTTTCCAAATATTCAAGTGAAGCTGTAGAGGTCGTAAAAAGCTGCCTAGCTGCTGTGGTTAAATGGCTAAAAATGAACAAATTGAAACTAAACCCTGGAAAGATAGAAGTAATGCTACTTGGGAAAGCAGCAGTCTTGAAGGACATTATGCTCCCCATGTTCAATGAGGTTAAGCGAACTCTTGCCATTTCAGTTTAGAGCCTTGAAGTGGTACTGAACCCAACATGGAGAAGCAAGTTAATGCAGTTTCAAAAAAAAGCATTCTTCCAGCTCATCCTACCTTGAGAAGGCTGATCTGGCCACCTGGACACATGCCATGATGACATCAAAACTTGACAATGTGCTCTGTACATTGGTCTCCTTTCAAAATCAGTTCAGAAACTTCAGTTGGTGCAGAATGCCACAGTTCAGCTATTATTGGGAGCTGGGAGCATATTATTCCCATTCTACAGTCAAGGGCGTAGACTTTCCAATTTCCCGGGGGGGGGGGGGGCTGGGGCTGGGCCAGAGACATTACAGGCCATTGTCTCTGGGGGAGGCTCAGCATGTCCTGGAACAGTTCGGGGGGGGGGGGGGCTCCAGCTCCCTAGCCCCCCTGAAGTTGACGCCTATGTCTACAGTCACTCCACTGGCTGCCCATCAGTTACTGGGCTCAATTTAAAGTATCGGCTCTTACATCCAAAGCCCTTCATAGCCTTGGATACTCATATCTGCAAGACCATCTCTTCCCCTATGCTCTACCACAACAGCTTTGCTCATCTAAGCAGAGCCTTCTGCCAGTGCCAACCTGCAAACGGGCAAACCACCAACTGCCTTTACATGTGCCTTCTCTGTTGTAGCCCCCACCTTGTGGAATGGCCTGCCTGAGGAGCTCAGGAAATCTCCCAGCCTTCTGGCTTTCCACAAACTATGCTAATCTAAATTATTTAAGGGGGCTTTTCTATGCAGGCAGTAGAGTAGTGATGTACAAAAGGCATCACAAAGTTACTTGGTTAAAGTATTGGGGACTGTGGTCTGTACTTCTATGTATAGTTTGCTATGGACTGGGTCCTGTTGTGTAATTTTGCATCATTTAATGTGTCATGTTAACATTTATGCCTTGCTTCAATTCTGTTTTTGACTTCTTGTTGATTCTATAACCTAAATCCTATTATTTCATTGTTTACTAAATATCCCATTTTGTTGATTGTACTGACTCATTCTGTGTAATCTGCCTTGTGTTCAAGTGAGAAAGGGTGGACTATAAATAATGTAAAAAAATAAAAAAATAAGTTTCATCAATGGCTCCAACACCATTTCCAATCAATATTTTCCATCCTTTCCAGGATCAATTATACAATTGGTGGTCCTTACATTCCTAAGGACCACGTCAGCATCCATAGGCAAGATCAGTCTGAAACTAGCCTTAACAATAGGACAAATAGGTACTTCTGATACTTCTGGTACCAGATCTACTCTCAATTTGTCCTCCAAGTCAGAGAGATTTTGTCAGCAAAGAAAGCAAAGAACTTCTCAAAAGCATCACAGCTAGAGGTCAAATTGACATAACGGATGGCGTCAGACTTAGATGTTATCAAATCACAAATTGCTTTAAACAATTGAGGTAGATGAGATTCTTACTGACACAATGGTTCAGAAGAAAGCCTTCCTCACCACCATCAGCATCACCTCACAGGCCTGCAGATGGCTCTATGACCATCACAAGTCTTCTGCCAGCATCACTCCAGTTGACATTGAAACCACTGTTTATGGCCCCAGCCAGCCTAACATTCCATGCAGCTTTACCTCCTTAAAACTTGTTGCTGGCTTGTTTGAGTTCTAAATGTTTCTAAATGGCAAGTTTGCTTCATCCTGATTAATCTTCTTAGTCTTGAATTCCTTTGTCAGCTTCTGTACTAAAAACCCTTGACTGTTATATGTCAGTATAAATATTTTGCTACAGAACCAAACAGTGTGCTTTTTATTAGCTTTATAAATCCCAACAAACTAAATAAGCAAATAAATAAATCTTTTGTCTGCTTTCATAATCACTGAGGGCTGTTGTCAGAGAATGGTCTGGGCTGGGTTTTCTTTGGAGCAGCTTCTTTTTGTTAATCAAAACCTCTAGCATAGATCTTCTGATGGGAAATGGAAATGTGCTCCTCTTGGCAAATGGTCCTGTACGAATTACTTTTGTTTGTGTTGGGTTTGCCCGTCACTGTCTGTTTATCTAGCATAAAATGCAGAATAATAGAAGACTGAGCACTTACATTCTCTCCCGGGTAATTTAATCCTGACCACAAGTCTCCTAATGTGCAGCAGTACAATTACATTGTACAAACAGGGATTGTTGCAAGGCAGTGATGCATAGATTTTTCAGTCATTGTTTCTGCATTGACGTGCAATTAATTTATTGGCATCTCTGAAGCAGAAACATTGTACTGTTTTATGCAATTGCTACTAATTATTATGTTCATCTGCACCCACAACATGATAGGTACAAAGCCAGGTATTATCCCAGCAGCAGGGGGAGACAGTACTAAAATTAGCCTGATGATTATTATTTTTTTTGTAATTACATTCTATTCAACCTCCCATGCTTTCTAGTGTCTTATGATGGAGCTTATAGCAATTTTTCACCTAAAGTCATAAAAAATATTGGAAGCATGCATATATTTACAGAAACATAATTCCAAACCTTATCCCACAGGTAGCAAAGTGCACCTTAATGAAATCTGTGCCTTTGTCAATCTAGCTTCTATAAATAGAGAACAGGGGGATAGCTTCTGGGAAAGTGTAACCTGGGAGAAGGACTTCTATCCCACTCGATTTGCACCTAAACAACATTACAGCTGGCATCCTTAATTTAGCACATTTTATGCAAAGCACAGTCTTTGCTAGTCAGATCAATTTAACAGCTCTCTCTCTATAATCACAGTTAAAATGTTAAATGATTAATCTGAAGCTTTCCTAAGAGTTCTGCTAAAATACCACCCTTGGGGCTATGGAGAGAGACGGGGAAGGAAGCTGGTTTGTGGAAGAAACACTGAAAGTTGGGGGGGGGGGGGAGAGATAACTGCAATGAGCACAAAAAATAGCAAGTTTCAGATTAGAGGCTTTAAAAGATAAAATGATTATTTCCCATAGCCTAACTTGAAGCTTTCCAGAATCTAGAAGCCCTGATGAGATGGAATTGTAGCCTAGGTTTGTATGCTAGAGGGAGAAAATGGTGGGTAGGTTCTAGCCTGGCAGGCTTAGTCTTTAAATAGTGCAGAGGATTTACTATGAAATAATCCAGCAACCTTACTATCAAGCACCAGTTATTTCTGGAGCAAGGTGTTCTGTTCGTGTCAGTTGGGAGAACCTGTTTAATGACCAGAATCTTCAACACAAGTAACAAAAAATAACTAACATGGAACCAAGATGTTAGACCTGAGAGCATCTCTCTCAGTTTTCACAAGAGTTGTATAACTAACAGAACCACAAGGGGCCCCTTCAACAAAGAAGGAAAGGAGCATATTTTAGCATATCCCATAAATCATAAGACTCACAAATGGCCTGTCTGTTCACTGCTGTTAGTGTAAACACTGCTCTGTTCTCATGCAACCAAGAAAAGAAGCGGGATGAATTGACTTTGACAAATGTAAACCATTCAGTGTTCGCTGGCAGGATTCGTTTTACATCAGTCAATAACAATTCTGCCAGGACTGCTAAACATCTTTTGGGAGCCCACACCCTGACAGGCGTTGGTTCAGAATATTCCAAAGAGAATCACTGACTGAGGAAAATAGCAAATGTAAATGAAGAGCTGAGCTGGAAGGAGAAGGAATAGTGTTTCAGCTCTTTTGCAATTAAAACCATAAAGAGATCATGACTGTCAGTCAGCTTATTTTTTTAAGTAACACCAACATCATTTCCCCAGGGCCACAATGTGTATTATTATGTCTGATACAGAGATTATGCTTTCTCTTTAAAAAAAATAGATGTGGAATATTTAAAGACTAGGCACAATATTATTTGTTAGTTTGTTTGGCATAGTACATGGTATCTGGAAGCTGATGCATAGAAATAGATACCTGACACAATTAAAGGTGCTCACAGTTCTTTTCACAAGTCCCAGTTGTATCATATGTCAACAACCATAAGCAAGAACTGCTTGATTTCCATTTTTGCTGCTTTTGTCACTTTTATTATCCTAACTTTAAACCTCAATAGACAAAGCAGTATAATCATGAGAACCCTTCCTGGGAATAGACCAGACTAGGGCTGAGGATAAACTGGCAATCTGCCCCACGAGAGCTCCGCTTGGGAAGCGGGGGAGGGGAGCCCATTCAGACATCTGCAGCTGTCCCTCAGCTCCCTTCCGCACTTCCGCACTTTGAAGCTGGTTTCCTCTCACTTTAGAAGGATGTCCAGAGGCCATCTGCCGCTTGCATCCCACTTCAGTGCAGTGTGAACTGGAAGAAGGCGGGATTCAAGCAGAGTGAACATTGCCAAAACAGCCCTGCCATGAGCTGCGGAGGCCGGCCCACTTGGGGCCGCTCCGCAGCAGTCTGAACGCTCCAGTCCGGTATGCTAACACAGGAGTCTGGCCAGTGTGAATGGCCAGCTCCGCAGCACTTTTCCCCCGCAGCTTTTGCCTCCGGATTCCTCCCGCTCCAGATTGCCAGTCTGTCCTCAGCCTAGGATTCTGAGTAGATCTGTTTAGGATTGCTCTCTAAAACCCTCCTCTTGATGGCATTATACTGTCTTTCTTTTGATATACTGGCTCTTGTGACTAGCCTGCTGTGCTCAGAATAGCCTTCATTATTGGAAGATGTGACCAGGTCACCTGCAGACTTAGATTTTCACAGCTATGGCAGATTATTTCCCCTTCTAGCTAGTTCCCAAATTAAGGGTACTTTTTTTTGTGATGCAAGGTGCAGAAGAAAAGATTACAAATTGATTGATTTTTGCACATGCATGCGTACATCAGGCATGCATGTGTACTACAAGAGAGGGAAGCACCCAGAAACGGTCTCTGTCCTAATGCCATTCAGTGGCCGAGGACAGACTCATATTCTGCCGCGCCTCCATGGCGTGGCAGAATAAGGCGGGGGGAATTGCCCCCGCCGTGCGGCGTTTGTGCGCCGCCAGAAGGAAGCCGCCTGCAGTGTTCAGACTGCGGGCGGCTTCCTATGGCAGCGTGCAAACGCCGCACGGCTCCCCCTCCCGGCGCACGTTCACACCCACCAGAGGCGGGTGGAACACGTGCCACAGCAGCTGGGGCACCACTTTTAAGTGGTGCCTGGCTGCTGCGGGAGGAGCGCGGTGCTGGACACAATGCGTCCGGGCCGCCTCCTTGGGGCAGATGCAGCAGTCTGAATGGCCGCTCTGCCTCCGCTTTTGAAGCGAAGGCAGAGCGGGCCAGACTGCCAGTCTGTCCTCGGCCAGTGTCACAATCAGACCAGCAAAGCTGGCCAAGTAAGCTGTAGCTGTTGTGTTTTGCATGGATTTGCCATTTTTGTTGTTGTTGTTGTTCAGTCGCACAGTCGAGTCCAACTCTTCGTGACCCCATGGACCACATCACACCAGGCCCTCCTGTTTTTGGATTTGCCATAGATTGACTGATTATATTTCAATCCAGACAGTTGTCTCATCCTCTTTTTCCCCATCTGTAAAATGGCATTCAAAGTGTTTTTCCGTATTGGGAGGTTGCTTTTGTTGTTGTTGCTTTGAGACTCATGCTGCTTTGGTTTATCCCCTGATTTTCCTACACATTTTTGTGCCTTTAGTTTTCATTCCATTTTTTCCCTCACCCCCCCCCCCCTCCAATTTTTCTTTTGAGACCACTTTTACTCCAATCTTTCTCTGGAAGATGATTTTGAGTCACATTATTTCTCTTGTGTAATGTTTCTGTCAGTTTTCTTTGTCCTGTCCACTCCTAACCAACTCCAGCTCCCTTTTCAATGATTGGGCTGTCATCATCCTCAAATCATGGGTATTGTGTCAGATGGGGGCACCCAATGCAAGGCTTTTGAAGATTACCACAATGGTTGGGTAGGTTAATATGTGTTTAGGTGCGCCTTAAGGTATGCTGTTCCCAAACTGTATAGAGCTCTGAATCCCAGTACCTTGAATTGGACTCAGAAGCAAACTTGCATTCTGTATCATATGTAGTTTCCAGACACTCTTCTGTCCTCTTTAATTCTGGTTTAACAAGAAGAACCTCTAAAGTTAATTCTGGAACAGGAGCATATATGGTTTGCAGCTTCTTTCAGTTCCTTTGGTTCTGCCATACTTTTTCCTTTTCTCTGCCTTACTGAAATATGTGTGCTTTGATAAAAGACTGCCCTCAAGAAAGCATGGTTGATGTGTTTGTACATATTTATTATATATGTAAAATATTATTTTGCTGCCTTTCCACCCAAATAGGATCCCCAAGGCAAACTGCATCAAGCTTCCTTTTTTTTTTCAGTCATGAGGTTATTAGACCCTAAAGACCAGGTCATTTTGATCTCCTCTGGGACTGGAAGAGCATGCATAGTAGGAAAGACAGGCAGGGTTCCAGTAAATTTCCAGCTGCTCAAAGACACTTCTCACATGTTAATAGAGAAGCAGCCTCAGTGTGCAGAAAAGGATCTCCTGGAAAGCAATCACATCAGCCTCCTCTCCACTTAAAGTGCCATTGAAGGCACAGTTATCAGGTGCTCCCCGGTTTTTGTCCCCTAATCAGGTGAAGTACCATCTTGACACCATGTATCTCACACAGGGTAACCATAATTCAGCTCTTCCTCATTTTCCTGCCTGGCAGTTATATCGAAACTGCTAAATTAAATTTAAACTTTTCCCCAAGGTCCAATCCTGGCCCCAATAGACTGAAGCACCCTGATAGCAGGATGCTTCAAACTGTCTGGTCTTTTGCTGAGCCAGACCTAAGCTATCTGTCTCTCTAACTCTCACTCTCTCTGAGGCAGATCTCAACATCTATGATGTGCTTCCCTCCAACATTCCACCCTTCTTCTGAAAGGTGATTGGATGCTGGAGCAGCACTCCCATAGGCTCAGCTGAGTGGCTATTCTCCTCTTCAGGAGCAGGACATCCTCACACCTTGCACATGTGCCCCATTTAAGTAATACTCCTACCCATTCTCTTTTCCTAAACCAAGGGGGTAATCGAAGCAAGCATCTCCCCTGTACAACAGGATTGCCCTTCCTCAAAACTGAATAATAAGCAAAAAGAATATTTTCATCTCAGTTCCTACGATGATAGCTGACTCTGAAACTGGTCAGACAACTTAAACTAAATTCAGCTTAGATTTAGGTGGGTAGCTGTGTTATTCAAGCTCATACCTTGAATAAAACTTTGTTGGTTGTAAAGGTGCCTTTGGACTTAAACTCAACTTAGTAGAGTTAGATGAACTCAAAAACAGCCTTCTACAATACAGAAGAATTGAGACTTACAGATGGAATGTAGCATTATTAGACTCTGCAGAAACTGCCACATAAGTCAGCCCCAGCCTTCCCATGCCCTTGTATGAGGAAATGACATTTCAGATGGATCTTGACGTGGAGTAATCTGACACACAACTGGCCCATGTCCCACTGCTATAATCACCAAATATGCTAGACTCCCACAAATGGGTCAAGACTTCCATAGGAACCCCATTCAGATAGGAAGTACAAAAGAGAGCATCTGGCCACTCACACTTTTTTTTAACCTATGAACTGTATCATGCACAATAAACACTGTTCAGATCAAGATAAAAATTGTGCCATGATGACTTTGCCTCCAGTGGCAAAGCAACATGCTGGTCTTTCATGGAGGGAAATTAGTTTTTCTTCTAGATGATGGTTTATCAATTCCCTCTCAGCTGACACCAATGTGGCTGCCAATATCAATATGTCACAGTAGATAAAACAGGAGGGAGGGGGGTTTTCTGTTTCTTAATTTGGCTCCACCTCAATGATTGTTGATTCACAGCAGTTTTATATCTCTCTGTTTCTGATGCAATACTGGACAAGATGTTGCATTGTGGCTGTTATAGCTTCCCCATCCCCAAAGGACATTAAGAATAACAGACATTAATGATGTTATACCCACCTTATAGACACCTCAGAGCAATCTTGATACTGTAAAGTCTCAGTATCAGGCTAACATAGACAAACACCTCATACTCTCCTGAATGCAGAGAACTGTAGTATTAATAGTAGCACTGTGTTCTCTCTCAATGTTGTGAGATTTTAATGTGGAGAAACCTTTCGAGATTCTGTATCATTAACAAGTTATATTTTTTCTGTATTTGTTCAAATTTTACCATGTTAGAGTATTGTATTCAATAAAAATTTTATTGTAAAAAAAAAAAGAGTAACAGACATCAACTTTGGTTTCCACTGAGACGATTGTGTTAATACATCAGATGTAACACAGCATCAACGAATACACCAAACAACAGAGAATACCAAAAAAAAATTCTAACATCAATCCCTACATAACCACCTGCTAGATTCTATTACATACTTTGATTGCTTCGCTGTTGTATTGCCATTCACATACTATGATCAATGTATATCTTGTTCAACCAATACATCATTATTTTATGGAATTAACTGCCGTAACTGCCCTGTTCACTTATTACAATTTTGGTGATCCAACCATGCATCAGGGGGAATTGTGCTATGCAGGATCCTCTCAGTTTGCGTAGCTGCCATTTTCCTTCCTTCAACTCCTGAGGAACTCTTTGACATATGGGCCAGAACATGGCAAGTTTTTGCCAAACCAAGCATTTGCTGGGGTGGGGGGAATGATTTGTCTTACAAGTTTTAGTCAGTAAGTAACAATATATTTCCATGTATTTATTTAGAAAATTATTATGCTCCTCTCTAGGAAGATGGATTACAAAATAAAAATAATAAAAACAAAACATTAGAAGATAATAATTAAAATCCAGCATTAAAATGTAACCAGCATAAAAACATAGTTTTTTCTTGTTTTCTGCATGCTAGGTTTCCCTATTAATGTACCTGTTTGTACCTAGAATAAAACTTTTTTTTTTTGCTTTGAAGGATTTCAGGAATTATTTCAGCTCATTCTCCCAGATAGATCCTGAGAGGTGGAAAAGCCCTTTCTTATTTCACACACAGAGACAAATGTTCAAGGGGAGAATTTATAGTTGGCCCAGGGCAACCATCAAATAAAACTACCCTAGATGGTGGCAGTAAAACTATAAAATATGTCTCAAGATTCCAAGAGGGTTTGGGTATTGGCCAGAAAATTTCAGAGAAGCACTGGGAATCTGTAACAGCTTTAGTCACACAAAATAACAACTGTTTGTTTTAGGAGGATTACAGGGAGCACACTATCCCATTTTCTGCATTTGGAGCACCAAAATCATAATGATTGAACAGGGCTAAGATATAAAGGTGATTACTAGTTTGGATAGTTTTAAGTGGGAGATAGACACATAGATGGAGGGTGTGTCTAACAACAGCTATTTTAAAACTGAATTGCTCAAAGAAAAATCTTTGTTCATTTATTCTTTACAGTTAGAATGGAAGCAAAATTTGACAAAATTTTAAAATCCAGACCTTAATTTGTAGGTTGCCTTCCACATTTGACTTTAACTGAAATTTGCTATCAATATTTAGAAATCTGCCTACTTTCAAGCAGCTGACGGTACAATCCTATGCAGAGTTACAGTAGTCTGGGTCCATTGATTTAACAGATTTAGACAGTGTGCTTCTGCATAGGATTGCATTGCAAACAAATGAATGAAGTTGAATTACATTGCAAATCAGCTGTCAAACATTTCCTGCAGCATGCCCCACACTGTAAAAATCTGACATTTATTTCATGGCAGATGCCACACATCGTTAAATACTATTTCAAATTAGATATTATGTTGCATTTAGAGTGCCCTCCCTGTTGACTTTTTAGCAGTTTAGTTTGGTTAGTTTTGTTGTTGTTTTTGTATCAGGGCAGAGGGATCTTTCTTTGTTCCTCGATATTTACAGCATTTCTATAATGTCCCACTTCTGTTTCGAAATTTTAATTACTGCTGTATCTTTTTAAGCCAATGAAGTAGGTTCATTTTATGCGATTGCTGTCTTTTTAAAAGGACACTGCTGCTGTTATATTGTACTGGCTTTATTGAATTTTATTGATTGGTCATTTGTTAAAGTAAACTTTTTTATTGTAAATCACCATGAGTTTATTTTTTAATTGAGATTGTGAGTTTAAAATATCATAAATAAATAAATTTAGACTACTGCTGCACATCAGTTGTCAAATTCTATCCAAGTGTCTCAGCAACATGTCAGATATCATCAAATATTTATTGCTACTGCATGTCAGCAGTCAGACATTGTCAAATTCTGATCAGTACAAGTTAGATACAAGTCAAATGTTGACTACTGATACAGAATCTTTGGGTGCCAAATACTGATGGGGATTATCAAATGTGCAATGAATATTTGAACAGCCAGATAATGTTTGGATAATAACTTCCCATCAGATTTTAAGGAGAACTAGAGGTGAGATGAAGTTCAGCTCCATGGGTAAGAGCTGACTTAACATTTGTTTAGTTGTGTCTAATTTCTTCTGATATTTATTTGCATTCTGCAAAACAATATTATAGTCATCCAATGCTGGCCTTCTGTAAAAGAAATTGTATGCACAAATATATCTCTGTCTAATGTAAGCAACCACTTCATGCATCTTACAAAGTGGAGTCAACTTCCGATCCATTAAAGTTTATGCCACAATATATGGGGACTGTGCCACAAAACTCTTTTGTTAATCTGTTGCAACAAACAAACAAAACTGTTCCTCTGGAAAGTACACCAAAGGACTGTGCATGCTCTCTAACAATACATCAATCATGCATAGATACTACATTATTCGTTTAGTGCTCAAGGCAGCATACAAGGTAAAAATGATACACCTATATGAAGTACAATCATTCCCTATGTGCTTTTAGAATGACTTCTGCAACTGCAAGGGTGTAGACTTTCCAATTTCCGGGGGGGGAGGGGGCTGGGGCTGGGCCAGAGACATTACAGGCCATTGTCTCCAGGGGAGGCTCAGCATGTCCTGGAAAAGTTCAGGAGGGGCTCCAGCTCTCCAGCCCCCCTGAAGTTGACGCCTATGTGCAACTGCATAGACAAGATTTGTATGCATAAAGAAACTGTTTTCTTCAGTGTCTCCATCATGCATACAGAGCTTATCTGGATAGACTTTGTGTGCACTAGGCTCTTTCAGAAGCTATGGATATGGAGGAGGCATAGGTAATCCACTTCCCCCTATTTACATACATTTGTTGTGCGTAGTTAGAACTTGTCTAGAGACCAACAGTTGCCATGACAATTGGGAACAGTTACAAAGTTTCGGAAGAAAGATTCTACATCTTTCCAGCATAGCTTTCAGATGGGCTATAATTTCTTAAATTAAAGAATGCTCCTGTCCAACAAAAATAACTTAATAAACATAAATTAGCATAGTAGGACAAAACAACTAGACCACTAATACAAACATAAAGTTATTTAACTATTAATGCTAGTGTAGTTTGGCTGTTGCAGAAATGATAACTGAAGCTATCATTGTATTCTCACTTACATAACTAGCCATGCTGTGTTTAAGGACATGAAACATCAAAGTTCTTCAAATTAATACTTCCCCTTGATTGAAGTGGGGGGGAGTATTCACAGTTCACTCTCTCTGTTCACCATCAAGTTATTTCCCGACTCATACGTAGCTTTAATGAGCATTATTGTATTATTCAAAAAATAGTTGGATTAAAAAAACCATGAGCACACCTCTGTCTGCAGAATGAATCATTCTTTCCTCCCCCCATAAGCATGCCTTGGGCCACCTGAGAAGCTACTCCTGGGGGAGTATAGGGTGCACTACAGGAAGCTTCAACATGATAGGAAAATCTTCAGAAATCAGTGACTCTGCCCCCACATATTAATTTATAAGGTCACCATACACTGGTAGTGACTTGACAGCACTTAACACACACACAGAGAGATTGAAGAAGGCTGTTAATTTTCTGGTTTTCCCAAAATGTTGTTATTCAAACTTCATGGAAATTACTCTTCATTCGTCTGGGCTTGGTTCAGAGATCCATCTCAGTTTTATATCCTGCATCCTTCCTAGTTCCTGCACTTTCTATTTTTGACTGTGTTCTTTTGGCTGGTTTGCTGTCCATTTTTCCAGGATTGGGACCCAACATGAGGTCTCCTCCAATTATATATTGCTCAGTACTGCATGCTGTATACAGAGAGCCGCAACTGGCAGCTCCAGGGCAAAGTCTGAGTCCAAACAAGTAACATCTGTCCTCCAAGTTACCAAATCAAAGTCAAGTGCTTGCAGGGGAGCTGGTGATTGTATCTTGGGGAATTTAGCTGTTTCAGAACAGCTACTTTCCATCCATGACTTGTTCTCTAGCCAGGTCAACCCAAGAGAATGTGTTTGGTGACCAAATGAGGGACATACCAATGTACATGAGGTGTTTGGCTTTCTCACAGTCAGAGGCACTGGCCATTGCTTCTTGGTCTTGTTGGTCATTGCCAGCTGGATTGAGAAGTCCCTGCAGCAAATCCACTCAGGCTCAGCTCAGACCCAACCAATGGTTATGTGGAAGCAGGCACTGAGTTGCTCACTTGCTTGAGGTGGCAAAATATCTTGAGCCTGTCCTGCTTCCATTATTTCCCTAAAGTGGCCCTCCAGTGAAACTAGCTGCTGACCAAGGTACTACTGGTTGTAACTTCTTACCTTCATTGCAGGATGGCCTCTTCATGGGCCTCAGAGGATAGGGAAAAGGCAGAAGCTACTACTCTGCTCTGTCAGGTTATTCCTTCAAATGCCCTAGTTCAACATTGGTCATTTATGTTAAGGCAAAGTCAGTCTCCAGTTTGTAGACCATACACACCTACTTACAGGTAAGTTTGTCTGCCAAGTAAATTATCTAAGCTGGTAGTCTAGTGGTTCTGTCCACAATGGGTGACTGCTTGCCAGTTGTGGTAACCACCTTAAACATCCAGACTCTTCTGTGAGGTTGTGAGATACTGTCCACAAAGTCCAGCATACATCAGTTGTGACTCCTGTATCCAACTCAGATTTGCTGATTGATTTGTTCCTACCTTGGAAACAGTATGCTTCATGTTTTGCCTTGGCTACATGCTTCACCTCAGCTTTCTGGCGATTCCCACTTCCCACCTCCTCTGCTATTCTTTCAATATTTAGCGGTGGTGGTCTCTACCCAGCCAGTGTCAACATCACTTCATCACCTCTGACCCAGCCATGTTTACTTTTGGTTGAGCCATTGGTGACATGGAGCTTCCAACCAGGCATTGCCTCACACTTGTCCTTCCCTGGCATACTGCCCTTAGATTTTAGTGCCCTTAGGTAATAGTGTCCTTAGGTAATAAACCGTTAGTGGTTCCCATCCAAGATCCTCTTCTTTCTCAAACCCTTCCTGATGTAACTTAATCTTCACTGTTGGGATGCCAGGATTTGATCTGATCATAGAGAGGCAAGAGAGACACTTCCAGATCTTTTCCAGTCTCCCCCTCAAAAATATTTAAATTATGATTAGTGGTGTATGTTAAATGTCACTTGAGTTCACAATAAAATTAATAGAAGGAAATGCCAAAGGCCTTTTGCCAAACCAGTAGCTATTATTTATTTATTTATTAAACTTATACCCCGCCCTCCCCACGAGTGGGCTCAAGGCGGCTTACACAATTGGTCTGCAATGACTATTAATACATATGGAATCAGTTTAAAATATCAGATACAATAAGTACAATAAAATTTCAGATACAGTAAAACAAGTCAAAGTGCCAATGCTGCTCCAATAATTGCCTCAGATGGCATGCTGACATTTCCCTACCACCAGTCCATTTGCCACTCAATGATCTTCCAGGGCACAGTGGTAAGGCCAGAAATTAAGGCCACAAACCAGGCTCATTGGTAGTAGGGGGGCCTAGTCGAAGGCCTGGTGGAAGAGCTCCATCTTGCAGGCCCTGTGGAACTGCAAAAGATCCTGCAGGGCCCTGATCTCTTCCGGGAACTCATTCCACCAGTACAGAGCTGGAAGGGCCCGGAAGGGTTAGTCAGTTCTGGGACCCCGACCTCAGTGCTCTCTGGGGTGTACGTGGGGAAAGGCAGTCCATCAGGTATGTCAGACCCTGGCCATATAGGGCTTTAAAGGTAAGTACCAGCACCTTGAATTGAATTTGGTATGCTATTGGCAGCCAGTGCAGTGCCTTCAGCACAGGCCAGATGTGCTCCCATTTGGGAAGGCCCATCAACAGCCTGGCTGCAGCATTCTGCACTAGCTGCAGCTTCCGAATTTGCAACGGGGCAGCCCCATGTAAAGAGCATTGCAGTAATCTAGTCTCAAGGTGACCGTCGCATGGATCACTGTGGCTAGGTTGTCGCGGCTGAGGAAGGGTACCAACTGCCTAATCAGCCTAAGATGGTAAAAGGCCGACTTGGCAGTGGCTGCCTCCTGGACCTCCATTGTTAAGGAGGAGTCCAGGAGCACACCCAAACTCCTAACCTCTGGCACTGGTACCAATGGTGCCATGCCAAAGGTCAGGAGTGGGGACCCTCCTCCCAAACCACTCCGACTCACACACAGAACCTCCAAGTTCATCAGGTTCAGCTCCAACTGGCTCAGCCTAAACCAACCAGCCGCAGCTTGTAATGGCCAGTCCAGATCTTCCAGTCTGGAGTCCGACCAGCCGCCTAACATCAGATAGAGCTGGGTGTCATCAGCCCAGTCCAGATCTTCCAGTCTGGAGTTCGACCAGCCATCTAACATCAGATAGAGATGGGTATCATCAGCGTACTGGTGATACCTCAGCCTGTACCTCCGGGCAATCTGGGCAAGGGGGCGCATAAAGATGTTGAACAGCATCGGGGACAGCACTGCCCTTCGAAGCACTCCGCACTCCAGTGGGTGCCTTGTGGACTGCTGTTCCCCTAGTGCCACCCTTTGTTCCCGACTTTGGAGAAAGGAGGCAAGCCATTATAAGGCAAGTCTCTGGATACCCATGTCGGTGAGGTGGTGGATCAGTAACTGGTGGTCGACCATGTCTAATGCAGCTGACAGGTCCAACAACACCTGCACTGCCAAACTGCCCCGATCCAGATGCCTCCAGAGGTCATCAGTAAGAGCAACCAATGCCATCTCCATCCCATGTCCCAGGTGAAAGCCGGACTGGAAGGGATCTAATGTGGAAGCATCATCCATGAAGCCCTGTAATTGTAGCACCACTGCCCTCTCAATTAACTTGCCCAAATAGAGCAAGTTGGAGACCGGTCAATAGTTCACCAATTCAGCCAGGTCTGAAGATGGTTTTTTCAAGAGAGGACAGACTATTGCTTCCTTGAGCATCCCCAGGAATTGCCCCTCTAAGAGGGGCTTGTTGATAATCTCTTGTAGGGTGCCTCGAAACCCCTCGTGGCCAGCTTTAATGAGCCAAGAAGGGCACAGATCAAGGCTGCATGTGGCTGGGTGTACAGTCAAGAGCAATCTGTCAACTTCCTCTAGGCTGAGTGGGTCAAAACGATCCAAAACTGACATCGAAGACGTGCTTGGGGCCTCGAGCTCACATACTGTTTTAATTGTGGCGGGGAGGTCACAGCGGAGTGACAGGACTTTATCCGCAAAATAGCTCGCAAAAGCCTCACAGCCAATATCCAATCCCCTAGCATTTGGCCTGCTATGAATACCAAATTAAAATTCAGCTCCTGCACGCTGATGGAACTCAATGGTAATGTCTTCTCTAACTAATCAGTTGGTAACAGAGAGCAAACACAAACATTAACACCAAATTGCTTTTCTCTCTGCAAACTTTTCAAGCAATTATGGATGCTGGGAATTTTGCCACAAATGTGTCTGATGGTTGAACTTACCATGTTCAAAGGTGTTGATCAGATGTCAGCTGATCACACAGTTTGTTCAGTTTGTGCTGAACAGCTGCAAAGTCTGCCAAACTGTTTTGCACTGGTTTTTTGCAAAACTGCACATGTGCATATTCAAACTGATAAGGAGCCATTAGCATCACTAGGAAACACTTAGGGAAATAGCAGAAGGTGTTTATAACTGATTTGTCATATGCAACTGATTTAACTATCTATTTAAACAACTTCTTGCTGAGCTCAGCAGTTAAGCAGAAACAAGGGGAGTCGTAGAACTCAATCAGGCTGTGTGAGAACATGTATGCACCAAAAGCCAGTTGTGCTATACTGCATGGTTAGAAAGGAATATAGTGAAGCATCTTGCTAAATACCCATGAATGAGTCAATGAGCAGTTGAACTGAACTGATCACCAAAAATCAGCTCCCTGTTTGTGACCAGTGAGCAAGATACGAGCCAAACTGATAGCTGTTCAAGCATCTGTACAAGCAACACCATACATGGAAATACAATGTGAAAATGGAGTAGTATGTCTGGTTTCAGGTCATTATCTGGCACCTAATATTAAAGCTCAGAACAGACCTTTCCAGCCATGTCTTCACCATCATCCAAGAAAACAGAGGAGATCCAGTTCACAAGATGTCTCTTACAAAAGCCTAACAAGAGTCTGGTAAACCACTGGTTTGGGACAAAATCCAGACAAAGTGTTGTAAATCTTGCTGAAATTTGCCACCCTTACTTCAAAAGGAAAAGGAATGGCTTCATCTTTGTAATTTCTGTTCTGGCTTTTTCCTGTCCTATTTAAGACTAGGTTTAGAGACTTCCAGGATTGCTCTGTCAAATGAATTCCTATTTCCTTTCATACATTAAATGAAATTGTAATTACTGCTTTATGCTGAGAAATGCTAATTAAGTTGGAATATGTTTATATACAGTGCATATAAAAACAATGGTTCTGTTTCAGCTGGGGGAATAACCATAATTTCTTTATTTGGTTTTTGGCTTGAATCTCTATGGATATCCACTTAATATGCCACTAACTGCTCAAAACAAAACAAAATAGGGAAAAGCAAACAGTAGACCTTGAGACATTCAGGATATCCACTGCTCTGACTATGATTGCTTTTAAGTGTATGATGGCAAAGGGCCCACTGAGAGATATTTGCATTAAATTGTTACTAAATTTGTAATAATCTCTGTGAATACCAAATAGCCACATAATGACAGGCCAGGGATAAAATTATAGAAAATTGTAGACTTATTCTTTGCTTAAAAAATCTGCCCATTATGCTGAAAATTGGAAAAAACCTAGACAACTGCTTTGTAGTGTAAAGAAGGACCAGTATTAATGGCTGACCCCTGTTCTGTAATAAATATCACTGCAAAATCTGTGTGCTGATCAGTGGCACCTTTTGCTCCAGACTCTGCTCCCCTGAGCTGCCCCAGGCTCCTCCCACTAGTTCATTGCCTGGGTCTTATCTCAGTGTACCATTAACCCCTTTGAATCCAGGACCTAGCTCTCACTGACTTGGGGTTACTGCTAGTGCAGAAGGATCTTCCACATTTGAACGCTGCACCATATAAAAAAAATTATCTAGTTTAGGTAAAAGGGTTTTAAGCCAAGCTTTCTATGCAGAGGAAATTATTTTTATACCCAGGAGCATTCAGTAGTATGAGCCACACACAGGCCTTACAAAATGCATTCACTGTTAAGTGAAATAAGGGTTTTAACTACAGGACTAGTCTGCTTGCAAATCCCTTCAAAAGACTTCCCTGCTCCTATCCCTTACCCAGCCACAACCGTAAGAGAGGAGGCAAGAAGAACTTCATCCATCCATCGAAAGTTCACTTGCTGAAGACATGCGCAGTGGGGGCATGCACAGAGGACTGCATGAAATGGGATTTTTGGAATATGTTTTTGCAATAGCACTCCTGCATCACTCAACAAGAAACTCCCAACATTTGGGAGAACTTTAGAAATAGCCTCTGATGCAGTGAGCAGTTGCAGATCAGAAGAACAAAACTGCACCTGCCACCAGCGCCGAGTTGAGTTTTAGTGACTCAAAAGTACAGTATGCCAAAATATCTATCTCAGTTTATCCTATCATAATTAAATAGTGTTATATTTGGCTCCATCCATACATTGTTGAATATTGTTCTGTCATTGTGCTATAGAAATAAATCAGAACTGGATTCTCCTGTATGGACAAGACATTTCAGCAGTGAATTTTTGCTGTACTGCAATGACAGTGCAATATCCTACAATGTGTGAATGCAGCTTTGTGGCAAGAAAAGCAAAGTATCAGTATTGTATTTTATGCCATAGACTTTCAAATGATATCGGTATAAATGCTGTACTGGCATTATTTAATGTAGCACATAGTTTATGGTCCCTAGAAATCTGGTACATTTTCTCATGCCATCTAAATGGTCAGCTGTCTAGTCCTATACTTGAAAGTCTCTGTGTGATATCAGAACAACTAAGCCTCTGAAAGCAGGACACTAAGCATTGGGCTGGATGCAGGATGCAAACTTCAACCATGACTTCAAAGCAGGCTATTGAGAAAAACGGGGTCAGAGGAGAAGCATAAGAAGACCGAGTTCCATGTGGGAAAAACAAGAGAAACAGGGAAATCTGGGCATCCAACAGAAAGTCTTGATAACATGAAGGGCCCCTCATATTGACAGGTCCTAGATTGTCATGGACATTTTTTTTAATTTGTTTTTTATTTATGTTATTTATAGTTTGCCTTTCTCACTGGGATTCAAGTCAGATTAAGCAGAGTCAGTCAATACAATCAACAGGATGGGGCATCCAGTAAACAGTGCAGTAGGACAGACTGTAGAAATCTGGAACCAACCAGAAATCTGAAACAGAGCTGAAGCTAAGCACAAGTATTAGCATGACATGTTAAAAAATGTGGAAATTACATAGTAGTATCCTACTTACAGCAACAGGCAGTATGAATGATACACAGTAGCATAGACAACAATCCCTAACCTTTTACCCAAGTAACTTTCTGCACCATTTTGTTAAAGTACAACCCTATCACCTGTGTAGGAAAACCCTCTTGAAAAATTCAGTTTTGCACAGTTTGTGAAAGGAGTGTGAGAGCTTGCCTTACCTCATTAGGTAGGCCATTCCATAAGACAGGTGCCAAAACGGAGAAGGCACATGTATGGGCAGCTTTTGATTTCACCATTTGCAGGCTGACACCTGCAGAAGGTTCTGCTCAGATGAGCAAAGCTGTTGTGGGCAGCAGGGCATGGGGGAGAGGCAGTCCCACAGATATGGGGGACCAAGGCTGTGAAGGGCTTTGTATATGAGCCAATACCTTCAACTGAGAATAGTAACTGATGGTCAGCCAGTGGAGTGACTGCAGAATTAACTCATGGTAATAGCTCCCAGCAATAACAATTGATGGTAAAGTGAGATGTATAGTTAACAATAAATGAACCACCTACAATCCCGCTGGAGATTTAAACAAAAAAACAAAAAACCAGCCTTGCCCTGTATTGCCTAAATTCTCAGTTGCCATAGTTCAGTTTTTGTTGCAAGGTTCTCATTTCACTTCACAAAAGCAATCTAAAACATCATGTCTTTTTCCATACCCTTAAATGTTTTGTGCACACAACAACTCATATAGTTATTATAGTCTGAGTCTCTAACAAGCTGGGAGACTTCAGGGAACTGGGCGTGGGGAATAAATCATTGGTAATGCTCTTGCCCCTACTCAGATTTTCCCCTCTAGGATACCAGAAGTTCTTAGGGCTTGAGCAAGCCAATTATTTCACCTCCATTCTTTCCTATCCACCTCAAATGCTTTTACCATTCTGAGGGCAAGGTATGCTCAGTCCTTACAAAGTTATTTGGGAGGATATTTATTGTAAGTTTGCAAAAAAAAAAAATAGGGAATACCCTGAATAGGCAGAAACCCTAGCATTGTCTATGGATAGGCCCTTTTCTCTGTTTTCATGATAGGCACTCAGCCATAAATTTGCCATGACAAGGAACAAGCCCGGAACTGACAAAAAAGCACTGGGGCAGGAGGGAACAACAATTTATAAATATGCCTCAGATTTATCTCTTAAATTTCTACAGAGGTTAAACGGGCCAATTTACCCTGTATTATTCTATATACTAATGGTGAAGTTGGCCAGATTTTTGGATACTTAAATCCAGTGATTGGAACTGTGAACGGGCAGGAAAGATCTTTCTACAAACCTGAAAAGGGCTCTAGGTTTGCAGAAAAATGTGAAATCTAAAAAACAATAACACTGGGGAGTTTAAAAAACCTGAAAATGATAAAAGGAGCTTTAAGCAACAGATTCTCTCAGTGGCTGTTGCTAGGCAACCACTGTCCTCCAAGCTTAGTTTTGTCAATTTTGGCCACTGAGGGAAGGCTCTTGGGGATCAGGCCTGACTAAGGTTGCCAGCTCCAGATTGGGAAATTCCTGGAGATTTTATGATAGAGTCTGAGGAGGGCAGGGTTTGGGGAGGTGAGAAGCCTCAGCCAGATATAATCCCAGAGAGTCCACCATCCAAAGCAGCCATTTCCTCCAGGGGGACAGATCTCTGTTGTTTGGAGTTCAGTTGTAATTCTGGGACTTCTCCAGGTCCCACCTGCAGGATGGCCATTCTAGGCCTGACAGCAGCTTATGAGTGACTTGATACCACCTGACTTGCATGACTGAACTAGGCCTGGCTGCTGCTTCTGTTCAGTGGTGGACACCTTATGTAGTACAGTGGTCAGAGTCTCAGAGTAGGGTCTGAGAAACCCAGGTGAGAATTGAATAGTGGGGGAGGGGGAAGTGAGATGCCTCCCACACATCCCTAAAGGTTCCCACATAGAATTTATAATTTAGAGACTGTCCCTTATATTTAACAATGTTAAGGAAGTGCCTGTTTGTAGGCTTGCCCTAAGATCACACAACTTTAGTTTGTTCAAATACAAGGCTCAGGACCAATGCACATACCACAAAGACCTGGTTGTCCACTACAAGGATTTTGTATCATATGTTCACTGGGCATTCTCTGCTTCCTGGATACGCATGGGAATGAATCCGATGGCCACTGTGGCACATGAGAAGGAGCTTCTTGATGTCTTGTTTGGGCTCCTCTTCCATTCCTTGTCCTTTTTACCTTTGTAAAACAGCCAAAGCAAATATATTGTGTCACTTCAGAATAATTAACAACCACTATTCTGCAGTAAAAATCAACATCTGGAAATGTGGCAGCTATTCAGGCATTATATAGAAAAATAACCCAGGGAAACTACAGCTTGCTTTTCATAAACTATATTGTATCCAACAGCATGATACAGGTACCACAAATAAAAAGCAGGTTTATTTCACTAAGAAATCAGTAACTCATTTAACTCTCTACTGAGGAAGGCAATTTGTATTTTAATTTGAACCTTGAAAGCATTTTCTTTAGAAGTGACTTATAGTTATGTTAGCAAACTAATATCAACCCATGACTATCTCATATTGTAGGTGCCTTCTGGGACAAGGATTGCAGCTAGTGCAGCGCAGGTCACTAGTCAATCCTGTCTCCATCTGAAGCTTTAGAAGAAGGTGAAGACTTCCCCCTGAAGATGTTTTTGGACTTACATTACTTGATCTGTAATGCTGGTTGTCATATTTTACTAAAAAAAAACAAAGCAGACTGCAAGAGTCCCCTCCCTTTCAGGTGCTGGTATGTTTTCTAAGGCGCAGCACAAGGCAACATCCCAAGGCCAGATCTACCAATACAGTGGACTGGGGTGGGTAGACATGTTCTCCATAGGCCAGGTCAACCAGTACAGTGGAAAGGGATGGGTAGACCTGTTCTCCGTAGGCCAGGTCTACAAGTATAGTGGAAAGGGGTGGGTAGAACTGTTCTCTGGAGGCCAGGTCTACCAATATAATAGAAAGGGGTTGGGTAGACCTGTTCTTCAGAGGCCAGGACTACCAATATAGTAGAAAGTGGTTGGGTAGACCTGTTCTCCAGAGGCCACGTTGACCAATACAGTAGAAAGGGGTTTGGTAGACCTGTTCTCTGGAGGCCAAGTCTACCAATATAGTGGAAAGGGGTGGGTAGACCTGTTCTTTAGAGGCCAGGACTACCAATATAGTAGAAAGGGGTTAGGTAGAACTGACACATCTACCAATAAAGTGGAAATGGGTGGGTGAAATTTGACTTGATTCTGTTTTCTCTTAGAATGTTTAAATTATTCTTAAAATATAGTTTAAACATAATTTAAAAGAATTTATTCTGAGATTTTTACCAGGTTATGAAAGTAATTATCTAAAAAACTAATTTATGCCGTAGCCAAATGTGTACTTGCTCACAACTTTATTGCTACTAGCTTTTTTTCCTCATGAGGTAGAATTTCTGCTCACGACACTGTGGAGCTTAGAGGGAACATTGCTCACAACCAGTGTTCCCTCTAAGCTGAGTGTGAGCTAGCTCACCATTCTTTTAGCCTCCGGCTCACACATTTTTGTCTTAGCTCAAAAACAATGGCTCCAGAGCAAACTAATTTATGCAGTAGCCAGATTGCTCACTCACAACTTTAATGCCATTAGCTCACAAAGTAGAATTTTTGCTCACAAGACTCCACAGCTTAGAGGGAGAATTGCTCACAACATACATAAATTTCCTTCCATTGTGCAAACTCTCCATTTACTCCTATCCACTGCCTCGTGTCATTAAACTATCCTCTAATCCTTCAGTAGGGGCTGTGGCTTTATGGCAGAGCTTCAGCTTTACATGAAGAAGATCCCAAGGTTCAAACCCCAGCAACACCAGTTAAAAGGATCAGGTGGTAGCTGATACCAAAGACCTCCACATGAAGCCCTGGAGAGTCGCTGCCTGTCAAAATAGACAATACTGAACTTAATAGACTGTGACTTGATGAAAGCAGCTTTCTGTAGAAATAAGATGAACCTAGCAGATATAGGGCTATGGCCATCTTCAGATAGCATGTACAGGTTAAGGGAACAGAAATTCATGTGCTTCCAGAACAATTTTCACACTTACCTTGCCCTCCCCAAAGGAAGTACAATCTAAAAGAACTGCAATTTGCAATATATTTGAGTTCTTCAGAACGGCACTGCACAGACCTGATTTACTCTAAGGGAAGAGTAATCAAAGAGACATAGAATAAATGAAATGTATTATTACTTGAATCAACTGAAGGCATGCTGCAAGGCTTCAGGACTCACATGTCCTCGTGTGTTTGCCTGTTAAGCCTTAGAACAAAAAGAATGAGTGCTTGATCTTGCAACCTAAGGCTGAATAAATAGTCCATCTAGTTTGTATCTGAGGATTCGAGACATTTAAATTTGAAATGGCAACAGGGAATGAAATGACATTTGAATTATATACATCTCTCGTTTCTAATTCCACTTGGTATTTAAATATATGCAGTGAAAATCTGCAGCACTAGCAATGTATGGGCTTGTTTCACATTGACACCTGAAGTGGCTGGATCACAGAGGCCATTCAGAATACAAACCACTGCAGGAAAACTGGAGTATCACTCACAGTGCTGACATGCAGACTGCGTAGACTGGGAGGGGAAATGGTCCTGAAAAACAGTCCCACCCCCAGTCCACCCAAGCCCCCACACAGGAGAGAGGGAGAAGGAGACAGACAGCCCTGCACCTTGCATTGGTTGGCTGGGTATTTTCTGTAGAAGAAGAAGAAGAAGAGATTGGATTTATACCCCGCTCTCCACTCCCCAAGGGAGTCTCAGAGAGGCTTACAAACTCCTTTTCCCTTCCCCTCCCCACAACAGACACCCTGTGAGGTAGGTGGGGCTGAGAGAGCTCTTTCCCAAGCTGTACTTGAGGGAACAGCTGGTACAGAGCTATGGCTTG
Organism: Lepidodactylus listeri; assembly: GCA_029233225.1. Taxonomy (NCBI): domain Eukaryota; kingdom Metazoa; phylum Chordata; class Lepidosauria; order Squamata; family Gekkonidae; genus Lepidodactylus; species Lepidodactylus listeri. Next base: position 59,577,135 of record JARCFY010000005.1, on the reverse strand, counting down.
CCCAAGGTCATCCAGCCAGGTGCAAGTGGAGGAGTGGGGAATCAAACCCAGTTCTCCCAGATTAGAGTCCACGCACTTAACCACTGCACCAAACTGGCTCTGCTGGGTCTTGCATGTCCATCTGTGTGCTGTGCCCTGCTCACCTGGGCCAGAAGCTACCTTTACCTGGGCCAGGTGCAGCACTTCCAGCCTGGACCGGACCAGCCCAAGAAGGGAGGCAGGCCAATAGTCCACCGGGAAACTCTTCAATGGCTGTATTGGCCAGTCCACCCCTGCATTCAGCCTCACTTGGGAATGGCTGAAGTATGCAGTAGCCTCCAAATCAGTAGCGCACGTCATTCTTTGGGGGCAAGCAGCAGCACAGAAGTCCCAACTCCTCCTATAGACAGTAGCAAACTTTTCACTCCTCTTAAAACATGCACCAGTTTCAGCTGTGTGTACAATTTTCAACTCTTGTCATTTCCCCATAACAGGGACAAGGAGTATGGAGCTGCCTGGGCCATGACCCCAGCCACACCTAAAGCCTCACAGCCTTCCCGTGCCACAAGATCATCTGCTTTGTAACCAGGGCAGTTCTTTGAACTAAGGCCCTGTCCTAGCTGCTGGTGGCTTTTATTCAGAACAGGACAAGCAGTTTTCAAACCACATCTCTAGTTTATCCTAATGTATTCATTAAGGCCTAAATTTTGCTTTCTTTACATATGCCCATCAGCAAACTTTTCAAGGCCATTACTGACTTACTCCTCCAGGGAGAAAATTCTGATGAAGATCTTGGTAACATATTGCATCTATATTAAAATTGCTTTTTCTCCCTGCTTTTTTTCCATTTAGTTTAAGAGTAGAAAGAAATAGCCTTGGGGCACAAGCAGATGTTTCTGAGAAGTAGTTCCTTCTGGGAAGGAAGAAGAAGCAGGTGAGGTCACTAAAAGGTTGGCTGGAAAGTATATAAAATGCCAGGAAAACGCATATTGAGTTTTCTTTCTTTCTTTTTAAAAAATTAAAAATGAAATCACTCTTAATGTGCAAATACCAGCAATATTCTACAAACTACACAAGCTAAATGGATGGGCAGCCTGTCTGATGTGGAAAATGGTCTTTCTACCTTCCGGATAAAGAGGAATAATTTAGTTGTGATATCAAGAGGTCTTTCTAATATTCAGGGTCAGATTGGCCATTAAGGACCCCAGGAAAAGTCTTGATAGATGAATGGTCTGGGGGGGAGCCCATGAGGACCACACAACCCAGCCCGAAGCAAGAGCCAGCCATTGCCCCCCCCCCCGTGAGGTACACAGGCCTCATAAGCATGTGAGCTAGCAGCCCTCATAAGCAGCCTAGCTGCTGTCTGGTTCTCCCTCCCTCCTTTGGAAAGGCAGGATCCTTGTTCCCTGTAGGGTGTGGGGAAGGAGGATATATGGCCAGATCAAGCTGTGGATGTGAGTAGAGGATGATGCCCAGCCAAGCTGTGCACCATGCACTGAGGAGAGTGCCCAGCCTGGACTAGCCATGCATGGAGGAGGGTGCTCAGCCCTGCAAAGCTACATGTGTGGGACAGGGCACCCCACTAGGCCAGGGAGGGGGCCAGGGGCAGAGCACTTTCCTGTGCTATTTTTCTCTCCCAGCCTGCCCCTGTTGATGTTTGATTTCTGACTGTGCCATTAATGAGTGTGATTCCCATTGACCATTTGTATTTATTTATTTATTTGTTTGTTTGTTTGTTTGTTCAATTTATACCCCGCCTAGCCAGCGGACTGGCTCTAGGCAGCTAACAAAAACCCATTACCATGAAGGTTTACAATATAAAACCATTAAAAACATTTCAATAAATTACAATAAAATTTCAATAATCTTTCAAGATGGCGACTTCAGAGTTATCTGATAAGCGGAGGCCGCAGGGGTATCTTCCCCAGGACCAGGGCGATGTTAATAGCCAGGGGTACCCTCCCCAGGACCAGGGCGATGTTAATTACCAGTTCTCTACCCGATGGCGGCTCCTATTTGAAAGCCTGGCGGAAGAGCTCCGTCTTACAGGCCCTGCGGAATTGCAATAAATCCTGCAGGGCCCTGATGTCATCCGGGAGCTCGTTCCACCAGTAAGGAGCCGCCACCGAGAAAGCCCTGGCCCTGGTACAGGTCAAACGGGCTTCTTTTGGACTGGGGCAAGTCAGGCGATTCTGAGTGCCTGACCTCAGTAACCTCTGGGGCTGATATGGGGAAAGGCGGTCCCTCAAGTAGGCAGGCCCCTGACCATAAAGGGCTTTAAAGGTTAGCACCAGCACCTTGAACCTGATCCGGTATGCTATAGGCAGCCAGTGCAGCATCCGCAGCACAAGGTGGACACGGTCCCTCAAAGAGAGACCTGTCAGCAGCCTGGCCGCAGCATTCTGCACCAGCTGCAGCCTCCGGATCTGGGACAAGGGCAGCCCCAAGTAGAGAGCGTTACAGTGGTCAAGATGTGAGGTGACCATAGCATGGATCACTGTGGCTAGGTCTTCGCGTTCAAGGAAGGGGGCCAACTGCCTAGTCAGCCGTAGATGGAAAAAGGCTGCTTTGGCAGTGGCTACTACCTGGGCCTCCATCGTCAAGGCAGAGTCCAGGAGCACACCCAAACTCCTGACCCTCGGAGCTGGCACCAATGGCGCCCCACCGAAGGACGGAAGTGGATGCCCCAACCCTGATCCGGTCCGACTCAGGCACAGGACCTCCGTCTTCAGAGGATTCAGTTTCAGTCGACTCAGTTGGAGCCAGCCCGCAACCTCCTGCAACGCCCGTTCCAGGTCATCTGGGGTAGAGCCGGACCGGCCGCCCAACAACAGGTAGAGCTGGGTGTCATCCGCATATTGTAGATTGTAGATTAAGGTATGGCATCAGGAACAGTTAGAATATAACATGCACAGTAGATACTATACTATCAATTCCCAGACATTTTAAATGAGGCATGATATGGTGTTGGAAGTGTCCTAGGGATAAGTTTTAGAATGGCATCTCCAAGGAGGTGCCCTGCTCACTTTAACCATCAAAAAGGGCAACTGAGGGCCTGACCTGGATAGCCTAGGAATGCCCAATCTCGTTAGATCTCGTAAGCTAAGCAGGGCTGACCCTGCAAGTATTTGGATGGGAGACCTCCAGAGAATACTAGGGTTGGGAGGCCAGAGGCAGACTATCAAGCCACTTCTCTGAACTTCCTCCATGCCCCAGTAGGAGTCACAAGAGGTCGCCATGACTTACAGGCAGACACAGATACCCACACACACCAAAAAAGGGGGGAACAGAAAAAAGGGCAACTGTGTTTTAATTCTCCATTCTCTCTCCATAACTGCTATGATAACTCATCCGTATCATGAAATCAGTATCAAGAACAGTTCCCAAACCCTAACACTCTCATTAGGTATGAAAGGCAGGGAGGCAGCAAAATATGCAGTTGTGTCAAGACGTAGGTAAGTTGTCCTGGAAGAGGAATAAAATTGTGATGGCCTTTCTCAGTGCACATTGAGTATGGGACACAGTTCTTACAAATACGCTGGAGGACCATGAGACACTGGAGGCTCAAAGATAGCCTGGCTAAGATATGACTATCATCAGGATAGTGTTTGGCACACAGAAGATTACTAGACTACAGTTTGTAGGTGAAGGTGAGTTCACACATTATTTGTATCATTTGTCATTAATATGGGGTATATGATAACAGACCAAACAAGCCCTGTTGATATGTTATAGTGAACACACCTAAAAGCTGCATCTACAAGCATACAACTCTTTGCAAGAAAAAAGCCAACGCATGTTCACTTTACCGATGAAACTGGGAACCAATGACTGGATAAATACATTGTATGTAACAAGAATGAGAATTACTCAGTGCCTGTATAAAGAGAAATCAAGTGTACACTGTATGTGAATTATACTTGTGTTCACTGTAACTTATGAAGAGGGCTACAATGGTTGTCAAAATTGGGTAGAAGCCTAAAATGTTTGCTCTCATTTCTCAGTTGTGAATTCAGGCTTTGTCCATAAAATTCTGAAAGAAGCCCAAAGATTCTGTAAGAGGGCTGACAGAGCTATAAATGTTACTAAGCTCTTTATTTTTTAATGGTAGTGAAATGAAAAATGGGGGGATGGAGGTCAGAGTATGGACTCTAACTCTATCAGTTCAGAATACCTGAGTCATTAGGAACTAGATTACACTACTCTGTGTTCCAGACATCAGTGAAGTACACCTCCGTATTTCTTTTTCAGTTTGATCCAATCCCTGCTATTATGCCATGACTCCAGAAATATAATCTAATAGTAGAAATAGTGTAAAAGTGTAATAGTGCCAATTTAAAAAAAATAAACTGATGATCGAGGCAAGTAGTTCTGACAGAGGTTGACAACTGGAACTATGCTTTCTAGCATGTGCAAAGTCTCAAATCAAATGGAATGTTGTTTTTTCCTTTTAATTAGGTGATTTTAAAAATTGGAGATGGTTGAAGGGGGGGCACAGTGGCTGCTATAGAAAAAACATTCTAATTGTTCACAAAAGAAGCATGAGCATGTGAAATAGGAATGTCTGCATTTGTTTGGACACCTCTGAACATCACAATGAACTACTAACTCTCCACTCATGACCAGAAGAATGTGAGCCAAACTAGTCCATCCACTGCATAAGACTATAGTCAGTATTAGGGGTGTGCACCAAAAAAAAATTGGGATTTTTCAGGTTCGGATCTACCAAACCCAAAACATTTCATTATTTGCCAATATTCCCGAATCCCAGTATTGGTATGATACTGGGGTTCGGGAATTATCAGCCTAGCTGAATTTATTCGGCTGAATTATACCCTATGGGGACTGTCCCCATAGGGTATAATAATCCCCCCTTGAAGGGGGGGTTCCTATCACTGAAGAGGAGGCAAATTGCCTTCCCTTCAATGAAGGGAGCATGCCGCCTCTGTGGTGCAACTCCAGAGAGGTTTAAAGTGGGCGAGCTGAGGAAGGTCTAGAGTCAGCCCCCGCCCCTGCCTTCCAAACTAGGACTTGAAAGGGCCGTCCCCCTACTTTTACTGACAAAGGCAGGCTTCAAATGCTCTGGTTGGCTAGCAACAGCCACTGAGTAAATTCATTGCTTAAAGCTACAGGTACTCCTTTTATCATTTTCAGATTTTTTAAAGCTGCTTGGGTTTTTGTTTTGTTTTTTAGATTTCACATTTTTCAGCAAACCTACGGCCCTTTTCTGGATTGTAGAAAGATCTGTCTTGCTCATTCACAGCTCCAGTCACTGGATTTAAGTATCCAAAGATATCTAGACTTCACTATTAGAATATAAGATACTGAGGTCACAGCCACATGAGCAAAATAATCTGGAGGGGAATCAAGGCTTTTTTGCTCTGGAGCCATTTGCCCCGCAATTGTGCGATCACACGGCTCTGTGGACCTGCTGGGGCAAACCGCCGCTGTGTAATCAGACACAACCGCGGGTGAGTGTTGTTGTTTTTGTGGTGGGTTTCTGAGGTGCTTAAATGGGGGATCAATGAAGTGCTTCAACAGGGGAAGGGGGAATCGATTATTTGCTTAGATGGGGGGGGCAGGAGAAGAATCGATTATTCACCTCAATGGGGGGGAGGATCGATGAATCGTATCTCCCCCTAAGGGGGCCTTCGATGATGCGCACATGGAGAATGGGGACAAAAAAACTGTGTGGCATCGGGATAGCGTGTGATCATGCTATCCGCGATGCCACACTTCCACGCTGGCATGATCAAACAGGGAAACTCCAGTTGTGAACCGCAGCAAACCATTTGCTACTACTAGTAGCTTTTTGCAACACTTCCCCACCGGATCAAAAGGGTTTGCGATGGTTTGACGACAGTTGTGGGACGCTTCCCAGATGTGCTGCTGTGATCGCGCCACTTTGATACAGTGGTGAATCGTCCCTCTTCCATGGCAAATGGGTGCGTATGATTGCGCCCTGACATTCTCAACATTCTGTGCCAGATATAAGATTCAACACTTGCAAAGCAGATTTACAGACATGAGAAACACAAATAGTCGTGGCTGTTTAGAGTCCTTGGAATTCATTTGATAATTGCTTCCATATATCTGTATTCACACTAATGTCATTTCTATTTAGGACCATATCTTCAATACACATTCCTATCTCCAAGTTTTGCTTCAAAAGCGGAGCCAATCCATGAAGTCATTGCTTTGATTTTGGCTGATAGTTGAAACTCCATTGTTAACTATATGGCAAGAAAAACCCACTGACCAAGGATAGCCTCTAAATTAGAAAGAAACTAGATGGGATGTAGCTGGACTAAAAATAATCAAGGGTAGTATGAAGAAAAGCACTTGGTGGAACTAAAATCCACTAGCAGTAGAAAAGAAAGGAAAGGTGGGTACACTTCTCTCTGTTTGACAAATCCTTTTATCTGTTAACAAATCCGTGTTTCTTGTCTGTCTCAGAAGGATCAGTTTCTTTTATGCTTGTGATGCTGCAAACCATCAATCCATTTTTTTATCCCATAAGAATGCTGCTTCTTCATTGCTAGTTTAGTGCACACCTCACTCCGTACTGGAAATCTGCCAGAAATGACTATATGCGTGATTAATCGGCATCCCATCTGGCTACAATGTACAGTACTAGCTGTTTGTTATTAAGGAAGCTGATCCCTTGAGTTGCCAGATCAGTGCAATGTTTCACAATGTTGGCCTGGCAAGAGTTATGCTGCCACCACTAAAGTTTTTATTTTACATCGAGACAACTTGGGAGACCCACTTGGTACAAATACTGTCAGAAATACTGCATAACATAAATGTCATTTCTGATCATATTAGACACCCTGCTGCCAGCTTTGGGCATATAAGTCTTCTGAGAGCCAACTGACATATTACCCTCTTACTGACAGAATGGATTATTCAGATTCCCTTTTTCCTATCTTGGCCTTCAGAAGTCAGAAGACGGGACTGGTTTTCCTCTCCTCAGAGGGACCAATACAAGCAACCACTTCCTGGAAGAATCATTCCAACAATTGCCTTGCTTTGATTCATGCTCCTAGCTACAAAAGCGCTTTGTTGTTCACAGTAGCAGTGTCTATGCTGGGGGGAGGGAGGGTTGAAAGCAGGTGTCAGAATTCCTCACTTGAGTGAAATTTTTTTGCCATCAAAGAGACTGAGTATCCATTATGTCTCAACCTTGCTCCAGGGGGTTCAGGGTGGCATTCATGGTTCCCCTCTCTCATTTTGTCCTCACAACAGCCCATGAGGGAGGTTAAGGTAAGACAGAGAATGCCCCAAAGTCACCCAGTTAGCTTCATGGCCAGTTCTAGTCCAACAGTCTAACCACTACACAATATTGGTTCTCTCCAATTATTTATTCATTCGTTTGTTTGTTTGTTTCCTGCCTTTCTCCCCAGTGAGAATTCAAAGCAGCTTACATTGTTGTCCTTTCCTCCATTTTATCCTCATAACAACCCTGTGAGGCAGATCAGGCTAAGAGTGTCTGGTTGGCCCAAGGTCACCTATCAAACTTCCATGGTAGAACACTGAGGCATAGAAAGCTATTCTCCCCACCTCTTTCACTTCCATTTCTGGTAACCATGGTATTGCATCATATGTGCATCAAGGTCACCATGAGTTTGAGAAAAGGCAGGGTATAAATAAGTGAGTCATCACAATTTTCTTGTTCATTTTCAGCTTTTGCTGCCCAAGGAAGCTGGAAAATTACATGGAAAGATGTGGCCCATCATCTGTGGGCTTGACCCTTGACTGATAGCCAAAGTGGAGAGGCCAGGTGTTTTGAAGAGGTGGTTAATGATTCATTGAGAAGGAGGTTGGGCCCAGGTATTTTAAAATAGGTGGCTGCAAGGCAACTCCTAAAGAAGTCTTCCCTTAACACTAAAGATTTGGCTTGCTAGTAATATCCCCTTTGGGGTCATAGTTCTTGAGTTGATGGCAGTGGTTTTGCTCACAGAAGAACCCATGATGCTTCTTTATTCTCACTCAGACCATAGATCTGTCAGGGTTAGTATTGTGAACTGTGACAACTCTTCAGGGTTAGGTATAGGTACTTCATATCACCTACTACCTGATCCTTTTAGCTGGAGATGTAAGGGATTGAATCTGGAATCTTCTGCGTGCAAGCCAGATGTTGTACAACTGAGCCATCCCCCCCAGGATTATCCCGATCAGCTTCAGTCTGGTAGATGTAGGTGTTATGAGACTGAAATTGCTTTGGTTGCACTGGTTTATGATCCCCAGGAGACAGACAGGAGGATTGAGATGATGTTGATTCTTCTAGGCCTCTCAGCAGCTCACAGTGTCATTAGTTGTAGCATTCTTCTGCTTGGCAGAGATGGGAGCAGGAGACACTGTGCTTCAGTAGTTCTTCTCTTACCCATCATCAGGTTGTTTCCACAAAGTCAGGCTGGTGGGGGATGCTGTACCCTATGGCACTTGTGCTACAGGGCTTCACGGGACTCTATTTTATCCACCATATCTTTGAACATCTGCAAGAAACTGAAAAAGATCATCAAAAGTTTTGGAGTATAGTGTTATACATACACTAAAAATGCCCAACTCTGCTTTTCTTCTTGAACTGGCTAGTGCTGCCCTGTATGATTGGTTTTATCTGCTATTTCTATATTTAAAATTTCTGTCCTAGTTAAGTTGATGATTGGATTTGATTAATGACTTTTTATCTTCTCATTGTATTTTTATTTATGTATATTTTTTATTATAAACAACCTTAGATACACCTATTAGGGGGAAAGTACAAAATAATTAAATAATACAAACCATTATTTCCTTATAAACCAGAAATTATAACCATGGTTTGAAGTTAGTTAGAAAACCATCACTGAGAAAGTTTGGATTAACCATGATTTGTTTGCTTGCGGTACAAAAGTAATACAAAACCATGGTTGACACAGGGATAGTACAGAGGGAGAATATAGATTCGGAATGGGGCGGGAGGGATGTGCATGTTTATAAGGCTGTTGAAAAATTTTCAAACCAGGGTTTGCAGGGAGCCAGCATTATGTCTGCATTAGGCCAGGATGGTTCTTTACCTTTTTAAAAGGTGTCTGAAACTATGTAGCAGTTACAGCTTCTGGGTTTCGTTAAACTACCTAATAAATTAATTACTTGAAAAATTAGATGAGATGCATCACAAAATCGAAGTACAGCTGAACTTATGTTTAATGCGTAGCTGCCAGACGTATTAACTAAATCAGAGACAATGATGAGTAAAGCTTGGCTTCAACCGGCAGCAAGTGTAGGCTGAATGAATGTGTAACTAAGTAGCAATAACGATTTTAGTAGATACTGGGAAAGCCAAACCCTGATTAATGTATCTATGAAATTTCTCTATGAAAGCTAAGCAGTTAACTCTTGATAGCTATTGGCTGCCATAAAAATAAGTTAAAGCTACACAGAGAGTTTAATTCATAGGCCACCTTCACACCCTGCATTGTGCAGCAAATGGAAATCTTTCTATATGCATATGTTGTCACAATGAATGGTTTTTCAGTGGTTTGATTTGTTCACAGTTTTCCCAAGTTGACTTGACAACATTTAGGGTGCAAACAAGTTATGCAAATTGGAAAGGGAATTCTTCTCACTACAAATACACGTTTTTTAGGCTGTGGTACATTTTATATATAGCTTACTGTTTCTGTGGCTTTTGGTAGCCACTTTCCAGACACTGGGTACCAAAATGTGGTATATGCATATTTTAATAATTAGATAAATAAAATACACATTATATCTAGCATGAGCAGAACTGTGCTAGATGAAGGAGAACCTTCCCTAGCCCCGCTCCTTCTGCAGCCTGCTGTGCTCCCCTAATTGTTTCCCCTTGTTAGTCAGTGGGTGTCTAACAAAAGCTTGGAATCAAAGAGGGGGGTCTGCAGTGGGAAGACAAACCACCAAAGCTTGCCTCCCTCCTTCTGCAGGCAGAAGTGTCTTCCACAAGCAGAAGTTATAAATCCAGGCCACAGTTCATTTTAGTAATTAAGAAAGAAAGCTCCATTGTGCCCAGTGGTTTTCTGCAAATAAAAAGGACAGAGTTCAGAAGCTTAGACATGTCCAGGTATGTACAAGTTCTCCCACACGTTGGTTTTATCTTATGAGTTAATGCTCCATTCTGGTTGGTGAACAAAACCAGTAATGTTATTTTGAGATCTCTGTTGAACCCACTATCATGTTATCAGGTTGAAACAGGTCAAACTGAAACCTTATTTTGGCATGTGTTTAGCAAAAATGTTCAAATAATGGTGTGGACTTTGGTCCAATCTGCAAAAAGATAAAGGACTGGTCTAATTTTAGGTTCAGGCTTGGACTGGTTTTCTGGCTAAAGAACCTCATATTTCTCATAAAATAACCAAATTAGGAACCTTTGCAATAACCTTGATTATGTAAATAAGAAGCATTACTGGCATGCTTTACCTTGGTTCCTTCAGTTTATTACAACTGAGATGATTGCAGGTTTCTATTTTTAATGATATAGTCTAATCTCATAGGAAATGGCTACCAGGAACTGCAAAGCTGCTAGGATCTGATAGCACTTTAATTCCATGATTTTATGGCTCTGCAATATTTGGAATCTGTCACCTTTAAGTATTTATTTAGCTTTTCATTGTTTGAATCACATAGGAACAGCACATAGTGTACTCATTTACGTAGTCTTTATCAAGATCATACTTAAAGCCTCAAGCAGTAGAGACAATTTAGTTTTTCAGAATTGAAATCCAGATTGATATCAGCTTGATCAACAGAACTGCTAAGCTAGAGTACTTTCAGTTAACTGTTCTGTTTGTGTGGTTAATCTAAACATAAGAACACAAAAGAAGCCATGCTGGATCAGGCCAGTGGCCCATCCGGTCCAACACTCTGTGTCACACAGTGGCCAAAACTCAAGTGCCATTATGATGTCCACCAGCAGGGCCAGAACTCCAGAAGCCCTCCCACTGTTGCCCCCCAAGCACCAAATTTCTACAGGACTAATTCAGTACATTTAAGTCCTGGTCCTCTGGCTTACTAAGTTTATGGACCCCACTACTCAGTAGGGTTGCTATGTGCCTGGAGAGAAGAAAAAAAAAATTCTGTCCCTTTACTAGAGGCTTAATGGAATGTTACTTGCCCAGTTATGTTATGCATCTCCATGGAATGAAAAATTTCACCTGTCCATTTCTTCCACATTCTGGCAAAGGGATAGAGCACTTGTCTCCTGTTGGCAACCAACTGGGCAAAACTAGATTTAGCAGTGTCAGTTCCATATGTCTATATATGGAATTTCTGAAACCACATAGACAAAATCTGAGTTTTAAAAAGTAAAAGCAGTATATTGTGAAGATAAAATGGAGAAGAAGAGAATTATATAAGCTGCTTTGGATCCCCACTGGGGAGAAAGACGTAAGGAAAATTAATTACTGTTTACCTCCCCACAGCTTCCCTCCCCAGGAGACTCTCCTAGTTGTGGTTTACCTCTCCTAGCTGTGGTTACTTCTGCTACTGGAATGCAGCTGAGAAAAGTGACTGAAGGGAGAAGCTGCAGGCAGGCGAACCCTTGGAGGGACAGAGTTCAGTTTTCATTGCTCATATGCCCTTTTATTTTTAAAATCTTAATCACACCCAGTTTTCTATATGACAAAGCAGTTCTGGGTTTTAATCACACAGAGCTTTCACTGTCATGTTTACATTGGCCCTATTACCATACTTTTGATGCAGTTTCGACACTATTTCAGCTATTTAGAGGGTAACAAATTCCAGAGGGGTATCCATGCTTAAACAGTTGCAAGCAAAAACTCATTTTTAATCTAGCATGAACTAAAAATTGCATTCAGCTTGGGATAGGTTAGAGGTTTCTTGAAGGACAAGGGTGTGGCCTTTTTCTTTATTTATGTATTTTGCTCTCAAGGAGGCTTTACATAGAATATACATGACAAGGTCAGAGACTTTATAAGCCAGGATCTTGGACTATACTCAGCTTTCGGAGAGAAAGAAACAAAAAAACATCTAAAATGGGAAAATTCTTCAGGGTTTTTTTTACGAAGATTAGGCAAATGTAGGCCTGAGGAAAAACAGCAGGATAGAATCCATCGCCTCCCAAGGTGACCAGTACATTACTACAGAACAACTATCTCCACCATCTACTTCTCACCACCCCATAACTGTCACACATGACAAACTCACTTCCTGCTGAAGAGTTAATAATAGAGAGAAAATATTGAATTGAAAATCCTTATCCATTGAACATAAAAGCATGGTGGAATAGAGAGATAAGGGAACCACACCTTAGGGCAACAGCAGACTCATAGCACAGCAGGCTAAATCTCAGTCAGCAGCCATCCATTTACCCTTTAAAGCTCACAAGCATTTATCACTTTATTTTATAACATGTACATTTGCTTTACATCAACCCCCTCCCTTCATCTTGGTGCTTTTATAATAACTGAGCACAGGCCTCTGCTAAAGTCAATATAACAAAAAAAAATCTACAAATAGGAAAACAGAAAGAATGTTTCATTAAAAAGAATGGTTGCCAGAAAAGAACATTTGTCAAAAGGATTGATTTATTTGGAATTTACATTTAATTAGAATTATGGAAAGCCCTTCTGTCAGGGAAAAAAAAGACTTCCAAAAGACCCTTCAAAATAGGTCACCATCAAAATTTATTATCCTGAAAGTGCTATAAAACATTATAATGATTGTACTGTAATATATAATTACATGGGTATATCAGGCATCTCGCTGTAAATTTTGAAGTGACTTGACATTTGCTGTGTGTTTTAGAATTATGACACCACAACTGAGGTCAAACCCTCCTCTTACCCCTAGGTTGTGAGCACTCTTACTGTAGTATCCTAAGCAAAGTTACACCCTTCTAAGTCCAACAGAATCAATGGTCTTAGAATGGCACAGCTCTGCTTAGGATACCACAGCAGTGCCTCATCTCCACTGTTAACCTTGTGAAGCACAGTGGCTTACAGGATTAGTCCTCATAAGGGTGGTATCTGTTCTGCCATATTAAGATGGGTCCGTTCAGACACTGCTCAACATATGACAGTAACTATATTGCCAACTCTGGCTTGGGAAATTCCTGAAGATTTTAGGGCAGTGCCTGGGGAGAACAGAATTGGGGATAGGAGAAATGGGGAGGGGAGGGAACCTTCCAATATGGCCCTTGTTCCAGGAGAACTGATTTCTGTAGCCTGGAGATTTATTTTTATTTATTTATTTATTGCATTTCTATCCCGCCTTTCCAGCGAACTGGCTCAAGGCGGCTCACAACATAAACATAAACACTGAAGTGGTTTACAATTTAAAATCATAAATACACAACATTAAAAAACGACTAACATAGCCGTACTGGCGGCATCTACATGCTCCTGGAGAGTAGCGGCAACAGAAGGTTTGGCCTGTGGAACCAGGGCGATGTTGTCCTGCCATCTCCCCGGTGGCAGCTCCTATTCGAAAGCCTGGCGGAAGAGCTCCGTCTTGCAGGCCCTGCGGAACTGTAACAAATCCCGCAGGGCACTGATGTCGTCCAGGAGCTCATTCCACCAGTATGGGGCCGCCACCGAGAAAGCCCTAGCCCTGGTACAGGCCAGCCGCGCATCCCTCGGACCGGGAATAGTCAAGCGATGCTGGGTGCTTGACCTCAGTGCCCTCTGGGGCACATATGGGGAAAGGCGGTCCCTCAAGTAGGCAGGCCCCTGACCATATAGGGCTTTAAAGGTCAACACCAACACCTTGAACTGGATCCGGTATGCTATAGGCAGCCAGTGCAGCAGCCGCAGCACAGGCCAGATATGGTCACCCATAGGGAGGCCCATCAATAACCTGGCTGTGGCATTCTGCACTAGCTGCAGCCTCCAGATCCGAAACAAGGGTAGCCCCAAGTAGAGAGCGTTACAGTGGTCTAATCTCGAGGTGACCATAGCATGGATCACTGTAGTTAGGTCATCACGTTCGAGGAAGGGAACCAACTGCCTAATCAGCCGAAGATGGTAAAAGGCTGCCTTGGCAGTGGCTGCTACCTGGGCCTCCATTGATAAGGAGGCATCCAGGAGCACTCCCAGACTCCTGACCCTTGGCGCTGGCACCAATGGCACCCCCCGAAGGACGGGAGTGGGGTCCCTATCCCCGGCCCACTCCGACTCAAGCACAGGACCTCCGTCTTCGTTGGATTCAGTTTCAGCCGACTCAGTCTGAGCCAGTCCACTACGTCTTGAAGCGCCCGCCCCAAATCATCTGGGGTAGAGCCGGACTGACCGCCCAGCAGCAGATACAGCTGGGTGTCATCTGCATATTGATGGCACCCAAGACTATGCCTCCGGACAATCTGGGCAAGGGAGCGCATATAGATGTTAAATAACATTGGGGACAGCACCGCCCCTTGAGGCACTCCACATACCAGTGGGTACCTCTGGGAGGTCTGTTCCCCAAGCGCAACCCTCTGTCCCTGATCCTGGAGAAAAGAAGCAAGCCACTGTAAAGCAAGCCCCTGTATCCCCGAGTCGGCAAGGCGGTGGATCAGCAGCTGGTGGTCGACCATATCGAACGCGGCCGACAGATCTAACAACACCAGCGCCGCCGTACCGCCCTGATCCAGATGTCTTCGGAGGTCATCCGTGAGGGCAACCAGTACCATCTCCGTCCCATGACCTGGCCGGAAGCCAGACTGGAACGGATCCAGCATGGAAGTGTCATCCATAAAGCCCTGCAACTGTAACGCCACCGCCCTCTCCAATACCTTACCCAAATAGGGAAGGTTGGACACCGGCCGATAGTTGGCCAATACGGCCGGGTCCAGAGATCAGTTGTAACTCCAGAACTCCAGGCCTCACCTTGAGGTTGGTAATCCTAATAATCATGAGTACAGGAATGGTAACTATGTACAAAAGAAGGAAGGGATCCTGTGCCTTTAACTATTATGTAGAAGAGGAGATTTCAGCAAGCCCAACTTTTCTCACCCATGCATGGCAAATAACATCTTCCAAGAGTCCTCCTTCATAGATATTAAAGCCATTTGGCTAGCCATGTTAGTCTGTTGCAGTACAAACATCTGTGGCATCTTGAAGCTGAACAGATTTATTGTAGTTTAAACGTTTGTGGCACTGAGGCCATGTCATATTTCATGCATCTGAAGGAAACTTATACTATAACTAATGTGTTATAAGTAGCCACAAGACTCTTCTTTTAGTCCTAGGGCTATTCAAATTACAGGAGCTGTTTCCTGTTTTGCATCAGATCATGCTAGTGGCACAATGCATACTGTGATAATTGAGCATGCAGCTGCCTCTTGAACCCATGCATATCTATGTGCATTTATTTGGGAGTAGTAAGTTTTATTGCACTCAGTAGAAGTTTGCAATTGGCTGAGAATGTATAGTTACAGGCCAAAGTTAAGTGATTGTAATCAGACATGCTGCAAAGTTCAACAGGAACAAGATCATCCCCTGAACTTTCCTCAGTAAAACTTATTGATATGTAAATTAAGTCCCCCGCAGCAGATCACTTCCATGTCGGATTGAACACCATGGC
Organism: Lepidodactylus listeri; assembly: GCA_029233225.1. NCBI lineage: Eukaryota > Metazoa > Chordata > Lepidosauria > Squamata > Gekkonidae > Lepidodactylus > Lepidodactylus listeri. Next base: position 59,561,619 of record JARCFY010000005.1, on the reverse strand, counting down.
TTGCAGGTGTGCAGTGGCCAGTTGTATTACAAGGTTATCCCCCAGTCATGCTTAGGTACATGTCATTTAATCTGTATTGCCATTTGCAGGTGCATTTGTGCACCTGCACAGTCAACAAGTGAAAAAGGAAGACTATAAATAACATAAACAAACAGATAAATAAACAACCTCAGTCTTCCCCCCCCCCATTATAGTTGGGTCATTTCAAGGTCATATTGCCCATATTGCCTTCTTCTTTGCACCTGCACATTTGGATTCATTGTTTAAATGGCTACAGTAGATTTGTTGCCTGCTTTTGAACCTGCATAGTTGGTGGCACCTATTTTGATCACAAGAACGGATTGCACAATTTGGCACTCAGGTTCACAATTGTGCCATGCAATTTTGTGTAAAGAACTTACTTGAAAAACTATTACTAGCCAGTTAATAAAAGAAGAGAAATAAGGTTCAGCCACTACTACCAAAGGGGCTTACTCTCCACACAAAATGTTCAGCATTATTTTTTTTCCTTTTAACAATGTGCCTTTCTTCAGTTGGCAGTAATACCACCAGCATTAACAGATAGGTCTGCATTAGTGCGCATTTCAAGCTGTTCACATGCAAATAAGCCTGTTGAACATTTGTCTGCCATGATCACTACAAATGAAGAGGACGCTAGTTGAACTGGCAGGTAACTGAGCATCCATGATTATAACGGACCACAGAGCTCATGTAACTACTTGATAGAGGGCTGGGAGGGAGGGGGATAGATACACAAATTCCAACAGACCAGGGAGACCTGGAACTCTGGGGAGCCAAGTGAGGTGCTGCAGGGAGACTGTAGCAGCACACCTGTTCTGACTATGGTCTTTGTATTTTGAATGGTGAGGAAGGTTTAGAGAATCATCGTCTGGGAGCCCCCAGTGGCTTCCAGCAGCTTTGACTTGATATGCTGATAGTCTCTATCATTCTACCAAATAAAAATCAGAATTTTACTGCCAATCAGGTACAAATATATAGTAAAATAGGTGTTACGATGGCTATTCATTGTTATATTGAAAGCTTACAAATTGATGAGATACAGATTATTTCTAGGTCATACCAACTCTGCTTTAACAAGCAGCCCATTCTCTTTTTATTGCATTGTACCAAGCATAGTGTCTATTCAGCCCTAATCCCTTCTTCCTCTTTGTTTAGCCCTAATCCCCTCTTGCTTTTTTCATTGATACTTATTGTAATGCTCCTTACACTGTGTCTGTAGCTACAATTATATTGGTCCTTTCCACATTTGCCTGCCACTCCCGATATTCTCAGTGTTCAAATTGAGGCGATTTAAGACCGTAGCAAAACAGCATCCAAAAAACCTGGGGCAACTGCAAGCTGAAACCAGGCCGACCATTGAAGGGAGGCAACATAATGCAGAATGGGGGGGAGGGGACCCAGAATAAAAAGAAGGTTGAATTCGATTTTAGTGCAGAATGGTTTGGAAGACACCATGGTAAACATGGATTAAAAGGAGAGTGTGGAAAGGGCCACTGACATTTGTGCAGGATGAAGCAGAAGAGTCTTGGTGCAGTAGCACCAGTAGCTGCCACTGCAGCAGCTCCTGGCCTGCATTCTTGAATTCAAGTAATACTTCTCACATTTTCACCAAATAAAACTATGTAAAAGGTCAACAATTAGGGTTGCCAGCTCCCACTTCGGAAATACCTGAAGATTTTGGAGGTGGAGCTTAAGAAGGGTGGGGTTTAGAGAGGGGAGGAACCTCAATGGGTTATAATGCCATAGAGTCCACCATCCAAAGCAGCCATTTTTTCCAGGAGACCTGATTTCTGTCATCTAGAGGTCAGTCGTAATACAGTGGGATCTCCAGCCCTCACCTGAAGGTTGGCAGCCCTATCAACAGTACACATCAGCCTTGACACAGAAAATATAAAACTGTTGGTTTTGCTAGTACCTAGTCAAGGTAGCACATACACTTAAGTGCATTAAGTAGCCAATTTTACTGCTAATGTGTATCATTTGCAAGGCTTTCAGCCAGTGTTCCAGCAGTTTTTTTGCACTGACGTCTATGGTTTATTTCCCAAAGACCTTTCCCTAAATTTAGAAGAAACATGCCATGCTTGGAGGATTACTTTTTGCCCTACATAGCAACTGAAATTGCTGCAGTTCCTCGTCAGTTGCTTGAACATTGCAGTTGGCCAAGAGGAACCACAAGCTGTTCCCTTAGTGCTGCCAAAAGGCAAGACATTTACACAGAGATGGGGACTCATCAGTTGATACAACAAACCCTAAGGGACATTCTGGATTATTTTTAAAGTATGCTTTTCCTTGTATATTTTTGCAGCTTGCCTCATTCCAGCAGCAATACCATGACATACCGGACCCAGATAATGGATAGAGGTTGTAAACTGTTTGAAGAGACTCTCAAGCTTGGATAACTAATTAATAGGGCTTATGAAAATGTATCACATGGTAAGGCTGACATTAGTCTTATTCTTGATAACACTCACTTTCCAGTATGCTTGAGGACTTTATAAGTACCAGTTTTACAATATGGCACTACTTTCTCATAGCAACAAACCAACATTGTGTGAAGAAAAAACTACCTCATGGTGACATATCCACGTAATGTATTATGATCTGACTTGTCTCTCAATGGCATAAGGATGTACTGGGGGCAAGATGCAGGCTGGAGAGGCTTATGATGCCAACTAAGCCCTACACAGCCAGAGCAGGCCCCGATGCCTCCCATTTCTGTGATAGCACCAGATTTACATTTATGCATTGCTGGCACCTGCATATCTCCGGATATATAGCCATATCCCTCACTTGTGCTGGAGGAGGGCTTTCATGCTATCCTAAACCATCTGGTTCAAGGGTTCAAATGGCTGTATGCAGACACTTGATTGAATGGTTATTACTGCTTTTTGGAGTATCCAGTAGCTCACACTGTAATTGGCAAGATCTACTGAGTACTTTATTTCTTTACGTTTTTTATTTTGCCTTTTTTTAGAGCTCAATGCAGCTTACAAAATTAAAAATGTACCTATTAGGTAATAAATAGAATTTAATTTTTAAGGTTTTCTCTAATAAAACAACTCTGCCATTAGCAATTAAACTTCACCATTCAACAAAACCCCCTCTGAAACACAACTTTCTTGTTTGGGAATCCCATCTTCAGAACTGTATGCAAACTGAGGTGGCCTTCCCAAACCCTATGATGCTACTGAAGCTTCTATGAGTGAACTCGCAGTTCATGTAGACCACTGGAACAGTAGGTGCCCTTTTAATTATACCACCACAGGTAACTTCCTATATGGTTGAGCCAGCCCTGAATCAATTGCTTATCCCAAAGGATGGTAGTACCCAAAGAAAATTACTTTTGGGACTTCTGGGGATGGGGAATGTAGGAAGGGAGGTTTGCTCTGGGAAATATGGGTGGGGAGCAGCAGTCCACAATGCAGTCTTTGGCAAAGTTGCATCCTTCTAAGTTCACTGAAGCCATTGGGCTTGGGTGTTACTCTTCTTGCAGCACAATCTTGGGAAGGGAGCTGCAACAGAAAAGCTGCAGGCAGGGAGAAGATCAAGCTTCTCTGCTACAAATCAACTCCTTCGGAAGCTGTTTTGCCTGGAAGATTAAGCCAGTGGGGTTTTATTAGACATGGCTGATTGTATCATTTGACACACATATACCAGGTACTAGCTGCTGGAATGAAGGGGAAGAGTACCTCATACACACAGAGCTGAACTGTGACTGACCCAGTATCATCTGAATGATACCAGCTCAGCCTCATTCAGGCTTTTGAATTTCTACAAATGTCAATATTTTGATAATAAGGTATTAGAAACAAAGAAAATACAGATTTCTACATGAGCAGCCACAGTTTCTAAGTAGAAAGGAAATGTGACTTTTTGACTAGTGAGGTGTGGAATCCCCCTGAGAAAATTTGCTAGTATTATCAGAACTGGGTTTGCCTCTTTGGAAAGTCTCTGGAATTCTTATTGCCTAATAAGGAACCTTTGGATTTATAGTGAAATTTCACTTTAGGCAAAATTCAGAGGCAATTCCTATTTTGACACATCTTCAGAGTGGTTTAGCAAAGCTCAGCTAGTTTACTCATTACTAGTATGTTATGAATCTGTTATATGCTTGGTTTAAAATGAATGTACCGATTTTTCACCACCAAAAGTCAGAAGGGGATGCTTCAGTGGTTCACTTTATACGACAGAGCAGGAGTTCATTGAAACAGAAGCAACAACTGTTCCACAGCTGACCTTCCAGACTGTTACTGTTACTGTTACCCTCCAATCCTTTGATCTTTCTCGTGTTCCTCATTCACAAGCTTATGAATGCCATTCATCATGCAGCACAAAAATTAGCACAAATATCAAGAGTATATTTTCAATTTAAATGAAATGTGTCATAGAATGAAAGGCCAAAATGCACTTTCCACCTTGTCTCATAAGCACTGAGTTCTTTTTTTCTCCTATTTTCTCATCCATCAGCCAGTTTAGCCTGGTTCCAACATAATATTAGCCATATAACTTTAGTGTTGAGTTACAAAAGTTACTGTGCAACCCTAAGCAGAGTTATGCCCTTCTAAGTCCATAAAAGTCAATGGTCTTAGAAAGGTCTAACTCTGCTTCGGATCGCACTGTTAGTATTTGAAATTTTCTATTTCCCTCCCCATCCATGTTTTCCTTTTATTTCTGATGTTGTACCCATTATTTTAAATTGTAAACCACCTTGAGTACATTGGGGGGAAAGGCAGTATATAAATGTTGTCCACATGATGTATCTGGCAACCCAGCCACAGAGTGCTGCACAGGTCTTTGATTTGATAGTTGTGGACATTTGGCCATAGATGGCAACTCTTTAAGATGTGACTCACAGATTACCCAACACTAGTCTTTTGGGAAACATATTCTGGGAAACATAAGAAGTACCCTTCTAGATCAAACAAGTGGTTCAGCATTCTGTTTCACACAAAAAGCAGGATGTATCGTATCTCTGCATTCTGACTCCTTTCTTTGCAACATCCCTCCCTCCCTCTGACTAAAATATAAGAACTAAGTGATCTCCATTCCTCCTTGTTACCTGGCAAAGGAAGCTTTGACTCTCAAAAGCTTATGCCTCCAAAATCTTATTGGTCTCTAAGGTGCTGATGGACTTAAATCTATCCCTTCTGCTGCAGACCAACACGGCTACCCTCTGAAACTGTTTTACACAGTAGCCAACCAGTTGCCCTGGTGGGCCATCCTGGACATAAAAGCCAAAGCTTCCCTGCTGTTGTCCCCTAGCACTGGTATTCAGATTTTTACTGCTTCTACATATGGAGGTTCCCTTTAGTCATCATACCTAGCAGCCATTGAGGCACCTTGTCCATGAACCTATCTAATCCTCTTTTAAAGCCACATATGGTAATAGCTATCAGTACATCCACAGGCAGTGAATTATACAATTCATTTACTCATTGAGATAAGTACTTTATTTTGTCTGTTTTGAACGCACTGCCCATTAACATATTTATTTATTATTTATTTATTTGTTCAATTTATACCCCGCCTTCCCTGTGGAAGCAGGCTCAGGGTGGCTTACATGAAAGATAAAACACATAAATAACAATTGTAACATAAAAACCAACTAAAACCATTCCATAGATAAAACAATTCAATACCATAAAGACCTAGCAGATCTTCTCCCTATTATAAGATAGGAAGAAGATGCTCCCTCTCCATTCTCTCCATCATATGTATACATTTATAGACTTTTATCATGTCCCCATCTCATCATTTTTCCAAACTGTAAGGCCTCATAAGAGAAGTGGTCTAACTCTTAATCATTTTGATTGCTCCCATTCACACTTTTTCCACCTCTGTAATTTCTTTTTAGAAATATGGTGGCCAAAACTGTGTACAGTATTCCAAATCACCATTAATCTGTACAGGGGTATGACCCTACTCCTCTTTACAAGCTGTAGTTTGAATTTTCCCTCTGAGGGAACAGATCGGCCCAGCGGTCTATGAATACTACTCAGGTCCCTCTCTTCTTAACTAGTCTCTTCGGGGATTGTTTTTAAAGTATGAGTCAGGCACCAAGGTTTTCTCAAGATAAAATAAAACTGTAATTTATTGGCAGAACACAACAGGGGAATATCGGTTGTTTGTACAGAGGACTCTTTGTTGCTGAAACGGCTGGCACTGGTCCTCAGACTACGTTCAGGCCGTATGCTTATGGTTTTTTTGTTGTCGTTCTTGCATACAGATGGTTACACGTTCACTCAACTCTTCTATTATACTCTTTCCTGTCCTGCTTTGTGGTTCCTCTATAGCTGTGTCTTACTGGCCTCTTTGAGTCACAGCTGGCCTCTACACAGATGTCTAGACCCTGCCAGAGTTCAGCCCTCCCACAACCACATCTCACAGGCTCACCAGGATTGATATATGTTAGTATTTGTGTTCACTTAGTTCACTATGATTGAGTCTGTTCCTTCCTAGAAACAGAATTCTCCACAGAGTCTCTTCAGAAGCTGAAAGTCGCTTCACTCCCTCAGCGCTTCCCTTCTGAGTCTGTCAACAGACAATAACCGAGAGCTCTGAGCCCAAACGGCCCCCTCAGCAGGATTCTATGACTCAGCAGGGTTCTATGAACACACTCTGCTGGTCATAGTTTTTTTTTTTCTTTAATCCCGTCACAAGGGGGTTACAATATTGGCCATTTTATTCTCTTTCCTAATGGCATTTGCACCTACTGCAACCCCGAGATCTCTTCCTCTCAGCCTCTGCCAGTTCCGACCTCATCAGCTTATATTTACAGTCAGGATTTTTTGTTCCAATGTACATCACTTTATACTGAACTTCATTTGCCATGTTATTATCTGCTTGCCCAGTTTAGAAAGAGCCTCCTGGAGCTTTTTGCAATCTTAGAGCTCTTTGCAGTCCTGGAGCTCTATACAGTTATTCACCATCCTAAATAATTTGGCATCCTCCACAAGTTTGTCCACTACACTGCTCTCCCCATCCCAATTCCATATTATTAATGAAATAACAATGGGTAGGAAAGTAAACCATAACATTTTCTAGTTTTGTTCCAGTTAGAGTGCAGGTGTGACTGTAGTGGTTTTGATGTGATTTAGGCCAATAAAGATTCAGTCACTGCTTTTGTCACTGGAACAGGTCCTATTCCTGTTCTGAAGGAAAAAGATTTATGTTACTGTGCTTATTTACATATGCCATAATATGATTAATGACACTGAGATAGTATCTCCCAGCCTTAGTACTTGATAGTTTTAAATAAACTTAACATGTTCACGAACCACTGTTGAAAGACAAAATGAAAAAATACATAAAGTTTAATTTTTTTTAAATGCCTTGCTCCAGAACAAGCTTTTATATTCATGCCTATGATGCCAGATGCTATAGGGGACTAGAAACTTCCTGAGAGGACAAGTATGTGAAGCTGAAGGTAAAGACAGGGTCCTGGGATATGGATCTGAATACCTGATCCAGGAACTTTGCTTAAGCTGGGCAGGGAGGGATCTGGTCAGTCCCTGAGAAAACCCAATATATGGTGCCTATGATGGAAGAAAGGCAGGGTACAAAAGTAACCAATAGATAAATAAATTTGAAGCCAATCGGCACATAGGGAAACCAAATGACAGTTGGAGCTCATGCAAGGAAACAAAGGCTTTTGATCTGATTGTAAGAAACACAGAGGTAATTAGAGAACATTTTTCAAGAGGGGGATGAACTATAGGTGGTCAGAGGTGGGGAAATTCTGTGCCTTAGTGGACTGGGGAAGAACAGTGTGTAGCATGGGTGACTAACAGATGCTTTGCTAGGGGGTAGCATGAATAGGATCTATTGCACCTCCTCTCACTCACAGCCATGCCAACAAGACCTGCCTTTTTTGTTTTTGTTCATGCAGCTTCCCCAGTTAGCAATTGCATCCAAATGAAGAAACATTTATTTCTCACAGATATTTCTTACAGTGGGGCCAAAAGCTGTGTACTAGAATTGACAGCAGCTTTTTAGCAAACCCAGCATGCAGTTATATGGTCAGGCTCCAAGAGTCTGAAATAAGGATTTAATTTTAATGTAATGAGATGGGTTCAGGATCCTAATTAAATACAAATTGATGATTAAAATATATTTAGCTTTAACAACTGTGCCATAAGAGATGCATTTATTACAAAGCTGTTGAACCTCAGTGGCTGTGTTCTCAATCAATTAGTAGCTATTTCATGTTCAATAACTGAAGCCAGCCCAGTTTAATTAAACATAAAGTTCAAGCTATGTAGGACACTGTGTAAAGTGCTCCCTCCAAAAAAAAAAAATTATCATACCAACTTCAGCACCCTCCCAATGTTCTTTTGGATGAAACATGATTGAACTTGCTGAGTTTGTTTTGAAAAAAGACAGACCCATAAAGAATCACTACTGGTAGCTAGTTTGATGAAATGGAAAGATTTCTGCTCCGCACCTCTGTGTCTATGGCTGATAAAATGGTGGGTGGGATGATATGCTTAATTAACCCTGTAATTCTTAACATGTGGGCTAATTAGCATATAAATTAGGATTTCCTTTAGATTATGTGCCTGCTGCAGTAGTCTCTTCTATGCAATTTTATTCTTCTGGTAGCAAGATAGTGTGACCTGCTCACATGGGTGGATCACATTAATATTCAAATAGCACAACCAATCATTTCTGCTGTAAGGTCTAGCAAGGCAGAAAGCCACATTCTATTAAATCTATGCCTTTTAGTCTGTAAGGACCAAGGGTGTTAGTGATGGCAGGAATGATACAGCTGATACTTCCCTTACATGCGATTTCTGTGTTTAGTCCTCTTGAAAGCCAATGTTATTCAAGCACGTACTTTCTTGTATTAGTGTCTAAAATCAGAGGCCTTCTTACACTAAAAGTTAGGAAGCAAACCATCCAGTTATGTTAAGAGGTAGAAGTACTTTATGAGGTCAAGTAGCAACAAAATATTCCAATAAAATGCAACTCTGTGTAGAAATATAGTGTGTATGTAAGTACCGACTATGCTTACCTTCCAAGATCTGATGAGAGCAATCTATACCATGCTCCCTTCCCTCTCATGTAGAAATGAGCAAAAAGCATTGCGCTAGAGAGAGCATGCTAATGTGTCCTCTGTCAAAATATTATTCCAGTGCCATTGCTGCTATGTTTTAAAATTTGTTGCCACTAGAGATTCACCAGGCTTCATTGAGTAATCCTATGATTTGGTATAAGCATGTGGGAGCCCTGTGGCAATGCAGTAGCCGAGTGTAAGAGTCATTACACTGATTTCAGAGGGCTTAGACTGGCGTAATTCTGAACTGCATAGACAGAGTCCCATGCTATTCCACATTCTGGGTCTAAAAAACTCTCTGATTCACATGACATGCCTGCCTTCATGTAATCAGGAACTATTAGTCTGTGGCACAATTAAGATTATCTCCACCTGACCCTCTGATCAGAGCAGTGATGACACTGAAATGAACATAAAGCTTGATTCCACTAGCAAGGCTTGCTCCTTACATAGAACTCTGTAGAACAGTGGTGGCCAGGACTGGTTAAAAACCGAGAGATATTGAAGGACTAGGGAATATCCTTTTGACCATCTATCCTACTTGGTTTAAATGATTAGTGTCTGGATAAATTCTCTACAAATAGATCTATTCCAACCTATTTTGATACCCACTGTGGGATCTGGTCATGAGATGTTTTATACACTTTATTATTCAAACAGCTCTCAGTGAGCGGGTTACTGTCATTTCCATGCACAGATGACCACAGAGTGTGAAATTGAAATATAGCAGGAGATCTATAGACACAAAGTAAAGCTATGCATGTGGCAGAGGTATTCCTGTCTTCTAGTTCAAATATCCAACTTCTTCCATGTTCTCACCTTCCCCTCTGCCTGGCAGACTCTTTAGGAAACCATCTTTCCTGAATAGTTTGTCATTAGCAGTCTTCCACTTCAGGCCCCTAAACTAACTTTAAATCAAACTGTGCTCAGGTCTGCCACAATGTCATTTCCTCCCCACTTTAATAAATAAAAACAAAATAATACATTTACTTCATTTATGTGCTGCCTTTCTGCCAATGTACTCCAGTACATTTACCGTTTAAAATACTAAAACAAAAACATGCCAAATAATAAAAGTAAGAATCTTCTCTGGCAACTATTAGCAATAACACCACAGCCCAGGCATCTCCTCACTTCCATTCACTTGGTCCTTATAGGAAGGGTTGTCCCAGCTATCTAGCCTATGACCCAAACAGCAGCAGGGAATGCACATCCACCATAACACCAAGTACAGACACAGGGGCAACTGAAGTTATTTCCATTAAATAAACATTTGCCCTCCAAAACCTCTCCCCAGTGGCCAGGCTCAAAACTCCCAGATCTACATAGCCATAATCATAGCTCTGATTCAATCAAGTAACAGCAAAAATAGCTGCCACCCCCACTTGCATTCCCACTAGTTCACCACGAGGTTGGCAGCACCCTAAGCCATACAGGTAACAGCTTCGTCTTCCCAAATCCGTAGACATTAAGTATCAACCACTTTATGCCTGCCAGTTTCAGCATCTCCTTCCACCCAAAAGAACTTCCTCCAAACCTGGCCACAAAATGGCTTTTCTCCACCTTTTATGCTAGGTTCTTCTGAAGTGACCAGAGCTTATGTAATACAGAGAGGTATCTCTGTTGGCATATTGTCAATAAACAAAATAATAATAAACAAAATAATAATAACAACAACAACACAGAGAGGCTGTGAGAAGACTTGAAAGAATATATATTATTCCATGTTTCCACACTAGAGAAGGGGGAAAGCTTCAGAAGACTTCTTGGGTCACTTTTCCATCCACCACTCCCCCTCACTTCTCTGCTCTCAGTAGCTCAGAGCATGCAGTTATACATTTTGCATATAATTGGCCCCAGGCATGATTAAGAAAGCGGGAACAAATGCAGTTCTTCTCACTGATAATGTATCCTCCACAGTGTACTGCTCTCCCTTATCGAAGGGTGCATTCATCTATTAGAATATATTAAATAATTTCACAGGAAAATTACCATGGAAATTGTAAAACTCAATGACACTTAGAGAAATAAATCCTTGCATAATTACTGAGTAGAAGTGATTCTTGCATCATCTGCAAAGTTTCATCTGTTTAAAAGGGTGGAAAATGCCTTTTTTTCAATTCCTATATTCTTCCTGGAAGGATTTTGCAGGGTCCAAGGCATACTTCATACCTCCCAAGCTGTCTCATACATAAGGAAGGTAAATAAAAATACCTTCCACCCAACTATGCACTACTTAGAAGAGAGACTAGATAAATAGGTTCCTGTTCACCTAGACTCACATCTCAGCAATCAGATCTAAAGGGCAGTTGTCCTATGGCACTAGACCGCTGAAGTGCAAGCTATATACAGAGAAAGCAATTCATCTAGCCCCAGATCTCAACTGTCTCTTGTGCTCTCAGTTACTTCATTTATCTATAGGATATTCCTCAACAATTGAAATCTATTCAAAATCACAATAAAACACCAATAAAACAAAACTAACATCAACAAAATAAAAAAATTAACAGCAACAGGCAGAAAAAAATCTACAAAAGCAGTAAAAACTACTAAACATTAAAAAACCAAGCACTCAATGAAAATTGGATTAGACATATATATATATGAGCAAACAAACAATATATACAGGGCAGCTGTAAAAAATAAAAGTAGTTCAACAATCCCTGAACTAAATACAAAAATACAAAGAGGGAACCCACAAGGATTTACATGGTAAATGTCCCTTTTCCCTACTATTTCCTTCTTTCCTTTCCTTGAAAACCCCCATAGCTGCTTCCCCTTCCCTGCCTCCTCTCCTTCCCATCCACCAGCCACCCTATCTTCTCCCCATCTTAAGCTTTTTGCCCTACCCTACCCCCGGCACCCTCTGCCCAGGAAAACTATGGGCGGGTGTACAGTACATGTTGCCAGGGCAGGTCCAGTTGCAAGGACTTTCAAAAGGCATCTGTTTTCACATCTCAACTTTCCCATGCTATATCCTCTTTCCCTCCAACTTTTACTCCTCACATCCTCAACCTTTTCTGCTTCCTTCTCTCCTTCCACCAAACTTTTATCTGCCCATCCATCTTCAGCCATATTAATTATTTAGTTAGTTAGTTAGTTAGTTATTGCCCACCTTTCTCCGCAATGGGGACTCAAAGCACCTTACTTCCCCCCTCTCCGCCACTTTATTCTCAGAACAACCCTGTGAAAAGGGGCAGACTGGGAGTGAAAAGCCCTGGGAAAGGGCCCTTCCCTCAGTCTTCCTGGCCCCACCCCCCAAAGGAGGGAGAGGAGAGGTCTGTCTTACCCTGACCCTCCTTCTCGAAGGGGGGATGGAAGGAAGGAGGAAGAAGCAGCTTGCCAAACCAATTGGCCAGGTGCTGACTTTCTCAACTAATACAGGACTCAAGAGGGCCAGGTGCTGCTTCCCTTGTCTCACACAAACCAGGCACTGCCTACCTCACCTTGGCCAGGCTGGCTGGGCACCTCCTTCACCTTGTACAGGGCTCAGCTGGGCCAAGCTGGGCAGCACCCTCATCTCTCATGGAGCTGACTGCAGCACTACAGTGCTCTCCCTCAGAAGAGGGCTGGTGGAGAGATTCCATTGCTTTCCCCAGAATCTAAATAAGGCCAGGTGCAAATGAGCTCCAGTGTCTTGCCACACACAAGGCTGGGCTGGATGCTGCCATCTGGCTTGTGGGGGTCAACCAGACAGGGCTGTAAACAATGTTTTTTTTAAGGTTGGGGTGTTAACATGGTGTGTTTTTGTTCTGTATGGTTTTAATTTGTTAGCCACCTTTGTAGCCCTGATGAGAGCAGAAAGGCAGGGTATACATTTTGTCAATAAATAAATGTTCTAAAGGAGTAGAATTAGAGTTGCCTGCCTCCAGGTGGGGCCTGGAGATCAGCTCCCCTGGAGAAAATGACTGCTTTGGAGGGTGGACTCTAAGGCATTGTACCATGCTGAGGCCCCTCTCCTCCCCTCCCCAAACCCCACCCTCTCCTGGATCCACCCCCAGAGTCTCCAGGTATTTTCTAACCCAGACCTGGCAACCCTAAGTAGAATAAAGACAGCAGAACTACAGCATAGGGTTGCCAGACCCCCAGTTCGATGGGGGTTTTCCAGATTTTGAGGGTCTCCTTCCCGCCCACCAGCTGGCGGCAGGAGAAGCTCTGCCCCCAAAAGCAACCACCCAGTCTCCTCCCCACTTCTCCCCAGCAGTGTTTAAAGGAAGTCTTTAAATGCTGCCAGGAAGAGGCAGGCTGCACACTTGCACTCTGAGCCCCAGATTCGGGGTTCCAAGTGCAGGCATGTACCCCCACACACACACCTCTCCCCAGCAGCATTTAAGGCTGCTTGGAGTTGAAGCAAGCAAACCCCATTGCCCAGAAGCATCCCTTTAAATGCTTCTGGGCAGTGTGTGTGGGGGGAATCTCTCACCTGAATTCAGCCGCTTGCAGTTCAGGTCAGCAAACCCCACTGCCCAGAAACATTTAAAAGGATGCTTCTTGGGAGGGGGGGGGGGGCTCGCATGCCTGAGTTCCAAGTGGCATCACCTCTTAGAGTTCAGATGCACAACCAGCTGCTGCCTCCCCTCCCCTCCTGCAAGTTTTAAAGGGCCCAGCTGATCGGCGGGCCCTTTAAATCTGGCAGGAGGGCAAGAAGACGGAGTAGCCGCTGCTTGTCACAGTGATGTCCACAATGTGATGTCATCACGTTGGGGATGTCCCTGCTCCCTACAGGAATGCCCTCCAAAGTCCCCCACTGGGGAGGCTGCAGACCTGGCAACTCTACTACAGCAGCAAGCACCATCCTCAATGTACTTGAGTGCTGTAGGATATCAGTATAGAGCCTGCACACATACAAGTGTTCATACTTTCCATGCATTTGGGACCTTTAAAAAAGCAGGGGTCCCAGTTGCATAGAATGAATGCACACAGGTTAGCAGCACCTTTTGCTGCTGCAATCCCACTTTCTCCCTCTTGTTTGTTCATCCTGCCTCCTTAGAATATGTGAAAGGGCTAAAGTGTGGAGCAAGTGTGGACTGAAATATGTTGGGTTGGAGCAACATTCTTCTTCAGTGCAGGAGAGTGCTAGATTGGATAGTCCTTGGATCTCTCCCACTCCTATGATACCAACTATTTTCATTCAACCAGTTCTTTTTTTTTAAAAAAAAAAAAAAACCTTTTACACAATCTGGCAATACTTTTACAAGTTTCCTGAGTAAACTCTTACAGCATTATTTTATTCACATCAGTTTATAGCACACCATAATCCACAGGCGTACGGTACATTAGCAATTGTTCATATTTAATACAACAGAAGGCTCTCTGTCTTTGAGTAACTAGCTTACAGGGAAAGATCCCAGTGGGCTAGTACTCTGGAAGGCCTAGGACAGCCAGGAGCAAACAGAGCCAAGGCCCAATAGTTCTGCCAGTGTAGAGTCTGGCAGCACTATAGAGGGAGACAACACCACTGCTGGTGTTGCTGGCCAGGTCTAAACCAAGCAGTCTCTGCATTGCTGGCTTGAAGCACTGCAGGGGCCACTAGGGTTGCCACTTATCTGCTTCCAGCACCAATCCTCCCTGGTCCCTATAGTTTGAATGAGCAGCAGGTGAAAACAGGAAGGGGGGAAATGGTGTCACATGATGCCACAATGTCAATTCCAACCCGAAAATGGGTGATGCCATTTCCAGCCATTTCTGCTGCCAGAGCTTTCTCCCCCGCCCCATCCCAGGCCTGGCAATGCCACACTCAGCATAGTTTTCTCCTGGGCCAGTCTGCTCCTGCTTATCAGTATTCTGGTTCTGACCTTCAAAGCCCTTAACGGTCAGGCACCAATGTACCTATGGTACCGCCTTTATCAGTATGTCCCCCAAAGAGCTTTACGCTTGGAAGATCAAAACCTACTCCTGATCCCTGGCCCAAAAGACATCTGGCTGTCCCATCCATGCCCTGCAGGACCTTGCTCAGTTCTGCAGCATGTGTAGAATGGAGATGTTCCACTAGGCCTATAATTGAGGACATCAATGGTTCCTTATCATGTTTCCATCTGGCCTTACCGCTCCCAGTCTGTGATCCACCCTATGGAGGGAGTGAAGTTATATGTACACCATTGTTTTATCTGGAAGAATTATACTTTTACAAGAAGGGGGACCCACGATACTCACGGGGGAAGGGAGTATTCCAATCCTCCTCCGACCCCCCTCTCCAGTGACAGTGGCAGCAGCAGCAAAGCCTGCCGATTTTCCTCCCACCCCCCTCAGCCGGGACAGCAGCAACAGTGGCGGTGGCAAGAAGGCTCGCCAATCCTCCTCCCACCCCCCTCGGCAGGGACAGTGGTGGCGGCAAGGAGGCCCGCTGATCCTCCTCCCACCCCCCTTGGCCGAGACAGCAGTAGTGGTGGCAAGGAGGCCCACCGATCCTCCTCCCACCCACCCCCAGCCGGGGCAGCGGCGGCAAGGCCCCCCGATCCTCCTCCCACTTCCCTTGGCAGGAACAGCGGCAGCGGCAGTGAGGCCCACCGATCCTCCTCCCACCCACCCCACACCGGCAAGGCCTGAGCGGCTCACAGCTGCCAGGCCCACCGAGCCTACCCCAACGGCATGCACAGGGAACGCTTTTACTTTTGGGGGATTTAAATATCCCCCCAAAAGTTTTTTTTTAACTTTTAGGATTTTTGTGAACATGGAGGGAGTCCCCCACATCTGCAGAAAAATCTACCCGCCCCCCAGGTCCCCCCCCCCACGGATTTAGATATCTGCATGCAGGGGGCACTTGGCTATTAGATATACAGATGGGGCAGGTAGACCTGTTCTCTGAAGGCCAGGTTTACCAATATAGTGGCAAGGGCTGGGTAGACCTGTTCTACCCACCCCTTTCCACTCTATTGGTAGACCTGGCCTCTGGGAGAACAGGTCTACCCGCCCCAGTCCACTATATTGGTAGACATGATCTCCAGAGAACAGGTCTAGCCAGCCCTTTCCACTCTATTGGTAGACCTGGCCTCTGGAGAACAGGTCTACCCGCCCTAGGTCACTCTATTGGTAGACCTGGCCTCCAGAGAACAGGTCTACCCAGCCCTTCCCACTGTATTGGTAGACCTGGCCTCCAGAGAACAGGTCTACCCACCCCAGTACACTCTATTGGTAGGCCTGGCCTCCAGAGAACAGGTTTACCTGCCCCAGTCCACTCTATTGGTAGACCTGGCCTCCGGAGAACAGGTCTACCCAGCCCTTTCCACTATATTGGTAGACCTGTTCTCCGGGGGCCAGGTCTACCAATACAGCGGAAAGGGCTGGGTAGACCTGTACTCCAGAGGTCTACCCGCTGATTTATCTTCCCCCCCCGCCCCCACTTGTCCCAGTGAGGTCCACGTGCCTCAAAGGTGCAGGGCCCACTGATTTCTCTCCCCTCCGCCAGCTCTTCCCTTGACCCTCACTCCCCGCCAGTGACGGCGAGGCCCATGCATCTTCCAGCCGCGGGTCTTGCCAGCTCTCTCCCCCGCCAGCTATTCCCCGCCCCCCACCCACCCGCCAGTGTCAGTGAGGCCCTGCAGCTTCCAGCTGGGCCTCGCCAGCTCTCTCCCCACCAGCTATTTCCCCCCCTGCCAGCTATTCCCCCCGCCCCCCCACCCACTCGCCAGTGATGGCAAGGCCCGGCAAGGGCTTCTCCACCCACCGCCACCACCAGCAGCACCAGCAGCCACAGATTGCTGAGGTAAGTTCGTTCCCTGCTCATGCACAGGGAACACTTTTTTACTTTGGCGGGGATTTAAATATCCCCCCAAAAGTTTTTTTTTTACTTTTCAGATTTTTTTGCACACGGGGGGAGTCCCCCACGTGTGCAGAAAAATCTCCATCCCCCCCCCCCAAGTGCCCTCCCACACTGATTTAGATATCTGAACGGGGGTGGCCACTTGGGAATTAGATATATAGATCTGTTTTTAACTATTTATTAATCCTTATTTGCTGTTTAATTGTTTTTGTTTAATTATGTTGCACACCGCCCTGAGCCCTCCAGGGGAGGGCAATTTATTAATAATACCAAAAATAACAACAGTAATAATAGGGTTGCCAGGTCTCATACCTATTGCGGTGGAGGAGAGAAGCTCCCGGTCTAGGATATTCATGCATAGCATACGCATGCCACAATGACTTCACCCAGAACTGATGTCATCATGCTAGACACATCGCTAGTGGATACTCTAACATTTGGCTTGAAAATTCTATTATACCATAGAGTTTTCAGGCTGAATGCTATATTGTCCCCCCAGTGACATGGGCAGAGTGAGGACGTCACCTCTGGGTGACGTCGTCAAGCCAGGCATGTCAGCCCGATCTGGGCACTTTGGGGGCAGGGTTCCCCCCGCTGGCCAGATCCAGGCAGGTTTGAGCAGGCAAACCCCCGCCCCCAGGGGACCTGGCAGCCCTAAACAATAATAATAATGCCATTGACTTGTCCATAAAAAAGAGAAACAAGAAAATGGCTGTGTTTACTTTTCTCTGAGAAAAGATTGCCTAAAACACTTTTGGTTTTCTCATCCTTCTGTCTGAAGTCCATTGCAGGAAGATGTGCATTATGTCTTTCCTACCCAGTGAAAGCCTTGTAATCTCAGCATTTTAAAAAGAGTCCTCTGCATTATTGTCAAGGCCTAGCTTCACACAGTTTGGCACCTGGCAGTGCCACAGCCATCCTGTCACTGGACACACATGAGATGTAGTGCACTTGATGAAGGTAAGAAAATGAAGCATCTGAAACTGTTCAAGAGAAGATCAGAAAACAGAAGGGAACCTGTCAGTCATTCACCAATGAAGCTTGCACAGTGCCAGAAGAGAGAGAAAGAGGATCTCCACTCTCCAAGAGCAATTATGTAAATGTCAGTGAATAACTTCGGAGGCCATGGTGCAAAAATAACAAGGATGAAAAATTTGTGTGGTGAGGGAATGAAGCACCTCGAATCTAGGGAGCAGGAAATGTGACAGTTTTTGAAAGGTTAGCTCTAGGAGAGTTTGTGTCACTCAGTTACAAGGACAGCAAAAGATCATGAGGTAATGTCAAAATAGAAGGATGCATCAACAGATGCTGAAAGAGTGTACAAGATGAATGAATGGATGACTGTGTTACAGGATGTACATGGGCAGGCTAATAGCTTGTATTTACACACTAGATTTTTCCCGAGGGATTTCTTTCTCCTGTAGCTATCCTTGCTTTGCTATAAGTTGCTTCTGAGGTTCACCACAATTTCAAGAAAGGCTGTTCCCAGAAAGGGAGGCAAGTCTCAGAAGCTCAACAATATTTTATTGATTGTTTTATTCTTTCTTCAAATTGATATCCCACCACATAACACAAAACAGCTGTCAGGCATTTTCAAAAATTAAATAAAACAATTAAATATCCATAAAATACTCCAAGTTACAGGGTTGCCACCATTCAGGTGGCACTTGAAGATCTCCCACTATTAAAAATTATCTCCAGATGACCAAGATCAGTTCCCCTGGAGAAGATGGCTGCTCTAGAGGGTGGGCTATATGGCATTATACCCTGCTGAGATCCCTCCCCTCTCCAAACCCCACTCTCCCTTGGCTTCACCCCCCCGCCCCAAAGCTCCAGGTGTTCCCCAACCCACAGCTGGCAATCCTGCCCATCATATACTACAAGACAATGAGAGAACACAGATCAATTAAAACAGGAATCTGCTTCACCCTTCTGGAATAAAAAGTCAACCGATTGTTATTTACTTATTTATTATTTGATTCAATTTTTATCCTGCCCTCCCCGCGAACAGGCTCAGGGCGGGTTACAGAGTCACATAGTCTCAACAATAATAGTTCAATAATTAAAACAATAATTTAAAACAATAATAGAAACAGCAGTCAAGCTTTGTGTTGCTATACTCAGTTTAGGCTGATCACAGAGCCAGCAATTTCAGTAGAGGGGGGGCAGAGATGGATTTTAAATGTCTGCCGCCTCAACCGAAAGTCCAGCAGAATAGTTCTATTTCACAGGGCCTGCAGAATTGTAATAAATGCTGCAGGGCCCTGATTTCGAGTGGGAGCTTGTTCCACCAGGCTAGGGCCTGGGCAGAAAAGGCCCTGGCCCTGGTTAAGGTGAATCAGACATCCTTAGGGCCAGAGACAACCAGTAAATGTTGGCTGATTGAATGCAATGCTCTGCAGAGCACATATGGGGAGAGGCGATTCCAACAATATGCAGGTCCCTGTCCATATAGGGCTTTTTCTGGAACCCCTGACCTTGGACTGGACATAGACTTGTTACCTGGAACTCCTTGACCCTAGACTGGACTTTGCTAAACCTGCTCTCTAGAACCCCTGACTTTTGGATTGGACTTTAGTTACTCTCTGCAACCTTGCCTATGCCCTGCTGGACCCAAGCTCATTCCACCTGGAAAAGCTACTTCAGTACATCTAGTCTGGTAGGCCTTCCTACCAGTTTGGTGTAGTGGTTAAGAGTGCAGACTCTAATCTAGGAGAACCAGGTTTGATTCCCCACTTCTCCACATGCAGCCAGCTGGGTGACCTGGGGTCAGTCACAGCTTTCTCAGAGCTCTCTCAGTCTCACCTACCTCACAGGTTGTCTGTTGTGGGGAGGGGAAGGTGATTGTAAGCCGCTCTGAGACTCCAAGTGAAGGGTGGGGTATAAATCCAACTGTTCTTCTTCTAAGGGAGTTTGTGGGGAGCATATCACCCCTTAGAAAGGTCTGCTCCTTGTCACTGTCAATGGAGCTCGCTGTCTCCACAGGATCTTAACTTGCAGAGGCTCAGTATGAAAGAAGCAATGTCTCTAGTATAAGGCACTAAATGTCTTGAGCTCCCAAAAGTTTTACTCCCTGCACCATCAGTTGCAAGTGTGGCATCCAGAGAACAAATTCACATATCAGGGCCATTTTACATTATAAGGTCCTCGCATTTGCTGAGCAATGACACAAGAAATTTGAATCAATGGGAGTTTTGTGCTTCAAAGTCCCTGTATCATAGCTCAGCAAATACAAGGACAACGTAATTTGTAAATTGGTCTTTACTTTGCTTCCTGCTTCTGCTAATCCCACTGCTGACTTCCTGTGTGAAAGAACAGGAACATCATCATCATCATTATTATTAATTTGATTTATATCCCACCCTCCCTGCCAAGGCGGGCTCAGGGCAGCTTACAAACAATTCAAAAATATAATTAAATACAGTAAAATACAATAAAACCTATCATAAACTTATAAGTTACTTAAAGTAGCAGTTAATTAAAAACAAATACATAAAACGCTGGAACATATTCAAGCAACAAGCGAAGCAGTTCTTATAACATAGTTTAGGTGACTGTTGGATGTCCATATATCACACCAGTACAGTTCTCATTTATTATGAGGCGAGCACAGGTCAGGAACTTCGATGGTAGGACCCAGGTTACAGGCTGGAAAGCCAGGGACATTCCCCAGTGTATACTGCAGCTTCTTAGACGAATGCCTAGTGGAAGAGCTCCATCTTGCAGGCCCTGTGGAACTGAAAGAGGTCCCACAGGGCCCTGATCTCTACTGGGAGCTCATTCCACCAAGATGGAGCCACCACCGAGAAAGCCCTGGCCCTGGCTGCCGCCAGTCTGACATCCCTGGGGCCTGGGAGGGCTAACCAATTTTGTGCCCCTGAACGCGGTGCTCTCTGGGGAACGTGTGGAGAAAGGTGGTCCCTCAGGTATGCCAGACCCTGACCATGTAGGGCTTTAAAGGTTAAAACCAGCACCATGAACATAGTTTTAAATGCTCTTAAACTGGGTTTCTGAATCCTTTGATGACCATGCAAAACGGCAGATTTACAACTTTCCAGAGCTTTGTAATTCATGTGTAATTTTGGTTTGAAATACAGGCTTCAGAGAGACTATTTAGACTGCCTTACCTGCTGAGCCTAAACACCTAGTCTGATAAGGTGGCTTTGGGGGGTGGGGCTAGATGTCATGAGCCATTGTGTAATGCTGCAACATCACTTCCAGTTGCATAACTGACAGTGATGTAATATATTGCTGTGATGCTCTGACAATCACCCAATCACTTGCAGTTATGTGACCAGAAGTGGCATTGCATCATCGCCACGATGGCACTCCTCCTGCCCCATTTTTTCTACTGCTCCACTGCAGGAGATATGGTCTCATTCAGTGTTCCCTCTAAGCTGAGTTTGTGTGAGCCAGTTCACAGTTTTTTAGCCTCCGGCTCACACATTTTTGTCTTAGCTCAGGACAGATGGCTCCAGAGCAAACTAATTTATGCAGGAGCCAAATTGCTCACTCACAACTTTAATGCCAGTAGCTTGCAAAGTAGAATTTTTGCTCACAGGACTCTGCAGTTTAGAGGGAGCATTGGTCCCATTGTAGCCCAATGACCCATGAGGCCAGTCTATGCCCATTTGTTAAGCCCTAGACTAACAGCTTGCTCCTCAACCCAAGCAATCTGTCCCTTGGGTGAGGACACTGCCTAGCTAAGCACCTTCTCACTTCAGATTGTGCCACTGGATTTGACTCCAGGCTATACTTCTACATTTGGCTCTTCTGATCTTGCTTGCCTAGTTTTGATTATTAGAACATCTCCCAGTCATGTCTTGATAAACCATGCCATTTCACACTCTCATTTAGGACCAAGGGCTGGATGACAATTGGACAGCCAACCTGGCATGGCAGAGTAGTAGTGCAGCACCTCTACTTCCTAACTTCCTCCTGCACTGAGAGAGGGACCAGAAGCAGAGATGTGTGCAGGACTCACTGAATGGTCCCTGAATAAGTGGCGTGGCTCCTGAACTTTGCAGCATGAAAAATTTTTAAAAATAACAATCCCTATTAATTTTTTTGATTCAGCCTTGCTTGGAAAATTAATCATTAAAAATCATTTGCTTTTCATTTTCCTTACAAGTGGAAAGAGATAACAACAACAATAGCAACAGCAACAGCAAACCCAGAGGATTCTTTGGTAATTCTTAAGCGGCTTTAAACAGCAAACTGTGCACACTATGCATTTAAAATGCCCATGTATTTAAAGGTTGCAATTGCGTTATTGATTTTTTTTTGACAGCAGAATTGTCTTAACCTTTTTATCTGTTGCTGTGTGTGGTGCCATTAGAAAATGTTAAGGAAAACTTTCCCTACAGACCCATTGTCCAGGGAAGCAGGCCTTCACCAGTATGATGGCTAGAAGCTCTTTTGAATGCACTATCGCTGCTTGGACCTAGTCAGGTTATACAGTTGTTTTGTATAAATAGCACAATAGCTCTGGGGCTCAATCCTGTTTTGGCACCTTTTGAGTTGCCTTGTGATCTAGGACTACCTTCTTTGGATTCCATGGTGCTACCCACTCAGCAGAAGTCACAGCTGCTGTGTTTTCAGTGATTCAACTCTTATGAATGTATGTATACCTCTTTCTGTCTTAACCAGGGTGTCAACTTCATTCATCAAGTCAATACGTTCTCTTTGTTCTTTGTAAGAGGGAGGTTCAAAAGGTGGCTGGCAGCCCATTCCAGTTTTTTCAAGGACTGCACCAATGCCTTGAAATGGGCTGCCCCAGAAAGTTAGTACTACTGACCCATCCCTGTCCCAGTTTTGTCAGACCTATAAAGTGATGCTCTTTTTGAGAACATTTGGATGAGGAGTAGAGGGGGCTATATCGCACCAATTATGTTGACTGAAGACTGCCACAAAAAAAATGGTCTGATATATTATCATTACTGGTTTCTGTTCTGAACTGTTTTAACTTGGATATTTTAATGTGCAGATTTTATTGTTGATATTATTTTTAACTGTAAACTGCTTTAAGCCTGTAGTTTTTCAGAGAAAGGCAGCATATTAATACGCAATGGTTACATACATGCATAATTTTAATGTATTACAATATTTATATTCTGCCTTTTCTCACAGCTCAACAATTAAAATGCTACAGTTTAAAACCAACAAATTAAAATTCCAAATACCCCCCCCCCCCGACATAGACACACAGAAAAGAGGCCTGCAGTTTATACCCCATTAAAAGACCTGGAAAATAAAATACATTTGGAGAATATGGAAGAATAGTTCCACTCTAATCAGTCAATCATTTATTGTTTTATGTAGCCACTGGTATAAAAATGCTTGCCGTGTTCATCAGTCCTTTAGCCCCAAAGAACACAATTTTAAAAAACTGGTTCACTTATATGAGGTGTAATAAAACTAAAATTATATAAACAGATATCCAGAACAACTTTAGGCATGTTTCCTTGAAAGTAACTCCATTTAATTCAATCAACTTTTAAGTGAGTTTGCAGAGGACTGAAGCCATAGCGTAAATTGCCAAATATATATATATATATTCCGAATGTTGAACCCATAAGTGTTGAGGTGATTTTCTGTTTTGATCCCCTTTCTAATTGGTATGCCAGTAAAAGATCAAATTCTTTGTGTTGTGAACTCTAATGCTCAAATTATTCTTATGGCGTCAACTTATGAATTATTTCACTAGAAAAGTATGTGGTTTCTCAGCACAGTTAAGCATCATGAATGCATTCCAGTTTTCCATCGATGAGGAAACACAGCCGTTATTTGCATTAATGGTGTGGTTTTGTGAGTGAAGGGATTTTCATGCAGAGTTCCGTGACTAAAAGATGCCTTTCCATTCTATTCTTAGTAAGTTACTGTGACATGTGTCTAGTTACAGAACCACATACCTCCAGACTTGCAGATTAAATTAAGTTCAATGTCTTGACATCTCATGACAAATATTTTCTTTCATAGCATTTCTGAGCAATGAAAACGAGTAAAAGAAACGTAGCAGGGCACTCCAAAAAAGACTAAAGTAAGGTTGCTGGTAGCAACTGAAAATTGGTTTGTTATCATACCTCTGGAAAATCAGAATTTTCTAATGCATTATTTATTAGAAACACATTAAGTTTAGATGACATCACCACAATTCAAAAGCAATTTGGGGAAAGTATTGTCTAGGAATGCAGGCATCATTTGCCTTTGCAACTCAAATGTGATCACTTGTTGGCAGTCCAACATTCAACATTTTGACATTTTTTTATTTTTTTAGCCTGGGGGGGGGGGAATTAAGCTGCAAGGAATGTGATATTACTCTAACTGCCAAGGAAGAAAGTAGTGCACTGTATTTTTTAACTGTTTGTGTGTACAATGCACTGTATAATGTACAGGGGGGTTGCAAAAAGATTTGTGAATATGTTACTGCAGTGGTGTGAGAATGTCAGTTATTATATTAGAATAATTTGTGAATATGTTTTATCATGTTTCTGCAACTAGAACTGGCTTAAAGTTGTGCATTTTCAGTCTATTAATCCTCATTTTATACCACGGAGAATGGTATGACATATTCCTTGGACAAGAAACCTGAAATTTACCATGGTCAGTCTCTAGATTCGAAGCCTGATTCTGCACATCCACCAGAAGTGGTTTGCTGAAAACTGGAAGTGGCCTTATCTGCAGAGAGTTGTGCTGACATCATTCTGCTGAGCTGCTAAGATAATAAGAAGCTACCAGTCAAGGCAAGCAGACAGTCAACAGGTAGGAATGGAGGAAGCTAAGAGGCCTAGCTGGGAGAGGCCAGGGAGAAACAAGCCTATTCAAGCTAGAGTCTGAAGCCTCAGAGAATGGCCTGAACTCATCAAGTTAAAGGGAGCTAGGTTATTCCTGCTCAGTGCAGTAGGCTCAGCAATTCATAGGGTTGCCAGCTCTGGGTTGGGAAATACCTGGAGATTTTCAGGGTAGAGCCAGGGGAGGGTCAGGTAGGGTTGCCAGCCCATAGGTCTGGGCGGGGTTTCACCCACTTTTGGGGGCTTCAATCCACCCCAGCCAGCTGATTGGTGGCAAAAGCCCCACCCCCAAGCCCCACTCCCCAGAGCAACCACCCAGCCAGCCACCCTTCTCCCTCCCCTCCTGCCAGATTTAAAGGGCTTCAGCTGATTGGCGGGGAGCACGTGGCCCGCCAATCAGCTGGAAGGCCTTTTAAATCTAGCAGGAGGGAGGGAGAGGGGCAGTTGTGGACCACGAACTCAGCTCTCAAAAAGAACCTTTAAAGGGTCTTTTTGCAAGTGGGGTGGGGGCCACAACACATGGGGCTAATTTAAAGGTTCTTTTTCCGAGCCAAGTGTGCAGTCTGCAACCATCCCTCTCCTTCCCTCCTGCTAGATTTAAAGGGACCTCCAGCTGATCAGCAGGCCACGTGGTCCCCACCAATCAGCTGAAGCCCTTTAAATCTGGCAGGAGGGGAGGGAATGGGGTGGCTGGGCAGGTGATCGCTCTTGGAGGTGGGGCTTGGGGCATTCCCCATCCACCCCCGGAATACCCACCAAATGCCCCTGCCAGAGCGACAAGGGGACCTGGCAACCCTAAGTTTGGGGAAGGGAGGGACCTCAGCAGGGTACAATGCCATAGAGTCAACCCTCCAAAGCAGCCATTTTCTCCAGGGGAACTGATCTTGGTCATCTGGAGATCAAGTGTAACAGCCTGAGATCTCCAGGTGCCATCTGGAAGTTGGCAACTCTAACCTGCAAGTTAAGGTTGCCAGCTCCAGTCTGAAAAATTCCTGGAGACTTGGAGGATATAGCCTAGGGAGGTTGGGGTTTGGAGCGGGAGCTCAGCAGGGTATAATGCCATGCAGTTCATCCTCTAAATCAGACATGTAATCCATGGGAACTAATCTCTATAGTACAGAGAGCAGTTGTGATTCTGGGAGATTGCCAGGCCCTACCTGCATGTGCAGGAATTTCTGCATGAGGTGGCATAGGTACCACCCAAGGGAAGGACACTTTGAACATCAGGACACAGACTGAACTGTGGTTGGCACAGCCAGATTAAGACATACTGGGCCCTAAACTGTGTCAAGTTTAAGAGGCCCCATAGCATTACCTGGGGAAAAAATTAATTTAGTTATTTTTAGCATTTTTTAAAATGCAGAGGCCCTTTATAATCTGAAATCATAAACTGTAGTTTACACAGCTTGTGCATATATCCAGCTCTGGTGGGTGAGAAGTGATGAAGTAAGCTTTCCCCCTCCAGTGGGCAGATGCTGAGGCACACAGCAGAGCACTGACCAGAGGTAAGGGTTGTCACCTGAACTCTCAGCACTGCTGCCTTGTCCTCCTGCATCCAATATGTGTGATCCCATGAGGAGGACTAAGTGAAAGAACTTGAGGTTTGGACTTGGAATTGAAGAACAATAGTTAGTATCTTTTCTTCAAATCGCTTGGGAAATGGCTATTCGGGCCTCTGTAACAAGGGGAACCAATGTGACAACATCTCATGGGCACAGGAAATTAAAAGCATGATTTATGAGTTACTTATTAAAGCACCTGCAGAATGGTCAACTGTCCTGATTTTGACTGAGTACTCTACAAAATTCATACAGAAGTGACACTTCAAGAGAACAAAGATAGGCAAGTGGTCAAAAATTATTTGTTCTCTCCTCCCTTCCATTACAGAACAACAGCGAATTGGCTGATCTGTCGAACCATTTGATGCTAACATTAATTTCCATTATTTTATCCATATTGTTTTTGCAGAAGCGGGAAGGTGTACCATAAATCTACTGTTCTTTGGAACAAATAATTTCTACTGATAAACCAAAGAATTGTTTCTGCTACATTATCAGTCTGTATCCTCTTATTTTTAAAATGGGGAAGAGTAGGTATTCCAGCACCGAATTGTTCCCAAGAGCCACATCATCAGACATTAATTGGGAAGATTTTGTTTATCTTGTCTGGTGACATAGAAGCATTTGACCACTTGCCTATCTTTGAGCTTAGATTGGGCTTTCTTTTGATTTTGACAAAAAAAAGAGTCCTGGAACTTTCTCTTTTAGCTCATTTCCACATCAGTGTTTTTTTTTCCTCAAGGGGGGTGCGCATTCGCCTCAGGCAGCTGTATCAAGACATCTCGGTACTCTTCACTGTGGAGAGTAGCCTGGCATGATGAGTGGCACAATCATGCTTTTGCCATCTGCAGAGAAGCTGGAACAGTGTGGGATGGTATACTTTCCTGTCACAGTATTCCTGCTTGTTGCCATCACAGCCTGTTTGCCCAAATTCTGCTGCATCAAATGACAGCAGTAGCTGGTGCACACCTGAAAGTCTGCTGACCATGGAGATCTCATTCCCAGCCTCATAATTAAATGCTCCTTATGGCAGAAATTATATCCAACAACAACAAAAGAATTGTCCAATGTTTCCCTTTTAAAAAGGATTTTAACCTCTCTTTGTTGTGCTTGCAAAAAAATGTTAATGGCAAAATGATTTACCAGGTAAGAAGCCAAAAAGGGGGGGGGGGGGGCGTTAAGCAATCCAGCCTTTATTAATCATGAAATCCTTGGGGGTTTTCTCCTGCTCCTAATATATGATTTTGAGCAACTAAAGATGTCAACAGTATTTGAAAGAAATCAGGGGAAAGATAAAATTCTGATAGGGAGACAATTACAAACTCCTCCCCCATCACCCACTGCTGGTTTCTGCCTCTTCTATTAGGAATAATAGCTGTTAGCATGCCATATAACTTCAGGACAAAAATTAATCTGGCCCATAAAATTAGAAACACATCTAACTCTACTGCTGTCAGAGTTGGATCTACAGTTCAACACCCCATGGGTGCTGAAAGTCTGGCCACTTTTCCTAGAATTGAATGATATCTTAAGTGAAAACAGTAACTCCAGTTCTGACAAATTTTCAGCTCAGAGCAGGAATAAGGCCAAGGGAAAGCTGAGCAGCTGGCCACCTTGGATTCTGAACAAGATTTGTTTTCATTCAGCTACTTTTAGGGTTGTTTCCCTTGACCCTTCAGGGGGGCAACCAAAAGCTACTATGGGTCCCAGACAAAGATTTCCATGGAAATCGATGGAATTGTAACCACTTAAGCTTTTTAATGCCATTTCATTATTTGACCACACTGCTAATTTCTGCCAACACACGTTCTCTCTCCAAGACCCTTGGTGTCTGGATTTTCCCACCTGTCAAGTGTTAAAGACAAATACATTTGGCAGACTGCTGGAGAAGAGCATGAAAGGAAAAAATCGGCTGGAGAAAAAAAGCCAGAAGTAAAAGCTAGAGAAGGAAAAAGTGAGAAAGGACAGCTTTGAGAACAGAAGCAATTTAGCTGATCAATGGAGAACTTGGGACAAACAATTGGAACTTGCTGTAAAGAGCTAAATGAAACAATTGGTGCTCTTTGTTGTTTGATAGAGGAGCTTTTCTGATAGAGCCAGAGAATTGCTTGTGGAGAAGACTCATATGGAAATACCATATAGCTAGGGGACTGGAAAATATCTGTAAATAGTAATAGTTGGATTCTTCAAAGGCAGCTCAAAAGAATAGCAATAAGTTGTGTTATGTAGGTATAAATTCTAGTGGTATCATCAGTGTTAATGTCTTGCAGAAAAGGATCTTCTGTCTCAGACTAACAGATTTATTGTGGCATATGGTTTCTCAGGCTACAGACCATTTTGTTATATATAACAAGTACTGTCCTCAGCTTCACACATACATACTTACCCCACACACGTTTGGCAACAGAGAAAAAACCTGTGATGCCAAGCAGCTACAAGATGCATGACATGGCAAAATGTCTATGATGTTTCCATGCAAAACCCAACAGTGTCCAAATTAAGACCCATTCACAACAGGACACACTGGGGACAGGGCTGGCCCCAGGTTTTTTTGCACTCCAAGTGAGGCTACCTTCTGGTGCACGCGTGCATGCACACACACATACACACACTCACCATCTCATTTGCAAATGATGTCAAAGCTGGACACAGAAGTACCAAATCAATGACAGCTCTGAGCTCTTTCACACACATACACACCCCTTTCTGATTTCTCTAGCTGGGCCAGGTCTTGAGAGGGCTGTTTGGTGAATGGAAAGGGCGAGGGGGGGGAAGGTGCGTCCTGATGCCACTGCAGCAGCCCTTCCCCTCCTTCAACCCCAGGTGTGGGCCTGGGTCCACACGAAAAACGCCTCTGGGCACCCACCAGGGGCACTTTGCCCTCCTCCTCACACAAAGAAAGTAAGGTGCCGTGCAAAACATCAAGAGAAGATCAGTGCAGGGGAGGGGAGGGGAAGGGGGGTTGAAAAGAAAGGATGGCCGAAGAAGAAAGAAGAGCTGAGAGGGGAGAAGCCCTCCTGCCAACAGCAGCCCTAGTTCAATGCATCTGTCCCTCCCCATCCTGTCAGGAGCCCACTGGCTGGCTGAGGTGTCCATACCCCGCCGCGGAAGCAGCTCAGGGTTTGCAGAGCCAGGTGCTTACAGCAGCATTGCCTCGCTGCCCCAGAGGAGGAGGGAGGGAAGAGGTGGGGGAGATCAGGAGCTGCCCCCCGGCCACCCCGCCACAGCAGCCGCCCCCTCTTCCCTTGCAGGCAAAGCCAAGGTGAGCACACCAGCAGCAGCAGGGCTTTTGGTGAGCGAGGCAAGGCCCAGGGAGGGGAGGGGAAACAAAAGTGGCTTTGGGTGGGAGGGAGGAGCTTCCCTTATCACTTCAAGGGGAGGGGGCACTGCAAGATCCCTGCCTACTAGGTGCCTGGCCCTGGGCAGTACTGGAAGGCGGCGCCGAAGCCCAGGAGCAGCAAGGCACAGACGAGGGTGTACAGCACCACTGCCATGCCAGTCAAGAGGGCACCCAGGCGGCAGCTGGTGTGGTGCTCATAGAAATAGGCCCAGAGAGCCAGCACTTCAGTGGGTGGGCGGGCAGGCAGCAACATAGGAGGGGACGGTCCCGGCCAGCCCTCCCTCCTTCCCTGTGGGCAGTGCCAGGGGCTTCTTGTGGGGTGTAAGCTTTCAATGGGCTCAGCTGGTAGGGGCCACGGGGAGGGCCAGTCACTTCTCTTAAAGGGGCAGGGGGGGAATCAGACAGGTGGCCAGTTCAGCGCTCACCACCAGGGGGCATCCTAGGCCATTGACTAGTTTGCCTAGTGGGTGGGCAGGCCCTGACTGGGGAGAATCGAAGCATCTTTCAAGAAGTCTCCCTCTAGACTATGGAATCTTCCTTGAACTTGAGCAGCGCTTCCTCCTACAGAAGGCTCCTTTGGCTGGAGAAAAGCTTCCAAATTTGCTCAGTGGAGTGGAAGGACAGGGAGGATCCATCCCAGTATGATAATACTGCCTTTTTAACTGTGCTATGATAATTTACCTGTAATGGCAAAGATATCCTAGATTCCCAATTATATCAGTACAGATAAAATAGGATATTCCCATATTGTTCATAGTTCTTTTAATACATAATGTTGGAGGTTGTGACACAAATTATTTTGCCTCTCCCCATGCTGTTAACAACTTTCTGCTTGTTTGTATTACATAAGCATGCAAACTCAACTGACTTGCAAACCATGATAGATCTGCGATAGCTGCACAATAGAGGAGCCCTGTGTGCTCTCCTGCAGAACCAAGGGCCCTGGGAGACACAGCATCCCAATCTCTGTCAGGCGGATCCTTTTTTAGCACTGGCGCCAACATTTGGAATTAGTGGTGTTGGAAAATGAACGTCCACACTGTGGAAAACCCCAAGGCCATTACTGGCTGAGACTGTCCTTTTCCCTTTAAAGATCAGTTTCAGTTCATAATAGATTTTCCATGTGCCAGAAGGCATTGGAAACTACAATTTCCATTCTCCCAGGTAGGAATGGTGTTTTGTATGAGCATCCAGATTTTAAACATGAGGTTTCTGCCACCTTCTACTACTGTCACTCACTAGCCAATTCCCTCTTCCACAAGGGTAAGTTTTGAAAAGGAGGGAGTGGTGGGGAATTCCTGTGGGAACAGCAAGGCAAGCTAGAAAAAGAAAAACCTGAGCTTTTTCTGAGAAAGCTCAGAAAGACTAACTGAGCAAGCTAGTCGGGTGAAGGTATACAATCTGCCTACAAAAATAATTCTTGACTCCAAAAAGAAAACATTGTGAGTTTCTTATTATGCAGTATTAAAATGAGTGGACATCGCACAGAAGGAATGTTTGGTATACCGTTCGGTGTATTTGTGGCCTTGTTGCAGACTGGCCTTCCTGTTCACACACAATGTCAAAGATAACATCAGTGAAGTTCTACTGTAATTTTTTTAATTCATTGTATAGCTGGTGCTTCCAACATAAGTAATGCAAGAAAGCTTTGAGCAAGCTCAAACAGTTGATTTCACCTGCTCAAAAATCTTGCACTATTTTCAAGTTGAGCATTGTCAGTGTTGGTAGGAGTTCTAGTTTTCTCAGCCTTTGATTCGCTTGTGGAAGCCAAGAAACTACAATCCTCATCAGTCCCAGCAGCCCCATTACACGTGGAAAGAGCCATTTTCAGAAAAGCTGGCCCTGAGCATTTTGCAAGTGTCAAGTCACAAGTGTCCAAAAATCATTTTTCAGTGTTTGACATGGATGTTCACTAAATTGCAAGGTTGGGTGCAGGGATAGTTGGCCATCACTAGATACAAGTTCGAAAGTTACAAAAATGTACATCATAAATGTTAAAACTTTTCTATAAACAAAGTTGTAGACACCAAGTATTTAAGATATTTTAGCATTTCAATCTCCAGAACTTTCAAGGCTAAAAGTGAGAATTGGTCAGAATTAAATGGTTTCTAAAATGAGCCTATGCGTATGGGATGTTGGCTTGCCTGGCCTTTTATTGCTGAGGCAGTAGCTATTTTAAGAAGAGCTGCTGATGCTATAGGCAGTGCACTAGATCAAGTTGGAAGGTTACAGTGACCTGCGGTGACCTGCATTGCAAGAAAGTAGTCTTACCAGATAGCACTACAAATTGCTGGACTTTTAGAACAATTAAAATATGGTTTTCAATAAGAGCCCTACCTGTATGAGGCATGCTTTGAGCAACATCAAAGGAAAGATGAAACCTAGTGTGATACCTTAAAATATGACACAGAAGCCATCTTTGATGCCAACGTGTACTCCTGGTACAGAGTTAATATGAACAATGTCTTCTGTGGATGTGCCTTTCATTTGTTTTGTATTGCAGTTTCCGGTTCTGAAACTGTACCAGGATCCTGGACATTCAGAACCAGTAGTCTCCTAACCTAGGATCAATCTCATAACCTACAGTTACAGTCTTGTCAGACAGAAATGTTTTGGCTCCCCTGCCCCTATCAATGATCAAAATGGTAAATGTGGCCAATAGATTACTTTGATGCAATAAAGTTAACGCTGACACAGAATGCTCCAAAGGAGAACAGATGTGCTAACCTTTTGTCAGTGATGTTGAAGGCTACCTACAAGAAGAATGTCTGAATCAGACTGTAGGGTCAAATTATAAAGCATGTATGCTGCTGCTTCTGGGGGGGGGGGACTTTTGGAGGGAGCAATTTGGAGTGCAGGAGAGGGTACTTAATATCACCTGATGCTTTTCTGTTGTTCCTCCAGACTCGAGGTGCGTGTGCACACACACACACACACACACACCCCTGCTGAATACTGCTTGGCACTATTCATCATTCTCCCTTGCAAACCTGTATCTTCACAAACTGTTTCTTGGGTATGTCCAAGGCCATAATGGAGTCAGCTGATGCCAAGGATCCCAGCCAAGGAGAGTCTTTGGTTAGGACTTCACTTGTTGATTTTCTTGCCATGTGCAGAGTTACTGAAAGTCACCATGGGCCCACAGACAAAAACTCCACCTGCCTCCCCCACCCCACCCCCCGGCTGATCCTGATCAGACTGACATCATAACAAAACAAATCACTTGGCTTTCTGTTACTGTGATCAGAGTAATAATTGTCCATTAGGTAAGATACATTAAAGGGGAAAGGACAGAATTATTAAAGAATAGATTTCACTTCCCATTCAGTAAAATGCCCTCCTATTTATTAAAGAGACTAAAAACTCTGCTGTTTTCTTTGTTATCAGTCCCATGGATTCTACATATCAGGGGTCCTCAACATGGTGCCTGCCGCCATCTTTCCTGGCACCCACAAAGTGTTTTTAGAAAGTGAGTGGAGCTATGTGGGGTGATTGCCCAGCAGGGCTTCTGACTGGCCACTGGAGATTTGGCTGGCTGTGCAGATTTTTTAAAAAAAAATGTTTTGGCAACAGCAGCTGCCATAGCACAAGGACCTTCACTGTGTGACTGAAGGTAAACCATAGCAGCCATTTTGCAGGAGCTTATTTGTGACTGTACCCACTACCTTGGGTCAAAATTCCAAAGGTGCCCACAGGTTCAAAAGGGATGGGGATCTCTGCTCTATATCATCCACTCTGTTTGCACAGCCTATGCCTCTTAATATTGCTATGACCTTGTGTCTAATTTTGTAATTTTATATATACACACATATATATGACTATGCTACCTCAGGTTTCAAATGTGTTTTAACTAAGTGTAAAACAAAACGTATTTTAAAACCACAAATGCAAATTATTGTCACATATTTAAGCTAGAGTATTGTTTGCTGTGATATAAACTGAAACTAAGGCATCCACTCTTCCACATTTATAACTTCTAACATAGATTAATATAGATCACAAGCTGGCCCATAGCTACAGTCGGGCATCTCATGGTCGGCCCGCCAACTTACCATCCAGCTGGTTCATGGGGAAAACTTTGTTGTTGTTGTTGTTGTTTTGTGTGTGTGTGCTGCGGCCATGCCACAGCAAGCCTTCACTACAGCCCTTTACCTCCTGGAGCCTGCCACTAGGATACCTTTTCTGTTTTTCTTACAGTGCAGCAGTCTGTTCACAGCTCACAGTGACGTGGCTGCTGTGAGAGCTACAGCCTATTTATAGCTCACCGCTGTCAAGGCTCTTTCACTTCCGGGGCTCCTTTCCCTGAAAGAAGGGCACCTTTCAACAAAGGGATGCTGGACTTTGGGCCTACCCACTGCTAGCCATGCAGCGGCTAGCCATGCCATTTCCAACCACAGCAATAGCCTATTTATAGCGCACCTCCCGAAAGAAGAAGGGCACCGCAGGTAAGCTTGACACCCCACCCTTCTATGAACAGAAGTTTTCTGTTCCACTATTGAGTATGTTTTAACTCCCCAGCCAGGGTAGGGATAAGAAGGAATAAGGCCAGAAAGGCGGGGGGGGGGGGGAGAGGAATTAGATGGTGGGTGATAGAGAAATGAAGGCATATCAGGTTGATTGGTGGGCTTAGTATCCCACAATAGACAAAAATTTGCTTTCAGCTTCATAGGCCGTGGACAGACTTAAAGTCTGTCGCGCCTCCGCGGCGCAGCAGACTAGGGCGGGGGGAATTTCCCCCGCGGCGCAGCGTTCGCACGCCGCCGGAAGGAAGCTGCCCGCAGTGTTCAGACTGCGGGCGGCTTCCTACGGCGGCGGGCAGACGCCGCACGGCTCCCCCTCCCTGCATGCGTTTACACCCGCTCCAGCGGGTGGAACGCGCGCCGCAGCAGCCGAGCACCACTTTGAAGTGGTGCTCGGCTGCTGCGGGAGGAGCGCGGCGCCAGACGCGATGCGTCTGGGCCGCCTCCTCCGGGCAGATGCGGCCGTCTGAATGGCCGCTCTGCCTCTGCTTTTGAAGCGGAGGCAGAGCGGCGGAGACTGCCGGTCTGTCCTCAGCCCTAGTTTAAAAAGTTTGCAGCCAATGAGAGCTTTCTTAAAAAAAAATCACTGCTAAAAAGGCTGAAAAAGCACCAAACCGGGACGTCGGAACCTGACTGTCTGCTCTGGTCTGCCTTGCCTGTGCCCCTAGTGGCTGTAGTGCAAAACTACACTAAAATAAAATGAAATGTATTTGCTAGATGCAAGATAATTCCAGCTTCACTGGGCCCTCAAACTGACTTGGGCCCCAGGAATATTTACCCCCAGTTCTCCCTATCAGTGGCCCTGACCACATTAACAAGGCATTAACATAAAGCTGCAAGTTTCTCACAAACAGAACATTGGCCTCATCTAGCTGACTGCAAGCTGGCGTGCCACTGCTTTGCACATGTGGGACAACACAGAGAGAGATCATTGCAGCAATACCATTTGAACCAGGAAGGATAGTTTGTTCCTTTGCATACTTCTGGTGCGTTGTTTATCCTGTTTATTTGTTTAAAGTGCTGTTGCTATTCAAATACATTGTATCATATGGTGTCTGTTTAAAAAACAAAAAGAAATGTAACTACTTTTTTTTAAGTTGATGAACTGCTCTGAGAGAAAGGGGGAGGGTGCTTTATAATGCTAACAGATGCCTAGCCTCAGTCTGTGTTCTGCTCAACTCCTTCTGCTTCAGACTGGCAGAACTTTTTTCCATGATCATAATCCTCAAGAGAAGACTTCACGTGTGACACCATCATGGCATACTTTTCAGAGTGGAGTAACTGTTGTTGTTATGTTTGTCTAGACAGTCCAATAAGTAGGGTTACAGTTCTGATTATGAATACTTCTGCTTTTAATAAGTGCCTTTGTAAAAGTTTGTTCCAAACGTTAACCCTGTATTTTACTAGAGCTGCAAAAAATACCGAAATGAACTTTGAATTTGCCTGGTTAATAATAGAAAATAAAAGGAGTACTCTCTTCTCCTCTTCACTCTCAGAATATAGACAGAAAATATTGGCAGTATCACACTCAGTTTGCAAACTGCAGAATATCCCAGCCTTTAATTTTTTGGCTTATTCTATTCTCTTTTATTGCCAGTTAGTAAATAATACACAGTGTGTATAGTACTGCATCCATTTTTTTTCTAAATTTAGAAGTGCCAGTCAAATGAAAAAAGAAGGAATGTTGGCAGGCTTCATCTTATCCCTCCTGGTTACCACACACTACTGTTACTTCCAGACCTGACAATGTGTGGGTGGTGCAGAGTTTTAGGAGCACTAGTCTGGTTACACTGCATTTAGTGGTGCCAGACCTTTACACCAGAATATAAGTGTCCACAGCCTCAGTCCATAGTGAGCTCCTTGTATTTACTTCCCCACCCCCTAAATGGCAGCAATGCCAAAAAAAAAAAAAAAAAGACTTGTATTGCTAGACTGAAACTTCCACACCAACTCTTCAAAATCCAGCTCAGTGGCAACCCTGTTCTCACCCCACAGTTAAGCTTGTGTTATTTCCTTGTAAACTATTTATAATAATTCGTAACAACAGCATCTGAAAAACCTTTCATTGTGATCAAGAGAAAGAGAAAGAATTGAGCCACGGCTATGATAAAATACCAGATTTTTCTAACTATTCTCTCTTTTTTTGCAGCCGCAAGCAGAGATTGAAAATCAAAGTCCCATTTTCATACTGAGCTAAGTCCATTGCTCCTGCCCCATACTCTGCAGCCCTGCATTGTTTATGTGAACCATTCTTTTGAAGAACAGAGGAAATGCAGGCAAGTTGAAATCAACAAAAATATTTAAGAGTTTTAACCATAAAGACTCAACAGGAGATGATGGATTACAAACTAGTGAAACTATCTCACAAAGAATAAAGTATCATATTCTGCAAGAACAGCTAGAAGAAACCCAGACCAGTAGAGTTACTTACCAAAACCTTATTTGAAAAATTACCTTCTAGATATATATAAAAGGCTAGCCGTGTTCCTGATGACTCACTTTCTACCTGATTGGGCCAGCCTTTCAAGGTCATTTGCATATGCTGGCTGATTGGGCCTCACTCCATTCCACACATCATCCTCTCCCCCCCCCCCCCCCCCACAGCCAGTCAAAACACAAAAGCCGTTTGCACATGCAGCCTGATTGGCCCTCGCCTCCAACATTCTAAACAGATTGCTGTTGCTGTTGGGAGTCACTAAATGTTTCCTGAGATAAAATACATCTCCCTAAACATTCACTGGGGTTGCCACTCTCCCTGTGGGGCCTGGAGATCTCCTGAAAATTACTGTGTTTCCCAGCCACAACACATCATTTTCCCTACAGAAAAAGGGTGCATTGATGCACATACTCTAAGGTAGCCCATAACACAAGCATGCCACGCCAAAAAACACAGAGCCACCACAAGCACACACTGACACTAAATGCTGCAAGGCTGAAAATGACATGAAAAGGTGCCAATAATGCACTGCAGATGAAAGGAATACTGAGCTTCAGTATCTGAGTAATCGTCGTCATGCTATGACACTACAACAAAGAGATGCTGAATCTCTCCGCATGCATGCTGTTCATACGGCACAAGCACAAAATATGACTCCTGAATAAAGGCCACATCTCACCAAATGAAAGACACTCAGACAACTCATTAACAGACAACAAGAAACAGCAGAGGTAACTGCTCAAAGATGTCAAAACCGCAATAATAGACATGTTGTAGCTCTCTAAGCTACACAAACCACTACACGCCATAAGGACTTACACCACATAGATGATGGGAATGCTTTGGCCAGTGAACTCTATGGCATTATATCCTGCTGAGGTCCCTCCCCATCCCAAACCCTGCCCTCCCCAGGCTCTACCCCTCAAATCTACAGGTATTTCCCAACCCAGAGTTGGCAACCTTGTAACTGGCTACAGAACTGCTTTCCAGACCCTTGGAACCCAGAAAACATGGCATAGGAGTAGGTGCTTTTCTACCTTAGATGCCACCATATAGCCCCAAATCAATATAAATCAGGAGTGTGGGGTACCATACCTATAACCGTGCTCCTCTCCTCCCATACTACTCACTTGGGGCAGCAAAATGACTTGAGTCAGCCCTGCGTTATAGCTAAGCAGAAGGAAATAAACATGGCTTTTCTCCCTCTATTTTCCCCCTTCCCTCTGCCGCCCCACCAGCCAGAGGTGGGACACTCACCTGGAGCCTCTTTCTAGAGCCTGTTGTATTTCTTCGCACAACGGGCCTAACTCCTAGTGACTTTATAAATGCACAGATATTTTTATTCCACAACATATATAAGCAATACACAATTGTTATAAAATGCCATTGAAAATGATCAATCAATTGCATTTATAATAAGGAATACTTTACAGAATAACTGGAAATGTTCAAAATTCAAAAAAGACTTGTAAATGTGACTCAGATCTTGGATCCAATTCTACTGAAAGAAAACCATGGCTACAGCACTCACTGTAATTTAAAGTTCAAACACTTCATTTTCAGGAAAGCATTCCTAGCTTGCTTAGGCAACTGGAGTAATTGGGACGTTTGGAACAGCTAGCTACAATTCAGAGCCTCAAGTTGGCCTTCAAAAATCATGAGACTGGCTTAGAAATAATAACCCTGAGAACATAATACAGGTTTGATTCTATGTCTGCACCTTTAGGACTGCTATCATAAGTTGACGGTTTTGTCCACAGTCACGGAGCTAAGCATTGCTTGGTTTGTATTTTTAAAATGAAAGGCTTGTCTTACACTTCATCAAGCATCTGTGAGCCTCTCCTTTGGGTCCCTGGTGCTAAATGTTGCCCATGTTGCACATTCCTGGTCTTGACCTTATGCAGACAGGAAAGATGCTGGCAGCATGGATTGTAAAGTGCTGTTATAGGGCATAAACAGACATTTGCTCTGCTGTGGTAAATTTTGTATCCAAAGCATGGATTCTGAAGCAGAACCCATTGTGGGGCAGGCCCCAATTGTGGCTGCTGACAGCACCTAAAATCTTCTTACACATTTAGATCACTGACCCTCTAGAAATTTGGATCCAGAGCAATATACTGTTGAAGTTTCCATTTTTTTCTCACTTTGATAAACCTGTACATTAAAACTCAGATGAATCGCAATTGTGGATGGCGGGGAAACTGAGAGCCAAAACTACATGTGAGATTAGGGATCTATTATTAGTTCCCCGGACACATAATTTAACTTCCACAAGCAGCCGCTGGCAGAGGAGGTGGGGGAACAGTGCTGAAGGGTTTTTTAAACTTTTCTCTCACATGCTATATATTTAATCAAAATTCCTTCCCACCCCCACCCCAATGCTTTTATCCTCAGCTGGAGAAAAAATGGCACATCTGTATTGTTTCGATCAAGGAGGAAATGCAGGGGGAGAGTTTCAGTACACACACACAGCTCATTGCCACAGCTTTAGTCTACACCAAGCCACACACAGCTGATTTTTGAGGATAAATCACATGATAAGAAATCTGCAACAGTACCTTATTCCTTAAGACAGTATCTAGGACTTTATGCCACATAAGATATCAGGTTGGGCCATTGCACTAGTTCCGGTACACTTGCACCAAATCCCATAAGAGAGGAATGTCCAATGCAAATCCCTGGTCTTGACCTTATACAGACAGGTGAGGTTTGTGAGGTTCGTGAGGTGGTGGGAAAGTCCCCTGGCATGCTAGAGACACCAGACTCACAGGGGATTTCTGCCTCCCCCCCACCCACACACACACAAAAAGATGCTCCCAGGAAAGTGCTTTCTGGAGAAATGATGGGGTAATGAAGGGACCATAACTTGGACCCTGTAAATCCAATCCTCACCAAACTCAGAGGGCATGCAGAGGAGCATCCAGAGGAGGTCCACTGTGAGTTTGGTGTCTCTAGGATTTGTTCTATACACTCCTGAACCCCCTGAACCTGTTTCTGCAAAATGACTGAAGCGAGGCCGTCATCCTCGAGATGTGGAGAATGTACTGAGGTGGAGGAGGCAAGGAAAAGGGAAAGCATGCAAGGGTGATAGAAGCCTGATGGCCATCGCTCTTTCCCCTCCCATACCTATGCCCTCCCTCTGCAGGACTTTTCATTGCTTTGCTGGAGTTTCCTGGGCTGGGCAAGCCTGCAGTTCAGTGTGAGCATCTACTGTGCAGCACCATTGGGGAGAATTTGGGGCCACTTCCTGTCACGGTGAGAGGAATTTGGGTGCTTCCTCGCTTGGTGGCAATGGGGCACATGAGAACACTTTAGGGAGGCTGCACCGGCTGGCACTTGTGGTACAGCCACTTGGTGCTGGACACTACTTCAGGCTATGGTCCTCTGTACCTGAGCAGCCACCCCTTTGTAATCAGTGGTACTTCCTGCCGAAAAAATGTATAGAGGGCTTGAGAGCTGGGATGGCATTGGTCATTTTCTGTTGAAACAGATCTAGGCATTAGAGAGGGCACTGTTCAGGCATGAGCTGACTGGCTCTTGCTATTGTTGAGGAGTGAGCTTGTAGCAGAGATCAATGCTATTCAGTAGTTTGACAGTGCAATGTTAGTACTGGGCTTGCTGAGTTCTGCCCCCCGCCCATAGTTTAGCTTCAACAAAGAAACTCCTGCTATTCCAGGCTATGGTCGTATGAGGGTCAGCTATGATGCCCCTGTCCACTTTCCTCCCTTAGAGGCAAGATTTTCCCTTCGTTTTTCTTTCCGTTTTGTGACTGAGCCACCCTAGCTGTCTGTTTTCTTTTTTCCTGAAGAATTCTGGCTGTCCCACCCTGTCACAGTATAATATTTTGGCTGTTTGCTCAGCCCAGGAACCTGAGGGAAGGAATGGGAGCCCCCTTTAACTTATACAACTTAAATGGCATTTGAGAAGTTTTTATATTCCAAATTAACAAAATATTTTATTAAACACAGAGGGATAAGGTCAGGTGAAATCAGGGGTAAAATTTATTAGGTAAAACCAGAACATGCACAGACTTTTGTTCTTATGTTTCAGGTTAATGACAGTTTCTTAAGCTATTCAGAGTTATTTAAATCTTTATGTTGAGAGACTTTTGTTCAAGCATTTTCCCCAAACACTTCAGTACACTTTCTTTGAGTATTCCCTAACTCTTTTGGTTTCCAAAAGTCTGATGCACTTTTTCCAGTACCCAAACCCCTTCTCTTGAAATACCAGTACCCGTCTTGTGTTTTTAACTGACTGTTATGGTTTCTACAGGCAGTTTCTAACCACACCGCACCAGTGATCTCTGCAGTCTTCAGAGCTAACTCCCTGTTTGACTGGGTAGGGAAATTCTCCTGTCTCTAGAAGATCTAACCCCTTACCTTCACCCAAATGGTGTTCTCTGTCTAACTACCCACTGGTCCTTGACAACTTTCCCCCAATTCTCCTGTGTTAAACTGCTCTCACCTAAGGTTGAATTCTGAAACTGCCAGTCCTCAACTCTTCTCAGCTAGGGCTGAAATCAGACTTTCAGTACTCAACTCAGTAAAGGCAGAAATGTGACTGAATCTCTCCTCAGCATGCAGCTCTCTCAAGACTTTCTCCGCTCAGCTGATGCTAACCAATCAGATTGCTTGGAGCAGCCTGTCACTCAAGGCTCTCTGTTTCTGTGAAGAATTAACCCTTCACAGTCCTTTAGTTGTTTGTACAGCACTTCTAAGCTTTTAAAAGTGCAGTCCATCACATCAACCTTTACCCCTGTACCTGAAAGTGGGTGAGGTTTTCCAGGTCGGATTGTACAATAAGAAACCTCTTGCCAGTTTGTATACTTACTGTTCACACAGCTTTGACCTTTGTGGCCTATTGAATTGTATTGGAACTTAGCCCTACCAACCTATCCATGGGTAAGGACCCTAATCTAGAGATGCGGAAGAAAACTTGGGTGTTGCAGAAAGTTATGTTCACTTAACAGTTTCTGATTTGGAGATGGATGCAAAACCTCAATTGCATTATCACATGACTTCACACAAGTTAAAATTCTAAAGGCTCATGGCTGTTACAAGTTAAGATGCTGCCTGGAAGTCCTAGCAGACTGATGTCCTAGTGAATGTCCTAGAACTGATGTCACTTCCAGATTTTCCCAAGAAATGAGGTCATGCCATTGCCCAGTGGTGATACTTTTCCCATCCACCAGCCACCAGACCAGTGTCAGGAGAAAGGAACCAAAGGCAGATGATAGCTCACCCCCAGTAGAAACCTGGTAAACCTGATTTTAGCCCTAACACTCCAGAAAGGAAAAGCCTATTTGACCTCATATAGCTGTGGGGATGCAGCTGTGGCTCAGTAGTAGAGTATCTGCTTGACATGCAGAAGGTCTCATGTGCAATCCCTGGCATCTTCAGTTTTAAAAGGACCAGGCAGTAGATGATGTGGAAGAGCTCTAGTTGAGACACCTGGAGAGCTGCTACCAATCAGAATAGACAATATTGACCTTGATAGACCAATGGTCTGGTTCAGTATAATACAGCTACATGTGTACACTTTACAATTTTGAGGATCTGTCTAATCTGATTTTGTATTTGGATGTGGTTTTTTCTTATTTTTGGAGTGGTAAGATCTGCAATGGATTTCCACATTTTTAAGTATTAAGAAATTAGCTGAAGGACAGGGAATATTATTTTTTTTCATTTCAGGTATGAAATTTCCACTAGCAAAAAAACATTAAATCAACCCCTACTGAGTTCAGCAGTTACAAAACTGTTGTTTAAAATAACCTTGTGGTAAATGAGACAAGGACAAGAGATGCCATGACAGTTATGTTGATGGAAGTGGACACTGGCATCCCTGTGACTGGAAAAGGTACTCCTCCCCAGACAGAGAGTATCCTTTACCACCAACAGGAAGAACTACTAGTGCTTTGATATGTTAACTCCTCTTGATTGGAGGGTCCATGTTCTGGCCAGCTTGAGCCCCAAGATCTGGCACCCAGATTGGCTAAGGGCCTGGGAGTACACGGGGTGGGGTCTGACTAAGGGGAGCTGTCTTTTGTCTGGGGTTCATTCATTTGGACTGCATTAGGGGAGCTGTCTCTCCTGTGTGTTTTGCCATGAAGGACGATAGAGGGGAATGATGTTTGAGGGAGCCAGGGAGGGGAGCATCATAAAACTAACAAAGACCAGGTATACCATGGATTGCAAGCACCTAGTTAGTTACTTTTCTTTTGTTTCTTTTGCTTATTGCACCTAGATCTGTTCTTGTGATACCCTAAGTTTGTGCCTTGTAGAAATAAAGTTGTATGATTAGAAAGAGCCTGCAGGTGTCCTTATCCAGGCGCCTTTGCTACTTGGCATGCAATAATAATAAAACCCTGTTGCGTCGACCTTTGGTGACCCACGGCAGGGGGGCTGGATTTTATCCAAGGTGGTGGTGGTGACAGAAAAAAGAAGGGCAAGACAGTGGGACCTCTGTCTCACAAAGGGGACAGAGTTCATGACATGGTGGCAGTGGTCTAGGGACAAGTTGAGGAATTCTGT
Source organism: Lepidodactylus listeri (assembly GCA_029233225.1). Taxonomy (NCBI): domain Eukaryota; kingdom Metazoa; phylum Chordata; class Lepidosauria; order Squamata; family Gekkonidae; genus Lepidodactylus; species Lepidodactylus listeri. The sequence continues at coordinate 59,518,608 of JARCFY010000005.1, read as the reverse complement.
GCAAACTATTAGTGGGCACACATTATTCTCAGGTAAACACAAGCACAAAAGAGGTACAGCAGGGTTTTTTTTCCTCCCGTGAGGGACAGACTTCATGATAAACCTTTAAAGGCATATCAAGAAAAAAGAATTTCAGGCTCCATTGCCACTAAGGAAAATTTAAAACCAAAACCTGTTGGGCTTCTCATAATTTTTATTCCACAAATATAAACTTTTCTATTCAGTACCAATTTGTGGCTTGACTCTTTTCTCATGTTTGTAAATGATCACGGAAGGTAACTGGCACACTGTTTTTATACTTTTTCCAGAATATGTGCTACATAATGGTTGTTATTGGGATTGTGCAATGGATGAGTCTGCCACCAGTCCACCATCAGTAGGTGAGCCCCACAGCTTTATCAGTAAACATCCCAAACTGACAGTAGAAACAGAAAACAAGTATATACTCTCTCGGTTGCCAGTAGCAGCCTCTTCTTTCCCACCTCAACCCCTCACTGGCCATCACTGGTACTATGGAGACATGAGTAGGCAATATATCCATTTTTCTCTACTATAACTTATTTCTTTCCTTGTGTGACCATTATTGTATGTGTGCACATGCTAGTATGTAATGAGAATTTCTATATGTATTTCTGTGAGGTATTAAAATTATCGGTTGTGGCTCCTTGGTAATGAATGACAAATATACCTGAGGTGAATGAAATGCTTTTCCTTAATGCTCCTGTCAAATTGTTCTTTCAGTTTCTTTTTTCCTTTCATGCCACTGCCAAACTCACTAAGATACTTCTTATGAAATAAATATATTCTTATAATAAAAGCTAGCTGCAAATAAGCTTTGGAGCTGGGCTTCAAACTAATGCCTCAACCGATCATTACCACCTAGTTATATCAAAAAAGACATCTGCAAGGATTTACAGTGGGTACAGATGCTACTGCAGCTGGCTAACCTCCCCCCATAAATAACTGCTCATAGTGCAAACCCACAAAAGATCACAGGGATTACTTCTGTTATTTAAAAACTCAAGAGTGTGCAAGTTTTCTAATGACAGAAACAGCCACTCCAATCTTCAATGAACTCCATTTTCAGGTATTAATTATGTAGTGAAGTTGTTAGTGTTGGACTAGGACCGAGGAGACCTGGATTCAGATCTTCACTCAGCTATAATATTTACTAGCAGTGTGGTCTTTAAAAAAAAGATAATTTTTACTTTAAAAAGGGAAATTTACAATACAAGAAACATTATCATATGTTTTCATTTTGAAACAACTCATCCTTGACAACAAAAAATTATAAACCATCATTTTTATAGAGAAAAAATTTAAAGCATATTGATATAACAATTACTTTATTAATGCTCAGTCTTGACCAGGGGTCATTTCGTAGAAAAAGAGGTGCAGGAGCTCATTAGCATAACTCATTTGCATAACTCATTTGCCTATGCCACACCCCCTAACATACCAAAAGTGTGTCAGAAGGCAACACCCACCCCTCAGGCTCCACTCCACAGGTGAGTGAAACTGACCTGCTCTTCCTCCATTCCTTTCCCCATCCAATACTTTGTGCAATAAAAATAAGCATAAAGAACACACCCTCATTCTCTTCCTGCTCTCTTGAAACCACCAGGTTTCAAGTAGACTTGAGATACCCAGGACATGTGCACCACCCATTCCTTCCCCTCCCCACAACAAGACACCCTGTGAGGTAGGTGGGGCTGAGAGAGGTCTTTTGAGAACTGCGCATGAGAAAACAGCTCTGAGAGAACTTGTGACTGGCCCAAGGTCACACCAGCAGCTGCATGTGGAGGAGTGGGGAATCAAACCCAGTTCTCCCAGATTAGAGTCCAACTTCTGACCACTACACCAAACTGATGGGGTGGAAGCTGCTGAAGGGTTGGTGAAATTTCTCCAGTACTTATGTGCCATGTGCCCAGATAAAAAATGGTATACTTAGAAAATTTATATGCCACCTTGAGCAAGTCTCTGGAAAAGCAGCACACAGTCATAAAAGGAACAATGATAAAATTATCAATATTAAAACAAAACATTAAAAACAATAAAGACCCTAGCAGGGCTTTCCCCGGGGCGCTGCACCTCTGCACTGCTCGGGGAAGCCGAGGAGGGGGCGGGGCTTGGTCATGTGCCCGCCCCCTGGGCTCCTCACTCCTGGAGCTGCGCTCCTGTGCGCTCCTGCTCCAACGGACCCCTGGTCTTGACTATTTACTTTTTTCCATTATCCTCTTTAATGTAAAAGTGAGGCACAATTGTACAAGTCTAATATCATATTTAATTCTTCCAGAAGGGGGGGGTTTACAGCTACCAGGAAAATATACTTTTTTAAATATGACCACCTCGTAGTTCAACAAATTTTGAAAATTTTGATAGATTTACAATATCCCATACTTTTTGAATTCAAGATTTGATTGTGAGATCTTTTAGCTTGCCAGTTTTTTGCTAATAGCAATTTTGCAGCTGAAATCATGTCACAGCTCACTTCTTCAGATATGTGGAAAACAAACTCGGAATTCTATTTAAGTGGATGACTAAGAGGGGGAAGAGTTCAGGCACAGAGTGAATTCTGTCATGAATCTTTCCAGTGTAAATTCTGTGTGGGAGGGAAAATAGGAGATAGAAAGGTTACATGTGAATCCAATCATAAACCTTATAAGTGAGGGTCTGGAACAGAATTAGCAGTTAGAAATAATGGATGATATTAAATATTATGGATAATATTAAATATTAGTAGACCAGGACCTCTTTAAGGCATGTTGAACATACTTTGTAATTTCTTGTGGTGCTTCTTTACAATACCCATGAAATGCACCATTGCCGTTGACTACACATACTCTTGATCTTCTGAGTTAGATACAGGATTATAATTCTATACATTTAAAAAGGATTAGGTCAGCATTTACCACTGGGCTATTTTGGTATTTTATTTCTGTCTCATAACAGCAGAGACTCCAGGTAGATAAAATTTCTTTTCAACCTTCCCTGAGCTGCAGAATGGATACTTCCTTCAGAATCTATCAGCGCCATCCTGATCAGCCTGAGGGTTTTCCTGAAACAAGCACAACCAGGTGCTTCCCCTTCCTCACATTTGTAGTGAATAAGTTATCTGCAGACCTGCTGGATAAAGGCAGGTGGGAGAGGCAGAGAATAGAACTATCTCAAACCAGGTGCATTCTTTAGGGCACTATGACTAAGACACCCAACAAGTCTGGGCAGTGACTGTCTAGAGGACTATTCTCACATACAAGTGATTAAAATCATTCAGCTTTGGCATCAATAGTTCAAAATACCACCTGAGGCACTATAGGCTAATTGCCCTGAAATACACTCTTTCATGTCAGTTGCAGAAGATCAAAAATACTGTGCACATACTGTTTATTGTAAGCCCCATCCTATTTTCATGGAAGTCATCAGATTTGCAATAGCTTTCAGCCAGACTACACAGAATGTACAGTTTCATCCAAGTACACTAAGCAATGTTATTGGTGGATTCAGGGACCCATTTTTGCAATTCTTATATTCCCTTGGATTTTGCCACCAGAGGGCCTTCCTTAACCAGAAAATGCATGTTAACATGGAAAGAGAGCCCTGGATAAGATGTCTTGCTGAGGATCAGAAAGACATGCTGGACTCCCATGCACAACACATACATACGTAAACTGAAGTATAGCTCATCTCAGAGGTGCTACCAAATGCCAAAAGGGATGCCCAAAAGAGCATTGGTTAGACTAGTCTCAGAAGAAAATGATCACGTGATGCAGCTGCAAAGACAATAGTTCAGATAATGGCTAGGGGGTACATAATGCCACCTGGCTGAAATGAAGCAGATGTTGATCTAGTCAGTAATTGATCTCTTGGGAATCCTACGCAAGTCCCATTGAGGTTCATAATAGAAGAAAGGTGGGATACAAATGCAACAAATAAAATAAAATAGAGGGATAGGGTACTTAAGGATGTAAGTCACTATGTATTTAGTGGACCATTACTTATGTCTTCTTTCATTTGTTATGAGTGAGGTAGGATGATAGACATAACTGATATCACTTTTCTGGACTATGGCCAGCTGCCCCAGTCAAGCTGCTTTGTCTTGAACCAGGCCATTGGTCTATCAAGGTCAATACTGTCTGTTCTGACTTGTGGGGGCTCTCCAGGCTCTGATTTAGGTGTCTTTCACATCACCTACCATCTAATCCCTTTAGCTGGAGGTGCCAGTGATTATACCTGGGACCTGCCTGCAAAGCAGATGCTCTACCTCTGAACCTTGAACCCTCCCCCATCGCACCACCCAGACCCTGCCTGGAAAAAAATCACACCATTAATCAGCTCCAAGGCCTCCAACACTGCAATCCCAAACACTGCAATCCCAAACACCCTATTTAGGATTGTAGTGCAAAAGGTGACCAGTGCTCATGGAATTTTGCTGGCAAGTCTACTGCTGTCTTGGCACCCCTGCTCTTAACCCATTACCCCCTTTGCTGATGCAATGAGACATCAGATTAATGAGCTTCCATCTCACATACCCAGTCATGCATGACTGGCATCTAATTGTCTATAACTTATGGAAAACCCGGAACATTAAGCTTTTGTTGTACAGCAATTATTAAATATCATTCACTTTTTAAAATTAGGAATGGGCTATGATGAAATTATTTCTTGAAAGTGATACAGAATGAAGGAGATACACCCTTCCCAATATCATGTTTATGTGAGCAGAGAAAAGTGTTCATGCATTTGATCTACCTCCTTTGCTTGTTTTTGCTATGTGATCCTCTAAGATCTATTATGATATGTTGCTGGCAAAGTAGCTAGGTAGCTTACATGCATAGCTGAAGATTTGCTTTTTGGTTGGCTGGCATGCCCTTTTTGCCCAACTCTCAGCTCTTTCAAAGCATTCTGAATTTCTGCATTCTTAACCAGTGACAATGCGAATTGTATTTAGCTACTGTTGAAACAGTGATCATTTTGTATTTAATAAACTTTGAAGCCCTGCCATTATCCATAAGCGCACTGAAAAAGAAATTGCTGAAGTCCATCAATTACTTAGATATTATTTTGCAGACCAACAGATTAACTGACAATAGAGAATTGTAAGCACAATAAATCGGTAATACACACACCCCTTTTTTCTGAGGCCCACAGATGAAAAACTAGAGGCTGATTCACACAGGTGTTGCTCACGTAGATGGAATTTCAGTGTGCAACTACTCTTCTCAGATCCATAACCAGCACTTTTTCTTTGGTCATCCTTCTTATTCAGAACAAACACTATTAATAGCATACAATCAGCTGTAAAAAGGTATTTCGCTCATAATTCTGAATGGAAAATCATTTTGTGAGATCCCCCCCCACAACCTTTCTACTTCTCCGTTTCAGATCTCAGAGGATAAAAGGGAGGGGTCCAATTTTTACATTCTTTTCCCAGGACTCCACAGCTCAAATCACAAAAGTATGTTGACAAGCTTTAGACTGTTTTATTGAATATCCTATTCGTTTCAGCTCTCATTGCTTTTTTGCTCTTCACAGAGAGCTAATTCTCCCTTGCCTTGCCTTCTTTCTTACAATCTGTTTCAAGATGCTTTATTAGCAGATTAACAGCAGCTCATGACAACCAGTCTTTAACTGACTGCCTGTAACACTGTCTTAGTGGTGTTCTTGTCTGCCCTGTTCTCTGAATTCTCCTTCAGTGTGTGGTTGATATTCTGGTCAGGTTGCCAGTATTCTGATTTCCTAATCCATGCACCGTAGGGCTACTGAATGGACAAGGGAACAATTAGAAAGAGGACACTAGAATCACAGCCCAGAATCCTCCTAGTCCTGCAGATCAGTTGACTCCAGAGAGCCAGTCCTGTACCACTGTCTTCTGTAAAGCTCCAAAATCTGGTCTAAATCCAGGAGATTTGTTTCTAAGGGAATCCCTTAGCACTTCCAGAAAGCCTGACTGTTGGTAAACTTACTGGCCCAGCCTTTCTGTCTGCTTCAGATAGTGAAAGACTGACATTTGGCTGGGGCAGGATCATACCCCACATTTGCTGTGAACTTGATGCCTAAGGAAGCCATGGTACTTCTTGACAACTAGGCATTAGAGAGTGGAAGTAATAACAAAATATACTCAAACTGAAAGCACAAGGCAGTTTTATTCCATGGCTTTGTTTCAACAAGTACATTAAGCCACCTCTAAGCAGATAGAACACAGCCTACCAAGTTTATTTATTTAGTTAGATTAATTCTATTTTAATATTTCCATTAACCACTTAATTCATTTTAAACTTGGCACTGCACTGTAATAAGTCCTCTCAAATATTGACAAATAGAAAAGTAAATGCCACGCAGTCTTGTAAATCTGTCTTTCAGCCAACTTCCTGGAGATGGAAGGACCACTATCATAATTTATTTATATATTAATAAAAGTCCTGGTTTTATGACCACTTCTTGATTTCCAGCCATTTTAAAAAATAACGATAAGAGCTCCTCTAAATCACTGTCCAAAATTCCCCAAGTAAAATCTTTATGCTCCATGAGCTGGAAAGAAGGGACTAAAGTCTCCTCCTACAACACACTTCAGAGCAAAGGAAATGAGAGGAATATTTTTGGTTTAAATTGCCAGGGCTTTCACACGGATGTGGAGATCTGCCTGATTACTAAATGTACTTTGAATGAGAGGCAGCCTGTATTTAAGGACTTGACGGCCTGGGTCTCGGAATTAAGAGAGCAGTTCATCTGGTGTTAAAAAAACCCTAAAAGAGACTATGAGTTAAAATAGATCTGTCCTTCCAACTTGGAATAATTCCAAACATTATGCTTTTCCTGTACAAGAAACACATGCATGCACACAGGAAACAGAATAGAAATCTGGTACAGACATAATGCACAGGTCTGCTGCACTTCATTCATATACACATGATGGGAAGCCCTGTTTGCCTGCATTGTATGCTGCATGTTCATGCATTTGAAGATGTGCTCATGTGGTGGTCTACATTCTTACTTTTCCACACTGGAAACATTAGACATTTCCAAATATCCATATCTGAAGTAGCTCTTATCATAGTGCAGGATTGTTCAGTTCAAGCCAGTGAGAAGCAAAGAGTAAAAAGCTGTATTTGGTCCTAAGAGACCATGGTTCAAGACCCCATTCAGAATCTTCGGGTAGTCATGAACAACTTCTGTTTCTCAACTGTATAATGGGAATAATACTGTTCTATTTTATAGGGTGCCCTGACCTGGAAGCCCAGGCTAGCCTGATCTTGTCAGATCTTGGAAGCTTAGCAAGTTCGGCCCTGGCTAGTATTTGGATGGGAGACCTCCAAGGGATACCAGGGTCATGACACGGAGGCAGGCAATGGCAAACTACCTCTGGATGTCTCTTGCCTTAAAAACCCTATGGGGGTTGCCATAAGTCAGCTAGGACTTGATGTACAAAAACAGCAACAGTTTTATATGGCAATTGTTAAGGAGGCAAGAATTATAAAAACACAGTTTAAACGTTGAATAAAGGCAGCCCTCCCATCTAGAAATCTGATAGCTCTATGGGTCCAGATGGAGTGTTCTATCATTTGAAAAAGTAATGCCTGCCACCCATGTTTCAGAGCCAAAGGCACACATCTTAAGACTATAAAAACCAAAGGTCTGTTGCTAGGGTAACACAGATGAACTTTTATCAAGTACATGAAAGTGAGACTGAAAAGTTTAACCTGACTATCTCACTCACAATGAAATCCCAAGCACACTACAGGAACATTAAAAGAAAACCTGGACATATCATACTCTTACAGAGAATGGAGGAGACAAATACATTTACAAGGGCAGCACTGTGTGCCCCTTAGCTGTGGCAATGGCGTAATTTATTAAACTTAAAATGACTGCTCCTCTGTATGAATCCACACAGACAGCTGCATCCTGTTCTGTTGCTCCCAAATGCTCCTCTAAGGCCTGGAGCCACAGAGCATTCAGTTTGTGCAATTCTACACCATCCACCCAGTTTTCAACATTACTCAAGGATGTAAACAAGGCATTTTAAAAATGTGCACACACTGCTTAACTCATTGTCTTCTGCCAGCAGCATACCCCAGTCTACAAAAGTGCCTGTATCACTGTGATCTGTATAAACTACTAGCAATGAGCTAGAAAGAACATTCTTTGGCAAATAAGAAAAACAGATGTTATTTGTGATCAGAAAGCTTGCCCCCAAGAAGAAGGAATACAGCATGTGTCTGGGCATGTTAACTTGAACAGCAGAAAACATATTTGTCTGAATGAATGAGATTATATCCTGGTTTCCACAAAAAAGCTTTCTACAAACCTGGCATGATATATTTTATGGGATCTGATTAAGCAAAAGCTGTTTATGGTTGGTGGGAACTGTGAGATTTAAAACTATTCCTTGTGACCACATCAGTGTGTGGTGATCATGTGAAAAAGCATTCTCATTTTGGTTCCCTCCCAGCCCTGTCATACATACCTTCCATCACATGCTTGATTTGGCTTTTCACACACCAGTGCAAATGGATACTTGCACGGCCCGGGGAGGGAGGAATTAAACTAGTTGAATATCAGGAACTCAGGCCTGGATGTCTTTGATTATACAGAATACATCAAGGAAGCTGAGTATCATAGAAACTATTTCCACGATGACTAGTTATCTTAAGATATATATCTATGGGGAATGTCTATGGACATTTATCCAACTAAGTTTCAAGTCATGTGGTCTCCTCCTCTTTCTATGAGATGTAAAAAGTGAGAGAATCTGGAAATCCCAATAAAGAGTTTAGAGCTATCAAGCTTCATGGACTCTCTTGTTTATACTTAGGATGACTCCGGTGATTGGGCAACATGGAACAACTATTCCTGAGAGCCAGTTTGGTGTAGTAGTAGTTAAGAGTGCGGACTCTAATCTGGGAGAACCAGGTTTGATTCCCCATGCCTCCACTTGCAGCTGCTGGTGTGACCTTGGGTCAGTCACAAGTTTTCACAGAGCTGTTCTCTCAAGAGCAATCCTCAAAAAAACTTTCTCAGCCCCACCTACCTCACAGGGTGTCTGTTGTGGGGAGGGAAGGGAAAGGAGATTGTAAGCCACTCTGAGACTCCAAGTGAAGGGTGGGGTATAAATCCAATCTCTTCTTCTCTAGGAGCTTCCAGAAGCTTAAACCATACTGTGGCCTTCAAGCCAAGCGTGAAGCACCATCCAGTAAGTAAGAGGAAAGATACCAGGGAGGATGCCATTTGCATCCTGAAGACTGCAGCAGGTGGTCAGCGCCTAAGCCCTAATATGCTCTAAATATGTCATCAGCACACATCAGGGCAGCTGCACCACAGGACTTTTTCTAAGGGTACCAGTATTATTTTTGGGACTAGATTCCAGAAAACATTATGCAAGGATTGTTATTATTGCTGTTGTAGTTTATTGACCCCAAAGATACTTCCTTTGGGCTGTACTCCTGCAGGTGGCTAGTTTCTCCTGAGCCTGAACACACTCAATATGTCTACTCCTGTTACAAAATTAGCATGTACATTTATAAACTGGGCAGTCATCTTTAGGGTATAACCATGCCCATTCAGAAAGATTGCCCATCAAAGCTCACATAGAGACTGCCATTTAGATGCAAACTGTTCTGACAATGGCTTGTAGACAATAGCAATAATGAATTTCATAGTCATGGAATTTCTTCGAACTACCCACACAGGCAAGAGCTTCCTTATGTATTTGGGCATAGTTCCTTCCTTTGGAGTCACTGTTCTTCAACAGAATGCAATGGGGGCCTCATGAAAGTCCTCAGGTCGGTGACAGAGGAGAGCCCCAATATCATCTCGGGAAGCATCACAAGTGAGAATCATTTTTGTTTATCATAATAGACCAATACACTCTCAGCAGGTGCTTCACAGCACCAAAAGCCTTATTGTGTTAGGCTGTCCTCTGCCACACAGCATGCTTATCCAGAAGGTGACACAAAGGTTTTGCTGCTATCAGATGAATATTCAGGAGCCCACAGAAAGTATGCAATTCCTGCTTGGTCCCATGGCACTGGAGTTTCGTGAACTGCTTTCACTTTTTCTGGGGTAGGAAGAATGACATTCACATGAACAAGATAGCAAAGAAATTCAGTCTGGGAGACACCAAGTACACACTTTTCATGCTTAACATGGAAATTGTCATCAGCACTCATGTAGGACTTCACTCGCCCATGTTGCAAGCTCCCCAGTGGATCCACGGACAACACAGACATCATCAAAATATTGTATAGTGCCATGAATTCCCTTATGGAGCTCTGCTAATGTCAGAAGCCACACCAATACCAAACCAGAGGCACTTCAACCTGAATGTTCCATGGTGAGTGAAGAAGAAGTAAAGACTGGATTTATACCCCACTCTTCACTACCCAAAGGACTCTCAGAATGGCTTATAATTTCTTTCCCTTCTCCTCCCCACAACAGACACCCTGTGAGGTAGGTGGGCCTGAGAGAGCTTTTTTGAGGATTGCTCTTGTGAGAACAGCTCTGAGAGTACTTGTGATTGACCCAAGGTCACACCAGCAGCTGCATGTGGAGAAGTGGGGAATCAAATCCGGTCCTCCCAGATTAGAGGCTACGCTCTTAACCACTACAGCAAACTGGCTCTCTGAGTAGGGTTGCCAACCCCTGATGGGCATGGGGTTTCCCCCAATTTGGGGGGCCCCAATCTGCCACCAGCCAGCTGGTGGGGGAGCCCCATCTCCAAACAACCTCACTGCATACAACATGCCCTGCATGATGATGTCACTTCCAGATCTTTTTGTGTTCCCCTAGAACACCCACAGATGTGTGACTGGCTCTAATGTGCTCTATAAAACAATCGTGTTCAACACAAATGGGACATGATAACATTTCATCCAGACAAAAGCAACCATTGGGGCCAGGATGAATGAAATAAGGACCCTTGTATCCCAAAGTCCCTCAGCAAACATCTTAAATTCAGAGTGTTGTTGAATATTGAGTCATCCGTTTGGTGGATGCTCATGATTGTGAGTCAAACACGTCCATAACAAGAACACCAGCTTTTAGGCACAAGATCCTGTGGAAGATTTGTTACTGTACTTCACCTTCACAGGTATCTTGTACTTGTACCTGATAGATAGTAAGCTTGGAACTGAAAAAGGTACTCCCTGGGCCCATTGTATGGTTAAATCTGTTGGTAAGACTCTGATGAGATGATGGAAAACCATGATTTAGAACTGACTACCGTGATGCATGAAACAGCATGGTAAATGTGTAGATGGTAAATGTCAAAGTCAACTTCTTAACACTAGTGAGATATTGCCCATTGCTGAACATTGCTAATAATATCCTGTATAAGGCACATAGACTTATTGCTGTCATTAAATCACTTTGTGAATGATTAAGTACTACAGCAGTGCAAAAAAGTGACAAGGAAAGCTCTTGCAGTCTAAGGATTTTCTTTAGATATGGTCCAGAAGACCTGCTTGCCATAAGTGCCCTCTTTCCTTGTGAGAGCTGCCATCAAGCTTTCCATTAGGAGTGCATCAAGCTGATATGACTTTCTAAAGGGACTTTTGAATCTACCTGGTAAGAATACAATGGACCCGTGTACAGTGGGGGGAAAAGGCATTAAAGTGCAGTCTTGTTGCTGTAGCTGCAATTTCCTAGATTTGTTATCTACATATTGAGTCTCTAAATTATCTCCACAGTTCTTACCGACACCCTCTGCAGAATTAATGAGGCTCTGTTTAACCTGCAAATCTTGAAGCTAGCAGAAAAGGGAAGGACGGAGAAAGGAAGGGGGAATTATATTTTCACAGCCAAAATAGGAGTTCATAAATTTTCCTCAAATTGCTTCATGTTTGTAATTTACATATCAGGCACATTGGCTCAAGTTGCTATAGAAATGTGAATTAGAGTGTGGAACAGGTCAATAAAACCAGGTGGCTGGAGTGTTTGATAATTTCATAATTGTCTAGATTTTTTTTATGATAGGGCATGTATTATTCCATAATAATAGCCCTCTTTGGGGGTGTTAAGATGAAAGGCGCCCAGGAAATGCAGTCATGGTATGATAAAGCGTGCCCTGCAGGGTTTGGCTCAATGATGTTTCTATTTTTTCCCTCTCATTTGAATAGCTATGCTAATTTAATTTTAAAAAATTCCTTAGGAACAGTTAAAAACTCAAATGCTAAGATACATGCAATTTTTTATTAAGAATCTTGTCTTTATGAAATAAGAGGAAGACTAAAACCTGAAATGCAAAAAAGGGGGGGGGATAAATAGAAAGGACATCTCCACTACTTTTATCAATAGTACTGGGCTTAGAGCAAGGAGAATTATACATGTCGTAAACTAAGACACTTAATGTATGTCAACCCTTGCCACTCATGGGCTCAATCCAAACAACCTTGAGCACAATAGACATCAGGAATTTTGCTTTTCTGTTTATATGTGCCTCTATACCAAAAATGCCCTGCACAAAGAAAGCTAGATACTTTGCTAGCACTGGGAATACAATACTGTACTGAGATTCTGTTGGTGTACCACCCACACTGCTGCCCAACCTGCCTGATGTTAGGACTTTTGTCCAATAATCAGAAAAATCAGAGTAATGAATCTTGCTTTTCTGGAAAGAAGAGATTGCTTCTTTTAGTTCAAAAGAAGTTTATTACTAAAGGGAAAAGGTAAACGGGATTAGCTACAAATAAACAAAACATGCTTTCTAAGGAGCTGCATTGTGCTCCGTCTTCACACTAAGACATACTGATAGAGAGTGAGAGATTGTAATGGAGGATCTCTCCTTCTTCTTGACCCCTGAAAGGAAACACCTGATATCATTGACCAATTAGCAAGACAGTACACCTTCAGTTTTCCTGGGTTTACAGATAATTGGCCAGCTGCCAGGTATCACTTCCAGGCTAACATAGGTAAACAAACAAGTTGCATAGTTAACCCTATAATGACTGAATTTCTCAGGCCTTGCATTACATGCTCATTTCTCTAACACCCCTTCTCAAGACCTGAAATGCAAGTCATTATACATGCATACACAAAACATTATTCAACATTAGCATCTAGCATATTCAACATTTCACGAAGTCTTTCAAACTTGTCTTTGGTCAGTGGCTTAGTCAGAATATCAGCCACCATCTCTTCTGTATGACAATGCTTAATCTCTATCAACCTTTTCTGGTACAAATCTTTAACTAATGCACATTTAATACCAATAGATCTACTTCTAGCAGTCGTGCTCTCTTCCTTACATATAGTTATACAAGCTTGATTATCCTCTAACATAAGTATAGGTACAGGTTCAATTATTCCAAAATCTTTCAACATCTCAAAGATCCATTCAAGTCTGCTGCAGGCACTTGCTGCTGAAATGCACTCAGCTTCTGCTGTGGATTGCGCTACAACAGTCTGTTTTCTACTAGTCCAGTCTATCAGTCCATCTCCATAAAAGAATAGGTATCCACTGGTAGACTTGTAGTTGTTCATCTCTTCTCCCCAACTGGCATCCATGTAGCCGACTAGTCTTAGTTGTTCAGTTGGTGCAATTTTTAGTTTTAAGTCCATTGTTCCTCTTAGGTAACGTGCCATCTTCTTTATTGCGCTCCAATCATGATGATTTGGCGAACTTACTTTTCTACTTAGAAATCCAACTGCCGCTGTAATATCTGGACGCGTTGATTTGCTCAGGTACAAGAGCTTTCCGACAGCCTCTCTGTATCCTCCTATGTCCTTTAGTGGTGTGCCGTCCTTCTCCTTCAGATATCCAGGTTCAAGTGGGATTGTTGAAGCTTTGCAGTTCTTCATGCCAACAGATTCAATAAAGTCCATAATCTTTCTTTTCTGGCATAAAAGAAAAGTTCCATCCTCGAGTCTCTCAATTTGCATTCCGAGGTATTGTTGAACATCTCCTAGCTGTTTGACTTCCACTTCCTTATTCAGTCCATCAGCTATTGCTTTGATGTCTCCTCTGTTTTGACAAGCCACGATCAAGTCGTCAACGTAAACAAGAACATACTGGTATTGTCCATTTCTGATTCTAGTGTACAGACAAGGTTCAGCTTTCTCTTGCTTGAAGCCTTGCTTCTTTAAAAGTTCAGTAAGTTTGTCATACCAGGCCTTTGCGCCTTGCTTTAGGCCATAGAGTCCTTTATTAAGTTTGTAGACTAAGTTTTCTTGACCTTTGACCTTGAAACCTTCAGGTTGTTCCATGTAGATTTCCTCAGATAGTTCTCCATTGAGAAAAGCAGTCTTTACATCAAGATGCTCTACTATCATGTTCCTAGATGCTGCAACACTTAGAAGTGTTCTGAATGTTGCTTGGTCAGTAACTGGAGCAAAAGTTTCAAAATAGTCAGTCCCATATTGCTGTGAGTAGCCTTTAGCTACTAGGCGTGCTTTGTATAGCTCCACAGTTCCATCTTCCTTGTGCTTTATTTTGAAGACCCATTTACATCCAACAGGGTTTCTGCCTTGAGGTAGTTGAGTGAGAGTCCAGGCCTCTTTTTCGCTAATGGATAGCAGCTCCTGTTCCATTGCTTCAAGCCATCTGCCTTTTTCACTTGCAGGTAAGTTGCAAACTTCCTTCCAGTTCTTGGGTTCCTTTGCAGGTTGCACAAGTTCACAAAATCCATACTTCATTGGAGGTTGTCCCTTAGTGCTCCTTTCTGATCGCCTCACACCGGGTGTGGGTTCTGCTGTGGGTTCTGCCGTGGGTTGAGCCGCTTCCTCTGGTGAGGCCCCTGCTTCCCCTTCTGTTTCAGTAGTTTCCTCAGAAGGTGGACCTGCTGCTTCACTTGCCAGTTCCCCAGCCAGTTCACCAGCAGTCACTACAGGTAGCCAAGCAACGAACTCATCAGGTGCAGTCCCAGGCATCTTTGGATCAGCTGCAGTGGAAACACTAGGCAATACAGTCTCATCAATAAAAACAACATTGCGTTCTTCTACTGTGTGGGTTTGGGGATTGTATATCCTGTACCCTTTCCCACCAACAGGATAGCCTACAATAAGTCCAGTTTCAGATCTGGAATCAAGCTTTCCCCTCTTTTCCTTTGGTATGTGTGCATACCCTTTTGCGCCAAAAGCTTTGATATGCCTTAGACCAGGCTGTCTTCCAAACCAAGCCTGAAAAGGGGAGGTTCCAATAATCTTTGAGGGTAATCTGTTGTGTAAGTACACTGCTGTGTTCAGGGCTTCTGCCCATAAACCGTTTGGCAGTCCAGAATGTATCAGCATAGCTCTGCACATCCCCTGCAGTGTTCTATTTAATCTCTCAGAAGCTCCATTTTGCTGGGGTGAATAAGCAATGGATACTTTATGTTGAATTCCTTGCTCTTGTAGAAATTGTTTGAATTCAGCATTACAATATTCACCACCTCCATCTGTGAGTAAGCTTTGAGGTGCTTTGCCAAATTTATTTTTAACAATAGCCACATAATTTTTAAATCTACGCAGTGTTTCATCCTTACTTCTCAGCATATACACATAAGTGTATTTTGTTTTATTCTCTGTGAAAGTCACAAAATATTTGTTCCCACCTAGGGATGCAGGTAAAGGCCCAACAAGATCACTGTATACAGTTTCCAAAAATTCTTGATTTTGCGCTGGAGTTTTCCCAGAATAACTTGGGGCATCTCCCTTTGCTCTGAGGCATGTCTCACATCTAGTTTCACTCTTTTCACAATGCACAACAGGTATTCCACATTGCTTTAACAACTGCTCAACAGATTTCAAATTTCTATGTCCCATTTTAATATGCCACGAAAATAAACATTTTTCATGTTTACAAGCATCCTTAGTCTGGCAAATCTGTTCCTTATCATCAACAGTCTCTATTTCCTCATCAGGATCAACATCAAAAGTTTCTGTCTCCTCATCATCACAAGCTACAAAGTAATGAAAGCCATTTTTCTCTTCCACTTTAAATTCAAGCTCTCCATCCTTGGTAGAGACCTTGCTTCCTTGCTCTGGTTTGAGCACTACAATATGGCCAGTATTCATAAGACTTTTTGTTGAAATTAAGTTCTCAACAGCTTCAGGCACATAAGCTGTATTTTGCAATTCAACTTCAATTAATTGATTATCTGTAGTGGACAATCGCAATTTTACAGTCCCAACGCCTTGTACATTCAATAATTGCCTGTTAGCTTGGTAAATTCTTGGTTTGTTCTCAACATCTATGTTACTAAACCAGGCTTTTTCTCTACACACATGTGTACAAGCACCAGAATCGATTAAAAATATTTTCTTATCATCTGTGTTAAAATCATCAGTGATCCTAAAAGCATTGCCTTTGCTCTGTGTCTGTGCTGCAAACTTCTTTCCTCTGTGCTGTGTGTGTGAAACGTGACCTCTGCTCCTCCCATAATGGCTTCCCCTTCCACTGGCTGGTTCTTTGTTACTGGAACCATGTGCTCCTGTGGCTCTTTGTTCTTGGGGCTCATTATTAGGTGCATACTTAGAAGAGCAGTGCTTTGCAAGATGATTTTTCCCACATATAAAACACTCTATTTTCCTTTTAAATCTCTGTCCATGCTTTAGACTCAAAACAGACATCTCATCAGACAAACTTTCTTTCAAGTTTCTAGAATCATATTCCTCAGTTAGTGCAGACAAAAGACCTTCTAAAGTCAGATCATCTTTCAGTCTAATCATACTGGTTACAGACTTATAGGAACCAGGCAGACCCTTGAGAATTGAAGAAATCATATCTGTATCAGAGGGTGCTTCATTCAGGTCTTTAAGCTGTGTGTAAATGCCCATTAATTTGTCCATCTCTTTGGGAAGGCAGTCTCCCTCCTTCATCCTGAAATCAAAAATCTTTCCCTTGAGGGAATAGATTTTACTCTTGCTGTGCTTATCAAATTTATCCTTTAGCTTTTGAAGCATCAATCTGGACGTGGCTAGCCCTCTTAATCCTGGTACCTCTGTGTAGGGAATACTCCCTAAAATCAGGGCTTTAGCAAAACCATCCATCATAAGGAATTGTGTCTTATCAGGGTCAGTTTCTGGAGGATTTTCAGTTGTTAATACTTGAAGGGCATTGTGAGTCTGCAGGCGACTCTTCAAATACTCCTCCCACCACTGATAGTTAGCCTTTGTAAGTCTGAGGTTTGGCATTTCTTGGGATGGGGCATTAAAAGCCATTTTCTTTTTTTTACTCACGTCCCTTTGGATTTGAGGTAGAAGCACAGGTTCTGGCTCAGTCATCTACTTCTCCAGGAGCTGGCAGGGTTAATCTTTCCTTTCTCTGCAGCAGCAGCGCGAAGTTCAAAAGCTCCTTTGCCTCGCCTTCCTTTGTTCTCCCGGCAGCAGCGTCTCTCAGGTGCTCCAAGGCTCAGCTCCACTTACAGCAGGCAATAATTAATCCAGTCAAAAAAGATCCTTTGCTCCTGGCAAACTACAATCCAGCATAGGTTTTCCCCTGATCAGCAAGGAAACAGGGTTGGGCCTTTCTGGCTGCAAGATTGCTCTGAGAGCAGGAAGGAAAAAAAGTGGTCGTTTTAAAAATCCAAGCCTCTAGCTCTTATTCCCTATTTCTCTTTCTCAATCAATCCAGAAAGCTTTTTAGAAGAGAAACCATGTTTTAAGAACCATGCTCTCTGCTACCATTTGTTAGGACTTTTGTCCAATAATCAGAAAAATCAGAGTAATGAATCTTGCTTTTCTGGAAAGAAGAGATTGCTTCTTTTAGTTTAAAAGAAGTTTATTACTAAAGAGAAAAGGTAAACGGGATTAGCTACAAATAAACAAAACATGCTTTCTAAGGAGCTGCATTGTGCTCCGTCTTCACACTAAGACATACTGATAGAGAGTGAGAGATTGTAATGGAGGATCACTCCTTCTTCTTGACCCCTGAAAGGAAACACCTGATATCATTGACCAATTAGCAAGACAGTACACCTTCAGTTTTCCCGGGTTTACAGATAATTGGCCAGCTGCCAGGTATCACTTCCAGGCTAACATAGGTAAACAAACAAGTTGCATAGTTAACCCTATAATGACTGAATTTCTCAGGCCTTGCATTACATGCTCATTTCTCTAACACCTGAGCTGGTAAAGGTGGTCTTAGATGTAGTGTCAAAGACTCCTGGGCTGGTTATCTTGAAGGTTTTCAACATCCATGTCAAGGCTACCCTGTCAGAAGTGGCTCAGGATTTCATGGTCTCCATGACTGCCAAGGGCCCATCTCAGGTAATAACAGGCTCCATACAATGTGCAAACCACACTCTTGATTGGGTGTTCTGCTCTGGGCAAAAAGAAAGACATGTGAGGATTATATATAGGATTAAATATGTTCACCTTTTTATGGGCAGATCGCGACCTGCTGAGGTTTATACTTACAGGGATACCAAGTCTCCACAGAGGTAGGAGATGATCCACCCCAGTAATCTGATGGCTCTGACTGGTTTCCAGATGGCATTAGGAGATTTTCCTGCTGATATGGTCTGTGCTCCTGTTGATGCCCTGGCTTAGCTCTGGAATAAGGAAATGACCAGGCAATCCTGTGATCAATCCTAGGCACCCTCTCTCAGGTCTAAGAGCCTGGAAAGTCCCTTGGTTTAATGAAGAGCTGCAGATGATGAAAAGACAAGGGAGATGGCTAGAGTGACACTGGGAAAAGACTTGAGACAAATCTGACAAGGCATGGGCTAGAACTCATTTTAGAAGAAGAAGAGAAGAAGAGATTGGATTTATATCCCACTCTTCACTTGGAATCTCAGAGTGGCTTACAAACTCCTTTCCCTTCCCCTCCCCACAACAGACAACTTGTAAGGTACATGAAGCTAAAAGAGTTCTTTCCAGAGCTGTCCTTCAGAGAACAGCTGTGACAGAACTATGGCTTGCCCAAGGTTATCCATCAGCTGCAAGTGGAGAAGTGGGGAATCAAACCCAGTTCTCCCAGATTAGAGTCTGCGCACTTAACCACTAAACCAAACTCGCTTACTCTGTGGCAGTGATAAAACAACATTTCTCTGCCACAACTACATCTGCACAATATAGACCTGTGGAACTCTTCTGGGTTGTCAGGGACCTCTTGGGTTGCAGCTTACAGGAGATGGACTGCTTTGCAGCCCACCACAATCATTTTCCTAAGCACTTTCTAGATAAAAATCTCTTGTGTTTGTTCCAACTTAGACTCTATATTAGCAGTGACAGAATTGGATGGTCCCAGGGTGCCAATTTGTCCAATTGTGTGGGCTACCTTTCACTTTGTCCAGTCTGAGGAAACTAGGGAAAGAGTTAACTTTTCTCTGCTTCACTGCCATAGCCCTAATAACACCTAGGGTTATAAACTCTTGGAAGGCACAAATCTGGACTTCAGGGGTGGAGTCCAGGCCAGGATCCACCTATCCAGAGATAGGACCAGTGGGATCAAGGGGTGGTGCTCAGAGATGTCAAGGGAAGGTCAAGTCTATAAATTGGATGCAGAGTAAAAATTTTGCTAACAGAACATACCTCCAGCAACAGAACCAAACTTTCCAGCCACCCTGCCTCCCACTGCAGTCCACTGATCTCCCCAAGATGCTGCTACTGAGGAACAGGGGGACTAGCAAGAATGGCATGATAAGCAAATAGCAGGTCTGCAGCAGAAAGGTGAAACTGACAAAAAATTACACCTCCCCTTCCATTAGTAGATACTAATGGAAGGAGAGGTATAACTAAAGTCTGAATCCAACATAGGGTTGCCAGCCAGGGTTTGAGAAATTCCTGGAGACCTTGTGGGTCAAGCCTGGGGAGAGAGGTTGGTGAGGGGAGGGACCGTAGCAGGAAGCAATGCCATAGTGTTTACCCTCCAAAGCAGCCATTTTCTCCAGGGGAACTGATATTTTATTTTATTTTTATTTTCACATTTATATCCCACCCATCCCGTAAATGGGCTCAGGACGGGTCACAACATCTCAATAACTAAACCTTTCAATAAACACAATAAAATTTAAAACATATTACAACATATAAAATCAGCAGTCATGCTTGCTGTGGGGAGAATCTGGCCCATTGATGTAACTGATATGGCTGGTTATCAGTGGGTGAGAGACTGCAACCTCGGGGGGGCCATATGTGGATGCCCGCTGCCTCAGCCAAAGGCCTGGTGGAACAGCTCCCTCTTGCAGGCCCTGCAGAATTAAATAAGATCCCACAGAGCCCTGATCTCAATAGGGAGCATCTTCCACCAGGTAGGGGCCAGGGCAGAGAAAGCCCTGGCCCTGGTTGAGGCTAGGCGGACATCCTTTGGGCCAGGGATCACCAGAAGATGTTGATTATCAGAGCGTAATGCTCTCCAAGACATATATGGGAAGAGGCGGTCCCTTAGGTATGTTGGTTCCAGGTCATATAACGTTTTGAAGGTAATTATCAACATCTTGAAGTGGATTCAATACTCAACTGGCAGTCAATGCAGCTCACAGAGCACCTGCCAAATGTGAACCCGCACAGGCGTTGATGTCAGCAGGCACGCCACCGCATTTTGTACCAGCTGTAATTTCCAGATCAGCTTCAAGGGTAAGCCTACTTAGAGTGAATTACAGCAATCAAGCCTGGAAGTGACCATTGCATGGGTCACCATAGCTAAGTCCTGGGGGGAGAGATAGGGCTTCAGTAGCCTGATCTGCCTAAGATGGAAGAATGCAGATCTGGCGACTGCAGCAACCTGGGCCTCCATAGATAAGGAGGAATTGAGTGTTACTCCCAGGCTCTTCACTGACTGAGCCGGCACCAAAGGTGCCCCTTCAAGAGGGGGAAGCCTGGTGCCCACCTCCAAACCCCCACAACCCAGGTACAGGACCTGTGTCTTCAATGGATTTAACTTCAGTTGACTCTGCTGCAACCATCCAGCCACAGCATCCAAAGCCTCAGCCAGATTTCCAGGAACAGAGGACGAGTGGCCATCCATTAACAGATAAAGCTGAGTGTCATCAGCATACTGATGGCAACCCAGCATATTGATGGCAACCCAACTCCGGAATAACTGGGCAAGGGGGCTTTTGAGATCAGTTCAAATTCTGGGAGATCCCCAGGACCCATCTGGAGGTTGGCAACCCTAATTCCAACCCCATGTGCCCAGTTATAACGATTAGTAGTCAAAGGGCAGAGGGTCAATGGGCAGAGCCAACAGAAAATGGTAATTCATCTAAATTGCACAGTCTCCCTTTCACCACATCATACGTCAAGTGAGAAATGGAAATAGAAAAGGCAAGTACAGGAGCTGCTTTTGAGACATAGAAAAACCGAAAGTGAAATTTAAAATTGGCTGTAAACTTAGTACTGGAAATGTCTTAAAGATTCAGCACAGCAAATTCTTTTACTTTAAAAGACACCAAATAGGTAAAAATTGGTCTCTTTCCTGTTCTCTGTAGTATAAGAAAACCTCATCTGGCAACTGGTCATCAGTCATGTTGGTGGAATACTGGCTGGCTGGCAACTCTAATTTCTTGGCTGCTTTTTTAGCACATTAAGAGATCGCATCTCAGATCTAAGTGTAGTTTACCCATGCAAATTAGGCCTAATTGACACTCCCCTGCACATCTTCTGCGGCTCAGGACTCATGACTGTTAATCTCTCTGTACAGCACATAGTTAAATTGGCATGTTATAACTATCAGTTCTTTTTTGGTGCGGCTGAATACTATCTGACAGAAGTAGTTTGTACAGGCACACATTTTGTTCCTCATAATGGGGCATGTATGCTACAGAAAATGTTCCAGGAAAAAAGGAGGGAACTGGAGAAGTTCACTGCAGCTCCTTAAATACCTTCCCAACTTCACCTTGAAGAGCAAATGGGTCACCTGTACAGGTCTCTCCTTGAGTGGGGGACTTCCTTTTCCTGTCAGAAAGATGGAGGCATGGAGTCTGGAAAATAGGAATAGCAAGAAGAGAGGATTATGCCATTTTACATCAAAAACTTGATTGCTTGGCTCCATGATTCATAATCATTGTGATGCATGTATGATTACATATACATTTTTTTTACATATGATAGGGTTACCAGATGTCCTCTTTTTTGAGGACATGTCCTTTTCTGGTGTCCGTCCTCTTTTGGCTCTTTTTTAAAAAACTGGTGAAAATGTCCTCTTTTTAGGTTGGCCAGAATATTCCTAGGAACATTTACCACAGCTTAAATAGTAGGAGTATTCAAAATGAGATTTGTCATAGTGATCACTTATTTGAAGTAGTCAGTCAGGAAATATGTCCGCTTTTTTGCTTTTCAAAATATGGTAACCCTAACTTATGAAAAACAACAGATGCATACAAGAAAAACATACAAATGAAAAGCAAGAATTTTTTAAGGTAGCAAATGTGTATGTAGTGTTTCCAGACCCCCCCCCCCCCGGTGAAGGTGGGGGTCCCCCAGTGCTAGGTCCCACCTTCCTGCCACTGATCAGCTGGCTGGCAGGGGGGAAACTTACCTCAAAAAAGAGGGAAATCCTCCCAGGTGCAGCAATGTGTTTATGCGCATCCCATGCAACCCGGAAGTGATGCTATCATTCCGGGACATTAGGGTGACACTCTAGTATCTGGGCAAAAACTCTATGGTAGAAGGCAAATTTACCAGAGTTTTTGCCCAAATACCAGAGTGTCGCCCCGGCATCCCAGAAGTGAAGCATCACTTCTGGGTCACATGGCGAGTGATGTAGACATGGCACTGTAGGTTGGATAGGCCTTCCTGCTGTTCCCAGTAAGTCCCCTCCCCATCCCCTGCCAATTGCCAGGAGGGATCTGGCAACTGTAGTGTATGCCAGGCCAGGCCTTAGTTTCTTCTGAGGGGAGAAAGATGGGATATGTCTTTTAATGGATGAATATATTCTTATCTGTACACATTCTGTGATTAATTCAGCATTTCCCAGCATGCCTCCTATTGTTAAGGTTCATCCCAGAATCCTCTGCAATATTCCAAGAAACTCTATGGCAAGAGACAAAAGGGTTCCTTGGATGAGTCACTAGTGTGAAAAGACTAGGCCCACGGCTGCAAGCAAGTGTTAAATTTTCATAGCAGAATAGCTCAGCCAGTGGACTAAGGGGAGCAGCATTGGTCATTTACAGCTGGCACTTGAAATGAAAGATCTGGATGCATGTAATTGCTAAGAGAAGATACCAGAATCTTTGTCTCTGGATCATATAACCAGGGCCAGGGAAGGCATAAATCCAAGTAAAGAGCTCTCCACAGTATACTGTCATTAAGGCACTAGATTGCTAAGTGGACAATTACCTAGAAAACACATCGCTGAAAGAATAATCTGGCACTGCTAATGAAGAAGACCCTCAGTGAAATATGCTGTTGCAAGCTCATCTGTGGAAGGGCTAAATATTGTCATTTTATCCCCTTACCTTTTTTCATTTTTGCCTTACTCTTCCAAGAACAATTGAATTTTCCATTGTGGTGATTTATGAGAAGTACTTGAAGACACACTGTTGAAATCTATCTTTGTCATGAAAAAAAATCTCCTTTGCCAGACTAAGTAACATGCATGATTAAGTCTTCTGAGCTGCCTGCCCAGAAAAACTTCATTTTGTGGGAAAGTTTCAGAGTATACACATTTACATATGTGCAACACAGCCAAGTTCCTACATACACGTTTAAGGATGAGTGCACCGATCCGTTTTTTGAAAGCATGACAGGGTTAATGGACTCCAGCAACTACTGCCCAGAAGGTAGCTCTGCTCCTGGTTGCTTTCCCAATGCAGGCTTTGAGTGGAATTTTCTATTGCACTTGCGCCTGGCAGGTAGAGTAGTTTTTCCAAATTCTGAATGGATTTTGTAGGTAACTGAGAGTACTACTGTGAGAAGTTAATGGCACTTTATCTTACAAACACTGCATATTTCTCACAAAAGAATATAGGCAAAGGCATTTAATTTTTTTTTACAAGACTACAATATGCCTCTTTCCACAAGTAGTTTCCCATAATATTTTGCAAACTTTCAAAATCTGTGCATTCAAAAACTCTCTAAAAATGTCAAAAGCTCTAAAACAATTGGTACTGCATGAAAAAGATACACATAAAATTAATTTGGTTGTCTTTGTTATTTAAGTGTTTGTATTTAAAATATATATTTGCATCCCATAAAGTGTTATATTGATCCACAATTAATAAATTAATCATGTCAAAATTGGTCCTCTTATGATTAGATGGTTTCAGTGAAATTCAGCTATAAAAAATGAAAATTCAAACCAAACTGGATGCATTGAGTGGCAGCTCAATGGGGTTGTTAACCTGCCACCTTTGGCTGCTGCCACCACCACCCACCTCCAGTTAGAGATGCTTGAACACTTGTCTGTTTGTAACATACCCTGCTTGAACAGGCAGCCAGTTTTTCAATGGACTGTTTGTCAAACATTCATGACTAGTTGCCATTTTGCTTCAATCTGCTCCTTTCTAACCGTGCAGTACAGTACAATTGTCTTTTTATGCAACCATAACTGCCATTTTCCCTACCATGCCAACACCAGGCTTTTTTAGGAGTTTTTAAAAATTAGTAGTTCCTATTGTATTATTGCAAATTAAGATACTAACAATATATTGACACAGTTCAGACACTCAGCTTTCATATTTTAAAAGGAAGTTTCTAGCCTTTTGGTTTCCAGAATTATAGGGGGAAATATGCTGCCCGCACCTTTCCCCTTATAACTCAGCAACAAAAAGCATGATAAACATACCTTTTTTAAAAAAAATGAAAGCTAGGACTTCAGAAATTGTGGCACTAGATCATTTCAGCATTATTTTACAATAGCACAGTAGCAATTACCATTTTCTTAAACAAATTCAAAAGGCCTTCTGCATTAGGGAAATACAGAGGAAATAGTGGGGGGGGGGGGGGTTGTGGATAGTTAAATCAGTCCCAAATTATATAAACTAAATCAATGCTGTGTTTTTAAAACTCCATTTTTTTAGTGTTTATCTTTGTGAAAATAGTATTTTGTTGAAAACCTGTTTGCTAAAAGATACTTCTTTGTTGTACTGAATTTTTGACAAAGTGTAACCTTGTAAAAATAGAATATTGTGGGTGATATGAAATCTATATATCTAATTCTCAACAGTCCTCTCTGCCTACAGAGAGGCAGATACTTATTTCTGCAAACAGAGGGCACACTCTCCCACAACAGGTTTTTCTACAGACTCAGGTGTCTGTGAGTCTGCAGAAAAATCCAAAAATTAAAAAAAAAACTTGGGGAGGGTTGGATCCCCCCAATACCTTTTGAAATGGCTGCCACAGGGATCTACTTCAGGCTCCAGTGAGAGATAAACTGGCTGATAAGACACAGAGAGAGAGAGAGAGAGAGATCATGAGTGGGGGAAGAGGGGAGGAAGTAAAAGCAGAACTGGAGCCGGGATTGGGGAGGATTCTTCCTGCAGCATGAATGGCACCCTCCCTTCCCCCCTCATAAAAATCTGAATGCTAGATATGCCATCGTATTCTTAAAATGCTTAAATATTTATGCTGAATGTTTTAATACTGAATTCTTGTGGTTTTAAAATTGTATTGAACTATGTTGTTGTCAAGCACCCTGAGCCCCACTTAAGTGGGGAAGGGCGGTGAAGGAAGGAAGGAAGGAAGGAAGGAAGGAAGGAAGGAAGGAAGGAGGGGAGGGAAGGGAAGGGAAGGGAAGGGAAGGGAAGGAAAGGAAAGGAAAGGAAAGGAAAGGAAAGGAAAGGAAAGGAAAGGAAAGGAAAGGAAAGGAAAGGAAAGGAAAGGAAAGGAAGAGCGGGGGATGTTTAAAAGGGCATTTGAGTTTCTCACCCCTACCTCTTTTGCTGCAGGCTCCACTGTCCTCTTAAAACTTTCTCAAGGGGAGGCTTCTAACTGCTTCTCCCCCTCCACCAGCTTGAGAAAGACTGACTGGCTGAGAGTGAGAAGGACACACAGAAAGAGAGAGGCAGAGAGAGATAATGGGTGGGGGAGGAGGGGAGGAAGCAAAAGCAGAACTGGAGCTGGGATTGGGGAGGATTCCTTGCTGCCACTTGCTGATCTCAAATGCTATTTTTCCTGCAGTATGAATGGCTAAATAAGAGAGGGAAGTTTTAAAAGGACATCTGAGCCTGCAACTGCAAAGCCTTGCAAGTGGGAAATAAGGATTGTTCTCACCCCAGTCTCTGTAGCTGCAGGCTTTGCTGTCCTTTAAAACCACTCTTTCTGGCTTCTAACTGCTTCTCCCCCCCTCCCCCCAGCTTGGGCACTACTTCTCTCTTCTGACTGACTAGAAGCCAGAGGGAAGTTATAAAAGGACAGCTGAGGCATCATTAATGGATGGGTGGGCACCAGTGTTCCCTCTAAACTGAGTTAGTGTGAGTTGGCTCACAGTTTTTTAGCCTCTGGCTCACAAATTTTTGTCTTAGCTTAGGAAGGATGGCTCCAGAGCAAACTAATTTATGCAGTAGCCAAAAGTCGCTTGCTCACAACTTTAATGCCAATAGCTCACAAATTAAAATGTTTGCTCATTAGACTCCACAGCTGAGAGGGAGCATTGGTGGTCACAGTGACTGAGAGGCAGGGGGCAGGTGGAAAGGAGGCAGGATTTCCTCCAACCAGTGTCAAGTACACACCACCTTTTAAAACATTCCTTAACAACCCTGATGGAAAATAAACTACCAAAGACAGCTGTGGTGCTGTGAGTGAATGTGGACTCATCTCAGGCTGAAGAAGACTGGAGCCCTGCAACCATACAATTCTCCATGGTAAGGCAAAAGACTGAACAAGAAAAGGTTGTTCCAGGCTGATTCACTGACAAACCAATGGCCATTTAAACAGCTGCTTTTGGCAAGAACACTCAGAAGGAGAGTGGTATAGGACACCAGGCTGGAGGCTCTCTTTCCAGTGTTCAATAAAGAAAAAGAAAAAGGGGGAAACAACAGGGAAAAGAGAAAAGTGGGCTCCAACTGTCACTCCCTTCCCTTCACAGAAGGCTGTTGCAGAGCTGCCTTCTCCCTTCAGAGGGCACTGCTCAGAAAAACTGAATTTCTGTCTTTTGTTGTCAGAAACAACAATCCTTCATCCATACCATACAGAACAATACAATGCCAAAAGTACCTCACAAAAGAGGACATCTTGCTAAAACCAGAAAAACCAAAAAGCTAACAAATTGGTTACTGTAAGAAAGCAATTTTAACAGCGACCAATTATTCTATGGAAAAGATATTAATAATATGCAACATTTTGTTGTGGGTCCCTGCTTGTGAATTATAATCACAATGTGTTTCTTTGAGTCTTTAATGGAGTATTTTCAGAAAGCAATCTCTTGTTTTGTTATAATATAATTACACACCACTGCTCATGGTACATAATAAACAACAGATCCTCCTGCAATGGCTGTGTGTTTGAAGATTTTTTCTGTACTGACCATGGCTATATGATGCCTGATCAGGAAGTCATATTCTTTGCTGGGATTAACTGACGCAGACCTTCAAGACTGATTGCCCCAGAATGTGCTTGGTACATAAATGACAGTAAGGTGAAGGAAAAGTTGATTAAATTATTGATCAGCATCTACAGGTAAAGAAACAGCCCAAAGGGAAAAATAAACCATGCTGATCTTATTCATGCCAGATGGATATAAGGAACAGCTTGTCCCCTTTCTGGAGTCTATGCTGGCCTATAAGCAGTATCAGTCTAAAACTTCAGTTGAGCTAAATTGTCTCTGTAGCAAGTCTCTTGTCTTTAGTGGAATGCGATCAAAGATTCTATTTGATTCATTTCCCCTACAAATTCTAATGGTCATCTCTAAATCTGCTTATCTAAATCCAATTAGTAGCCACAGAGAGAAGAAATCTATTTTACAGTCCTGCAGTGCTAGCAAACTGATTCAAGACTAAGCCTTCTGCATCTGCTATGCATAGCAATAAATGTTCTCCATCACATGGTAACTTCTGTTTTTTAAGAGCCTTTCTGTACAATCAGTTCACCATGCAATAAATATGGGCGTGTTTCTCATTTGTTGCTGTCTACACATCTTAGCACCAGGATTTGCTTCTGTTGTGAAAACAACTCAGTATATTGAAAAATGGAATTCTTCTATCATATTAATTGTGTTTATGACTATTTTATGGTTGATTAAATGCTGCAGGCTTTGCAGTTAATATTTGTGTTATGCAATTAGTTATGAGAATCATACCACTTCTTCACCATGCCAAACCATTATTTGATTTTTAAGTTTTTAAAATATTTTTAATTCTTTAGAGACTGTGTCCTGTAGACACAGAAAGTGTGGCTTCACTGCAATATCTAAGTTTAGAACCAAAGTTAAAAACAAACAGAAAATATTTCTAGATAACTTGGTCTCCTGAGAAGCTCTATCTAAAGGCCACTGCAAAGGGCATCCCTTTGACAGTGGTCTTCAGCTGCCAACCCAATCTGCTCTTCTAAGCACCCTTTGTAGAGGAAGTCTGGCAAGACTCCTCCCACAGAAAACAGCAGTGACCACAAGAAAAGCTCTGGACTAGAAACAGGATGCTTTTGCTTTGCAGGAACACCTTCCGAAGTCTTACCTTCAGTCACGTTGCAGCACTGCTACTAAACTGAGTGACAAAGAGGGCAAAGAAATCTCAGACTAGATAGAAAAATAGTTATTGCTTTCCCAATCCATTAGGGGAAAGGAAGTGAAAATGCAGATATGTGTCACTCTATAGTATTTTTAGAACAGGCAACCTTCCTGAGCCAAACAGCTATTTTTTGCTGATGAGATCCTTGCCTGCCAGATGTAACTATCACATCCTACTGTATTAAAATGATTGGTGTGAAACTGTATTTCACAAGGGATGAAGCTATTTGCTTGTCACATATCTAGGCCTTCACAAGAGACTCTTTCATCTCTAGAGGTTTCCCTGTGTGTATTTAACTGTCACCAGAAATTCTGGTAGCAAATAATTTTGGCACAGAATGGCTGCAGCAAGCTCCTCAATATGTCTTTGTCAGAGCTCCTTCTAGTCACTGAAATACCAGGAGTCCCATCTGTCTTTGTAATAAAGTAGATTATCTCCATGACACACAAGCCAGTATCTGCCCTCGTGTTTTGCTATTCTGCCGTGCAGGTTGTGTGATGTCAGTGCAGCCCAGCCTGATGAAGGAAATACTCTCACAGGAAGGATGATAATGTGAATAAGACCTGTATTCAAGAAAAATGGGGTTATTCCAATCTCAACCATGCAAACTTTTTGCATGACTTTATGCAAGGTCATTGTTATCTGCAGACAAGTGGACAATGGCTGGAAACTACTTAAGGGATGCTTAAAGTGCTGGGAGTGGTTAATTTTTTTCCCTTTTGTACCCCCCCATGCTATATTACACATTGCTTTTGAAAGTCCCCTGTGAAAACATTTCATTCATTCCAAATTAGTAGGTATGGTTCAGAGTGACTCTCACCCAAAATATTCCCCCTATTTTCTTATTTAGGTTCTACATTTAGAAGGTTTGGTCACTGGTGTCTCCTGTTGAAAGGATCTTAAAATGAATGGCTAGGGAAGATAGTACTGAGCTAGAGCTGCAGCCCACTCCAAACTATTATTACAGCTGAGACAGAATATAAGCCCTTTCTGTGATATATGACATGGGGTCTCCCATACTATTACTTTAATAGAGACCATTGCAATGCTACCCACAGTGCAATCCTCACCCTCTGTTGTCAGGAAAGGGAAGGTAATGTGCAGCAATAGAACTGCAGATTGCCTCCTTGAAAATGACTGCTAAAGAAAGCAATCCCCTCTGCTGTACACAGGGCATATCCTTCCCTTTTCTAGAGAAAGAACAGGAGCACTGCATTGCTCAGCAAGCTGTGGAGAAATTGCACTGCTGTGTCATCCACTTTAAAGGAGGTAATCCTTGGGACTATAGCAACTCAATGGGGTTCTTTTTCAAGAGAGAGGAACGGATCATGACTTTGCAACAAAAGGCCATTTCTTTCAGGGGAAGTACTACTAGTTGGGAGCGGGGAAAGCTTGCAACCCAAAATTTCACCTTTTACTACAAAAAATTAACTTTATGTAGATTGGATTCAGTCTGATGGGGGGGTTATACATGTCCTCATTTCAGGAACTTTAATGTTAATAAATAGAAATGGTACTGTCTATGTCCATATTTTTTGTAATGGTAGAAGTGTGCATCTGAACAGGTCAATCCTGTTTTCATCAGGAAAAGACCAACAGCAAAATATACTGCAAGAAGTTGTTCTGCGGAGGTATCATGCACAATGTCATTTTGTGTGCCATACCCATGCTGGAAAATGAAATACTGCAAAGGGAATAAAGGCTCATTACAACTCACTAGTCATTGGTGACCTATTTTCTAACCATATTTTATAATGGAAAAGATATGGCTACCTGTGAGTATAATGTGGCTGTGATATAAACTCCTTAAGGTCCTGCCTTTTTTGCCTCACTGATGTGGTAAATGGCAGAACTGTTCATAAATTGCTGGGATCACAAGTGACAGCCTTTTATGGAACTAGATGGATCACTGGTTCAGTTTCATATCAGAAAATGTGTATCCTTTTCAGCACCAGGTACTGGCTACCCCCCCCCCCCCCCCAAATCAGGCACTTCAAACCTGGTTAAATATTCCCTAATAAAACATGTATGTTGACTCAGCCTTCTGGTTGCAATGAAAACTTCCCTTAATTTATATTGTCTCTTTCATTTTGGATCTCGAGTCATATGTTAAGCCCTGAGCATAACATTTAACCAAAGCTGTTAAAATTAATGGCAATGAGGAGGGGCAGAATACTTCACCTTTATGCTGCTACTATGAAAATGTTTATAAGGACATAAACTATATGTCCTGATGTCAATCTTAAGAATGTGGGTGGGTGAAATTGAGAAGGACTACAAATATGTGTACTTTAAAGCTTCCTCGAGAATTGAATTATTGCTGTGTCAGAAAAAAAAACCCACCACGATGGGCTGAAAATATGCACACTTATTTTTAATTAGTGTTTAAAAAAACTGCCTATATGATAAAAAGCGGCAGAGTCTTTTTAAAGCAAAGCTGGCAGGTGTGAAGCTGAGACAGCTCTTATTGTGAGAGCAGCAAGACAGCAGGTGTGAGGCAGATCTGTGCTTGAAAGCAACACTGAATGAAGATTCATAACACATTAGACAAACGGAAATAATTAAGGGTGATGATGTTTGCTAAGCCCCCAACTCCCTCACTCATAAAGCTTTCCATTAAAATGGCAATTTTTTGAACACTATGTTTTAAATATTCCCTAAAGCTGTGGCTGTATCTTGCTTCCCTCTTGCTCCTACAGCACGTATCAGAAGAAGACATTATAAGGTACTTTCAGTACCTTGAAAACCACAGGATAGGCCAGTGCTGACACTCTCCGGCAGGCCCCTAGCCTCAAAAGTGTGTTTATGCAATAAAGTGCTCCTGGTTAGCTCCTTTGATATGGAAATGGTTGGGTGAGGCATCCTCCTAGAAAGAGAAGCGAGGAGAACTGAGTCCACAGCAAAGGCCTACCTTTAGGGGGGTTTTGTGACTGAAAGGCTGGTTATAAATTAAATACATAAATTCTCTCTTTTGTTCTCTCTCCTTTGCTCACTTAGTCATTTTCTTCGATTCCTGTTTATAAGCAGACCTATCAGGTAAATCTCTTTAGTTTAAGTGCTGGGAGGGGAGATCATCTTGGCTCCCCCAAAGTATCTTTTGATCTGTCTCTTTACAGGATATGAGCCGTGTTTGTCCTGGACTCATGCTGCTGTAAAATGTAGAAAAGCAGGTGCAAAGTAAAATAATATTTATTACATTCTTGTGGATCCCTGTGCATTTCGCAGTTCACTTCTTCAGGAGATCTGTAAGGTAAAATTACAATTCTATTAATTTAAATATATATAGCATTCACAAATGAAGCCTAACATTCATTATGACAATTTCATAATTACAAAACTGAGCATGATACATAAAAGCTAATATAAACATAATTCATTTAGGTCTATAACACTGTAGTGTAGGGTTTGATTTTTAAATGGTATATATTTTAAATTAATTGAATTGTAATTTTACCTTATATTTTACACTAGATCCCCTGAAGAAGCGAATTGCAAAATGCATAGAGATCCATAAGAGCTTAATAAATATTATTTCACCTTGTACCTGTTTTTATACATTTTTTCTGTCTACTGGTGCAGCCAATTTTGTTTCCCTATCATACTACTGTGCCTTCCATACTGGAGTGGGGGGGACCACCAGTAGACCTTCAGTCTATAGGCTAAGCACTTTGCCCCTCTGAAGCAGGACAAGCATAGATAATGACAAGGGTACTATCATTAATCTCTCCTCTGACCAAACTCTGCTTCCTCCTATGATGCTCAGGGGAAGGGGGAGAAGGAAGCCACTGAGTCACCAGTAGCCCCACATCACTTCTGACCTATCCATATCTACATTTGGTCAGGCCATGGAGTTGGTGCCTGACCTTGGTGGCTGCTCCCAGCCACAAAATACTGAAGATGGAAATAGTTTGATAAGTAGGGGAATGATGTACCCCTTTCCTTCCATAGCAACTTTCCAATACTGTTCCCCACTCTACCTACCATTACTTAGAACTCATTAAGAAACAAACCAGCTCCTCTATCTGCCCTGGGTTCTTGTCCTGGATCACAGTAGAATATGACAGAGTTTTGGGAATTGATGGTTGCCACCCCAAATCAAAGAAGGTTATCTAATGGGCACACAAGAGAGGGCCTCTTTGGTGGGAGCCCCATTATTACAGAACAACCTCCCCAGAGAAGTACACCTGGCCCTGTCACTGTCAATCTTCAGGAAACACTTGAAGACAGTTTGTATTTAGGACTGCATTTGACTGGTGTAGTTTTATTTACTAACAGTCCTAACTGAAGTTTATAAATTGTGGTTTGTATGGGGTTTTATCTTTGTTGTTTTATTGGGTTTTTTATTGCTTTGAGTTCTGCATGGGAAAAGCTGGCTAATAAATGTTATAAATAAACAAATAGAACCACAACAAATATACTTTAAAAACACATTTAACTCAGTACAAAATTGATTCACAATGTTTATTGTGTTCCTCCCCAAATAACCCTCAGATGAAGGTCAATGTTATTCACGTTTTATAGATGAGGGACTGAGGCTGAAATACAACAGCTTGGCCCAGACAACCCAAGATTTCAACCTATGATTCCCATTCCAATTCTTTGTTCAATGGCTCTGTTGAAAACAGCTATGTGGGGGGTTAACTTGCTTCTGGCTGTGATCTTTAAACTGCAGCTACCCTTTTAATTAAAAGCTTATCAGTTAATTGGTTTGACCTCAGCATCCCCTGATCATGCAGAGAGGTCACCTCTGTAGCCAATCTGGAGCCAAGTCTGAGCAAATGTATGGCACACTGCCTGGTTTTATATCTGAGGATTTGGACCTTTTAACTCTACAATGTCAACTCTATTTTGTGAACGCCAAGCTAATGTGAAGTTTTGCCTGCAACATCCTTATTAGAGATCTTTTATTCCTTGCAAAACCAAGGTTGAGAAAAGGTAAGGGGCAAGTGAAAACCATTAAAACATCACTTAAAATCCCCCAGAAAGTGGTATGTTTGATTACTCCATTTATAGCTGTCTAAACAGATTGCTAATTATCATCTTGTTAAATTAGATGGTTTCTACAAGTGTTGCCTCTGGTTTTTCATTATCTTTGTAGCATCTAGGTTGACCTCTACAAGGTGTCCACAGATATTTAGTGACAAGCCTAAATAATGTTAGCTAGTGAAGTGGGTCAGAGTGTCAGGCTACGATCTGAATGCTCACACTGCCATGGAGGCTTGCTGGGTGACCTTTGTCCAGTTTCTTAGCCTAATCTACCTTACAGTGTTGGTGAAGATAAAGTCAAGGAGAGGAGAATGATGTCATAAGCAGCTTTGGGTCCCCACCAGGGAGAAAAGCAGGGTATCTATATTCTAATAGCCAAGTCAGCCAAATCTGTGCATACTTAAATCACTGCCACAGGAAGTGGTGGCCTGATCCAACACTGGCTTTTCTTATGTTCTTACATTTTTAAATCAGGAGACTGGACGCACGAATAGATGAGACAGATTGTTCTACAACTTTGAAACGCACTTGCCCCGACCTGGATAGCTCAGGCAATCCCGATCTCATCAGATCTTGGAAGCTAA
Organism: Lepidodactylus listeri; assembly: GCA_029233225.1. NCBI lineage: Eukaryota > Metazoa > Chordata > Lepidosauria > Squamata > Gekkonidae > Lepidodactylus > Lepidodactylus listeri. The sequence goes on along the minus strand of JARCFY010000005.1, from coordinate 59,484,521 downwards.
GCAGGGTCAACTCTGGAAAGTACTTGGATGGAGGACCTCCTTGAAATACCAGAGGCAGGAGGTGGGGACAGGCTTTATTTAGCCACCTCTCTGAATATCCTCCAGGCCCTCAGTAGTCAGTCACCAGAGGTCACCATGACTTCCAGGTGCACACACTGGTTTAAAAAAAAATCTGAAATCTAAAAAAAATTGTTTCAAACTAGGATGCTGTGATGGATGTTATCAAAAAGGGGGTGATGTAGAGGCATTTCTCTTCAGTTTTGAACAAACTTGTCAAGATTTTGAGATCCCAGATGAGAACAGAATGATTTATTTGTGCCCACAGTTCTGTGGAAGACCGGGTGAATGAAGGATCAGGAGACCTCAGATTATTTGCTTTTTAAACAGAGGGTCAGGGTACGATTTGGGCTGACCACTGAACAAAGCAGAAAAGCTTTCAGAGAAGTTAAAATGAAGCAGGGTGAAACATATGCTCAGCTAGGCTGTTGTTTGGACAGAGCCTTAAACAGATGGGTTGAGGGAAGCAACATACAGACATTTAAAGAACTAAAGCAATTAATAGGCTTAGAACAGTTTTACAGACAAGTTCCCATACAACTTAGATGGTTTCTGAAGGATAAAACATTCAAAATGGCAGATGAAGCTGCCACTTTATTAGATGAGATAGAAGGGGACTTGGGAGGTTCTCTTTTCCTACCCCTCCATCAAGAAATATAAAGTTTGGGGCACCTCAGAGAAAACTGAGCCATCTAAAACCACTCCCAAGGCAGAACACTCCCAAGCTAAATAGAAAGAGAGTGGCAGTGTGTTTTAACTATCAGGAAGAGGGACACATGAAAGCCCATTGTCCAAAGTTAGACAAAGAAAAACAGCAAACTTCAGCCAAGGCTGTCAAATTAATTAAAAGGACAGAAGCAGTCACAGAACTCCCACCAGAAGAAGCCCAAACAGAGAGACTATGCATACATGGAGACCCCTCCCCAAGCATTTAGAAACTCCTGTTTTGTCTATGGATGCCATAACTTTGTTGCTTTTATGATTGACATAAACCACCCTCTTTTCTACTACTACAAGAAACAGAATACAGAGCAGAGGAATACAGACAGGAGCAAGTTACATTTCTCCGGTGTAACATCTGACCTTGAGCACTTTGCTTTTGTGTTAACTCTAGGCTGACACCATTGCACAGTTTTGGTTACCCATGACATAGGTACAACATGACATTTGGTACAGCATATCAAAATGGGTTATGTATAAGATGAAAGATAAATTTGTATAAGCAATGACTTCACAAAATTTTGGGCCAAACACTAAGATGTGAAGCAAGTAACTGTTTATGCCATGTAGCCCAGGGCAATAGTTAATAAACAAAGCAATCACAGTTCTGCACAGAACTAAACACACTTAAGCCCATCAAAATCAATAGGCTTAAGTGAGCTTAACTCTACTAGACTGTGGCCATAAAGTCTTCATGGCACTTCTCAAGAAGAACGTTTTGTACAATCTGCATCTTCCTGGCTCACATTTTGATCAAAAAGGGACGGAATTAACTTATTACAAGATGATTCCTTTATCCTTTCTGGAACATGTGCAAAGACATCAGCGCAAGCAGCAACTTGCAGCCCTTGACCACACTAAAAGGTTAGTATGAGAAAAGTAGCTGTAGGATTCTGAGGAAAGAAGCCTTACAGAATACCTATTGAATGGAGGAGTAAACAAAGTGAAGTTTGCCTTATCTCACCAGTCACAGAGTTAAAGGCCTAATGCAGCTGGGGATTTATTTGTGTTTAATCAGGAATGGAATAACCTACAGTATCGAAAACTGGAAAGCACAGGGCAGATCAATAAAGATTCAAATAGCGGCAAAGCTGAAGGCCTAATATTTTTGTACAGCCATGCAGCACAAAGTTCATCTTATCTGACCTTTACTAAGTGTAAAACTTTCGAAGGTGCTATTGCTCCATTCACACTCTCAGCTGTTGTAAAGCCTTAGTACATATTAAGAATAACTTTCCTTTTATTTATTTAGAACATTTGTACCCTGTTACTAGCGGAAGGATTTAATGCACTTTCCATAGAGGCACATTCCAGAATGGTAGCTAGTTGCAGTTCTCTTCCACATAGACGTTCTTTCTTGGGCTGTGCATCGAAGCCTATCACAGATATTCTTCTGATTTTTTATCAGGGTTTATTTCTCTCTCAGTCTCGTGAAAGGGCTGCTATGGCCCTGTATGGAAAAAGCCCCCTCATCAGTATTTACTTCTTTTCAAGGGGGTATGCTTGCCAAGAAGAGAAGAAGCAATATTAATCAACATGGTAACTGCCTCCTTCATTACGGTAACAGTGAAGCACTTTACAGTAAGCACGAATCCCTGTTCCAAAAAGATGTTCTAGTAATCAGAGGCTCTCTGAAGCACTTTACAGGTGGGTTGATGCCTAGTAGTTTAACAGTGCAATTCTAAAAAGAGCCATACTCTTCTAAGCCCAGTGAAGTCAGTCTGAGCTCTATTTACGATTGTACTGTTGTAATCAAGTTTAAAATTCTTGAAATTCTTTCACCAGAGCTCATTCCAGTTTTTATGAAATATCAGGCAAAATAAGGATAATGCCATCCTTTCTCTGACAGAGTGCTGCTTCTCCATGATGATAGCATTCTACTCACTGACATCTAGAGTCCAGAATCTTCCCTAAGATGTGAGGAGCTTTAGTCAGGAGCCATCCTTTAAGGGAGCAAGCAAAGCTGTTTTATTCAAGAGTACTTTTGACTTAAGGATGCCAGTAGCAGCATAACTGCTGATTTTTGCTTTTTTTATGGTGACAGGCAGTTATGCTTATGGAAATATTGCTTTAGTTTTTACTGTTGTTATACCTTTTGATATGATAATGGAGCCACTTCGAGGAGTCCTTTGGGGAGGAAAGGTGGGATAAAATATGCAAGTAAATAAACAGTCCACCTTCCTGCTGGTCTGCCTGATGTCGGAACAGCACCAAAAGAATGTAGATTAGAGATTGCATCTATTTGGGGACTCAGCTCATTGTGTTCCTCAAAAGTGTTTTGGCCCTGGTCAGCTACTGCTAGCCATATATTTAGCCATCAAATATTCTTAGGAGATATAATGGTAGGAAATTCAGAGGCAGAGCTAAAGAGGAGAGGCTCGAGTATAGTATATTATTTAACTGAGTGTCAGTAGAGTGGCAGGAAATATATAGAAAATAGAAAAGCTGTGGTCTTTGCCCAGAAGAGTTTACCATTTAAATTCAGTAGTGAGGGCAGACCAAAAAGAGAAATCCCATTTTGACAAATGACTAGTGAGCATATTCAATGTTTCCCAAATTAAGGGCAGTAGGTGGGTTGTGTGCATATGTGTATGCATGTACAGAGAAGGCAGTTTGCTTAGAAAATTGAATAGTACTGGAATCTACCATGGGGGGGAAATATTATGGCAGTAGAAAGCTATAACTTGGGAAGGGAGTCTGGAAAGTGGTTCAGCTCAAAGTATCAAGCTGAGCATATGAAGAAGATAGTAGTAGACTCCATAACAAGCAAGAGCTGATACCTGCATGCAGCCTGAGCCGTCCCCTTAGTCTCTACATCTGATTTTGCTCTTGTTTTGCATATTAAGTAATATGTGGTGACCAATCAGGCACCGTGCTGGCTCTGACCCCTAGTTCAGTTCCAGATGGAGAGACAGCAAACTCTGGCCTGCTCACTTTTGATTTTCTATACAGGACCGCTGGGACTCAACCTGAGCCCATGCAGTTTTGTGACAGACATTCTTAACTGCATGGAATCAATAAAAAAGGATGTACTGGATTTGGTTTAGTGATCATATGTATATATAGAAATTAGGAGCATTAACTGTTAATACAGAAGTAGGAGATGAATTAGAAAATCCTCTGGTGCTGAATGTTTTGTATTTTTGTAATTTTGCAGAATAAAAAAGAAAAGAAAAAAGAACCAGTCACCTCTGGCTTCCTTGTCAAAGAACAATGAAAAATTTCTCCAATCAAAAATAATTGGCAAGAAATGCACTAAGATAATGTAACTAGGGCTAAGGTCTGATATTGCTGGAACTTATGCAGACTGGAACACAAATCAACTGAAGTCATCTCTGGAGTGCTGCTGAGAGTGTTCTGGGAGTGATTGCTGTCTGTCTACTAGACAGAGGTAATCCAGCACCTAATAGTCTGGATGATGCTGCACAAGTTGGACTCTGGTATGATCCCTGCTGTACTTCGGATATTAGAGTAAGCCACAGTTCCCCTTTTTCACAGAACGCTGCCCAGCATACAGCTCAGTGAAAGCCAAAAAGGAAAGGTCATGGTCACTTTACAAACCTGATAATGAGTCTGAGATTTTTCAAAGCGTTTTAAAGGATTTGATGATACTGACAGCAGATCAGAAATGTATTTCTGCATCAGCTGTTTTTTATGTGATTTAGCTTCATGTTAGTATTTGGGAAGCAACAAAAATGAACATGGGACTTTACAGACTAATGTAAGCAAAAAAAGAGAGCTTGCAATCTAAATTTTGACAGTGGGAGAGACATCAAAAGGAGAGAAGGGATTGGCAAAGCAACTAAGGATGACTGTAAGCAACAACCGTTAGATGTACTCAGGCTTCAGTTCATTCAGAGAAGAGGCCTGAAGGGGTAACTAAAAACCTTAATGAAATAAGATTCATCTGAACATATGGCAAAATTGCTACTCTGTGGCTTATTATCTAACCTACCCCAATTAATGCTCTTTGCTATTGGAAGTTAGGGACATGTTAGCACATTAATATTACTCCCGTATACAAACAACAACAACCAGTGTTATGTACAGTAATATGTGAAGAGCACAGACATGTTTTAGTTCAAAGTGTGTACAAGTAGTGATGAGTCACAACTAATATTGGCTTTTCAATACACATACAAGCTGCAAAATAGACACACATGCATTCTTTATAGATTATGATGCACATGTATGGCACGTGCTGTCTCCTACATAGAAGTGATATCTGTGTACTGAAAATGTCTTCTGTGAAGCGGCTCTTAGACCATTTCCCTTAGACAGATATCACTTCCATATAGCAGAAAACATAGTCCCAAGAGGAAGAAGAACATATGGACAGGAAATACACAAGAGCAGTCAATAAGAGGATGCTGAGGGACAACCAGTATCAAACCACATCGAAAGGAAACAAAAAGAATGCTAGGGACACTGGTGCAGACCTACTGTAAATCTCCTTCAAAACTCTTTCAGCTATCTCAGCTCAAACTGGCCAGAACATCTGTCTGACACCTGAGAAGCCAGCCATAAGCACCACATTGTCAACATACTTTTCCTTCTCCCACTCCTGCTTGCTGTTTTAGAAAACTGGTCAAAAGAACCATCTGGCACTGCAGCAAAAGCAAAAAAGTGCTAGAACAGTAGATATTAGGGAGATGACAAGGAGGTAGAGTGGACAAGTTGTATATCTGGTGATATACAAGAGACTGGGAGTGGGGAATAAACCATTTACTTAGTGTTAGCTTTCTTGTTCCATAGTCAGTTCTACTTATAGCTCCCTCCTTTTCATCTATATATCTAATTCCAAGAGTTTTTTTCTGTGTGGATGCTTATATGTGCCAAAAGAGAGCTCCCTCTGCCCCAACAGCTTTTCCTACATAGTCAGGCCCCTTCCTTAATCTGCAGAAAAATCCAAAAAGTTTTTTAAAAAAACTTCAGGGACCGTTGAATTCCCCCCCCCCCCCGGTACCTTTTGAAATGGCATCAGCTCCAGACGTCAGCTGTGAGGAGATTAGAATGTTAAGGGGGGGGGGAGGTTCTAACTGTTTCTGTCAGTAAAAAGCAGGGGTTTTACTGGCAGCAGTCTAGGGTTGCCAACTACCCCCCCCCCCCCGGCCACTGGCAGTGGATCCAGATCCAGGCTGGGAAACTCCTGGAGATTTGGGGGTGGAACCTGGGGAGGACAGGGACTTTAGTGAGGTACAATGCCATAAACTCCACCCCCCAAAGCATCCATTTTCTCCATGAAAAGTTATCTCTGTAGTCTGGAGATGAGCAGTAACTCCAGGGGATCCCCAGGTCCCACCTGGAGGCTGGCATCCCTAGGCAGCACCCTCTGTGTGACTTGATACCACCTGATTTGCATGACTTAATTAGGCCCAGCTGGTTTGCTACTGTTCATCAACAGCCACCCTATGAAAGCCATTATGATGTAACAATTAGAGCTTCAGATTGGGATCTGCGAGACCCAGGTTCAGATCTCCATCTTGCAGTGGAAGCTGACTGGGAGATTTTGGACAAGTCACATACTTTCAGCCTAACCAACCTCACAGGTTTGTTGTGCAGACAACAAGTAAGAAATAATAATGTAAGCTGCTTTAGTCCCCACTGTGGAGAAAGACTGTAATTTTCCTAGGTAGAGGCTGCAGAGGAGGGGGGTGGAGATGGAAAGCTGAAGACAGATAAAGGTAGGTTGGCTGTTGGGTGGGAAGGAAATGGGGTTGCCAGCTCCAGGTTGGGAAATCCCTGGATATTTGAGAGGTGGAGCCTGGGGAGGATGGGATTTGAGGTGGGAGGCAAAAAAACAAAGAGAATGATGACGGGTCAGAAAGAAAGAGGAAGTAACATACATGAAGGAGACAGAGAGAGTAAGAAAGGGGGGGAGAAGGGAGGAAGCAAAGGTGTGAGGAATGGGATAACCATCCCACAAGTTTCTTGTGGGTCTCCACTTGTATTACTTTACTGCTCATACACTCAGCACCAAAACCAGTTATTTCAGCAACCAGGACAAGCTGCCAGTTTTGTGTTTCTTCCCCATGAACCAGCACCAAGATGGAACCTGGGGAACTCTAAGGGTACTGCTGCCGCTGTTCCTAAAATTCTACATTTTTGTTATTCCAAAACTTCAAAACAAGAACCACTTCTAGTCGGTAATGACCACTGTCATGTGTCTTAGATTCTCTTCAGTGGCTGAATGTATAGTGTATTAGGTTATAGGCACAGTGCCAATAAGAAACTTTTGTCTTTGTTCAGTCACAGTTGAGTCCGACACTTTGCAACCCCATGGACCACATCACGCCAGTCCCTCCTGTCTTCCGTCATGCTCCGGAGTTTGTTTGATTTCATGTTCACTGCATCAGTGACACTGTCTAACCATCTCCTCCTTTGCCGTCCCCTTCTTTTACCTTCAACCTTCCCCAGCATCAGGGCCTTCTCCAGTGAGTGCTCTCTTCTCATTTGGTGGCCAAAGTATTTGAGCTTCAGCTTCAGTATCTGGCCTTCCAGGGAACAGTCAGGGTTGATTTCTTTTAGGATTGACTGATTGGATCTCCTTGCAGTCCAAGGGACTCTCGAGAGTCTTCTCCAGTACCATAATTCAAAAGCATCTATTCTTCGGCACTCGGCCTTCCTTGTAGTCCAACTCTCACAGCCATACATTACTACTGGGAATACCATTCTTTGACCATATGGACTTTTGTTGGCAGGGTGATATCTCTACTTTTTATTATGCTGTAAGAAACTGTAAGGGTATTATTCTGTCTGGCCTGCTATCCACATTAAACCTCTGAGCAAGCTGGCTTTCCATCTACCACCTTATAATGATTCTGTGGCTAAATGCCCTCCACTCCACAATTTCCCCCAATATTTCAATTATTGCGACTGCACTCTGACCATGAGCAGGAACCCAGCTGCACACTCAAGAGTCATCAAGCTCTAAGCACTGAACACTCAAGCTCTTAGTTATGCTGATGACTCTGGCCAAAGTACAACAGTGGTTTACCATCCCACCCCCTTCTGGAAGGTGACACCCATGACAATGGTGACAACATTGGGAAACAGCCCAATTGCTGGAATGTATTATCTTCCCTGTGAGACAGGAAGATCTGAATGGCCCCAGAGGGGCATGGACTCTCCCCAGAGTACAGTACAAATTCTCTGGAAACAAAGAAAAAGATCCCTTACTCTTTTCTATGGCTTCTAACCAGGGAGCCACATGTCATGCAGGACTTGGCTTTCACGTAGGGACTCCATCTTGTCCAAGCAGCAAGGACAATGGAGAGAAGTCCCAACAATGAGAACTACAATAATGAAGATCTTACACTAATGCAACCTCAAGTAAAGCTAGCCTGTTTTAATTAATACATAGTTTAGGATAAGTTCAGGGTGTAGGGAAAGGTAATTGTGTATTTTTGCCTTTTCTCTGTACCCTTGTTCAGCCTGAATCTTCATATCTTTTGAATGTTCTAAAACTGATTTCTGGGAATGTATTTAGTCTTGCTATATGAAGTGTGGTATCAGGGAGGGGCAGTGGAATATAGTATCTCAAAACTGTAGTATAGTATATCTTTGGAATATAGTATCTCAAAATTGCAAAGTTGTGGTAGATCGCCTTTGCATGAGCATGTGGGCGGGTGCAGCAACTGGTGAAGCCTCTAAATTGTACCACAGCTATGGAGTGCTAGGCATGGGGCTCTTGTTTAGCAGAAGATACTCTCAGAACTGCTGGTGGCAGCAGGGGTTTCCCAGTTTGCTCTTGGCACCCCCAAGGAGCAAAAAGAAGGAGTCTCATCACCAAATGAAGACTTGGGATGGCCATGGAAGTTTTCAAAGCTCTAGGGGACCAACCAGTAGGAACAGGAGGGCCTTGTGATCTTGTTTCTTCACAAATTCCATACTGAAAAGGAAACATTGCCTCATTTAACAAATTGCCAAATATTATATGATCTCTATCTCAGTTCATTGAACTGCAGGCTGGTATTCCCTTCCTACTTACACTAAAAAGTGGGGGGGGGGGGGACAGCCTGTCCTGCCTTTGTTAACCACACAGCCTTCAGAGCATGAGACTGTTCATCCCATTCCCAGGGGGACTAGGAAGAAGAGATATACTCCTGAGGCAAAGCATCTTCTCACCCTTGTTGAGAGAATGGGACTGGGCAAGAGCTCTTTTTAATTCATCATCTTTGTAATAAAATCTAGTCTGTGGGACTCTTCTAAGGACACTGGCACTAAACCAGCCTTTCCCTGCCTCAGCAAAAGCACACGATTATATTCCTGAAGTAGGGGACATTAGAATTAGGAATGCCATCTATTTATTAAGAGGAAAAAACAACTGACCTTGAATAGGTTTGTAGCCATTGTGGCAGGGAAGAAGGGGATGCTGAAAGTCAAAGATTGAAAGAGCACTCCTCTGAGACTAGCTGATGACTGTAATGGGAATTGTTTTACTTTCACCATCTCTTCCGTGAGCTTGATGTTATACTATCATTATGGCAGGGCTCAAGCATAATGTCTTTGAGCCTGGTACAAACTTAGATTACAGCGTTCTCCCCCCTCCTCCAATGATATATACCATCTTTTGAAAGAAAAAATCTATTTTTATTTCTAACGTAAGTAGATTAAGCCCTCTTGGTAAAGTGTACCTAGCCTCCCCCCTCCCCCCCCTTTGCAGCTTGCTCCCTGCATCAGTGTGAGAACAATCTATGAGTAAACCAGATTCCATCTTGACCCTGCTGCTCCCCCGCTCCAATGCTAGCCCCAGAAAGCTTGCCTCTTGTGCAGGCAATGTCTTCCCGGCCAGCACAGTATCCTGCCAGTGCAATAGAATGTCTATCCTGGCATGAATTCAATATGCCAACATAACTTTTTTCCCAAATGGATTTAATAACAATCCTATCCTTGTCCAGCTGGCATAAGGGTCACACTGTTAAAATATGATTTCCTCTGTGTGTGTGTGTGTGAATGTGTGGAGGGGGGGAAGAGAGACTTTTTTACTGTGCCTGTGTAGTAGCAATTTTCAATAAATAATCACTTTGTCACAAACTTTTTTAAACCATTGTGAGCCTTAGCAGGAATATTGATTTAGATTTTCACAAGTTCACCATTCTAATTTTCTCCCAAGTCTGTTCCTAAAGGGAGACAGAAATTGAAAGCAGGATGGCCTGTGAAACCATGTTTCAGCTTCCATATACTGTGCTGATAATACCAAAAAAAAATTATTTTTTTCTTGGCAGCTGATAGTTTACAGTTTTTTATTATCTGCTGATACTACATTAGCTATCAAGAGCAACTGCTGTAATTGAAACTCATTCCTTTTTTGCAATTATATCCTATTACAAAACCTTACAAATTGTATTTGTAGGGAGAGTAGATTTTTGGCCTTCATAGTTGTAGAGACAGGTATGAAACTGGACAAGCTCTGTTTAGTTCTGCCATTTTCCTTCTAAGCTGCTTCAGGTACTGGAAGGGAGCCTGCCTGGAAGAAAAAGAAATACTTTAAAGCACTAGTGAGGAAAACAAGGCATTTCTCTTCAGCCACATGTTCCACCATTGTCTGTTATCCATATCTCTGAATCACCCTCACTTCATATGAGAATGAGAATAGAATAAACACACAAGAAGGCACTCATCACATCTAGGTTATCCCTTGGTTTAATTTAGCCCAAATGCTTGCTTGGGGTTTTTTCTCCCTACTGGAGACAATAGCAGCAAGAAGGGAGGCATTTCTGTATGCTCAGGACCCATCCCAAATTGTAATGGGGAGCATGCATACTTGAAAATTAAAGATAATAGATCTCTGTTCCTCATCACAGATCTAATCTGGTTTGGCCAAACTGTCTTTTCCTGTCCAGTTTTACTGACTACAATGCGCACAGATTGTTGAGGAAAGACCACCTGGCATCCAGGAGAGGCAAGTTCCTGGCTCTGACTCCAACTACACATTATAAAATCCTCATGTTTGTCAGGGAACACAAGACCTTTGTATGATATGCGCACTGGGAGTTTGGTGCCGCTCAGATGCACACCAACTTTTTTCTGTTTACAACCACACCATCTCTTCCCGCACGGTTTTCATGTCTCCAGAGGGCCACAGTTGGTTCTGCTGTGAAACTCACATGTAGCCATGTCAGTATTTTGTTTTTTTACCATGAAGTCAGTAGAGGCTCTGCAGGGAAGGTTAAATGGGTGGTGGAAGCTAAAGCCACTTCTCCCTGCATCTGGGAGGTACAAAACTCCCATCACACATATAATAACAAAGTCCTTGTGTTGTTCTTCAACAAAGGCAAAGACTTTATAATATGTAGTCAGAATCAGAGCCAGGTATCCAGGTGCTAAAATAAGGTCAATCTGAAAGATTCCTACCTTGTTGGTTTTCCAGTTTGGATTAGTTATAATAATTATATTAGCAAATGGGTTTAGGGCTAGGTAACATCTAAATGCTCTCCCCATCAACGTGCCATTGCCATCATGCTGCCCATATTGTGTGATGGCCCAATGTGCATATAGCATTTGCTCCGCTGTTTTACTAAAACAACATTGGAACAGAAATTCCCCTCTGCATTCCCCTCTGCAGAAATTCCCCACTGCACTTTCACTTTGACTGAGCTCTCGGTTTTACAGAACTGTCTGGGTAGATTTATGGTTGCAACTTTTTCTGTTCCAGTATGGGTTTGGTAAAACAACGGAGCAAATGCTAGATGCAGATTTGGCCAATGTTCCTAAATGCAGTCTGAGCCTCTAGTAGAAATCTCACATGACCTCTTCTCCATGCAGGATGCTTATAAGGAAAAATAATCATTCACATCTGAAAAACTAAACGTCCTCCACAGGCAAAGTGGCCACAGTAAGAGCCGTGAGAGTTAAGTTATTTTTGCTTGCATTAAAGCCTTCAGTTTCAAATGAAACTGAACTTTAATGGAGAGGTTACTGCAACCCAGGGGACCTGCAAAATTATTGTTGCTAGGATCCTAGCCAATCTTAACCTTGCCTGTGGCCATAGTTACTGGCAGTGTATTTGAATGGTGGCGTCCGATATCTGCATTTGCATTGAATTCCAACACACATGATGCCTGGGGGCAGCTGTTTTTATTTGCCTTACTGGCACAGTAGCAATGTCCCAGAAGGCTGCCGCACCAGCTAACATCCACTAAGGCACGGAGTGAAAAAAGCCATATTAAGTATTTGGAGCTGAAATTGGAGTACCTTGTAAGAAAGGCACAGTGGTGATTCCAATTTGTTTCTCTAGTCCCTCTCCAGGCAGTTTAGAGGATCAGCTCTGAAATTAAATTTCAAAGTTTTACAGACTCACAAGGGGCCTGGTGCATTATCTAAAGCAGATTTTGCAATAAAAATATACCATGTGTTGAAAATAAAGATGTTCCTCTCTTCACATCTGGAGCTGTCCTTTTTCGCAAGCTCATAAGATTAAATGTTGCCCTCGCATTTTTATGAGTGACAAATAATCTTCATCCAATAAGTTAATGGAATGAAGCAGTTCAATTTACTAGGGCAGTATAGCTGTAGTTCCTTTGGGGCTCCTGACAGTTCCCCATCAGATGATGCACTTTAAGTCAACCAACAAGGCTTGTGGGCGCCCCCCCCCCCCTGGAATTCACACAGAGTTTTTTTTAAGCAGGCAGGCAAAGATTGTGTCTAAGAGGGGGCACTATCCTAGCCTCTCAGGGTAGCAATGCATTTAAAGTTCAGAGACCTTCAGCTCAGCAGAGAATGAATAAGTAGTCCCAGTAATGGACTTGTAAATGTGGATGAAACTCCAGTTGATTTATGGGTTAAACAGAAGAAAGTGAAGGGAAGGGAATGTTGGCAAGAGCCCCAGGAAACAGAGTGCAAGATGCAAAATGGATGCAATCAGAGGTACATTTCTCATTTCGTTTGCTTGCAGAATCTCTCCCAAAGTACTCAGACATTATAAGAAATAAAGTGAAATTTTACCCCATTGCCCAGCCGCTCAAATTTCAACCAACATCAGTATGTGCCAGAGTTATTTCACTGTCTTCTTGCAACATAAGGAATCTATTTTATAGTATTTACTTAAACCTCAAACCACTACTTAGTTTCACTTGTCAGATTGGTGACCCTTAGCATTCTTAGTCAAATACTTGTTCTTCCATATGACAGCAACAACAGGGAAAAGTCATTTAAGACATCTGGCAAGCCTCTACTTGTATAAAGGTATCAGTGCTAATCCAGAGAATCCCTTAAGATATCCAAATCACCAGCCATTTTCACTACTTATCATTGTTGGCCATGTTATCTCGAGCGCCTCCCTTCCCGTGCATTTCAGAAATAGAGTGGGGCTCTATTTTAAAACTATGTTCCAAGATAAAAATTATTCGATTTGCTCTGTTGTTCCACTGAGAAAAGGGAAAGATCTCTGGCAGGTGGAAGACTTAGGGCAAACTACCTTTGTTCCAGGACAGCTCAGAGGGAACAATCAAATTGCAGGCATCTCACCTCTGGTCTAGCAAGGTTTTGGATTGCACAAATCAGTGTGCCCTAGTGGCTTCCCTTACTCAGAAGAGATTATAGTCTTCCTTCTTTAGGAATACAGCTCTCAAAAGGAGAGTGAGCCCTGAATGTATAATACAGTTCCACAGTAGGAAGATAACCAGGCAGGACAGCAGGGGGGGGGGATTAGCTATACCAGAAAAAAGGTGCTCTCTATTCTATCTCAGTGTATTCAAAGCCTTAGAAACAAGCCACACCATGGCACAGCAGACATGTCATAGAGACCAGGGTACTAAAAAAGTAATTAGGCCACTTCCATTCAAGCACAACCTGGGTGTGATTAAACTGTGTCAGAAGGGGAATTGGCTTTAAGCTTGACACCAAAAACCCAAATTAAATACCTGCCACTATCCTAATGGATATTTTAACCCCAGGTGTTTAGGGGACCAATGGAAATGACCAGATAAGAATCAGCTGGGTTTCATAGAATTCTAGGCACAACTTTCTATATATTAATACAAACTGAAAGAAAAGGTGGGGTCTGGTCAAAAAAAGCAAACAGGTCAAAAGAAAGGGTTTTAGTAAATCAGGACTCATCCTTGATTAAAGTTCTGTTTTGTTTTTTCTTTAGGAAAACCTTTTTTTTTCTTAGTAGAAATGTGCAAGAAATCTCTTGGTGCATGGAATCATAGTACCCCTTTCATTAAAAGAAACCTAAGACAGAATTTATCATTCTTAATGTCAGGACAAGCCTAAGGCTCTTGTCAGAACAAGGCTGAAAAAGACAATTTTAACATTGTATCTCCACTAGAAATCAGAGCTTACTTAGCTTAGGACATCCAAAGGTGCCCTGCATTGAGTTGGACCACTAATCCATTTAGCTCAGTGTTGTCAACTCCAACCAACAGAAGCTTTCCAGTGTCTCAGGATCTTTTCCAGCACCTGCTACCCTTTTCACCAGAGATGCCAGGGGTGGTCCTGGATATGAAATACAGGCTGTGAATGTGCTACAGGACCATACAGATCAGAAAACAGAAAGAATCACAAATAGCCTTGCACATCTGCTTCCTGACTGAAAACCATTGTGGGTACACAAGAGCACAAATCAGAACTGAGGAATTACTTTACAATCCCCAGCCCCATCTAGATGGTATCCACATATCCTGCACTATTTGCTTGGCACTGGTTGTGATGCACATCCTTATTAACTCTATGGGAGAAGGTATCAGATTTATGTCCATTTATGTTTTTTGCTTGGGGATTGAGTTCTTTGCCCACTGAAGACAGCAGCAGGGCATTGTTAATACATGACAGCATATATCACACTGGAGGATAAGCAAGTGGATGAGTCCAAGGTGACTGATGTAATTAGTTCCCCCATAGTAGCATTATAATGGCATGTGAATATCTTTTTTTAATCTGTATGTAGGAAATTATAGTGAGCTTCTTTTCCCTACCAAACTCAGCCTTTCCTCTCACACTATTGAAATACTGCAGTCCAGAAAGGCAAGCATTAAGCTTACTTGCAGATACCAGATGTGCTAGAAGTATAACAGGCATTTTGATTCCTTGAAGAGCCATGTGGATGAGGCCTGACATTCCAGCCACTTCCCTAGCCCTCCTTCCTTCTTAACAAGTGCCTGAAATGTTCTGACTTCTTGCTTAGCTACAGTCAGATAAAAGCCTGTTTTATACATGTTCCATTCTTCTGCTCTCTCTGTCAGGGAGATAATGGATTTGCTACCATGACATGTTGAGTTAATGAGAAGCTTTCCAAAACACTCAAAGATGAAATTTTCCTCCCTTGTAAATTTATAATCCCACTCAAAGTTCGCCTCCACCAGATATAAATGGTATCACTGTCTTGGCAATTCAGATGCTCCATTTGACAGAGAAGCCAGAAATTAAGGAAAACTGCCCCATCACCACCATCACCACCACAGATTCAGCCATGACTCAGTCTGCCCATGGTCAGTGTTCAATATGTAGAGCATTTGAGGGGGGGGGGGACGTAACTGCAAGAGGGAGAACTAACTTTTTAAAATGTTTCTCTCATCCATTGCAACATTAGACTGTGTGAGGCCCTGGGGTGATGGAAATCTTCAGCCTTCCAAGGGGAACCAATGGGCTGGTTGCACCTTGCTGATTTACACCTGGGATGAGGCAATTAGTACCATGCTGAATATAAGCTGCCTTTTAAAAATATTCCCTGCCTTATACAGCATGTGGCCCATGGGTGGGTTCCTCCCCCCCCCCCCCCAGCTCGTATCTGGCCCACAAGCAACTGGTTCTCATCTTCTTCCAGTGAGGTAGGCTAGGCTGAGAATGTGTGTCCAGACCAAGTTCACTCAGCACATTTCCTTTGTAGATTTTGGATTTTGGGGATTTTGAATTTAAACTTCCCAGATAGCAGATACTGACCACCAGGGCTATTTTTGGGCAGGAACGCAGAGGAGCAGCGTTCCGGCTGGCTCCGGAGTTGGCCACGCCTACAACCAAAACCTCTGGAATGTGTGGCTACAGAGTATGCTGCCCTCTCTACGTTACATACAAAAGGGAAAGGCGACATGTTAAAATGCCATCTTTCCCTCTGAGAGCCCATGGGGATTTCCTTGTCAATTTCACTCCCCACCCCCCACCCCACCCCCGGTCAGGTGAGAGTGAAATTGACAAGGAAAAGCCTCTCTCTGCCTTCCCTTCTCTAGCTGACCTGTGGCAGCTGGAAAAGGGCAGGCAGGGAACCCAGGCACGTTGAAAGTGCCTTTCTTTCCCTCCCCATGCCTGCCCTGTGCTTTCCCAGCCCTCCTGCCTAATACGCTAATGAGCTGCACTTTCGGGGGTGTGGCCTAATATGCTAATGAGTTCCTGCTGTTGGGTGTGGCCTATTATGCTAATGAGTTCCTGCTGAGCTTTTTCTACAAAAAAAGCCCTGCTGACCACTAGACATTGCTGTCTCTCTGTTCTTGCACTGCCTCATAGAAACTGTAGTTATTTCTCTGGGGAACACTATAGTTTTGTAGACAAACACATAGCCCTCAGTCTGTGTCATGGTGCTTTCACATGTTCTTGACCAGCACACAAAGCAACTTATGTACAAAAGCTCTCAATGCCCAGCCATTTCATGTTTTCCCTTGGGTCTTAGGCTCAGAGCATTGACCGTGAGATTTCTGTAATGAATGTCAGTAAATCAAAAGTAGGTTTACAACCTACAGATACGTATCTGAACAACACCTGAACAGCATACTCAAGATTGCTACAGCACATTGTCTCCAGATTTTGATGCAATAATTCAGAGCAAGAGGCATCAGTTATCAGAGACTGTTAAATAAACAAAATATTGCAAGAGTGCTAATGTTTTAAGTTTTAAAAAATATTTAATTGTGTTTGTCTGTGTCCTTTATAAAGTTTATATCTCCACTACCTGGCATTACATTTTATAACACACATTGCCTGGCCTGACAAGGTCTCATTTATGCAACATCCAGCCCTCATAACAAATGAGTTCAACACACCTATTATACAGTGTCCATAGGAAGCCGAGTACACTATATTTCTAACCATATTACATTGCTTAAAGCTTTTATGTATAAAATCTTTCTGTCATATCACATACTTTTCCCAGCTTTTTTGAACATCATGGGGAATGCATTCTCCTTCTGGAGCTCTGGAATTCCCTTATCTTAGAGCCAGTTTGGTGTAGTGGTAAAGTGTGCGGACTCTAATCTGGGAGAACCGGGTTTGATTCCCCACTCCTCCACTTGCACCTGCTGGATGACCTTGGGCAAGCCATAGCTCTGTACCAGCTGTTTTCTCACGGACAGTTGTCTCAGAGCTCTCTCAGCCCCACCTATCTCACAGGGTGTCTGTTGTGGGGAGGGGAAGGGAAAGGAGTTTGTAAGCCACTCTGAGACTCCAAGTGAGTGAAGGGCGGGGTATAAATCTAATCTCCTCCTCCTCCTCCTCTTCTTCTTCTTCTTTGATATTTTCAAGAAAAAGAACTCGTAGAAATGTATGGACATGAAGGAGACACATTAGCTGTAGGATTCTTTGTCTTTCAGAATCACTGATCCTTTGGGACCTTTCCAAGACTGTTTGGTGAATTTTTCTTTCTTTATTAAAATATCTATATGCTACCTTTCCCACTGACCACAATGGGTCAAGGTGGCTTGCAAAAACCTGACCTGCAAGCAACAATTAAAATAAAAACAGACAATAGAAAATTTACTACGGAACTTTCCCTCAACATGATACCATGCTTATAGGTAAATGACCAAATGCCTGACTGAAACAGATGGCTATATATATTATATATTAGTGAAACACGGATATCACAGTGGTCTTCCATACATTCACAGAGAGGGCATTCCACAGCAACAAGGAAAACACTGAAAAAGAGCAGTTACATGGTGTGGCTGATTGGGAAGCTGGAAGGGAAGGATCAACCAGGAGGAGGCCATGGGGGGAATCAGAACTTGTTGGTCGGGAAAATGGAAATGTTGGGGAAGACATAAGCAGCTCCTCCGTATATGCCATACTTGAGATCTAAATTGGCCACTGTGCATGGGGAAATGGATGAGAACTTGCAACTCACTTGTGACAGTTACACAGGACAAAGTGTGGAGACCTTGGACCCAACCTGTGTACTCTGTAATATGCTCTCTAATGTATTTGGAAGACCCTGTTGCCTTGAGCCCAACCAGCCATTTATGTGAACCTATAGCCTATGTCCTGAATAAGGCAGATTCAATTGAATACTTTAGATATACTGTTCACATCATAGATATCTGAGGGGGGGACTCCCGCCACCTCAGAACCCTAAATTTATTGCTATAAAGACTGCAAGCAGACAGGTGACATGATGTTATAGTTAACAGATTTTGGAGGGAGAGAGAGAGAGAATTATTTGGTTACATGATAGCAATTCACCTAGCCATTTTTTGAAAAACTAACAAACCTGTATATACCATGGTAGCTATGATGGTAATCAAGAGAAGTCGACAATTTCTAGGATAACTAAATCATACAAAAACTACATCACAATAATAAATTGTACCACAAAGGCAACATGCGAACACTAAAGAGAAACTATGAGATTTCCCTAGCAATAATGATGATTATCTCAAAAACAAAATCAATAATGTATACATGATGTATACCTATGTGAGCAAAAGGTAGGAAGAGCAGTTTGTAGATTCTGGATCTACTTTTTAGAGCAATCATTGGGAACCATGAGTATCATTAGCAAATCAGAAAAATGTGAACTTGTTTCCAAAAACATGGGATGAAAGCTACTCTGTCCTGTTTAGTACAGTGCATATACGAGAAAGTCTACATCAGCACTTTGGGTTCAAACCCAAGTCTTTTACAAGTGTATCAGCTGAGATGCAGTAAACTGACCAGAACTGATTCAACAGAAAGAGGGATTTATAAATTTCACATCAAAGTCACCAAACACAAAATGTAGGCTCCAGCCAAGATAACGTCTCCTCAGGCTCTCAGACTGCACAGATGCTTCCCCTCCATTGCCTGTGTCAGCTAGTGGCACCATGACATGTCAGTAAATCCCAAAAAATCAATGGGAAAATACTAAATCCACACAATCCCAATTATTACATAATACCTTAGCCATACCCTTCTTTAATACATAATTATCAAAAAATAACCACATTTTGGGATCTTTCACAAAACTACCAAGCTCCCGGACGCCCAGCAAAGCCGCTGACATCCAGCGGGCTGCTTTGCTGCCCTGAGGAAGATGGGGCAGCAACAGAGCAGATGCTGAGCATCCTGACATCAGTGGGGGTCGGAGCCAGCCTTTGAAAGGTCAGTTGCTTGCGTGCTCGGCCGGGGAAGACCTTCGAGCATGAGTGGAGAGCTCTGGGCTTACCTTTGGGGCCTGTCTCGATGAGCAGAGCAGCCAGTGCCATGTCACTGGCTGGAGCAGTGGGTGCCGCATCAGTGGTGGGAGGAATGGGTGCCACATCAGCAGCTGGAGCACTGGGAACCATAGTGGTGGCGGGAGCAGTGGGTGCTGCACCAGCAGCTGGAGCAGCAGGAGCCGTGCGGGCGGTTGGAGCATCAGGGGCCATGGCAGCAGTCGAAGTATCAGGGCCTGTGGCAGCTGAGGCCCGAGGCGGCTGTTATAGTCACAAGCATACAGATGAACACACCACTTTTGGGTAGGGGGGAATCCTTAGAGGGCTTTAGGTGAGGGCTGGCCAGCATTGGGTGGCTGCAGTTGGTGAAGCTGCATCGTTGCCACACACACACCCATTAATCGCCCCCAACCCATCTATTGCACCCCCCTTGCCCACCCACTTCCCGCCCCCACTATTGATAGTCACTGTCAGAGCAGTTGGGAAGTTTAGGTAGGGGGGTAGAAGGCCTTATTGGGAGCCCTTAAGGGCTGGGGGGTGACTTGCAGTGCAGCTGGGGTCATTGGAAAAGAGGTGGCAAAAAAGAAATTCAAATAAGGCTGCCCTTGGTGCATTAAGTAGGCATAGCAACAGTTTGGTGGCCATTTTGAGTGGGTAATTATAAGGAGTCCACATTAGGGTGACCTGGCTTATAATTTTGTAAGGTGGCCATTTTGATAAAAGCATTAGAGGGCAGCCATTTTGTGGGGCCCATCATGGATTAAAGAAGGCTAGGGCCAGGAGTGATTTGGTTGCTGCAGTATAAGGAAAATAGTTTACACAAGTAATAAATTTGAGATTAGTTTGAGATTAGTTATAAGTACAGCGACCATGACTTCTAGGAAGGGGCAAGGTAAGGCCAGCTCCTAAAAGGCCCCCGTCCAGCCAGCCCCCGTTATCCCATCTGAGGAGGAGGAGGATGACCCAGTTAATGCCCATTCTTCAAAGGCTTGAAGCGCTGGAAAAGGAGAGGGATATGCCTCCTAAGAGTGATGGGAGTACAAAAGCTAGGGGATATCCTAATGTTTCCTTTCAAGCTCAGGTGTTGGCCTGCTTGACTTTCTTGGAGGACAGAAGGGGTTCTGCTGCAGTAGATGATGTAGACACATCAGCACTGGGTCAGCGTGGACAGGGTACTGAGGAGCTGCAGGTGGAGGTATACAAGGGGCCCCCAAGGCAGGAAGGTAAGGAGGAGAACACTGGCAAAAGTGGGTCACTCTGGCTATGGGCCCTTGCCCTCAGGGTGCCTCTGGATCAACCATACACCTGCCACCGGTCACCATCTGCGACCACAGAATGATCTTTTGGGCAGCTCATCGGGCCAGGAGGACACCCATCAGCTCTCAGCTGGGCCTTAGTGAATGAGCAGCTGTCAAATGGTTGGGAAGGTGGGGCATGTGCTCCTTCCCCTGCTATTTGAAGAGAGAAGGGGGCCTCCTCCTCACGTCTTGGTAATACACTTGGGGGGCAATGATCTGGGGTTTGTGTTGCAAGCCGAGGCTGACCTTGTGAAGATAAGAGCAAGGTGGACCAGTGTACAGATAGTATGGTCAGCCATTCTGCCCCGCCAGGTGTGGAGGAATTTGGGGGACCCCAGGTGTATTGACCGTGCCAGGCATAAGGCCAATAGACAGATAAGAATGGGTTAGGGTTGTTTTTGTCACACCCCGATATATGGGTCGAGTTTCGAGACCTGTATAGGGCTGACGGGGTGCATTTGTCTGACAAGGGCAATGGGATATTTTTACGGGATTTGCAGCATGGGATTAGGTTGGCACTAGGATGTTGAATGGGGAGCAAAGACCAAAGCAGAGGTTTGGCCTTGGCTGTGGCAGGTTTGTGCAAGCAAGAAAACAGAACTGGTGAGCACCTCATGGCATATCCCGTTAGGGAACAGGAGGTCATCAAGAACTGCCTTTGGATTTTAAGGTCCAAGGTAGGGAATGATGATTGCCTCTGGGAACCTCTTAGGCCAGGCTCCTCCCTGCAAGTTGTAAGGCTTCAGGGGTAGGCGCTCCTAGGGGGCAACCAGCTTGCTGGGCTGCCGGTCACAAGCTAGATAGTTGGCTCAAGACTGGAGCTGGGTGACCCGCCCTTCAAGGGCAAGGAGGTTGATCAGGGAGTGATGCCTGCCTTGCCTGTTCCATGCTTGCTTAGTTGACTGTTGCTGCAATATTCTGTTTAGTTAATAAAGTGGCTCTTGTTTATTTCCAAACTGTTGTCTGTCTCATTATTCCATCTGGGGGGGCAACAGCAGCTACCAGCAGGTCACCACCAACTTGGAATAATTTCCAAGACCTGTTCACACCTATATCTCTACACTGGAAACCAATCAGAAGGAAGTGAAAACCTATACTTCAAAATAGTGGCAAATAATGGACTTGAGGAGACTCATGTGAAACTAAACCAAAAGGAAGGCTTGAGTGATACCTGCCATAAGCGCAGTTCCATCCCACAGATGACTCCAGGAAAAAAGAACAGAATTTTCAAGATGAGGAAGCGAACCAAAGGGAACACGGGAAACACCATAAATCTTTCTTTCTTTCTTTCTTTCTTTCTTTCTTTCTTTCTTTCTTTCTTTCTTTCTTTCTGTTAAGCAGATTTTAATTTAATAAAATTAAAGAAGTGTCGAGTACTACTAAGTAATCTGATTTGTAGTGATTTGTTGGAACACTAGAGTTTATTCCTTAGTGAACAACTGAGAAGAGTACTAGTGGCACATTATTACTATAGATATAGTAGATTCAGATATACTGATAATGTAATACTGTCTAGTATACCAGATAGGACATACTATAGTATACTAAGCACACTATTACTACTGCAACTACATCTAATAGCAAAATGAATGGTTTATGCTAATCACAAAAGCAGCACAACCAGGCCTCCCACTGACAAGGTACAGATTCTTACATACTTGATAGAGTCAGTTCAAGGAGGGAGAACGTAAGATGGGGAAGTTAGCCTGTTTGGCCCTGTGAGAATGTATAAAATCTTGCCACAGTAGATCTGTGTGTATGTGAATGGAAGGAATTTGCCTCAGATTTATCTGCCCTCCACCCAATATTTTGTTGAAGCTTCCCAGTTTATTTTTCCTTGTAGAGGGACTATAGAGTTGTTTGAAACATTAAAGTGGAAAATCCAGGGAAGTGACCCGGATTACCCCCAAGGGGATAAAGCCCACCGCCTCCCTACAGAAGATCCTGTATCTTAACGGGATCTTTTTCATCTGATTTTCATTAGTGAAGGCTGATAACAGTGAGTCTCTTGGTGAGTAGCCTGCAGCCCTGAATAGTTTGGCACACAGGACTGTGGTGCACAGATGTGAATTCAAGCTCTAACTCTGGCTCTTGTAGTTCCTGGTATATCTCCTATCTTTTTTGGGTTATAAAGAGTTGGCTTTGGGGAAACCTACTTTGCCTTGAATCTGCCTAAGAGTATTGACACTGTCATCCTCACAAATCACAAGGTCTAATCAAAATTCTACTGAAGGCTTTTCAACAACACTTATTCCCAGGAAAATGTTCTTAGGATTTCACTATGTTTACCTGAATGGATTCTATTCCCAGTGGACCTTGTGTATGACCTCTAGCCATGTTGCTGATAGCATAGTCCAAGTCTGCCATCTTCTTAGGAATGACAGACTTTGGGGGATGGAAGAGCAGACATAGAACAAAACAGTGTAATCCACATGTCATTAAGCCACACTAAAAGCTCATTTTATAGTTTATTTGGGAAAAGCAGCTTACAGTCATATTGGGAAATAATATCAGGACCAAACTATGGGTTATGTTTTTTAATAAGTGGAGAGCAAGTTTGCTGTACTTGACTCATTATCTCCACAGCAACATAGCAGCTCCTGGGAATGGCATTTTAAAGGTTGGCAGGGGTCCAGTTCAACTCAGGACCACAGCATGGGGGAGGGGCTTTTGCCTACTCCACCCCAGTACCATTTCCCCAAAACAA
The DNA here is from genome assembly GCA_029233225.1 of Lepidodactylus listeri. NCBI lineage: Eukaryota > Metazoa > Chordata > Lepidosauria > Squamata > Gekkonidae > Lepidodactylus > Lepidodactylus listeri. The sequence goes on along the minus strand of JARCFY010000005.1, from coordinate 59,461,401 downwards.
AACAGCCCTGGGGAAAATTATTTTCTCCATTTGGAGCTGTACATGCATGGAATACTGCATGTGCAGCTCCAAAACGGGGAAAGCACACACACACACACACCCCACCGACATTTCTGCTCTGGAAAATGCCCCCTCCCCGCCATGCTGTTGTCCTGAGCCAAACCGGCATCCAGCAAACCTTTAAAAAATGCCATTCCCTCCGGATGCTGTGTGGACATGACATGTAATTTGGCCCTAAGATAACACTACAGTTTGTTTTGAACAAATCCTGAATACAGTCCCATAACAACATTTCGAAATCTGTGTTATTCATATTATTTTCAAGCTGTTTTGCTATCAAAGTTTTCAGTGTGCCTGGCTCTTCTACTTAATACTGGAAGTCAGGAAAGGAAAAAATACTATTTAATATAATATACAAGATAGGGTAAGCCTCAGTGAGTGAATTATGAAAGCAGAGGCTTATTTGGCTAAGTATTGTCAATACTTCCAATTTCTGAAGATACAGCACATACTAAGTAATTTGTTTTCAAGGTCATATGCATCTGAAAAGCAATATTTTGGGAATTATGAGATTGAGGGGGAAAGCACTGAAATCCCCTAGTGTAGAATAAGTAACATAATACAAGTTGTCAAAATGCTAGGTCTGAGCCAAAAGTGGGGGAACAGATTTCATGGATGTATTTCTCCTCTCCTTCTTCATGGGCCAAAGCTGCAACCAATCATCAAACATCAGTGAACTTGTATTTAAGAAAAGGTAAGCCTTGGGGAAGTCTTTCGGGAACATGTTAGGCCCTTCTTCATGCTTGGGGCCAGCATCAGCATACTCTGAGGTGGGGACAGCTGCTGGGCCCCATGGCTTCTGGAAGCACCCACTGCCATCAACCTCCCCCCACCTACTCATGTGCTTCCCCTGCCACCCACACACCCTTCCCTCACCTGCTCACTTGCAAGTGTTCTGCCACTTGTACTCCTGCCTGCAAAGCAATGCCCTGCTTCATACATTGACCTCACAGCATCCCAGAGAGCATCCTACAGAGATCAAACAGTTCCAAACAGATCAGTGAATCTGCTCCAAAGCTTCATTGCTCCTTTCAGTGTAGAGATAACCACAATGCTGGAAGTGAAAAAGCCAAAGGCAGTAAACATGCTTACTATATAACTCTCCACTCAACAAATATGTCTACTGGAGGGAAATGAATGAATGTTTGCCAAAGTAGACAGCCCTCCAGGCCATCAGCACACTGGGACTCTTTCTGGTGGCCTTAAGGATCAATGTGCTCCCAATCATGCATGATATAGTTGCATTGCAAAGTGACAAAGGAACAGCATTATGCACACTATCCGGTTGTATTCCTGCTCCACGCTAAGACTAATTCTCTTAAGTTTTATTCCACCCTTCCTCCAAGGATGGCATACTCTTTGGATTTTTGTCCTCACAACAACCCTGTCAGGTAGGTTAGGCTGAGAGAAAAGGACTGACCCAAGTCATATGGTGTGCATCATGACCAAGTGGGAAGCTGAACCTGGGCCTCTCACGCCCTAGTCCATCATGCTAATCACAACACCACACCTGACTAATGAGACATGTCGCTGGCTCTCTAATTGTTCATGGCATGATGTGAGACATCCATGACTAGATCCCCTATTGGGGTTTTTTTAATGTCATTTTAGTTAGAAAAGGAGCTCTGGGAGCTATCAAAGTTAGGAAAGTGGACAAACATGTGGACAAGGGGGATCCAATAGATGTTGTTTACCTTGACTTCCAAAAAGCTTTTGATAAAGTTCCTCATCAAAGGCTCCTAAGTAAGCTCAATAGTCATGGGATAAAAGGACAAGTCCTTTTGTGGATCAAAAACTGGCTAATTAAAAGGAAACAGAGAGTGAGTATAAATGGGCAATTTTCTCAATGGAGGGAGGTAAGCAGTGGGGTACCGCAGGGATCAGTACTCGGTCCGATGCTTTTTAACTTGTTTATTAATGATTTGGAGTTGGGAGTGAGCACTGAAGTGGCTGGATTTGCAGATGACACAAAGTTGTTCAGGGCAGTGAGAACCAGAGAGGATTGTGAGGCACTCCAAAGGGATCTGTCAAGGATGGGTGAATGGGCATCAACATAGCAAATGGGGTTTAATGTGGCCAAGTGCAAAGTGATGCACATTGGAGCCAAAAATCCTAACTATAAATACCCGTTGATGGGGTCCAATCTGGCAGAGACTGACCAAGAGAGAGATCTTGGAGTCATAGTAGATAACTTAATGAAAATGTCGAGACAGTGTGTGACTGCAATGAAAAAGGCCAACACATTGGCTTCTCTTATGTTCTTAAGTGTTCTCTAATGATATAAAGAGATTGGCAATGGAAAAGATACCGAATTCCCATCTCTAGAAATGTTTTTAAGCTTAGTGAAGAAAGCTAGCAGATCAAATAACTGAGATGTTATTTGGTCCTTCTTCAGTTTAATGGGCATGATCATTTTTGTTTTTCATCTCCCAGACTGTATGATCCTGTATTTAAAAGGAGCAAGAATATTAGAAATTTATTTATGTATTTCATAAAATGGATTACAAGATGGATCACAAAGCATGATATACTTAAAAGCATATTTCTGTGTAAAGTATTGGCTATTAAATAAAGTGGAAAGATTTCTGGTCCCTTACAGGCAAGTCCTAATACGTTTTTACAGTCAAAAGATAGGAGAAAACATGTGTTAGAAAACTTGATATATTTGAAAACATTCCTCCATAAAACCTAGGCTTTTCCATGGAAAGCCTTCATTTCCAATGAAGTAATATGCACAGTTTACAAGCAACTCTTTGATTCTTGTTATGCTTGGAAATAAAGGAACATGTGCTATCTTTATCTTTTATGAAAACAGAGATTGTCATGAAATCCTGTTAGACGAAGGCCTTTATAAAGCGAGAGGAAAGAACAACAGAGAGAGCAATTCTACACAGGTTTTTGACCCAGAAAGACAAAAAGTGGAGCCATTTACACCATTCATTGGCCATTCTGGATCAGATGAGCAGAGATTTGGCTTCTGCTGTATGGGACAATATGGCATACCTCTCTATGCTCAAATGGTCCCTCAGAGGACAACCCTTATCATATGACGTAGTTGCCTCAGGCAATACATTTCAGAGAAGTGCCCCTTCTTCTTAGCCCGATCCCTACCTCTTGCATTGCTTCAAAATCAAACAGGATAAGGATATTGTAATATCTGAAGCTGCCGTATGCTGAGTGGTCCATCTAGCTCAGTATTTTCTACTCTGATTGGCAGTGGCTTTCCAGGGTGTTGGGAAATGAAGATCTTTCCCAATACTTCCCAACTGGAAATCCTCAGGATTGAATCTTGGAATGTCTGCATCCAAAGCACATGCTATGGTGAATTTCAATCGGATCTTTTGTCATTTGATATTTTGCTTCACCTATGAAAATGTCTAAAACTGGCATTGTTTTCCCACTTTAAAAAAAATCCTTGCCTGCAGAAATCAGCAAGTCAGGGCAAGTATAGGATCCATTCCTGGTTGATACCTAGCTACAGTGACCCATACCTTCATTATATCTAGTCTGGAGTATTGCAAAGAGCTCTGCTTGGGGATATGCTTGAAAAGTGTTTGATAGCAGCAACTAGTTCTGAACACTTCAGCTAAACTGCTGGTTGGAGGCAGCTAACAGGTGTATGTGACCCTGATAGTACAGCAATTACACTAGCTATCAGTTCACTCCCAAGCCCAATTCAAGGTGTTGGTTTTGAACTTTAAAGCTCTACATCAGAAGTGTTGAACTCATTTGTTATGAGGGCTGGATCTGACACAAATAAGACCATGTTGGGCCAGGCCATGCATGTCATAAAATGTAATGCCAGGTAGCGGAGATATAAACTTTATAAAGGACACAAAGGATTTTTTAACTTAAAAACATGCTTAAAACATTAGCACTCTTGCAATATTTTGTTTATTTAACAGTGTCTGATAACTGACACCTCTTGCTCTGAATCTGGAAGCCGCAGCTAGTGCAGAATGCCATGGCTAGGCTTCTAATGGGTCTTCCTAGATAGGACCACATCCGGCCTGTGCTGAAGACACTGCACTGGCTGCCAATAGCATACCAAATTTGCTTCAAGGTACTGGTACTCATCTTTAAAGCCCTATATGGCCAGGGTCTGACATACCTGAGGGACCACCTTTCCCCATATATACCCCAGAGATCCTGGGCCCCAAGGTTTCCAGGCTTGCTGCTACCAGGGCCAGGGCCTTCTCAATGGCGGCTCCATACTGGTGGAATGAGCTCCCAGAAGAGATCAGGGCTCTGTGGGATCTTTTAAATTCTGCAGGGCCTGCAAGACAGAGCTCTTCCATCAGGCTTTCAACTAAGGAGCCACCCTCACCACTACCAGCAGCAACCATGGTTATGGGCCTGGCCCCAGCTCTGAGATCGAGCCATACCATCGTGCGACCTAAGAAGATCACTGAGTTGGAAACTGTCTGTTTGCTTACATCCTATAGCAGTCCATCTTAATCAATGAAGAAATTATTACTAGCATTTTATGATTTTATGTTTTATTGTAATTGACTTTTAAATGATTTTATGTGGATTTTATGGTATTTTGTACCGACTAATGTAAGCCGCCCTGAGCCAGCTTGTGGGGAGGGTGGGGTACAAATTGAATAAATAAATAAATAAATAAAATTACTGCATCAAAATGTCTGTGCTGTTGCAATCTTGAGTATGCTGTTCAAGTGTGTATCTGTAAGCTGCAAACCTACTTTTGATTTATTGACATTCACTACAGAAATCTCATGCTCAGAGTTCTGAGCCTAGGGCCCAGGGGAAAACATGAAATGGCTGGGCATTGTGTGCTTTTGTACATAAACTGCTTTGTGTGCTGGTCAAGAACATGAGAAGGTACCATTATTAGAGAAGAAGTCAGAGGTATCAATTACATGACCCACAGGCCGGATCAGGCCCCCAGAGGGCTTCTGTCAGATCCACAGTGAAACTGCCTGTCTCTTGCTTCTTCCAGTTCTGCTACTCCTGCTGCACCATAGCTTGCTTTGCCAGACTCTCTCAAGTCACTCAGGAGAGATAGATAGGCAAGCTTCTGTTCCCTGCACTGGCTGAGGTTCCTCCCCCTGCCAGGAAGAGAGAGGGAATGAGCCAGAGCTTGCTTCCTGGCCAGGCTGCCTCAGTTGCACAGGAGACAAAGGCAAGCCTTTCTTCCCCTCCATTGGCTGAAGCTCCTCCCCAAAGGGAGGGAAGGAGGGAGAGTTTACTTTTCTTGGCTGCCTCAATAGCATGGGGAAAATACAAAGCACCTTTAAGACCAACAAAGTTTTATCCAAGGTATGAGCTTTTGTGTACCTTGCTACAGTGTGTGTGTTTTGTTGGGCTTGTTATGCTGTGGCTCTTCTGGATGCAACTGGGTCCCCCCTCCTTTTCAATGTATTCATGCCCTCATGATCCAATCTTTCTCAGTAGGAAAGCAATGTAAACTATTTAGATGAGGAATAACAACAAGCAAGTGAGGTGGATTAGGCTTAGAGTGTGTGTCCGGACCAAGTTCACCCAGCGAATTTCCTTTGGGGATTTTGAACTTAGACTTCCCAGATAGTAGGCTGATACTGATCACTGAGGAAGACTATAGTTTTGTAAACAAACACATAGCCCTCAGTCTGTGTCATGGTGCCTTCACATGTTCTTGACCAGCACACAAAGCAATTTATGTACAAAGGCTCACAATGCCCAGGTGTTTCATGTTTTCCCTTGGGCCCTAGGCTCAGAACTCTGAGCATGAGATTTCTGTAGTGAATGTCAATAAATCAGAAGTAGGTTAACAGCTTACAGATACACTCTTGAACAGCATACTCAAGACTGCAACAGCACGACATTTTGATGCAGTAATTCAGAGAAAGAGGTGTCAATTATCAGACACTGTTAAATAAACAAAATATTGCAAAAGTGCTAATGTTTTAAGCATGCTTTTAAGTTTAAAAAATCCTTTGTGTTTTGTGTCCTTTATAAAGTTTGTATCCCCACTACCTGGCATTGCATTTTATGACATACATAGCCTGGCACAACAAGGTCTTATTTATGTCAGATCTGGCCCTCATAACAAATGAGTTCAATACCCCTGGTGTAAGTAATGGATCACCCAGCAATGAATGGCATAACCACCCAAAATTCGGCAAGGCCAGCTGAAAGTGGTTGCTTTGACCAGCTAGCCTGAACATCCGATATGGTCCATGTCCACGACAGCTCCAGTTTTGTCCTTAGAACTCACCTAAATGTCTTGAAGGAATGATCCATTCAGACACACAGTTTCCTATGGGAAGTAAGCCAATGACATGATGGGGCTCTAAACATGGGTTCTTTGTCCTGTCTCTGTCCATGCTGGAGGAACAAGGAGGAAATCTGGACCCTGGTTTTACCTCTCCGGCCACAATGTATTTACATTCAGTTTCAGTTGGGAATGCTTCTTGGCTAGTCTGATGTGTTTGTGCTTTTATTTTCTCTTTGCCTTTTCTTTTCCTGAGTCAATTGACTGCCAAGTTTGGATTGTTGTTCCAAAATCTGCCTCATCTAGAATATTAAGAACTGGATTTAACATGCTGGTTTAAGGCCTTAGGCAACTTCTCCTGGTTGGCACCTGTCTGACAGGTGAAGATTTCTTCTGTGACAGCAAGAGCTTTTTCTACTGTGACAATGGGTCGGTTTGTAGGTGTAAAACAGCAGCGTTTCAGAGAAAAGACTGTAAATTGGGAATAGGGATTGCTGTAATTTGTTATATTTCTGATATGTTTGATTTTCAGATGGTGTATTGTTAAATAATTTTCTTGTTAGCCGCCTTGAACAGATGAACTAGCTGGATACACATTTTAAATAATCAAATAAATTTACAGATTGCTATTCCCATTGGGAACAAATAAATGATTGGCATCCTGCCAAGTCCAGTCCATGATGTTTCGGATTCATTGGTAAACTGCCTATTAGTAAGATACCAGAAGTGCTGTAGGTTCCTATGTCCTGTCTTGTGAAGAGGATAGGATTTCAGGTCCCAACCCCACCCCAAATAGTGCCTGAATATAAGTGCAAACAACTCTAACCCAGCTCCCTAACCTAACAAATGGCCTTGGGTGAAAAAAACATAACATGTGTTAAAGAACAAGGGCCATAGGCCCAGGCCCGTAGCCAGGATTTTTTTGTTGGGGGGGGCATTTAAATTTTTAACGGGGTAGCTAAATTACAGTTAATTAAATTAATCTGAATGCCTGTCTTTAAAGGGGGATACTCTGAGCCTGTTTCTAGTCCTTCCTTTCAAGGGACAGGGCAGGAAGCATGTCAGTTCCTAGGGAAAAAATGCTCAGAGGCTGTTTAATTACCTTCAGAAGGCAATGCCTTTTGAGCTCCCTTCCACAGAGCAAGAAAGCTTAGAAGGGACCTCAAGAGCTTAGTTTGCATGTTTCCTAAAGGTTCATGGGAATGCTTTTGAAAGACTCACCATGACCTAGGTGGTATACAGCAGGACTGGGCTAGCAGAAAGGGGGCTTGTTGGAGACGTATTGAAGGTGCCACTCTTGAGTGCCCTTCTGAGCTTTCTTGCTCTGTTAAAGGGAACTCAAAAAGCATTTAAATGCCTTCTGGGCTATCTTTTCCCAAGTCCCATGATGCCCCCCCCCCCAAGAATTCCACAGTGGGAGGGAAAGGAAAGCCCTGCTGCCTTGTGGGGGTCTCTCCCCAAAGATAAGTTTTCTGGCATAGCTATTTGTGGGGTGGGTTTTTAAATTAAGGGGGCAGGGCCCCAAAATGCCTCACTGTAGCTATGGGCCTAGGGCTTGGAGGGAAATGGAAGGGACAAAGGGGGACACAGAGCAGGGCTAGCACTGAGAAGTGGGAAAGCTAGTTCGAACACTATTGGACCACATATTCTTAAACAGTGCTCTGTCTCTCAGAATGAAACACAAAGATGTAGGCAGGAATGTTTGGCCATTTGCCTATTTAGCCTTTATATAAAAAACCCCCATAAAATCAAGTATGTTTTTTTAAAAAAAACAGCAACAGGAGAGATTATAATAAAGCAACACATTTTGCTCAAGGAGTTGGAGATTAACACCAGTGAAAGACCCAGCTCTGGCTCTCAACCACAGTACGTGACAAAAACAACAAAAGACTGTCGCGAACAATGGGCTCACTATTTAAAGCTGGTGCCTTGTGCCACAGTGTTGCAGCAGCATGGGGAATAGGAACTATAGAATATAAATGGTTTTTAGTTGGATACAAAACTGTTTTAATTCTAGGAGCTTGTCAAAACAATCTCTGAGGCTCTCCCTGACTGAGCTAACTGGGCAGAACGATAAGATAATGAAATAACTGGGTAGAACAGATAAGATAATGAAACAGACGGTATGTTAGAAAACAGAATGTCACTGATTGTAGTCTGCATTTAAAATATTCCAAACCCTAGAGTTGAGTGGGGTTATTTTTCAGTAGCTACACAATAAATGCTTTGCCACTACAGTTTTGATATGAAAACTTCTGGGGGTTTTGAAATGGGGATAAGGCAATGATTCCCAAATGGTAAATTGTGACCCACAAGTCAGACACAGGAATTTCATGGTGGGTCAGCACAGTTGCATGGGGGTTCTATAGCCAAGGTCTACTGCTTCGTCTGCTGTAGCCGTTGACTCACTCATCTCCAGTGTTCTGAAGCCTGAGATGAAAGAGGTTTTACTGCACCCAGCTCCAACCTGTTGCCCTGTTCTGCAAGGCCTCGGTCCAGAACAGGAGGGGTACACAGCTCCCTAGTCCTTTGGCCCTCACTATCTGCCCCTTGCAGTAGGAAGCTGGCAGGTGAGCGTGCTCATCAGCCGCCTTCCTTAGCTGTCTAGACAGGGTCGTGCATATCATACAGAGTCATTCAACCTCCCTGGCCTCTCACAGGAGTGTTCCTTTCCACAATAGGCTGGGTAGCAGTACCAATACCCATCTGACCCATCCCCAGTCCCACGAGTCACTGCTGATATTGCTGGATGCCCTTAGCAGTGCTCAAGACTACTGCCACCTTCATCAGGTTACTCACCACCCCTGACACTGGTCCAGAAGAGCTGCCTATTGTCCAGAGATAAGTCCGCACCCCCAGACACAATTCATTCTACCAAATGGAGTTTTACTTAAAACTGGGTAACTTTTTGTTGGTCTCCTTCATCGTGGAAATTAACATGTAATCAGTTTCTGTTAGGGTTTCCAGGTCTGGGTTGGAAAATACCTGGAGACTTTGGGGGTGGAGCCGGGAGAGGGTGGGGTTTGGGGAGGGGAGGGGCCTCAGGAGGGTACAGTGCCATAGATCCCACCCTTCAAGGCAGCCATTTTCTCCAGGGGAGCTGATCTCTGTCAGCTGGAGATCAGTTCTAAAAGCGGGAGAGCCCCAGGCCCCACCTGGAGGCTGGCAACCCTAGTTTTTGTAACTGATTATTCATATGCCCTGCTTCTACACCATCATTACTTGGTGTTTAACACTGAATATATAATAGCACTCCCCTGTCCAAGTTAGCCTAGGCTAACCCAATCTCAGAAGCCAAGCAAGGTTGGCCCTGGTTAGTAGGTAAATGAGAGACCATCATGGATATCTGTGGTCACTACACAGAGGCAGGAAACTGCAAATCACCTCTGTTCATCTCTAGCCTTGAAAACCCCATGAAGGGTCACCATAAGTCAGCTGTGACTTGACAGCACTTTGCAGCACCACCATATAGTAGACGGGCTCACAACAATGGACCCCATGTAAATGTATGACTCATTGGGGACCAGATGCAATAGAGGTTATTATCCATGTAGATTTAATAGTTGTGTACAAGAGGGAGATTTGATAAACGCAGAATGTCACATCCCAGCACTGCAGAGGTGAAAAAAGCCTTATTCATCCCAAAATCCCTATTCTAAACATCTACTAAAAGTACAAGGTTACTTTTAAATGGTCATAGATGGTCACTGTAAAGTCATCTTACAATAACAGATAAGTGTATGAATCAGCTCTGTAAACTTCCCTTTTCTAAATGATTTCCTAAGGGAATAGCTGCGTTAGTCTGTTGAAGGCCAAACAAAGAGCGTGATTCCACCTTGAAGACAAAAAAGTTTATTAGAAATGTCACAGACTTTGTGATTAACAGGCCTGGAAGGTGAACATGCCATGTTCAACACTCATAACACTCATAAACCAAGCCTTGCCTTGCCACCCTTCATCTCAAATAACTGCTGAACAACTTTGCAGCTGCACAGTTACCATGATGTTTCAGTTTCATTTCCTTTTTCCTTGCAAGTCCCTTTTGTGTCTGTACAGTAGATGAAGTTTCTCTTCTCACAGGATCATGGAGGATGGGGTCACATGATTAAATGCCAGGGGACGGGATTATGACTCCCATACACCTGTGTGAAAACACATATACCCAAAATCACTTCGATGAGAATAGCAAATCTTGCTACTCAAGCCATCAAAGTTCCCCTTAAGCTAGTCTAGGGTTGCCAGCCTCCAGGTGGGGCCTGGGGATCTCCCACTTTTAGAACTGATCTCCAGCTGACAGAGATCAGCTCCCCTGGAGAAAATGGCTGCTCTGAAGGGTGGACTCTATGGCATTGTACCATGCTGAGGCCCCTCCCCTCTCCAAACCCCGCTTTCTCCTGGCTCCACCCCCAAAGTCCCCAGGTATTTTACAACCTGGACTTGGCAACCCTAAGCTAGTCAGAAGAACCCCATCAACAGGAGCCACCATCTCTTATTTTAATCTTATTTCAATAGTTTGGGCCTACTTCTGTCTGTGTGCAGCTTTCCCATTATATGTAAGAACAAATTTATCTCCTTCCTTAAATCTCCTTCCACACCATTGGTGTCATTCTGGAAATGAGCTTCCCAAATAATGCTAGTGCTGGATCAACTGGAAGAAAGCTAAATCCAATCGACTACCGTATTAATGCATGCACTACAGGGCAGTCCTAAACAAAGTTATGCCCTTCTAAGTGACATGTGCAAAGCTGCTCCCCATAGAGATCCCAACCATGTGTTCCCCTTTGACTCCTGCCCCCTGCACATTGACTCCTGACTCCTGCCCCCCTGGATGCTAGTAGAGGCTGGGCAGAACATCCAGTTTGATATCAGAGGCAAGTCCATAGGAATGGCACAATCTTCCAGTGCTGTCTCAAACAAGGAACACCTGCCTAAATGCTCCACAGAGCTAATTAATACATGAGCTTTGCCTAGGCTCCTGAGCTCCCCTCCCTTCTGACCATAATTAATGAGCCAGATTGCCATTACAATAACCAGGGGATCATGATTCCAGCTTAGCCTTTCCACTTCACAATATAAATCAATCAAGTTGCTGCTAGATAGAGCTTCCAACCCTGCCCCAGCCATAGTCAGATTGAGAACATCTCAGTGAGTACATCTCAGTGATAGGTGCAATCAGGCCTGTACACAGCCTTTGTCAGCCTTTGTCAGACTGAGTACATCTCAGTGATAGGTACAATTAGACCTGTACGCAGCCTTTGTCACTGACCTAAGTCTATCCTCAGTCCCAGTAATTCAATCACAAACACCTTCAGTGTGGTTCCCTCGTGGAACACCTTTGGCCATTACTTTCAAACCCACCAACAGAATTCAGAATTTCAGGCTTGAGTCCAGTCCTGTCTATGCAAAGTTCCTGCTCCCAGTTAATATATTTAAAGGACCATAACTATCTCCCTCCAAATCTCCCACCCTGGTCGCTGGTTCTGCACCTAAGCCTTCTGTCCCAGCTTCATAGTTGACTTCACCTCAGATCTACCTTTTGTCACCTTCCCAGGACTGAACTCATCAGACTGTTTTTCTTTGTCTCCCTCTATTTCTCCACAGCACTTTGATTCACCTTACTGCTAGCCAGTCCTATGTCCCTGGTTTCCCTTGATAGGCAATAGCTAGTGGGCAAGTCGGCTTGTATAAAGATTTTTATTAGTTAATTGCATGCAAGTGCATGCTGAAATACTGTTCCATTTTGTATCTTGCTAGGGGATGACGCTGATGCTGGTGATTGTCACAGTCAGATATTTGACTAGTAGATGGTGCCATTCGAGATCTAGCCAAGTTCTTGGGAATTGCAGATATATCTTTGCAGGATTCTTGCAGCAACACTGTCTTCTGGAGCTGAGCTGGTGTTATTTGTTCAATGCCCAGAATGTCCAGGTGTTCCTTGAGACTTCTAGGCACCGCTCCAAGGGCTCCAGTGATGACTGGCACAATGATCACCTTCTCCCAGGGGCATTCTAACTCTATTTGTAGGTCTTGGTATTTCATAATATTCTCCTGTCCCTTTTTTTCTGTTCTGCTGTCTCCTGGGATTGCAGTGTCAATGATCAAAACCCTATTTCTCATTTTTTCTATAATTGTGATATCAGGAGTGTTATGCTCCAGGTATTTGTCTGTTTGTAATTATAAGTTTCAGAGAATCTTTGTTTCCTCATTCTCCATTATCTTGTCCGGTTTGTGCTCCCCTGAATTTCTGGCTGATGGTACACCATACTTCTTGCAAATATTCCAGTACAACATAGCTGCAACTCTACTGTGATGTTCTTTATAGTCAGTTTGAGCAATTTTACTGCAAGCACTGACCATGTGGTTGACTGTTTCATCCTTTGTCTTGCAAAGGTGACATTTGCTGTTATCACTGGTCTTCTGAACCTTGCCTTTCATCAGGGGTCATTTCGTAGAAAAAGAGGTGCAGGAGCTCATTAGCATAACTCATTTGCATAACTCATTTGCATATGCCACACCCCCTAACATGCCGGAAGTGTGTCAGAAGGCAACACCCACCCCTCAGGCTCCACTCCACAGGTGAGTGAAACCGACCTGCTCTTCCTCCATTCCCTTCCCCATCCAATATTTTGTGCAATAAAAATAAGTGTAAAGAACACACCCTCATTCTCTTCCTGCTCCCTTGAAACCACCAGGTTTCAAGTAGACTTGAGATACCCAGGACATGTGCACCACCCATCCCTTCCCCTTCCCCTCCCCACAACAAGACACCCTGTGAGGTAGGTGGGGCTGAGAGAGATCTTTTGAGAACTGCTCATGAGAGAACCGCTCTGAGAGAACTTGTGACTGGCCCAAGGTCACACCAGCAGCTGCATGTGGAGGAGTGGGGAATCAAACCCGGTTCTCCCAGATTAGAGTCCTGACCACTACACCAAACTGATGGGGTGGAAGCTGCTGAAGGGTTGGTGAAATTTCTCCAGTACTTATGTGCCATGTGCCCAGATAAAAAATGGTATACGTAGAAAATCCCAGATTAGAGTCCTGACCACTACACCAAACTGATGAGGTGGAAGCTGCTGAAGGGTTGGTGAAATTTCTCCAGCACTTATGTGCCATGTGCCCAGATAAAAAATGGTATACTTAGAAAATTTATATGCCACCTTGAGCAAGTCTCTGGAAAAGCAGCACACAGTCATAAAAGGAACAATGATAAAATTATCAATATTAAAACAAAACATTAAAAACAATAAAGACCCTAGCAGGGCTTTCCCTGGGGCGCTGTGCCTCTTCACTGCTCGGGGAAGCCGAGGAGGGGGCGGGGCTTGGTCATGTGCCCGCCCCCTGGGCTCCTCACTCCCGGAGCTGCGCTCCTGTGTGCTCCTGCTCCAACGGACCCCTGCCTTTCATACTGATTGTTTTGAGTGCCTGCTCTTTTGCAGCTAGAGCGAGTTCTTCCATTTCTTTCTTCAAGTGCCCATTTTGGAGCCACTTGCAGGTATTTCACCATCTACTTTTTTTTCTGTGTCTTTTAGATATTGCCTATGCAAGTGCTTTTCCTTCCAGTTTTCAAAGTGAGTTTTGATTTCAGTCTTTTTGTAATCTTCTTTGGTTTTTGTTGTGTTAAAGAAGTCTGGTACACTTCAACTAGAAGCTTCTCTTTGCTTTTCTTGGTGTAGTCATTCAGTGCTCATATTTCTTCTTCAACTTCTTGCTTAACTTTCAAGAGACCTCTTCCACCTAATTTTCTTGTTAAGTAAAGACAATCAACATCACTTCTAGGGCACAGTGAATCATTATCTTATGAGTTCTGCAATCTATTGCTTCTAATTTGGCTTGTTCCCGATTGATAATGCCAGCTGTGTATCTTAAAACTGGGACTGTCCATGTGTTAATTACCTTTACTGTGTTGCCTCCATGTAATTTTGTTTGCAATACCTTTTTAATCCTTAGTAATACTCCTTGGCTGTATTTTTTTTAAAGGGTATGGTTGATATTGTCCACTTCCAAAATCCCAAGGTATTTGTAGTTTTCTTCAAAGCTCAGTGTTTTCATGTTGTTGTTTGGCATCTTGATTTCTTCTTGTTCAACTATCTCCTTTTCAATACTAATGCTGCACACTTGCCATGACCAAATTCCATTGCTATATCTTTGTTGAATATTCAAACTGTATTTAGTAATGAATCAATTGCTGATTATCACTTTCTATACATTTTCAAGTCATCTTGTTAAGCCAGATTGCCTCAGTTCTTTATCACAGGTGTGGGGAATTATGATTTAAAAAGGGCAATTGGCATATAGCACAGGGACATAACCTTTGTATACCAGAGTCAGAATTACCAGAGCTCGTGAATAGACGAGGAGACCATGTTGCTGTGATAACTGGTCTTTTACTTAATAATTCTCAAGCACACACTTATAACTAGCACACATACACATGAAATACAGAAGTAGGAAAAATAGGGTAGGGAAAGATCATGACTTTTGCATTAGCAGGAGTATAATTGGTGGGTGATACGTTGGCTGCGGTCACACACACTAAATTATCTACTTTCAATCCACTTTCAATCCACTTTCCAACTGGATTTTGCCAGTCCACACAGCAAAATCCAGTTGGAAATTGCACTGAAAGTGAATTGAAAGTGGATTGTTTAGTGTGTGTGACCACAGCCGTTACCTGTCCGGTGAGATGAGTAAACCATGCAGTAAAAAAAAGGAAGAGGGAGTGGATCGTGAGGTGGCCAGCAACACATGTGGAGTGGTCCCAAACTGATCAGGGATGGAACCTGAAAGTTGGAGGGTGAGAAAGGTAACTGCCTGTGCAGAGTGTTCATCTTAAGCAGCCACTTTGTGACCTGAAGCAAGAGCTGGGCAGTCACTGGTTTCCAGGAAATGTAGAGGGCAAAAACAATACCTTGGATGGATAGGACAAAAGAAACAACCACTGGACAATTTGGGGTTGATGTGCAGGAGGGAGTGACACCTCTTGGGACAGGTGTAGAACAAGAGAAGGGAGAAGGAGGGTGCAATCACTTTAACAATTTGGTGCTTGCCATGGATCGGTGCCATGGATCGGTGGCAGGGTGGCTCCAGTGCATCTTTTGTTTCTGGCTGGGCAACAGTATTTTTTTTCAAGGATGGGGAAGGAATGTGCTGCATGATGGAGAAGCGATCCCTTTATGGCTGCTGTGCAGGAACATCTGGCCTCTTCCAGAACATGGCTCCTTTCTGATCTGCTGCAGCTTCTGTGTTCATGGAGACCAGGGCTGCCGGTCTGCATCGCAATGCTTGTATAGATGCAGAATGGAGCATAAGCAGAAGTCTTCTATAGTCCTGGGTCCAGATCTGGCTTTGTATACGCCTGTTGCAAGCCTGCCCTGGCCACAGTATACAGTCCACAGTCCCGTATGGGGCACCTAGCTTAGGACCACAGCTCTGTCCATTGTCCTGGCACTCAATTCACAGTCCAGCAATGCACTGAGAGTAAAAGAGTCTTTTTAACAGTGCCATCTGGAATGGCTTCTTGGCAACGGTCTATATACTATAAGGATTAAATCTTTGGGCCTGTCTTTGAATGCTAGCAGGGGTCCTTTGGGGCCGGAGCGAGGTGGAGCGAAGCTCCACCAGCTCAGGAGTGGCCACTAGGGCAGCCACGGGCCGAATCAGATTCTCTGATCTGATTCGGCCCACCGCCGAATTCGGCAACTTTAAAAGTGACTGGAGGAGAGGGGGTTTGAGGGAGAGGCTCCAAACTTGCAGGGTAGCTGCTGGGGCCTCTCCTCAAAATACCCACCAAGTTTCAAGAAGTTTGGATGAGGGGGTCTAATTCTATGGGCCCCCAAACAGGTTGCCCCCATTCCCTCCATTGTTCTCTATGGGAGGGAAAAAGTAACATTTTTCCCACTATAGAGAACAATGGAGGGGATGGGACAACCTGTTTGGGAGCCCATAGAATTGGATCCCGTGGTCCAGTCTTCTTGAAACTTGGTGGGTATTTCAAGGAGAGGCCCCGGCAGCTACCCTGCAAGTTTGGAGCCTCTCCCTCAAACCCCCTCTCCTCCAGCCCCTCATATACCCTATGAGTTTTTGCCATTGATTTCAATGGCCCATAGGGTATAATGGGGCTGAAACTGACATTCCCTTTCTGACACACTTCCGGTGATGTCAGGGGACATGGCATATGCTAATGAGTTATGCTAATGAGCTCCTGCACCTCTTTTTCTATGAAAGGACCCCTGAATGCTAGTATCCTAGGCCTGTGCTGTTCAGAATGGTTGTGATTGGTTTTAGGGCAATGACAAAGAGCAGCAGTCATAGTGAGTTTCCTTGGAAAATTCCTTGTTTGATATTAACTTTTCCAATTTTGTCTCCATTCACTATAACCTAGTGTTCCAAGGGCTCCAGTGACAATTGGCATGATGATAACTTTCTTCTCCCAGAGGTGCTCTAGCTCTATTTGTAGGTCTAGTAATAGTAGTAGTAGTTGTAGCAGCAGCAGCAGTAGTAGTAAGAATTATTTTCTCTGTCATTCTTTTGGAGTGCTTTGCCAAATCAAGATCCTGGTATACACTAGATAGATTGATCTCAGTTTAATTAATTGCCCCAGTGATGCATGTCTGACCAAGTATGTGAACAGGATGCTCTGCATAAAACAGGTTCTACATGTGCACCAGTTTGGGTAACATTAGTCCGTCAAAGTCAGTGGGCTCTGAAGGGTGTAATTCTACTTATGATTGTAGAAGCAATCTGCTCAAAATGTCCAGATAATTTCCTCAGGCTTCTTTATGAATATTGTCTCCATTATCCTATTAATTTGCTTGTGCGACCTTCATTCTTTCCCATTCCTTTGCCTATGTGTTATCATACCACTTCCTATCTGTTTAACTTGGCTGTCTATCTCTTTTATGTCCATCCTTCTGTGGAACTGATTTTGATCCCATTGACATCTCTAACAAAGCCTGATGTTCCTCTATCATGTATCCTCCCGAACCCACGCATATTCATGCATAACTAAGGTTAGACAGTGTTACTGATGCAACAAACATGAGGTTAAGCAAACTCTGGAGGGCAGCGGAAGACAGGAGGGCCTGGCGTGATGTGGTCCATGGGGTCGCTAAGAGTCAGACTCGACTGTGCGACTGAACAACAAAAAAGGCTTAATGTGTCCAATGGCACTTACTCCCTGGTAAGTGTACATAGGATTGCATTCAAAATGCATTCGACTTAAATGAATAACATTAGAATACATTCAAGTACATTACTGGTCATTTGCGTTATTGTCAGTAATTGACACTTCTGCTTTATGTAACTCTGCATAATATATACTCTAGAAAAGGAAACAGTATGGAAAGGAATATATTCAATAGTCTCTTCCTGCTCCTACAATTTATTTCTGTTTCTAAAACCCTCTTGAAATTTTAAAACTGGAAGTATTAAGACACATTTCTGAAAAAAGGGGTGGGTGTGCAAATATTCAGAAGTGGCCTTATCTTTGTTAGCTGTGCAATCCTAAGCAGAGCTATACCCTTCTAAGACTGTGGATGTCAACGGACTCTGCTTTGGATTGCACTTTAGCAGTCCTATTTTGGAGGTATGGAGGAGAAATTCTGTACCATTGAGCAAAAAATGTGGGAAGTGGACCTGACGTTGTCTTACTCTGGACAGAGCATAACTCCATATGAGCTCAGTGTTTTTGGTGGATAGCCTTGGTGCTCATATAGCTCATATGAATAACAAATAATAAGCGTATGATTTTTCTACTCTCCCCTTTAACCAACTTTTTCTTATTTCCTGAACCTTTTTTAAATTTATAGGTCACATCAGTTTTGCCCAAACCACAAACTGTTCTGAGCACAATTTTGGTATTTTACATAATCACATGAGCAACCTTTGAATCTTTTTGATCACTTGTATGGGACCAGCAGATAGCAAGCTTTTCAACGTCTATCTATGGTATATCAACAGAAGCATCAGATTATTGTTGCTGAATGCAGATTGGCAGCCTGCTCTTTTAAAGTGATAGGCTCAGATCTAACCAATCACAAATACAGCAGAGTTCATTAGAGGGAATTTCGCTACCATCCCCTTCCTACTGGGCCCCCTGAACTCTCCAAAGCCACTTCTGTGGGTAAAGGACCTTCCATTTGAAATGTCAGTGGCCACAGAAATTTCACTTTCTAAAATGCAAATGCCCATGTCCAAACATATTTGTCAAATGGGACTTTGACTCTCAAAACCTTATACCCAGGAAATCTTGTTGGTCTTTAAGGTGCCCCTGGACTTGAATCATGTTCAAATAGCATTGTGGTTGTTATGACTCTTTGTGCTGATGCCTGTGCTCAGTCCCAACCGTCACACTGGTGTTTCAGCCTTGGTTCATGGTTAAGTCTGAATCAAGAAAGAAATTGGTGCTCTACTCTAGTGCAAGTAGGTGAAGGAAATGAGGAGGAGGACTGCTTTGACTCGCATAAGCTTCTGCCTGCTAAGCCTAATTGAACTGGGGAGAAGGGGTAGTGCCTGGCATTTGGAAAAGGACAAGTCTGAATCACATTTTAGCTGCAGCTGTAGCAGGGATACTTAGGCCAACTGATAGGACACAGCACCAAGTCTATATTAACTGAAAGTGAATAGAGGTTTGTTTCAGTAATTGCAGAATCCAATACTTTGCCCATGTATTTGCTTGTAACCTTTTTGCCTTAAAGTACTCGTGGCAGCTAACATAATATAAATAAACTCCTATCCACTTAAGATACAAACAATAAAACCAACAGTGTACAAACATAACTAGAAAATATCAGATCACAGCAGCATCAGAAGAAGGCTTTACCCATACTCAGCAATCCTGTTGAAAAGAAGACTTTACAATTTGCCAGAAGGTGATAAGTAAGGAGGTGAGATGGATTTCTTGGTGGATAGAGATCTAGAAGCCGGACATAACAGCCTGCACAGCTACCCATTTCCCTTCTGCCATCACAGAACAAGCCCCAGCAGAAGACAGGAGATCGCAATGAGATTCACATTGGTGCTATAGCCGGTCCTTCAGATATCCTGGTCCTAAGCCACTTACAACTTTAAAAACGATAATCAGCTCTTTGAACTGGGCTATGGAACTAACAGTAATCTGTGTACTGATATCATATTGGAGTTACAAGTCCCATCGTAGCTCTTGCCTTCTCCGTTTGACACCAATGGAAGTTTCTGGACATTTTCCAGAGGCAACCCCACAGAGGGATGCCTAGATGTTATGAGGGCACATGGAACCGTGGCCAGATCAGCCCAGCCCAGCCCAGCTCAGCCACCCACTTGATTGTCTAAGGGCTTTGGTTTTAATTGAAATATTGTGATTTGTATTTTTGATGTGTTCTATAATGCCCCGAGGGTCCATTTGTTTGATGGAAGGGCAGGATAAAAATAATTTTAATTAATAAAGCACAGTAACGTAGATCACATTAAAGTAAAATATACCCTTCCAAACCAAGAAAAGAACAGTGAGGGGGAACTGGTGTCCAAAAATAAAATGTGGCTGGTTGCTTTTCCTAAGAAAAATATTTGAGAATGACTGTCTTAGAGGAAGCATACATTTGAATTAAATCTTGGCTTTTGTGGGCTTCCTGTCTAACTTCAGTTTAAAACAGAGCAAAACAAATTTTCAGGCACGGTCTGATTATTTCCCTGGACTCATTAGGGTTTGCATGAATTTTATATTGTCCCTTTCCTAGATTAGAGCCATTTCCAATTTCTAGAAGTGGATGTTCTGTCTTTTGCATTTCATTGTCTTACTTTTTTAAAACACAAAATGGCTTTTTGCCTTTGCACTTTACATTTTATTTCCATTCCTTGACAGGCATGTTTCTGTTGCTAGAATTATACAAAGGGCAACTGATATGCTTTCAGACTGAATTACTTTCACTTTCTGTAAAAGGGGAAAAAAGCACAAGCAAATGCAGCATTTAAGAAGTACATTCTGCATCTCATCTACGAATGGAAACTTTTAATATTCCTTACACACAAGACTTGCTTTAGAATTAAAATCGGTCAAGCGGAGGACCTATGAGGACTTGCAAGGGAGGGGGAATCTCAGCCTCCTCCCTACCAGTTCTTGCTTCTTCCCTTCTTGTTCTGCCTGTTTCCTCCTCCCATGCCCAGCCCCCCCAATTGCCCCCAGTTCCTTTATTCCCAGTTCACCTGTTCACCCTCTTTCATCCACAGTCCTCAACTTGCCCAATCGTCCCATTCTTCCATCCACTCAGACCCACCCAACTGGCTTCCCAGGCAGTGTTTCTTGCCTCCCAGTCAATCGATTTTATTTCACATTTTTGTGCAGCCTCACAATTCTTAGGCAATCCAAGATATCAGCCAGTGCTTTTTTGATGTCTGGCCATGCACAGGCACCACTTGTTATTTGAGAGGAGGGGGGTTATCCCTCCCCCCAATTTTTGAGCCACCCATCACTATGCAATGTAATGTTAGGAGGGGGAGTTACCAACTCCAGCTTGAGAAATTCCTGGAGATTTGGGGGTGGAGCTGGAGTAAGGGAGTTGGGGGATCTCCGTGGAGTATAGTACCGTAATAGTCCACCTTCCAAAACAACCTGTTTCTCTGGGTGAACTGATCTTTGGAGTGTGGAGATTGGTTGTAATTCCAGGAGATCTTCAAGCCCTACCTGAAGGCTGGTGACCTTATATGAGGCACTGCTCAGGCCAAGCTGTATTAGTTCCTGCAGTCGTGTTTGCAATCACGGGAAACATGACCTACCCCAGAGTTTTCCGCATTTCTCTTCTTTTGTGACTTTGAACTTCACACTTAATAGATGTTCTTCTTCCTTTGATGTTCCCACATTGTCTGGTTCAATTCACCAGACTAACCCCATGTCCTCTTGCAAGTAGCTAGTGTTGGCTTTCTCGGAATGTGACATGATGTGATATCAGTTAGACGCTCCAGTGCTCAAACTATAAAGTATTCATTGTCACACACACACCCGCCCTTAAACAGCATTCAAGCAAATCACAGCATATGTAAGGAAGCCAGCTCTTTTCTAAGCCCAGATTGTATAAAGTACTGGGTCCAGAGACGCATTGAAGTGAAATCAGCTCATAAGTTTATTAAAAGGACAGAACTAGACTGCTGAGCCAGACTCGCAGGACCGCTTAAATCCCCATTCTCGACCACACCCACACACCCACCCAACACCCGTGATTCGCTATTTACAGTGCCCCTGCATCCTATAGGTCTATTTATGGATGCAGGTTTCCCCATTGGTCCCTATTTGGATCCCCTGGGTCTATTGTCCCTGGAAGTGAAGCTCGACGGCTTCTTTGGACCACGTGTTTGACCAACCACGTGTGCGGTTCCTCGGTCAGAACATAACAGATTGTTTTGAAGGCTACCCTTCAGATCACTGTAGCAAACTGGCTGGTACTGAATGCAGGCTTGATCCTGTTTACTCACAGTTTGGCAACTGCTGAAGTGGCATCAAGACAAACAGGCAACCCCTGGTTTTGAGTCCTGATGTTGTGGAGTACAGCTATGTCATCTGCCATGGGGGAATACTGACCTTCTAACTGTAACTAGGCTAGATAGGGGTCTCATCCCTTTAAATGTAGAGACTAAAGAAAGCTATGGCAACCTGAAAGGTCAAGAACAGTGGAGCCAGCACGGAACAGTGGTCAGAGTCATACTAGGACCCAGGAGAACTTTTAACTCCCCACTCTACCATGGAAGCTTGCAGGGTGACCTTGAGTTAGACATACTGTCTCAGCCTCACAGGGTTGTTGTTGCTGTGAGGATAAAGTGGAGAAGGGAAGAATGATATAATAATCTTTTTCAGAAGAAGAAGAGGTTGGCTTTATACCCCGCCCTTCACTACCTGAAGGAGTCTCAGAGAGGCTTACAATCTCCTTTCCCTTCCCCTCCCCACAACAGACACCTTGTGAGGTAGGTGGGGCAGTTTGGTGTAGTGGTTAAGTGCGTGGACTCTAATCTGGGAGAACCGGGTTTGATTCCCCACTCCTCCACTTGCACCTGCTGGATGACCTTGGACAAGCCATAGCTCTGTACCAGCTGTTCTCTCAAGGACAGTTGTCTCAGAGCTCTCTCAGCCCCACCTACCTCACAGGGTGTCTGTTGTGGGGAGGGGAAGGGAAAGGAGTTTGTAAGCCGCTCTGAGACTACAAGTAAAGGGCGGGGTGTAAATACAGTCTCCTCTTCTCTTCTTCTTTTTCTTCTTTTGAGAACTGCTCATGAAAGAACAGCTCTGAAAGAACTTGTAACTGACCCAATGTCACACCAGCAGCTGCACATGGAAGAGTGGGGAATCAAACCCAGTTTTCCAAGGTTAGAGTCCATGCTCCTAACCCCTACACCAAACTGGCTCTCAGTTCTCTTGAAAGTACTTAGGTCCCCAATGGGGAAAAAAGAGGGGTATAAATAAAAAAGGGAGTACCAGAAGGCATTTGCAATGCCAGTATTTACCCACCTAATAAATAAATAGTAAGGTGCTGACATACTGTCCCAAACGGTGATGTCACATTTCAAAAGTACTTGTGAATGTTGAGATGCCCATTTCACCCACCGCCCCTTGACTCCGCACACAACTGCATCTACGAAGGCTGCCAACTCGAATGTGTGGCCTGAAGATTTCCTGGAATCACAACAGATCTCCAGATGACAGAGGTCAGTTCCCCTAGAGAAAACAGCTGCTTTGGAGAGAAGACTCTAAGACATTATACCCCATACACACACCACTGAAATCCCTCCCCCCCCAACCCTTCTCTCTCCAGGCTCTACCCTCCAAATACCTAGGAGTTTCCCAACTAAGATATGGCAGCCCTAAGCACCCTTGTGACAGCATCAGACCTCAGATTCCTGGTGGGTGTTGCTACTTCTTTCTTTCTTATATTAATACCAAACTGCCTTCTGTAACAATGTAACAATGATTAAAATCCATTGCAAGGATACAATAAATGACCTGAAAGCATATGACAAAAAGGTGCATGAAATGGACGGAAGACAATAGGAGGAGTGTGTTTGGTTTTGTTTAAGAACATAAGAACATCAGAGAAGCCAATGTTAGATCAGGCTAGTGGCCCATCCAGTCCAACACTGTGTCACACAATGGCCAAAACCCCCCGTGCTGCTTTTGCAAGTTCCTGGGGCTTGGATGAGTTGCTGTAAGAACTGAACCTGAAAAACAAGGAAGTGAACACAAGCCCTTGCCACACAGTAAGTAATTCCTGGTGGCCTTTTGCACTGTAGAGGTCCTTATCTATGGCCCAGAACCTCCCTCTACCTTAAAAAAAAACTACCTTAAGAGTATTATTTTGATTTATAGTTAGGGATTTCTTTCATCTTGCAGTCCTGGAAGTGCGTTTGTTCTCCTATTTAATGTCCCTTAATTCTCAGGATCTGATTGTATGCTTTATAAAAGGGTGTTTTGATAAGTTGCTGACAGAATCACAACTAAAGAACTGAATGTGGAAAATCCCATAATTTTGTAGCGTCAACTGGTTTGTAAATATGTCAGAATTATTATTGACAGTGCTGCCCCCAAGCTCTCCAAACCAGCATTGCAGAGAGTTTGGAATTCCAAGAGAAAACCTCACAAGTTGATCTTTTGTTTCTCAGACATAAAGTTTAATCAAACAGAGGGAGGTGTCTCTTCGGTCTCCTCTTCAGGATAGCCTAGCAAAGACAAAATGGATAGATTTCAGTTTGACAACTTTTATCATACAGCACTGATGTTACTAAACTAATATAACAATAGTGTTCAGGTCTATTATTTTAATATGTATAGAAAACAGTTGAGAAGCAGATCCCTTGTCAGGGCATGGGTGCTGAAGGATGCTAGGATTACATTTCAGAAATGTAATGATATCTTGCAAACAAAAAAGTACAGACACTATGCTCTTGGGGAAAAAATAGGTTTCCATTCACATCACAAAAACAAACCTGATTTCTTAAACCATAAAAATTTCTAGTATTAATGGCACAGTAATTCCTGAATGATTTTTTTTATAATTGAAAAACAGTATAACTGATTTCTCCCTGATATGGGGTGCACATGCACTTGCTACACTAGTTAGAAAGTTATTCTGACCCCTTTGGCTTCACTGTTTTCTTTAAGAGGCCATTCCCCTCAGCTGCCGTGTGACTGCAGGAAACCCGGACCCAGCCCTTTAAAAACACTAACATTTAGTCCACCCTCATAATGAGAAACTGTGGCCCTTCCTATGGACTGCACAGGACTCTCAAACACAGGCTACTGACTGGAGAATGTCAGACACATCACCCCCACCACTCCAAACAGGGCTGTCAAGCTTTTCAAGGCATGGAGGTAAATAAGGTCTCCTGGTAAATAACATCCATTAAGCCTCTGTGAAAGAGACAGGACAATATTTTTCTCCAAGTTGTTGGCACCTGTAACTCCAAACCATGCTGAACCTAAAGCCATTTAATGTATTCAAAACTGTCATAACTTTATAACAAAGTCAAGAATGACTCAAAAGTTAAGGTACATTGGCAACATTTTCACACAGTTGAGTGTTTAGGAAGCTGAGAGATGGAGGAAGTAGTTCAGGTATAACTCGTTATTCCACCTGTGCAGTGTGTGATACCGCCTCATGGAGCCTCCAGCTATGATGTTAGCAAGGTCATACATCTATTCATACAGTGGCTCAAAAGTCGGCTATTGCTTATGAAGCTTTCTGGCTCTTTGAATCCTGTATGAATTTATAGTACTTGAAAGGTTACCCAGGAATGTCTAGATTCCTGCTCCATTAGGTGGATTAGGCCATTGATTCCCAGGGCTGGCTGGGTATAGCCTGAGGCCCTGGACAGAGGCCAAGTTCAGCTTACGGAGTCCTCATCATCTCAAAGGCTAAAACCAACTACCGCCCCTCCTCCTTACCACTGACATCCAAGCTGTTACAGACACCATTACTTCCTTGTTGCAGGTATGCTGGGGTGGAAGTGAGCTGTTGCCTAGCAACTTCCTGACACTCTACATTTTAGAAATGGTTGCAGGGCACACAATATTAATGTTATCAGATAAACATCAATGCCTCTCATAACTGCCAAAGCAACCAACCAGAGCCACAGTTTAGAAGAACAACAGCACAAGTTTGAAGACAAGTGAATGATGACTGTGTAAATGATGACTGTGCCATTGCCCTCTCCTCCCAGCCAACAAAAGGGCTAGAGACAGCAGTTGGCTGCATGGTGTCCATCCTGCCTATGCATTAGAAATTGCTCAAGCCATGCAATTGCACAGCTGGTCTGTCAAAATCTTTTGATTTAAGTAAGACATACTAATAAAACATGGTCTTTCTTTGGAATCCATCTATTGATCCTGACCTATGGAATATACTTCCCCTTTATTCCTTGAGTTTGCTTGCTGTCCCCAAGCATATTTACCAGCAAGAAATCCACACACAAGCTTCTGTGATTCATGGGGTAGTACCAAACTACTCTTTGTGTGCCAGTTGCCTACAATGTCATGTATCCAACCATCTGTGCACAGAACACATTTTTTCCCCAGCATTCATTTCTGTAGCCCCTTCTCACTTGCAGTCCCAGGAATGAAGGGATTAGGCAGAGGAGGAGGGAGGAGGAACAAGGTGGGAAGAAGGAACAAGGTGGTAAAATCATTCTTCTTCCCACCAGTGAAGATCACTAGTATTTAAGTGAGATTTGTTCCAGTTGTAAAGTGTTGTTCAATAGTCTGAATCTTCTGAGCCACCCAAAGTTTCTAAGTAGTCTTCAAAGGCAGGACCTCAAAAAGGCACATTCAGTACTAGTGATATTTGTTCAGCTGAATCCAGTGCTGATTTTTCCCCCTAGTAAAGGCTTACCAACTGCATCTTTAAGATATGGAGGACCTGACCCTTTAGTCAAAAATGCATTAATGATGTTTGTCATCCATAAGAACAGACCACCTTTTGCAGATTTAATTAACCATGAGGGAACTGGTCCAAGGAGCAAGTAGGAGACCTTAACATTCCAAGTATTCTGTCCATGTCCTCAGCTTGTACCAACTGAAAATAATCAATAGAAACCTGACAAACAGAAGCCTCGGGAATGTTCAGAGCTTCTGTAGATAGTGTGGCAACATGGCTCTCACTATTCAGAAGTGACATCATCAATCAACACTGCATGGTCACAATGGCCGGATAAAGTTTTTGCCACTGTTACTGCCACAAAATTCACCCTAAAGTGAGCTCTTACTTGTGCTCAGTTGGATTTGGCTTTAGTCTTCCACAACCATTTCTGTAGTTGTCATTCCAACGGCTTCATTGTGCCGAGTTTCACAGAGAACCAAGGCATTTGATGCATGTGGCTGCTTGGGAGCGACTATGCTCACCACATGACGGGCCTCCTGATCCCAAAGGCTGGTCAAATCTGCATCATATCTCCCAGTCATGTATGCTGGAAAATCACACAAAGTTCAGAAAACCATGTGGATCCATCTTGCTCTGAGAGCAGATCATTCTAATTGATCCCCACCTCTGCAGACAAAGATCTGTTCATGCCAATGGATTAATAGAGAATTCTCCTGATCCTTATGATTGTGACCTAGCCAAAACACCAAATCCAGCATATCTATATATCTAAAAGCCAAGGCACCCCCTGCATGAGGATATCTAAATCTGCACATTGGGGGCACTGAGGGGGCAAAGAGATTTTCCTGCACACTTGGGGCAATCCCTAGGCATGCAGAAAAATCTGAAAAGTTGAAAAAACTATACGGGGGATACTTAAATCCCCCCAAAAGTAAAAGAGCGTTCCCTGCACATGTGCAGAGAATGCCCCTGGAACTGCCTCGCTGCCGTTGGGGGGGGGAGGCTTGGTGGGCCTGGCAGCTGGGAGCCGCACAGGCCTCACCACTGGTGCTAGGGTGGGTGGGGAAAGGCTCGGCAGGCCCAGCGACTGGGAGCCGCTGGTGCCATGGGGGCGGCGGGAGAAGGCTTACCTGTGGCCACTTCCTCCTCCTGAATGTGGAGCTGCTTCTGGAGGCCGGAAGCCTTTGGGAACACTCCCCCCCCCCGGCGCGTGAGTATCACAGGTACCGCTTCTTGTGACCTGCTATTTGTGACAGGGTTGGTGTCAACTGAAACAGACCTATAGTTGTCATGGTGGCCATGAAATGCTGAGCTACTCCAGATAGCAAAGCCTCAGCATGAATGCTGAAATCCCACAAGATCAGATGTTTGAAGAATTCTAGCACCACCTTTGAGACCTGCTCCATCAGCTCAGGCAGGGAGAGTATTCGGTGGAAGGGTGGACGATACACCAATAGAATCCCAATTATGTCTTACGAGCCCAGCACTCAGAGTACACACTCCAGAGCTGGTGAGCTTGTTACAGGTCATAGGACATTTGGCAAGGTGATAGTATCATGATAGACTAAGGCAACACCACCACCAACCTCCAGGAGTGCCTTTTGTAGTGCCAAGAAACCAGGCAGACACAGGTGGCATAAACCAACAAACTCTTGCTCATCCAAACAAGTCTTAGTAATACATGCCAGGTCAGCTATTGATTCCTGCAGCTATCGATTCCAGAGCTTAGCTATGGACTATAATAAAATGCTTTATTTTTGCAGTAAACCAAGGAATGCAGTTTATTTTTGCTGTGGAAGAATAAAACACTGTATAATTGCACATATTCTTGTACGCAAGTACAGGAGAAGTGTTAATACCAAAATTAATGAATGGAAAGCTTTAGAGAGAACAGATTAAACTCAGAACAGGCCCAGAGCACAAGCCTTTGCATAGGGAATGTGGGAGAGTTAAAAAGTCATATAATGAATATTCTCAGGTAGAATAGTTGGGGGGCTTAAACAGGACCTATAATTCAGCTCCTGGGGAAGCCAATGGCCAAACTCACATTCATCTTAGTTCTTAAAAAACCAAACAGGGTATGGTTAATTCCAGTGCTTTAGTCATGCAGTACAGTGTTAAAAATTCATGCTATGTGACGCTCCTCTAAGGAGAACTGCTATGTTGGATAAATCAGGATGGTGGTCCATCTAGCTCAGTGTTTGCCTGTGACAATGGACACATGCCAGAGGGAAGTTCCCAAACAAGATAGGATAAGCACTATACCTCCCCTATTGCTAATCAAGAACATCTTGTATTGCAGATATACTGTCTCTGAACATGGAAACTGTTAAATACACTTTAGAACTGAGGACTGTTTTCTGTAACAATGTTCTTTCCAATGACCCCTTTGCCTGTAATTCAGAAATTATCAGCTTTGCATCTGAACTCACTTTTCAAGGGTAATATGCTTGTTTTTCTAAACTGTAATGGTGCATTTTATCTCATGGTCACAACAATACACTCACCAGCTCTTTAAGCTAGCAGGCAAATCTATTAAAGTAGCCCCACTTTTACAGCTGATCATCAATATCCTGTAGGTAAACAAAAGCTTCATAATATCCCTTCATACCTTAGATTTGCCACTAACTCATTCTGCAATAAAACTCTTTTACACAGAATTAACACTCTGCAGGTTATTCCTCTAGTTATATACTTTTACAACCAGAGGCAAAACATCAATACCACAAACTGCTTTGTGGTTCTTTATAGTCTCACATATATTTCAACCACTTACATAAAATAGTGCATAAGTGGCGGCACTTCCCAAATCAAGGTATAAATTCCCAAACTCAAATTGACCTCCAACTGTCCACTGAGGTCTTTCCACAATGAAGATGTAATTATATTTGGAAAAAAGAACACAAAATAGATTGAAATTCAGCACAAACTTTAAAAGAGAGAGACAGAGAAAAGAAGAAACCTAATAGACAGCACAGACTCTGAGGTAGCATAAAGACTTTATTTTGTCGACTTTGGGAAGAACCAAATGGCATAAATCACACTGATGATACCTATCTTATATCTTTTATCCTAGCATGCTTATTGGCAATAGCCTCCCACTTATTAGCACAAGCCTCCCCCTTCTCTCTCTCAGCTAAGAGACAACTTTTAGCTTTGGCCATTTCCTCCCAGCTCCCCATTTTGGATTCTTATTTGTGTTTACAGCAATAAGGGTGGATTGCACCCACATGGGGAGATGGTCATCTGTGCTTCCAGCAATGTTATATGTGGCAAATTTTACCCCAGGCCTTTGCATCACGCTGGAGGTTTGCATGAGATAGTCTTACAAAAACTGTACTAAAGTTTATCTTTCTGCATGGCCAGACTTCACAAATTACAAGCTTTCCATGTGATTACAAGAGCCCTGCTGGGGAGTTGTTGTTTGTTTGTTTGCAGCCTCATAGCACAAACTGTCATTGAATGTACCTTAATGGCCAGCAAGTGAAAGCCACTAACTGAAACAAGATATTTGAGTCACAAATATGACCATTTTAGTATCCAAAGCCTGAAATACTACTGAATTTTGCCTTCTCTATAATAGTTGATTTAAAAATATCTATTACAAGAAAGATTCAGTGAAATTCATATGGTAAAAGAATGACCAATGTATTGTGAAACAGTCCTTGATGAGAAACAATAAGAACTTGGCAGAGATTTTATATTATGAAACACTGCAGTTATACTATTTCTTAACTCTAAACTGAAGATAAGGCTGCTATAAGATGCCAAAAGCACAGCTGACAGGGGAACATGGTGCCATGGGGATTTCGCAAGAAAATTTGGCCAGTATAGTTAAGTGCAAAAATGCAGTGTCAAGGTGACCATTTTGGAGTCTATCACCAATAGCCTCTTCAGGCTCAGCCAAAGAATCACTAACTTATTAGTTATGACATTTTGAACCTTGTGGTAGGAATGTTTAGGTCTGCTGGTTATTGTTGTATATACCATCTGGAAATAATTTATCAGTGTTCCCCCTTCCCATTATTTACTCCAATATATTATACTTTTGAAAATCTGTATTCACTTAAAACATTACTGGTTTTACTACTAAGGACTAGTAAACAGGACATTCTGGCGGGGGGTTGTCTGAGTTTTGAAAGTGTTGATTAAGCTTCGTGTTATGCAGGGTTATAATTTAGCTATTGTATTAGAATCATATTGTAACAGAAGAGCACTGTAGTCAAAGTAACATTCAGTAAGAAACTTAATGGGAATTTGGTAGCTACTGAAGCTAGGGGTGCCAGATCCCCTCTGGCCACGGGTGGGGTGCCGGATCCAGGTTGGGAAACTCCTGGAAACTTGGGAGATGGAGCCAGGGGAGAACCGGGACCTCAGTGGAGCACAATGCCACAGAGTCCACCCTCCGAAGCACCCATTTTCTCTAGGGGAACTGACCTCTGTAGTCTGGAGATAAGCTGTGATTCCTGAGGATCTCCAGGTCCCATCCCTAACTGAAGCAGCTTCAATGCCAAATTTTCCCAGAAGTGCTATGAAACAGAGTGAGAAGAAAAAAAACGTGTCATGTAACATATGGAAAGTGAAAATACATATTCACCTTCCTGGCCCTCAAGCCATAGTATAGCTAGGGACATCCACAGTGTCCACAGCCAATCATAACTTCCCAAAGTACTACATCAACCCCAGCTACAACACCCATAGCTCAGGTGATAGGAGCATGGACTGGGGCTATATTGCTATTGAGAACACACAGAAAACACATATGGGGGGGGGGGGGGAAACTTTGGTGACAGCAACTCTAGAGAAAGGGCAACTAGCACAACAAAGAACATTGAACACAAGTAGTTGAGGGAGGCAGTCGAAGCCCAAGTAACCCAGACTACCCTGATCTTTTCAGAGCTTAGAAGCTAAGCAGGGTCATTACTGGGATGGGAGACTTCCAAGGCAGACTGGGGCTGCTCTGCAGAGGAAGGCAATGGCAAACCACATCTGCTCGTCTCCTGTGCTGAAAACTCCATGAGGCAGAACTTCACCGGGTCGCCATGAGTCGGTTGCAACTTGATGGCACACTTTACCTTTTAGTTGAGGGAGAGAGAAGACATGCTCTGCTCAGACTCTATCTCAGGAGGACCCAAATGACAATGGAGAGCTTCCACTCTTCCAAAGGGGAATGCAAAAACAAAGCACTTCATACAGGTAAGGAAATGGTGCCCCTGCCCCAAGCTGCAACTTTCCCTGTGCGTACACTATGCATTACCTTACCAACCTTCCTTCCTTAGCAGCTGCTAACAGTAAGTATGTGCAGAAATCTCCCCCTGCAAGTAGCACAGCATGGTGCTGTCAGCAGAGTGACATGCTGGTGTAACACCCCATCTACCCCAAAAGTGGACATAAGGAGCATATCCACAGGTCTGAGTGACTACCAGCCACATAGCTTTTGCTGACTAATGCTGCTGCTTGTTATCTTACAGGATCCAGTCCAGATTGGCTATACTATGTTCTCCAATCTGTATGTACCAGCATGTGGGAACCCCAAGGGAAAGAGGGGCTAGGTAAACTGGAAGAACATCTCGTGCAGAGCTATGCAACCTATTTCTTGTTTGCTGCTACTGTGGATCATTACTCAGTACTGTCCATGTGTCTCTGTTGACTGTTTGCAGGCAGCCCTCTAACAGGGTATGAGCCACCATGGACTGCATCCACAGTTCAGGGCTGACCACCTGTTGAGCCTCAAACATGATTGACGGCTGCAGTGGCCAGTGAATATCCAGCTGTTCTGCTGTAGGGTTGCCAACTCTTCTGTTTTAGCTTAATTCTAGCATTATCACAAATTGCTTGACAGAGACAGGTTTGACCAATACAGCTGTCCCTGTCTTGGGCATGCAAAGACAGCAGCAGCTGTATGTGTGATTCTGCCATCTGACAGTGCAGCCCTGAAAGGCCTTACTGGAATAAGTGAGCTGGTGACTATATTCATGGGTCTTGACTTCAGCCATTCAATAAGCATGTGGATTGTGTCACAAGGGCTGCAGTCAGACGGGCAGTTTGGCCTGATATAGTTGTGTTACCCTAATGGATTAAATGGGCTCATTCACATATCTACATCTGGCAGCCATTCCCAGGTCATACTTACTCCATCGTATGACGAGTTGGATATGGAGTAAATAGCCACCAGAGACAATCAGGTGCTTACAGATCCCCACACACTGATCCCGCATTTCCAGATGTCTGAACATTTCCAGTGTGTGCTCACACCAGTTTGGAAGTGCGAACCTTTAGTTCTGGTTTTGCCGTATTTTGTTTTAAAATGGTAGAGTATATGTACATGTGCATACATGTGCACCCAAGAAATGTTCTCCAAAAAAGTCAAAGTTGTTAATTTTTCCAAAAAAATAAAAAATAAGACCAGACCGTGTATTCCATGGTTGATGCACAGCACTAATCTGAACGGTCAACCATGGAAGAATCAGTTCGGTTTAGGGTGGGAGTTGGATCGAAAATCTCTGTCACAGAATGTGACAGAGTAATTAGTGGTGCACCCAAACCATGCCAACCTGCTAGTCTGACTGCAGCTGAGGCATGGTTTCTACTCCCCTGCTCATTTTTAACCTTAGCTGTCTTCAGCATAGGACTCATGCTGGCAGGGGGTTGTGGCTGCCCACATGCCTTAAAATACAATTTCCACCTCCCCTCTCCTTTTATTGGACTTTGTGTTCACCTTGATGAAGAGCACTGGGAAACCTGAAAGCTTGCAGTCACTATTTCGTGATATTTTGGGGCAGTCCATAATAAAAAGTATTACACTACTGTTTTTAGATCCCCCCCCCCACGGCCCATGTGTCAGCTTGGCTATCTGCATTTCCCCCCTCATACTGCACCTCTCATTCCATGCCAAAAGATCTCTGGGAATTTGTTAGGGAAGCAGGTTGTTTTCTTAATCTGATTTTGAAAATACATAGTCAACACTATGCTACCTATACTTTCTTAACAGTATTTTGACTATTCAGAGTGCCCACTGCATTGCTTGAAGTTGAACACTTTTTCAACTCCATAAATGCCTTTGCTATATCAGTTTCCCATATCAGTGCTGGATTTACCCACAAGGCGACTCATGTTTTCCTGAGTCACTGGGCTCCATCTGTGACATGCTCCTGCTATGTCTTCACCATGTCCTACCTCCATAATCCTGTCATTGTGATGTCAGAATAACATTTATTTGTGACATCAGAATGAAAGGATTATTGTGGCTGATGGTAAAGAGGCAGTTATTTCAGGGGAGGGTGAGATGTGTTTTCCAGGACAATGTCCTTACTGCTGGCATTTTCAATAGGCAGTAAAGAAACTATCAAAACTTTAGTGACGATGACAAGATTATATTTTCTGCTGGCTAATTTAAAGGGCACCATTTAAAGACTCCTCTTGAAGTGATAATTGCAGAGGCAGAATGAGTGGTTCAGTGGACATTCAGTGTCATTCAGCAATTTTCACTTTGTACCTCTGACTCCTCAGGATTTGGCTGCTCCACACCTTGGTGACCCTGAGGGCTCAAGAAAGTGACAACAGAGAATCGTTCAGAGTTATGTGTTAAGATTTAATTGGTTTCCTTGTAATTTGAGAAGTTCAAGACTGAATCATGAGATTTACTAATCTCTCTCACACATGAGAATTTTCATTTTCACTCCTGCTTTGTGGTTATTGGTAAAAACCTGAACATGTGATTGGAACATGTACCGGAAAAGAAGACTCCTAACAAGGACAACAAAACACCAGTGTTAAAACTTCACAAATCAGGCACTCTGGTCAAAATGTCATGGTGGCTTTAAACAAGGTGATTCTGAGAAAGATATCTGAATATCTGAAAGAGAACGATATCTGAATATTCATATATAATATGCCAAAACCAGAAAGTTGTGTTGCCACAGTGGTTGTGTGCCTTTAAAAACCAACAGGTTAATCATTACCTTTCACGGCATCACTGTGACAGCAAAAAGCAGCATCTGTGGAGTTTCTGCTAACTACACAGTTTTTACAGAGAGAGCAACCCCCGAGGGTAGAAAACGTTAACCCATAAAGGAGACAGTTCAGTCGACCTGCAGATTGTATACCTGCAGATTCAATTCATAAAAAGTGAGGATGTAGAATCTTGCTATTTAACGTTGGAGATATCGAGTCGCCTTTTCCGCGACTCGTCCCTGAACTTGGGAAGCCCCGCTCCCTGGCGCTTCCTGATTCTCACGAGTGATGAAATCTCTGGCTCTACGAAAGAGGAAGTGGAAAGCCTAGAAAGAAAGAGCGCAAGGACCGGGGGGAGAAATTCCTCTGCGGGCGGGCGCCTGCAACTCGAGAGGCGCCAGAAAGTGCTGGCTTTGCGGCGTGTCTGTGCGGCGGCTGCTCTAGTTCTCCAGTGTGCGCCTGGAGCCGCGAGCGGAGTGAGAGGAGGCGGCGCTGTGCATGCTGGGCTGAGATTATGGTGGGGCTTTGCAATAGGAAGCGAGGCAGGAAGGACTTGAACTAGCGTGTGGCGGCGGCAGGCAACCCCGCATAAAGCAGGAGAGATTGTGGGGTGCGCGCCTGGGGGGACTCGGAGCACGGAGGAGACCCCAGAGCCCTGTCGGCAGAAGGGTCTGCCGGGAAAGGCGCCAGTGCCGGGGGCGAAAGGTCTCTTGGAGCCGATCTCGCCTCCCTCCTCTCCCCACTTACGGGTTTGACTGGAGAAGGGAAGGGGGGAGGGGCAGGGGATTCCTCCCTCCCTTCCCCCCTTTTTTTGCAAGAAGAGCCTTGATTCCTTCCCCCCCTCGGTTTTGGGGAGCCGGCAAAGAAGACGAAGAGCCGGGAGCAGACCTCGCTGCCGTCGGCAGCCTCCGCCTCCCGCTTGCCCATTGCTGGGAGATGGTGACATATGAAGCGCGCTGGAAGGACCATGGTTGAGAGGAACAGCAAGTTCCTGCTGATCGTGGCGGGCTCGGTGTGCTTCATGCTCATCCTGTACCAGTATGTGGGGCCGGGGCTGAGCCTGGGCGCGCCGAGCGGCCGCTCGTACCAGGACGAGTTGGACCTCTTCCCCACGCCGGATCCCCACTACGTGAAGAAGTACTACTTCCCCGTGCGGGAGCTGGAGCGCCAGCTGGCCTTCGACATGAAGGGCGACGACGTGATCGTCTTCCTGCACATCCAGAAGACGGGTGGCACCACCTTCGGCCGCCACCTGGTGCAGAACGTGCGCCTCGAGGTGCCCTGCGACTGCCGGCCCGGCCAGAAGAAGTGCACCTGCTACCGGCCCAACCGCCGGGAGACCTGGCTCTTCTCGCGCTTTTCCACCGGCTGGAGCTGCGGGCTGCACGCCGACTGGACCGAGCTCACCAACTGCGTGCCCGGCGTGCTGGACAAGCGGGAGAGCGCCGCCGCCAAGCCGCCCAGGTGAGGCGACTGAGGAGGGGGAAGCCCGGCCGGGTGGTGTCGCCCCCCTTCTCCCTTCCCGAGGTGGCCCATCGCCCCTCTCAGGCGGCCGCTTGGCGCCTCGCCCCCCTGTTGGAGGGGCTCCTCGTGGCCCCTGGCGTTCGGCCTCGGCCACAGCCGGCTGGTTGGCACCACCGTCTTGAGGCTTTCTGGGGCAGCAGCTCAGCTGTGGCGTGGTGCCTTCCTCTCTGGAATCCAGCTTCCCCTTCCTCCACGGACGGCGCTGCTGCTCAGCTCACTTCTGATAACTTGGTACTGGGCAGAAAGTAAGAGTTGCAAGTTGGGTGCCCTGGGATGCTCAGCTGGTCATATAGGTGGCCCGGTACACCTTCAGTTAGTTGGTGGATTTGTTCTTGTAGCAGTTTTCTCTCTTTCTAGGGTAGCCAAACCCACTGGGCTTCTGTGCTGCATTGCAGGCAGAAATTCAGCAGGGAAAGCTTCATGGGAGAAAGGGGAGGACACTGCCTGTTGAATTTTTGTCTGTAATGTAGCTGCAGCAGGAACCTTGACAAAAAAGTGGCAGGCCCGATCTGTCACAGCCTGTATGAATTCATGCTTTGCCCACTGGACTTCAGTGTGTCCCATGTATTTTACAATTTCTCCCCTTATGTTGCAGTTTTATATTTCTGCTTGCATTCTTCCACTGTACCCTCCAAAGCTTGTCTTTCCCATAGGCCTTACTTGGATCTTGGGCCCAAAATCTATTTTAAATTCCAGAGCTGTGATATACTATGGCTCATTTATTTATTTATTTATATTTGCTGACTGATTCTAAAGAAGGTGGTTATTGCTTGTGTGCAGAGAACCGTTCCTTCAGTTCTGTTACCCCCTGCTCCACTACACAAATGTTAGCACAGGGGAGTAAAGAGTAACAAGTCAGAAGGTGTAGGTTTCCTGCAAACATAATCCTCCAAACTTTTCATTTAACAAATTAAGCACTGCTCCCCTTGCGCCATGGTTTTCGCACACTGGCACTTTCCCCTCCGCTGACTTTGGGATTTCTATAACATGCTTTGCAGTACTTCTCCTGGACCTTTCTTTTGCACTGCAGTCTACATCTCATGCTCTTGTTCCTTCTGGCTCTGGAGGTCCTCTTTATTTGTCTTCACACACTTCCCAAATGCAGGACACCTATCTCTCTCTCTTATCACCTCTCTGTGCTAGGCACTTTGACTATATTTATACTTTCCTGCCATGGGCACTGCCTTCGTAGATCCTACAGATGGTACCTCATTGCATTACTTGTAGTTGCTTGGCTCTCTTATCTAAATAAGGTGCAGAGTGTATTATTCAAGGAATGTGCTGCATTCCTGCTTTTGTGTCCTTGTTCTATACCAATCTCTGCCTAGCAGCTTTCGTCTTAAGACTGCCCTGTTGTTCATCCCTTAC
Source organism: Lepidodactylus listeri (assembly GCA_029233225.1). NCBI lineage: Eukaryota > Metazoa > Chordata > Lepidosauria > Squamata > Gekkonidae > Lepidodactylus > Lepidodactylus listeri. The sequence continues at coordinate 59,424,450 of JARCFY010000005.1, read as the reverse complement.
AATCCTCTTCTGTCTTCTCCCACTGATTAGCTTGTGGTCCCCCCTCCCCATCCCTTCTTCTCACTGTAGGTGGCACAAAGCTACTTTGCTGCAAAGCACCCTTCATTCCTGACCAGGCTGCTTACCCGTCTGTGCTGCTAGTCAGTCCATCCTCCCAAACATCTCTTTTTTTAAAATGTGCTGTTGAATTTTTTCCCTTTTTTCCTTGGGTTAGAATGGTGTTGAAAGATACAGTTAACTTGGACAACAAGGGAGGTATTGAAAGATAAACAGTTAACTCTGACATGAAGGGAGGTTTATCACTAGGCATGCTTCCACTACATTATTCTTTTAGACCTTTACGTACTGCGTCTCCCCTCTCCCCCTAACTACTTGCTTTCACTTCTTATATTCTTAACTTCATTGGAAAATGTTCCCTTTCTTCTTCACATATTTCCTTTCTATCCTTTAGGATTTCATGTATGTTGTTAAGCTCAGTCCTGACCCTCAGAGCTAGTTTTATTTCTTTAAATCTTTGGAGATACTGCTGATTCCTGATTTTTTAATATTCTTGACTCTCATTCAAAAGAGCTGCTGTTCTGACACCATCGTATCTAGTGAACAAAATCGTTCAGCATTACTGCCCTTTACTGTCTTTTGTTTCTACATTTCTCTTCAGTAGCTTGACAAAATGTTATGTTCCCATTTGCTAAAGCCATGTGCTGTGTATGTATATTGTTAATACCCTTTCTAATCCTAGTGAGTAGGCAGCCTTGGAACTAAAACTTTTTTTTTGTCTTAGTACTGCTGCTATGCCCATGCTTTTTCTACTTTTTTTGCTCCTTTTCACCAAGACTTGTTCAGCTTGCAGTGCTGCATGCAGTTATTAATTCTATTTATTGATTCTGCTGTTGGGGCTATCTTTTCAACCCATCTTGGTGAGTTTCAGCATTAATTGCTCTCATGCTGGCCTGTGGTCTGCTGTTACGCAAGCTGACTGGAGAGTATCAAGGCAGGGAAAGCATCCAAAAGGGCCAACTCTGTTCAAGTTTTCTTTCTATAAAGCCGTGTATAAACATTAGCAAACAAATAGCCTCCATGTATACTGGACTGAGTTTGGCAGAGCATAGGAAAATATCTCACAAAATTAAAATGCTGTCTGTGATTACGTTCTTGGAGCTTTTGTGTTACTGGGGCGGGGGGGGGGGGAATCTGAACTTCGACTCTTGGCTAGCAAACCATTAACTTTGCCTAAAGATTGGTACACAGAATTATGGAGTACATCCAATTGCATCCCCCCCCCCTCATTAAGTTGTTGATCTTCTTAACATGGTTTACTTTTGTTGGAACAGTGAAAAGCTTGGGCAAAGAGAACATAGAGTAGGGATGTAGGGATTTGCTAAGGTAGACATGACCAGTGAATCGCTTGATTTGGCTAAGGAGATTGTTTCAGATAATGTAGATTTTTTTTTAAAAAGGCTGGGTTTATTATGGACTTTAGAATTTCAAGGATGAAGTACCTTGGCAGTACAGTGGCTTTTGAGATTTCCTTTTTCCTAGCAGCTGCTTTTAGTAGTACTTAGTGTCACTTTTACATCCCAATCCTGTGCACATTTACTCAGGAGTAAGTCCCACTGAGTCCATCAGGGCTTGCTCCCAAATAAGTATGCATAGCATTGCAGCTTAAATTAACATTGCAAAATTTATGAGGTAGCGAATGCTATCCCACATGCATGCTCTGATGCTTCATTGTGGCCTGCCCTTTTGTTTGTTTGTCTTATACTGTCCTAATTAAATTGAAAAAGGTCTTGATGTTCGGGCAGGAAGGGTCTCTAGTGAGTGGAGGTTTAGTAATCTACAGCTCATAACCTTGCTCTATTAATACGCAGTGTTCTGGCTGCTCATTAACTCTACTTGGGAATGGTTTTGATAATGACAAACAAGAACTGCCGGCTGACTTTGTAATATTGCCCTATCACATAGGCCTATTGTACTGCGGTCCATTTCAGCATGTCCACAGAAAGATAACATTTCTCCTGCTCGTAATGAAATCTGGGTTCATAAACAAGAGCTGTTTATGTAAAACCACTGGTGGAGCAAGTTTCCTTTGTTGGGGTGGAAAAGGGATTCATTCTTGCATTATTTCCACTACAGTGGTGACTGTATCACTTCATTTCCCTCCTCTGAATAATGTATTTAGGATAATGGAACAGCCTATGCCTTTATGTTAGAGACATATTACAGAGGCTGCTGAAATAAGGCAGTGGGTGAAAGAAGGCAATATCTTTTGTTGGATTTGCTTCTATTGCTGAGTATATACAAGCCTTTTACTTTCACAGAGCTATTTTCTTGTTGAAAATCAGTTTTGCTGATGATTTTAGAACATAAGAAATGCCCTGCTGAATCAGACCAGTGGTCTATCTAGTCTAGCATCCTGTCTCACACAGTGGCCAACTAGTTCCTCTGGAGGTCCAGCAACAAGGCATAGAGGCCAAAGCCATCCCTGATGTTGCCTCCTGGCACTGATATTCAGAGTTTTACTGCCTTTGAATGTGGAAGTTCCCTTTAGTCATAGCTTAAAGCCACTGATAGACCTATCCTCCATGAATCTGTGTAATCTCCTTTTAAAGCTATCTATGCCTGTGGTCATCACTATGTCCTCTGGCAATGAATTTTTAGTATAATTGGAAAGAGCCGCTGACAGACCCGATGCTTTGGTTTTCTTTCACTTAAAGTTTCTTAACATGAAATTCTAGGCACACTTGTTATTAAGGTCTGCTGAAAGTGTACTGCACTCCTGTGTAAGCATGCATAGGATCAGGCTGTTAGTTGCTTAAGTCATTTTTTCCCCTCAGGTGCCACTATTAGGTTTGCCATTTTTGATTGTGTGTTAACAGTATATTCTGTAATTTGTTTACCAAAATGCTCTTCCAAGTTATTGCATCAGAGCTGTAACAGTAGGAAAGCATTATGTGTGTTCGAAGGAGAAGTGCCTGAGTCTATTTCTAATGTACTCTGCCAGTATCTCACAGGCATTCTTGAAGGTCATTCAGCAGTGCCCATAAATATGTACAAATTATGAGTTAAGGTTGTTAACCTTGTAAGCAAAAGCCATTTTACACTAAGTGCATTCTTGCATTACTTTCTATAACCAGTGTGTGGCAAATGCATTCAGAATGCAGTAGGCGTTGTCGTTTTTCCTTCTCCTGGTAGGACTTAAGGACACTAAGGCCTTTTTCAAGGGAGGCATACATTGCTTCCTGTATTTCACTTCTCTGTGACAACACACTGATTCCAATTCAGCTGGTTTGAAATGTTAACATTTTGTGGTTGTGCATAGGATGGATGGAATGAAGAGAGATTGTTGGAGAATTATACAGTTGTAGCATCTGAAATTAGTTATAAGACAGACTGCTTTGCCCTGTAGTTCCAAAACTAGAGAACCATGTTGGTGGCTTGTCCAATGCACAGTTTGTGTATGTTCCTTCCCTGCCCCCGCATACTTACAGATTCACTGATCTTCCTAGTGATTCACATAAATGGGTAACCTGCTTCACAAATAAAGGATCTGGTTTCAGTGATAGCTGAGTAACTATGTTCATTGTTGACATTTCTGAAATCAGTTAATTGTTGAATCTGCTTTGCAATACACATAAGTAGGCTACTGTACCACATTTATTGTAACCCCCCCCCCCCCCCCCGTTTTACTTGGAAGTGATTGACTAGGCATGTGATTTGTTAGAAATTTTTAGTGCAAGCAGTTAGCAAGAGTGGAAAAGATGCTACATTCTGCTGCTTAGAATACTGGAACTACATTGTTTCTAATTTTTCCCTGGTTGCATGCTGTGCCTTTCCTCCCACTCCCTCGATTTCTTCTCCATCTTCTCTCCTCCCCAAATTGAGTCTTTTATACGAGTCTCCTCAAGAGACATACTTAATCTTGAGTTTTGTGTGCAGGTTTATGTGTGAGTCTATCACAGAACTCTCTGCCTGCTGCGTTTTCATTTTAATTTCTCACTGTGCTTGCAAAATTGTTAGGAACATCCCTCCTGTGATCACAATCTAAAAATTAAAATAATAAAAAACTCCTTTGCTATCAAGTGACCCAGCTGATTGATTGTTCATTGCAGTGACAGGACCTAGGCTAAAATAGACCTGTCTGGGTCTCTGTCTCAGTGGTTTAAACATTGCTAAGTGGATTAGTGGAATGACTTCTTGAGCATCTCTTTCAAGCTATTTTTCCACCTTTTAAAAAAAGCTGTAATAGAAGGAACAGCTGTAGTAGAATAGTGGATTTTGTTTGTGTGCTGTGGGGTTTCATGGCTTTCTGTCTTCCTTTGCTTCAGATTTAAGTTTGGGATACCTGTACCCACTTGGATCCTCAGTTTGTGCCTTGCCAAGAGACAGTCTGGCTTGAGGTATTTCACATAATACTGCCAGAATACAAACTTGGATTTGTTCAAACTGCAGCACCATAGCATCAAATTACAGAATCTGTTGCAAAGTTCCCAGAAAGTAAAATACTTATCCAGTATGGGGATGCTCTGATTCTAGGGCCTTAACATTATTATCTTTTGGAAGAGATCCACAACCCTTACATTGCATTTGAATGGTCATATCCACATAGCACTGGCATAGTGTTGTGCCTGGGAGGTGCCATAACAAGTGACATTGGAGGAGGTTTTAGAAGTGTGTGCAGCAAAGGTTGACATAGTGTGCCCCTGCTTGCATATAGAGCTTTTGCTAGTTATTCTAACATGCATTGTAATAAATTGTGGGGCTGACTTATAAGAAGTAGAAAACAACAGTGAAGTCAGTTGGATGATGTTGTTGAAATAAATTGCATGTATGGTCATGGGGTACATGCACCTAAGACATGTGTTAAACCCCCAAAGTACACTAGAAAAGAAAACCTTTTCATTGCCTTTCACTCCTAGGACCTGCTGAGTTTTACACTCAGCTATGTGTGCATGATGGAGAAATTACAAAATTTAGTTTGCTTCAAAGAAGGTGTCCGAATCACTACTAACAACAGGAGCAGAAACTCTTTTTCTTTGTTGATTGACCATGGTGAAGGTGTCTATTCCCAAGAAAGTTCAAGATGCTGACAACTTCACAGACCAAAGCATATATAGGCAAACTGACATCAGGATTTAGCAGAACTTTTACACCAATTACAGAATGACAACTCAGTACCACACCAAATTAAAACTAATAGAAAAGCAATCTATACTTCCTTCTTAACATACTTTAAAGACTACTACTACCTTATCTATTGTACGCTGCAAGCACAATATGAACTCCTGACTAGAAAACAGGATCTGTGTCAAAGGTTAGTTTAGGCTAGTTTGCCCTATGAGGCTAGGAATGCAGACTTTTGGAGACTTCAGCTAAAAGCACAGATAACAGTGCTGGCTCATCACTGAATTAAACATTCCTCTCAATTCTTTACTTGTCCTTCACTGACAAGGCTAAATTGTGGCTCAGTCACATTTCACCTACCCCCCCCCCTTCATTTCCCACATTTTATTCATTTACTGAACACTTTCCCAGATACATTCATAGACCCCCTTTGTTCACACTCTATTTTACACATTCTGTTACAGTCTTCATCAGTCTTTGTTTCTAGCATTCACAAAACCATCATGCTAGCTTCTTCTTTAGTCATCAATTGGATAGTCTTTTTCATGGCACATTTACAGTAACACAGAAACAAGTTAATCAACACACATAGAACAAAAACAATTCTAGGAGTATGAGATGATTTGTGTAATGGTTAAGTGTGCAGACTCTAATTTGGGAGAATTGGGTCTTTCCCCACTCTTCCACTTGCAGCTGCCTTGGGCAAGCCATAGTTCTGTCAGAGTTGTTGTTAAAAAGAGCAGTTCTTGAATGAGCTCTCTCAGCCCCACCTTCCTCACAGGGTGTCTGCTGTGGTGAGGGGAAGGGAGGGAGACTGTAAGCTGCTCTGAAACTCTGAATGAAGGGTGGGGTGTAAATCCAATCCAATCCCCTCCTCCTCCTCCTCTTGTTCTTCCTCTTCCTCTTCGCCTTCTCCTCCTCTTCGGTAAATTGCCAACCCATTCTTCTATCTCAGGAAACCACCTTTACCAGTTAATGGGCTCTTCTGCAGCTTTATTGGAAAATGGTCACTGCATTCTTAACAGCAGGATTTACTAGCCTGTAAACTTTTCTCAGGGCAGCCAAGAAATAATCTAAGGCCATATGATTCTGTACTGTGACTTGGAGTAAACTTTTAATTTCTTTTTGCAAAACTTACAAAGCATTGCCAAGAGCTTCTGTGGTTGCTGATATATTAGCAATAGTAGTCTTTTATTCTGAAACTTGTTGTCCTGGCAGTAACACACGCAGAGTTTTATGGAACCCAGTATTTCTGCATTGGTGGTAAGAGAACTCTGGACCTGGTGGTAGTGAACAGTATCATGCCAGGTAACACTAGGGACCAAATACTCTATAGTCCAAGTTCCAATCCAATTGTAGTGTAATAGTTTGTAGGCCCCACTTAACCAATATAATCCAGGAGTTGTTATTTAGGGTACTCATTTGCAGTTCCATTTTGGCAATAAGAGGCAACACATTAAAGACACAAAAATAAAATAAGACAGGGTATTAACATATGAACAATTTGGCTGCATTGGGGTATATTATTTATGAAGAACAGTCCCAAGTCTTTCCTTAAAATTATGTCCCCATTTTCATTCGTGAAGTTACAATCTAACCACCAGGTATCGTTGGTGCTGCAGGTAACTTGGCTACTGTATTTTCCATGCTGGGCCTTCTAAATTTCTTCTGAGTAATAATTTGAGATGTGCACACAATTGGGCTGCCTCCCAACTAGATGTCTTTGAGGTCTGGTTGCAGTGAGTACTTTTGGTGTTAAAAAAGAAGAGGGCACCCCCACTTGCGGACACTTTCCACCTTTTGATGGTGAACAGACTAGTGTGCACCTTGTTTTGTATGTGAGGATACCATCTTGCGCAAGTTTTGACCCATTCAGTTAGGTGGATGGATAGCTAACAACAGGATGCCCTTCAGCTACTTGTTTGGGGCCTTTTACACACACTCAACTTAAGCTTTTGTTGGATTGGCTAATGAGGCTTTGAGTAATTATTAAAAATGAATTTGAAGTCCAACCAGTCCAAGCAGGGCCATCATACATACTAGTAGCTGATATCTGCCACAAATGAAGGAACCCCAACAACTTCATTGTATGTGAGTATTGATTGGCTTGTCTTTACAAACAGCTCTTCAAGATTTCGTAGTCTGGTCTTTACTCTTTTTGGGAGAATGTCTCAATGATGCAGGCTCCACAGAAAAAGTCCTATGAGTGCAGTTGCAGCAAACTGTGAATTGGGTGAAACCCCACCAGTCACTGGAAGTCATGGTGTTGGATTTTCTTAATCCATTTAGTGCTCTAAGAATCTAAACAGACAGGACAACATTAGTGCATGGCTGGGCAGGCGCTAGGCTCACTACCCTTTTAAATATGCCTGAGTTCTACAACCCAAAGGGAAACGAGAATGATTTTACACCAGTTGGCACGAGAAATCTCACATTCAGGGTGCCAGCACTCTGGCGGGCTCCTGCTTTTTTGGACGCAAATGGTACCTGGGCTTGTCTGCTTCTAGGGCTGGATTTATGGTACCAAACCTGCATGGCTGCATTTCTGGGATCAACCTTTTTTGTAGATCCATGTGGCATGGCAAGGTGTGGAACCAGGCATCTCTCTTATACATATTTCTCTGTTGGTGGTGGCACACTGCTGAACATTCCACACGCCACCCCAGCCTTTGGTCCCCTGGCATGTCAATCAGAAGCTGATCCTATCCACTGGCTGTGAATACTCGCATGCCATTGGCTGGGTGCTGCTCCTCTTCCCCACCCACTCCTTCAGCCTCTGTGCCCTGGCAGAATTCCTGGCAGACGGGTTTCTCTCTTGACGAAGATGCTTCTCCAGCTTCCCTCGGGGGGGGGGGGGGGGGCGGGATTAACTGTTACTTCAGTGGCTGTTGGTAGGTGAAACAAAATGGCTGTTACCACTGTTTATAAGGTGGCTGCTGCCTGTGGTTGTTTAAAATGTTCCCCCATAAGGTTCAACTGTTACCTCAGTGGCTGTTGGTAGGTGAAACGAAATGGCAGTTACCTGCTCCATAATTGTGTAAATACTAAAATAAATCATTCTATTTGGACCAATAATCTGTGTTGTGCTCTGACCCCATAGACTTCCCCGCTCGGCCAATACCAAAGGGAGGGGGTAGCCTAGGGAAGCAAGGAAATCCCAGACCCTTGGGTTGCCAACTTTCCAAGGATCCCCCAAAGATTGGGGATTTCATCTCCAAATAGGGAGATTTGGCCACAGGGGTCTCACTGTCCCTCTAAAAAGGCAGTGACACTTCAGTGACTGGTGGCAGGGAACTTAAGGAGTGAGATATATCCACAGGACGAGGGTGGGAGGCGAACAGCGGAGTTGTAAACTGGAGCCCATTTTGCCACAGTAGGTAACCAAGCTTGGTTCAGACAAAGGAAGGAAACCCTTCACAGGCCTTTGTAAAGAACTCATTGGGATCAGTCCTGACTAGGGTTGTCAGCTCCAGGTAGGGAGATTCCTGAAGATTTTCTGGTAGAGTCTATGGAAGCCAGGGTTTGGGGAGGGAAAGGCCTCAGCTGAACAGAATGCCATAAAGTCTACCTTCCAAAGCAGTTATTTTCTCTGGCCAGGAGAATCTGATGTCTGAAGTTCAGCTGTGATCCCTAGCGATCTTCAGGCTCTGCCTGGAGCTTGTGTACCCTAGGCATGGCAAGCAGTGCTTCAGAGCAGGGTCTGCTAGATCTATGTTCTTGCTTTTGAAGCTGAATGGGTGATTTTGAACTAGTCACAGATTTTCAGCCTAACCTACCCCACAGGATTGTTGTGCAAGTCAAAAGGGGGAGAGGAGAGAAAGACCACTTTCCCTCCTGGGAAATTTATTTCTATCCTGCCCTCCCAGCCAAGGAAACCATTGTTGCCAATCTCCAGGCGAGGGCTGGAGATCACTCAGAATTACAACTGCTCTCCAGATGGCATTGATCAGTTTCTCTGGAGAAAACGGTGGACTCTATGTCATTATACCCTGCTGAGGTTGCCACAGCAAATTGACGCTGAGTACCCATGCCTTGGCACTCTCCCAGAGCCTCTTTCTAGAGCCCGTTGTATTTATTTCCACAACGGGGCCTTATTCCCGTGAGAAATATTCCTTCAATAAAAGAGTCATGGTAATACCAAGTATATGGTAGTGTTATATACTTACACTATAATACCCATGTTAAGATATGATATTCCAAATGCTGACAAGCATCATGTGAAATGTATATCATTCAAGAAGGAGGAAGCAAGAGGCCAAAGAAGGTACAGCAAGCAGGGGATTATAGTTACCTATTTACGCATGTATTGGGTACTGATCTGAGTCCTTAACAGGATCCAAAACTTCTGCACATCCTATAAATCTGAAGGCAGGAGTAATGTGTAGAAGACATAGGCTTAAGCTGCTACACAAGCATGGGTGGTTTAGAGCAGATCAGAAGCACATACTACCAGTTGTCCAAGTAGAGATCCAGTGGGAAAGAGAAGCAAGGAGAATTTTCCCTTTCAATTCCTGGCCTAAATTGAAGAGCTGTTAGCTTAAATGAAACAAAAGATTCCTTTTTCCCAGGCTTGGTTACCTGGATATGTCTTCACTAACAGGCAATGCTGTCTGATTGGCGGTGGGGGAGTTGCCAGCTTCCAGGAGTATGTCTAAGAAAGAAAAGAGAGAGGAGGTTTCTGGGCAGGGAGAAGGTATGTTGGAGGCAGTCTCAGTTATATAACTGAGTTCAGATTTATGATAGAAATTTTATAGTCCAAATTAGATCACTCTGGACTTGAAACCTCTTGGTGGAAAATACTCATCTGGGTTTTAGTTCTGTGTGAAGGATAAGTACTCAGGCAGCCAGATCTTTTGTATTCAAGTAATCTTGATTAGTTACTGAGATGTCCTGATTAATGGTCTGAGGACTAGGTAAGAAGGGAAGCTTGTTTCTCTTGGAGGCTGCCATTGTTCCTGGTAAACACAAGGGATGGTATGGTATTATAGCCTACCATGTTCTTTCTCCACTGGCTCTCAGCTTTTGTATTGAAGGTAGTTCAAAACTTGTTTTTTAGATCTCCTCTGTCTGGAAGAGAAGAACAAAATTGGAAGCTTGATGGCAACAATGGACAGTTGGTCAGCTAGAGAACTGTTTTCATTTTAGTCAAAAGTGGACATTATGGCTTAAATCTATCACTAGCCATCCCTGACTCACTGCCACAAAGATAGATTCAGATGGGTGGCCATGTTGGTCTGAAGCAATAGAACAAAGTTTGTGTCTAGTGGCACCTTTAAGACCAACAAAGTTTAATTGTGGGTATAAGCTTTCATGTGCATGCACACTTCTTCAGAGCCAGTTTGGTGTAGTGGTTAAGAGCGTGGACTCTAATCTGGGAGAACCAAGTTTGATTCCCCACTCCTCCACTTGCACCTGCTGGATGAGCTTGGGCAAGCCATAGTTCTGTTGGAGCTGTTTTTGAAAGAGTAGTTCTCGAAAGAGCTCTCTCAGCCCCACCTCTTCACAGGGTGTCTGTCGTGGGGAGGGGAAGGAAAAGAAGACTGTAAGCCACTCTGAGACTTCTTGGGTAGTGAAGGGCGGGGTATAAATCCAATCTCTTTTTCTTCTTCTACCTCTGAAGTTTTTGTGTGCGTGCACTTTTCTTCAGATACCACAAAGGCTTTGAATGTTGTTCCTATTTTGAATGTGAGGTTGAATGTGAGGAAGTAATTTGAGTTTACTTGTAGAATGGATAACTGCTTTTTGCATCTGGAGTGTTGTATTTACCAAAAGGATGTTGTTCAGTTTTCATGTTTGTGTCACCTTGCAGCAGCCTTAGTTTGAAACACGGCACTGCAAAACTCATATTTAACTCTTTAAACTAGATGTGCATGTTGGGTTTCTATTGCAGCATTTCTCAAACGCGGGTCTGGTGATTTCTGAGGGTCAGTAAGGCGACACCAGAAGGTCAAGGAATCTTTTGTAAGGACAGTGGGGGAACCGTTCTCATTCCCATGCAGCTAACCCAAGAAGGGAGCCATCTCAGTTTCCTAGGAATAGAAGAAGGGGATAGAATCATCTTCCCCTCTCTCATAGAATTGTCTTTACCTTTCTTTACCTGGAAGAAAGCTTCCAGATCACCTCAGAGCAGCTGCCAAAAAAATATGTTGCTTGGTGGTAAAAAGTTCAGTAGTTCAGCCACAGGAACTCTACTTGAATCATAGCTGTCCTCAGATATAAAACTGAACTGTCTCTAATTTGTCTTTCAGTATAAAAGATTTCACTGTAGAGATGCCATTCTGTTTCCTTAGGTAATAATAGCCAATGGTTTTCAGTTGTATACTGGAAGATCAGGTTTTGTGTAACGCTGAGCTTTTTCTCCAAGTGACCCTGGAAGCTTTTTCAGGTTCCTGCCCACCCTTATTCAGTTGTCCTCTATCTAGAAGCTGTTAAACTGTGAGGAAGTTTCTTGCTGTCTCCGGTGCGAAGGTCTTTTCCAACCAAGGGATGAGACTGCTCATAAGTTGGGTCAGAGTTGTTTGAATTGTGTCCCTATAGAGAGAGTTCCATTGTCAGACCTTGCCTTTTAAATGATGTACAAACAATACAGACTCGAAGATCAGCAGTTACAGGTAAGCAACCTGTATTTACTTACAGTTGCCTTTGAAGTGTAGCTGAGTGGGTCTCACTGTATTGTTTTTAGAACATTAGAGAATTGTGGCATCAGTAGGGCACCTGCAACTCGCCCTAGTGCTGTCTGGCATGTGGGAGATGACTGTGAGGGAAGAAGAGATGGCTTTGGGGGCTGCAAAACATTTTTAATAAAAATCGGGGTGCCTAAGTTGATAAAAGTTTTATTGCTGCTAGCAAAGCACATACCATTTGCTCAAATAAATGCATCTTTTAAGAGCTTATTTATTTAAAACATTTATAAGCCTGCCTTTCTCCAAGATAACTGGGCCCTGAGGCAGGTAACAACAATAAAAAAGGCAAAAAATATAATTATAAGAACAACAGAATTAAAACAAGCACCTGAAAAAAAGCTTTAAAATTCAAGGCAGTCATCTTGACAATTCAAAGCCTTTCCCAAAGAGTCCTACTCAGCCAGGAAGCTTACTGGGTAGCCAGTCGCTGACTCTTAGTCTATCATCCTATATTTATGGGATGATAGTTGCAGGTGGGTAGCCCTGTTAGTCTGCAGGAGGAGGACTAAATTCAATTCCTGTAGCATCTTAAGGACCAACACATTTTTCAACAGTATAAGCTTTCGTAAGTTAAAGCTCGTGAGACCTTACAGGGCATTTGTGGGGGTAAAAGTGGTGTGAGGATTATGTGCCCTGTCCAGGGAATAAATGTAATAACTTAGCCCTAAGATACTTCCTACAGGGCTGCAGTGGCTCAAGTGGTTAAGACGCTGAACTGCAGTCTGGAAGGTCGGTAGTTCAGCAGTTCGAGACCCGAGTGCTGCATGATGGAGTGAGCTCCCATCCCTGGTCCTAGCTCCTGCCAACCTAGCAGTTCGAAAGCAAGAAATTGTAAGTAGATAAATAGATACCACTTCAGTGGGAAGGTTCTGTGTGCCTCAGCGTCTAGTTATGCCGGCCACATGACCATGGATACATCCTCGGACAGCGCTGGCTCTTCAGCTTGGAAACAGAGATGAGCACCGCATCCCTAGAGTCATATTCAACTGGCTTTCGAGCAAGGGAAACCTTTACCTAAGATACTTACTACACTTTCTCTCTATGGAAGGGGAGAGGATCCCCAGCAGTTTTTGTTGCATTGCAAGCCAGCGATGTATAGTACCTTTTTATTTGTGTGGTAGTCTTGCCTACCTGGATTTACTTTATTGCCTATGGAGTTTTTATATGTGAACCTCCCCTTGAATTTGCTTTTACATTTTTGTATGTGATCTGTCTTTACACTTTGTTGTTCTCATACCTGTGCTCATTATATATCCTGTGCCCAGTCTATGGAGATTTGTGGGTAGGGGTAAGGTATGTTTGTTTCTCCATAAAAGAAAGGGTATTTATGTGATGGACAGTTTCAGATGTTTCTGCAGAACAGGCCCATAGCTACAGTGGGGCATCTCGGGGCCGGGCCCCTGACTTACTGCCCAGTCCCCCAACTTTTTGCTGAGCCGGGTGGAGAGCACTGCCGCCACCACCACTGCTGCTGAGGAGCTCACAGCCTCCCCGCTATCAACAGCGGGAGTGCCAGCCAAAAGGCAAGTGGGCACTGGCGGAGGGAACACGTGCATGCCCACTCTGGCTCTCCCCGCCTGTCACTCAGCTACCACGAGGCCTGGGCAGGTGGCTGGCCGGTGCTGGCCGCCCTTCCCTGGGTGAGGCAATTAGGCTGGGCACACCATGCTGGGTCTACGCACTGCTGTTGCTGCTGCACACACGGTCCCAGGTGAGGCTGGGCAAGCAGTTGGGGACTCCGGCGGGCCGACCCTGCACAAGGCTGGCTTGGTGATGGGGACAGGGATGCAGTGCAGTTGGGTTCTGGAGAGGGAAGTCAGAGAGACATACCACTCTTCCTTTCCTTCATGGCATTCGGAGCTCAGTTTCAGGTTGTGTGGCGAGGGGCTCAACCGTTCGCTGTGCTCTCCCTTGGCGTCTTGCTTGGGGTATGTGTGTGGGGGAGTATGCAGGGGTGCCCCCAACTTATTTAAAGGCCCCCCTGAATTAAAAAAATTTGGGCTATGGGCCTGCTGCAGAATGTGCCTGTGCACCCAGGGTTGAGATGTTCCTGATAGAAATGGGGGTGACACACATTGAATGGGTGACCTGCTTGATTGAAAGCTTGATTTGCCTTTAGAAAATCTCTTCTTCCCATAAAGTGTTTATGGCATCCTAGTCAAAGACAGATCATGTGCCTTCTTGTTGTAATTTACATATTTTTGGAAGCTAAAACAACATTAGATCTATTGCAAAAATTGTACTAGATTGGATAAAATCTCACAATATAAACTTGGATATTGTAAAGCTATCCCACAAAGACGGTTGGCACTGAGACCTGTCTAGCAAAGGAGGGAACGCTTTTGCTGGAAATCTACCGATCCAATTTTAAAGGAAGAGATTAACATTAGGATGGCAGAAAATACTGCTCTGCTTGGGGAGTTAGTATCTTTGTTTTCTGTTGTTCCTGTGGGAATTGGAACATTTGCTTGGTCAGTACGGTATTTGGTTACTTTAATTCAAAGGCAGCTCTAATCTTTGTAACTGGCAGGTAGATTCTTTATTCTTGCCTCATTTTCCATTCAGTAAATACACTGGAGCAGGCATTAAAATTTTTATTCTTTTCTCCAAATAATCCATATGGAAATTATTGCCATCCTTGCATAACAGGGCATTGTTAGAAGTGATGCTAAGAAGAACATGTTTCAGTCTGGAATACATCACTTATGAACACTGTTAATGCCTTATAAGGAAAAGGGGAATCATTTTTGATTCATGTGTTCCTCCTGGCCATTTAGCTTTTTGATCATAGTCACAAATGTAGTCAATACCGAAATTGATTTTTTTTGCATCACTTGTGAAAGTGGCCTCATTCTGCTTATAGTACAAGCATTCATGTTTGTGAGCAAACAGACGATGTGGGTAGGTCTGGTACATTATTATCAATGGAAGACTAACAAAACTTATTCCACATTAACACTACTAATACTAGACTGCTTGTTTAACTTTATTACAACAGACCAACATGGTGACTACTCTGGAATTATTATCAAGGAAAATGTGTTAACTCCAAAAGGTCAGTTTCCGTTGGAAGGAAACAAGCAAGAATTTAAATGCATGCAATAAGAATATATTGGAGTCTCTTTGAAAACAGAATCTATCCATTATTAGAGAAGATTTCTTAACTTTAACTCACGAATTTGTAAGTATAATTAGAAGTAGGTTGTCATAATGCACTTGGGTGCTTTTTTTCTTTTACAAAAAATGCATATGCCTTTTTGCCTTTGAAAATCTGCTTCCTTAGATCATAATCTAACAGATGCTCAAATCAGTCTTCCCTGGAGGGTTTCTGATTAGGTCTAAGTATGTGAGATGTTCGTTTTTCCGAGAAATGATTGTGGGGCTCTGGTCTCATTCTTAATTGAAAGATGCTTTGCTTTTGAACCATGTATCTCAAAGCATTCTATAAAACTACTGTTGGGTAAGTATTACCTTTGGGACTATTCAGCAGTCCAAGTGTTAACCAGTAACCTTAAAAGGAATTTTGATCAGAGTAGTAAAACAGGAAGGTCTTAAAAAGTGGATGAGGAAGGCAAGCTGTTAATATATGTTCCTTTTGTGGAAGGGGGGGCCTCTCAAACTGGTGTGTGGGGGGGTGTTAGTGGATCAGCTGTGTCTTTAACCACACTGAAGCCAAAATGTACCTTAGTGCATCTTCCTTTTAATTACAGGCATTTAATTTCTGCCTGAATTGTGGTTGACTTTATGCAGGTGGCATCTTAAATAGGTCTAAATTTAATCTGCTTTGCTGTATGTTTTACCTTGTTTTAATGCTAAACTCATCTTAATAGCTAAGAGCCTATTTTAGAAAAGCAGCTCTTGGCAATTGCCTGTCATCTTTAAGAAGAAAACGGTGATTTGCAATTAGTGATTTTTTAAAATGCTGTTAGCACCATGTCGTGTTGCATAACTGTTCTGCAGCTTGTTAACTAGTGATTCGTTGATTAGAGTTCACCACACATTACATCATTGGCATGTCTTCACTGCATTTTGATACTGTTTTAAAAAAATGGGTCAACATTATCTGATTTTTCCCCCCTTTGCAACTTTTGAAGCCTCTGTGTGTTTCCTGATGGAAGTTTTAGGTAATATAAAGTTCAAAGTATTCACTGAAACATTCTTCAAACAAATGCACAACACACCCCACATTTTAGTATTACTTGCTTATTACATTTGTGTCCTGCTTCAAACCAGCATATGTGAAGCTCTCAATTACTTAGTGGACAGGCCCAGAGAAGAAATTATAAGGCAAGAGTTCTTAAGCCATTTTTTGTAAATCAAAGGATTTATTGCTTTACTTAGCATTAGTGAATCTCTTTTGCCTCAGATAAACAGCAAACAGTAAACTTTGTGATGACAATAGAACAAAGTTTGAGTCCAGTGGCACCTTTAAGACCAACGAAGTTTTATTCTAGGTATAAGCTTTTATGTGCATGCACCCTTCTTCAGATACACTGAAACAGAAGTCACCAACCATTACATATAGGTAGAGGGTGGGGAGTGGAAGGGCTAATTAGAGTCAGGATGCATAAGTAATTGAGCAGTAAATATAGCTAAGGTTGTGGTTGTTGTTCAGTCGCACAGTCGAGTCTGACTCTTCACAGCCCCATGGACCACATCACGCCATGCCTTCTTGTCTTCCATCATGCTCCGAAGTTCTCTTAATTTCATGTTCATTGCATCAATAACACTGTCTAACCATCTGATTCTTTGCCGTCTCCTTCTTCTTTGACCTTCAATCCTTCCCAGCATCAGGATCTTCTCCAGTGAGTGCTCCCTTCTCATTTGGTGGCCAAAGCTAAGATTGGATTAAGGCAATTGGTAAGACCTGTGAATAGCAGGAAATTAGCATACAGCATAACAAAAGAGTCTACGAACAGTGATTCAGACTTTGTTCGGCTGCTTCAGACCAATACAGCTACCTGTCTGAATCTATCCTCATGATGACAAGTCAATCTGGACCCTAAAAAGCATGGAAATGGGTTAAAGATAGTCACTTGGTCTTAAGGTGTCAAATCATAGTGTTGGGCTAGATCTGGGAGACCCAGATTCAAATCCCTACTCTGTTATGGAAACTTACTGGGTGACCTTGGGCCAGTCACACACTCTCAGCCTAACCTCTCTCAGAGGGTGGTTGTTATGATAAAATGGAGTAGAGGAGACTTATTGTGTGAGCTGTTTTGGGGGCCCATTGAGGAGAAAAGCAGGGTATAAACAAAACAAAGGATGGGAATCATGACTATCATTGTGAATCTACTTCTCAAGTTTTGCTGAAATAGCACCACATATGGAAATTTAAACCCACCGCATGAATTCCTAAGTGGTATCTGCATACATCTTAAGGTAGTCTTTCATGTTGTTGCTGTGTAGGTGCTTTTGTTTCCCCAACTTCATCCATCAGCAAATCCCTTCTCCAACCTAGCCTGGTAAACATGGAATTGCTTTTTTGGGGTGCATATTTTTAAAATAAGTGATCATGTGTGTGAGCCCTTTTTTCCTTTCAGTAAAGACTGCTGTTAGGATGTCAGTGACTCTCTGTTGCAAGTATTTGAGGAGGGAGGAATCAATGTTGCATTGCTGAGACATATTGTAGGAGTTTGCTGACTCATCTGTTCGAGAGAGCTTTTCAGTTTTCTGTGGAATTAAAGTGTAATCATAATCGTTCACCTATTCTTTCTCTTACCATAGTCTAAATCACAAAAGACAAGATTAATCTTGTGCTTTCCTCTGTCTTTTACAGCATCCCTTAACTGGGTTTCTTCGAAGTAAAGTGGCAGATACAAGTTGTGTTGCTGCATAAGAGGAAAGAATGAATGGCTTTATCATGTCCTAACACCAAAGCTGTCTGCTGAAATGAATAACTGCACAGTACAAAAGACTTTCTGTGACCCTTACAAAAAACAAATGTAGGCCAATTTCTAGAAAGTCCCAGCACACTGGAAACTGTTATTGATCCAGGTAACTTGGGTCAGTGTTTTGCCCAATACTTTTGGTGCCTCATTCTGACACATTCTGGTTTTCCAGCCATCTCAGGTGGGCTACCTAATGATAAGTATGAATTATATTAAGAATCACGATAAGGTAAACTCTTCAGCAGAAGCTAGTAATTTAACTTTGTTTTCTCTTCTGGCAATGTGTAGATGATAAGAAATGTTTGGCAGACTTGCATCTGCACACATTTCACAAAGGAGGAGAACACCTGAAAATAGATGCAAGCCTCTTGCTGTGTCAATGAGAGGAGAAAATAGGCCAAGCAGTATCAGTATACGTGCTTTCCATCTCTGCAAAGGAAGAAAGCTATCTTCTTCACAGAGCATGTTTCTGCTTGATAATCTGTAAACCAGGGACAAGCTCTTGGGGGCTATATCTGGCCTGGTAAGGCTTTCTTCATGGCTCATGTAGGGTCTGCTTTCCTTCCCCATAACCTGCTGACTGAAGGGCAGGGAAGGAGGTCTGGAGCAAGGTTGGATGCAGATTGCAGGCCAGAAGTTGCTTACTCCTGAATAGGGGTGAAACTCTGAACACTAACAGAACTCTGATTTTTCTCTGGAGCTTTACTGATAGAGAGAATGCCCAGAATCTCTGGCAGCTTGTCCTACTGTCAAAGACCTTCAGCCAGAATCAAATAGTGCCACATTTGACTCTCTGAAAAAAACCTGTGTGCACCGTAAGTCATTATTCTTGTCTGAGCACAGGTTTTGGGTGATAATAGTAATAATTACCATATGGCATTGTGTGTTGTATAGGAGATCCTAAGATTGTCTGGCAGCCAGAAGTTCTAGCTCTTTTAGCGTTATGCACCACTAGGTGATAACTAGGTGATAAGTTGGGCTTCTTTTTAAGGCAAGAGACGTTTCAGAGGTGGTTTGCCCTTGCCTTGCCTCTGCATCATGCCCTGATTTTCCTTGGAGGTTACCCATCCAAATACTAGCCAGGGCTGACCCTGCTTAGCTTCCGAGATATGATGAGATCGGGCTAGCCTGGGCTATCCAGGTCAGGGGTTTGGGGTGGTGGGTGTAGAGAGGAGGGGGCTTGGTGACCTCCACTGATTCACCCTGGAAAATGTGTCATTCAGTGAATGGGTGACATGCTGTTTTATCAAGATGGCATAGACATTTAGTAAAAACAGCCATTCCAATCCACTTAAAAAAATGAAATAACAAATATCAGGAGTGTTTGTGGGAAATGGCTTAGTCTTTCTCTAGCTGTTAGGTTCAGTCTCTCACTCGAGGGATTGCTAATGATCACTGATACGCACACACTATCATTACCTGTTAGCATGGTTGTCTCCAGTGTGATCTGAGAAGTGACCTCAGTCTGGAATTACCCAGCAGATGCCTTCAAGTAGACACTCGCTGCTAATATGGTCTGAATTGATCCAGTGATCTCAAGATGAAAGTTTCCATGTCCTTTTACAACCATTTCCCCCAAAGTTACTCTGTTTCACTCTCTTATTTATATGGAGGTTGCCCTTCAAACACAGTACATTTGTTTAGATTGTTTGTTTCTCTGTTCTTTTTGGCTCACCGATCCATCCATGCCAAGAAAAATTAGGAATGAATTTGCCAAACAGTTTCCCACAAGTCCTTGGAAGTGTGATTTAAAAGCACTGCATAGAAGAAAATGAACTTTTATGGAATTCAAAGGGAATCTTAACAATCAGGCTTTTGTTTTCATCTGTACCCTGAGCTAGGGTGTAAAATGCTGTACTTCCTGGCTCTGTAGTTTTGGTGTTGGCCATTAGTCACATTTAAGTGGATTATAAATGGAAAGAGGAAAAATAAAAGCTAATAATAAATGGAGTTTATTGCAGTAACCAGATCCACCCCTGAACTGCTTGTATATATTGCAGAAGGAACTTTGCATCCCTCTCAACAGCATCCCAAAGGAATCAAATGATGATCCATGACAAAAATTCAAACCCGTGTTTGGTGTAAAGGTTCTTTGCTCATGTACCCCATTACTCAAGAATGAGCAGGGATGTTTTGCAAGACTACCTACTGTAGGTCTGCAGGAAGGGCTTTTACATACCTCTGGAGAACAGAGGGTATAATTAGATTTATGCTGTTTATATGCAGTGCCTGACAGCTTGATTTCCAGTTTTTTAGGAAAGATGTTTACATCATGACTTTTTCTAATCTTATTTCAACAGTTTCTAGTTTCCGAGGCTGGAATAAGTTTGCAGTGCTGCGTATATTATCAGTCCATGTCATAACAGCAGCACTTGTCCCTTTGCCGGTGACATGTACAAACATTTACATGCTCTGACGCTCCTCTTTGTTATGGTGCTTCAGTCTGTCACAGCCTGCTTGAAGCAGTAGCATCCAGACCCTTTCTCCCTGGCTGAAACTTTGCTGAGAGGGAGGAGGAAAGAGGGAGGAAAAAGAGAGCTGATGCAGTTCTTGGTTTGAGTGAGCCAGACATGTATCAGGTCAGGCAGAGAGATCATTCATACCTTACTTTAAAGAACACTCTCAACTCTTCTTAGCATTGCTTTCCCTTCCACACCTTATTCTCTGGGCATAAACAGATATAACACTGAGAGTTTCATGTGTCTGGAGCCAATGGCCGGCCCGACCCCACCTGAGTGGTCCAAGCTGCAAACAGCCAGGGGACTGACTCACCCATTCAAGGAGAGTCAGGAGAGGGAGGCAACTGAGACCCAGGCAGAGCACTCCAATCCAGCCAAGAAAAAGGCTGGGAACCAGGCAGCAGCGGGGAGGGGGTGTGGTCAGACAGAAAGGGTGGGCAATGATGGGAGAGGGTAAGAGAGGCAACCCTGAACAGAAAATTTAAGGATTAGGGCAGGGAGGCAGGCAGCAGGGGGAAGAGGTGGGGAAAGGCTTCACTTTTCTTTTATAGTCTCCTAGGTGGTACAGGTGGAAGGCAATTGAATTCAGGCCAGGAAATTCCATAAAAGAGAAGGCACCGCACCTAGCAAGGAAGGAAGGGACTGAGCTCCCAGAAGATGAGGCAGAAGAACTGAACAAGCTAGTCCAGAGAAGGAAGAGGACCGCAGTGCCAGAACCTCCTCCTCTTCCCAATTCTGAGGCCAGAGTGAGGGTGTCCTCCTTACCCCTCTGTTTGGGGAAACGACGGAGGGCAGGCAGCTCACCCTGGGGACAGGGATGTCTCACACATGCATGGAGCTCCTAGTGTATTTTCCCCTCTGAAAATCAGGGACATGAGGGCTGTATTCAGATCACATACAAGAGAAGCCTGAAAACACTTCTACACACACACCTATGCCTCATATTCTCCCACAGCTGAAGGGAGATCTTCAGACGTGGATTGGAACTTGAACAGAACAAATAGGAGACCATTTCATAACACTAGTAGAGGAACATTAGAAATTTGTTGTCCAAGGCATGGCATTGTAGTCTGTTAAGGTCAAACTTGTATTGATACCCCATTCCAGGTACATATGAACACATGAAGCTGCCTTATACAAAATCAGACCCTTGGTCCATCAAGGTCAGTATTGTCTACACAGACTGGCAGTGGCTCTCCAGTGTCTCAAGCAGAGGTTTGTCACATAACCTACTGCTTGATCATTTTACCTGGAGATGCCAAGGATTGAACCTGGGACCTTCTGCATACCAAGCAGATGGATTCACAACACTGTGTTTTAGCACTGGCAGCCCTGATCAGAGAAGGAAATATAGCCTATCCCTCTGAAATTTTCCCTAGTGAGGGGAAGGGGGGTGCTAAGCAAACTTCTATAAAACTTTGGGATCTTGTTTGGCATAGAATTTACTGCAGATCCCCCACCCCCACCCCCAGGACTGTGCCTGAAAGTGGTTTTTACCTTGTTTTTGTTCTCTATAAAGAACTGCATTGTACTTTTTATAACCTTGCTCTTAGAGAGGAAAAGGTAGCTAGGCAAATAATTTATTTTGTATTGGCCATGGGCCATAACATAAAGGGGAGAGCTGAGTGAGAGGAATATTCTTTACATTTCCTGAAATCATTGCAGGCTCGGTAGGCTTTGTAATCCACGATGGCAGTTGCCTTTTGATAAGCCCAGGGCACGTATGCAATTGAATATTGTCGGTTTTGTGATTTGAAAAGTTCCTCATGGGATTGATATTAGCATGTCTCAAACAGAATCGAGCTGGTTCTTTGAAAAGCTAAAATCACCTCAAAGGCCAAAGGCATGTGAGTTTGTTGCAGGTTTGGTTCTGACTGATTGTCAAACATCATTTCTCTTTGCCTTTGAAAAAGATTTGTTGAACTTTTATAGTGGGGGAAAATGGCTACCTAAAATAGATACTAACAAAGAGGCTTTGGTTGGGCTGCTTTTGATTGTTTATTTCCAACAAGCCAATAAAAAGGCTGACTTCTAGGGAGACAGGATTCAATTACTCTGGTAGGATTTTGAATGCAGGTTACTTGTTACTGTGTGAAGACCTGGGTTTGTAACTAGAACAGTTTCTTGTTTTATTTGATGCTCAAGATACTGCTTTCAGCTGCTCACCCTAGCAGAATCGTTGTTTTTCCCTCATGTGCCTCCAGTTGTTCACACCAGTAAAATCAGGAACTACAAATGTGAGTCTTATAAATGCAGTCTGACAGGCTGAATAGATGGAAATTGTTTGGCATTATGCTGTGAAAGCTAAGTGACCTTATTGCACAGGATTCATAAGGCTCACTGTCCAGAAATTTGGGTTTAGTTTCAACATTTTCGCAAAGAAACTCAAGCATAGCTAACAATTTGCAATATGTACTCTTGGGAGAAGGAAACAAGGGCTCTTTAATTCTGGTCCTACCATAGTAAAAGGGGCTCTGGAGCAGTGGAATTTGTTGTGTCTGATTCTTCTGTTCCAGGAGCTCAAATGTTTTCAGGCCACAGTAACCTGGATCTTACCCTGAATGGGGATTGTGGAAAAAAACTTTGACTTTCCGATCTCTTGGCTACAGTTCATCACTCTATCACAAACCCCTTTCTTTTTAAAAAAAGCTAACATTGTCACACATATCATTGTTTCTTATGCATGAAAAAATTCAGGTAGGATAAAAATAATTTTGTTTTAATTTTTTTAAAATAATCTTTGGACTGTTAGAACATTGACTAGAACTTCATTTCTGGGGCTGTTTTCAACAGCAGTGAATAACTTAAATGTGATTTTTTAAAAATCTGGTTTAATCTGAATGTCATACGAACATGTTACATTCCTCAGATGTCTGTTAAAATTAAAGTAGTGATCTAATACAAAATAAACTGAATTAAAGCCATGGAAACCATTCAGATGGAAGCTCTGACTTTTGAAGTGAAGTGTTATAAATATGATGTGTATATATTGCATTATCACAACAAATTCTGCATATGTATGACTGCAACCAGTTAACATGGACATTTATTTTCCATTTTAAGCTAAAAAAACCCACCCCTTTTTATCGTCATACAGCCAAACCTTGTTTCTGAGCATTTATCCCACAGTCCAACATACTTTTCTTTCTGCTGGTTTGAGGCCCATGCCTTCGAGCATGTTATTTTTTTTAGTGTCTTTCCATTTGTATAGAAAGACAAACAAATAAATTTTACTATTTCTTAATTACTGCCTCTATCTTTAAGCAAAAATGATTGTGTGGTAATTGTAAAATGCATCTGGGCTGCATGAGGTTTTGTTTTATTGCAAACCAATATGTTTTTATTGTTAGAGCTACCAATTGGAATGTACCCTTTTTCAGAAAACACATGCACTGCAAGATAGGAAAGTTTATTTAATTCTCTGTCTTGGTGATTTAAATTACTTTGATTTAAATTAATCCTTCCTGAAGGTGTTTTATTGACAAATACTGCAAGTTCACCTCAGAGATTCTGAGGCAGGGGTGATAGATGGTGGACTGAGACTTGTGGAGCTGTTTTACTGTGTAGGCAAAGGACAGGGAATTGTTGCAGGTGGTAGTTTCTTTTCTTTTCCAGGAACAATCCTGTATACAGAAATCTATCCTGTGATGCTAGGCAGCCATAACACATGCATTTGGAACACACCATATATCTTCTTCCTATTTTTTAAAATCAGAAACTGCATAGGACATTGTAGGAATGTAAGTGGGCATAAGGACTCGATGTGTTCTTTGCCCCAAAGCAAAATTTCTGTATTTTGCAGTATCAGTCTAATCCTGACAGGAATTCAATAGGTTTACTCTCTGTTCATCCTGTTCCAGGAACAGAGGTAGGTGGAAAAGAAACAAACAACAGCAGTTGGTACAACCTGTAGTGTCCTGTCACTAGCAGACTTCAAACTACTTAAGGAAGCTTAATCATGATTTAATGTGGTGTGAATAGATGAACTGTGGTTTGAAATTTGCAAACAGTGCAAAACTGGAAACCACTGTTTGAAATGGAGTTTGTACAACACAAGTAGTGCAAACTATGGTTTGGCGTGATGTCTGAATTAATGAACCATTGTTAATCTTCTGGAGGGTACTATGTTATAGAAACAGGTGCTTGCTGAGCAGGTGGAAAATGAAAGCAGACAGCTATGTTTTCCCTGTATGTTTGGAAGCCAAAGCCATGGCTGGGCACTAGTACATTGCACTGGTTCTGCTGTCCTTGCAGAAATTCCCCACTTCAATTTCTACTTCAGAGATTCTCAGATTTGACCTTAGTCCTTTGACTTTTGGCACTGCCACAGTGGCACTGGTTCTGCTGGGCACATTGTAGTGGTTCTGCTGCTGACCTTGCAAACATGCCTCACACACACACACACTTCATTTTCAACTGCAGAGATTCTCTGGGATATTCTGCTGGGCTTATAATCGCCTTGTTATTTTTCCCCCATTGGAAACAATGGAGGATGGGGGCACCTTCTTTGGGTATCCATAGACTTGGACCCTCTGGTCCAATCTTGTTGAGACTTTGGGGTCCTTTTAGGGAGAGACTCCAGCAACTATGCTGCAAATTTAGTGCATCTGCTTCAAACCCCCTCCCTCCCAGACTACTGAATATAGCCTAAGAGATTTGCTATTGACTATAATGGAGCCGAATAAAGCTGAATAATATTTGGGAATCTCTACTTTGATGCTTTGATTTGGTATTTGGTTGAATAAATACCCAAATAATACCGATAAGGCATTCTTTGGGTATTTATTCAGCTCAGTATGCACACCCCTAACTGAATCTTAAAACAAGTCTCCTGAATACAGGGAGGGGACTCTCCACAGAAGGTTCTTCAACATATTTGCAAATGGAAACCAGAGCTACTGTATCTCTTGGTGCATGGGAAGGGCTCACATGAACCCTCAATTCTTAGTTCTTCCTTTTCTCCTTTTAATTGTCACAGTTGCACCTAAAGAAGTCAGCTGACCTGGGCTCCCATTAAACACACTGTGTCAGCAGTAATATAGGCCCTTTTTTGTTCAGCGTGATTTTTCTACTTCCAAGGATGTTAAAGATTGGTAAGAATTTTTATTTGCAATTAGGGAGTCCTAAAATATTTATTGCTGTGGTACATTTTAATTTCTGATCACCCCTGAATGGATCCATATTTGCAGAACTGGTCCTGGCCATGCTTTGTTTTTATTTTGTATCCCTTCAAATTCCATGGTATCAGTCTCCAGATTTAATCCCTGTCTGTCTGCAGTCTTTAAGAGGCAGTAAGGGACTTGACTGCTTTGCACCAAACAGCCACACAGCTGCCACCCATTTATTTATTACTTTTGGAAACGGCTCCCAGCAAGTATTTTATGCTACCCAATTATCAGTGCAAGTATGTAGTCAATGTGTAGGAAATTTATTTTTACTTCTTGGTCATAAAAAGAAAAGTAGGTGCATTATCTCTTTCAGAGAGAATATATAAATAAAAAGTTGTATGTAAATGAGATTACAGTGATTCTCTATCGCAGACAAGCTTGGTCTTTTTAGAAAGGGAAGGAAACGTTGATGGAATTGAAGGATGACAAAGTTCTGGCTAATGGGAGTGAGCATCATTTGGTGTTTGAAGACATGTCTTACTCCAAACATAATCTGTTTGCTCATTGTCACTGGAACAAAATTACCATAATCGCCCTGAGCTAATCGCTGAAAAGTTAATATTTGCTTTTATTATCCAGAGAAGCTGGTCTCTTCAAAATTTGCAGTGGGCTGAAAAATATTTGTACTCTTTTATCTTGGCAATGGGTACCTGAAGGTTGGCAGAGTATTGGTGGCTTTCCTAATTGACTTCTCAGTGCCTGGTTTAAAATTTATTTGGGATGGGATAGGATGGGATGGGATAGAATGAGAAGATGCCTGTGGCAAAATGGTCTCCTCTTTATGCTGATTTCCCTGTATAACTCATATTATTTAAAGAGAGATACCTGAACAGTCCTTTTTACTACAGGCAAAACTTTTTGGATCCGTTAGCAGCAGACTGTTAAAAATTACATAGCAGTGGAAGACTGAAGATTACTTCTACAAACTTGACTTAATTGCATGTTTTATAGCCTACAAGCCTCAAGCATGTGGGCTCCTGGCTCCTCAAATAAGGCAGAAAGGGCTTATGCGATCCCTAAATATGAACTATGTGTATTTAATTCATGAATATTTAGACCACCTTTCTCTGCAAGGTGCAGGCAAAACACATAGAATGCCAACAATACAATAGATGTATGACTCTAAATGAAAATACTCACAGAACACCAAAACCTAGCCCAAGTAAGAACATCCTGAGAAATTATCATGATTCAAATTTGGTGATGGAAGGAACCAGCAGCTTCCATCTGTTCAGGAGTGTACACCATCCTTATCAGGCAACATTTGGTTTGTTTTTCCTTCCTTCTGGTTAATCTCCCTACTTAGGGAGCTCCTATGTATTGTCTCCACTTTTTGGGTGGGTTGATTTTGTTCCACAACAACCAGCAACTTTACCTGTATATGTAGTGATAATTGTGAAGCAATTAATCAGAGTGCTGACTGGTATACCTTTCTCATCTGAACACGCTGAAAAGGTTGGAGTTGGGGACTTAGTTGATATGACAAATTTCAGTAGACCACCTGTTTGGACCTTTATTGTTCAAGAACAACACCTTATTGTACTTAGAAGGCTAAATGAAGACATTGATAGAGAGCATCACCTGCACATTCATTAAGAATCAAGGAGCTATAGTGTATACTAGCAACTAATTGTGCTCATTCATTAAGGGCGACTGCAGAAAAACAAATGAATCGCCCAAATCTGAAGGGAAAAGTTTTCAACCTTCTAACAGCAATGAGTGGGTGGAAAATACTTCTGATATTTAAACCACCTAGAGTTTCAGATGCAGGTATGAACACTGAACAGATGGTAGAATCTGTGGGAAGAGGTTAAAGGAGATGGTGAGCTCAGTGTTTTGGAACGTCTTTTCTAACTGCAGGTGGATCACAAATCACTATCCCATAATAGCAAGACTAATTTACAGAATTAGATAGATCAATTGTCTGTCTGTCTTTAGAACAAACCAATAAGATAGGCCCATATTTTAGATGGATTGTGAGAGGAGAAGAGAGAGGGTTGGAGGTGGAGCTAGTGACTGGCTGAGCTAAGGCCACCCAGTGTGTTCACGGTTAATTTGTGAAATTAAGGCTGTCCAAGATGTTTCCATCTCATATTCTCTTAAGCATTGTGTCAGACATCAAATATTACATACATCAATAGGATACAGTCTTCACTTGATTTCTCTAGGTGGAGATAGCTATCTGAAGCCACAGTTACAGTCTGAATACCATATCCAGTTCAAAAACTAGAAGGGCAAGAAAAAAGGGTGCCATCTAGATGTACAAGAAGGATATGAATGAGTAATTGGAGTCAAAACACAAACTGGCCTGGGAGCTGGTATCAAGGATTGAAATCTTGCACAAGGGATTTTATCTTCTCAATTCATTTGTAATGTGGAAATAGCAATACTTCTGCTATATTATCTGGGCTGTAAAGATGTATTTTGCACAATTAGCAATGTCCAGGTTTTGCTCAGGACTACTGAATGTGACTGTCATTCAGCCAGCTTTTGAAAAGAGAATGTTTACTAAAATGAAAAAAAAGAAGAAATAATGACCTGGATACTGTATATCTTGATTTTGGAATCTAATGACAATGTTTTGTGAAGAAACCAATTTCAGGTTATTGCATTATCCCTAAAGCAGTTATTAATGCACTAAGCACAACTACATACTGGTGAGGCACAGCAGTGAAACTGATTTGCTGTGAAAAGGCATACCTGCTCCATTTTTCTTCCCTTGCTTTCTATATAACCTCTTGCTTGCCTGTCTATCAGCTTCTAAACAGCAGAGTAAATTGGCAATGGTAAAGTTGTTTCGCAGTATCTACTGTAGTAGTATTGTTCATTTCACTTGTTTGTTTTCGGAAATCTGATTGGCTAAACTACAGTTTTGTCATGGTGGTCATTGTAACCACAGACATTCTTAGCAGGAATCAGTTTAATGTGTTAAGAGCTTGGGGGCAATAGAAGAAAGGCTGCACCACAATGTTAGAATGAACCTGTGGCAGTAATAGTGTGGCAGAGCAGACTAAGTGAACAGATGACATAGCTACACCCAGCTATTAGCTAGATCCTAGAGCTGTCAGTCTGGAAGAGGGTTCCTTTAAGCTGACATTGGATTTTGATTTGTGATAGAATAGAAATCCATTTAATACAAACTTGAGGTGATGTACAGCAAGCTTTAGATTCAAATTAAAGAGTAATACTGTTCAGAGTAAGTATGAATAACAGAAGATTAAAGCTGCGGGCAGCCCAGGGCAGCCCAGCACCTTAGCACATGTCAGCACAACAATGATGTTCTTGAGTTTAATTACGTTACTGCTTGGCCATTATATGACCTCCTTTTCTCTTTATGCTCCTCTTGAAACTCATAACTAATTCTGTTGATGACATTAATAGTCCCTGTTGATAAATCATTGGAAAGGGCTGACTGCAAGCATTTCTAAGTGGTGGTTCTTTGTACCTGTTTTTGGACCATTTCACTGATAAGAACTGGAAAGTTCAAGCACAAAGCACTGGGAAGTTGTCTGTACAAGCTGTATTCAAGTGGATTCCTCCAAAGTAGACCCGTTTGTTGCAGCAAAAACAAGAGTCCTGTAGCATCTTAAAGGCTGACAAATGTGTTCTGTGGTATAACGGTGCTGATAAAGTGAGTTCTGGTCTACAAAAGCATATGCCGTGATGAATTGTGAGGTACCACAGGACTGTTGTTTTGTATCAAATGAACAGGAGACAAATAAGAAAACTGTTATCAAAAGTATTTGCGTGGTATTTGTCTTCCAGAAAAAATCCAGTGGGCAACAAAGTAGGCTTTTCTTAATTTTAAACAAAGTGTCAGAATCATGTAGAGCATGATAAATTACAGGCTAGTCAGCCAAACTTCTGTCCCAGGCAAATTAGTAGAAACTGTAATCAAAGATAGAATTCGTAAAAGCATAGAGGGACAAAGCTTGCTGAGGGAAAATCAGCATGGCTTCTGCACCAACCTTTTAGAGTTCTTTGAGAAAGTGAACAAGCATGTAGACAATGGTGATCCAGTAGATATTCTATACCTGGACTTTTGACCTTACCTCACCAAAGACTCCCAATTAAACTTAGCAGTCATGGGATAAGAGGATGGGTTCTGTTATGAATTAAAAGCTGGTTAAATGACAGGAGGCAAAGAGCAGGAATAAATGGACAGTTCTCACAATGGAGGGAAGTAAGCAGTGAGGTCCCACAATGATTGAATTTGGGGCTGGTACTATTAAATTTATTCATCAGTGATCTGGAACGGGGGGTGAGTAGTGTAGTGGCCAAGTTTGCAGATGACACCAAATTATTCAGGATGGTAAAAACCAAAGCTGACTGTGAAGAGCTCCAAGAGGACCTCCACAAACTGGGTGAATGGGTGACAATGTGGCAAAGATAGTTCAGTGTTGGTAAGTTTAAAGTGATGCACACTGGGACAAAAAAAATCTCAACTTCAAGCATAGGCTAATGGGGTGTGAACTTGCTGAGACTGAGAGGGGAAAAGATCTTGGGGTTGTAATGCATAGCTCAATGAAAGTGTCAATGTAGTGTGCTTCAACAGTGAAAAAGGCAAACTCTATGTTAGGGATTATTAGGAAAAGGATTGAGAATATAATGGCTGATATTGTAATGCCCCTATAAGATCTATGGTGCGGCCTCATTTGGAATATTGTATAAAGTTCTGGTCCCCATATCTCAAAAAGGGCATTGCAGTGCTGGAAAAAGTGTAGTGGAAGGTAACCAAGATGATTGGGGGGTTGGATCACCTTCCCTATGAAGAAAGGCTGAAGAGTCTGGGACTTTTCAGTTTAGAAAAGAGAGAACTGGGGGGGCACATGATAGAGGTTTATAAAGTTATACATGGGATGGGGAGAGCTGAAACGGAGAAACTTTTCTCCCTCTCCCCAAATACTAGAACTCGAGGGTATCCAATGAAACTGATGGGCAGTACAGGACGGACAAAAGGAAATACTACTTTACACAGAGAGTGATTAAAATGTGGACTTTGCTGCAAGAGGATGTACTTATGGCCACAGGAATAAACAGGTTTAAAAGGGGGTTAGATAGATTCATGAAGAATAAGTCTATCAGTGGCTACTAGCCATGGTGACTGAGGGGAACCTCCACATTCAGAAACACTATACCTCTGAATCCCAGAGCCAGGAGACAAAATCAGGGGAAGGCCTTGGCCTTTATGCCCTGTTGTTGGCTGTCCAGAGGACCGGTTGGCCACTGTGTGAGACAGGATGCTAGATTAGATGGACCACTGGTCTGATCAGCAGGGTTTATGTTCTTAAGATTGTAAGCGTCTTTGCATTTGTGATGGACTGCACTTTTAAAAGCTTAGAGGTGCTGTGTAAACAAAGGACTGTGAAAGGTTAATTCTTTACAGAGCCAGAGAGCCTTGAGTGACAGGCTGTTCCAAGAGATCTGATTGGTTAGCATCAGCTGAGCAGATAAAGACTTCTGAACTGGATGATAAGTCAGTCTGATTTCAGCCCCAGCTGAGAAGAGTTGAATACTGACAGTTTCAGAATTCAGCCCTGACTGAGAATAGTTTAATACAGACAGGAGAGCTGGGGAAAGTTGGCAAGGACGAGAGGGTAGTTAGATGGAGACTCCCATTCCAGCCAAGAAAAGGAAATAGATCTTCTAGTGAGTGGAGAGTTTCCCTACCCAGTCAAACAGGGAATTAGCTCTGAAGAGTGCAGAGATCCCTGGTCTGTTTTGGTTAGAAACTGCCTTTAAAGACATTTAGGAATCAGTTAAAAACTCTAGACGAGTACTAGTGTTTCACAAGAAGGGGTTTGGGTACTGGAAAGAGTACACCAGCCTTCTGGAAACCAAAAGAGTCACAGAATACTTAAAGTGTACTGGAGTGTTTGTGAAAACACTGGAATAAAAGCCTCTCAACATAAAGATTTAAGTAACCCTCAATAGCTTAAGAAAGTCTCATTAACCTGAAACATAAGAACTAAAGCCTGAGCATGTGCTGGTTTTACCTCAGAAATTTCAACCCCTGATTTTACCTGACCTTTCCCTCTGTTAAATAAAATATTTTGTTAATTTTGAATATAAAAACATCTTGTGCCATTGAAGTTGTGAGTCACTGAATGATGGCACGTTTTAATTTCATTGTACTATGTACAATGACAATAAAGTATATTATTATTATTATTATTATTATTATTATTATTAAAGGGGCTCCTAATCCTTCCCTCAGGTGGGTTGAGCAAAGAGCCAAAATAACATACTGTGAAAGGGTAGGACAGCCAGAGTTCTTCAGGAAAGAAGAAAACACATTACTAGGGTGGGTCAGTTGGACAGGGAAAGGAAAACGGAGGGAAAATCTTGCCTTTAAGGGAGGGAAGTTGGATGGGGGCCATAATAGCATTCTTCAGCATTTCTGTTTCCACGTGGTACATGCAGTCATTTTCAAGCTCTACTTAAAAGCTTTATTAATAACTGTTGCTAAAAATCTCACTTGTTATTTTAGGAATGATGTGTAGGAAACGCTTCGTATGTCTCAGTTACTTCCATCTTAAAATAAAAGGTGAGCGTGTGGAGGGGGTGGTTTTTTCAGAGGGGGATATTCAACTCTAAAACATTAGTTATTTGAGTTGTCAAGAGCAAGCAGTCTTCATATATCCCTTGCACCAAGTATTCTCAAACTCAATGTATTCTCAAACTCATGAGGAAGCTACTAATTAGTCTCACCTATTTTTCTTAGCAGCTGTTACCAGGAAGGGCTGAACAATTAAAGAGAAATCTCAAGAACTTTAAATCACAACATTTTAAGGCAATTCATATAAACAGTCAAAATACTGTTATCTCCTGGAACTGGGAAGATAGGAGTTGGAGAAAAAAGCAGATGTAGCAGAGCCATTAGATTTTGCTCTTCCTAATTGCTTCAGCTGACTTCCAAATGCAGGCTATGATAACTCTCTTCAGATGAAGCCCTTGGGTGACTCATGTTTGTTCTAATTAGAGAAACACCAAATATTTGATTCAATATTGGCAAATATTGTGGCCTTAAAAATCAGCAATATCTTGGAAGCTGTTTTCTAAAAGTTGTGTCAACAGAGCAGCATGCACAGATTTTAAAAGGTACATTTGAGGCTAGTTTGAGAAGCTTAATTATTTTGAAAAGTTCAGTATGTTCTGAAATTAAGTATGCTTGCAGCTTTCTTTGCCAAAACCTTACGGGTATTTCACATGTTTTAGATGAACACATAAGATGCTCAAGTGTTTTTTACAGGCACACTTTCCACTTTGATAAACTCATGTCTAGTATCACATAGTGTGTGAAACAGACGTCATTGCTTGGTGTTGTGAGTATGCAGCAATGGCCAGAGACTCTGGTACTAACAGACCAATCCTAAGGGCCTCTGTGGTAGAGGTGGCCAACTGCCAGCTCAGCTGAGGTGCCACTGCTCTGTTCCCTATGGACATTCTGCAGAGAGGGAATAACAACATATGTGGCACAGATGGCATAGCAAGTATGATGGAGCCCCAAGCAACCCCCAGCAGCAGCCACCAACTGGGCAGCAGGGCCCAATGATGTCCCGTGTGAGTAGTGCATACAGGCACAGCCAATCACCGGTTGCTGATCTGTACACTACCCCTCAACACCACTCTCTGCCCATGGAGAGCCAGCAGGCAGGGAGGAAAGGCCCAGCAACAATGCAAACTCCAGAGAGGCCTGAGTCTCCCCCACACCCATACAACAGGACACCCATCCCTCCCCAGCAAGGGTCAGATTGGCACCAAAAATGCTGCCCATGTGCAACAATTCCTGTTTGAAGCCACACACACACCCTTCCCCTGAAAAAGTTCAACAAAAAAGAAAAAGGAAGCAGGGCTTATCCCACAGTGCTCATACCCAAGACTAGCATCATAACTCCTGAGCTAAGAAGGCAGATGGAAAGGAGAAATGCCATTGGGCAGTAGGCAGTCCACTGGAGCCCTGACGTCATTAATTAATTAATTCATGGACCTTTATTGGCATATTGAAGCCCTGATGTCACCACCAGTCACCTGGGGCCAGGCAGAGAACATTGCACAGGTAGGCATTGCTCAGTGGAAAGGCACTGGGATAGTATGATCCAGGGCTCCTGATTTGATCCCCACAGGAGGAGACAGCCAGAGGCAGGCAAAAGTCTTGGAACTGACATTTTGCCCCCACAGAGTGCAGAAGAGGGAACAAGGTGACCTGGGCCACCGCCTCAAACTTGGGAAGGGGAGATCACCTTAGGAAGCCCCAAGGGGGACATCATAGATGGGTGGGGAAGGATGTGGTGGGACAGGGAGGGGCATGGATCAAGTCTCATAATGCTTAAAAACAGACAGACAAGGACAGAGTTGTAGAACACTTAAGACTTTATTGAACAGCAAATCATGATGAAGTTCAATGCCAACTGTGCCTGGAATGGTTCCTATGTCTTAATAAGCTGCACCTAGGGGGCATGGGGAGACAGGGTGAGCTGTCCCTAGCACAGCATCCATGTGAGTCAGGCAGGATGCTTCAGGAACTGGGCTGGAACTGGTGACTGAGCAAAGCAGCAGAAACTTCACTGGTCTCCAAGGTCTCCCTGTTGAATAATTACCTGCAGAGGTACCAAAAGGAAACATGTGCAGTGATGGTAAACAGCCATGAAAATCCCTTAAGCTTAAGGCGCACACAGTAGATGTCCAAATGACACTGACTGACTGAAGAAGTGCTCTGTAGCTTCTCTGTCTGCTGCTGCAGCACAGGACTCCATTCCAGCAAGGCAATGGGTCCCATGGTTGCTTGGCCAGCTGATCCACAGAGCACAGTGGGACAGCTGCCGGGAATCCAAACCACAGTTGCGCCCAGTCCCCTGTCAGTAGGGGAGGCACACTGACAGGGAAGTGTGCTAGCAGCCCAGTTGGAGTTTTCCATTTTGTCTGAAAAATATAAAAAAGGGTTCTTAACCATTATTTATGCTCTGAATCCCACAGTCAGTGGCTGACTAATAAGTAGACCTCACTGTAGAGGAGTTTAATTTAAATGGCTTCCTATTTTGGTAGTTTACTTCAAGAAACAGATGTAGAACCACACAGGTCAAGGGAGGTGGAACACAATAAGCAGAAATATAATTAGGATTTTGCCTTGTATCTGCACGTCTCAGGAAGTGTGCCTTATCTTAATCCATTTTGCTTTTGTGGATGGCAAGGCCATCAGCAGAAAGAAACAGGAAGTTCACTCCCTACACATTGCTTTTCCAAATGTGATCAAACCTTTAAAACAAAAAGAACCTTCTAAAGACTTTTTGTGTGTGTGTGGATTCTTGGCTGCCCCATCACAGTCCTCCCACTTAAGAGGAACTTTTACTGCAGGCTTTCTGTGTGGGCGCTTTCTGTTTTGAAAATGTACAGTTGAATTCCAGGTATATATGTCAGTATCACTTGCAGCCTTTCATAATCTGTTCTATTTACATGCAGATTGTAATAAGAGGTTTTCAATTATATTATTATATGGCCTTTTGTGACATATCTTTTGCTTTAGTTCTTCTGAGATCCTCGAGTAAAGTGCTGGATGAAGCAACAAATGTGGCACCAGCTTGTGTTTTGTGTACATGCATGAAATTTGGTCAGCTGAATTATTCTATTCTGAAGAATTTGAGCAGAATATTGGGACGTATTCCAGTAGATGGTCCTCAACATTGGTCCACATTCTTTATTTGCTTTGTGTGACTGATAAAAAGATGTTACCTCTGCACAGGCATTCATTCATAGAAACACATGAACCAAAGAGCTGGAAGGGACCCCAAGGATCATCCAGTCCATGCACAGTTCCTATGTATGTATGAGTGTAGGTGGCTCTGTTATCAAATCATAACACAGGACTAATATGCTATGGGAGCTGGTTTTTGCTCCTGAGAGCCTGCCTAATAAAGGAAAGTATGCCTAGGTATGTGCCCAAGGATTTGGAAGATCTGTTCCATTTGTCATCTCAGAAAGCAGCTAGTTACCATGATCAGCATAAAAAACAGAAAGGCAGTTCAGACCACAGATCCTGACAAGACTGTAGCTGCAGATGAAACTAGCATGGTGAAGTAGGTAGAACATGGAACAAAAGTCCTGATGAAGTAAGGAGCAGATGCTGGATAAACCAAGTGTGTATTGAATAGGCTTACCAAGCCCCCCGGGAGGGCGGGGGAAACCCCTATTTTAACTCCTCACCCCCGCCTTTTCAAAATTGTCCGGCGGGGGACAAAATGGCTGCTCAGTCCTCCAGTCTCTTTCTAGTGTGCTCTGGTAAGCAGGGCTCTTTTTCAGAACGCAGGGGAACGTTCCAGCTGGCCTCTGAGCCTGCCCCACCCCTTCCCAGCCAGGCCTGAACCATTTAAAGGGGAAGTTCTTGCAGAGAGCCTGCAGGAAAAAGCCTTATAGGATGCTTCCCCTTTAACAGCAGAGCCAGCAAGAGAAAGCCCCGCCCAGGCTAGGTCCTTTGTACTGAGAGGCCTGGCTTTGGCTTGCGAGGCTGTGTTGCCCTCCCTGATCTGGTAAGTTGCCTGCCCCAACTCTTTTCCTTCTCTCTCTCCCCCTCCCGCTTTCTTTCTTTCTTTCTTTCTTTCTTTCTTTCTTTCTTTCTTTCTTTCTGTCTGTCTGTCTGTCTGTCTGTCTGTCTTTCTTTTTTTCTGTCTGTCTGTCTGTCTGTCTGTCTCTGTCCCCATCCAGCAGAGGTCTATCAGTGGCTATTATTAGCCACAAGGTCTAGATGGAACCCTTTGTCTGGGGCAGTGATGCTCTGTATTCTTGGTGCTTGGGGGGCAACAGTGGGAGGGCTTCTAGGGTCCTGGACCTTCTGAGGGCACCTGGTATTTTTGGCCACTGTGTGACACAAAGTGTTGGACTGGATGGGCCACTGGCCTGATCCAGCATTGGCTTCTCTTACATTCTTACGAGTTTTGATTTTCCTCCCTCCAGCTCCAGCGCCAATGTTCCCTCTATGCTGTGGAGTCTTGTGAGCAAAAATTCTACTTTGTGAGTTGCTGGCATTAAAGTTATGAGCGAGCAATTTGGCTGCTGCATCAATTAGGTTTTTTTGGAGCCATCCTTTTTGAGCTAAGAAAAATGTGTGAGCCGGAGGCTAAAAATCTGTGAGCTAGCTCACACTAACTCAGCTTAGAGGGAACACTGTCCAGCTAAGCCAATACAGCTATTTGGAATTTTCAGGGTTTGGTGGGGGGGGGGGGGGAGGTGCCACAACTCTCAAGATGAAAATGGAAGTTTTCAATACGTATACTGAAAAATCATGAACTTTATAACATTTTTAAAAGAAATTTGTCGAAGAAAAAACCCCCTGGGAATTGTCCTTTCCTCATCTAGAAGCAGCCCCTGGGCAGATGTGATTATGCACAATACATGTATTCAAATATAACTTAGCTCTCTGGATTTTAGTCATGATTTTTTAAAAAGACAGTTGTGACTCTGCTGCATGAAGGTGTAGTTCTGGTTTTTGGCAGTGTTCAGCCTTAGGATCTTAGACCTTTCTGTTGTGTATTTTGAAGAGTGTACTGGAAGTGACATCATCTAAAGGGGAAGTGATATCACTTGCCACTTGACCTGGGAGTGACACCACAGAAAGTGACATCACAGGAAGTGGCATCACAAAAATCTCCTGGCTCCACCCCCAAAGTCTCCTAGCTCCACCCCCAAAGTCCTCAGATATTTCCGGAGTTGGACTTGGCAACCCTAGTATTGAAGGTTGTAACCTTGAACCGGATAGCCCAGTTTCGTAAGTTCTTGGAAGTTAAGCAGGGTCGGTGGTCAGTATTAGGATGGGTGTTAAGTGTGGGTGACCACCAAGGAATACCAGGGTTGCTACGCAGAG
This sequence comes from Lepidodactylus listeri, assembly GCA_029233225.1. Lineage (NCBI taxonomy): Eukaryota > Metazoa > Chordata > Lepidosauria > Squamata > Gekkonidae > Lepidodactylus > Lepidodactylus listeri. The sequence continues at coordinate 59,387,274 of JARCFY010000005.1, read as the reverse complement.
ACAGGCAATGGCAAACCACCTCTGAATGTCTCTTGTCTTGAAAACCCTACAAGTTGCTATAAGTTGACTGTGATATAACAAAAAAATAAAAAAATAAAAATTGAAGCTTGTATGATTGGCTGACAGCTTGGCTCTCCAACAAGTCAAGTCTCAGGAATGGTAGCTTTTTATATGGTAGTTTATTTTGTTCAATATACAGCCAAGTCCAGTGTAAAGCCACAGGTTAGTTAATGAAACATTAAAATGAGGTTTCAAATCCATTTAAAGCCAGTGAACAGCTAACAGAACACAAACCACAGGAGTTGAAATGTCAGCTCTGTCTTGGTACGAGGGGATTTCAACACTTAGTCCCAGCGAGAAAGGTGGACTATAAATAACGTAAATAGATAAGTAGTGCTCCCAAAATTGAGTGAAAATTATAATTAAGCCCAGAAATTACCAAACCAAATTAAAATTAATATTGAATTTGTTCTACCTCCCCTACCCACCCACCCAGACAACAGGAGCAGAGAGTGCAGAGGGAGTGCACAGCATGTCTTTCAAGCCAGTTTGGTGTAGTGGTTAAGTGCACAGACTCTAATCTGGAAGAACCGGGTTTGATTCCCCACTCCTCCACTTGCACCACTTGATGACCTTAGGCAAGCTGTAGTTCTGGCACAGCTGTTCTTTCAAGAGCAGTTTCTGTCAGAGCTCTCTCAGCCCCACCTACCTCACAGGGTGTCTTTTGTGGGGAAGGGAAGGGAAGGGAAAGGAGTTTGTAAGCCACTCTGAGACGCCAAGTGAGTGAAGGGCGGGATATAAATCCAATCTCTTCTTCTTCTTCTCAAACTTAAAGGGCCACTGTTTCAATGGGCAGAGGCCTACTGAAAACAATGGCCCTTTAAAGTTTAAGCTGGTTTAAAGGGGCCAATGTGCTGTGGACTAGCTGCTCCTCCAAGAAGCAGTAGGAGTGGCATAGGAGGAGGTGGGGAAAAGAGAGCTCCACTGTAACTCCCTTTAACCTTTAAAATCCACTATGGTAGACCTGACCTCTGGAACAAGGTCTGCTACTCACTGGAATCAATGGGAGATAGACCTGGCATCTCACTCAAACACTCCACCTCCAGCCACTTCCCCTGGCTTCTGAACACCCAATACCAATATTTATATATCAGAATCAAGACAGAGTATCACACTATCTGATATTGCCAATCAGAGAGAAGAAATATTGGGCATTGTATTGGATCAGCAGTATCTTACTGCACACCCCTAGTTAAATTACAGTTTATTCTAACCTCTGCAGTAGTGGAGGGTCAGTTAGGATGATCCCTGTACCTTAGAGGCTAATCAATCAGGATTCTTTCCAGATAGCCATAGGGGAACATTCATCTGATTCTGTCAGCTTTTCTGTTGATGCCCTACTTGAGTTCCCTTATTTATGACTCGCTTGGGCAGTTGACTCAGTATCTCCAAGATACTTCCTTCCCTCTTGTTGGAGCTGAAGCATCTCATTGGAGCTGCAGACAGAGAAGTAGTCACACTGCTAGTTAGAGTGCATGAAAATATGTAAAGAATCTGGTTGAACATAAAGGGCATTTGAAGGATTGTTCTGTAGTAGTGATGGCAACAAAGAAAATATTTTTTATCCTTTGCCAAGTACGTGTCTCAAGTAGAACTTTTCTGTATAGCTAGCATTTTGCTTCAGCCTAGACCTAATGCATCAGGGGCTGTAAAACCCTTGGCAGAATGGTTTGTAGTGTATTTTGGAGGTAAAACTGATGAAAACTTTCCTGGATTCAACTCTGGGCATATGATAATTAGCTGAAGCATCCAGAGACTCCATTTGTCCACTTACAGACTGTTAACACCTGAGGATTTGAACCTCATCTACATTTTGATGAATAATAGTGTCAGTATTCTTTTGTCTTAGCAATCTGACAAGTAGTCTCTAGTCAGCATTATATGGGATTCCAGTAGGAAATCTGGATCTAGAAGATCTCCCAAACAACAAAATTACTCCTGCAGGAAAGAGTAACACCAACTAAACTTTCATGTTTCGTGCCAGTTTCAATGTTGTATTATCTTTTTGAGCCTCTGTATATTCATTAGTTCTCATCCCACTCATAACTGCCTTCAAATATCTGCTCAGAACAGAAATGGCTTCACCTGACTGAGATGACAGAGACACAAAGTTGGGTATCATCTATATGCTTAAGTTTTTGTTTTTTGCTACTTCGCCATAGCCGGGAATGCCAAGAGCAATCCATCGCTGCCAACCCATGGGGAAACTGCATTGTCAGAGAGTTTCCTTGTATCTCATTCCAAGATTACTTGTTTTGCCAGTCACTCCTAGTTCAGTGTCTTCACAGTTTAGTTTTAGTTGTATTGCTTACATCCAGCCCCATCATGGCCAAATTAGAGATGTAAAATTTTCTGGAGATATTGAAGTCACTGGGAAAAAATAGTTATGCAGTGTTTCCCTGCCAAATCTAAATTTGTTTTACTGACATAGAACAAAATGCATTGTTTATAACTTAGCACATGCAATTATACTATTTGGCATAACTGTGTAATTAAAACGTGTAAATTCCCTAGTTTTTTTAATAATAAAAATTGCAGATTGCAACTATACCCACTACTTGAGAGTGATGTGGTTAGATATGGAAGACCCAGGTTTGAATCACCACTCTGCCCCTGGAGCCTGCTAGGTGACCTTGGGCCTGGGCCAGTCCCACACTGAACCTCACTTACCTTACAGGGTAAGAATAAAATAAGGTGTTTTGTGTCTCCAGTGGACAGAAAGATGAGATACAAATGAAGTAAATAAAACTGCTGCACTATGAAAATATTTTTCTCCAAAAAAATTTAATTGTTCTGCTAGAAAAGTTGAGAAAGCCCCCCTCACACACACACACACACCTTTCTCTCATTTTCTTCCAGACCTTCACATCACTAGGCCACATTCTTGAGGAAGCACCAGTTGTGCAGGACCTGGGTGAAATGACCAGGCAAGAGAGCCAAGAACTTGAAGGTTACTTGCATATTAATTGTTACAGTACAATATCTTATATGGATCAGGATGGAATCCCATGAGATACTTCAAAGCTGACCTTAGGGAAACTGTAAATAGTTGGCTATTTCTGTTCTCCAAAATTTCTGATTAAGAATGGATGGACATGATGCCTCTGAAGAGCAGTTTTAGGAATGCCATCAGATCTCACAGATTATCACTGCTACTCTTTGTGGTACCCACTGGTATTAGTGTTAATGGATGGCATTGATTTGATAGCTGAGATGAATCTGTGGCTTACTTCCTTTGCCTCCATAGCCTTCTGGTGAAGACATTCTTAAAGTGCCTGCAGCTTTTTAAAAAATAAAGTGTGGAACACTTGCATATTCAACAACCTGCCCCTCTGCTGAAGGGAAGGGAGGAAATAATCAGCCTCAAGCTTATTGCTTTAATCACAGCAACAGGAAGGTCATAAGTCTGGGAGGCAGCTAAAGAGTTGCTGGAAACTCATGTGGGTAGGAAAGGTTAGGGTTTGCTTTAATAGTATGTTAGCTGTCACTGACCCTAGTCAACAGAACAAAATTCAAGTCCAGTGGTACCTTTAACACTAACAAAATTTATTCAAGGTAAACCTTTATTGGTCTTAAATGTGCCATTGGATTCCAGTATTTTTCTGTTGCTTCACCCACCTGAATCTGACCCTTGTCAAGCTAAAGTTTCAGTAAAGTGAGAGGAGTACAAATAGAATAGGCAGGGCTACCAGCAGTTAACCATTATGTAAAAATCTTCCACTCATTGTGTTGCATCTTTCTGCATCTCACATGTCATCTCTCCCAGTATTACTACTATACAATCTCGGTAATTTACAGCTGAATACCCTGAGTTCATGTGTATTAATCTGAGGGGGTTCTTTCTGCTCTATGTGATGTGAAGACTGCTTCAAGGAGACAGAAATAACTTTTATGTTCAGAAGTAGACGAGTTGAAAAACTGCTGTTCTTACTATGTGAAGCTTAAACACAACAACAAAAGATTAGCCTAACTGTTGATTTGGGGGGGGGGGGGGAAGGTCCAGTCTACTTTGAGTGAATCTAGCCTCCCCATCCAAAAGGTAGCTGAGCAGTTAAAGGCTGAATGGACTGAGCCACACAGAAATTTAGACTTTAAAAGGCTCTTCTCTAAGGTTAATTCTTCAAAAGGCAAATTTCCTTCTGCTAGGAAATGATTAGTGGTTGAGCTGAGGCTTCCTGGGTTTGCTAGACACCCCCCCCCCCCAATTCTCTCTATGATCTCAGCACCTGACAAGCTTTGTTTCTCCTTCTGGCTGCTTCTCGTACCCTTCTTCTAAGATATGCAGGCCATGATTTGGTTCCACTGGTGATAACACTAGAAGCAGTGGGATTTACCACAAAATTTTGCCAATGCTGATCTCAGTCTGTCTGTACACATTTAGACTGGAAGAGGAATGATGTAGCAGGTTATCATTGGGTGCTAAGAAGCTGCTGTCAAAATTGGAAAAGGGACAAAATTCCTAATGTAGCAACTGTTGTTGTTTTTCTGAAAATCTACAAGGAGTCTTCAGAGTAAGTAATTCTTGTTCGCTTCTGAAATATCTTTGCATATTTAAAAAAGTCACTCTCTCTTTCCTCTAGCCTGCTAAAATCAATTTCTTTTATTTTTCTTAAGATTTGTTTCTAGACTATCATCCTTGTAGTTCTGTTCTCCATTTGCAACTTTTTTTTCTGCCACAGGGCTTTACAGTTGACTAGTATAAACCCTAATTCTTGAATAGAATCTAATAATAATAATAATAATAATAATAATAATAATAATAGTGATAGTAATCATCATCATCATCATCATCACCATAACTAATTTATTTGCTTCTTGTTTCTCTATTATATGAGCTTATGAGTTTCTGTCCAGTAATATATACTCTGGAGATTTCTGGAGAAATAAAGATTTCCTAAATGAGTCCTTGGATAAATATAGATAGGGATGTGAAGGGGCAGAGGTGTTCAGTGAAAACCTGCTTTTTCCCTGAGGGTTTTTTCAAGTTCCAAAATACATTTTTGCAGAGGACTGGGAAAATAAATTCCTATGGAATACTTTATTTCTTGGAATGAGAGAAATGCTTCATAAGACAAGATTTTACTCAGTCAAAAAGCATATAGTATGAAAGCTTTTATGACAGAGCCTATAGTATTGCTGAATGTAATTCCTCTATATATTATACATATACAGTATTTTCAAGCCTGTTGTTTAAATGTGGTGAATTTTGTCCACAATTAATATGACTGTTATATAGTCTTTCAGAGTTTATCTATTTCAATGTTATAAAGTGTAACTTGGAAACTGAACGTGTGATTATTGGATATAGTTCAATCTTCCCTGAAATGTATTCCCCCCCTCCCAGAAAAAAAACACCCGGGGGGGTTCCCAGGGCTTCAATGTTTCTGGAAATTTTACATGTCTTAAGTATGGGTATGAATCTCCAGATAACATCTGTGAATAGAAAAAGCATACATAGACATGTAAAAACTATAAAGTAAAGGTAACTGTGGGAAAATACATGCTTTCTCATGTGATGGTTTACGACTGTATTTTACCTCCTGTCCAGAGGTTGTGGGTGAAACTGTCTTTATTCAGTTGAGTGTTTCTTCTCCTAAAATAAATTACCTGAATTTTCAGCATGATCCAGGCATTCTTTGTTTCACTGGACAAGGCCCTTTGGATTTCATTCAAGCATTGTTATTTCTGAGCGTTGGACAAAGTTCCCTGTAAGTAGATCTATTAAGAAAAAAAGTGTAAACCAATTCCATGGCCTTCTAGCCTTGACCTGTCTGCATCAAAGTGATTTGTATTTGGATCATATCCTGGCATCTTAATTCAGAAGTTGGTATATCTGATTATTTTATTAGCAGAACATTGCTTGCCCTTTTTGACTCTGGAGTTCAAATGCAGCTGACTTGAAGGGTACGTGAAACTACCAAATATGTTAACAAGTTCTGTTTAGGAAACTGGACAAATCAAAACTCAAATCAATTTGGTTATTGCTCTAGCCTTTATAGGAGAAAGCCACTTACTATGATTTTTGGCCCACTGTAATAGAACTAAACCTATTATGAAATAAAAACATAAGGTCAGCTCTGCTGAATAGAACCAGAGGTCTTTCTAGTCCAGCATCGTGTTTCCCATAGTAAACAGCCAGATGTCCCTGGAAGACCTACAAGCAGGACACTGAGGCCAAAGTCTCCCCCTGTTGTTTTCACCCCCACAATCCATTAAGCTGTACACTAGCTTTGATCATAGAGACTTCAAATAGCTGCCATTGCTAAAAGCTACCAATGAATCTGTTCTCCGTTAATGTAAAAGCTTTGAACCTGGTGGCTATCACATCATTTCTTGGCAGTGAATTCAGCAAGTTAGTTACAAGCTGTGTGAAGAAATATTCTTTTTTGTCTCTCCTGAATCTACTGCCCACCAACTTAGTTGAGTCCCTTTGATGATTTGGCCATCTTCATCTTTTATCTTCATATTTATTCATGCTTTTTGCTTCCACCAGGGGAAGACTGGACATTTAACTGGGGGGGGGGCCCTGCCCTAGAGGGCTGCTGACAGCCAGGAGCAAGCAGATAGTGTGTATAAGGCCTTAATAGCAGCATTGGTTTGTGTCAGTTTATCAACTGATTCCTCCTGCACCACCAGTGTGCAGGAGGATACAGTGGGTGAGCTGATGATCATAGTTGGCATTGCTGGATCAGTATAAGCTGAGTGGTCCCTGCAGGGTCTTGTAGCACTGTAGGGGTTGTTCAGTTGGCCTTGCTTCTGGGCCACTTTAGCTTCCCAGTCTGCCAGTGTGTAAAAAATCCACAGTGCTGTTTTTAAGAAATGAAAGATTCTTCAATAATCCACAAAGGCTGGTAGCCTGCTTTTGCAAGGTATTTTTGCTGATAAAGTCCCTCTGAGATATGAGATTCTGATTCTTCTAGCAAAAGATCTGCATGCAAACTTCTCCCTTTTAGATTTGTTTGGACAGTTTTTTGTTGCTCTCCCGGACTGATGTAAACAGGGTCCTTGAAGTTGTGAAATTAGATCCTTGTTTTTCCTCGTTAGGGATTTCCTGCCAGCAAAATCTGTTTCTCTTACCAGAATAAGCAACATTTTTGGGGAAGAGGATAAATTCCCAAGGAATGGAGTTGGTGGTGAGGCCTTTGCATCGTTAGCAAAGGGGGAGTTAACTAATTATACTTTTATTTCCAGTCTTCTTTTTCTGGACAAGTTGACTGAGTAGGTAGTGGCAGAACAACTGGTAATGTACTTAAGTGACACTTCTGTGCTTGATCTTTTTGAGTCTGGATTTCAGCCTGGTTTGGGGACAGAGAGCATCCGTTGCACTGGTAGATAATCTGTATTTACAAATGGATAAGGGAAATTCTTCCCTACTAATTTTGCTTGATCCATCATTGGCGTAATGTCTTTAATGGTGACCACCATGTGGTCGCTGAAATGCACATCGTCAGGCTAGATGCCTGAGCTTCGATCTGGCAGACAATAGCCCAACCGTATCATAATTCCCACAAATCATGCACTTAGGATCCAAAGAGGGTCCTATAGTGCACAACCACAGGAAACCTAACCTATCTGCTTCATTGGGTGAGGCCGGGGGCACGGATTTAGTGCAAATATAAGCAGGCCCCTGGACCTCAGCGGACATGTCATTTTCTTCACTCAATAAACTTCATGAGCTGATTTCACTACAAGCGTCTCCAACTCCAATACTTTATAATTGGCTTCTGACATGGTTGGCCATGTCATGCCATTGCTTTAGACAGTTTACAGCTGATGCTGAGGGTTTGGAGAACTGCTTTCCAATAGTTTCCATTTTCCATATCAATGACAACTCAGTTTCAGTTGGGGAAGTTAAATCATTGGACAAACTGTGACATTCTTTGAAGCTCTGTTCTCTCACCAGTGTTCTTCCACAGTTTTGGAGTTGGGTGTCATTAGTGCTGTTTCTTTCCCAAACCTGGGCTTGGATACTGTGTCAAGGGGAGGGGTGAACTAGCTAAAACTGCATCTGGGCAAGGTGGTGGTGAAAAAAACTAATGTTCTGGAATGGATTGATTTGCCAGTCTTGGATGGAATGAGATTGTCATTGGCTGATCAAGTGAAGAACTTGGAGATTCTCCTGGACCCAGCCTTATTTTTGGAATTCACTTCTTTCATTTTCAATCATTTTTAAGGTATTCTTCATTTAGAACTCAGCTGACCCAAACAAGTTGGCCCATGGTTCTGTAACCTTCAGGCTGGATTACTTGCAACACATGCTACATGGGGTTGTCCTTGAAGATAACTCTGGAACTGTAGTTGGTGCAAAATGCAGCTGCTCAATTATTGATAGGTATCTGGTAACATGAGTGTATTAAGTTTGTTGTGAAACAGCTGCACTGGTCACCTGTTTGCTTCTGAGCTCAGTTCAAGGTACTGGTTCTTGCCATTAAGGACCTGTATGACTTGTGACCTAAATACCTAAAGGAATAACCCCCACTGTATGAAACCATGGGCCAGTTTAGATCTTTGCAGCAATTCCTTTCAGCAGTACCCTTCATTTGGAAAATTTGTACAGCCCTCAGAACAGCTCAGACCACCAAAGCCATTTTCTTCTCTAAGATTTGTGCGGACTAACTGTAGTCATTTATGGGGGTTAGAGGGGAAATTGCTGGCATAGTAATTTAAAAAAATATTTGAATGTTTCTTTGTTTTAAATGTATGTTGGTGCTTTTGCTGATTGTAAGCCATTTGGGTGCAGAAGAAATGGGAGTAGTAAAGGGTAGAAGGATGAAAGTTAACAGTTTGGTTGAAGCAGGAAGGCAGGTGGTAAAATGAGCTTGAAAGCAACTTCCGTAGGTTTGCAAAAGTATTATTCATGTTATCTGAGTAGATTTTGAAAATGTATAGTGAATGGATAAGCATAATGGAAAAGCATAAATATAATGTGTATCACATAAAAGCATAATTCTAAGAAGCGTTAAAAAGAATAAAAGACAAAACAGAGCAGTAAAATGATAATTAGGAGTTAAACCAGTCAAAAAAGCAGCGGTCAAAATCTAATTGAATTGAGTGTAGAATTGTTGATTAAAGATCAGTGGAACTGAGCCTGTATATATTTTGGACTTCAAAGGTTAAACCCAGGAACTTATGCCTAGCCCAGGAACAAACTGGGAGCCAGTACAATTCATAAAATTGAGGGATTATATATTCATCATGCTGGATTCCAGACAACATCCTGGCTGCATTGTTTTGTACCAACTGATCACTAAAGCTTGTCCAACTGCATTGTCTTCAGTGGAGCACATTATACCAGGTTAAATGTGAACAATAGAAATTCTGTTCTGTGAACATGAGATGAGTCATTATTGTGTATAAAGAACTAGATGAGAAAGACTCTTATGTTCAAATTCTTTGCTATAAACTTTAGGTGGCTTACAGCCAGTTGTTCCTCTCTGCTTCTGTTGTGCCTGTGTAAAGCGTGAATATTAATTAATTGCCTCAGAGGGAGAATTCTAAGGACAGATATAATAAAGCACCATAAAGCCCTCACTGCACATCAAAAAGTACTCTAGAAATTATAAATAATATAATGCTCACCATATTTAGAAGATTTCTTACTGCTCTGTCTAATAGGTGGTAAAAAGTACTTGCTGATTTTTTACCTTTTCCCAAGCCAAGCGAGAGGCATCACATCCCTCCCATTGTGCTGCTGCCACCACCACCCCGGCATCAAATGTAAAGGATAATTTCCTCGTGGCGTGTGACTTGTTTGCTTATTTATTGATATATGGGCATTTTGTGTGTGCAAAGAGCTCCTTGTGTAGTCCATGTATGTTTGTGGTGCTGTATAAATAATAAAATATCCACATAAACAAGGCAGGCTGTGGAAAGTCAATGGGGCAATGCTACAAAAGGTGACTATTATCATATCTAGCAATAAATCCTTCTGGCTTTGTGTGGCCTCAAGAATGAAGCACTACTACCTTTGTCTTCACAGCAAGCCAGTTTCACTTCTGTCTGCAAGTGGTGAACTGTTGTGTTGATAGATTTATGCACAATGTTTATGATGATTATCATTAGTCAGTAGAGAAAATCTCAATCGGGAAACATTGATTAGTGCTGAGATTTAGCCAGGGTAGCTTCTGTCAGCGTTCATGGGCTGACTTTTGGATGTGGATACCTAGTAATGCTGATAATAGTTTTGATTAGTGGCTTGCTGTGTATACATGATTATTTCCAGTGGGTGGTGATGTGCAGCTTGGTTTTGCTTTTTACTTAAAGCTTTTTGATTTGCAGTCTTAATTTTGAGGTCTCTCCCTTGTTGCTGGCAAGTGACCTGATAATATTCTAGACTCTGTCTCTTTTAAACGATTGAGGCTCTCAACTAGAAAAAGGAAATTCTTTCACATTAGTCCATTTGAACAGCAAGGCAATTTTCCACATGGTGGCTTTATGGAAATGTGCTGCAGCTCCCTCCAACCATGACCAGGACATTATAGGAAATGTATTTTCATGGAAGATTTGCTTCAATTGCTGAGTGCAGGGTGTGGTAGCAGTGGTGATGTGGAGAATGGTGTTTGTTCTGTTAATGGACAACTGTGCGCCATGATGTGAATCCCTTCTGTTAAATTAAATTGGCTGTGTTTCCCACCATGACCAGCTTGTCGTTACTGATGCATTGTTCCTTACCATGCAGTCCCTGCTGTGTGACGTGGTAAGACATCTTATGGAGGAATTGAGTGAGACTCATGTGGGCATATGCCCAGAATTCTGGCTGGAGATTTAACTGTCACAAACAAATGGACTGTGCTCACCAATTCCCTTGACACACACAAAGCCCACTAGAAATGTTCTTCTAGCCCCTTGCTAGTAATAGCAGGGTTTAATTTCATGAATAAGGTGCCAGTTTTGCCCACACATATAAGGATATGTTAAAGCCTTTCCTAGATTGTGAAGTACGCAATGTATTTGCAGATTTCACCACTTGACCTAATGATATGAAAGTCTTTGCCTTAAATGTGGATAGTCCTATATTTGGTAGAGTGTTTTGTACAGAACAATGCTGTTCCAGGCATTCCAGTGGAATTCCTAAAGAGCTGCTTTTTATTAAATTAGACCATTGGTCAAATGGAAGAATAATGAAGCTGGCCTGTGGATTTTGAAGCAAAAGTTTGGCAAAAGCAGAGTGTGTTCATTAGATTGCAGGTGGTTAGCAGTGATGTGGGTTTTCCAGAATTTTTTGATGTCCTAATAATCTGATTCAGCATGTGTATTTTGACATATTTAATAAACAAAAATTTACAAGTATCCAATTTTAATTATATGTCCCTGTAGTAACAAACAGTAGAACTAAAATGGGGGGGGGGGGTAATCAAGTGTTATTTAGACATTCAAAACTTTATGTGGAAATTTATTTTTATGGAATAATATTGTAAACATTTAAAGACAATACAGCATGTACTTCCCTTATCTTGTTTGAAGTTAAGTGGGGAAATCCTGAAGACACTGAAAACTGTTGACACATTTATTTTAGCTCACCCAGCAGCTGTGCATAATATCATGTGGATGTGGTTGTCCTTCTGTTTCAACAAAATTTAAGATCAAACATAAAACACCTCCTAAACCACAAAAAACATATGGGATAACAAGGGAAAAATTCACCTGAAGAGTAAAAAGGCAGAATGGTGGGCACTAGACAAATGGAATTCAAGAGGCAGTGCACCACACCCAAAAAACTCTAGGTCTTTGGAAGCTTCCCCCCATCACTTATTTCTGAGGGTGAGGAAGGGTACACAGTACAGGACCTCTCTAGAATGTATCAGTTATGCCTGGAAACTTGTTGGCAACCAGTGTAGCTCTTTCAAAAATGGTAGGATGTTCTCTGTAGTCCAAAGTCCTGCTACTGAATTTCAAACTACTTGAAGTTTCCAGATAGGCTTCAGTGGCAGTCCCGTGTGGAGTGCTTTATTGTACCCTAGCCTTGATGTGATCAAAGCATGGATAAACAGTGGCTAGTTACAGCTTTTTCCAGAAGAGATGCAGTTGATGATCCAGCTTAAACTGCCTGAAGGTGCTATGTGTCACATATGAAACTTGAGCATCGTTTTTACAAGTAGATCTGATAGCTTTCCTAAACTGCATATCTGCCCCTTTTTAATAAGGAGTGCAGTACAACAGGCCAACTTCCCAATCCTTGATTAAATGCATTGTCCCTTACCAGCCCTTCAGTCTTGTTGAGAGTAGACTGAGCATTTGTTTATTGACCTGCATACAGCACATTCCCAACTCCATAAATATTCACTTCTTCACCTAATTCTATGGAAAAGGAGAAACAGAGCTGTATGGCATCTGTGTACTGTAACTCCAGCATAGCATAGTCCTGCCAGGTAGTCCTTTCTCTAGCTTTCTTGGTCTACTTATGCATGGTCCTGGTCTTGACACCAGTGAGCTCATAACTGACTCCTTCCTTTTCCAGTCATGTGACTCTGACACATTATTTCCTGTCACATACTTGCAGTTTGGCAAGTCCTGGGTTTAGAAAGGTTGAATACCACTGAGGAAGTTATATCAGTGGTCTGCATTTGTGTAAGGCTACCCCATAATGTTCATCCACTGTATTGTCCTTGATCAGGCAGGCATACATTGTTTCAAGATATACAGCATTTTAAACTTTGAAAATATATAAAGACTTGCAGTTCTGAGAATTGTGCTGAATATGCATTTGCTCTCTGGAAAAAAGATAATAAAGTGTATTTTAGGATCTTCAGAAGCTGTCAGGCCTGACCTTGTAATTTAAAAAAAAAATCTACAAGAAAGTGCACTTTTTCATGTTTGTATGGGGAGCTGCTATGCAAGATGGAGTTGAAAGAAGCCTGGTGGACATGGGCTACTGCTTGTTCTAACGTTAAATGTTTCCCTGGATTGCAGCCACTGGGTATAATCCAACAAGAATTAAGTCCCATTGAATCAATGGGACATAAGTGCTTAATTGTGCATTCAAGCCCCATTGATTTCAATAGGACTTAAATACTCTTAACTTTCTCTGGATTGTGCCCAAGAGATTTTGCACATTGCACCAGAATGCATAATCTTTTTTGCTGCAGTTTTAAAAGGTTTTCATATTCTAAGAGAGGGAAAGACTACTGCTTCTTAATTTAGCCAGGGTGATTTTGGCAATTAGCTGATGGGGCACTGGTGTTCAATGCCTAATTATTACTAATTTAATTGCCTTTGAGCATACCAGTAGCTGCATCTGTTAAGAAGGGCCAAACTCCTTCAGAAAACTGCCTCATTATTAGTCTAATTCATTTCTTTCTCCCTCCTCCTCTCCACCATCAGACTACCTCAGAAAAGTGATATAAGCCTGTTTGCACACTATGCAGAAAAACTGAAATGAGCAATTAAAACCACACGCATTTGGACAGTTGGCTGCATCACTTTTGATTAGGTACATGAACAGGATTAATAGATGCAACACGCATGATGTGGTATTTGTTTTGCTCCTCGTTTTGTTCTGCTTTTCTTAAAAAACACACAAAAAACAGCTTCAAAATTGTTCCATCCTTCCTGGTGTCTGAACTGGTGCTTTTCATTTGCACACTATTGTTTTAATACGGTAGATAAATAACATAGTGGAATGCAGGCTGAGGAAGATGATGTGATATTTAGGTTTAGAATGCCTTTTCCAGTGCCTTTTGGGGCAGTGATAAGCTCTGATTGTAAACACATTTGCTTCACATTGATTCCCTTGGAATTTTATCCTGACTAACTGTGCTTAGGATTGCAACCTTAAAGTGATGCAGTGTACAATCGGGTGCCTTGTTTATGTTAGGTAAATGTGGATTGTTATACATTACCACGGTTTTATTCTGTTGGAACTTGAAAACTTTTGATATAAAAGGAAAGGCCTTTGTAGTATCAGAACTACTGGCAGTGGCGCGTTCCATTTGTACAATGACAGATAAGGTGTTTAGGGTAAAGTGGCCCTAATCATCTGGTCAGTGACAGGCCCTGATTTAATCCTTTAGAGGTAAGTAAGAAACATGCACTTGATATTACAGATAGCAACAGGAGCAGGAGAAGAGTAGCTCTCTTCAAATGATGGATTGACTCTATGTGGAGATAAATTGGTACCCTTGTGAGGATGAACATAGAAATGTGGTAAGAAGTGGAAAGATCTGAAAGTCTTATAACCCACATTCAGAAGGAAATGGAATCAGTCTTTCAGATAAAATTTACACACAGTAATAATATAAATGCCACTAGGATTTTGACCACAGAGTTTAGTGAACTCAAAGTTGTCAGTGGGAGATGTTTCCCATGCTATGCTTTTTCAAAAGAATGCTCTTCATTCATGTGTGCAATTAAAATTGTGATGTGGGGAGCTTTTGTGCCAAGATTACAATACTTAATCGATTTAATCCGTGCAATTAAAGCTTTAATTTAAACTCTTCTCCCCCTGGTTAGTCAGTAGGATCAATAACAAACAAACATTCTGGGGCACAAGATACCTGAGCGGCTTGCTAGTGTGCAGGCAGAATGTATGTGTTGGCACCTTCATCCCTGCTGTAAAAGCAGTGGGTATGAAAAGGAAACTTAAATGGCTTTTCCTTCCAGTTTCCACTTAAAACTAATCAAGCTTTCTTTTGAATAGCAAGGACCAAAAGCAACTGACACTGGTGGTTCTTAGTTCAAATATATGTTAATGTTCCTTTTTTAAAAAAAATGGATTTTCCATTAAATTAATGGGCATTGAACGCATTTAATTTTGTGGCCAATGCCATTATAACTTTCTTGTGTTGATGTACATACATAATACTGTCGATCTGTTAATCATTGATTGCAAGTTGGCTGTGGGTTCATATATTCCTTTCCCCTTCATCCTCTGTTCTGTGGCATGTATTTTCCTATTTCATGATGGTTTTAATCATAGTTTAGTGTTTCGTTCCCACCTTAATAATCGTTTGAAACCAAGATTTGATGCAGATTTGCAAGATTAGGAGCATTATGGTTTTGATTGTTAATAGGGTGAAGATTCTTCCCTAACCTTGGTCTTTCTGCATGTGAATAACCAAAAATGCAAACACAGTATAAACTGAGAGAGATGTGGCTTTGACAACTATTATCTTTTACAATGATAATAGTAAAAGAGCTTATTGGAGATTTAGTCTTTATGGAAGTAACATCTCTGCCTTTAGTTTTTGCATCCATGGGTGCTGATCGTGGTTCCCACTTTCTTACCTCTCTGATGCTTCTTGCCTTGTTCCCTATTTGCCTGGCATGTCATCTCAGCTAACTCTATTCTCTGTCTTCTGCCTACTGTCTCACCAACCTGTACTTTCCTGATACCTTTGGTTTTTGCTCTAGCTAGTACCTGCATGCCTGGTGTGCCTGCATGCCCTTATGGTGGTCAGAGTTGGTGCATTGCTCTGTCCTCTCCACACTGCTGTTCATTATCTCAGGGGCCCATTCTTTGTGTTCTAAAGTTTAATGTGAAAAGAAAGTATTAAAGATAGCCTTGTATTCTAATCACAAGCGGAAGCTTTTGTTTATCAAACTAAAAGTAAACTCGCTTGTCAAAAAAATTGTCCCCTTCAAAATCCTCAAAAGGCACCTTCACTGAAGTTTCACAGTATGTACATATCATGAATTGATTAATGTACTAATTACTTAAAATCCAGGAATTTAAACCATTTTAGTTGATTGCCAGCCCTGTTCTCTGTTCATGAATCTCAAATACACACACCAGTCTGTTCACAGTTCTCTACATAGCTGTGTCTAATCTGCAAGCAGATATTCTTTTTTGTCTTGTGAACAAAACTTGAACGTCCCTCAGTGTGTTGCCAAATGCTGAGGGTATGTTCTCACTTTGCAGTCTCCAGCGTGTTCTGCCAGTGGGCTAACAAGGAGGAATTTCCTGTCAAGGTAACTTTCAGAGGAGTTTGCTGAGTATTTTGCTGCAAAACTAGGAAGTTTTCTAACAGCCAGTAGGCTACAATTATGGTGCTTACAGGACAAAAGGTTTACAGGTAAAGTTTAGAAGGCACCGTGCCACTGTGCAAGTTATACTGTTGTCACAGACATCCCTTTTGGGGAAGCTAGACAGATCATGCCCTGACCTGGATAGCCAAGACTACTTAACTTGTCAGATCTCAGAAGCTAAGCAGGGTCTGCCCTGGTTGGTATTTGGTTGAGAGGCCACTGAGTAATACCATGGTCACTATGCAGAGATGGCAAACCATCTTTGAACATCTCTTGCCTGGCCTTGCCTCCTTTTTGTAGCTTTTAATTATAAAATGTATATAAAGATATAAAGAACAGGTTTAAAGAACAGGCATGGACGTTATAGGCCAAACAGTCTGATTCTCAGGATTTTCTGCTCACTTGATTCTTCCTCCTCTTTTAAGCTGAAAGTTCATGAAACTTTCCATGAATCCTCTCAGAATAACAGACTAAAATGTTGTGACTCCATTGGCATAAACAATTTCAGCAGGCAAGATTAGCTTCAGCAGACCCAGACAGTGTGACCTCCAAATACTCCACAATCTCTACTTTCAGGAATGCTGAGCAAGACTGCCACATTCAATGGAAAGTTTTAAGTCCTCAAAAACCAGAGCAGTCAAAACACCATGGATGTTCTAAAGTTACTGTACTCGGGCCATCCACGACACTGTCATCAGAGGTACCTGTGGCCTGTAGAATCATTAAAAGGCAGCTGTCTTTGCTCTCAGCATTTTACGTAAGCTGAATAAAGGTGATCAGCTGCATATCATTAATGGTTCAGAATATAATGCTCAGTCCCCCCATTTGGTATTAAAGGCAAGTTAAAGAATAAATGCATTTGACTTAGAACTTTTAAAAAATGGATTTGTTGAGTAAATTGGTACAAATTAGCACTGTAATTTGTGGGAAAGATGCTCTATTTTTACAAGCTCAGGTTCTAGGCCCTAAACTTTATATTGTAATTAGTTTGCTCCCTTGGGACTTGCCAAGAGATTAGTATTGCCAAAATGAAAGCTTAAGCAACTGGTGAAATTTTTCAGTTACTTATTTGGTCTCTCTTCCTATTGCATGGTTATGGTTTGTGTGGATGCCTGAAAAGTGATATGTAACAAGTTACCAAGTTGCTTATGTTATAGTGAACAGAAAATTTCTGTATGCTATGCCAAGGAAACCTTACTTTCTGGCTGCTGTTGAAACTACCTTGGTTCCTCACTTTCAGTGTGATTTCACTGGTTAGTGTTTTTTTACAGACAGTGTTAAAAAGGACCCACTGTTATGACACAGAATAGGGAGTCCATTTGGGTTGGTAACAGGAAGGCATCGGGTTGGTAACAGGAAGGGGACATCGGGGGGGGGGGAAGGAGTGCTCTTGGCACGATGAGTTCAGTCACTTCTGGGGAACTCCCCACAACAATGTCACTGTGCTCTAGGAATCACCAGAGACTCTAGAGCAGAGTGATGTCATTTCTGGGTTTCTGTAAGGCCATCATTCTGCCAGCAATTTAAAAAAGTCTCCTGCTAGTTATTGGAGCAGCAGTAGGTAATGGGAGATGGGGACAGTAGACCCCACTCCAAGCAACCTGGCATCCATAGTATGTCCAAGCAATGCAGCCATTATTTAAGTATTCAGTTTAGCTTTACAAATGCTAGCATAATTTATCCAGGAGCCAGCAGCATTCATTTGATCTGGAGGTGAAGAGCCATCTATTGTTCAATCTTCATTGCAAGCCTGGGAACCCCTTTAAAATAAATGGCTGGCTTTTTGACATCATTTCCCAGTAGCTTCCTTGAGTACAACATTACTCAGGACAAGCTTAGAGAGATGACAGTGCCCAGGAGTAGAGGGTTCAGGCTGGGAAGTAAATGCCATCTCACTAAGGGATGGACAGGAGAGCTCAGCAGGCTGGCAACAGAGTAGAGCATGCAGTGAAAGGCCAAAGTGAGACTAGGTTAATTAGCAGGGCCTTGCTTTGGAAATGATAGTCAAGAGTGTTTATCTAGCACTGATGCAGAGTCTCCTGAGGGCCAAGAAAGCTTTATTCACAATGGTGAGTCCCCATTAAGTGCCAGACTATGTGCTGCCCGGGAGAGCTGGGAAGTGGCAAAGATGCTGCTGCTGTTCTGGCACTATCAGTTGATGCTGGGGGATTTCTCAGAGCTGCCAAACCTGAGGATTGCTGCTGCTACCAGGGCTTAGCTAGATAAAAGGAAAAGCTTGGACATTCCAGGGATTCCTTGTGAGAGGAGGGGCATGTTCTGCCTGTGGGCAGAGAGTTAGAGCTGAGATGTGTGGCTACAGGATTTCTGATTTCTCCCAAGGGGGGAAAGAAGGTGGATAGGGTGGCTACATCCACTCCCCTACTTGAAAACATTTGTCATAGGTCCTGCTTCCCTGGGAAAAGCCCTATTTTTAGCGAAGGGTATTACACATTTATGAGGCATAGTTTCTTTCAGGCAGTTCCTTTTGCCTGTCAGCCTGCTTCTGTTGTGGTAGTGAACGTAAGTTTCCCTAACCTCTCTTTTGGAGGGAGGGGATGAAAAGGCATAATTGTTCTTAGCATTATTCTTCATCCTCACCTGTGGAAATCTCTGGCACTAGGATGGCCTCAGTTGCTGCTTCTGTGTGTATTTCAGGGAAAGATTATGTGTTTGTTTCTCCAAAAACATTTTGACATCTGTTCAGAAACTGGCCATGATCTTGTTCCCTTTCCAGAGCTGTTTGTGTACTGTTATTTCCTTTGCACACTGATGAAAGTAATCTGTTTAGTACAGTTTATTAATAGGCTTTTACCTGAGCAGGTATGTTGCTCAGCTTCTCTTTCTGGTTCCCCAAATTTTGTAAGCATGTGATAGGAAACTGAGGCCTCTGAAGATGCCCAATACAGTTCCTTTCTGCATTTGAGGGAGACAGCAAAAAGAAACCTCTCTGCTCCTCCATCAGAAGGTGAAATGGAAAGAGAAATGGGAGAGAAAGTGATCATGTTACTCAGAGGATATTAAAGAAGCTACAGTTTTATGCCAGACACCTGTTTCTGCAATAAAGACATGACACAGAGTAGTGTTTTGAAGACACTGATAATTATTTCTAGTCCCAGTTGCCTCAACTGGGTGAGGATTACAAAATGACAAATGGATTTTCAATGCCCAAGCTCTCATGACAGTAGTGGCTACCGCCGCTTGAGTCTTTCCCACATAATCATTCAAAATATGTCCTACTTGCAGTATAGCACTTTGCTCAAAAATGAAATCCCCAAACTAGCAGCAGTATTTCAATAGAAAAAATTCCGATTGTATTATAGAATTAAACAAATACACTGTAATACACAAATTACCCAAACGGTCATAAGGAAAAAATGCTTGAGAGACCCTCTTGAATCATGTGGTTGGTTCAGTGACACACTCTGCCTCCAGGGCATGATTTCCAAATTATCCCTTGAGTGCACACATATAGAAGATTATTTCTGTGCAGTTTGTACAAGTGATCCAGTAAGTTGCACCTATCTGGAAATTTGCCTTGTGTTAGAAAACCATCCATAATTCATTTTATATATGTTGCATTAATATTATATGTGTGATATTTCCATTTGGGGATTGCTCAAGGAATCTCACTGTGAGTCTAACATTTATCTGAGAAAAAGGCATAGTTCTCCCCATAGATGACATATTCTTTGTCTCATTCTTTGTCAGGGGAAAAAAACCTAGAACAGATTTAAGTACATGATGCTTGACTGAACAGGCAGTACAAGAGAGGACAATTTTGCCCACAAAAATCTGAGGTGTTATGAACAGGTTGGAAAGAATAGGCTGTTCAAAGCATTTTAGTTGGTTTCTTCCTGACACTTATATAACATCCTTGCAGCAGCCAGTGCCCAGAGCGTTTCACGTAATCAAATAAAACGGAATTAGCACCTCAGGTGTGTGCTTTTAAGTTACAGAAGTAAATGCAGCACAGTAGTTAAGAGCATGGCCAAGAGAAGACAGTTTCCATCTCAAAACCCTGTTAATCTTAGAACTCACTGTATAGTTTTAGGCAAATCATTATCTTTCAGCCTCAGCCCCTCCCGTTATATAATATGTAGGTGAAATACAAGTTAACCTCACAAGAATATTGTAAGATTTGCTGGCATGAAATGTATGCTAAAAACAGCCATTATGGCTTATATTCTTTTGCGGCTACAAAAAGAAATTTCAAAATGTGGGCAGGAGGAAATCATGGGTTGGATCCAGACTGCCTCCTCCCTTCCATTGCTGCCCACTGATCTCCACAAAATGCTGCTCCTGCGTAATAGTGGACCCAGAGGAATGTCGTGGGGGGGGGGGTCTGCAATGGAATGGGGGGGTCACTGGAACTTGCCAATTTATTTTGAATCCAACCTTTATCTCCTAGCTATGTCTGACCTGAATATACCTCCTGAATAAGCAGGAGGTATATAACACAAGGGTCTTTGTCTCTGGAGACAATCAGAATAGGCATCGACTCAACTTGGAACTTATTCAGGTATATCAGCACTCATACAATCTAGTATTTTCATGCAAGTGTACCTCTTCAGAATTCCTACAAACAGGTAATTTGTTTTAACTCAAGAGCCAGTGTGATGTAGTTGTTAGAGAACTAGGAGCTGGGAGATTCTGCTCCAAATCCCCATTCTGCCATGCAAGCCTGTTGGGTGTTTTGGGACAGTCACTCTCTCTCAGGCTAACCTACCTCAGGGTTGTCATGAGGATAAAATGGAGGAGGGGAGAATGCTGTAAACTGTGTTAGAAAAGTGGGAGCTAAATGAAGTAACTAAAATAATAATTTTGAAATCCTTATGTACCCGATGTGCAAATTTCCCATGGGGATAGATTCTGATATTGCTCATCTGATAGAGTTGTTGTATTCCAACAAGATTTTCTGGGTATGATTTTCAGATACCTATCTGATGAAAGGAAGCTGTATGTCTGACAAAGGGAGCTTTGAATCTCAAAAGCTCATACCCTAGAAATCTTGTCGATCCCTTAAGGTGCAGTTGAACTAGTATCTAGATGTTCTACTGCAGACCTAATACAGCTACCCTCTGAAACTGTACAGAGTGCCCATGGACAACCAGTGTGGTATACTGAGCAGAATTTTGCACTAGAATCAGGGAGACTCAGTTCAGTTATCCAGTTTGTTCACTGAATAGTTTGGGGCCAATCAGTACATCTCAGCCAAAACTACTTCACAGAGTTGGTGCGATGCTAAAATGAGGAGATGCCACCCTAGCTGCATGGAAGCCATTTTCCCATGACTAATCAGTAACCTTTAAATGACCCAAACCATGTTGGCAGAGGTCAAATCCATGTGCTCCCCCATCAGAATTTGTTCTTTGTGCTGGGGTCATTTAAATGTTGTTCTAGTCATATGGAAACTAGTTGTGGGAAAGTGGTTTCCACAGAACTATGGTAATGGTTAAAGGGCCTCTAGAATTCTCATATAGCTAGCAAAAACAGTTACAGTAATAATTCCCCTCCCCAAAAGCTCTGTAACAGCCCTATTTTGTGGTTTGGACTGATGTTTTTGTTTTTAGTTCTATAAATTTTCCTTAACCTCCTCTGGAGGCAGGCTGGAAAGTAGGAATGCAATTTATTTCCAGGTTAATATTTAGGTCTTATCCACTCTGGAACCTTTCTGAAGGGAGTACCTTTTCATCTCAAGCATATGATCTATCAGGAGTTCTTTTTTGCCAAGTGCCCTAAGCTGGAAAGATCAATGGAGTTCCAAAAAGAATAATTAGTCATTTTTCCCCCTTACCTTAAATTGAATTTCCATTCTGTGCTCTATTGACTTTTAACAGTTTATTGAGAGAGAGATTTGAGAAAGTCTGACTTGCATCCGACAGGCTAATCAGTCAATTGCTAATAGACCTGTGATGCTCCAGAACTACAAGCTAATGGATTTTCTATTGTTGATTTGTCCCTGTTGAACTGATAGACTCTCTTGGTGGCTAAGCTGAAGCAAAGGACAAGTATCCATCAGCCACACATCAGGGCTCTGTCTTTTTATGGAAAGTAGATACAATACAACACAAATGAAAATGTCTGTCTCCCACTACTTTTTAAACAGCTGTGCAAAGACAGATGCTAAACCCTGCAACCTAGATTATTCTCTTAGTCCAAAAGAAAATGCTGTGCATATAAAAAAGAATCTTCTTGTGGTTTGAGCATGATTTTTTTTGTCTCATAAGCTTGAATTTGTTGGTTATTATGTATTCAGTACTGTGAGAACCCCAGATTTCTTTTAGTTAACCAAATGTCAGCTCTTTATAGATGTATATCAGTAGCCCTTGAAAAAGAGCAAACAGTATATGATGGTATCTCAAAAGGCAGAGAAGGACTTAGTGATGGGGATAGGGCAGTGATGAAGTATTCACAGCTCCCTATGGCTAGCACAAGCAGAATAAATTATGGCAAATAACTAAATACATGCAGATTTGTTTGATTTGCATAATGTATTCATATAGCTTCTCTTGACAGAGAATTGGGGTGGTAAAGCACTGGTCATACCAGACTCTGCTAAGTGCAAGTCTTTTTCCAACAGTGGCCTCCTGAAAGCACTTTGCCCCTTAAAGCACCATAGAAATTATAAGCAATAATGATCTTATTAGAAAACCAAGACATGAAGGGCTGATATAGTCTTTAGGTGCCACGTGGCTACAAGGTTAGCTCAGTGCTGAAGTCAAATACCATTAATTGTCTTCAATAGAGCAAGACCCATGTTTAACTTGTGCTTAAGTGCTTTATTAGAACACAGCTACTGTTTGTACAATTAAGAATTAAAAGTAGTGGTGGTGGCTACAAGCATGGATGGCTTCAAGAGGGAATTAGATAAACGTATGGAGCAGAAGTCCATCAGTGGCTATTAGCCACAAAGTATAGATAGGAACTCTCAGTCTGGGGCAAGTGATGCTCTGTATTCTTGGTGTTTGGGGGGGCAACAGTGGGAGGGCTTCCTGCCCCCACTGCTGGACCTTCTGAGGGCACCTGGTGTTTTTGGAGAGAAAGGCAGGGTATTTATTTAAGACATTTTTTAGCTGCCCTTCTTCCTTACGAAGCTCAGGGCGGTTTACAGCATAGATAAAACACATCAGTTAAAATACATAAAAATTTCAAATCAAAATTTCAAATCACTATTCAGGACTACTACTGAACTTTGATCAAATGCAGTCAATAAAAAATAAATTGTGTAGTAGAGCTTTTACCAAACTGAGTTCATGTATTGTGTACCTTATTCAGTTTTTCACCTGTACTTTATTGGCTCCACTACTTCATCCCATCTCTTTTCTTTCTCCTTTCTGCATTACTTGTTTGTCCAGTGTAGTTCAAATGTATCCAACTTAAGCATAACACTTACTATATTTGCTGATGCAAACTATGCATATCCTCATAGGAAATCTGTTATACCCTAGAGCATCTGTTTGCTTGGTGAATACGTGATCCAGGAATTCTAGCTGTGGCTTAGTTGATGTAATTGTTTGATGACTTCCGACTGCTTAGGACCAGTTTCCATTCTTCTCCAGTCACCACCTTGAATCACCTCACTGAATTTGCATCAGCACAGGAGGGACCGTAAAGGCCATATGCAAGTGTGAGCATGGAAACCTTCATACTGATCTTTAGCTGAGATAGCAAGCAGTGTTACATTGCCAGTACTGAGAATTTGGCTGTACTTTTTTGTTTGTTTACTGTATTGGTTTTTTAAATGTTTTACTGTATTGTAAAGATTTTAAAAAATATTGGAAACCACTCCAAAGTGATGAGGTGATGTACACATTCTATAGCCTCATTGCTCTCAGTTGTGGACTGGGTTTCCACTACATTCAGTAGTATGTAAGATGTGTGAATGACAGGTTCAGTTGTGCCCTTCCTGGAAGTGAAGAATGTGAAGGATTTGCACAACAAGCAATTGAGTGTTGGGATGTTCAGAAGATTCTGTCAAAGGGACGTTGGGGGGACCCCCCTATTTTTACACGAAAAAGTCCCCTTTTGCTGGGGGCCATACTTTCTTAATCACTGGTTAGAATAACGAAGGGAGGCAGTTGATAGTGTTTGTCCTGTGTATGATAAGATGCAACCCTATTCTTTTGTATGATGGATAATTTTTTATTATATGAGTTTTTAAAGTTGATTTTGCCTTAAAATCTTAACTGATGCAGCAGATTTTGGAACTTCCTCAAATGTGACATGATATTATGTCTTTTCTTTCTTTCTCTCATGGTTCATAAACTCCAAGAATTGGCAGATACAACTGGGAACTGAATCATCTTTTTTCTCTGAGATGTGCACTTTTCAAAAGAAACATTAACTGACTTACATATTTGCTTTTCCTTCTTGAAGCTAAATATATGACACAGCTGCAGTAAGGAAATAATCCTTGCATCTATGCCTGGGACCTGCCCCAGAAACTCACTGTCTGCTGTCTATGATTATTTGAGAATCCTTCCGTCTTGTATTATATTGACTTTGGGTGATTCTGCATCTAGCGTTCACCCCACATTTTCTCAATTGGGAGGGGAAAGTGCAGCTCAAAACCACATTCAAATACCTTACCGCTGAATGGCCATAAAATGGTCGTAAATCTATGCAGAAGGTACAATAAAACCCAACGATCAAAGAAAGCAAAAGCAGCTTGGAGTGTGGAGGCTATCATAAAATCCGATGATCAAAGGAAGTGAAAGCAGCATGCAATGCAGAGGGGAATTTTTACATGGGTTTCATAAAACAACAGAGCCAATGCAGAATCAGCCTTTATCTATGATGAACCTGTGGAATCCTTTCCTCTGTGATATTAGAAAGCAGTCCTAAGCAGGTCTCCTCAGAGTCCTACACAGGTCTGTTCATTGGGGCTACTCCCAGGAAGCACTTTTAGGATTGCACACCTGTTTTAGACTTCAGATTGCAGTCAAAGTAGTAGATAGATAGGCAGGAGGGAGTGAGAGATTACCCTTAACAATGATCACAGATTCCAACTCAAGTTTGGAAATATATAAAATCAGTAAGGCTTTCATTAAGATAGACAGTATTAGATGACCTCTTGTCTGGTGTGACATAAGTACGCTTTGTATGTTGATCTCAGTCCCATTTCATAGTTAAAATTCTTTTAAAGACATGCAAACTGTAGGAGTGTAAAACAGAATAGTACAAGCAGTGGGGACCCGCAATACTCGAGGGGGACAGGGGAGAGAGTATTCCATGCGGCTCTCCCGCTGAAGCAGCAGGAGTTCCACGTGGAGGTGGAGGAAGCGACCACAGGTGAGCCCAGCATACCTTCTTCTCTCCCCCCCCCCCCGGGCAATGGCAGCAAGGCACAGTTCCCAGTAATTTTACTTTTGAGGGGATGCAAGTATCCCCCCATATGGTTTTTTCAACATTTCAGATTTTTCTGCACACCTGGAGAGTGCCCCAAGTGTGCAAGAAAATCTCTTTGCCCTCTGTGTGGCCCCAATGTGCAGATTTAGATATCCGCACAGAGGGGACAATTTGGCTATTAGATACATAGACAAGCAGAGGGATCCACAATACTCACGGGGGGGGGGAGGACTTCACGGCTGAGGAGGAAGCAACCACAGGTAAGCTTCTCCACCTCAGGCACCGGCGGTGAGGCCTGGATGCCTCCCAGCCGCCAGGCCTGCTGCCAATCTCCCCTTTGGCTCCGGTGGCAAGGCCTGGATGCCTCTCAGCCACCGGGCCTGCTGCCGATCTCCCCCCTGGGCTCCGGCAGCAAGGCCTGGACACCTTCCAGCTGCCAGGCCTGCGGCCAATCTCCCCCCCAGGCTCTGGGGGCGAGGGAACACTGTTTTGCTTTTGGGGGGATTTAAATATCCCCCATATAGTTTTTTTTAGAGTTTTTGGATTTTTCTGCACACCTGGGGAGCCCCCAAGTGTGCAGGAAAATCTCTCTATGCCCCAAGTGCTCCCCGATGTGGGGTTTTGGATATCCGCATGCACAGGGGGCATGTGGCTATTAGTATATAAATGCTGTGGGAACAGGTCCAGGTCTCTGTGAACAGCCAATGAGAGGTGATGGAATGTTGGGAAGAGGGCTGGCAGTTAGAGCTGTTAGCTGAGTTAGAAGGGAGTTGGAATATGATCCAGAGTGGTGTAGAAGTGAGGGAATTGTAGCCTAAGGCTAGCTGAGGGAAAGATAGCTTTTGACGTATAGGCTTGGAACCATGAATAGTGTTCTAGTTCAAAAGTTCAAGTAATAAGAAATGTTGTATATGTCTTCATGAATCACTCCAGTATGTTTGTAACCTTCAATAAAAGTCAACTCCCTATTTATAACTAGCCCAGCTGACTGAATGAGTGCTGTTGCAGGGGAAGAAACACACACAAACCTGCAAGATCTCAGTGTGTCTGTGTCTGTTTTAGGATATGCATAAATGGTGGCAGCATGTGATTGAAGCTGTGTTTGAGTCCCAACTCCAGTAGCTCTGTGAAATGTCTGACTGAGGGGTGGCTAATAATGGGGACTGGGCTACCCCCTCTGGTAGTATCTCTGGGAGTCAGGGAAAGGGTGAGGGCTCTGTATATTTAAAAGAGACAAGACAGTGGAGAACTGTGGCTACTTGGCCTACCTATATCCCTGGACCTGTGTGATAGAGGTTGTGAAGAGTAGTAGTGTCTGAGAGTAGGGAGTTGTGTGTATAGTTCAAATGATACATATGTGAGTGCTTTAATTAGCTTTCTAGGGACTTGTATTTTTGTTGGTTTTAATCCTTTTTTAATTTATCATTTTCTTATGTGTGTTTTTAATATTCCTCTCCTCCATGATTATCGACACTGTTTAACAAACGTGGGGTAAGTGCATGCCAGCATTTGTATATACAGATCTCCTAGAGATTCTCCCATTTCAGGCCCAGATGTAACTACGGTAGTTCAGATTATTCTTTACCACAACACAGCCCAAAAGATGGCTGTATAAGATTTTGGGGGCAATTTTTCATTCAAATCTGGTAGAAGACAACTGTGTCTCCCTTACTTCTCTTGGTTTTTTTCTGAGTTTGAAACAGTGGG
The DNA here is from genome assembly GCA_029233225.1 of Lepidodactylus listeri. Taxonomy (NCBI): domain Eukaryota; kingdom Metazoa; phylum Chordata; class Lepidosauria; order Squamata; family Gekkonidae; genus Lepidodactylus; species Lepidodactylus listeri. Next base: position 59,360,196 of record JARCFY010000005.1, on the reverse strand, counting down.
TGGACTCCAGCAGTGTGGAGATGAAGTGGAATAACCAGGTTGTAAGAAGCGTGTTCTGTTCGCAAGATACAAAACTTTGCAGTTGTAAACTATGTATGAGAAAAATGTGCTTTAAAAGGGATTTCTTGAACTTCCCTCCCCCAACCAACTCTATAAATAGCTTAAGGTCTCTAGGAGATCCTTAAGACAGAACATCGGACGTACTTTCCATTTTATCAACCTTTGGTAAAAGTCCTCTGTATACAATAACAGGAAATAGCTAGTTTTGCTTTTGCAGACATCTGTAGGAAGGTGGAAAAGGAAACTCATTTGTAAATATTGTATTTCTTTTATTAGATATTGTGGGTTTGCTTTGGGAAGGAAAAGGGGTTTGGGTCTTTCTCACTACAGTTGGGCCTAAACAAGGGAAATGGCTTGTCGGTAAGGAAAATTCAACACAGGTATATTTGGAATAAGAAGAATACACAGTGGTTGCAGTTTTCATGTTGAACAGCACTTCCACATTAAATAATTAACCAGCTGCAGCCTCAAAACCATTGACTTGAAACTTGACATGCCACCAGGGTATGACTGTCAGGTTTGGGGCAAATCTGAGAAGCTCTTTAAAATGTAGCTTTTGTCTCTGAATTGTTTTCCCTAACAGATTTTAGCTCATCTTGGAACTTGTGCATTAAGGTTGCTTTGAAAACTGCTTGAGCTGTAATCTTTACAGTGTGCTTTTCTTTAAGTGAAGAACTTTAGAGAAAATGTTTTGGAGTGAAAGGAGAGCAATAATGGTCTTGGTTCCCAGTGGGGCTGAAGACCTGGTGAGAGCTGTAGAGGCTGTTGGCACCAATTGGGAACAGTGACCACAGTGCTGTTAAGTTCAGCATTATGATCAGCAACAATGCTGTTAAGTTCATGCCAATGGAAAGTTACCCCTAAAGCCCAAAAATGTAACATTTGAGTTCAAAAGAGGGAACTTTACAAAAATGAGGGAAATAGTTAAAAGGAAGCTGAAAGGAAACGACAGGAGAATCAAATCCCTGGAAGATGTTTGGAAGCTATTTAGAACCACACTAATTGAAGCCCAGATAGAATGCATTTCCCAGGTTAGGAAAGGAACTGACAAGTCTAAAAGAATATCTGCATAGTTAACAATATAAGTCAAGGAAGCTATAAAAAGTAAAAAAGCTTCTTTTAAAAAGTGGAAGGTCTGTCCTTAGGGACCACAGGAGGCTCTGGCCAAATAAATATAACTCAATAATTAAGCATGAAAAAAGAATTTGAGAAGCAGATTGCTAAAAACATCAAGACAAACAATAAACATTTCTTTAAATATATCTGGAACAGGAAACCAGCCAGAGAAGCAGTTGGGCCTTTGGATAAAAGGAATAAAGCGATTGCTAAAGGAAGATGGCAAAGATTTTTTTTTCAATTATTTTTTTGCTTCTGCATTCACTGTGGAAAGTGTGGGGCATGTACCTATGCAACAGCCACTGTTGTCAAGAAGGGAGTCTGAAGAACTGAGGTAAATTGAGGTGACCAGAGGTGAAGTTCCAGACCAGTTGGGGAAATTAAAAACCTGTAAGTCTCCAGGTCTTGATGGCATACACCCAAGAGTTCTTTGGGAACTCAAGTGTGAGAGCGCTGATCTACTAACCTGTATATGTAATCTAGCAGTAAATTCAATCCCTGTACCAGAAGACTGAAGAGCAACAAATGTTACACCAATTTTAAAAAGGGGTCCAGAGGGGAACCACGATATCACAGGCCGGTCAGCATAATGTGTGTCCCAGGCAAGTTAGTGTAAACTGTAATGAAATACAGAATTATTAGGCACATAGAGGAACAAAGCCTGCTGAGCGAAAGTCAGCATGGCTTCTGCAAAAGGAAGTCCCGCGTTGCTGTCCTTTTGGATTTCTTTGACAAAGCAAACTAGCACGTAGGTTATAGTAACCCAGGAGAAATTATATTGGACTTTCAAAAGGCCTTTGACAAGGTATCTCATCAAAGACACCTGAGTAAATTTAGCAGTCATGGGATAAGAGGACGGGTTCTCTTACGGATTAAAAATTTAAGTAATAAGAAGCAAAAAGTAGGAATAAATGGGCAGTTCTCATGATGGAGGGAAGTAAGCAATGGGCTCCCACAAGGATCAGTATTGGGGTTTAATTAATTAATTAATTATCTGAAACTAGGGATGAGCAAGTATATTGACCAGGTTTGCAGATGACACAGTTATTCATTATGGCAAAACCCAAGGATAACTGTGAAGAGCTCTAGGAGGACACACAAATTGGCTGAGTGGGCAGCATTGTAGCAGTTCTTGTTGTTCAGTGTTGTTAAGCGTAAAGTAATGCACATTGGAACAAAAACCTCAATTTCAAGTATAGGCTTATGGGGTCTGAACTTGCTGAGATTGAGAGGGAAAAGGATCTTGGGGTCACAGTAGAAAGCTCAATGAAAGTGTAAACCCACTGTGGTGCAGTGGTGAAAAAGGCAAATTTTATGTTGAGGAAAGGGACTAGGAAAGGGACTGAAAATAAAATGGCCAATATTATAATGTCTCTGTATAGGTGTATTGTAGCCTACTTTGGAATACTGTGTACAGTTCTGGTCACCAGATCTTAGAAAGGACATTGCAGAGCTGGAAAAAGTACAGAAGAGAACAACCAAAATGGTTAGAGAGTTGGATCACCTTCCATATGAGGAAAGGCTGAAGAGTCTGTGACTTTTCAGTTTAGAAAACAGACAACTAAGGGGAAACCTGGTAGAGTTTTATAAAATTATGCACGGGATGGAGAGATTTGACCAGGATAACTTTTTCTTCCTCTCCAAAAATACTAGAACTCAAGGGCATCCAATGAAGCTGACAGGCAGTAGATTCAGGATGGACAAAAGAAAATACATCTTCACATAGCAAGTGATTAAACTGTCAGAGGATGCCAGTTTGGTGTAGTGGTTAAGAACAGCAGACTCTTAACCGCCATTGCATGATCAAACGCAACCATGGGTGAGTCAGTTTTTGCTGTTTGTCTCTGATGCTCTTAAATGAGGGATCGATTATTCGCACCTCAGTCCTGAGGGCTCCCTATGGAGTGTGCGATGATGTGCATACTGAGAAGGGCAAAAAACAATGGCACGGAGTCGGGATGGCCTGACACCATGAGAGCGCACTGGGGTGATCAGATGTGGGAAAGTCTGTCTGTGGCCCATAGCAACCTATTTGCTACCGGACTTTCTGAGGTATCTTTTAAATCTGCTTGAGCAGTGGAGCAAAATGGGTTGCTGACAGCTGCGGGGCACTTCCCAGATGTTGTCTGATCACACTCCTTTAATCCGCCTGGCATTCACTCCTAAATTGGGGCTAATTGTGCGTGTGATCTTAACCTTCTCTTCCCCTCCCATCTGGTGAGAGGCACAAGCATCCATAGGACTCCCCCTTCCCCGCCTCCTTCCTTACATTATCATGTTGTTGCTGGGTTAAAACAGGAGAAAGAGTAGCTCATTTTTGGCTGCCTTGTTACCCATTATCCTTTTGCAGGTGCTAGCCTGCAAATGGGCCAGATCAACAACTGTCCATTCTTGTACATTCTCCATTGAGGCCCCAGCTTACTGAATGATCTGTCACTCTCCTGGCTTTCCTCAAACTGTGCAAAACTGAATTATTCAAGGGGGCTTTTCAGATCTCCTTCCACATGGAGTACTTGTGCATCAGGGCAAGGCTGGACTTTTTAAAAAAGTGACACACACACACATGTATCTGAGGAGATACTGTTGCATGAGAAGACTGTGCCTATTAAATGCTTATATATTTGAATATATAGCATTGAGTTGATGACTATTCACAAGGTCTCCTGAGACAAAAGGCACATTCACCTGTATGTAATTAGGTCAGACATTGCTAGGGGAAGTCATTTCCACTGCAGAAATGATGAAAAGCAACCTGCTGAGAGAAAGTTCTTTATGTTAGATAACTTTAAACAGTGCTTGCCACTAGATAGCTCAGCCAGAAGCACAGGTGTAGGACTTCAGAGCTTCTTAGTTGTTGCTGGAATGTACTTTCAAGTGCTCTGTCTGTTGATCTTTTTTATCTCTATGTGGAATTAATTCCATCCTGTATGCCACTAAACTACTTTCACATTTTTTTCATTACAAATGCAAAATCTGTTTATAGCAAAATAATTTGTTAGCACCTGTGTGTACCTGTAATATTTTGGTCTGGGGTACTAGGTATGATTTCTTTTCCTAAAATATAGCATTAATTTAGTTTCTTCAAGTTGTCCATCAGCAAGCTATAAATGGAACAAAGTTTTGAGTCCAATGGTGCCTTTAAGACCAACAAAGTTTAATTCCAGGTATAAGCTTTCGTGTGCATGCTTCAGATAGCTGAAGAAATGTGCATGCACACGAAAGCTTATACTCAGAATTAAACTTTCTTGGTCTTAGAGGCGCCACTGGAGTAAAAACTTTGTTCTGTTGCTTCAGACCAACACGACTACCCTATAATGGTTTTTGATATTGTAATGACATTATCAGTAATGGAGAAGTAGGCACACTTGGGAAGTACATCTTTGTTTCTGCATTCATGTAGTGGTAGGCCAGTATGTGTTTTTTTTTACTACTACAGACCTGGGAAAACAGCAGCAGTAGTTGGAATAGATATAGTCTGGAGAGAGATCTTTGTCACCAAGTCACCAATATTTGTGGGGGGACTGGACTTAGGTGGGCATTGGACATTGGACAACTGAGAAGACACTGTCTACTGTAGCAGGCAAAAGAGGGTGGCGGATTTCCTACCTGGACTCTGCTTTGCCTGCTGAAAATGGCAGACAATCGCAGCAAAAATGGTTCTAGACTGAATGTATCAACAGAAATAAATAGCCAGTGCTGCAGCAATTTTAGTGGTTCTGAATGTTAGTTATACAGTTTTCAGTTTTTTTCCTCCACCGGGTTGTTATTCAGTAGTGTATATATGTGTTTAGTAGTTTTGCTACATTGCTCAGCAGTTGGGTTGGTGATGGCTTAAGCATAAATGAAGGAAAACTGGACAAAACACACTCCTGTGACTACTCTCTGGTGCTGATGATGGCTAAATGGATCTACTTTTCTGCCACCATTGCAGTCATGCAAAGCCATACTCCCTAAGCTGTTCCTATGCAGTAAGGAATATTTTACATCTGGCTTTCGCTGATAAAAACCTGGATAGTTTTAACAAAATTTGTGGTAGGGTGTCAGCTTTCGTGAGTCACTTCTCACTTCAAATACAGCCTCACAAAAGCTCATACCCTGCCACAAATTTTGTTAGTCTTTAAGGTGCTACTGTACTCTTACTCTTTTCTACTGCTGTGGACAGACTAACATGACTACCCATCTTGATCTATCTGGATAGTTCTAAAATTCACTTTGACAGGAATTTCACTGATAAAATTGCTCATTTCCACCAAGAACTGGGCTTCGCTATTTCAGCAAGTTACTCTTAGAGTACTGACGGAGTCCAGGATAACTGAAGTTGTTTGGATGGTTTTCAGTTAAGACAGACTGAGGATGTGGACGGGTTGATTGGGGAAGTACATCTTACCATGTCCAAGTCTGATCCTTGCCCACTGTGTCTATTCTAATTGCAGGGGATTGCTTGAGTGGGTCCAAATGCTTCCTATCTTTAAAGAGGTAGTTATGAACCTTAACCCTGGATCTAAGTGAGTTAATAATTAGTGGCAGCTGGTGAATATTCTATTCTTGGGCATGGTACTCAAGCATGCAATGGCTATAAAACTTTAGGCTTATTTGTATGAGTCTGATTATCTGGTCCCATTTTCAATCCAGTTTCCAGCCTCATTTTAAAATTGGAACTGCTTTGAATGACCTGACTATCTTGGCCAGGAGAGAGACAGGGATTGATATTTTGGGGCTCTTTGTGGTTTTCATGCCAATAACTGTACTATCTTTCTGACCTGGTTGGCCAAAATGAAAATTCTGGTAGTTCAACCCTTATTTAACCAACTAGTATTAGAAAGTGAAGCTGGTTAGGCCTGTGGCATTTGTGCAAGATTCCATCTTGTCTCTGTTGTTGTTTAACACTGACATGAAACTGTTGAGGGAAATGAAACTGCTGAGAGAGATTACCCACAAATTTTAGTGTAATTAGTACTCGGTGGACACTTGCTCTATATCATTTTTTTTCAGGGCAAGCAATAGATTTTCTGAACTAGGCTTTGGAGGAGGTAATGGGGCCAGTAAACTGAAAGCTGGTCCAGACAAAAGCAGAGATGTTATTGTTTTGTAAGATTGCCATCCAGGAAGTAAGAAGTCAGCCTGTTCTGGACAAGGTTCATTCCTCCTGACAGTAAATTTGCTACTTGAGTATGCTAATTGACCCATGTGTATAGATGGAAGTTCCAGCCTCCACCATGGCACTTTCTCAACTTTTTTTAAGTGTGCTGGCTGTGGTTTTTTCCTTAAGGGACAAGATCTGGTCAAAGTTATCCATCCTGTGATTACAACCAGATGAACTACCACAACAAGTTCTATACGAGGGCTGCCTCTTGTTGCTGTTCAGAAGCAGTTAGTGTAAAATGCTGCAGTAAAACTGTTGACAGGCACTTGATTACAGGGATCACATCTCACCAGTGCTACCAACTATATTCAGTGTCCTCTTACCACAGGGAACAATTGAGAAAGCTTCTTATGAACTTAAAAGCCCTAAAATGACTGGGACTGGGATACTTAAAGGACTGCTTGTTCCCGTATGAGCTTGCCTGACACATAAGATCTCCTGTGGAGGCCCTTCTTGGGAGTGCTGTGAAACTTGGGGTTTTAAATGCCATTTAAACAGAGAGGTAGCATAACATATAGTGTGACCAGAGTGGTTTCCACCTCAGCCTTCTGCTGACAGACTGAACTCAAGTGGTCTTCTAAATGTGGCTATTACATGTCAGACATCAGGGAAACAGGATTTTAAAAAATAACTTTTATTCACTACCAGAGACAGGAATAATTAAGGATGTTCAGTATTGAGGCTTAAAACAATTTACAAGTAACATACAGCTTTTGCTGGGCACCTTGAGCTATAACATTTCACATGTTAACACAGAATTTTTAACAGCAATAGGTAAATTCCCACCTATGGCCCCATCCCTGCCCTCAAGCAATTGAAGTGTGGGAGCAAAAATGGCCAGACAGTAGCCTCCAAAGTGACACTCTAGGAATTTCCCCATGTCTGTCTTTTCTTTATCATAGAGATAAGTGGAAATTCCTCAATCATCACTCAGTAGCAATGTCACATCCTACCCAAACCCCAGCCTGCCCTCAAAATCTCTTGGCATTTGCTAAAGTAGTACTGGCAACCCTAGTAGTTATTCATACTAACTACTAATGTTTTGTGTGTGAGAGCATTTTGTAACTATTGCAAACAAACACACACATGGAGTATTTTGTGGGGTGACATAACTGTACATTTAAGAAGACTTGTTTATGTGTGGTAAACAAGAATTTATTTGATGATGATTAGAAACTATGTAAGTCTTGGTTCTCAAGAGCATAATAAAATGGTGGCTTTTAATCAATTAACCACTTTATTTATAGCTTTCTAAATTTATTAATGACAGTGCCCCTTTGAGGATCCTGTTGGAGAGAGAGAGTTTTTCTTACAAATAAGCATACTAGAATTTTGACAAACAATATGAACCATGAATTAACAGGGCTAGGAACTTTTGTTCCCACTTCTGTCACTAGCCAACTGTGCTATCTTAGACTTTTAATAGACTAGTCTTAATCCTAAAATTTCAATTTAGGCCCTTTAGTCTACTGTCATGCAGGCCCATTCATCAGTCATCCCCAACTTGTACTGTCCAAGCCATAGTGTTCCACAAACACAAGGCAAGTGCTCCGCAGAAATTCATGGAGAGCATGCCTATCAATAGGTGTTAGGTATAATAGCGAAAGGCCATAGTGTTCCACAAACACAAAGCAAGTGCTCTGCAGAAATTTATGGAGAGCATGCCTATCAATAGGTGCTAGATATAATAGCTAAAGGCCATAGTGTTCCACAAACACAAAGCAAGTGCTCTGCAGAAATTCATGGAGACCATGCCTATCAATAGGTGCTAGATATAATAGCTAAAGGCCATAGTGTTCCACAAACACAAAGCAAGTGTTCTGCAGAAATTCATGGAGAGCATGCCTATCAATAGATATAATAGCTAAAGGACTGTGGAGACTCAGGATCAAATCCGTATTCTGCCATTAAGCTTGCTGAATGATCTTGGCCAAATCACACACTCAGCCTAACCTATCTCACAGGTTTGCTTTGAGGATAAAATGGATGGGAGAATGATGTACACATACATGAGTTCCTTGGAGGAAAGGGGGAATGAAGATGTAATTTGTACTTGATAGCTGGATAGATAATTCCTATACTGTTAAGTAATGCATGTAGATTAATTCTACAAACTTGCCATGATGCATCATAAATTGTAGACAATGTACACACGTTTCCTGTTTCTTATGTACTGTATGATTTTTCATGTTAGGGTGTGGGTATGTTTAATGTACTCACAATTGCTAGATACAGCTTTTATCACTAACGTAAACAATGCCCTCTAATGGTAAAATGTGTCAAAATGAGGTTAAAATTCAGAATCCTTGTCATAGATAAAAATTTTATGTAAATCAGGGCTTTCAGTAAGGACAAAGAAACTAGAATGAGAGTAGTGGCTCTGAAATGACTGTCTGAATGGAAAACATGTCAAATATGCATGAACCTCCCAGCCTAGGGAGAGGGGGAAGGTTGGAAATGGAATGCATTCTCTTCCCCCCCAGCTAGGAGGCCATTTGCTCTCTGCCTCACCTCTAACCATCATAAAAGAGTTCACTGAATTCAGCTGCTTTTAAAAGAGAACTGAAGAGCATCATTTCATTTTATTTTTCAGAGCAAGCTGCTTTGATGGTATCTTCAGTCTCTATTTCTTCTTTTGATTTTTGAAAATAAATAAATAAACATCCACAGTGACAATCTCTTTTATTAGCTTTTATACTTCCATGCCCTCCAGTTAAGTGACAAGGAATTCAGCACAAGTCAGTTACATGTCTGCAGTTGTTCAAAAGCATGAGGGATGGGCATATAGTACTCAGTGAACAGAAATCTGAGCTGAGGAGTAAGTCCCTCAGAGTGTGCTAGCTTAAACAACTCATTCCTTGGGTTAAATGAAATGCTTTTTAAAAGCAAAGTCTGCATCCTTTATAAAGTCTTCTCATTTGTCTTTGAGTTGTGTTTTCCTATTTTACATACTTCAAGTTCAAAGTGGGGAAAATAATGGTATGTGATGCAAGTGTAATCTCAGTTGCTGCATCTTGGGGATATTTACCTTGTGTTACTAAGGTACTTTGGTACTTAGCTGAGGTAACTTGGAGACCCAGAGGTACTCCTGGATTCTTATGCTAGAGTTGTGCTACAGACATTTTTTCAACTGACAATTAACATGAAAATTGTGGATGGAACTCAACATTATGGCAGTGTGAGGCAGCTCCCCAAAGCAGTAGCCCCACATCTCCTCTTCCATTTCCTCTTCTCTCTCAGTAGTGATTACTAATGTGCAAATGTGTGGTGTGAAATCCACTTCCCCAGGAATTGACCACTCCTCTGTAACCTGCCTGAATTCTTGCCATCTTTTAATAGTTGGATATCTTTGTTAACAATGTAGTTGGTGGCAGATTAGGATCTCCCTTAAATTGTTAAATTAAGGCTGCTGTAGACAATAGACCTTGGTCCCCATCTTGTTCTTTCCCCCTCCTCCATTTTTGCTGCCTGGGTTCTTCTGAGGGAAATTTATGTTGACTCCAAGTTCATTCACCATCTTTCATGCTCTGATACCCATAGACAAAAAAAAATTCCATGAACTTGAGGCTGTGATTATAATCATTATCACCCCATTGTTCCATTGACTAACTCAGCTAGTCTGCCTGTTTGGATGTTTCCTTGTATACTGTGAACTATTTAGTGTATTAAATGACTCAAGCCTTGTATTTGATCAACCTGAGTATAGGTAACACAGGTTATCAGCCAAATCTGTGTCCGTTTTACATGAAAAAAATTCACATGTTCTGACAAGAATATTTTGCTAATTTTCTGAAAGCATAGAACTCATTCTAATTTACTGTGCCTTTGCCTATTAATAATTGTTCTTCAGCACTGGAGAGACACTAACAGTTGTTCACTGACAGGCACTTAGTTATATGCTTGATAAGTTATAATGTAGTTTGGGTAGGAGATAGGGCTGCCAAGTCCCCCCAGGGGGTGGGGATTCCCCCGCTAAATTCCCCCAATCCACCAGTCAGAACCCAGCTGGCGGGGGGAACCCCACCTCTGAAGTGGCCCAATCAGGCTGACATGTCTGGCGTGATGACATCACCCAGAAGCGAGGTTATCATGCTGGGCACGTCGCTGGGCAACGCTCTAACAATCACCCTGAAAACTCTATGGTACCATAGAGTTTTAGGGCGATTACCAGAGCGTTGCCCCAGCAATGTGCCCAGTGTGATGACGTCATTTCTGGGTGATGTCATTGCGGCACACGGGGGACTCCTGGAGAGGGATTCCCCCGCTGTTATGAAGGCAAGACTTGGCAACCCTAGTAGGAGAAAACTATTATTCATTCAGTAGGCCTTTTGTCTTTCCTTATGAAAGTGGAATAAGTGGTTCAACTCAGTTTAGGCACGAAAGAAGACATGGCATCAGAAATTAAAACAATCTATCGAAGGAACTTGGCATTTGCAAGGAAATATAACGTACCACGTGAGGTATATGTCAAATTTTACAAAAAAGAGGTAAAGGAGAAAATCCTTAGAGCGGCAAGGGAAAATAAAGTAAACATACAAGGGGATGAAATAAAGTTTCTGAAGGAAATTCCATGGCGTGTGAGGGAAAGAAGGTTTAGCTATCAAATTTTAACAGATCTTTTGAGGCACAAGGGCATTTCTTATAAATGGCTTCTTCCAGAAGGATTGCTATTTGAATACTCAGGAAAAAGACAGAGGATAGATTCAATTTTTAAACTGGAAAACTTTCTGGAAACTTATGGGTAATGTCACGGGCTGGGTGCCAGTAGGTCAGGAGCCACGTCAAAGTCTGAGACAGTCCAAGGTCAAGCCAAATCAGGAACGAATTACCAAGTCCAAAACACAAGCTGAAAGCAGAGTCAGTCCAAGCCGAGGTCAGAGAGGGAAACTCACGAGCAGACCAGTCCAAGGAGTCAACCAAAAGCCAAAGTCAAACAGAGCCAAAGTCACGAGCCAGAGGGTCCAGAATCAAGCCGAAGTCAGACAGAGCCGGAGTCACAAGCCAGAAGGTCCAGGATCAGGTTTAGCTGACGTAAGCTGAGCGGGTGCAGAGCTTAGCCAGAATAACTTGTTGCTAGCACAAGTTGTTGGTCTTTGTGCTGTGCCTAAATACCCAGCCACTTCCTGTGCTTGTTAGCAGCTGGCAGTGAGGTCCTGGCTCCCTCTAAAACTCAGGGCTGAGTGATCTGCGACTACACATGCATGCCTCTTTTCTCCTAGCAGCTAAGTCTTGCCTGGATCGTGACCTTAGCCGTTCTACCCGAGGAGGTGAATCAGGTGGGCTCGAGCTTGGCTGTGGCTCAGCTGCTGCTGGTGCTGGGGTAATGCCCTGAGAGGTGCTTGCTTGAGCCTCCTCTGGTTCAGGTGGAGGCTCCTCTGGAGCTGGGGACTGATCTTCCACCGCACTTAGGTCCGCAGGAGGCAGGTCTTCAGAGGCACTCCTGACAGGCAAGAGCTGCGTTGGCAGAAAGATCAAGAGTCTGGGAAGAGGAGGAGAGGGATTATGAGGAAGAAGTTGATCAAGAGGGAGGTACCAAGAAGAAACCAGAAGGAAAAAGAGACTAGAAAAAGCCAGAAACAATGACGTCACAAATGTTAACGAGATTTCAATATAGAAGTAAGGCAAGGGAAGACAAAAATAAACATGAGGCACCCTAAAAAAATGTAAGATTCTGTCTATTAATGTAAATGGTCTAAACAGCCCGCAGAAGAGAAAAAGAATTTACCACCAGATTGCCAAGATACAACTAGATATTACTTGTCTCCAGGAAACGCATATTAGAAGAAAGGACATTAAATATTTAACAGCAAAAAAAAAAGGTGAAATATTCATAGCTTCTGATCAGGAAAAAAGGGGGGAGTAGTGATATATATGAAAGAATACTTACATCCACAGCTAATTTATGCATCAGATGATGGTAGAATTCTTGCAATAGTTGTAATGAGACAAGGAGTTGAGACTCTTAACATCTATGCGCCTAGCCAGAACCAAGAAACTTTTTATGAAGAGATAAGGAATGTGTTATCAATCAAGGATTTTAACAATATTTGTGTTATTGGAAATTATAATGCTCTATATAATCCTAAAATTGATAGGAAAAATAAGAACAAAACGAAAAGGCATGGTATGACTATACCCAATTGTTTTCTTAAAATAACAGAAGAATATAGTTTGATAGATATTTGGCAAATTAGAAATTTAGATAAAAAGAATTTTATATATTTCTTTCCCAGACATCAGTCATGGTCTAGAATAGATATAGCTTGGCTTTCTCTATCATTACTGAGTGGGGTAATAGAAGCAGAAATACTGCCTAACACCTTTGCCGACCATAATCCTATAATGATCACCTTAAAAGAAACGTTCAAGAAAACTAGATGGACTATGAATCCTAATCTTCTGAAAGATCAAACTTTTGTGCAAAAAACTTAAGGTGGAAATTCAATAATTTTTTAGGAGGAACATTCAACCTGACATGACGATTAATGTAGTAAGGGATGTGTTTAAAGCCTTTTTGAGAGGAATCTTTATTAGCCATCAAGTGTGGAAATCAAAACAAAAGAAGTTAAAGTATGAACAATTATGTAAACAAATAGAGATGGAAGAAGATAAGATGAAGGTAATTAAAGATCAAGATGAGAGTATGATTAAATTAAAACTTTTACAACATAGATTGAATTTGATTCTAACATAGGAATTTGCAAAGAAAATACAATATACTAAGCAATATCTTTTTGAAAATGCAAATAAGCCTACAAGGTGGCTTTCTTATAGATTAAGGAAAGAAAGGGGAAAGAGGACAATAGTAGTATTAAAAGAAGAAAATGGTGAAGAAAAATACTCTAACCAAGATTTTAAGGGAATTGCAGAAAATTATTATGCCGAACTCTATAGACAAGATAAGGAAAATCTAACGCAGAGTAACGATTACTTGACTGAAAAAAAATACAAGCTACTTTACACAAAACCAACAATCTATATTAAGTGGAACAATTTCCATGTATGAAATAGTTGAGGCAATTAAGAGACAGAAAAATAAAAAAGTGCCAGGATCCGATGGGCTAGCAATAGAGGTTTATAGAATATTTGAAGATCAAATAAGTCTCCCATTTAAGACTTTAATTGATAACATAGGGAAATCAGGTGTACTTCCAGATTCTTGGAATCACACAATTATAACGTTAATATCCAAACCAGATGGTGGTAAAAAAAAAAAATGTAGCTATAGACCTATATCTCTGTTAAATGCAGATTATAAAATCTTTTGCATGTATTTTAGCAAATAGATAGAAAAAGGTCTTGGTAGATACGATTAATAAGGATCAATCAGGATTTTTACCCAAGAGACAGATGAAGGATAACGAGAGTGCTTATTGATGCTTTAGAATACTACGAAACTCACCCAGAAAAACAAGCTGCTTTTGTATTTTTAGATGCAGAAAAAGCTTTTGATAATTTATCATGGGAGTTTTTATTGCAAAAATTAGAAAAGTGGAAGTGTGGAGCACTATTTCAAACATTGGTTCAAGCCATCTATAAAAATCAGCAAGCAAGGATTTTAATAAACGGGGATTTGACCAGAGATATAGTGATTTAAAAAGGAACGAGGCAAGGTTGCCCCTTATCCCCGTTACTATTTATTTTTGCGTTAGAAACATTGAATGAACAAATAAGAGAGAATAAACAGATAAAAGGTCTCAAAGTTAAAGGGTATGAATTTAAAGTATGTGCATTTACTGATGACCTATTGTTTATATTGGAAGAGCCAATTAACTCAATATCATTTTTGTTAGATACTATCAAAGCATATGGAAAGGTAGCAGGCCTGAAAATTAACTTTAGAAAGACAAAAATTTTGACAAAAAATTGTTCACAGAATGTAAATAATGAGATACAGAATGTAACAGAGATGGAAATAGTCAAGAAAGTATGTTACTTAGGTATTTGGGTTACTTATAAGAATAGTGTGTTAGTAGAGAATAATTACTACAGATTGTTAGTTGAGATTAAGTCGGATCTAGAGAAATGGAAGGAGCTGCAATTATCTTTGATGGGTAGGATGGCAACAGTTAAAATGAATATTCTACCTAGATTTCTGTTCTTGGCCCAAAATATCCTCGTGTTGAAAAAGAATCAGTTCTTTGGAGAATTAAATAGGATAATTAGGAAATTTCTTTGGTACTCTAAGAAACCAAGAATAAAGTGGAAGTTATTACAAGACAGGAAAGAAAGAGGGGTTTTTGATGTACCAAATTGGGAGCTTTACTACCAAGCAGCATCGCTAGTATGGATCAAAGATTGGGTAAAATTAGAAGATTCTAGACTCTTAGTGCTTGAGGGACATGGGGTGAGGACAGATTGAAGTTCTGCCACGCTACAGGAGCGCGGCAGAATAAGCCGGGGCAAACTGCCCTGCAGCGCGGCGATCAGACACCGCCACAAGGAAACCGCCTGCAGCGTCCACACTGCGGGCGGCTTCTGCCAGCGGTGGCAGAACGCTGCGCGGCTCTGCCCACCTGCGTGCATTCATACCCGCCAGAAGTGGGTGGAACACGCACGCAGCTGCCGGGACACCACTAGGAAGTGGTGCCCGGCTGCTGTGGGAGGAGCGCGCCGCCGGACAAGGTGAGTCCGGGACATCTCCGGGGGGCAGATGTGGCAGTCTGGACGGCCGCTCTGCCTCCGTTTTTAAAGTGGAGGCAGAGCGGGCCAGACTGCCAGTCTGTCCTCAGCCATGATCTATACACGGGTTGGCATGCGTATATTTGGTACAAAAAAGATAAAGTACATACTAATTTCCATCATCATATTCTTAGAGGTCCTTTAATAAAAATCTGGTTGGAAGCGAAGTTGAAATATCATTTGAAAACCCCCAGGTGGGTCTCCCCGCTCGAGGCATTTATAAAACCTTCAGTACTTAGTAAATCAAATGTGGTAAGGTATGGAGAGTTGCTGGATAAAAATAATAAGTTAAAAACTGATGAGGTTTTGGAAAGAAGCTGCGAGATTAGGTTATCTTGGTGGGGAAAACTTCAACTTCAATCTAGATTCAAGATGGATTCCTTAGAACTAAACGTGATTTTGGACTTCTGGCAAGACTTGCGATAATGGCGGACGTGCTCCTCTGCAACTGCGGGGAACGCGATCCATACCCGGCGGGAAGAAGGGGCTCTGGACTGGTGCCGAGCCCCCAGAGACCCCAGTGAGGGGGCTCTGCCTGGGGTGGCATGAAGGGGATCTCTCCCTATGGTGGCAATCGAGGGATCAAGATCCCTTTTCATCACCCCCATAGGTTCCCCCACCGTGGGAGCCGTATGGCTGAAAGCGCAAATCCGTGAAGCAGCAGAGAGTGCGAAGCAATGAGGCTGGAACTGACAGTTACGCATGGAGAAAACGTGAGTCTGAAGTAAGAAAAGCAGAATACAGCGGGAAGACGGCGGGAGGAGTGAAACCCACCCCCCCTCTCCGGGACTGGCGTACTTACCAGACTCTTCGTGTGGCGTTACTGCATGAATAAAAGCCCATCCGCCTTGCTAGTTGGCAGCATCGCTCACTTGGAGATATAAACTTTAAAAGGACATAAGTGCTGTTCGAAAATTTGCTCCTTTCGTTCATCTTATCTATCTATAAACAAAGAGTGCAACCTCAACAATAGCGGGGAAACCGAAACCTTTCCCCAAACTAGGAAGTGCAGCTCCGAGTGCAAAGGTTGATACCACAGAGATGAGCGCGGTGTTCTCCTCGTTATTGCAACCTCTAGTGGACCAAATGACAGCTCTCAACGTGAAGATGGACAAAATGCAGTTAGAACTAAAAGAGTCGAATAAAACCACAGAGAAGCTGCAGCGAGAACTTCTGGAAGTAAAAACTTCAGTAAAAAACCAAGCCTCAAGACTACAAAAGGCAGAGAAGGAAAAGGCCTTCCACCATGATCAGCTTTTGAAATTACAAATGGAAAGATCGAATTTTTTCCTAAGACTTCAGAATGTGCCAGAAAACACAGGAGAAGACCTTAAAAATTTGCTAAGTGAAGCACTTGAACCAGTGACAGGCATGAAAGCAGCGGATATAAAAAGCGATATGGATATGGTTTACAGAACCTATCCAGATTATACTAAAAAGAAAAGCCTGCCTGGTGAAATTATGATAAGGTTCTCCAAAAAATCTACAAGAGACGTGGTGCTTAGGACCACAAACAAAGCAGCTCTGAAGATCCTGGGAGAAGAAGTAAAAGTGATGAAGGATATCCCATTTGAAATAAGGAAAAGAAGGAAAGCCTATGGAAAATTGACATCTTGGCTCCAGTCTGAGTCTATCATCTATCGCTGGAATACTCCAGAAGGACTATGCTTCAGCATCAAAGATAAGAAGTATAAGATTGACTCTGTTCAACAAGCGAAAAAATTTCTGGAAAAAAGCAAAGAAAAGAAAACTGGGAGAGACTCAGATGGTTCACTGGCCTCGCAAGAAAGCATGTATGGAATTGATAGCTCAAAGAGTGAAGAAGAAGTGTCTGACTCGGAAAAAGGAGCAGCAGCTCCAAAAGTAGATGAGACTGTTAAGACAAGAAGAGGACGAAAGAAGAAATAGTGATTAAACTGTTTTATTAAGCATTGCACCTATGTATTATAAATTGTTTAATTAACCGTATTTCTCTAGGTGGGCGTGCCTGCCAAATAGTTTTGATAATTTTTATAGTAGCAGTAACAAAATAATTGAAATTTATCCAAGGTTCTAAATGCTTCATAATTATATTATGTAACATGGTAGTATTAAGCAAATGATAAAGTACTCTCTGTATAAGGTATATGTAGCTTAGATTGTAGCGTATTAGTTGTAGATATAGGAAAAATCAATAAAAATTTATATATATTAAAAAAAAAAACTAAACGTGATTTTGATAATATTTGGTTAATTCCTCAGGAGAAAACAATACAAAAAGTATATAGTTTTCTACTAGATAAAAAAATGTTAGATTAAACAGTTAAGCCTAACAAGATTTCATGGATGAAAGATTTTGGTTATTCAATTGAAATAGATGAATGGACTAAAATTTGGAGAACTATGAAATATATGTCTGCCATTTCCTATAAAGAAAATATTTATAAAAAAAAAAAATTCAATGGCACTGAACACCAGATAAGATAGCTAAATGTTATGGTAATACTTCAAATCTTTGTTGGAAATGTGGTAAGAATGTAGGGACTTATTTCCATATGTGGTGGCAGTGTTCAAAAGCGCAGACATTTTGGATTATGATTCAAAAATTAATATTCAATATTTTAGGTATTAATGTGCCACTCATCCCAGAAACTTTTTTGTTAAATTTACTCCTAGAGAGATACAGTCATGGTGATACTATTCTCTTAGTATATATTTTTACTGCTGCAAGAATTAGTTGGGCTAAGCTTTGGAAATCCGAGAAAGTCCCATCCATGGAGGAAATAATTATAAGGTTAACTGAGTTAGCAGAAGTGGATAAGCTAACCCAACAAATTCATGGTAAAGATAAAGTTTTGTTTAATGATATATGGTCGAATTTTTATGATTGGATAAAATCAAATGAATGACTCAAAATTATCTTAAGTTGATATTATGTATAGTTTTGAAGGTTTTTGATAGAAAAGTTAAAGTATTAACAAAGTTACTTGTCCAATATTATTTATAATACCTGTATAAATACTATAGCAAATGGAGATGTAACTAAGGATAATATTAATATGTTATCAGTTGTAATTTCTATTTCTAGTTGGACTGTAACATTGTAAAATAAATGTTTATATGGAAAAATAAACTTAAAATTATTTTTAAAAAAGAAAGTGGAATAAGTGATTATTTGTAAGAAACTGGGTGGAATCACCTTCTCCTCCCTAATTCCAGATTTAAGGTATCTCTCTTTCTGTATGTGCTTGTACTGGAATTTCCTTGTTTATCCATCACATTCTTTCTCTGCATTTGTGCTCTGTATTTTTTTAAAAAATATTCAAGGCCTTGGGGTCTTCCATCTGCTTAAATATTTGTTTGATAATGCCTTGATACTGTTCCTCCAGATTTTTTGGGGGGAGGGATAAGTCTGGGCTTTGTGTAAAAAGAGGGAAGAATTGTGCCAAGTAATAGGCAAATGAACACTGTAACTGGGGGAAAGATTTCATGGCTTGTGGTATTTGGGCTTTGTTTTGGTTGCAGCAGTTGTTGCAAAACCCCCAAAGTAGTAGTGGGCAACATAATAGAATACGTGTATGTGATAAACTCAGGATAAGGTTTAATGAAATGACCTTGTGATTTCCGTTGACATTTGGATCATTGTGATAGTAAGGGAGGAATGTTTGTTGACGATTTGCATTCCGTGCTTTGGCTGTGGGTTTCATTTGGCCCTTGCATTGCTTGGACATGATGTTTTCCTGTTGTTATTTTTAAGCAGCACAGTTATTTCTTTATACCCTTTGTAACTTATGTCGATTACCAGAGCAGCGCCTGCTGGCTGGAAAAGATATAATTTCCTTCGATGGCTGATGACTGACAGTCTGCATAACTTGTATTCTGCTCATATTTTGCTTGCCTTGCCTTGTGATTTGTTTAATTGTTATTTTGGTTTGCTGACCTGTGTGCTGAATCGTTTTGTGTCAGATAATCCACCAGTTTAACCAGACTCCCTTTTTTCAAGTCTACCTTGTGCTTTGGGAGACTGGAAATGGGCCTGGCTGCTATTATAATGATTTCCTCTTGTAAACACACACAGCAGTTAGTGTAAATTAAAAATTGTTTTTTGGTGATCCCAGCCTTTAGACTACAAGCTTTTCTGGAGAAGTTTGTTTAGTAAAGCAGGTGGGGGCATATTGTGTGATTAGGAATTTTGAAAGCAGAATTTCATTGTTATATTCAAACAGGCATGTGTCTTACCGTTTATTTGGGCTTGAGGTTTTTTAAGGAGCCAGTTTTTTAACCACAACATTCTGCATTGAAAAGGCATTCTTGTGGATTTTGGTCATAAATCTCTTTAGAAAGGAAGGGGAGGTGCTAATTTGAATCAGAACTTAGTTTAGCTTGCATTATGAAAGGAATTATATATAATATCATGGCAAGTCTCAAACCTATGCCAAGTTCTCTCACCTCTAGATAATGACAGTCAGACACGTGGAATTAATGGGAAGCTGTTCCAAGGCAAAAAGTGCAGCTTTCAGGCAGGTATGAGGGTCTTGCATTTCCCTTCTTAGAATTGTTTAAGCAGTGGATGATGTATAGTTAATTGGAGATAACAATCTACAATTTTTTGCTTTGGCTTTCTAGCAAAGCTATTTGTTTGGATCCAAAGATTCATCAGTACTTCATTCCCTACCTTCCCCGAGTCCTGTGTCTTGTGCAGAGAACTTGAAGCGAGGAAGTAGGTTTTCCTTCTGCTGGAGTTCTGCAAAAGCCAAACAAAAAAGAACAGAAACTACCCCTTCTTTCCGCTGTGGGGGAATGGAAATGATAGTTTTCATTCATTCCTTGTTGGGATTTTGCAGCATACTAGATCAGCAAAGTACTGCTGGCACCCCCCCCCCCCCGCCTTTGAGGGGGGAAAGCCTAGAAGTTCTCCCTCCTTTCCTTAATGAAGAAATGGAGGAAAGGAAACTTTGTGGGTGGATTCAGATTTCAGTGACAAACTAAGGTGGGTTCATAACTGGAATGTAAACAAATTTGGGTTGGTTTTGTTTTTCCACACAAATCAGGATTCTAAACCACAGGCTAATCCCAATTTATGGGAAGGAAACAAGATTTAATTGCCCTTAGCATCTGCATTTGGCCATCACAAAGAATCAGAATATAAAGACTTCCCAAAGCAGACCATTGTCTGTCAACCTCTGCATGTGAGCATGCCAACAAGCTGTGTCTCTACTTGTCATGGGCAAATCTCAGCTTGTCATCACACCTGAATGCGGTCGGTTTCTCTGTCATGAATAGGGATTTTGCTGTATACTTGCTGCAAGTGAGTGAGTGATTTTATGGAACCCTGCTTAGATAAGAACTTAATTGAAGATAGAGAAATAATCATAACTGTCTCATAAAACATGTGTAGCTAAAGTATTTTTAGGTAGAGTTATACTTTGTGCCATTCTAGCATACCACTTTGTCTTGTTTCATTATCAATCACTTTTGACCTTTTCCCAGATTAATTTTGCAAGTATTGCAAATGATGTCTGCCTTGGCATTTGTAGTCAAGTTGGTTCTGTCAATACGTTTGAATCAAGGCTGAAGAAATATTTCAAATTCCTAGAGTCTAATTCAAATATTTTGGTGTCTGGGCAGCAGGTACAAGTATTTTAGCTTGTTTCATTGTTCAAGGCCTTAACAGCCCCCTACCACCCAAAAATCTACGACTGAAAGAAGTAAATTAGAAAAGCCATGGGAGAAATGGAGCAGGAAAGGGAGGACAAGAGTCTGGAGTCTTGTTCACTAAATTGTTTTATTTTTAAAAGGAATATATTCATCTGGTAGATAAATTTGGCTGTGGTCAGTATTATGTATACCAATCCAAAGTACTTTTCAAACTAGCTTTCACAATTTCTTCAAAAGGAACATAATTTATTTTAATCCAACAGAGACATAGCGATATATTTGTCCTACTTCTGTTCCAAGACTGCTGATAAATCAAGGCTAGATTGCCTATTAAACAAAAGTATTCTACAGAATAGGCAAATGTGGTTACAATCTGGAACTTTAACGTGAAAAGTGCACCCAGCTTCATGAACAGACATACCCAAGTTGGAGTATGTCACATGACTAAGTTTGCCAGCCCCCTGGCGGAGGCAGGGGATCCCCCACTCCTTGCACTGAGTGGTAGCAAGATAAAACTAAAATTTAAAAAATGGCTGTCAGCCAACCATGTAACATCATCTCTGGGGAAAACCAGAAGAGGCATCATGCCTCTCTAGGAACTTGTCTGAAACTCTGTGGTATAGTTTTACTATAGAGTTTCAGCCAATTCCTAGAGATATGTGATGTCACAGGTTTTGACAGAAGTGACATCATGCCATCAGCTGACAGCCACCCCTCATGTCCCTGCTTGCCCTCCCCCTCAGTTTCCTTCTGGTTGCAGAGCAAGCCTGGCAACCCTACACAGTATTGGTGCTGGAGAAATATGTACACTGTTTTTTGCAGGAGCAGCATAAGAAAAGCAAATATTCCTGTTACAGAAGAACCTGCTGGGATTCATTGAATTACCTTGAAACAGGAGACTGTGTCCATATTAATGTATCTCTGTATAAATGAGGTCAGAGAAGTATGCCTTCTGGATCTTGGAGAATACTAGTGCAATCCTGTGCAGTTATTCCCATCTAAAGGTAAAGGTTTCCCTTGGTCGAAAGCCAGTCGAATATGACTCTAGGGATGCAGTGCTCATCTCCAGGGCTCATTTCGTAGCAGGAGCTCCTCTGCATATTAGGCCACACACCCCTGATGTAGCCAATCCTCCAAGAGCTTACAGTAGCCCCTGTAAGAAGAGCTCTGTAAGCTCTTGGAGGATTGGCTACATTAGGGGGGGTGGCCTAATATGCAAAGGAGCTCCTGCTATGAAATGAGCCCTGCTCATCTCCGTTTCCAAGTCAAAGAGCCAGCACTGTCCAAAGACATTTCCATGGTCATGTGGCCAGTATGACTAGATGCCAAGGCGCCTGGAACACTGTTACCTTCCCACCAAAGTGGTACCTATTTATCTACTTGCAATTTCTTGCTTTAATTTAGAATGTGATAGTTCTGCACAGAATTGCACTGTGTGTCCAACATATGAACAGGAGTCTTATGGCACTTTGAAGATTAAGATTTTATTCCAGCATAAGGTTTCATAGATTTTAATAGAGCCCATCTGAAGAAGTGCTCTCTAATCTATGAAACTTTAAACTGGAATTACATTTTGCCTTAAGATGTCACAAGACTCGAGTCCGGTTCCGGCGGTGGCGACTGCAGCAGCTAGCGGCGGAGCTCCGTGCGGCTACTGTAGAATTCTCCGTTTACTTCAAGCATTATTGCTTGGCACTTGCTTGCTAAACCTCTGGAGGAGGCTTAAGGCAAGGTCTTTTGGGGCGTCAGGGTCCCGGACGGCGGTTTGGCGATTCCACAACCCTACGACCGAGGCAAGGAACGGAGACAAGGAGTCTCAAGTGATTGAGGCATCAGCTACAGCTGGTAGACCCTATGGGGCGTTGTCAGCGACTCAGACCACAGGGACACGTAAGAAGGCTTACTCCTGGGTGAAAGCGGCAGTTTGAGAAGCAAGAGGCCAGGTGTATGCAAGTAATACACTGGAGATTTGCCGTTTTCCTTTTTGTTTTCTTTGTCTTACCCTCTTCCCCTAGACTTATTTACGTTACCACCCCTTTCCCAAGGAGGTGTGGAGCAGTTACGGAAGGAGAGAATGGAGTCGCATTACTTTGAGAGAGAGAAAAGTCTTTGAGGATTATAAACAACAAGTTTAGCAGCAGCTTTCAACTTTACGCACTTTTTCATTTCATTTATATAATTTAGCGTCACTAACGCAAATAGCCAAGTCGGCTTATCCATATTGGAGCTGCACCTTTAAGGAACGGAGGCGGAATGAAATCAATGTTATAAACAGCGTGACGTGCGGGAAGATCATCTCTCCGACATTGATTGGTTATGTCTGGCCTGCGCTCACTCCTGCAGAATTCTCCGTTTACTTCAGCCTGCGCTCGCTCTTATATGTACTGTTTATTTGAGGTCCTTTCTCTTTATCTGTGTTTATTATATTTCCTTAGCTCTGCTTTGTTATATAGAATCTGCTAAGCTGGCACGGGGGGACTCAATTTAAATAAAAAGGTCTGCGAGCCAGTGGCAACTGACAAGGAACGTGAGCTCCAGAGGAGGAAGCAAGACGCTCTGCTATACGGACGGCTGGGACAGGAGCATTAAAGCACTGACTGATTGACGTTTACTGACGGGTGGTGGTAAAAAGCTTTGGGGCGTAATTGTCGAGTTATTTTCTGTGGGCCCTTGTTTTGCCTGTAATACTGATATTATTGCTGGAGACCTAAATATTTATTTTAAAGTGGCAGAAACAGTAATTAGTTAATGGGAAATAATGGGGAGTATCTGGAGGAAATGAGACGCCTGATTGATTAAGGAAGGCCAATCCTTAAATTGAAATTGTGAAGTACCCAAGGGTAATTAATTTGGGGTGATTGGTGAATTAATTAATGAAGTAATTAATTAATTGGGTGAATTAACCGGTTATAATTATTGTGATTAATTGGTTATATTACTGGGTATACATAATTTAAGGGGTATTTAAATCTTCTAAATTGATTGATTAATATAAATTGATTTATTAATATTTGATTCCCGTTCACATTGTAAAGCATATTCTTGTATATTGTGTGTGGTATAAATGAAATTGTATTGAAGCAACTACTAATTAATTAACTACCTAATTGACTAACAGATTGTACTGTGATTACTAACATAGACTAACCTATTAATTGATTAACTGTAGGGATATATCTGGTTTAATGAACTGTTTAAATTTTGGTTAAGAGCCAGAGAGCAAGATAAGATTAAGAACGCAATAGACTAAACAAAAGACATTTATTATTTTATATAGACTGGCCCTTAATGCACTCTAGGGAGATCTAGAAAGTTAACTGTGTGCTGAGGGGTACAAGAGGCGAGCGGGGAGTGCAAAGGTATTCAAAGCAATCCAAATTAAAGTAACAGCACAATGGCTAGTGGGGCTAGGAAACCTTCATTCTCAGGTTCGGGACAGTTGAACCCCTCACCTAGCCAGACCTCGCAAACCAAAACATCGCTCACTACTCTGGCTCAAATGAACGTTAAAGAATTAAACCAACAAATACAAGAGAGCATTGCTCAGTCATTGAGCCAAACGGTCAAAGAAATACTACCAAATTTGATTAATAATGCAATGGAACCCATCCAGACGAAATTTGATAGTTTTACACAACAAACTGCGACTCAGTTGGAAGCGTTTAAAACGCAAATTCTTGAAAATAGGCAAGAAATAGATAAATTAAATAAACGGATAGACAAAAAAGACAATGAAATGGAGGAAATTGTCTCACAACTTTCAGAAACAAAAGCCAAATTAGATTCAGTAGAAACATCGCTTTTAACATTAGAAATGGAAAAAGCATCCAATATTTTAAGATTTGAAAACATCCCAGAAGTGCAAGGAGAAAATGTTGAAAGAGTCATGACAGAGGCCCTCTCCAATTTTATAGACAAAGAGAGTATAGAAAAGATGGGACTGGAGATTGAATCAGTCTACAGACGCAACACAGCAATGGCCAAGAAGCTGAAAACTCCAAGAGAAGTGCATGTTAAGTTTGTTAAGCGTGTTACAAGAGACAAAATTCTGGACAAAACCAAAGACTCAGTACTAAATATAGAAGGGGTGGAGATCCCAATTTTAAGAGAAATACCCTGGAGAATTAGGGAAAAGAGAAGAGATTACCAACAACTGGCAAGTATACTAAGAACAAATAGAATTTCGTATAGATGGCAATTTCCAGAAGGGTTATCCTTTACATATAAAGGAAACAGATATAACTTAACTTCTGTCTTCAAGGTGGATGATTTTTTGACCAGGTTTGGCGGAGAACTCGGGGAAGATCAGAGTGAATCTGAATCAGAGGGATCAGAGTCACAACAGGGAACAACACATCTGAGTGAGTCCAAAGATAAAAAGAAGAAAAAGACTTATACGCCTTCAATAATCACGACTAGGCAACAATCGAAGAAAGAAGAGGCTCAAAAGAAAGGAAGAAATGGAAACGTCGAAGCTTAAACTAATTTCTGTGAATGTAAATGGTCTTAATGGACCGCAGAAGCGAAGGAGAACCTTATTACAACTACAGAAACTCAAACCGGACATTGTATGCTTCCAGGAGACACACATAAAGAGAAAAGACGTTAAACTACTTGAATCCAAAAAGATGGGACAGGCGTTTACAGCGACAGATAAAGAGAAAAAGAAAAAAGGAGTTGTGACCTATGTAAAGGACTTTCTAAGACCAGAACTAGCCTTTCAATCAGAGGATGGCAGAATTGTGATTGTTAAAATCTTCAGATATTCCAAACCAATGATATTGGCCAATATCTATGCTCCTAATCAACATCAAGAGGCTTTTTACTCATACTTGCATGAGGTGTTGAACAACTATTTGACGGAAGAGATATGCATAGTAGGTGATTTTAATGCGATAGTGGATGGTAAAGTAGACAGGAAGTGCATTAGAAAAAAGACCAGAAATAACAATAATCAGCTTCCAATTGCATTCCAACAGCTGGCGGAAGAACATAACCTAATCGATATATGGAGAATACGGAATCTACATAAACAAGACTACACCCACTACTCACATAGACATCAGTCATGGTCGCGCATTGACATGATTTGGACATCAATGTCACTATTAAAAGATCTGAAAGAAGTGGAAATTCTACCATCATCCTTTGCGGACCATAACCCAGTAGAACTATTATTGCACGGTACAAAGAAGAGTACCAGGTGGTCTTTTAAAACATGGTTGTTAGCTAAACCTGAATTTGTAAAAGAAGCTAAAGAAGATTTCCTGTTCTTCTTTAAACAAAATGCAACGCCAGATGTTAGCAGTGCTACGGTCTGGAATGCTTTTAAAGCATATGCTAGAGGGAGAGCTATAAGGCACCAAATTTGGCAATCCAAAAAAGACAAAGAAAAATTTACAAGGTTACAAATCAGAATACAGGAAGATGAAAAAAGTTTGAAAAAAATCCCTCGGGAGAGCAAGCCAAAAACAGACTCAAACATTCACAACATTTATTGAACTGTTACCTATCGCAAGAAATTGCAAGGAAACTCAATTACACCAAACAATTTTATTTTGACAACGCTAACAAGCCCTCCAGATGGCTTGCGTACAAACTAAAGAAGGAGCGCAGCAGGAAATTTATAAGCAACTTAAAGGATGAAACGGGAACAGATAGCTTTGAGATTAAAGCTATGAAAAAAATAACTGAAGATTTTTACCAAAATCTATACAAAAATGAAGATTCAGTACTACCATTATCGACCGACAGTATAGACCAATATACCTTTGGGAAATTCTCACAAGAACAAAAGGAGCTTTTGAATGAAATTATAGATCCATCAGAGATAAGAGAGGCCATTCATAAGATGAAAAAAGGGAAAACGCCAGGACCAGATGGGATCCCGCCAGAATTTTATAAAGTTTTTAAAGATGAACTCACCATACCCTTACAAAGAACGATAAATGATATACATGAGAACCTGACTGTACCGGACTCCTGGAAGAATGCGCTAATCTCTTTAATAACCAAGAAAGAATGTGATCTTGCTAATATTAAGAACTTCAGACCAATATCCCTCCTGAACGTCGACTATAAAATTTACGTGACAATCTTAGCAGGTAGGCTGAAAAAAGTCCTGATGAAGGTAATCCACAGAGACCAATCTGGTTTTTTACCAAACAGACAAATGCGCCACAACATACATAATATATTAAACATCCTGGAATATTATGAATCACATTCTGAGAAACAGTTGGCTTTACTTTTCCTAGACGCATAGAAAGCGTTCGATAACATCAAATGGGATTTTATGCTGGCTCTTCTTCGTAAATGGGAGTGTGGAGAAAGATTTTATAATATGATACAAAAAATTTATAAACAACAAGAGGCCAAGATTATTATCAATGGTGAATTAACGGACACTATACTGATTCATAAAGGAACCCGGCAAGGCTGTCCGCTGTCCCCGCTGTTATTCATATTTACTTTAGAGGCCCTGGCTGAAGCAGTTAGAAGAGATAAAGAAATAATAGATCTTGAGTTGAAAAAAGAGAGTTATAAACTGCAGTCCTTCGCGGACGACATGGTATTTATTCTCGAAGATCCGCTTTCTTCAGCTAGGCAGTTAAATTCCATTTTGAATCAATTCGGACAAATAGCAGGTTTTAGAATAAATATAAACAAAACCAAAATGTTAACCAAAAATTGTACTAAAAAGGTAATAGAACAACTCCAGGAGATGACAGGTTTTGAGATTGTCAAGAGATTTAAATACCTAGGGGTATGGCTAACCAACAGATGCAGTTCTTTATATAGAGACAACTATACAAATTTGTTATCAGAAATTAGAGATGATTTTAGAAGATGGACCAAGATCCAGCTTTCCCTCTTTGGAAGGGTGGCTACGGTCAAAATGTCCATACTACCCAAGGTAATCTTTCTATTTCAAAACCTTCCCATAATCCAAAACCAGCAATTTTTTAAGAAAATTGACAAAGCAGTGGTAAAATTTGTTTGGCAGAACAGAAGGCCACGCATAAGATTAAAAGACCTCCAAGATAACAAAGAACAAGGAGGACTGGGACTACCGGACTGGAGGTTATACTTTAGAGCGTCTATTATGGTATGGTTGAAGGATTGGCTGTTGCTAGAGGATATGAGAATGTTAACATTAGAAGGACACGATCTAATAACAGGGTGGCATAAGTGTCTTTGGTATGGATGCGATAGAGTACATTTTAAACATCATTTTATAAGGGGTGTTCTATTTAAAACATGGGTGGATATTAGGAAATTTTACGTGAAGACACCCTTATGGGTTGCACCCATGGAAGCAAGTATACGTCCAACCCTTTTACTGAAGGAAAAGAAAGCAAAATACAGTGATTTACTTGATCCAACAGGAAATTTGAAAGACACAGAGGCGCTAGCGCAACTGAACATGAATTTAACCTGGTGGGAACAGCTTCAATTAAAATCTAGTTATAAGGCTGATCACCAGAAAGGGTTCTATTTGACTCCGAATGAATTGGAAAAGATCTGGTTGGGAACAGGAAAGGGTCTTACTAAACAACTCTATAAATATTTCTTAAAGGACAAAATGTTGGAGGAGATGGTTAAGCCAAATATGATTGTTTGGGCGAAAGATTTAGGACAAAATATTAATTTGGAGTCATGGCTTAAAATATGGTCTATTAATATTAAAATTACTAGGGCTGTCTCATTTAAAGAAAACCTGTTTAAAATGTTTTATCGTTGGCACTTACCACCAGCTAGACTATCCAAATTCTCCACGACTATCTCAGCGATATGCTGGAAATGTAAAAGGAACGTTGGTACCTATATTCATATGTGGTGGAGGTGTGAGTATGCTGGCCACTACTGGTTAATGGTTAAGAAAATTTTGGAAGATATTTTGCAGTCTAGGATAGAGTTGGACCCAAAACTATTCCTTCTATGTATCATTCCAGACGGTTACTCTAAGGTTGACAGAAAATTTTTGATACATGCAGTGACAGCTGCATGTATAGTATATGCAAGCTACTGGAAGTTGGGAAAAATACCAAATAGACAACAATTTATTGACAAACTTTTTAATATAGCAGAAATGGACTTGTTAACATCAAAGCTAAAAGGGAAAGAGGATAAGAACTACTACGAAACATGGCAAAAATGGTACCTTTGGTTAGATTCCTTGGTTTGAAATGTAGTTATGTTTGTTTTGGAAATATGTGGTGGAAAGGAGGAAACCTGCCCCTGAAGTAAAGGGGAAGACAACGTTCTGTAATTTAAGCTAACATATAATTTGAATTTGAATTATGTTTGTTAAACACAATAAAGATTTATTTACACTGAAAAAAAAAAAGATGTCACAAGACTCATTATTTTTGCTGCAATTAGGTGTTATACCTCTGGTCCTACATAGAATCCCTGCAGTTTTGCCTTATCTATAAACTTTCTCTTCTCCCCACTTCTAAAGTGAGAGCCAATATGTGATGGAAATGATGCAGAAATTGAGCAGCTGGAAATAAGGCTTCAGAAATGAGAATACCATATCTTGCAGCTTTGCTTCAAGTGTGAGATGATGCAGAAACAGTAATTTTTAAAAAGTCCTGGTAACTAACTTCAAATGTTTAAAAAAATCAAAGATGTTAATTATTTCTGGAATCCAGCATGGTAGGGTCAGACTGCAGAAAATGCTCTGATGAAACACCTCCGTCCTAGCTGGCAGCGTTTTTCTGAACAAGGCCAGCTAATTGTGCCAGAACGGTCTGTGGTTTTGAAGCAGTGAAGGAGCTGGATGAGGCTTGCCAAATTCCTTTATGCTTGTGACTGAAGCCAGAACTAATACTTCTAAAACACAGCAGCCTTGTCCTTGTTATGGAAAAGTGTTGCTTTTGTGGACCGTTCTTCCCTTTTGCTTTGCTTTCCCTGTCCTTAGCAGCAGTCTGTGGCTGCCCAGATACCCACAGGGCTTTTGTGTCCTGTGTTTTACAGCAAAAATAAATAAAGTGTAGAAATGCAAAACTTTCCCCCTTTTTTCCCTTTAATGGGTGGGAAAGTGTCCATATTCTGCAGGCTTTTAAAGAACTCTACCACTTCCTTTGGGATGTCAGGGAAAGAAAATATTCTGCTTCTAGGGCTACGTAATTATATTGTAGCTTTCAAGTATCTTTTTTAAACAAGAGGGTAGAAAATTGGTCCCTATTACTGAATTTGACTCTTCCTTCTCTTTTAAAAAACTTCCTTCCCCCCCTTTTTTATGCTTACTTCTATTAATTCCTATTGAGTAACCTTTCCCTTTATGGTTTGGGTTTTGGACTCTTGAGCTGCTTGCAGTAATAAATTGCACCTGTTCCTGAAATATGGGAAAGAAGAGATGCTTTCAGCAAACAGGGCTTCCAAGATAGATTAAATCAAATTCTGGCACCGCTTGGGAATGCAGGAGAGGGAGGGCAGTACCCCTTTCAAAACAGGTTAGCTGAATGTACCTCTCCTTTGTTAGAGCCTCTGTGTGTTGATTAGGTCCTACATTTGTACTTGTTCTGAATAATGGGGAATCACTCTTGAGAAATTTCTTTGCCAGAAGAAGAGAATGAAAAGAAGAAGGGGGAGTGTTGAGATGCTTGGGAGGGAGGACTAAAGTCTGTTGAGACTGGCAGCTGAAGGTCAAAGGTCTGCTGTGACCTTGAACTGCCTAATTGACCTTTTAAGGCTGTTGTCTGTGTTGCATTGCTGGCTGGGATTAATTGCATGCTGGCATCTGAGAAAGAGCTTTAACCGCCAGTTTATTTACTTCTGCTATTTCATTGGGTTGTTTCTATACTGACGCCAGGTCTTAAGGATGGTCTATGTGCTTTCCTCCTCTCTTTTTTTTTAAACTGCAAGAAAAGGGATGGAAGGAGCTTGCTGACAGTGTCCTGGTTAAGAGCAAAGAATATATGGAACTGTGTAACAAAAGATGCTGCAATATAGTGTTAAGGATAACAGTGTAACATAATAAAGAAATATCAATCTCCTATTCTAGTAACAATGCAATCTACAATCTATATCAGGGGTGGCCAATCTTGCTTAACGTAAGAGCCACATAGAATAAACGTCAGATGTCTGAGAGCCGCAAGACAGGAACAAATATCACACACACGTTTTTATTTTTAAAAATATGCAAATTTGCTTTTTATTAACGTTAAATGGGACTGCCAAAAATAAAAACAAACGAGGAAAACCGGTTATTGATAATGATATTACTTGTTTGCTAATGATATTGAGAGAGAGAGAGAGAAAGAGAGAGATGGAAAGAAAGAATTAAAGAAGTGGAAAGAAAGAGAGAGAGAGAAACTAGGAAAGCAAATAGATGGGAGGGAGGAGGGAAGGAAGGAAGGGAGAAAGAGAGAAAAAGCATGCCTCTCCTTTGCTTTCCCAGCCGCCCTGCCAGGAGCCGCACAATATGTGTGAAAGAGCCACATGTGGCTCCCGAGCCACAGGTTGGCCACCCCTGATCTATATAATAACAATTTACAGAAGTACAGTACAAATCTTCACAAGGTAATCACAAAATATAAAGATTCATGATGCAGTCACAGCAGTACGAAGGATCCAGATATACACTTTGTTTCGAAGACCTTCCTCAGAAGTGACTAAACAAGAAAAGTATTGTTAAAAAACTATACAAAATATATATACAAAAATATATTGTGTAGCCAATATTACATGAATATTCATCATGCCTAATACAAATGCTTCTAGTAGCAAAAGAAGTCTGAAGACATTCACAGGAACAATGTTTCCTATAAAAAAACAAATATAAGCCCACACAGCCTGGTTAAACTAGCCTATATATGGAGAATTCATTTTCCTCATCTAGGGCACTGAGGGCTGCAGTGAGATGGAGATAACTTCCTGATAGGTACTCTAAAGAAAATTTCACATTTGCTGGGGAAACCAGCCCTGACTGTATGCTTGCAAATGAAAGTAACAACTTTAAGTTTGTATGGAGTCAAGTATTCAGTTCTTCAGCTAATTCCCTTACCCTTATAAAGACCTTTATGCTGGGTTTTCCTATAGTAGATAGATCATAAGGGTCAGAAAAATTTTCTCAGTTTAAGATGCATTTTATTGCGTTGGGGGGGGTGTTGTTTGGAATGTTCTAGATCTTTTGCCTCCTTAATTCTGCATATGTTTCTGGTACATTTTCTTTATGAAACCCATTTGTTTAATTGGATTTATATTTCTATTCTGAGTAGCTAATGGCAATATTTAACTTTGTATATGCACCCATGACACTTAAAGGAGACCCAGTAAGAACAGACTTGTATATTTCCTTGTGGCTCAAATATTAAATTTTCTCTCTCCTTTAATATGGTTTCAGTCAATTTCCCCCCAAGATATTCCTGTGTTTTATATGCAAGCGTAAGTGCAACCTTAGGTGAGAATTAACAGACCTGTCACACAGAGACTCTTTAGAGCTTGAGGCAAAATCACCAGTTAAGTTCTGCACAGCCACATGGCTCCATGGGGGAAATCATCTGCTTGACAGCAGAACTGTGAGAGGCACATGATGCAAGTACATTTTTAAGCCGTGACTTGGATAGTCCACTCCAGACAAGCCTGATCACATCAGATCTCGGAAGCTATACCAGTTTGGTCCTGGCTAGTACTTGAATGGGAGACTATGAAGGAAGTTCAGGGTTGCTATGCAGAGGCAGGCAGTGGCAAGCCACCTCTGAATATCTCTTGCCTTGAAAACTATACATGGTTGCCATGTCACCTGTGGTTGCCATAAGTCACCACCACCACATTCTTAAAAGCTGGCCTTAGGATTCCTCACTACTGTCTCCAGAACCGCATTCATGGGGAAAATTTAACATGTGACTGGACTAATCCAAAAATACAGCCCCAACTTTATAACAGCAATTAACTAGTGTTGTAGTATCATATTTTTCAGCCACTATAATCACAAGATCATGCTTCTGAGTAACTGCAGCTCTCTCCATGGATAGTCTGGGTTGCATGTTTTGTTCTTGCAGATGTTTTTCCTGGGAATTGTTGGGAACAATGCAGCACATAGGGAGATTCAAATGGTGACCTGGTGGTGGTATTCATTTGGACAAGCTTCTGACTGACCAAGACTTTTTCTGTAGCTGAGATGCAAACAGCATGGCAAGCATCTCCTGTCTGAGGGCATTGGCTTTTCCCCCTCATTAGATGTCATGAAATCTATTACAACTCCATAGGGAAGAGTTATTGCCACTGTTGAATTTGAAGAAACTCTTCAGACAAGTAGTAGAAGCAACAGAATGGCTCAAAACTAGTGCTGCCACAAAAGGTTTCCCTCCTGGTACCTCAGGCCAATGAGTTTTTTCCATTCTTTCCAGGCCTAATATTAGCCTAAGAACTGTTAAATTTAGTGAGATCAGTATGTGGCATATATTTTGGAATGTGAAAATGCTAAGATTTTAGCAGCAATGTATTTCCACCATTTTAATTTGCTTCAAAGGAGTATCTCAGATGTTTTTCATCAGTTGTAACCCAGGCCTTCATATATGAATTCTACATATCTACAAAATCAGATTGTTGGTCCATGCAGCTCTATGTTGTCTACTCTGGCTGGCAACAGTTCTCCAGGGTCTCAGGCAGAGAAATTTGAATTAAATATCCAGCTTCCATGCCAAATTATGTAGATAATACATCTGTGTATTTAAATAATGCACACATTATTGTTTCAAATTCTTTTGGCTTATCCTGAGATTTGGAGATTTACATGTGCAAACAAATAAATAGTCTATGAACATTTTGCTGATTAGCTGTTGCTGTATTGCAAAAAGTCCTACAGTACCATTCTTGTGCTTGCTAAGGTGGTTTGCATCACTGCTTAGTGGTTCCATTCGTTCTGTTCTTTGTAAATCAAAGCAGCAACTGTGTACAAGTGGTAAAACTGAGCTGTAATATTTCTGTCTGGTAAATCAACTGTTAATGATGGTAAATCAACTGTTATTCCATTATTCCTTTAAGTAACTTCATACTGAATGTTGCTGCTTCTAAATTCTGAGTGATTGGAGTTATTAATTTTTCCTTTTTTTTTCTTTTTCTTTTAATGCAACTCTGATGTTTTCCCTAACTTATCATGTGGATGATGCATTTAGGTAAGTCTTAGTGCATGCTGTTTTAATTATTCCCCATTTTCCCTCCTTTGTACATTATTAATGGTAGTTTTAAGATACATTGATTACATGACAATTTCACATAAATTCTTCCCAATAAACATGTAGGATGTGAACAGAAAAACTGCATTTGAGTTAATCTGCATTTGAATGCTACTCTGCCACTAAACAAAAGTATTTTTATACTTGCCTTGTGTCATGCAAATTTCCCATTGCAAATTTCCCATTTACTATCTGGAAGAGTCAGATTCCCTGTGCCACAAAGGCCAGCTTGGTACATGTCTATTCTTGACCAAGGGAAAGAGAAAAAACTGACTACCCAATTAATAAGCTGTTCATTTAAGCCTAATCATTAAAAATCTTTCTTGAAATCTGTGGGCCACAGGTGAGAGAGATATATTGATTGCCCTTCATCCTCTCAATAATAAATGTAACAGGTATAAATAAGTGCTTAACACGTGAACCAGGGTTTATGTGGTACCTCATGTGAAACAATACCTAGTCATGAGTAATGTTGAGGAAGTGCAATGGGAGCCAGGATTTCTACATCAACACAGATCTAGGAGTCCCGGCTCACCTAATCCCCCTTCTCTTTTTCATAAAAAGAAATCATAAGAGCAGGGCTTCTTGAGGGTCGAGTGTCAGCATGGATGCTGTGGCTTGTTTGTTGTTATTTTTCAGTATGCAGCTCTGGCACTGAAGTAAACTGCTAGGTTGATTTTTAAATGCACAAAGTTGGCCTAATCTGTCTTAACTTCTGGCTTGACTGCATCACGCTGATTAACGTATACAGAAGAATGGAGGCACAAGGATCCTTCTTCTGGCCCAGGCGAAGAATAGTCTAGACTTCTTACAGCAGTATTCATTTGCATTTGCTTATAATTTTCCAGTATGCATATTAGAAACAATTGGCAAGTAATGCTGGCATATATCCCCCCCCCTTTTTTTGGGTGATGACTTGCTATAGACAAATCTGATTCTAGGAGGTAGAAATGTGGGTACTCTTCCTGGACCAGACTTCAACTTTTTATCATATCCCATGAGAGGTTTCCAGCATTATTTTCTGAATTTGGTTATTTGATCTTAATTTGGATGTCAGTCCCTCAAGATATTTTCACTTCATCTTAGAACAATGAATGCCCTTACACTCTGCCTTAAAGATTCTGCCTCCTTTTAGACATCCTGGACATAGGTTTGTTTTTTTACAAACACAAACACAGATTGTTGCCACACTCATTCACAGCTTTTGTTCCTGTTCCTTCTCTCTTCCCCTTGTACATGGTTTCAAGTTTGGGAAGCCTTGAATCAAGCTCCAATTTACCATGGTATCCGAACGGATGGACTGCACTTCTGTTTCTCCCCACTAACTGGGATTTTAAACTGAAATTCAGAATCACAGAATAAGTAGGGCTGAGGACAGACTGGCAATGTAAAGCGGGGGCAAAGTGGAGGGAACTGGTGCGGGGGGAAAACACCACGGAGCTGGCCGTTCATACTGGCCAGAGCAATGCGCAGTGGTGCCAATACGGAGCGTTCAGACTGCCATGGAGCCAGCGCGCGCAGCTCGCACGCGCCGTTGCACTTTTTTTTGTTTTCCTTTGATGTGTTGCGCACATGCGCATATGCGCATAACTTTGTGTGGTGCGTTCACACTGCCGCCTCCGGATGCCTCCCGCTTCTTCCGGTTCACACTGTTTGGAAGCGGGAGGCATGCGGAGGACGGCCCCTGAACACCGGTTTTACCCGGTGTCCTGTTAAAGCGGATGGAAAGCGACTGGGAGACGGGTAAGTGCGAAATGGAGCCGAGGGACAGATGCGCATGTCTGAACGGGCTCTTTTCTTCCACTTCCGACGCGTGGCTGCCCCGCTTTACATTGCCTGTCTGTCCTCGGCCTAGGAAACAATTTCCAGTTTCCTAATTTGGACATTGTAGCTAATTGGACCTCGACTCAAAGCTTAACAAACCTAAAAACCTCTAGCCATACTCCATATACCAAGCAAGAGGAGGAGGACATATGTGCACTGCAACAGGTGGTGTTTGTGCCTCATAGAGGACAAATCTTTGTCTGTGACATGTGAATGCAGTGTCAGTGTGGTCTAGTTCTCTCATAAATGAGCTCAGTGTAGAAACATCAAGCAACAATTTATTGCATGATCACCACACTGCACTGTGCTGATAGATTTGGAGCAAGCTGCATATTTGAAGCAATTCTCTAGTCATAAACCATTCCAACACAATGCACTAAAGTTATGAGGGCACAGTTATGGTTGCTTCCTCTTGGGTTCATCCCATGGTGCTTCAGTAATATAAGAATGTGAAAACCATGAATGAATGAGTAGGTCTGCATGAGAAGAAGGCCATGATTCAGCATCTTATACTGGTGTGATTCTTCCTGTGTAATCCTCTCCTTTCCACATAGTTTCTGTATTCTTATGTTACCAGAACAGCATCACATGGATCTACAGGAGAGCAACAGCTATACATAAGACTTGGGCTTTATTATAATGAATTATAATGGCTGCTGAAGTTGTTACAACAGTCTGGAGAGCCCCTTTACACTCTGGTTTGCTGCATAGAGCTTCCTGCATATGGCTGTATTTCAAGCAGTAGTGAAGCCACTCTTTGCATGTATACATTGGACTCAGGAGACATCTTCTTCTGAACACTGTTATTGGGGTTCTAAATGTGTGATTCAGAATCTTCAAAAGTTATATGTAATGACCTATTTCTGACTCAGACCCAGTGACTAGTTATAGAGTTTTGAGTCATTTACTTGAAGCAATTTTGGGGGAGTTTTGTTCTCCCAGAGGAGTTGGTATCACTTCTCCTTCAAAAATAAGCTATTGAAAGAAGTATCACGCTGGGCGTAATTACTCTGCGATCATAGATATAGATGATCTAAAACAGCATGCAAGAATTATTTGGGCAGTTGGAAGGAATGGCATTGAAGCGGTGTCTGAAAATATGGATGTCAACGTTTATTATTTCACTATTACAAACAAAACTTAATCCTCCATTGCAACATATTTCTGTGTGCCTGAACCGTCTCTTGTATCAGCTTTTCATACGGATCATGTGCAGGGCATGATTTCGTATCTGGTATTGTTGTACTTAGGAAACATGAGAAAAGAAATCTCCAATGTCTTAATTTCATATAAAGGGAGTGTTTCACCAATGAGTTTTAAACTTGATAAAACAGAGCTATGCAGGAAGGACCCACATAATTTTAAATCTTGAGTGCCACCATTAATTTGCAATAAATGCACAAGAATAACAGAGTGTACCACTGCGGCTCAAATGGTGTAATGACAGAGTGTTGGACTAGGTTCTGGAAGACCCAGGTTTAAAACCCCACCCTGCTGTGAAACCTCACAGGGTGATTTTGGGCCAGTCACACACTCTCAGCCTAACCCATCTCAGTGTGTTGTTGTGCAAATAAAATGGTGGAAGGAAGGAAAATGTAAATTGCTTCGGGTTTCCATTGGGGTGGAAAGTGGGATATAACTGTGGCCAAACTGAAGTATTGCAAGCATAGTAAATTTGCTTTAGGCTGCATCTTGCTGATGAAAGACTGCTGGGTGACCCAGGAAACCAGTGATGTTTGTAGCCCCAGAACCTGACCCTATTCTTTACTCTTACCAACTTCTGTTTCCACGAAGGACCAGGAGACTCCTCACAGTACAGCCTTGAGCAGAGCTACACACTTCTAAGCCCACAGACTTTAGTGGCGATAAGGTGTAACTCAGGCAATTAACTAGCTGTGCAGTCTTATCTTCTACTCCTATCTGTGCCCTGCCATTCCTCCTTTCTCTGTGGACTGCTGTCCTAGTTTTGACTTTCTGCCTATTTCATAATGCCATTTTTGGCTATGTCTCCAGCTTTCATCCTCAAGAAATTCACCCCTGATGCTGTTTACATCCTGACAATCCAACAAAGAACAGACTTTATCTGTCAGAATATATTGCATTGTTTTGAAATCCCATAATGAAGGACGGAAGTATGATGATACAGTGTTAGCTGATAAAGGATGCTAGAACTTTCCTGTGCCGTTAAACTTATGTGATTATCCAGATGATTCCTGCTAGGGTTGCAAGGGAAAACAAGTAGAAGTATTCCCAAATGAGACGTCTTCTTCACAAGAAGTTGCTTTCTTTGTGTGCCAAACAGGATGAATTAGCTAGGAATTCACTCCTGGGAAATTCTAGCCTGCTAACCGAGCTGCTGCTACTACTCACAAAAACAGATGGCAAAGATATCTCAAACCTGCAGCTCTAGGCATTCCTTGCATCATTGCTGCAGACTTCTTGGTACTGTGTTTAATGTCTGTAGCACCGTGGGTGCTTTCTAATACAGGCAGCAATTGAAGGAAGAAAAGACTAAAGAACAAAATCTTCCATTAAGCACCTTGGTCAGCGCCAGATTTCTTGGCTGCAGTGGAAAGCTGTGTAGGTAACTAGCATTCTTCTGGAAGAAGCAGCTGAGTGTCAGTGCCTTTGCCAGAGAAAATCAAATGACCAGGGCAGCTTCCTTCTAAGCTAAACTGAAAATTTCTGTATTTATTGTGCTATTAAAACATACACCTTTCGTATGTATTCGTCTTTGGAATGAAATGGGAAAACCAGAACATTTAACATTAGCAGGCACATTTTGCTGCCTTTTTAAAAAAAGTTATATATTTTCTTCTTTTATATCTCCCTTGTTCCCAGTAGGAGCCCAAAGCTGCTATTTTTCTTTTATTGCACTTGAAGTGGAGCATAAGGCTGTGTGCTCACAGCTGCCCTATAGGTATACTTCACCATTAGCGTTTTTCATTATTTCTGTAAGCATCCATTCACATAACTGCAAGTTTGGTGTGCAAATGTGATGAGAGTTTATATATAACTATTAGTGATATCAAGAGTGCATATTCTGCTAAGCAGGATGCTGGTTCCATAAGGTCCCAAGAGGCTTTTCTTGCTCTGTGGTACTCCCAGAGGTCTTACAAAAATCATGCATGCAGAATTTGTTGTGAAACTATTGCTTTTAATCATCACAGGAACTTTTGAACTGGTTCCCGCAGCATCTGTATTCCACTCCTGTGGGGATTTCACTGGCATCAGAAAGGGTTAAGGCCTTCAGTTAATGGATAGATGGGATAGATGGAAGAGAGAGAAGTAAGCCTGCTTGTAGGGTTTATTATGCAAGTGCCACCTAGGAATGCAAAGTCAAGAAAGAACTTTGATTATGAAAACTCCTTCAAAATATCATTAAAGCTAAAGACTTGGAAATACACCTAGCACTGTTCTGTTTAGAACAAACCTTATAAAACTTGGATATACTGTGATCAAATGGAAGCTAGCAGCCTAACATGTCAGATGCTCATGCTGTTTGATACATTCCTACTTTCATCATCCCGTTCTCCTGAGGAGCTGTGGGAAATAAGACAGCTGCATATTTCTAGAAGCAATTTGGAGCAACAAGTGCCTGCCATGCAATTAAGTCAGTTTACAACTATTCCATCAGCCACTACTTGCCAGTTGCAGTTCCAGAGGGATATTGTTGGTAGTACGTTGAAGCAAAAATAAACAAAAGTCTTGTGGCACTCTGAGGACTAAAATTTTTAAAAAAATTGCAGCATACTCTTACGGACTTACAAAGAGTGGCCTAGTAATTTGCCAGGCCATTATATCTGAAGAAGTGGACTCTAATATATAAAAACATGCTGGAATAAAGGTTTGTTAGTTTTTAAGGTGCCACTAGACTCTTGTTTGGTTCTGCTTGAAGATTTGGTTTCTATACTTGTCAGATATACTTGTCCATACAATGGTTTTAGATGTATTTACGGTCCTATCCATCTCATAGACTTCTATCTGACAGAAATTAGAACAAAACAATACAGAGGGTTCCCCATTTATGTTGTACTAACTTGCAAACCATGTTTTTCAGTGTTTTAAACTTCTGCTGTTGTTTTTGCATGTGATTTGCATTCTTAATAAAACTGATTTGCAGCATTTATTTCTGTGCTTAAGAGCCCATCTAATGATGTTTAGAGTACTTCTGATACATTACTGCTTTATTGCCCCATAAACCTTTTCCTTCTGACTTCTTAATGTGCTAGGATAATCTATATGAGAAAGATCACATAAAAAGCTACCCTAGCAGAGTTTATACTTTATCAGAGAAGCAGGTACTCAGTTTCTCTTATTTTTGTTAAGATGTTAATTTTGTTAATACCAGTAAAGATCCACAAACCTTTGTTTGTTTTTAAAGTAACTTTGCATCTTTACCTATTTCAGTAGGGAAGCTGTTCACTGTCTGTGTGCTCTGGCAAGATCTTCACATATCTTATTTCTCCCTTCTCTGTGTTGTCACATCTCTTTCACCATCCAGGCTTATGGTGCTGCCAGAAGTCCAGTCAACTGCATTTTTCTCATGCCCATAAAGATTCGGTCATTTTCACATGTGCACCTTCTCTCATGCTATTTATTGCTATTGATGCCTGATCATTGTCCAAACAGAAAAGGCAGAGGAGAGGCATTTGTAATGTGGCTGAACATTGTGGCCAGTGTAGACTTTCCATTCACATTTTACATCTCATTGAACCAAGAACCAATTTGTGTGAAAATGCTCCTTAGAGATTTTTTAGTAGTGTAGCACTCAAGACTGCACTGTACAAAATAGAATAGCAGTGATGGAAAGAAAATTCAGTGTTGGATTTGCTGTTGTTAACAGTTAAGAGTAGCAGTTCTCCTAAGCTTCCATTGCAACACACCCCTTGGACTGCTGAGAGAGAGAAGTGGATTTTAGAATCGTAGACTGCTATAAGGCTGGTTTACAGGTGAAGTGTAGGGGGGGAGTAAGCATATGTATTATAAGCAAATACTTTGTTTCAAGGCCAATATTTTTATTGCCCTGTTGTAGTTTAGAGTATTTACAAGTGGGAGATCCCACCCTCCACAGTTTCCTCTTTCTCGTCCCTGAAAGCCCCTATAACCACTCCTTTTTCCTGCTTCCTTCTCTCCTTCCCACCCATGAGCAAACCCGCATTTATCTGCCCCCTGCCGTCAGTTTTTTCTCCTTCCTTAAACCTAGCAGCCTCTCCTTAGGAAATCTTCGCAGTTCCAGCCATTGGACAGGGCCAGGTTTAATTGCACAGTGTCAGCCAGCGGGTCAGGCCCAGTTGCCTTTTGGAAACCCATAATGATGAGGGGGGCTCACTTTCTGCTGAATCACCCTCTCCAAATCATTTTCTCTTTCCTCCCTTCTGGCAACCTCATATCCTCTCATCACCAAGTTTACTTTGATCCTTCCCACCCACCCACTTATTTTTATCCCCTTCCCATCTTCAACTGCATTTGTTATTTTACTTTATTTTCGTGTTGTTATTTTGATTTATATCCCGCCCTTCCCACAAGCGGGCTCAGGGCAGGTCACAACAATAAATTCCAATACAATCTTAAAATGAGTTCGTTAAATAGATATTAAACATTAAATGAATAAAATAAAAACAGTTAAAGTGGGCAGTGCAGCAAATTTCAATTTTCAGATCCTACATCCAGGGATGAGTGTGCCAGAGCCAAGCCATAAAGGTCTTGTCAATAGCAGCATACAGCAACAGGGAGGCCAGCTGGTAGATGCCCACTACCTCAACCAAAGGCCTGGCAGAACAGCTCTGTTTTGCAGGCCCTATGAAACCGTAACTGGTCCTGCAGGGCCCTGATCTCGGTTGGGAGCATGTTCCACCAGGCAGGGGCCAGGGCTGAAAAAGCCCTGGTCCTGGTTGAGGCTAGGCAAATGTCTTTTGGGCCAGGGACAACCAGCAGATGGTTATTTGCAGAGTGCAGGGCTCTTTGGGGCACGTATGGGAAGAGGTGGTCCCTTAGACTTCATTCATACCATACCTTTCTTCACAACCCCTAAGCAGCTTACATTATTCTTCACTCCATTTTATCTTCACAAAAACCCTGTGGGGTAGGTTGGATTGAGAATGTGTGACTGGCCCAAGAGCACCCAGTGAGCTTCCATGGCAGAGGTCTGCTTTGAACCTGAGTCTCCCAGATCCTAGTCTGAAACTCTTAACTACTACACCACACTGGCTTTTATGGGTTGACTGCTGTTGAACACTGGCAAGAAAACAGATCCAGATGAGTCATGTAAATTGGGTGGTAGTGAGTTTCTGGATGGTTACTGCTGGGTCTGGCCCAAGTGAGTCCTCTCTTAAAGACCAAAGCAGGTCTAGAAAGGTCCCTGCCCTCTCCCCTTGAATTTTACTGACAGAAACGAAGGCTTGAAGGTTTTCAGTAACATTATGGTTGCCTGGCAAAAGCCACAAAGCCCACTGAGAGGGCATTAATTTCTTAAATATACATGTGCTGCTTCTGTTGTTTTGGTGGAGCTTGAAACCTCAATGTTGTTGTTTTTTCCAAGATTTCATGTTTTACTGCAAACTTGGGGATTTTCTCAGGTTTGTGGAAAGATCTGAAATTTCTGTTCATAGCCTGAATCTCCAGATTTAAGTATCCACAGATGGGGACATGTTGAGAATTAGATATATTGCTATTCCACATCTCCAGCTGAAGAATACACGAGGCAGCTTACAAAACCAGAAGGTAATCAGGTGAAATGAATGTTTATAATTACTATTAAAATACTATTTAAAATACTATAAAAACTGTAAAAATAATGAACAGTAAACTTAATGGCAGAGTAAAACCTAAAAGCGGTATTAAAAGAGGGAAACTATAACATTTCAAAGTAACATTCATACTGTTGTGCAGAAAGTCTAATTTTAAAGAACCGGATTACTATTTACAGGGTCATAATAAATCTCTTAATTTTTAATGAGTGTTCTCAGCCTTTTCACTAAAAAGGAAACAGTGCTTTAACCAGCTAGCTTCACCAAAACAACAAAGGTCCCAAGATAAGATTGGAGGACAGGTAATGTAGGAACCTTGTTGAACCTTAGCGAGGGGGGGGGTGGATTTAGTCAGTGCCTGGCTGAGAGAGCTCTGGGGAATTTAAAGTATGTAACCTTGAGTTCCATTACTGAAGAATTGTGAGATTTAAATTCAGTTAAAATCTGTTAGGTAGAAATACTTAGAAATACTAGAAAACTGCCTGTACTATACAATAAAACGTGTGTATACAAAAAATGTGTTGGGAGAGAGCTATGATTACAGTATTTGTTTTGTGAATATTTACTTTCTTATCTTAATAATTTCTTCTGGCTAAAAATATGCTTTCCAAGGTAAGTTGAAAAACACGTTAAATTAGGACAAGCATTCTGCTTCCAAGTGTTGAATAATATTTCAAGGTTCAAACCCATCCTGAAGCCATGATATCATTTGCTGCCAGCCACCCTAGGCCAAGATAATATATTGCCTAGAAAAAGGTTTGTAAGGAGAGAATGTTGATGACTTACAGAAGGTGAATAAAAAGGACTGGAGGGATATGTTTTGTGT
This sequence comes from Lepidodactylus listeri, assembly GCA_029233225.1. Lineage (NCBI taxonomy): Eukaryota > Metazoa > Chordata > Lepidosauria > Squamata > Gekkonidae > Lepidodactylus > Lepidodactylus listeri. The sequence continues at coordinate 59,316,972 of JARCFY010000005.1, read as the reverse complement.
GACCATCTGCTGCTGTGATTTGGAGCCTCCATATAAAACCATGGCTCCAAGCTCTTACTACAGGTTAACAAAAGCCTTTAAATAGGGTAACTAATGGGTCACATGCATCCTTGCTTGTAAGGTTAAGACCCACAAGCCATCATTTGTAAGTAGGTGGGGGAAGAATTGGTCACTGGAGGAGAAAGGCGTTAAATCTAAATGCAGTATAGCAGCCGCAAGGGACTCTATTGTTTCTCAGAACTATGGATCTTAATGAAATGCAATTTAGTGTATATCCATTACTGTTGCTCCTCAAATTTAAGCACTGTTTTTTTAATAAAGAAAGAGTATATGTAAAGTCTTCATGCCATTAGAAACAGTATTCCTCAGTCGCCTACAATTTGCTCTTTTTCTTACCATATAATATCCTTGTTTTTTGATATCAGCTAAGCCCAGGGCAATTAGTTTCTGTTTTGCTCTTCTGTGATCATTGATAAAATACACATTCTAAAGGAGAGAGGCAGCAGGAGGAGGGGTGATATGTCTGGGTTGCACAAAGTATGAATACGGATCTTGGCTTGATAAATTCATGCTTGGATAGTCAGAGATTTTTCCAGAAGACTGTGATAAGACTCACTCTGGGTTCATTTGCTGGTCAAAACCCATCTATTATGAGAAAGGGATGCTCTTTGAGGAGAAAAGATAGGACAGAAAGTTAGTGCCATTGTCTTATAAAACCATATTAGGGTGGCTGAGGTATTTCATTGCTTAATGACATCTGTATTTTATGTTTGACCCAGGCCTCAGACAAACTATGGCTGATCTTTGTCATTTTTATAGCACTAACATTGTGGTAGGCGTAATTTTTTTTGTGTACTAGACCAGACAAATTGTTCTTGTACACACTGGAATTGTTTCAAAGGCCAAAGCTATTCAGACATCAAGCTTTATGGCACATGTTTATAAATGACATTGTTCAACTTCTTTGTTTTTATCTGCTAGGTAGTTTTAAATAATAATAGTGTTGTCTTCTCTTCCCACCAATCGCTAGCATGCCTTCCTCTTGCAGAGAGGGTGTTGGCTGTAAATTCAGTTCCATCTGTCTCCTTAAGGGAAGTAGTCTTTGGGCTCTTGATGTGTTCTTACTGAAGAAGGTAATTCCTCCTGTGACAGTTCATGACAAGCTGATTTCCCTCCGGAGAACACTGGGAAATTAAGGGGCTCCTGCTTAGTTTCTCATTGATGATGTGAAGATAAAGGAAAGGTTATAGTTGATTACATGTCAACTATATGTCACAGTTGATTAACTAAAGCCATTCACTGTTTTCGCAGATTATTTTATTGTTTATTAGATGTATTAGTTGTCTTTCTAGTAAGTCACAACATACCACAAATTCTTTAGTACTTTTTAGAAGCTTTTTAAAAATTGCTTTAGTTATGTAAGTATCAGTGTTAATGAAAAATGGACATTTAAATTATACGCTTTAGTAAGTGTTTTTGTCATTGCATGCTAGAAGTAGGTGATACCTTTTAAAATTACAAAGAAGGACTTGTGTATTAATGCATCTTTTCTGTTAGCAGTGCTTAGTGGTTCTCTATACTATTATTGCTCAGTTCAGATAATTCACCAGTCTACTGGGAATGGGTCAAGGGATCATGGGTACCCTTCTCCCCCACCGCGACCATCCATGGATTCTCTGCCATTTCCTTGTTTTGTTTTAGTCATAGCTTGCCATGATGTTCCACTTAAGCAAACTGTAGTTGAGGCTAACCAAAAATTGCCTCTAAACCACACCTGCTTCAAAGCCCAGTTTCAAACCATGGTTTGTAGACAATTCTTAACCCTAATGACAATGTGAATTGTTGGTGAACTGTAGGAAATGTTCATAGGGCTGCCATATCTAGGTTGGAAAATTCTTAGAAATTGGGGGGAAGCCTGATGAAAATGAAGTTTGGGGAGGGGAGGAAGCTCAGCAGGGTTCTGTGCCACAGAATCTGCCTTCCAATGCAGCATTTTCTCCAGGGGAACCGATCTTTGTAGTCTGGAGATGAGTAGTAATTCCTGGAGATCTCCAGACTCTACCTAGAGGCTGGCAACCCTAGGAAATGAAGGAGTAAATCAGCATGGAAGAAGGAAAGTAGGCCAAAGCAGTTTGAATATAGGGCAGGAAATGTATTCGTGGCAGGAGTGTTACTGGCTCTTCTGCCATGGAAAGTGGTCTTGTAGGCTTATTGTCCTTCCGTTCCCTAAATTTGCTTACTAATGCAACGTAGATCATGTCCAAAAATTGTGAAAGTATCTTTCTAAAAGAGCCATCCTTCAGTTTATGCTGGTGACATATTTGTTGTCATTCCTGTTAAATCTGGACATGGTACCTTTTTTTTCCTTGTATTTGAAATTTAATCAGAGAATAGATAAAAAACATGATATCCCTCCCCCCCAAAGGCTTTTATACCTTTGTGGTAACCTAAAGGTTAATGTCTTGTTCTGCAGGAGATACACCAGAGAGTTAGTGGGAGTGGAATTAAAACATTATTAAACTTGGTTTCTACTGGAAGGCTATGTCTGGCCTCTTCTCCAAATAATCCTTGTAAGCTTGGCCTTGTTTACAGTTAGGGCTGCCAAGTCCAACTTGGGAAATATCTGGGGACTTTGGGGGTGGAGCCAGGAGACTTTGGGGGTGGAGCCAGGAGAAAGGAAGTGACATCATTTTGTGATGTCACATCCTGTGATGTTGCTTCCACATGCTGACACATGAACTCATGAAGTTTCCTAATACTGAATCAGGCCATTGGTCCATCAAGGTCAGTATTGACTACTCAGACTGGTAGTGGCTCTCCAGGGTCTCAGGCTGAGATCTTTAATGTCACCTATTACCTGATCCTTTTTTAGCTGAAGAGGCTGATACCTCCTGCATGTCAAGCAGATGCTCTATCACTGAGCAACGGCCCTACTGAATCCTTCCTCATCTCGGCAGAATATGAAGCCCTAAGTGCTACACAAGTGCTAAATATGATTTTCATATCATAAGAACAGGAGAGAAGCCACAGTGGATCGGCCCATCCAGTACAACACTCTGTGTCACAACAGTGGCCAAAAATACCAGGTGCCCTCAGGAGTTCCAGCAGCGGGGCCAGAACTCCAGAAGCCCTCCCACTGTTGCCCCCCAAGCACCAAGAATGCAGAGCATCACTGCCCCAGACAAAGGGCTCCATTTAGACCTTGTGGCTATAATAGCCACTGATAGACCTCTGCTGGATGGGGACAGAGAGAGAGAGACAGACAGACAGACAGACAGACAGACAGCTTTTTCACTTACTCTTGCCCAATTCCCAGGCTTTATTTCTGGCCCTTGTTTCACCCAGCTGTTGTCCATGTAAGTCCCATAACTTCTCCCCCCCCCCCCCAGCATAGGCTTTTTGGTGGCTAAAGAGGACCTTTGTCCTCCCCTTTTCGCCAGCAGAAAAGCTAGTTGGATCCATCCCTAACTTAAAATACCGGTTACTTGATGTACAAATGCTTTTAAAAATGCAGATTTTTACTGCCGGAGGGGGGGGGCATGGTTGAAAGAAACAGAAAATTGGCATAAAAATGAGGAATCCCAACTTTTATTTGCAGAAGGGAAATGAGGATTGGGGGGACCCAAACAGCCACGACAAGACATTTTAAACAATCCCACTCCCAGACCTTCTACAGGCAACCTCTCCTTGTGATGTTTACCTCTTTGGAAGTGACAGTTTATTCCTTTGACAAAACCACAGTGGACAGACAGACAGAAAAAAGAAAGAGGGGGAGGGGGAGAGACAGAGAAGGAAAAGAGCTCGCAGACCCCAGCACCTTACGCAGCTTACTCCAGCAGCAACCTTGCATGGAAGCCCTTCAGTAGAAAGAGCTTAGTCCCTCCTTAATCTCTGGGCGGGGCTGTCTTGCTCGATCAGCTCTTAAAGGGGAAATTTCCCTTTTAAGAAGTTCAAGAGGCCAGCAGGGCAGGCTCCGAGGTTCCCCTGCTGGCAGCCATTTTGTCCCCCCGGTGGCCAATTTTGGAAAAGCGGGGGAAAGCTTTAAAAATCGGTGTTTCCCCCGCTCTACCGGGGGACTTGGCAGCCCTATTTACAGTACATGGTGATGAAGACAAATTAATGCACTGAGTGAAGAAGCCAGAATTTTATTAAAACCTGCCACTGGAGTGTCACCAAAATGAAATTATGCTGTAGGCCCCTTATCAGCCAAGGAACCCTGTAAAAGTCTCACTCTTCCCTGTCAGCATTCAAAAATTGCTTTGTTTCTATAGTTTCGCAGAACCTGAAATGTGGGAAAGCTGAAAAACAAGAAGTGGATCAAACTTAATTATTTTTACTCTGGATACGTAGTTCACAGCCTTTGCTAGAGTCATCATAAACAGTCATCCTGTCCATCCTAGTTAGCCAATTAAGAAAAGTTTTTTATGTTTGTGTTCTGTGATGAATAAATGAAGATCTGGATAGCTGAGGATCTTGCTGCAAGGATAAGCAGCCCTTCAAGGAAAGATGCTGTTCTGAAATTTCCCTTTCGTCCCTTTTTAAGATTGTGTGCATATGGTACCTCCTAGGTGAAGGTGGCACATTCTCTGTTTTCCTAGAGCAGATCTGTGCTTTGGTATCACTTAAGACTTTAACAATAGGATAGCCAAGAGGGGCTGCAAGTGTCTAGAGATTGCCTAAAAACCAAAATTAAATCTGTGTGATACTTTTTACTAGAACCAATCAAACGCACAGATTGTTTTGAGTGCGTCAATTTGATTGGTCCTAATAAAAGGTATGACATGGATTTTCTTCTTGGTTTTGGATTTTGCATGGAACAGTATGGCTGTGCAACTTGTTCATTATCTAAAAGCCTGATAAGCTACAAGAAATATTAATCTGAAGGTTTTATTTCCTCCCCCACCCTATTTTTCTTTCAGTCTCTCGTTGTCTTATTTGTATCTTGATTTTCTAACAGACCATCATTGTGCCCTGACTTTTACCCAAAAATTTTATGGAAAGAAATGTGCCATATGGCCAGAGCATCTCTTCTCTGGTTCTATGCTCATATTTCATTGGCCTAGCTCAGTAGTGCTGAGCGGATTCTCAGGCAGGTACAAAACGCAACAAAAATTCAGCCCCCTTTGCATTTTATTAAGAGCTATGCAGTCTTTTCCCTGCTTGTTTTTAGAGGCTATTTCTGCCAGTCTGTATGTAGGATTTGTGGCCATGCAGAGTCTCAGGCTGTGAACTTCCTGCAGCTCTTCATTTTCTTTACTGTCTTGTAAGATTTAATTGGCTTTGAAAATTCTCTTCAGAATCTGAATGGCAGATGAAGTTTTTTAAGCAGTCTAATTCTCCTCATAAATTGGTAAATTGGCCAGAAGCAGGTACAATTTGCATCATGACTAATCAGCTCATCTCCCATTTTAAAAAGTGGCTATTCTTTCAGTTTTATGGTGGTATTGAGTATGGTCAAGAGAAATGTATGTTTTAGGTATGTGTCTGTGTGAATGAGGCCCACTTTCCAGTTTGACCCGAATGCCCACTGTCCAGTTTGACCTGAATTCCCACTTGGATAGCCTGAGCACAACAGGGAGAACCTTCTTTCTGCCACCTCTCTTAGGATCTGCTAATTAGGTTTTACACTCAGCTGTGCTTTCCAGTCTGGACAGTGATCAGTAAAAGAAACAACCAAGGGATTGTTTGACAAAGTGATGAACTGGAAGACGTTTTAAGACCTTAAATATAGTGAAATCAGAGAGGTTTACTGAGGAAAATAATTTGTAGTCTCAGGCAGTCCCTATAGTATTACACATACCACTCAACACTGACATACTCATGTTAAAATACGAATGTTCTTCTAAGTGCTGCTCTGTGCAGCATATATAACTTAAGAAAGGGAGGGAAGAAGCCAAAGAGGTAGAGCAAGGTGCAGGTGTCAGTCCAATAATCCGTATTCGAAGCTAAGGTCTCTTAGTGGCTAGGCACTAGTACTCCAGAGAAGTAATCCAAAGGGGAACAGCAAGCCTGGCCATGGTTGGGCATTACAACTTGGTGTAACACTGAAAAGCCATGCATGAGCTCAAGTAGAGCAAACCAAACACTGAATATTTCCCTGCTGTATGGGGGAGAAGTACTCAACTTCTAAAGAAGTTTTAAACATTTAATTTAATTTGGACAGGGAGTTGCATCACTGTTATTGATGATGTCACAGAGACCTCCCAAGTGACATGATACTTCTGTAACAACATTCCATTCAGCAGGTTTAATCACAGTGCAAGAGTTAATTGAGGAAGAGGGTTGTATTTTCATGGTGACCAAGTACTGGTCTGAATGCTGGAAAAATGTGATTTCATAACAGATATGCTACTTTGAAGATAATATGCTAAAAGATCTAGAAAGACTATAAAGTCAGGTACAGTGTTTTAGAAGTGGTATTCGATCTGAAGGAATATCCCCAATGGGAATTTGAGGAGTTGTAAATTCTTTTAAGATGCTTCATTGTAAGATCATTTTGTTTTCACTAATTTGAGGTTCACCAATGGAATTTTACATTTTCTGTTCATTTTTGCCGTTTTGATTTGTCCTATAAAAGTCTGTGCTTTGTAGATTGCCATCAGAAATTCTTTTGACTGTATTAAATGTACCAATTGCAGAAAAAAACATTTAAAATATCAAGAATGAACATAAGTACAAGGATGATGTTCAGATCTTATTAATTCTCAGTCATTTTCTAATCCTTCTGGTAGTTTAAATCTGTAAGTGGTATAACTTGCTGCCAATATTTGTGAGCATATTTGAATTTTTGTAGGATTACTCAGCAGTAGAAAATGTCCTACTATTTGTTGCTTAATGTGGATTGAGTCTTTTCTTGCTCTATAGCAGTAAAAGGAAGTGTTCAATAGATTTTGTAATTGGCACAACAAATTGTAAATTTCAGATTTAGCAATAAGTGATTGTATTCGGCTCTGTCTTGAGAAAAAGTTGTAAGTTCCTTAAGGATATGTTCCTCCAGCTCTTTCTTTTTTTGTTTTTTGTTTTGTTTTTTTACTTCTTTTCTGTAACATCTTAATTTTTATTCTTTCTTATAAAAATCTCAATTAAAAAAATGAAATAAAAACAAATGTGAAATGGTTGTTTTTTTGTAGCACAGGATGCAGATGCCTTCCTTCAAGGTAGAACTTCTTTTGTGGGAATGTTATGTTTTCTCAGTGTTCCAATCACAATAATTTTTACAGAAGAAAATGCAATTTATGTAGTAATTGCTTTGCAATAGTAGTGGTTGAACTAAGTGCAATATGGCTTATACAAATACCATGACTAGATTCATTATTCCTTCTTGTTCTCTGTCTCAATCTTCTCACATCCTGTTTAAAGATTTCTGTTAGCACTCAATTGCTATAAAGAGCCTGATCTGTGTCTTATCAGTTCCTTAACATTTAACAATGCCAGGTACTTTAATCTCATTCTTTTGTGTTTTCTCTTGATACAAGTTATGTAGTCCGTTAGCTTGGGATACCAATACAAAATTTTACCACCCTGCAGAAACAATTAATTAACATTACCATTGCAGATATGTGTTTCACAAGAGAGTTGTGTTTGATTTGGCTGATCATCTTGCCCGGAAAGGCATTATTTGCTTTTGGCAAATAGATGACTAGCTAATTATGAGGTTTTCGGTATTTACCCCTTCTGATATTTCTGCATCCTTTTTCTGTTGCATTGCTCAGTCTCATGTCCGTAGTTCATGACTGGGAAGATGTACAGAATAAATACTTTCTGTTCCAAAAAACTGCTGAATGCTTACCTTCATGTGACTCTGAATTTCCTCACATACTAGAGCTGCCAAGATCTGTAATGTCTGAAGTTTGCAAGAATCCATAGCAGGAGTTTTCCCTCATCAAGTTTTATTTTAAAAATGTTAATTCATGCTCCTTTTTACATTGTCCTGGAGTTACCTCCCAACTCCAGTCCAGTTTGTTACTTTACCATGTAATCTGCTCATTTTCCCATATTGGGAGGTGTGCACAGCCCTGTTTTTATAGCACAAGGATTAGCTTCACTGGAACTGGAAGAACTGGGGGGGGGGGGGGGGACCCATTGTAGTGTTTTGCTTCAGCTGGCAGTGAGGGTGGATGGATTTTGGACAGTAGTTAAAGTGCTTCCAGATCACAGTTTCTCACCAGGACTGAGTGGGAAGGAACAGAGGATTTTGTTATTAATGGCTGCAGCGTTATTATGTAGTTGCTTAGCTCACACAGGCATAGATTATAGCTGCAGAATGAATGGCCTTATTTTGATGTCCAACACCTGGCAAGAAATAATCTCACCAAGGCTAGTTTTGCAGTAGTTTAGACTTCTTGCTAGTTGCATAAAAAGCTCTAAGGGTCATTGTTTATTTTATAAACATTTTTGTGATCAATAACAAAACCAGAAAGTAGAATCTCACTTTAGAATGATGTTGGATTGGTTTGTAGAAAGGTGTAGAATAGTTGTTGTTCTGATTCTGCTACTTAACCTTGGATATTGCAATAAGCTGCTGACAAGCAATTTGTCATAGCATTGGTTCAAAGGTTGTACTGTGAGCTACATGAATAGTGAGGCTTCTTGAAGTCACCTTTCCATAAGGAGTCCTTTCTGTGCCATGGGACAAGCCTATTGGGGCAACCTCAGAAGTGTCCTCTGATGTGACATGAAGAGGTGCAGCTGGTGAAAAAAAACTGGCAAAACCTTGGCAAATGTGTACATGTCCTAGTATGTGCACAAAGGGACTCATATCAGCTTGCCCTTAGGAAAGATTGTTTTCCTCTGTATTAGAATGCAGAGATAGACCAATTTAAGGTTTTTTCTGTGCAGGTTAGATGCTGCTACCTGATATTTCAAGGTCCCTGTCTTCCTACACTTGAGGTGTGACTTCAGTTACCTGAATAAAATAGAATGTTGTTTTGTGCCTTCGTATAAAGGAGAATGGCTTCTGTTGTACTTGGATAGCAAAGTAAATTATATATTTGGAATGAAATGTATTTTTGTCGACTGTTCGTCTGAATGCATTCAGTATTTGTGGCTTCTTGTGTGTGGTGTTCCATGCATAAAACTGGGAACATTGATGTCATATTTGCAAAGTGCAGCACCATCTTTCATCCATAGGTTGCAAATGGTGCATTGGATTCAGACATACATTTTCTTCATGTAATAATTGCCTTATAAACTTTTTTGTTTAAAATTTCTGTCACAAGTTGGCTTCCTTCTTGATGCATTTTTCCCATTCCTTGCAAGCAGGTCCCATCAAAACTATGTAGGATTAACATTAATGGCGTGTTTCTTTTCCGGTCATAAAAGCCATTGCATTTTAGGTTAAGCAAGGACTCTGCTTCCTAATTTATCTCAAGGCAGGGTCTTTGGCTGAGGACAGACTGGCAATCTGCTTTGGGAGGAAAGCAGGGCTGAAAGTTTTGGGGGCAAACTGCTCTGGGGCTGGCCATTCACACTGGCCAGACTCCTGCGTTAGCATACTGGACCGGAGCATTCAGATTGCTGTGGAGTGGCCCTGGGTGGGCCGGCCTCCGCAGCCTGTGGCAGGGCCATTTTGCCAATGTGCGCATGAGCGCTCATGGACACATTGCCAAAACGGCACATTCACACTGCCGCCTCCGCTTGAATCCCGCCTTCTTCTGGTTCACACTGCCAGGAAGCAGGAAACAAGTGGCAGACGGCCCCTGGACACCACTTTCTCCCAGTGTCCTTCTGAAGCGGCATGGAACCGGGTAAGTACGGAAGGGAGCCAGGGAACAGCTGTGGCTGTTTGAACGGGCTCCCTTCCCCTGCTTCACAAGCGGAGCTCTCCTGCTCCAGATTGTCAGTCTGTCCTCAGCCTTTTAATTTTCAAACAGCAAAAATCCAACATATCATTTAGTCAAGTTAGATTGTTGGATAATTATTCTTTTAAGAATGGAGCTGTGTGTTGTGTGGTTGCTGCTAATATTTAGGTGTTTAGAGATGGACTGTAGGAAGGTCCCCAGAAGAACCGCAGCAGCATCCTCAGTTTGGTCAAAATGCCTGTTTAGGGGTAGTGATCCCAGGGAAGCATGCTATGCCCATCAGTTTCTCAAAACTTGCCTCCCATTGGTAATCCCAAACCAAATTAGAAAGCAGCCTCATTTGACATACTACATCTAGTCTGTCTTTGACATACATCTAATCTGTCCTTGACATAGTACAACTAGTCCTTGGCAACTGAACAGTATTTGGCTGGCTAGAGCTCTTATAAGAGTTTTACCTTAAACGATATGAAATCCAATCTGTTTGTCAGCACACTCTGTGTAGCACAAAAATCATAATGGCACAATCAAGTATTGTTACATTGAAAATATTGTCCTTCTCTTAGATCTGTCTGGCTCTAATAACATTCCACATATGGAATTGAGCTTTACATACATTTAATAATAATGTTTTCATCAGAGGGTAGGGGTTTGGTGTTGGGGAGGGGGGTTAATCCACATTTGCTCATGTCACAGGTTTTCATTACAATTTTTTTAATTGCCTGCTGTTGAATGATGTTTTTTCCTACAGAACCAGGAAGCTCACTTGGGCGGCCTTAAGCAAGATACATTCTCTCAGCATAACACGTCTCACAACTTGTTAGTCTCATAAAAGGAGATAAATAGTAGTGTAACCAGCCACAATCCCTTCAGATTCACTTGAAGGAAAGAATAAATACCACATCCCCTTATCACCATGTGCACATTGACTAGCACCAACTAATTGTCCAGGAACTTTAAGCACAGTCCAGTAGAAAGCTCTTCCACACAAACTAAATTATATTAAAGGAGATCAGTGCAAGAGGGCTGCTGTCCGAGGGCTGGAGCACAACCCTCAAGAACAAATAAATAGAAGGCAAAGTAGGTGCGGGCAACCAAAGGATACTCACCAAAACAACTAGATTAAAAACACCATTAAAACTCCCATGTATTTAGGCCCAGCATGGTGTGATGGTTAGAGGGTTGGACCCGCATTTAGGACACCTGTGACTTTGGGCCCAGTAGCATTCTCAACCTAACCTACCCCACAGGGGTGTTAGGAGGATAAACTGGAGAAGGGAAGAATGTTGTAAGCCACTTTGGATAGGAAGAAAAGCAGGGTATAAAAGAAGTAAGCCAATACTGTTCCAGCACTTTAGGATAGTGGATTTTATGGATTTTAGGATGATTTACTTGATTATGGTTTGATTGTTTTTGATGAATTTTATGATGGATTTTAAATTGTATTTTTATGCATTTTGTGTAAGTCACTCTGAGCCTGCCTTGGTAGGGAGGGTGGGGTATAAATCGAATAAAATAAATAAATAATCTTTCACGGATACATTTTTGTATATTGAGCCAGTACAGTACAAACACTCTCCTAAAGCTCAGGAGTCATTGTTTTGGTAGTGTGCTGAAAGCTTGGGAGACCATAATATCTTCCATTGGCTTAGAGTATAGCAAAACTGGAATGGGAATAAATGAGTGTCTGTGGTGATCTCTAGTACTTCACGCCAAAAGTCCACACCAAAAAGCGAACACTGGGGGGCAATCTCAGATTCAAAGTGGGATCATTTCTAACCCATTTTATCGCTTTGAAGTCTATTTCCATTGTGTTGTCAGGTAGGATTTAATAAGTACTGTAAGTCAAATTGAATTAACTTGCTGTAATATAATTAATGGCTCCTAAAAAGTATTAAATATTATAGCTGTTTTAGTGCCTCATGCTTCCAGGGTATTTTCTGCTAACCCTCAATATTCTTGAATAATTTCTTGAATCCTTTAACAGTGCCATTCTGTGCAGGTCTTACTCAAGTCTATTCAGTGGGGCTTACTCCCAGGAAAATGTTTTTAGGATTGCACAGTAAGTAGCTTTGCTTCTATACTTTGTATTTTATCTGTCATCATCATAATTCACAAGGAAACTTCGAGTTTCTTTAAATCATTGAATTGGCAATAACAGGTGTTTCAGCAAAGAGTTGTCAGAGAGTATTAGGAAGCATAAGAAACATGGTTCTCCTGGGAATCCTATTTTATTACCCCCAAATTTAATCATTCATAGGCAGACTATGTGGAGAGAAAGCTACATTGAAGGGTTACAACTATTTATCCTCTTATGAAAGTGTTGCCTTTTGTTCATGGGTGGCTCTGCTTTTTCCTGTTCAGAGACTTGTTTCAGTTTGATGTAGTTCACAGGGTAAAGTCTGCACCTCTTTCATAAGGACGTTCTGAATTTTAGGCCAAATATCTTACACTAAACCCCAAAGGTTTCATTAGGAAACCTGTAAATATTTGGAGAGTCCTCCTGTGTACTGTCTACTCCATGGAGCACCACAAAGGTTTGAGGCTAAGTTTCTTAACATGGCTTGGCCTAAAAAGTAATCTGATATGGGTCACATTACTAAACCTGTAACTTAAAGGTATTCATGTATTTTTGAATGATCGGTGAAAAGGGAGTTCTTGTTACCACTCTGGATGACTGCATTTGAAAAGAAGGTCCCCTGGCTGGAGGATGATTATACAATAGTGATAAAAGTTTGTGGAGGAATTTAGTATGTCCTCCCAATCTTTCTGAACCCAGCATTAACCAGCCTCTATTTCCTGTCAATAGCATGATTTGTTTTTGGCCGTAGAAAGCTGTATGGAGAAAACTGAGAGTAACTGTATTGCCCCCATAATTCCTCATCAGTGGTTCACAAACATGGGCATGGCTCAGTTGTAGAGCACCTGCTTTGCATGCAAAAGCTTTCAGGTTCAGTCCTCAGCATCTCCAGTTAAAAGGACCAGGTGTAAGGTGACAGGAAAACCTCTACCTTAGACGCCATAGAGCTGCTGCCAGTCTGGGTAGACAGTACTGACCTTGATGGACCAATGGTCTGATTCAGTATAAGGCAGTTTCATGTGTGTGATCAAGGAAGAATGAAATTCCATGTAATTCTGGATAGCAGCACTGCAGTATGTTTGTAGCTATATTGTTAAGGTAGTTAATGCTTTATTAAAGGAATGTGTGGTTGTAAACAACTATTAACCAGTTGCAAGTACTTTCTTTTTGGACAAGGTGCTTCAATGAGTGATGGTCATGCACGTCCATGATTTCTTAAATGAGGTGGATTATCTAGAGGGCTGTCAAACATACAGCCCTTAGGCTGGAACCAGCCCACCCAGGGCTCTTATCCAGCCCGTGAGCAACTGGTCATTACCTTTATTGCCAGATGACAGAGGCTATGCATTTTGTCCCTGTATACAGTCCCAGTGATAATGCATAACAGGTGGTAGAACTGGGAGGGTCGGCATCAGGGAGATACTGTCAGGAAATACTGTTAAGAGTGTTCCTCTGTGTGCCAAATAATTCCCTATTTCATTACAGCTTCTACTAATTTGCCTGGGTCAGACATTAGGCTAACTGGCCTGTAATTTCGTGGTTCCCCTCTGGACCCCTTTTTAAAAATCCATGTAACATTTGCTACTCTTCAGTCTTCTGGTATGGTAGTTGAATTTAATGATAGGTTACATATACAGGTTAGCAGATCAACTATTTCATATTTGAGTTCCCTAAAAAAAATCTCAGGTGTATGCCATCAGGACCTTCAGGCTTACCAGTTTTTAATTTTCCCATTAGGTCTAAAATATTATCTCTCATCACCTTGATTTGACTCCATTGTTCAGACTCGCTTCCTGAAAATAGTGGCTGTGGCATAGGTAAATTCCCCCTACTTTCCATAATGAAGTGAGAAGCAAAAAATTCATTGAGTTTCTCTGCCATCTCCCCATCCTATTTTAGCAATTCCTTTATTCCTTAGTCATGCAAAGGCCCAACTGCTTCTCTGGCTGGCTTGCTGCTGTGGATACATTTAAAGAAATGTTTATTGTTTGTCTTGGTGCTTTTAGCAACCGGCTCCTCAAATTCTCTTTTTGCATGCCAAATTATTGACTTACATTTCATTTGCTAGAACCTGTGGCCCCTTCTGTTCACCTATTGGGCAAACCTTCCACTTTTTTAAAAAAAAGCCCTTTTACCTTTTATAGCCTCCTTGCATTGTTAACCATGCAGGCATTCTTTTAGATTTGGCAGTGCTTCTCCTAACCTAACATCTTCCTAGTTAAACATGCTCTTAGTAGTATAGATTATATATAATTATAGATTAGATACATTACATATTTTGTAGAAAGAACTGAACTGAATGCCAGTTTGTTTTGGGGTACAGTTCAAAATGGCAGCCCTTAGCTTTAAAGCCTTAATATTCCTGTACTATAGTAATTTTAAAAATCTGCTTTTATTTGCAATCACTGCATTTGGTGTGTATTGTGTTCTGGTTTTGCTGTCAAGGTTTTATTGCCTTGGAAATATAGTAATTTTATTACCTTGAAAATATTGTATTTAAGATGTGGCTTTTATTATTATTGCTATCATTAATATCCTGTTCATTGGCATCCTCCTGAACATCAACTATCTCGCAGTGCAATACTAGGCAGAGTTACTCTGGTCTAGCCCCAATGGGATTAGATTGGAGTAACTTTATATAGAATTCCACTGATATTACCAACATATTGGCAAACTTGTGAAATGCAGAATTTATTAGGCCAAGCCATTGTTCTGTTTGGAAGCATTCCAGAACAAATGGATTAGGGTGAACTACAATGAGGATTAAGGAAGTGGTGCATGGTAATCAGCATAATGGAAACTTGGATTTAAAAAAAAAAAAACGGAAATGCTAGGCACATGCAAGTTACTGCCTGCTTCTGAGAGATTCCTTTGCTGATCCCAGATAATGAGAACAGTCATGAGCATCAGCTTTTGTCGTGATACGTCCCAAGTATATCAGGAAAGAAAGAAGGGCCACACCAATCGTAGTGATAAAAATAGGAAAAAGAGACGATGGTGCAATGAAGAATATTTATAGTTCAGGTAAAAAAATCCTACATGTATTGCCAGGTATATCAGGACTAGTTCACATACCATCTTTAATGTCTCATATTAAAACTTTTTTTAGTCCAGGGGCAACTTTAAGACCAACAAAGTTTTATTCTGGGTATAAGGTTTTGTGTGCAGGCACACTTCTTCAGATAATCTGAAGGTATCTGAAGAAGAATGCCTGCACATGAAAGCTTATACTCAGAATAAAACTTTGTTGTCTTAAAGGTGCCACTGGACTCAAATTTAGTCCTGTTGCTTCAGACCAACACAGCTACCCACCTGAATCTATCTTCATATTAAAACTTTACTTCTGTCCCCCCCCCTTGGAAAAATGAGTGCCTCTTCAGGTCAACACTTGCTCACCCTGCAAAATAAATCATGACTGGATTTATTCACACGGAGGAGGAGACCTGCCTCTCATGCAAAGCAGCAGGCCTTAATAGAACTGTTCGTGGGGAAGGACTCAAGCCTGCTGTTGCATATGGACTCTTGTTAAATTGGGTCTCTGTTTTTCAGGTTTAGTTGAATGTGGAAGTATAGTTGGTACTTATAAACAAGTGGGTAAGTGATATTATATTTGTGTTTTTCTTTAATGGAGATGTTGTTGAAACAATACCCAGGGCACAGAGCTCTGTTACAAAAGACTAGGCCGAGAACACTCCAAAACCTACAAGAAGGAATGGTAATGGCTTGGCTGAGCTTTGAAGCCAGCAGCTCTTCCCTTGTACAACCCAGGTATGTTTGCTAATAAGTCTCAGGTGTGACTCATGTTATAACATGAATAAGTGACTAGGTGTCAGAGTGATTACATCTCAACTCCATATATGATTTATCAAAAATGCACTATTAAAAACAAGCCAGTGTAATTAATTTATGTACTTTCCCACCCTACCTCACCCTGAATTTTTGGATCTAACTGAACAGACAAGGCTAGGTTTTATCATTAAACAGATGGGAGTTTAAACAGTAGATTTTGGCACATTTTGAACCACTTTAATGGTCACTAGCATTTTTTTGTCCCAAGCTGTTTTGTAATCATTACAGAAGTGTGAAGGCACTATCCCGTCTCCTTCTCAGTCAAGTAAGCATAAGAGTTCTTTGCTGCAAGTAATGGAAGTTCTTTCTGCTGCCTCTTAAAGCAATAGCCAAAGGTGGGGAGAAAGCCTCTTTTTTATGTAGCAAACTAGTGGTTAAGGGAAAAGATGCAGCTGGATCCTATATATGTGAAGTAGATAACAATTATAATGGGCATGTAATAGCTTTGGTACCTGTTGTAGTTACTAAAGCACCATCAACTGAGCTGCCTGTATCCTCCAATGCTATTAGGGGAAGAGATGCCAATGTATGGGCATATTTCAGTGTTTCTATACTGACTATAGTGCCCAACTGCAGCATTTAATATGTTCAGAAGCTTTGTGTTGCAGAACTTGAACCAGAGAGATTTGCTTGTACTTTTTCCTTGTTTGTTTTATAGATCTGTTTGTCACTTTCAAATATAAAGTTTCTAAAGTAATTTACAAAATATAAAAATGTGTTAATATTAACTAACATTACCGTATTAACAGTATCTAGTGAAATGGCTGTGACACAGCCAGGGAGGTTCTGCTGTTTGGGTTCCTCTGGAAGATGGTGGAATCCAAAGGAGGCAACTGAAGTCCCCTCATTACCTTTGGATAGAATGGATCAGTAGTATGGTTTGCTTTGCAGGGATCAAAATGTAATGACTTTGCTCCCATACTAATGTTATGATACATCAATAGCATGGCTGGGTAGAGTCCAGCCATAGCTATTGTTATCTTCAGTTGGAAAACAAGAGGACCTATTGAAATGATGAGCATTAGAGCAGATGTTCAGAATCACTTGATGCTTGTTGGAAAGGTCTCTTGGGATCCCACTCATTGGATTTAGGTATTCTCTGAGGATTAGCTTTAGAGAGAGGTTACATTTTGTTAAATTTAGTGCCTTGATTCATCAGTTCATGTACAAAATTAGACTATGGCTTCCTAGATAAGCCTATCAGGAATTGCAGAACATTGTTTATTGGCCAGCTGTTGTTCTGTTCAGTGAAAGTACCCCACAACACCTGTCCCTGCTCAGTCTGCCTTCCATCCCAGGCAGTATCCTGTTCAAGTCAGCTGCCAAGTATATTTCCCTGGTGGAAGATGATATATAATGTGATTCTGGCTAGGGCTTTACCTTGGCTTAATTGCTGTTAGTGAGAGGGGCTTTGTTAGAAAGACAGTCTCTTAAGAAAAATTAGTTAGCTTGTGACATTCAAATAGCACTGATCTGAAATGGATGTTGGCTCCATGCATTAGGTCTCCACCATTGTGCATTTTTGTATTTACAAAGATGGTCCTTTAGGTTTGAAAAGTACCGAGGAAGTACCAAGGACTGAACCTGGAAATTTACGTACAAAGCATGTGCTCAGCTACTGAGCTGTATCACATCCCTACCTTTTCCTTAAAAGACCTGATTCACCACACTTTTGGTTTAATAGTCAAGTGCTCAATTGGGAGCATGAGAAACTCTTATGGGAAATAACCTCAGTTAGAGTAACAGCTACTAAATCCCCATAATGGCTTGTGAACTTGAAATAGTAAAATTTAATAGCAAAATCTGGCTTGTCTTTCCTCTGTTGTTTTTGGTAACTATTAAAGCTGAAAGCTCACAATGACTTTTTTCTGCCAGATGCACTATGTGGGCAATTACTGGTGGTTTGTTTGTTTGTTTGTTTGTTTTTGCAGTTGTCGAAGTAGTGGGCAAATTAATTATTGTTATAATGTGTATCCTCTTTTTTTAAAAAAACAGGAAATAATAATTTGAATATCTTTAGTAATAATGGCCCAGATAAATCAAAGTCTTAGTAAAACATATTGGTTTCCAAAACACTCATACACCTGATAGACATGTCTGCAATCATTACAGATGTGCATGAGAATCTACACATAATTTTTACATGTTTGCTTAAGGTAAAAGTAAAGGTTTCCCTTGCTCGAAAGCCAGTTGAATACCACTCTAGGGATGCAGTGCTCATCTCTGTAATTTCCACAAGATATTGAAAATAGACCAGGTTTGCCTGTTGTGTTTTGCTTTTTATTTGTTCTAAGTGAAAGGTGTAGTCTCATGTGCTTTGTGAGTTCAAGTTCTAGATAGTAGCACAGTAGTAATTGGAAGTGAGATTACTATGTTTTAATGATATTAAAATGAAATTATGTAAAACCTGGAAGAGTGCTAAAATAAGCCAGCAAGTAAGGGAAGGATAATTATTATTTTGAATTATTCATTTCTGGGTCATCAAGAACCTTCAGTGGTAATGTGTTCTAAATCTTGGGTGATCTCAGGCATATCACAGAAAACCAGTATACCTGTAGCAAAAACTGCTAGCGCATCAATTTTAGGGTTTTAGACTGCAGGCCAAAAATTTGTTCTAACAAGCAGGAGATGCAATAGCAATGGCATCTCTTACCTGTACACCCCAAATCACTAGGTTGCTTCTTTATTCAGCACCCAGTTTTACCTTTCCCTTCCACAAAAAAACCCCCTGATATTAAACTTGGTAGTGTATACACTGACATATTCTTGTCAACATTAATTGTTCCAGAATTATTACAGCTATATGAATTTAAATTTAACTAATAATCTGAGAATCTTTACTCCACCTGTTAACTACACTGCCATAATCAGAAGTCCTCTTTCACCATGTGTTAACGGTTGCTGAAAAACTTATCTGTGAAAATTCTTACATATGTATCCTTGGCTGTCATTATACTGTGTCATCAGATCGCTCATGAGGGTGTGGATCACTGCAAATTGAGTAATTATCATTTTCCCATCCAGAGTCAAGAGTGTGAATGCTGAATGTTTGGTACAAGTTTGTGTCTACATCTGCCAGCATCTTGTGAATGTTACTTTCTTGGCTTTTAACTTAAGTACTTAACACTTTAGAATTGGACTGAGAAGCCATTCCACGCTTAGCAACTGTTTCTATGTAAGGGAGGCTTTCATTTGCCCATGGCAAAGAAAGGCCTGAAGCCAGTGGGAATGCATATAGTGAGGGTGAGGCAAACCAAGAGAAGATGCTGCCTGGAAAAAAGGGCAGTTGCTAAAGAGAACAGAGGAAAGGTAGCCTGGGTGTAAGAATAAGAAAGACTATGAGCAATGGTCTCTGGGCTAGGAGACCCCACTGTGAAAGATTTTAAGAACAGGGATATCATGAGATGGGAAATCCTAGACTTGCTAAAAGTGAGAACTGCAGCAAAAAGAGAAAATCCTAAGGTAGCAGTCTGACAGGCTGTCAGGCAAAATGGCCCAATTGTGCATGATCTGTACCTCTTGCTGACTGATTAAGGAGAGTGGGAGGTGAAATACGCTGTCAGTCACAGCAGTTGAGGGAACTAGAGTAGAATGTGAATAGGGTTTTAAATGGCTCCAAGTCATTCAATTTTGTTTATTTGCAGATTTGCTTTTTTTAGCCTTCTGTTTACATTTCCTAGAAGTTCATACAAAAACCTTGCACAGAAAGAGTAGGAGGGACCATTTAAAAATGGGGACCCTCATCCTGGGACTTTGTTTTCAAAGCCTGTTATATAGGAGTCTGGAAATTAGAAGGGTATTCTTTTCCCTTCCTCCGACCTAGAAGACATGGTTATCTTTCTCTCATTCATACTGACATACACACACACACCTCTTGTGCTTTGCTGCAAATTTGCTTCAAGGCAGATCTGACCTACAGTGGTACACGCCAATGCTATTTCTGGCTTATTAAACTTTGCTCAGTGTTATAGTTTAACTTTCATTATCCATGCTGTGATATAGTGAAGGCAGCAATTTTGGAGGCTCCTTTGCATTGAGATGCAGAACTTTTAAAAAGTGGCTTTGTCTTCACTTTCCTGCAGCCTTTTGGGAAAAACTCACTCTGCAAAAATTTTAGTCTGGGACTTTCTGAAGATGGTGGAAATATAGTTGCAGGGAATGGTAAGAGGAAAAAGGAAGACACTGTCACCCACAGCTTGTTAGGGCCATTCATTGAAAACATGGCTGGTGCCAGAATGAATGCCCCTGCTTCTAATTAAGCTCAAGGAAGCAAGCGGCTGGTTTTAATTGAGAACAGAACCCCTGCTAATGGTGCCAGCAATTAAAAAAATACAATGAGATTCAAAGCATGAAGTGCACAGAAGACAGTGCTGACTTTTTATTATAGGGTTCGCTCCATCCGGCCACAAAGTGAAACCCACTTCCCAACATGTTGTTTAGAAGAATAATTGGATTCCAATTATGGGTAGAGTTTGTACTTCGTGATTTAGGGAGTTGGATATTTGCTAGATTAACAGCCAAGCAGCCCAACTTTGGGAAGAAAGCATTTCCTGGTGATTTTGACAGTGGGACTCAAAACTGGAAAGCTTCACCTAAGTCAGTATGGCTCCAATTAGCCCGACTTTCATATTTGAAATGCTTTCTGTTTAGGTCATGAGGGTTCAGACTTTTGGCATGTGCAACACATTTGAATCTTAGATCCATTAATTATTCCTGCTTACTATTGTATTTGCTTTGAAATATTCAGCAGTCACATTCTTGGGCTGTAACAGCCCTGCATTACTCTTTTCCCTGCAACAGATTTTATCCATTTAAAAAGCAAACAGTTATTCCAGATCTATGCTAATCGGGTTTGTCACCTGCTCTGGCTCCTGTTTTCAAAGCAGCTAATGAGCTGTGACATACTGATTTAGCTGCCACCTCAAACCACACAGATAAAAAAAGAATAAGACTTTAAAATGCTAAGGGTTTAGGAGCATCCTGGTGGTTTGTCTGTGGTCCTTTTATGTCAGATGATACCACCTTGAGTGGCAAGCAGAAGTTTTCAGAAGATCCTATATACTTATCTTTTTCACAAGCAAGTAGCTTGGATAACAGTTGCTACTTCATCTCTGTGAAGGACATGACATTCATAAAGTACAACTGCTGTAATCTCTGCCTCACATACACATTCTTGTTGGGGCTAATGTGCTCAGAAAAGCAAGCTTTTTAAAATGCTGTTTATGTCAGAGAGTCATGGAGTTCATGAGTTAATCTTACCTGGAGAGAAGAGCTTATGTGATTGGCTGCTCTAGTCACTCTCTGATTGGCCAACATCAACTGAGAGAGGAAATAAAACAGCTGATCTGGAGGGGAAAGAGGTCTTTCGCAATTTGGTCTTTTCAGTTTTGATTTTTGTTTGAAATTAGCATCTGGATCAGTAGGCAAAGGGTTTGGCTTCTGAGGGAAGAGACATTTGGGAGTCAGTGTTTTCTGACAGGCAATAGAAAAGTACTTCTACAGAGAGAAGAAGAGAAACCCCATTGTCTTAAATATATTAAAAGTGCTCTGAGGGAGAACTTAGATTCTCAGTCAGGAAAGCTACAGAACAGCCTTATACAGATAAAGGATACTGGAGAAGGATTTGGCAGAAGGTCTGGGTAGTTAGAGTGAACTCCCATACAAGCCAAATAGTTAAAAGGAGTTATTGCTTCTTAAGGACAAGAGAATAACTTCCTGCCAGTGAAAGGGGTTGGGAAGAGAACCCTGGTCTGTGGTAAAGGGGAGAAGCTTAGACACCTCAGGAGTTAGTGAAAAGTTGTAATATCTAAAGGAAAACCTAGAACTTTTTGAAAGTTAATTTGCCTCAAGTGCAATTTCACAAGGGTTTATAAAACAGGACAGCTCCTGTCTTTTCCTCAAGTTCCCGTACTGAGTCTAAAGCCTAAACAAATATCTAAACAAAGGGTGAGACAGTTTCAAGTTTATATTCAAGGGAAAGAGAAGATATACATGCTACTGTAAGGTGACTCAGACACTGAGGGGAACTGAAGTTTGGGCAGGAAAAATCTCCCAGACAGTTGAGGAGATATATGGGGGTCTATCATAGCTAACTACAACATTAAACTAGGGTGACTACTTATCATACCCCATGGCCACCCCAGGGGGGGATGCCGCCACCTTCCACTATCTCGTACACTGCTGTTGGGACACTCCTCAGGCCTCAGAATGGGACGGGAGAAATACAGAGTCACCCAAGATCTTCTGCTTCCCCATCTGGAAGGCTTAGTTTTATTTACAAGTCTCCAGCCCTGCTCCTCCCTGGCCTGTTCTCAGGAGCCTCCTTTTATGTCTCCCTCCTTCCTTGTCAACTCTGCCCCTTCCCCCAGCCTTACGTCTGCCTGTCAACCCTCAGGCCAGTGTCCCCAGCCAGCCTCCATCTGAGCCATGACTCCACCTTCTGGCCGTCCCCTTTTTGTGGGGTGGGGGCAGGCCCAGGGCCCACCCTTCCTGACTTCCTCCAACTCCTCAACCCTGGTCCAAGCCTTGGGTCAGCACTCAGGATTCCTAGCAGAGGCCTGCTTTCTCCAACACCTTGAGGTCTTGCAGCAGGGCAATGCCTTGGAGGCTGTTGAGGGTGTGCCTGTCACTTTCACAGGGCCATCATCCAGCAGGTCCACACACCTCTCCCAGAGGTGGTCCGCTGCCATGCAGGGCTCTGATTGGTACTGTATTCCCCCGGGGGATCCTCCCATCAGCTGCTGCCACCATTGCTGCCTGCCCCTGGCTGGCAACCCTGTTGGTCCTTGCCTGAAGCCTCCTATCGTCCTCCAAGGGCCCCGGTGAGACCATCAGGTGGGGAGGCAGCCCCATGAACACTGCAAAGTCTGGGGCCACTGGGGTCATTGGCCAAGGTGGGGCATAGCCCCAGACACTACTGCTGCAGGGGTTTTGAAACTTCTTATTTGCAGATATTTAATATAATTCACCTGTCTCTTTCATTTTCCAAGATACTGTTGTAAAGCACATAATACAGTGGTGGAGCTAAGTAGGTCTGGTCAGTAGATGGGAGACCTTCTGGGAAAACTAACTATACTTCCTTTAGCTCCATGGTAGAAAAAGGTGGGATATAAATAAATACAAAAATATCATTGCAGCCTATATAGATGAAGCTGCCTTATACTGAATCAGAACATTGGTCTATCAAGGTCAGTTTTGTCTACTTTAACTGGCAGCAGGTCTCCATGGTATCCAAGTAGACATCTTCCTTATCCCCATCCTACCCAATCCTTTTATTAAACAGAGATCCTGGAGATTGAACCTGGGACCTTCTGAATACAAAGTAGATGCTCTACCACTGAGCCACAGCAACAGGTGGAGGGTGGCATGCAACTTAAGAACATAAGAGAAACCAATGTTGGATCAGGCCAGTGGCCCATCCAGTCCAACACTCTGTCACACCGTGGGCAAAAACACCAGGTGCCCTTAGGAGATCCAGCAGTGGGGCCAGGACACTAGAAGCCCTCCCACTGTTGCCCCCCCCCCTCGAGCACCAAGAATAAAGAGCATCACTTGCCCCAGACTCTTGCATTTTACTCTATATCTGTGCTAAACAGGTTATAACTCTTAGGAAGCTATCTCTTTGTTGTATCTCAGTGGAACCACACTGAGAAGGGGGTAAGCTGAGCTCCTCACTAACACTTCATCTGAGTAGATGTGTGATCACCATAGCTTTTCTTTTAAAGTTGGGGGTTGCTGTCTTTAAGAGCATATGTTTCAAGATACATGTCATCTGAAATAGAAACATCTATTTGTTTCTGGCTGAGCCTTGAATAATGTCATCTCCTAAGATAAATCCATAAAACTAGCTTGGAGCCTCTTAAAACTTTAAATATCTGGCATGTAGCGGCAAGGACAAGAAAAATGATTTTACAATCTGTTTTTATCTAATTCACTCTTGCTTCTAAATTTCTCATCCCCATCTAATCTACCTGGTTCACCTTTTAGAGATCTGATGACTATAACCCCATCACCATTGTTATCAAATTGCCCAGTATTCATTGAGCTTTCTTTAATAAAGTCTTCAGAAAGTGAATTTATTCCATTCATGGCTTGCCAGAAAAACAGCATTTTTGGACTCTCCTCAAGGAGACAATCCTGTCAGTCAAGTTGTTACAGACAATACCCCCCCCCCCCCCCCGCACATGTCAGATTCACCGTCTGTCTTCAGGGCAGTCAGTTAGGGCTTCCTATACAGACAAGCTATTCTCACCAAGTTAGTTTTCAACCTAATTAAAAGGATCCTGTCATTCCCTTTCTCCTACCCCTCAGGCCTCCAATGGCCCCCTTGTTTGTTGCCACAAACAGACAACTAAAACTCATTCTTCCATACATGCACAGGTAGAGATACATAGCAAAAAAAACAAGTGTAGTGAAGGTTATATAATTTATGCTAAACTACTTAGGCAAACAGTTTTGGTCTATCACTACAATCCTACATAAGTTTGCTGGAAACTAAAATAGGTTTGATTTGAAATTTTTATTTTAAATAATTATACTTAAAATGAACAAAGTTCAAACAGCTTTTAAGAATATGAGACAGTTGAATAAGAAGAATGAGTAAGATGAAAGAACATCTTTTTGAGAATCAACAGAACACTGTTCTCCCTCTTGCTCTAGTGGAAACGTTGGTAGATCATACCTGTCATCTATTGAGACTGCATGATATATAGCAAAAAAGAGCAGTAGTCTTCAAGCTTTCCATACCTGGACCCACCAAGTGAAAGCATGGAATCTACTGAGCTATAGGTATGTGTTAGGAAGTCACATGACATGGGGAGCCAGAGTTATGACATTCCCAGTGCCTTAACTAGGACTGTGGGCAACAGACCAATGGAGCCAGAGGTATAAAACACAAGCTGAATACCAGGACATGTATTTCATTGTGGCATGAGCTATTAGTGAAAACCATAGAAGAGTATTCACCACTGAGTAAATTTGCCTTACCATTTTGCGTACCATTCTACACACATCCTTTAAAGATCTGATCAATTTGTATTAACTATGCAATACCAGCCCTGACCTAGATGGCCCAGGCTAGCCCGATCTTCTCAGATCCTGAAAGCTTAAAAGGGTTGGCCCTGGTTAGTATTTGGATGGGAGACCACCAAAGAATACCAAGGTTGCTATGCAGAGGCAGGCAATGGCAAACAACTTCTGAACATATCTCTTGCCTTGAAAACCCTACAGAGTCTCTATAAGTCAGCTGCGACTTGACAGCAAAAACAAAAATGCAGTGCCAGGTTGGTAATAGCCAGTAAGAGAAGCTTCTGCTGACTAGCTAATCTTCTTGTTGAAATATCAGTTCATTTT
This sequence comes from Lepidodactylus listeri, assembly GCA_029233225.1. Classification (NCBI taxonomy): domain Eukaryota; kingdom Metazoa; phylum Chordata; class Lepidosauria; order Squamata; family Gekkonidae; genus Lepidodactylus; species Lepidodactylus listeri. The sequence goes on along the minus strand of JARCFY010000005.1, from coordinate 59,291,892 downwards.
TATTTTCCTATCTTTCAAACCCGTGAATGAAAATAATGTAGCCAATGAAAACAGGAGTTAACTTTGATGTTCTTTTATAGGAGAGTTCTCATGGTTTGTCTGTTCTGGTAGCCAAGATGGAAAACTTTTTTGGTGTTCCAAAAATTATGTTAAGATGGCCATGTTGCAGAGTTTCGTGATATTATCTAGTACTATTCCAGCACAGTACTAGAGCAATAACAAAGGGACCGGATACAAACCCTAGAAAATACCTTATAGTTAACCCAAATAGTATTTGTGCACTCAAGTGCATGGAGATTAAGAAAAATATCTCAAAGAAATAAATTGTGCTAGTTGGAGCCAAGAAAGGTCTTCATAAAAAAAAGAATTATTATAAAAGAGAAGGGGGCAATTGAAAAAGTGCTTGGATTCCAAAAGGGGATGGGAAAAGGGCAGAAAACCCCATACAGGGAAAGGCACACAGCAACAGCGGTTCAGAGAGGTTCAAATTAAAAATTAAACACACATTACCTAAGTTGTAGCAGGCTCCACAGAGCACGTGCAGAGATCCTTGCAATAACAAGTCACTGAAGGAGTTATTAAACCCTACCTAAACTTCTGTGGGCTCAGCATCCACTGAAAGCTAAAGATGGGAAAATCCCAAATGTCCAGATTTTTATGATAAATGGAATCTGACCTACACCAGCCAACCTAAGTCTAAGAATGACAAACTGATTTCTGAAGTCCCACACAAACCCCCATCTCTGATGTCAGGGGCTACTGTTACTAATCAGAGCCATATAACATATATTCCTAACTCCATCAAGCCTCTGGTAGTGGCTATGAACTTCCATGACAAACAGGTGGTTTGGTCCAGACTGACTTGTCCTTTCCTTTGTCCAAAAGGGATTAAGTCTGCCAGGATGGTCAAATATGGAATGGAAATTAATGTGTCATTCTAATGGGACCTCCTTGGGGTCCAAGATCCCAAACACTCTAGGTGGCATTCTTGTCCTAGTAAGGTGCTAGGGTTTCTATCACAATGTAGTTCCTTGTCAAGAGTATATCTTGAGCCATACACTTCAGTCGCAAGATCATGGAGCAAAGAAAAAATATTGCAGTTGGGTGAGCAAGCAGCATGACCTCAGTTATCTTCCAGTACTTTGTAAGCAGGTAACATGTCCCCATATTGTGGAAAGCAGTTTCCTGTCCCCATGCAGGTAACATGTCCCCATGCTGTAGAAAGGCAACTCTGCTCTGACCTGTATGGCCCAGGCTAACCCAATCTCAACAGATATCAGAAACTAAGCAGGGTCGGCTCTGGTTAGTGATTGGATACCACCAAGGAATACCGCAGTCACTACATAGAGCCAGGCAATGGCAAACCACCTTTGAACATCTCTTGCCTTGAAAACCCTATGGGGTCATTATAAGTCAGCTGTGACTGGGCAGGAAACAAAAGGCAACTCTGAAAACAAAGTTGCCAAACATGAAAAACAGATTGGAATCTGCTGTGTCTCAAAGAGAGCAACTCAACTGCTCTTGTTGCTAGATAAAAAAAAAAATTGTTGCCGCAGTATCAGTTCATTCTTGTCCTCCCATGTTTCAAATCCTTGAATAAAAATAACATTGTCTGTGAAAACAGAAATCTAAATAGTAGTTAACTTTGATGTTCTTTTATAGGAGGATTGAATAAGTCTTAGTCTGCCTTCTTTATGACTCAAATATGTCACCTTTATGTTTATGATGTCTACCTCACCAAGCAAATATAAAAGAGATGCTGGGTTCAGTAAATTAATTATGCATGTTTAAACAAATTATAGTGTGTAACAAGTTATGATTATATTGGGTTGGATCCAAAGGGCCTTTTTCCAGTGCTGGAAGGCACTTGCATCCGTGGAAAAACTGGACTGATTTTTTGAATTCCCAGCAGACCCAAACTTTGCCATCCATGCTGTTCCTGAGGGTCTCCCAGGTACAGCATTTTGGAGAGCTCAGTCTCCAATGAGGAGGAGGACATGGGACAATCCTGTCCAGTCAGTGACACTCCACTGATGGCACTTTTAATTGAATCCATGAAGATGACAACATTTAAAATAGGCTTACTATAGAAATGTAAGAATGTGAAATTAAAACAATGTTAGTTATAAAAATATGCTCTTTTGTTGTTTGAAAGTTATATAATATAGCTTGTATAAAAGGATATAAGAATACCAAATGCAATCCACTAAAACTTTGGTTGCAACTAAGTCCAGTTAAAATCAGTGGAACGTGCAGCACAACCCTGTGCACATGTGCCTTGAAGCAAGCCATGCTGAATTAACTGGGGTCTCCTTTCATAGAAGTTTGTCCCATCTACTCTTTCCGGGATGGGAGAACATTCCAAAACCCCTGGGACAGTGCCCAATTTCATTCTAGGAGACAAGCCTAGTTGGAGAGGAGTGCAGCTTTTTGATATTCGTTTAAGGGGCTAGATGGCTTCAGGGGGGACTTAAAAGAGCATGTGGGTATTGAGCTTTCCTCCCTCCTCTGGGAGGGCTCTGTGTTGCATGCATAAATGAAGGGACAGTTTGTTTAAGGTGAGCACACTGCAGGATATTTGGCCCAGGACTTCCCAATGATATGAAGCTGACCCTGCCTCATCTCCCCTCTTTTTGTTATGCTTCCTCTTCAACAAACCTCTCAGAGCGTATTGAACTTTTAAAAGAAAAAGACATATAAAGTGAAAAAAACTTACAGACAGTTTAGACAGAAAAATAACATTTCATTATTGATTAGATTTTAATTATATAGTCTGTTTACCATCTTGGAATCCCCACTGAGAAATAGTATATAAATACATTGGTGACAAATATTCTCGCCTTCTAGCATTTTGTAGCAACATCCACTGTATAACCTTGCAATGGCAAATAGTGTAAGGCTTCAGCCTTACACAAGAAGACCCAGTTTAATGGCTCATAGATCAAAATAATGTTTTGTTGCCAAGGAAAACTTTTGAGTTACTTATTCAAGGAACAAAATATACTGTCCACGGACCAGGTGAAGCCTCCACATAGATTAAATTGGAAAGTATGATATTGGACACGCCCTCCTGCATTGCTTGTCAGGCAATGAATCATTGTTTTAGAAAAAGAACTAGCGAAAAAGCAAAAGAGAGTTTGAATTTTTGCCACAAGAATTTACTCAGAGGTAAGAAATCAGGATGGTAGTATGTCTGTCATTTAACTCTCTAGTCCACAGAGTCAGTAAAAAACAAAGTGCAGCCAAAAGATTCAGATCAATCTTTTCCTGCCAAAATAAAAACCACTGAAAATCTGATTTTCAGTTTACAACTGTCCCTGGGCTACACATCTGTGATCCAGAAAATACTTGCTAAAATCATGATGCTCCTGGCAGTACATTGGCAAGAAAGGAAAATCCACATCTGGCCTCCCTTAAATTATTCCTTATGTGTCTAGAATCTTATTCCACAAGTTGGCCTGAATGAACAACATCAAAGCCTTTCTTTTCATGTGACAGATTCAGAATTCTTGTTCCTGTTAATCCCATGCAAAATGTAATGAACGGCAAATTTTAGAGCTGAGGTAGCCACAGCAATATATTGTTTATTCAATGATAGTTTATAATTCAGCAGTGTTGAAATCCTGTTGGCCAGGATTTCACATTGCAAACCTAGCAGTAATCAAATATTTCTTGGTCTCTTCCCAACAAGATACACTTTATGCTTAAAGACAAACATGAAAGGAAAGGGAACAGTTCATCATAATTGTAAGACAGCAGTACAGTTATCCCAAAGACATGTAAGATTGAAGTAACCTGATTTCAGCTTTGAGGGGAAATGGAAAGGCATTAAAAAGCAGCCTGTTGTCTGAGATGGGCTACTTCCATCTGAGGTCCTTGGCTGCAGGGCTCTTCCTTTCCCAAAAGGAGAAGGAACTAACAGCCTCAGCAGCAGACAATGAACCAGCACTAACTTTTAAGAGGAATCCTCTGCCTTATATTGGTTCCCTTACTACTGCAGTCTGGGTTGAGCAATCTGTAATTATTCTCTCCAGCGCTTCATTCCCTGTCAGTCCTATCCATCAACGCAGTAAGGTTTCTTACCCCTCCCCCCAAATTTCTCTACAATTCCTGCATCAACTGGCACCTTTGTTCAATTCCTTCCTGTCTAAAGGCTGTCAGGTAAGTCAGGAGTAGGCCAGATCTATCTTATGGGTCACAAATTCTGGATGCAATCTGGCAAGCACTAGCGGTTTTGACTGTCTTGTTTCTGAAGGTGTTGCCATGTTGCACGCCTGGATATTTGACCTTTTAAATATACCATTGAATCAGGAAATTCAGCAGTGACGATTTTGTCCATCTGTTCTTTCCACTAGCCTTTGCTTGGTTAGTATATCCCTCATTGGCAGTAATGATCAGCAGGGGGAGGGGCAGATAAAGTATAAGGGGAAAAGGCCGGTGAAGTCACAACTGCAGATTCTACCAGTTCGATGACAGATGTAAAGTTAGAGGATTCAGACTAAGATCACTTCTCATTCAGTCATCCATGTGAAAAGTGTTTTCTGCAGGCACGTGACTGAAGTATCAAGCAAGGGTTAGCAAATAGAGCACAGTTGCAGTGTGAAGGCTTACAGCCTATATGCTAACCCACTCAGTGAAATATAAGGTTACCAAAAGAGGGTTTTACAGGAGGGGACCCATAAGAATTGTAAGGGGAAATCCTAGTGGAAGCAGCACCGTACTGCTGCACCTTTCAGTCAGTCTCCCACCACCCTTCCCCACTGCTCTGCCCACCCACCTGCTCGCCCACGCACCTCTGATTTGCAACCTCCATGGTCCTGGCTGATGTGATGGCAGTGGCTTAGGTTCTCATGCCCCCTCAGTGAACTCATGGGGAGAGAGAATCTCATGCACATCCCCTCCTTTCTGCCTCGCCACTCACCATTCCCCCCATCCATCTGCCTTGTGCTGTCTGCCACTCTTCACCCTGCCACTCTACCCACCAGTTTGTCTTCTGCCCCCCTGCCACCACTCTTCACCCAGTGGCATGGAGGAAGATCCTGCCCAACCCTCCTATCTGGCTAAAGTGGCTGCTTCCTGTCCTCTGATGTCTCCCACATGCAGCAAGGAGGGTGGGTACTACTGGCTGGCAGAGGAGCATCGTCTGTCTAAGTGTAGACAACATTCTTCTGTTGTGGAAGCAATTGCCCATCTTTTAAAGTATTTGTATTTTTCTGCAAACCAGGGGGTCCTGGGGGGTCCCCTAGGCTTGCACAAATATCTTCTTTCTCTCTTCATGGCTTGATCCTCAGATTTAAATGTTTGCAGATGGGACCATATTGAGAATTAGATATATTGGTGGTTCATATGTATTTTGGATAGGTTTGACCCATAAGAAACCACACTTAAAAATGTAGCAGCTTATTATTTACCTTGTTGAATTTTACTGCACAGGTTGCAGTCCCATGAAGACTGGTAAGCATTCCAAAGCTAAATGGGCAGGGAAATAAATAAATATCACTTGGAAGCTGCTGAGATCTATTCTCTGCCAAGAGAGATTTATGATGTGGTGAGAAATTGCTTTGGTAGCTTTTAAGCGTATTTCATATAGTATTGCAAACAGCAAATATTAAAATGAATTGTTGACTTTAAAATAAAAAAGGAGAAAGGAAAGCCTACTTAGCTAAAAATGCAGGCCTCTTTAAATTTTTAGCTGAGATAGAATTTGGCACTGCTGCCAGCACAGAATCTTTTTCAAGATTATCTTCTCCATTGATATCATAGAAACACTCTGAGATGTGTGGTTCCACATTCCTCCCCTGTAGCAATGCAGTCTGCGTTTATGTTTTTTCTGGGAGATTTGGACTTTTTCCCCTTCATACAGTCAAATACTACTTTGTATTTTATAAAGATAAAATTAGAAAAGAAGTGTTTTAAAACACTGCTGACCCTTTTGTCAGTCACGGAATATTTACTTACTTGCATATTACTTTGGATGATATTAGCTGTAATACCTGGCCTTTCACCTCTGGTTCATCGGAAGTAGGGAGTAAACCTGGGAGAAGCCAGCAAAACAAAGAGCTAGAAAGAGCACCCCTTGGAGAAAGATTTACTTGAAGAAAGAGTTCTTTGAGAAGAAACAACATTTTAACAAGGCCTGTGTTGGCCTTTTGACTAGAGTTTGACCGTTGTTAGGACTTGACCCATAGCTAGTCCTATATCTGGAAGGATATCAAGTGGGTATTGAGTTTATAACCACTCAGCTCTGGCCAAAAGAGGAAACCGTAGAAAAATCTTCCAGCCCTACGAAGAGCCATTTAACAATAGCACCGAGTTTGTCTGGTGATTCCCCCTTGCCCCTCTCATAACCTCCAGGTTATACTTGTTCATTGGTCTTGACAGCAGCAGATATAAAAGCAGATAAATTTCAGTAGTAGAACTAGGTGCAGTAAAAGGTTACCAGTTTAGTCATATCCCAATAAACACATGAGGTTTTTCTTCACTGAAAACCACACAGCAACGTGATAGAAAGCAAATCCATGTACGGGCAAAAAGATACCACTGATTCTGCCGAAGGCTAGCAAGGAGTTTGGGCAGATTAGTGAATTTCCGAAGCCTATTGTCTCTCTTGTCTGAGGATTCCCAGAGGTGGTGAAATAGCAAAAGTAACACTGGGGAGGAGCAGGAATTGAAAAGTCACTTCTGTTGTTCAAAGCAAACCTGAAGAGCAGGAGAGCAGCATTTAGAGCAAGTGATGATTTCATTACAATCTTACCAGCTTTTGTCGGGAACCAAGGTTCTCTCATGTCTTCTTTTTTATGGAATGTATCTGTTTGGTTTTTGAGTCCTCCTTGATGGTTTTAAACTATGGTTCCTTGCTTTTAGAGGGTCTTTATATGTTTAACAATTGCCTAAACATCGTTCCCTTTGATTTGGTTACATGTTCAAGGTGAGAACTGGGTTGAGGTGTGCTGAAAGAAATAGCAGGCAAAATCAGGTGATCATCTGTCTTTTTTTCATCCTGGCAGAATTAATCAGGTATCTATCATGGGATTGTTCCTTGTAATGTGCAGAGTTCACAGTCCCCTAGATTAACATAGTGACTTGCAAATGGCCATTAGTAAAGACAGATGGCTGAAACACTGTGATATTCATTTAAACTAGGATAGCAACTCTAAGACAGCACCCCCTGAGTACTGACTGTGAAAATCAGTATAATAACAGAGAGCTTACAACAGAAGAAATATTTCCTGATAAGTCTTTTTTCCACACAATGTTTTTGCAATTAACAGTGGCTTTGGGAATACTTGCTTGATTCTATATAAGCATTGGCTCATGTTTTCCACAACTGTTCTTTGGAACAAATGTTTTGCTTGTACCCTCTGGATGCCAGGAGTTTTACAAATGGTTACTGGGGAGGGTGAAGTACATCTTCCCGAAAGGTAGGCGATCAGGGGGGAAACAGATGTTCTGCTTGTTCCTTCTGGATACCAAGTGGAAAGTCAAACTGGAGGAAACAATGAAATGTACTGTTAGAGTAATAATAACAAAGTATAATAAAGGAAGCTTCTACAAGTCATCCAGCGAGTGCAAAATGTCTGCTGCTGCTGCTGCTGTTTGCCTTGCTTGGTGCTCAGACAGGCCAGCTCTGTCCAGGAACAGCCTGGCATTCTGAGGCTCCCAAATGTGCTCTCTGAACTCTCTGTTTTTCATTCTTCTATTTGACTTTACAATGTAATATCTGTAAGGAAGAAGAGTAACTATACTTTAAGAATACTAAACAGCCATTTGGCTAGCCTTCCAGTTGATACAAGAAGAGTTGAATTTATACCCCAGCCTTCACTTGGAGTCTCAGAGTGGCTGACAATCTCCATTCCCTTTCTCTCCCCACAGCAGACACCCTGTGAGGTACGTGGGGCTGAGAGAACTGCTCTTGAGAAAACAGCTCTGTGGCTGACCCAAGGTCACCCAGCTGACAGCACGTGGAGGAGTGGGAAATCAAACCTGGTTCTCCAGATTTGAGTCTGCCTCTCTTAACCACTACACCAAACTGTAATCCTGCCTTGCTTGTGCTGGTGCCAACTTTGCCTGCTTTCCTTTCTGAAATACCACATGCCTCCCTGTGTATGTGTGAGGAAACAGTCCAGTACCTCACTCAAAGTATGTTCACAGCAGCAGACTTATAGTGCAATCCTAAAGAGAGCTGCATCCTTTTAAATCCATTTAAATCAATGGGATTGGGAAATTGTAACTCCTTTTAGGATAGCAGAGTGCTGTGGCACCAAAAAGCTTCTGTAAGTTTGCACATTTAAAATAGTTGCTTTTAATCATCTGTGAAAATAAATACCAGCAATGAATTTGATGCCAGCTATAATATCAAGAGATTCTGAGCTGTTGTCTGCCCTACCTTTGTAATAAATGTAGCTACTAGTTGAGTGTATGGTATCCCTTTTTGTGGCTGATCCCTTTTGTTCTATTAATGTAAGAATAGTTTAACAGGATTCAGTTCTACCGTCTGTCTTTTTTGAAATAAGGAAACAACCTGGCTGTCCATTCCACACTGGTGTTTGTTCTCTGGATACTTCTAAACATGTTTCTTTTCTTTTTTGCTTATAATCCTCACTAGAAACGTACCCGCCCACCCCTTATTGAGTCATGGATTTTATTTATTAGTAGTACAAATACCTTCTCATTATATATCTTTTGTATTTTTAGGAGTATCGATTGGGCTGCATCTCTGTTTATCCTCAAAGCAAAGCTTCTTCCAAGGGTAGGGTTAAAGAAATGAATGCCAAAAATCTTCCCATTGAATTAACTTGTCTCGGAACTGAAGCTAGAAAGTCTTGCCTTGCCTTCCCCCTCCCCCTGCATTTGCAGCACTTCAATCTGTCACTCTTGTGTTTTCCTTTTTGACTGTCAGGTATTAAATTCACTGTGAAGATGGCCTGAGTCTTGGAAAATGCATTCCTCTTCACATACTTAGTAGCTGCTGGTTATGGAAGGGGAGGAACTTGGGACCAGTTGGCTTTTCTCTTCTCTCTCTCTTAATCCCAGGCAGCTGTCACTCACTCCTTCACATTCATTGTCTGTGCTCTGTGGTGGAACGGATGGTAATTATGCACATTTAAATGATAGTACCTTTCTCATGCTGAAGTTAGTATTGCTGCCACACTTAAAACTAACTTCTCATATCCTTTCAAAACACCTGACAAAATGTTCAGTACTTTTGCTCTCACTGATAATTAAAATGTCTAAACAAAAGTATTCTTTTTTTATAATCGATTTTCACATTAAAACTCTATGCATAATTATTAGGTATGGTAACATGTTTAGCTGTGCAATCCCGCCGTCCTTCAGGCACCGATACTGTCTTGATTAATATCCTGTAACTTCACAAAAGATGGTGGGACTATGCAGCTTTTACTGCTGGTCATCTAGAGATTTAGTCCGTAGCATAAAATTCTTGAAGTTTTGTAAGTTTTGCTCCCTCAGACAGAACAAGTTTAATTGTAGTTAGTACAAGACAGAAGCAGACTGCATAACTGGTATTGCTTTTTTCTCTAGAAGAATACGAATGTTACCCTGTATGGGTTAAGATCTTTTTGAGTGGTGATTCCATTGAGGTGAAATAATTAATTTTGCAGAAAGATTCAAATTCAGCTATGGCAGAACCTTTTATTCCAGTCTGGTTTTGATGCAAACCATTAAATGTTTGGTAACCGGTTTGGCATGCCTGAATTAATGAGTTCCAGTGTAGCTTTAGAGGTAAAGATGTACATGGGGAACAATCAGTTTAGCTCTAATCTTCATTAAGAATAAACCGACATACATAATTAAAAAGTGTACATCAGATGCAGAAAGTAGTAGTGTAACAGAGTGGGAGGGAAATACTGAAAAATGTCACAGGATGGGAAACATACAACCAAAATTAAAAATGTGTCTGTTCTCTTTCTCACTCACATTGCCCACCTCAATAATGTCAGGTTGCCTGTAGGGTCTTAGGGTTCTCTATGTCAGAGTTTGAGTCCTGGGATGCGCATACACTTAAAACTGTTAGGTGTGAACTGTTTGGAGTGTATGATGATGATGATGATGATGATGATGATGATGATGAAATCAGCCCTTCCCTGAGTACACAGGGCTCTGGGTGATTTACAATAAATTAACATACAAAAATACAGTTTAAAATCAGCAATCAATTAATCCCAAAGTTTCACAATCTTCAGATGGCGTCTATAATTTAATCTAAAACCTGCTCTGGACTGTTCTTCCAGAGCCAGTTTGGTGTAGTGGTTAAGTGCGCAGACTAATCTGGGAGAACTGAGTTTGATTCCCCACTCTTCCACTTAAGCTGCTGGATGACCTTGGGCAAGCCTGTTAGAGCTGTTCTTGAAAGAGCATAGATCCAGATGGTCAGTCGTGTTGGTCTGAAGCAGTAGAACAAATTTAGGATCCAGTGGCACCTTTAAGACCAACAAAGGTTTATTCAAGGTATGAGCTTTCGTGTGCATGCACACTTTATCAAATACATTAGAATGGCAGAGTTCAAACTTATAGCCAGAGAATGAACAGCAAATTAGCATGTAACATGATGACGTTCAAGATATGCAAAGTGACACTAAGTAACAAGTTAAGGTTATAAGGTCAACAGTTGTAAAGCAATAAATATGTCAGACTAGCTAGCAGATAAATGTCTAAAGGTGTCTTTTCTAATTGTGGGAAGTGACTGGGAATCTTCATTCTCTCCTCTCAGGCGCAGAGGGCAAGTTAAGGACAGCTGAATGTCTTTGGGATATCAGGACCTATCTCAGATGGAAACTGCCTCTAAGGACCACACTGAACTATGTAAATGCTGATGTTTGAGTCAGGAGTTAGTAAAAAAGAATTTGAGAACAGCTTTAACCATTGTAGAAATTGCCTAAGCTGTACAGGACTTTGCCATTCACAGGCAAGCTATTCTTTCCCCCTTCTCTCACCAAGCTGTTTATCTTTACAGCCTGCTTCAGTAAGTGTACTGTTTGGCTTCTGCTTGCAGGGGTCCGTTGGCGACGGAGCGAGGCGGAGCAAAGCCCCGCCAGCTCAGGACTGGCCAGTAGGGCAGCCACGGGCTGAATCAGATTCAGAACTTTAAAAGCCACTGGAGGGGAGGTGGTTTGAGGGAGATGCTCCAAACTTGCAGGGTAGCTGCTGGGGCCTCTTCTCAAAATACCCACCAAGTTTCAAAAAGATTGGACCAGGGGGTCCAATTCTACAGGCCCCCAAACAGGTTGCCCCCATTCCCTCCATTGTTCTCTATGGGGATGGGACAATCTGTTTGGGGGCCCATAGAATTGGACCCCATGGCCCAATCTTCTTGAAACTTAGTGGATATTTCGAGGAGAGGCCCCACCTGCAAGTTTGGAGCCTCTCCCTCAAACCCACTCTCCTCCAGCCCCTCATATACCCTATGAGTTTTTGCCATTGATTTCAATGGCCCATAGGATATAATGGGGCTGAAACTGACATTCCCTTTCTGACACACTTCTGGTGATGTCAGGAGACGTGGCATATGCTAATGAGTTATGCTAATGAGCTCCTGCGCCTCTTTTTCTACGAAAGGACACCTGTCTGCTTGTATGTCATTGAAGAGGACAGAGGATTAGACAAACATAACATGTATAGAAATAGTTCCAAATATGGCCATGGGTGGCTCTGTTTCTGTGTGGGTACATTAATGACTTTAGTGTATTGATAGTTATGATTCTGTTCTAGTTCAGTTAAAAATAAGATAAGGTCTTCATTTTGCTTCAGGAAATCACAGAAAAGTAAAAAGTAGTCAGTCTACATATTTATTTATTTACAAAGGTTACTTGAATTAGCTAACACGTTCAATGAGAATAACAAAACATACTGACAAATTGGCATATACTCTAAAACAAATTTATAGCATCCATGTTACAGAAGATCTGCCTAAAATCTCTGCTTTACATGATCTCCAAAAAAACTAGCAAGGAAATTGATGTTCTCAACTTTTCAGGAGGCCATTCCATAAGGTAGGAGTTACTACAGAAAACTTCCAGTGGAGTTGAGGCATATCTTGCTTGCCAATGCAAGAGAATATTTAACAAGAACTGCTGTGAGAAGTATATGAGTTGATGCAGGGAGAGACGAATCCTTCAAGTAGGTCATGAAAGACTTTAAAGCTAACACATATCTGAAGGAGCAGTCCAATCCATAAAATACAACAAAAAGGAAAAACAGTGCAAGTTTGAAGAGTTGTATTTAAATAATGGTTTAAATTGGCTTTAAGTTACTCACTGGTGCTACGTGTTGTAGCACACATTTGTGCTTCTTTTTTAATGAATCATTCAGTTTATGCTGTTTTGATTAGAGGTATCTGAAAACTGTCAGTTGGGAATTATGGTCGTTAAGTGGAATGAACTGAAAAGAACTTAGTATTTTTAACATGTATTCTTTTCAAAGGGCTGCATTATATAGAAAACTTGAGCTTTTTTATACAACCCTTTTTATTAATTTTACCCAGTTTTATTACATTCTAAAAAGCTGCATGTTCTCTTATTCAGACTGCCACACTTGGACCCATTTCAATTAGTTTACAAGACAGAGGCTTCTGTGCTGAGAAAAAGCCTAACAATCTAATTTAAACCATTGTAAAACTTTGCTGTGTGTGTATTTGTGCGTGTGTGCACATAATGGACTAACAATTAGCTAGTGACTGTTTGAACTTTAGTTTAAAAATTCAGTGGCCATCTTGACTTTGAATGAGTCTTTGGAAAGGCCAGTTATTATATTTGTGCATTTCTTAATTTGGTAGACTGTTATGTTTGAAGACTGTTTTCCAGATTATCATTCAAAATTCTATTCCAGGGTTTCTTTTTCTTGGAAAACTCAGTGGGGCAGCATAGCTTTTCACCTTTGTTTCTGGTTACTTACAAAGCAGTTGGGAGTTGAGGACCACAGGTTTGAAACTTGACTCTATGAGCTATGTACAACAATGTGTTTATTGTAGTGGCTCACTTCAGAAATATAACCATGGAAGGTTAACCATGGTTTGAAGGGACGCCAGTGACAATGCATTGTTTGGCTGGCATACCAGAATCAGAAGCGATGGTTTGAAGTGGTTTGGCAAACCAATGTTCATTCTAACTATTATCTACATTAACAAACAACAGTTATGCTTTTGCTCCACCTTGGAGACCTCTGTGCATAGAGAAGGGAATGCCGAGCAGCTGGAAAATGAAAACAGCTAAACTATATTTTGCCTGATAGTTTGGACGGTGTGTGCATACTCTGTGTTCTAAGCTAAGAGTTGCATAAACCATAATTCGTTATGCTATCTGAACTGAGGTAGTGTTCTACATAAGCATCTCTGATATGACAGCTGAGATGAGCATCTGAGGCAATGCCTTTCATTTGTAACAGCCAGGAGAATTGCCTGATTTTTTTCAGTGAACTTGTTTTCAGCTAAGTGTGCTTAATATGGTATACTTGGGAAGTAAACTGGCATGCCCCATTAAAGAATTTTTAAAACTTACTTTCTAAACTAGTAATTCACAACCTGTATGCCATGAACAAAATGATGTGTTTGATATCTCCATGACTCTGTGTCCTTCAAAGTGGGGAGGATTGAGCTGAACCATGCCAATATAGAAATAGGGACATCATTCCAGGGGAGAGACTATGAGTGCGCTGGGGTTCTCTGATGCATCCCATACTAGAACCAAGAGACACAGAAGAATCCTTGAAGCATCATAAGCTGCTAGGGAGGACAAAAGGGAGGACACTATTAACTGAGCTTTCCCCTGCATTTGTAATGGTAACGGGGATATTGAAGACACTAAAGAAAATACCTACACATACACATTATTTTAGTATGTCAGTAAAATGTGTCTCCAGTTTTAATAGAGAATAAAAACTCAAACCTATCACTTGTCAGAATCTTGGATAACATTGTTCTAAGTTAGTATTTCCCTTTATTCTAGGTTAATACATTTTAGGTTACAGCTGGGTATCCCTTTTAGACGTACGTGGAGGCAAATGTACAACAGAGCTTTTGAGTTGCTCCCAGCATAAAATTAATCTCCCATGCTATATTATAAATAGTGATGTGCAAATATGCCTTGTTTTATATCTTTTAATTTTAAATTTTTGTTTGCTGTGCTTTTCCCCCCACTTGTGGTGGTGGCTGATGTTCCTGATGCATTTTTCTTTTACGTTTTATAGCATTTTATGCATCTGCACATTATATGTTGTTTATACACAACTGATGCAAAATTAATGTTGAGAGCGTGTTCATTTTAATGGGGAAAATTTGGTGCAATGAAAAGTAAAACTGTGAGAAAATAAAAGACTCATAGATTTGATGCGCACAAGGGAGAAGCAACGTTGAAACACAACTTTTAAAGTTGAAGTCTCATGGCTAAAAAATAGCATAGCATATTTTGTTGGAATCTCCTTTTTTCAGATTCTTTCCAAACTAAAAAATCAGTCAGGGAGTTGGCTATACAATTCTGTAGAAATTCATCTGATTTCTTTTCTGTCCAAATTCGTCTCCCCTTGTATTGCTTAGAATTTTAAACTAGCAGAGTTGTTTCCTTCTCTTACAAAATGAGGTAACTTGTTTTCTGTCAGCAAAACAGATGGATACCTTGTGTAATATTAAGTTATACTTCAGGCTACTGATATGTGTAACAAAAAACAGCTGTGGCCACTATACCTAATGCTTAGAGAGAACTGACCTTTAATGTTGATGAAACACTCAGGAGAAAAACAAAAAAATGTAAGATTATTTATATTTTATCCCCTTACTTGCCTTTTCATGCCTCATATAAGTAGCCTAGGTTTATGCTTTCCATGGCCGAGGACAGACTGGCAATCTAAAGCGGAGGCAAAGCGGAGGGAACTGGTGCGGGGGGAAAACCCCACGGAGCTGGCCGTTCACACTGGCCAGAGCAATGCGGATCAGCGGCGATACGGAGCGTTCAGACTGCCACGGAGCATTCAGACTGCCGTGTAGCCAGCGCGCACATGCGCATAACTTTGTGCGGCGCGTTCACACTGCCGCCTCCGGATGCCTCCTGCTTCTTCCGGTTCACACTGTTTGGAAGCGGGAGGCATGCGGAGGACGGCCCCTGAACACCGGTTTTACCCGGTGTCCTGGTAAAGTGGAAGGAAAGCGACTGGGAGACGGGTAAGTACGAAACGGAGCCGACGGACAGATGCGCATGTCTGAACGTGCTCCTTTCTTCCGTCTCCGAAGCGTGCCTGCCCCGCTTTAGATTGCCAGTCTGTCCTCGGCCCATGTGTTTATCCATCCATATATTTAATCACTGTTGTAATAATGGGTTGTATATTCCAATGAACAGTCATGCAGTTCCCCAGTACAAGGAGCCTTTCTCCAGAAGCATCAGACAAAGGTTCCTGGGGGCAAGGACTGTGCTTGCCATCAGCAGCACTGAATGGTCAGATAAAAACCCACTGGATGAAGAAGTCTGCAAGTTGTCATATCTGCCTTAGTCTTCCTTGAAATGTTTTAAGCCCCTTAAACTTTGCCTAGTATAAGCTTTCTGTTTTGTTTGCACTTTTTTTCTGGAATCCCAAGGCTGTTACTGAAAGGTACATATATGAGCTAAAATGGTATGTATAAGAGCTTAATCTGTCTCAGTTTGAATAGCTTTTTTAAAAAATAGTTTTTCCTATCAACATTCACAAACAACCCTGAGTAGTTATTGGCTGCTGTTGGATGACTATCTTCCAGGGTGTGTTCCAGACAGGTGGAACTTTTTGCTTTTAAAAAGTGTTACGATGTGATAGAACACTGAGAACTGGAGTAACGGTGAGCTGGTATGGCAGGATGCTTACGCTAACGAGTTACGAGCTGAAATTCACTGGTACTAATCTCTGCTAAGCCATGAACTCTCTGGGTGGCCCAAAGGTGGGTTAAAAATGTCCTGAACAAACAAAAAAATATCATTTAGGATATGGTGATAATAATTCACCTCCACCCTTACAAGTTTGCTGTTGGGATTACTGAGGTAGTGTATTGTATGTGAAGCACTGTTAAACATGTTGAAACAAGGCTGTTTCAAATCCAGAATTGTTGCCCCATAAGCTTTCTAGGAGAATGATTTTGGATCCTAGTCTTTAGCAAAAACAAGAGGAACACAAAGCACCAACACTATCCAAAAGAACAAATTGGTTGAAACCAGCCAATGCATATTTATTAATCTTACAGTATCTGATATTTTAATAATAATTTTATGTAAAAAAAAAAACCCTACTAAATATAGTTTGAAAAAGAAACAAGTTCTTTCCTTCATTGCCCAGAATTCCACCTTGAAGGTGCAGTAAAATAGGGCAGCAGAGTGTGTTCCGTATGTGAAATGAGCTTTGGGGGCCCATACTCACAACAGAGGGCTGCATGTTTGTGTATATAGATCCAGGTGGGCAGCCGTGTTGGTCTGAAACAGCAGAATAAAGTTTGAGTTCAGTGACATCTTTAAGACCAACAAAGTTTTATTCTGGGTATAAGCTTTCGTGTCCATGCACACTTCTTCAGATACATACATTGTATGTGTGCACATGACCCAGAATAAAACTTTGCTGGTCCCGAAGGTGCCACTGGACTCAAACTTTGTTCTGTTTGTGTATGATTGTGAATTTTAGAATGCTGTGATAATGAAGTATGTTTATTGCAATAACCAAAAGGATTTTTAATTGTAAGATGAGATACAGCTTTTAGGGAATATGTGGGGAAAACAGCTGGGTAGAGAGAGAAGAGAAAAACAAAATAAGCAGGCTAAAGTCATGATATTCCTCAAGGAGGCATTAAACTGCAGGGTTTTTAAAGTTGGGTTATGGATGAGCCTGCAGAACTGGGATAAAGTCTGCTCAGCATCCACAGATGGGCCTTGGCTTTCACTGTCATCTCCTTGTGATCACCAAGAGGGAAGTTTAAGGTGATCCCCTCCCCCTTCCACATTTGCATTTAGTGAGACTATTGTTCATTCCCACTTCCACAAAGGGGAGGAGGATGGGTGAGGGACAAGAACAGGCCCAGTTCCTATTCCTGGTAGCTCTGGGGATCAGACAGGCAGCACTGGATTCTTCTGTTTTGCCTCTGCCAAGGAGGGTGTTAATGTGGCATGAAAGCAGTTTAAAACCCTGGGCCTCTCTTGGAGCCAGCAGGGTGTCCGAGGCAGGCCCACATCCCCAGTGGGTGGCTGTCAGTGGCAGTGCGCTCCGATAGGCAGAAATTTATTAGTATTATTTTCCACTCTTTTTTGTTAGAGCAGCAAGGAAAGTGTAAGTGACAGCTGTATTAAGAACCACAGTGCCTCCGAATGGGATCAGAAGCCATCTGCACAGAGGTTCCTGACAAAAAGCCTTTTCAAAGTGCTTAGTCGCTTCTTAAGAAATGGAAAATAGAAAAAAGGGAAGGAAAATGAAGGGGTGCCTGCTGCTTCTGCAGATTTTTAGCCTCCTTGCTTTTTTATTCGCCTGTTTGCGCATACAGTCCTCATTCTTTTTCCACCCCTCCAACAATACCAGGAACTCTTTTATTGAGATCCCCAAGCCAAGTCCGAGGAATGACCTCTCCTTTCCCTCCTGTGGTTTGGCGTCTCCCTGTTGTCTGATTTCCCGAATGGTTCAGGGTGGCAGCTTGGAAAGAAGGAGACGTGAATTCAAGACTCCCACGCTGTGGCACCTGGCTTTGCAACCACTGCTGCTGTCAGGCTGGCCAGAAACATTTTAAGAAGCCAAAATGTCTTTGTTCTTTTTAATCTCTCCCTCCCCTGCCTGTCCTTCAAGCTTTCCAACATGTTCAGCTGGATAGCTTGGGTGAAAAATAATGCAAGAGCTTTTATCATTAACCTGCTCAGCTGCAAATCTTCCCACCCTCCTCCTGCAAATTCACACATATATTTGCATATGCTATAGGCTGCATTCTTCACTTTCCCCAGTACCTGTCTAGCCAGGGAATTGCTCATGGAGAGCTGTATGGGAAATAACACCAATAAAGATTAAATGCGTGCAATTCATTTTTCCATATTAGATAACAAAGAAGGGGACATATGGTTTTGCTTTTTTGTGCCCCAGTTGCCATTAAAACTGCCAGTTTTTACATTGATTGTCTCTGGAGGTGTAAGTGGGGATTTAAATATATAAGAACAGAATATGTGCCTGTAGCTTTAAAAGGCTGCAATATATGTGTGAGTTTAATCCTTTATTTTCAAGTTATGCTAGATTTGTAATAGCTTTATCCCAGTCTTCTAACATCTTGTGGCTTCTTTTTGCTTCAAGCATGCATGCATCATTTAATTTATGTTTGTGGGGATTTCCCCAGGCATCTGTCTTTTCATTTTATGCACTTGTTTGATTATTGAGTGTTGATATGGTGATGCAGCATTACCAATGTACAGTTGAATGTTGATTGAGACTGTTGTATTACAAAACCCACCAGCTTGGGTGGGTTTACAGAAAACTTCTCTGAGCCAAGGAATGCCAATGGCCCCTTTGCCTGGCTCAAAAAAGAGAATGGGGAAGATTTTACAGGACCAGAGCTTTTCTATAATCAGATCCCATAATCTGGGGTCATCAGACAGAAAACATCCCCATTAGTTTTAATATGTACTTACTATCACATGATTTTTGTGTATGCTCACAAGTATTCATAGTACCTGCAAAAGTGTGGAATTCAGAATTTTCTTCTTTTGCACAACAGTGTGAATGTATTTTGCTACACCAGATAAAGGTATAAGAAAAATGTTCACTTTATAAATATTTGTTTTTCACCCTGGAAACAGCCCTTCATTTACTTATGTGAAATGAATAAAGTCCTTCTTGTTATTCCAGTGTACATTACTGATGACTGTAGATTTTGTTTTTAAACATTTGTGACCTTTTAAATGTACAGCTGTAGAGGCTTGCATCATTTCTAAAGAATTCAGGCTAAATCCATTTATCTGTTAAAATATTTATGTGCTACTATCCCCACCAACCATGGCATCTTAAGGTAGCTTTTTAAAACAATAGCAAGGTCTATCTAACTGCTAGAGGCTGGGCCAGGTTCAATACCTGGTCAGCTTAGGTCACTGCTCATTGCCACTTAGCATTGCCAAGGAGCCCTTCCACTGCACCTTCTGCTTTTGGGGGATGGCAGGCCTCCTGCTGTAGTGGGAGACCTCCCAGCATCCTTGCTCTTTTCACTGGCAGGAAGAAATGGGGAGGTGGAGTGAGTGCTGGTGTCAAACTGGTGTGTTGATGTCAATTCTGGTAAAAACCAGATGTGACATAATGGACACCTTAGTATTACAAAACAAAATTAGCTACTTCACCCTGTGCCATTTTTGCCTGGAGACCTTTTGCCCTACCTTCCTTAGTCTAGGTGCATCTCTGTGTTGAGGCTCCTTGGTATTTGTAGGGTCCAGCTTAAATATGGATGCCAGTCCCCAGGTGTGGGTGGGGGATCCCCTGATTTGGTGGGCTCCTGCGTGCCGCCAGGCCAGCTGGTCAGTGGGGGAAGCCCTGCCCCTAAGCTCTACCTCAACAGACACCACCAGTGGTCACCCCACTCTCTCCCCTCCTGTGAGATTTAAGGGGTCCTCCAACTGATCAGTGGGAGCAGACTGTCCACCGACCAGCTGGAATAAGAAAAGAAGAGATTGAATTTATATCTTGCCCTTCACTACCCAAAGGAGTTTCAGAGTGGCTTACAATCCCTTTCCCTTCCCCTCCCCACAACAGACACCCTGTGAGGTAGGACTGAGAGAACTCTCTCGAAAACTGCCCTTAAGAGAACAGCTCTGAGAGAGCCATGACTGACCCAAAGTCACACCAGCAGCTGCATGTGGAGAAGTGGGGAATCAAATCCGGTTCTCCCAGATTAGAGCCCGCTCTCTTAACCACTACGCCAAACTGGAGGGCCCTTTAAATCTTGCAGGGGGGGAGAGGGAAAGCTACCAGCTGCACACCTGAACTGCAAGCAGCGAATTGGCCATTTGGAGTTCAGGTGCCCCCCCACACACACACTTCTTTCCAAAAGCATTTAAAGAGTCCCTTTAAATACTTTTTGCAAGAAGTGGGGGGGGGGGGGTGAACCACATGTGCCTAAACTCCAAGTGGCAAATTCGCTGCTTGGAGTGCAGGTGAACGCAGCCCCTGCTTCTTGCCAAAAGCATTTAAAGGGACCCTTTAAATCAGGGGTGTCAAACCTAAGGCCCACCCAGGGCTTTAATCAGGCCCATGGCTTTCTTCTTCACTCCCCACCCCCTCCCCTGCCTATCCTCACCCTTCCGAGGTAAATCTGGGCTGCCAAACTTCCCAGCTGGCTGGGCCTTGTCTTAGCCTGTTTCTCCAGCATTTCAGGCAGAAGCTCAGTTTAACAGAATGCCTTTTAAAAATAAACAGTGTTTAAACATTTTTTTTTGCAAACAGACAGCTTACCTTCAGTCATACAGTGAAGAAGCAACACCTTAAAAATCAGCAGTCAGGTCTTTAGTGGCCAATCAGAACTCCCACTTGGCCTCACCCACTTTCTGAAAACAGTTGTTGGTAGGGTTGCCAACTTCCAGGTGGGGCCTAGAGATTTCCCACTTTTATAACTGATCTCCTGACTTCAGAGATCAGTTCCCCTGGAGAAAATGGCTGCTTTGGAGGGTGGACTCTATGGCATTGTACCATGCTGAGGTCCCTCCTCAAACCCCACCCCATCCAGGCTCCACTCCCAAAATTTCCAGGTATTTCCCATCCCAGAGCTGGCAACCCTACTTGGTGGACACCATGAAAAGTGTCAGTGGGCACTATCATTCTCATTGATGACATGTTGGGGACTCCTGCTTTAGGACCACAGATATTACTATTTAAAATGATATGCCTTGAGAGTAGAAATATTAAGTACGATGCCAGACAGGCTAAAATCAATTACCTTTGCAGTGTTCCATACAGCTGGCTTCATATCTAAATCTGGGTTATCAGTACATCACTGGCTTCCTGACATATGCATAGAGGCTAAAGGCTGATTGAAACCAGGGACCCCTGGGATAGCAGTGGAATTATCCTGCAAAAGAGGTTCTTTCCTTGGTAGTTTCAGTCCTGCTGGATGGGGAAGCCCATGGTGTGTCCCTCTAGTACTCCAGGCTTGCCTGTTCTGCCTTCTTGACTCATGTTTGTTTTAATTGAGTATTTTAAATTGGATTGCAAATCCTTGGTGCACTCTTGCAGTACCACCTGGAAACAATCGTTCCATTAAATCATGCACCAACATGATAATATTGCCAGCTGTGCGGCCATGAAAGGAGCCTGTATAAACAACATTGATCTAATTTTAAATAATATATGACCTGCCCAACTGTTTTAAAAATGAAAATGACTGCATGGAAGATCACACTGGCATCACATTTAAAGTGAGCCATAGAAATTATGCAGATTACCCTTTTTTCAGAGACAAGGAAAAGCTCTTGTCTTCCTCTCATTTTAGTATTTTGAGGATTGGCTTATTATGTGATCTCCCACTACCGTTACTGCAGCTGCCAGTACGGCACAATAGCAGAGGGGCTTTCCTTTATCTACATTTGCCATTTCCTTCCCCCACAACAACAGCAGGGCCTGTTTTAGGTGTATATATATTTTTAATTGGCAGTAGAATATCATTATAGCTCTCTTATCAGGTTCTTTTGAATTTCCACCTTTCATTTAAAAATAAATAAATTTTTATCCCGTCACTTGCAACCTTTCCCACCACCTGCAGTAACAGCTGCCCACACTGCCTGTGTCCCCTTTCCCTGATGGTGCCAGGTGCAGCTACAAGTGCCACTGCCATGGCTACCAGGGACACTGATGCTTTGAGCACCACCCACATACCCTTCTCCAGCGGTGCTAGGCAGCACATGTATAAAGTACATGGAGTGATTACACTACTGTTGTGAGACTGGGGTTAGTACAAATGTGAAATATGTGCAGGTTGTATTTAGAGCTTGCCTCTTTAAAAAAGAATGGAATGTTGAATCCTTTCCAAGTTGTGTTTGAATTTTTTAAAGACAGAAGTACTTTATTGCACATGTGCATGCCCTTCACCCTTGAAGTTTACGTTTACTGAAGTAAATGTAAACCATATATCATAAAACAGTGGGGGGGGGGGAGCCATGCAATGTGAAGAGATGTCTCCTTCTCATCATGTAAGCTGTCCTGTACTTTCTTTCTTTATTCCTGCATAAAACACATGTGAATGTTTATCCTCAGTTCTTAATATCAGCCAGAAAGTTATTAGAATGTGTTTTGGACAATGTTAT
This sequence comes from Lepidodactylus listeri, assembly GCA_029233225.1. Lineage (NCBI taxonomy): Eukaryota > Metazoa > Chordata > Lepidosauria > Squamata > Gekkonidae > Lepidodactylus > Lepidodactylus listeri. The sequence goes on along the minus strand of JARCFY010000005.1, from coordinate 59,269,624 downwards.
TTGTTGCTGTTGTGATTTTCTCACACTAATAGACAAATTCACATTTCATTTTCTTTTGCAAAAATTCAGAACATACCAACATCTACAAAATTGCTTTGTTTACACCTTGAACAGAACTACCTTCCCAGAATAACTGCCATCAAAAAATAATAGTTACATATTCTTCCTTTCCTGAATCTTGGTTGAGGCATATTTCTAAAAACGGATTTCAGAACTCATGTCACTCCTAATCATGTTTATATTCAGGGCTGCACACAGGGCAGGGTGGAGTTTACAGGTAAACTTCTCACATGAGGCCCAGGTCTGGGGATGGGGCAGATCCAAGAGCCAGATTTTCCTCCTCCTTGCTAAATACCAGAAGAGGAGGTCAGAAAGCTGGGTTTCTTCCTCCTTTGTTGCTGTGCATGCATCACAGGAGCAAAAAGCCTTTAATATGCACACCAAGCCAAACTGTAGATTAAGAGTGTCAGAACAGGATCTGGGAAGCCCAGGTTTGAATCCCCACTCTTCCATGGAAGCTTGCTGGGTGGTCTTGGGCCAGCTGCATGCTGTCAGCCTAACCTACCTCACAGGGTTGTTGTGAGGATAAAATGGAGAACAGGAGAAGGATGTAAGCCACAGAGAAAGGTGGGACATAAATAAAGTAAATATATAAATTAATAAATTTCCACAGGGTCATAGGACACTAGTTACTTTATTTCAAACAATGTGGCTTCTCCAGTTAGTGTACATACACAGGCCCAGAAGAGGGGGGATAGAAATAATGTTGAATAAAAAACCCTCTTGGCAATTCAGGTTACACACCATTTTGCATATGATAAGAATAGTTCCACATTTAAGAATTTGCATCATCTTGTGGTACCATTTAAATTCAAAGCAATTTTTGAGAAGAGAGATTTATTCTGTTATGGTTCTCCAGTGCTGTGTCTTGCTTCAAAAGAGGACTTAATCAAGGGAGTTACAATAAAGTGAGGGGGGGAGGTGGTCCCACTTATTAAGAACTAAGCTCATTATTTCTAGGTTTTGTAGTGTTCTACATATTAACCTACCTGTGTTATTTCTCACAATTATCAGACTTGAACGGTAGTCTTATGATAATGTGGTTAATTGCTGTGGTGGTTTTAAAGCATGTGGGGAGGGTCAAGGGGAATGGGACTGAGATGCTCCTTTTTACTGAAGCTGCTGGTATTGGGGGGGGGGGAGTTTGCCTAATTGGGAGAGCGCTTCTCTTTCAGCATTCTCTACCTTCTTGATATTTCCCCAATACATTCACCTTGGGGATATAACATACAAAAAACACATTAAAACAGCGGATTGGATAATGTGGGAGATAATTTATTTATTTATTTATTTATTTATTTATTTTTTCATTTATATCCCGCCTTGCCAGTTTTTCACCGGCTCAAGGCGGCTAACAACATAAACAGATAAAACAAATTTATAATATAAAACATTTTAAAACCAACACTACATTACAAATACACAAGATGGTTTCATGTGTCCTGAAACATAAGTATGTGAGATTTCATTCTCTTGTTATATTAGAAGACTTGATTGGCATTCCTTTTGAAAAGGATTCCTTTACTCAAGCTTTCTAAGATTCAGACTTCAAAGAAACAAACTGGTGTTGTTTAGACCTAATGATTGTTGCTCATGATTGTTGCTACTTCACTAATCCTGGAGGATCCTTGGGTTTGGATGCACCTTCCACATTTTGCATATAGTCTGCCAGTGAAATACATAGTTTCTTTCTGTGTCCAAACCACAGCCTGTGGTTTGCTCTTTTCCCTACAAACCAGCGTTTGGGATCTTGGTTTGTAAGGATGTGCAAACAATGTGATTTGCTTCAGAAGTAGACACCTTTCACACCAAGCCCAAGGGAAGGATGGAGGAGGGAAACCTACATGAAGCCTAAGGTGTCACTGGGTTGTCCAACCAGAGGCGGACAGGGATACAAAAATGGCCATGGAAAGGGCCCCATGCCCCAGCCTCCTCCCCCATGTAGAAGACAAAGGAAGAAGAGCAGGCTTGCCATGGCTGCTTGCTCACAATCATGACAGCCGCTCTGCCTGCCTGCCTGGCTCATTCACCATCATGGTAGCTCTTCTTCTGAGCCCACTGGGTAGCTTGTGGGAACAGGTGGCTGTTCTCCTGGCTGGCTTCTCAGCACAGTGGTTGCTCTACTGCCTGTCCAGCCAATGCACTCACCTTCTGATTCAGCTGCTGGCCTGGGTAGCTGGCGTGCCTGTCTACCACTGCCGCTGCTGGCCTGGGTGGCTAGCTCCCTTGCCACTGCAGCTGCCTGAGCAAAGCCTCAGAGTAGCAGTAGCAGCGAAGGCTGGCTGAAGAGTGGTGCCCTCACCCTGTGTAGGTCCTGAGGCAAGCTGCCCTGTATGCCCCATGTCTTAGTTCACTCCTACAGCTTTCCCACCCTTAATATTCCATTGAATGTGGCGATATTAGTAATTGCCCTCATACCATAAACCCCAACAAGGGCCCAGCAGCTCTATTTTGTGGAAAGTGGCATCTCCTTTTATCAGAAACTCACAAACCAGAAGAGCTACAGTATGTTCAGTAGATTCTGCTGAAGCAAAGAGTGTTTGCTAAGCATGCACTATAGATTGGGAAGAGAACAAATAGCATCCTCTTCCACCATGTTACAAAAAAAATCAGCAGCTAGCACAAGACATGAACAAATAACTGAATATTTGTACTTGAAAACTTAGGCCTTGTTTTTAATCCAGATAAAAAGAGAATCCCTTCTCAAAACAAGCTAGAAAAAAATGACAGTGCTGATCCAGATTCCCACATAATTTAGTGAACTGCTCAACAGGAAGAGATAAAAGTAGACAGATTACCAGACACATTCTACAAATGAGCAGTGTTTTGGCTTCTGGGGCTTTTGAAGAAGATGCAACAGTTTCTCCCTTTCTGAACGTTGCTAAACCCCTTTCAGTGTTCTGTTTGTCAGAAAGGAGCAGGGATTGGAGGAATGAATGCTTATTTGTCCTCTTACTAGCAGAAAGACGAGCCTAGAGGTCCCCTTATAAATCTCCCATTAGCCTGATTTCTGAAAAACCAGAGCTGAAGGTTGCAAACAAGAAAAGTCTTGAAAGGACCATTGTAAATAGTCTCTATCCCTTCTCGTCCCTTGTCTCCCGAATACAGTCCTCAAGACCTCATCAGACCCCACATATGCATGCATACCAACTATCTTCTTCTTTAAGTCACTTATGACTGTATCAGATCTGCTTGCGGACAGCACATTTGCACCAGATTAATGTCAAGCACAGCCTCTTCATCCCAGAGCTGGCTGAAAAATCTAATCACATTTCAAGATTTCCATGGGAAGCAACTATACAAATATTTCTGGAATAAAATTTCTTGTATGAAGTAGCCATAAATCCAACAAAAGCATCAAAAGGTTGGCCTTATAGGGAGCAGTTGATTTGACTTCTTACATCATGCAAAGAATTTGCAAAGAAATCTTCTGAGGAAAGCAGCTATACCACCACAGCAGAGTAGCTATCATTTCTTGAAGGATGATGTTTACTGTTTTCTGAGTGGTACCTGTACATAACAATCATGACTTCTCCTTTCCTTGATTTTCATAATGTTTATCATTTTGTGTTTAGAGGAAGCAGGAATCATCTTGTTAATCCTCATCACTGGAGGGCTCAGTAAATTTTTTATTAATATTTTACAAATGGGAGAAATTGAGCACAAATTATTTATTTATGTTATTTATCTGTGCCTTTATTTGAATGCTTCAGTTCAAGGGAGCCTGCCTAGATTCAGGTATTTTGCAACAGACAGGGTGCAAGGCAATGTTATCTTTACATATTACTGTTCCCCAGACCTTCGCCTCTGCTCTGTGGCATAAATCACTACCAGCCTTTCCCATCAGCCATAGCCAACACTAAGCATTACACTGGGTTGGATCCAAAGGAGCCCTTATGTTCATGGAAAAACTCCTTCTGTTCAAAAAAGAAATCTTTGACTGAAGAAGGCTGTGTCCATAAACAGAAGGGCATTGTTGGATCCAACCCATTAATTGTGCTTAATGCTACTAAATAGCTCTCCTTTGGAGCAGGTTTTCAAGCAAGCAACAAATCCTGGTGTTAGCATACACACACAAAAGGCACCCCGGTGCTACAATAGACATAACAACACTATATAACTTCCATTTTGGCAAGCCAAGAGTGCTTCATGTTAAAGCAGGAGTACTGCTGAAGTAGAGATTGGGATTACTTCACATAGAAATAAGAATTGTGGAACACTTACCAGAGGATTGTCTTGTGACTTGCTGAGATCACTGACATAAAACCAGGGTGTGCAGTACCTGTGGACTATCAAAACCCATTCTCCAGTTTTCAAGAAAAATCCAGTCCTATCGGGGAGTGAAACTCCTTTTCTTGAGTTAAAGAAAACCAGTAGCAGATGAATACTAACCCCAGAAAGCGACTGTGGGTATTGCCTCTTCTCAAAATCACATGATCAACCACCAAAATAGGGTTAAAAAGGATACCTCGATGTTCTTGAATAAGCTGAAGTTTTTTCACCATCACATTGCTAGAGCCAAGCCAAAGACATTGCTTATGCATCAAGATTAGGCAAACATTTAGATTCAAGTCCAGTAGCACCTTAGAGACCAACAAGATTTTCAGGGTATAATTTTTGTGTGTGTGAGTGTGTGTGCACCTGGAAGTCATGGCGACCTCTGGTGACTGACCCGTACTGGGGGTCTGCAGGATAGTCAGAGAGGTGGCTGAATAAAGCCTGCCCCTGCCTCCTGAGGACTACTGGTATTCCAGGGAGGTCTCCCATTCTAGTACTTGCCAGATTCGAGCCTGCTTAGATTCCAAGGTCTGACAAGATCCTGCTTGCCTGGGCTATCCAGGTCAGGGGCAGGGTATACATTTTTGACAGTCAAAGCTCCCTTTGTCAGATACCAAAATATTAGGCAAAGTTATCTCCCCTCTTTAAAAACTCTTCTTCCTCATTGGTTTTACTCTTTCAACCCTCTTAAGAATCCCACTGCAGAAGCCTTATTCCCAGCTGATCCTTGGCCTTTCTGCCCAGCTCCCCAAGTTGCTTTACAGAAAAGGCTCCTCTTTCCTTCCACCTTCCTCTTTGTGTGCTCTTGCCAGTGCCTTGTGCGAGACCCTCCATGCCTTGTGTCCTCTCTCCATCCTTCCCCCAGATGCCCCCATAAAAGCTTTGGCTTTTGCAGCTCTCTGCTCCTTTCCTCAGTTTTTTATTTTCTCCCCTTTTTCTTTCCATAACAATTTTCACTGCCTCCAGACCTTTCTTCTCCTGTCTCTCGTACTGCCCTGATTGTTCCCTCCCTCCCTTTCTTCTGTTCTCCAACTCATTTTATCTCCTTCCTTGGGTACATTTCACACAGAGAGAGGGCACCACTGGGTTCTCTTCTGTGAAGAAAATTGTTGGGCTGGTTCCATATGGGAAGTTCTGCTGCTTATAAGGTGAAACATGCATATTTATACATAGGCTTAGAGTTCCCATACATGGGTTAGAGTGCACATGTAAATGTGGACATACATGTACCATTAATCTGTGGTAACACTGGTTAATAAAAACCCTAGTTAGTTCTTAACATCAGCACCAGTGTAATGCTTGTCTTAACAGCAGTTAAAGCTGGGGAAGTTTGTGCCAAAGGACTAGAGGGAGAGGATATTATATACAGTTCCCTGGGCTTCTTTAATATCTTAACCTTGGGTAAGAGATTGGGAGTGTTACTTCTCCAGCAGTCCATAGAGAAACTGAGAAAACAAAGTAATTACTTCCTGTCTTAAAGGGCAATCCTCTGCAGATTTACCCCAGTCTAAGCCCACTGGAATCAGTGCATTTAGACTGGAGTAACTCTGAATAGGAATACACCATTAGAGGCTCAGAAACCAAAAGACAAGCCAAGTAAAGCCCAGATCATAGCATTATTTTGTTCTCATTATGTTGAGCCCAGTGTCTGTTGGGGTGAAATTAATGTACAGTGGTGTTGGTAGGCCTGTGCTTCTTTAGGCTGAAATTGATACTAGAAAGAGCAGAATAGAAGACAAATACTATTTCATTGGTAAATGTTGTGGTTGGGAAGAAGAGAAGAAAATTTACTTTTTTCCAGTAGTTGGCAACATGGATTGTTTGTTTTCTTTGAGCGTTTGGGCTTTTGTTATTAAACCTGTTGCTTGGAACGGAGTATACTTTTCTGATTCCTCTCCACTTGTGGCACACTAATATGGTGTAGATTACTCATTGGATGCAAGGTCTGCCAGAGACTGCCATGACAATTCTTGTATTAACTGCAAGAGCTGATTACTGCAATTAGATTCCTTTTGCCTCTTTTATGGGAGATGGGGGGAGTGCCATCTGTTTCACCCCGAGACCATCAGTCCTCATTAACTGAGTCATGTCTTATTTAGACTGCTGCACTGGTGTTCTATTGTTCACTGGATAAGGAGTTGCCAGCTATTTTTTTGCATGTATCTTTCTCCCTGCTGAGTTCCGCACAAACTCAGGTGTCAGCTGGCAAGTTAGAACTGGACCTGTTTTCTCACTAATTCTCCAGTAGCCAAGTACAAACCAACTCTTTCAGAGCCTCAAGTGTCAGTTGCTAGTGGCTGGTCCACATGTGTGAAGATTTACAGATATTAGGAAATATATATCTTCCATTCAGAGGGAAAACATGCACATGCCCCCAGCCCATTGTTTTGTTTTCCTTCTGGTCTGCTGAGTTCATCCATTTAGCTCAGCTTCAGGTGAGGAAATCTATATCCTACTAGGAAATCTCACCCCACCCTTGGCTGACATCTTGCTAATGCACTTACCAAGCTGTGACACGCATTGGCCCTGATTCAAAGGGCTGTGTATTGATTTCCTTGCATTCCTGTTATATCAGTAGCAGATTCAAAACCATCTTCCTGTCACATGGGTGGGGGTAGATTAAACCCTACTAAGGATTTAACACACTTACAACTACAGAGTGCCTATTATATGGGTTTTTCTGGCCTCTACTTGTTGCCAGATTTAGCCAAAATGTTAACGAGAAGCCGTAGAAAAGAGCAAAGAGTCCAGTAGCGCCTTACTAGCAAAATTTGTGGGAGGGCATGAGCTTTCAAAAGGTCATACCCTGACACAAATGTTATTAGTCTTTAAGGTGCTACTGGACTCTTGCTCTTTTCTGCTGCTACAGACAGACTAACATGGCTATCCATCTTGATCTATTAACCAGAAGATAAGATTTTACCCAAAACTTTACCTAGAAGATAAGTAATCCTGGAATACTTGATTGTTCAGTGTAGATCTGTTAAAAAAATGTAGACTATCCATTAAAAGAAATTTGACAGGAAGATTTCCTTTCTGAAAGTGAGCTACCAAATCAGAACTTGGGAGAAAAAATTATATAACGGTGATACTCAATTTTATTTATTTGTTTATTCATGGGAATAGCTTTATTGGGGAAAGTGAGGAGGAAGACTGTAGACAGCAAATTCATTTCTTTTCTGGGAAAGAAGCTTAGATGAGGGGGGGGATGTGTGAGAGATTAGTTGGTTCTTTGTGAGATGGATTTTTCAATAGCTAATGGGGAATGTGAGCTTGCGTAAGCTGCCTTCAGGCAGTATTAGAAAGGTGTTGAAATAATCAAGGTTCTTTAGAAAGAAATTAATTAATTGGAGCAAATAGCAAGCCTGTCCTCCTTTGTTCATCTGGGTCATATTCTTCAGGGGCCTTACATAACATTTCATTTAGAAGTAGTATTATATTTCTCTTCCTTTTTGGACTGATGAGGGAGGCAGGTAAGTGGAGGAGATGTCATGCTGATTTGCATACTTTGATTCAGTTCTCAAGCAGTTCAGCAGTACAGTCCTAAGCAGAGTTCCATCCTAGGTTTAGAAGGGCTTAACTATTTAGGATTACACTGCAAAACAATTTGCAACAGTGCCCTTTGGGATGGGCAGGCCCTAAAACAGCCGGGAATATGGCTGCTAAGCTTGCAAGTTAAAGTTCCTTCCACTCAACCCCAGCCGTCACACCTTTTCTGTCCTCTAAGTTGTTTTTCTGAAGTAGGTTTTCCAGCTTGACCCTCAGAGCAACTTCTAGAAGATGCTTTGTACTCTCCTTGGGTACTTTTCATGAAGCCATATTATAAACAAAAGGGGACAAGCAGTGTTCTTTCTCAGCCAGCTCAGCTCTTGCTAGCTACATCAGATGGTTACAATCAGCTTGTAATATAGCAAGCCAAATACCAGCATTTTTTTCTGATTATCACCTCAGAAGGAGAATGACTGAGAATGGTTCTTTGCCCAGGAGTATCATTTCTAAGAGCTGAGAAGCTTAGTGGATTAATCTTCCTTCTGGAACTGTGAATCAAGTTGAAGTGTAGGACAGGATTATTATTAAGACTGAGACTCCCTGTCACTTCACAGATGGAAATTGGTCTTTCTTCATCAAGGCAGCAGAAGGGAGAATCTGTAGCATGTCTGCCTTCGGGGTGGCATCATGAAGTGGCATGGTGGACTTGTCTTGTTCCAGTATACTCTAGGGTCAAAGGTGAATGTATTTCTGTTCTGAACCATTATCCTCTGGCAGATTTTGCCATGTCAGCCCTGATAAGAAAGATTTATTTTTATCTTTATAATGTCTGTTAAAAAAGCCCTTCCCTGGATATTCTGTATTCCATCTAGATTAAGATATGTGCCTGGCATTTATTAAAGGCCTACTGTATTTCTGTTGAGATTTTGTTATGGATAAGGGTTTTTGGTGCTTTGGCCTAGTTCATATAGCACTGATTTAGGGTATCTAATATCACATGGTAACTATATTAATATCAGCACATCCTAAAATAATCCTGGAATCAAAATGGATAGGCCAGTTCAAATGGAGGCATGTTGAGCACCCTCCCCCATGATGCAGTACCCCTTTTCTTCTTCATGATCCACACACATAAGTTCTGTGCCCCCATAAGATGAATTCTGCAACGTTCTAGAACTCTAGCTCGGAGATTAGTGTTCAGATCCTTTCTTCTCAGGAAGAATTTTTTTTCTCTGTGAACATGCCACTCTTTTACATTAGTACTAAAGCATCAAATAAGCATGGTAGAAATTAGGTCTGCCATTGTTTTTGTGGTCTTATGCCTGTGCTTGAATGGCTGCCTCACATATTGAAATGGAGGGGTGAAGCTTCTCCCATCACTTCGTCTCCATGCCAGTGGAAGTTTTACCAACTTATTTTCATGACTTGAATAAATGACTAGGTTGTCTCAATTTAAGATTGCTCAGGCACAAGTATTAGCTTTTTAAGCCTTTCACTTAGTGATTTGGAATGTAGCCACAAGTCATAAAATAGCAAGTGTGTTAGTAATTATATACATAATAATGGCACAGCTTTCCAAACATGCTGGAGCATGAGCAGGAGACAGGACTGGAGGGAGATAGTGGCAAGATTTATAAAGCTCAGCAGATGGAAAATTTAAGACAGTGGAAATTTCTTCATAAATAATGTTGATTGACTACAATGGAAATAGATTCAATGTGAAAATGTCAGTAATAGTTTGTTAATAAAACAACAGCCAGAAGGATGAAAACTGTTCAGAGATGTCTGTAATTATTTTTATTTTATTTTAGCATAAAGGAATGGGATAGTCTACAGAGCTTGGAGTTTTTTTAGGCATATGTTGTAGGCAGAAGGAAATGGATTCTGCTTGTGGTGCTGTTCATCTTGTCAAGAGTATCGGTGGGTCTTCAGCTGGTCCACTGAAACCCACAAGGGTTGCACTCTGACCTATACTGAGTCACAGCAATGGTATCACCGGTATCTACTTTCTTTGGGGGGGGGGGTGTTAAAAGAGAAAAACAAAAAGGTAATGAAGAGCAAAAAGAGAACAGTCACCTTAATTGTTGAGTGAAAAGGGGAATTTTAACAGCTGCAGTTTCTCTTCATTCCTACAAGTGTAGCTGCATTTACCAAAATTCCATCTTCTATGTAACTTTCTAGAAATCAGTGTGTTTTGGACTGTGTAATAAAGTTCAGCTTTCTGAATAGTTTTGAAATATTTTAACCATTTGTGAGTAAACCTTTTGCCTCTTGTTTCAAAAGAAGTGTCTCTCTTCCAAATTTTTCTAGCAGCATAGCTTAGTATATGTCAAATTCTGGATGGCCTTAGGATATTTCAGTGTTTAAAAGTACACTTCTGCATTTTGAGGGAGATCTGTACCAACATCCCATTTTCAGATTACTGGGAGGGGGGGACTAGCATGGACGATATTCATGTATATATGTTGAGAAACAACAAAACGGACCCATGTGAAGGGAGCAGTATTTTACTCTTTCAACCCTGTATTTGAAAACGGTGGATTATTTTTATTCCACTTGGAAAGTAAATTCCATGTGCTGGTCATAGAATTGACACAATGGAGACAGTTACTGCCAGGAAATACAAGGAAGTGTTGGCATTCATTACAGGTAGAAGAACTAAGAGCAAACAAAGAGCTTATCAGGCACTAGGAACCAACATTAAGGCCCATGAACTAACATTGGCCAGTTACTGTCATTTTTGTCACTCATGTGTCCCTGTTGCTTTGGGTCCCGTCCCCTCCTTTTCCACATGTGTTTTGCTCCCTCTGGGACTAGTAGAGATAGCAAAACACATGGGGAGGGGGAACCCTGAAGCAACAGAGACAAACAAGTGACAAAAATGACAGTGCAGAAGTGGCCTTTGGGAGCTGATCAGCAGGAGCCACAGGGCTGGCCATTTTCAGGCTGAAGATACTGATGCTGTGGTATGCTACAAAAAAAATAGCAGCAAAGGGTCAAGTTCCTTTTATTCCCTTGATAAGAAATGTGAGAAACATAATTAAAAGAAATGAAAGATGTAAATATCAGGAATGATTGTCTTCCCCAACACTCAGGGACAGGTAATTATATTGAGATATTGGCCCATGTTTTCCTTAATAAATGGGAGGGAAGAGGGAACTGTACAAGGCTGCTGTTTGTGTCAGGAATTCCATGATTATGTCTAGTTCTCCCTGTAGAGACACCATTGATTTTTATGTGCCTACTTTTCTCTGGATCATTTTCCAGGGTCATATTTAGACAAGGGGTAAGCACTCAGTATATACCAAATAAGCCGGATAAGTACTTGAAAAATACCCTATTGGTATTTTTGGGGTATTTGGCTGGACACAGATTAGACAAAATAGCCATGCCCAAATAAAAGTCGGTATTATTTAGCTTTTATTCGGGGGTAGCTAGAAGGCATTTAAAGAGACCGCAAATCAATATATGCATACATTGTGCAGTGTCACAAAAAGATAAAATCTGTACACAGCTTGACTCCAATTCAGCCACATACAAGTAAAGTAAAGTATGTAGCAAATGCATCACAGTGGCCTGCATTTAACACAGTCTTCCAATGAAGGCCACTCTGTTTCACTAACCTATGCATCTCTTGCAGCACAGAGGGTGTTCCCTCAGCAAAAATGGTACATAAGAACATAAAGAGAAGCCAATGTTGGATCAGGCCAATGGCCCATCCATTCCAACACTCTGTCACACAGTGGCCAAAAACACCAGGTGCCCTCAGAAGGTCCAGCAGTGGGGGCAGGAAGCCCTCCTACTGTTGTCCCCCCAAAAAAACAACAACAAGAATACAGAGCATCACTTGCCCCAGACTGAGAGTTCCTATCTATACTTTGTGGCTAATAGCCACTGATGGACTTCTGCTCCATATGTTTATCTAATTCCCTCTTGAAACCGTCCATGCTTGTAGCCGCCACCACCTCCTGTGGCAGTGAATTCCACGCGTTAATCACTCTTTGGGTGAAGAAGTACTTCCTTTTATCTGTTCTAGTAAAGGATACCCTAACCTAGATCGTCAGGGCTAGCCCAATCTTATCAGTTCTTGGAAGCTAAGCAGGATCGACCCTGGTTAGTATTTGGATGGGAGCCCACCAATGAAGTCTGGGGTTGTTACACAGAGGCAGGCAACAGCAAACCACTTCTGAATGTCTTTTGCCTTGAAAACCCTAAAGGGCCACCATAAGTTGTCTGTGACTTGAAGGCACTTTCCACCACCAAGAAAACAAAGTGTCCTGCCTCCCTGCCGCTGCTATCTCTTGCAGTGTAAATGCTTTGTGGGCTGCATACACTTCCAGATTGTCCTTGAATGCAACTATGCAGGCTACTTTAATCAGTCTGCCACCCCCTGGGTACATAAAGGAACAAACTTTTTTTTTTATTTAATAACTAGTCCAGTCAAATATGTAACACATTGGTTTTAATATGGAGAGAGCTTGTGGATTGTTTGCATTGTAGTACAAACTGAATCACCATTCCCCTGGCTGTAGCAAAGCAAGACAAATTTCTTTGTACTCTTTCTGGAATAGACATGGGAAGCAGCATGTAACATAACAAACCCCACATACAATTGCTAACTCGGTTAATCTCTTTAGTTTGGTTTCCTCCACTAAGCATTAGTTCTTTCAGTCCTCATTGAGAGACTCAGAAAGCACCCCTGGAGCTATGCTATGGGGAACTCACTTTTCCTGACTTCCAGACTACATTTTGTTTTTGTTTTTATTCTTTTCTGCTGTGCACCCCTTACCTCTGCTGTTGCCCCCCCCATACAAACATTATAAAAGGCCTAAAAGTGGGGTATTCTGGGGTATTAAAATAGGATGCCATGCAGAGAATCCCTTTAGGAAGCTGCTTTGGTTCCAGTCCAAGCCTGTATTAGTACTTGGGGGATTTAATTATAATATATTAATATGTAATATGTGGCCATTATATCTGTAGCTATATTGCCATTCTTTAATTATACAGTGAGTGATTATTATGCTTTGCATTTGCAACACTCTCACCTAAAGTTCATAAAAATCCCTGAATGGCTTAATTAAGCTGCACAATATTCTTGCCAAAAAAAAGATGCGTGTGTGTGCGCTCATGCGCATATTTCATTATTATCCCTCTTTGAAATTGCCACTTTCAATATTACAAGAACTTTCTTCTGGAAATCTGTCCCAAAGTGGTATTAATCTCATTCTCTGGGCATTTTTTCTGTGATCTGATCATGGTTTTATCATAAACCCACATTTGCTATATATAATTTAAGCTATTGGATTTAAGCAGATTTAGTCTATTGATGTTAGTGGCCAGTTTCCCCTTGGTAAGGGCCAAAATCTCTATCTATCTTACATATTGTTTATATTTAATAAAACTTGCATTATTGGAAGGATCTACCAATCGAATGGGTGTGCTGGAATTCACAGGCAAGGGAGTCTAATATTGCCTCCGTGGCTTACTGGAAACACTCCCTCCAAGGCAGTGTGGTTCTCTCCAGTTTCTAAAGCATCCTCTTCAGATTGCTGATTCAGAGCTCTCTTAACATACACTCCTCACATAATTTATGATCTGCCCATTGCAAAGTAACTGCATATGGGTAACAGTGCAAATTAGGCTCACTTGTCTGCTGCCTGGGAAAGAGTGAATGAGGATATCCAAGGCAAGATTAATATCCATTCCTTTTTCTCGTCACCTCGACACAGAGAGAAAGATTTGAGCATGGGAAATTGAAAGTTTGTTGCCAAACAGGAAGCTTTGGGCTATGGTTAAGGGAACTGGGGGATTTAAGTACGAAATACTTACACTCACACACCAAGGCAGTTCTTTCCATCATCCTGAATCGGTGGCTGAGAATGGCTTTTGTAAAAGAAGAGAAAGGGGTGGGGGGAAGAGACTGAATGACTGACTGGCTTAGGAAGAGAATGCAGCCCTGAGGAAGAGGCTGAGGATGACAATCCTACAATTCTGAAGAAGCCAGTAGAGAAATGTCTAAACTTGGAAGCAACTTCAAGGTTTATAGATGCATTCACTAAAAGCCCCAAGAGTAGAGACGGGAAGGAGTAGTCGGGGAAAGAGACAGGAGATTCAGTCTGTTTCTTGGCTTGGGAACAGCTTGCCAACACAGATAGCAGCTGTGCATCTGCTCTTAGTATAATTGTGGCAGACAGCAACAGAATGCATACTTCTTATGGCCTTGCACGCACAATATTGGAAAGATCCAATATCTGCTGAGTACACTGGGTGTCATATTAATAGGTCTAGTGCCAGGGCCTCATTACTGGAGAGTTCTGCTCTAATGCCAGTGTGCAGATGGGGTGAGCTCACAACAGGCAAGGCAGTGGATACTGCTGCCCCCTCACCCTGTTGTAGAGTCAGCCACATGAATTCTAGAGGATCACATAAGATGTGTCTGAGGATTATCTGTGAGTGCTGAATGAAAACCAGTGAAGGTGTTACTTTACTGTATATATGGGTGGGGGATTTCTACATATTGTTATATAGCAGTGACCCATCCACCACATAACATTTTATTCTTCTTTACAGAATAGAAAAGGAAGTTTTTTTTTTCAGTATCATTTTTCTTTTCTGGAAGAGTTGTGTTTTTGAACCCCCATAGACTAATTTTCACCTCTCTGTCTTCACTCAATAATTTCAAATTAAAACTTGTAGTTAGGAAGCATATGACTCCCCTGCAGAAGCCTAGGCTAGTGAATTAATCTCTGTTTACTGCAGCTTCAATAAGTTAGTAGGTTGAATCAGTCCGCTAATGGAGCAGTGGTAGAACACGAACTTTACATGCAAGAGGCATTTGGTCACAGTCCTTGTTCTCATCAGTTAAAAGACCCAGGTAAATGCATGTCAGTGCTGCAGCATATAGGATCATACCGTAGAGAAACAAAGGTATAAACAGGCTGGTAAAGTCCCTTTTGAAGTCGTATTTTTCAAAGGCAATCTGTGCACCTTTCCTCATCTGTAGTGTTTCCAGGCTGAATGGCAAATGGTCCTTATTGTTTCTTTCATATTTAGTTCACTGTATTATCACACAATCAAGTAACATCTCACCATACACCATTTTCCTCTGTTATGTTGTCACTCAGAGAAATAACTTCAGATTCACAAAACTACACTTTATTGAGAGCAATTGGCTATGATTGTTTCTCAATTGTCCTGGCCTGAGAAGTTCCATTTCTGTAAGGGCAGTGCTGCATTTTTAAAAGCCTTAAGTTCTTTCCTCTTAAAAGGGATTATCTGTTTGCAATGCAACCTGTCTTTCTTCTCATAGGATTTTTGCTTTATAGGTTTTATGTACATTTAAGTCCATATTAAATTTCTGGAGAACAAACTTCCCAAATGGCTAATAGTTCCAAAGCCTACCTTGATTTAAAAAATGCAGAACAACTAATACTTGGTTTAAAAGGACGTAGATATTTACCACCTAAAATATTGGCATACAGGAGGCTCACAAACAGGTAATGAAGGTGATGCCATCATTTGCTCTTTGTCCCCAGGATCTGCTTTTATTAAGTGGTATAGTACCACTCTAAATAGATGTTCCTTTCAGTTCTTGCGTTAAACACTGTTGATAGTACACCATGAATGTGACCAATCATTTTTCACAGATCTAACCTCGAAACCGTGTCAAGAAGGAGAAGGAATAGCTCGCTTGAAGGATTTGGAGCTTTTGCTTGGAGTTTTGTGTATTCTCAGAAAACTAACTCCCTCCCTCCCATGGCCTGTGTCTCTTGTTATTGTGGCTGTCTCCAGCTTCTTTATACTTTCCTCACCCACCCTCAGGCAGATTCTGATTGTAGAAGAATTTTTTTAGGCGGCAGATTTCTATGCATTAGTGTATTTTCCCAAGCAAGGAAAAATTGCAGAGTAATAATACTGCAGAACAGCTTGGCAGGTTAAGGATTTTGTAACCTACTGATTCACAGTACTCTACCAAATACCTGACAATGACCACAGCCACACGAGCAAGATAATTCGGAGGGGAAGTGAGGCTACTTTACCCCGGAGCAATTTGCCCCACAGTTGCACGATCACACAGGTCTGTGGACCTGCCGGCGCAACTCACCACTGCGTGATCAGACGCAACCGTGGGTGAGTTATTTTTTTGTGTGGGGGGGGTTGGTTTCCGATTTACTTAAACGGGGGATTGATGAATCGCTCCTCCACCCTAAGGGCTTTCGATGATGCGCACACTGAGAAGAGGGGAAAAACAACAGCATGGCGTCGGGATAGCCTGTGATCAGACTATCCCCGACACCACACTTCCGCACTGGAGTGATCACACGGGGAAAGTCCGGCTGTGTGCCACAGCAAACCGTTTGATACCGGAGTTTCCCTAGTAGTTTTTTATTCTGCTTCTCCAGCGGATCAAAATGGTTTGCGACGGCTTGCCAACGGTTGTGGGACGCTTCCCAGATGTGCTGGTGTGATCGTGCCACTTTGATCCGTCGGTGAATCATCCCTCTCATGCTGCTAATGGGTGCGTGTGATTGCGCCCAATGTGTTGCATTCTGAAGCAGCCATACTTCTTTATCCAAGTGGTTCCCTTCACTGTTGCTTACAAAAACTTAACAAACTTGCTCCCCTCACACACACATCACTATAGACATGCCACACAATGTTAATGGGACAAACTAACCCCCTGCAGAGCCTATATCTATATTCTGTAGGGGGGATTCCTCTCAGCCATTGGGGTATGGAGCTGAGGGTAATGATGGTGATTGGAATGGTAATCTTTCCTTATTTGTGTGGTGCTGGTGCATCCCTGGCAAAAGGGTGGGCATTTTTAGGCTGCTGCTGTTGAGGTTGCCAGGAGATTTGAACTGCTGTCTGGGGGAGTCCAGAGTTTCTGGCTGCAGCCATCAGCTGCTACCTTTCTGCCAGCTACACATGTTGAGAGGGAGGAGGCTCTCATCACTTTTTAGCTACCCAGCAGTGTGTTGTGTGATTGGCAGATGCCATGGGGTCATTTGGCAATTGCCATACATTGATTAATATTCCTGTGTAAGGTTATTGTGGGGGTATCATCAATTAGTGGTTCAGGGGTTGGTGAGCTATAGTAGAGTTATGATGACCAGGGATCCTATGGGCATACCTGTCAATGTTCCTATGTTTGCTTTCCTTTCTAGAGCCATTGTTTTGGTTTTGCCCAGGGGTCCTTTTGTAGAAAAAGAGGTGCAAGAGCTCATTAGCATAACTCATTAGCATAACTAATTAGCATATGCCACGTCCCCTGACATCACCAGAAATGTGTCAGAAAGGGAATGTCAGTTTCAGCCCCATTATACCCTGTGGGCCATTGAAATCAATGGCAAAAACTCATAGGGGCTGGAGGAAAGGGGGTTTGAGGGAGAGGCTCCAAACTTGCAGGGTAGCTGCTGGGGTCTCTCCTCAAAATACCCACCAAGTTTCAAGAAGAGTGGACCAAGGAGTCCAATTCTATGGGCCCCCAGACTGGTTGTCCCATCCCCTCCATTGTTCTCTATGGTGGGAAAAAGTGTTACTTTTTTCCTATCATAGAGAACAATGGAGGGAATGGGGGCAACTTGTTTGGAGGCACGTAGAATTGGACCCCCTGGTCCAATCTTCTTGAAACTTGGTGGGTATTTCAAGGAGAGGCCCCAGCAGCTACCCTGCAAGTTTGGAGTCTCTCCCTCAAACCTCCTCCCCTCCAGTTGCTTTTAAAGTTGCCGCCGAATTTCAGCGGCAATTCAGCAGTGGGCTGAATCAGATCAGAGAATCTGATTCGGCTCATGGCTGCCCTAGTGGCCACTCCTGAGCTGGCAGAGCTTCGCTCCGCCTCGCTCCGGCCCCAAAGGACCACTGGTTTTGCCTCTACTGCTCGCTGAGCAGAGGATCATGGGATTATTAATCTATTATGAGTCCTGGCATAGTGGGCATGTGCCATAAAAGCACCACAGAATCCATCTGCTAGTCATCTTTTTATTTTTCTAGTATTGAATAATTTAGTCTTTCCTCACAGGGAAAATGTACCAACTTCCTAAATTGTCCTTGTCGACTTTTCTGTACCATTTCCTCCTCCAGAAGACTTTTTCACCTCTACAGTGTCATTTTTGAGATATGAGGACTACGGCTATGCACATTTATTATTCCAAATGCATTAAACTACATTTTAAAAGCATACTTTTTTAATATCCCAGAAGTTAACCGAAAATAATCCTAAATCGTTCAGAGCTGCCTCTTTTCAGCTGACACTACTTTCAAGAGAAGTCATCAAACACCAGTAATTCTAATATCTTACAATGGCCTACTGGCTTTCAGCCAAGAAGGGTTTTAAGAAATAAACAGGACCTCTTAATGCAGTCATTTTCAGTTTTGCCTAATCTGTGCAAATTGATGACTTAAATCCTTTTATATCTCAAGACCACTTTGGAAATTCACATGGTAGGTCTTTCTAATTTTTGTTATTTCTTTCTTCCCTCTCTGCTTTAGTATGTCACCATTTCTACAAAGCATAATGCTAGTATCTATAGCTTCATTCCAAAGTATAGGCTTCTGTGTTCATGCGTAATGGAGCTTGTACTTTGGGCATCTCCCAAATCTGTTGCAGGTCGGACTAGAATCCACATTCTAACACAGCAGCCCCAGTCCTTTGCACTACAAGCGGTTTTCCTTCTGCTAGTATTTTTTGATGGGCAGATTAGGTTCTGCTTCTCCCTAAGAGTAAGCAATGAGAGCTGATGGAATGTTGGGGAAAGACAGCTGGAAAACAGCAGTTAAGAGAGCAGTTTAGAGTTGGCAGCTAGGGGATGAGAGGGAAAAGAGTGGGTCTGGCTGAACAAGACTATGAATAAGAGCTGCTTAGAGCTGACTGAAAAGAGTCAATTTATAACAAGTTGTGGGAATAGGGAAACAGTTCAAAAGTTCAATTGGAAATGAAACATTGTAACATCTACCTTATTTTCTTCAATGTTATGTTCAAGCTATAAATAAAAGTTAACTTCTTGTTTTGTTTAACCCTGTGGGCTATGTCTCTGAGGAAAAGAAGCACACACACACACCAGTGAAGATCTTGGTCTATATATGTTTGAAGATACAAATAAATGGTGGCAGCATGTGAATGGAACAGTGTATGAGCCCTCAACCCCAATAACTCAGTGAGGTGTTTGAGTGAGGGCCTGTTGATTAATGGGGCTGGGCTATCCTATCTGCTGCTGTTTCTATGAGTGAGAGACAGGACCTGAGGCATGAAATGGTTATGGCTCTCTATAGAGGTTTTAAAGAGAGAAGAAGGGAAGCAACATGTGATGGCCTGACCTGAGAGCCAGTTTGGTATAGTGGTTAAGTGCGCAGACTCTAATCTGGAAGAACTGGGTTTGATTCCCCACTCCTCCACTTGCACCTGCTGGATGACCTTGGGCAAGCCATAGCTCTGTACCAGCTGTTCTCTCAAGGACAGTTGTCTCAGAGCTCTCTCAGCCCCACCTACCTCACAGGGTGTCTATTGTGGAGAGGGGAAGGGAAAGGAGTTTGTAAGCCGCTCCGAGACTCCCTTGGGTAGTGAAGGGCGGGGTATAAATCCAATCTCTTCTCCTCTTGTAGAGGGTGGTAGGCACTCTGTGTGAATGGAGAAGGGGTGTCACACTCTGTTTTACTTAAAGAATGAAACATACCACTATATAGCTGTCTTCAAGGATTCTGGTACAATTGTTATTTCTTAAGTTTACTTCCTCCGCAAATAAATGATATTTTAGCCGATTTTGATTGAGAGTCATCCTTTCAGAATGTTCATATCAGTCATGTTGCTTTCAAATAATGGAGGTATATTTTAACTTTTGCATCCCAACCAAGGAAATATCAGAATTCCAAGCCAGATTGTGTTGCATGGTCACAGTGGACCAGTTTTGGAACCCATGATATGCCTCTTGCTGTATGAGTATGCATACACTTGGTTTTAGAAAGAGAGATGACTGTGAATCTCACATATTACAGAGAACCATAGGGGTTTGAACTCACTATTCCCCTAACCTTTGAACCAGTCCAGGGAAAGGAAGTAAATCATCTTATGTGGTCCAAAAGGTAGGTTGCTGGATGTTTCATAGAATATCCCTGCATATTTCAGTTCAGAAATAATTATACTTAAAAACTAAGTCTACTTAATTATCCTTTGATTATCCTTTTTAAAAATGCAAAATGTTCTACCACACCCAAAAATGTACATTTAGCAATTCATCCTGATACTTACTCCACATACAATTTTAGGCCTGCAATTGATATTCTCTAAGTACTGGAAGAGCTAACTTTTTTCCCTCTGGTGATTCCTCACTTTAGAAAATAAGCTGGTTTCCCTCTTGTTGATACCTAAAGAAAGAGGGTACAGCCCTTTTTTAAAAAAAATTGAGTTGTTCTATTGACATCAATGCAATGTGGGATTTTATCTTATTCTTTTTCATATACTGTCTCGTGGCTCCAGATGGACAGCTGTTAGCTAGGAACCAGACTGGGTCTCCTCTTTCCTTTCTCTGCTGCAGGATAGCAAACCACTTCCAGATAATATCTTTCAGTTGCTGTGACTCATCAGGTAAATCCAAGGCAAAGACTACAGGATGAAAGTCTTTTCTGTGCTATTGCCTATCCTCTGGGCCATCAAGTGAGAGAGAGAGAGAGAGAGAGAGAGAGTGGTGTGTGTGTCTGTAATCCTAGAGTTCCCATATCTTCCATATGTGAAGTTCCTTCACAAGTATTTAGTGTGTGGCTTAGCTTTTATAGAGTAGACATTATAATTGTGTCATTTTGGAATGTCATAAAAAGATGCTTTATGTATTGATAAATTGCAAGGTAGGCAAATAAATCATATTTAACCCTTTACATCATGGCTATTTAAGTAAAGTAATAGAATTTAACCCTGTGCTGTTTACAGTTTTAGTGTTAGTGATGGTAAGTTCACATTAGGTGTTTTCTATTAGAATTACACTTTAATCATCTGAGATATATCTTGACCACTCTGAGAAGAGCTGTTCTGGACTATCTGTCTCTTCAGTCCAGCATCCTGTTTCCCTCAGTGACTAACCTAATGAAGATAGCATTTATATAGCACTTTCATTGTTCAAAGTGATTCACATCCATTATCACAGTAAGCACTACAGCAGCCAAGTAAGGCAAGGCAGTTTATTATTCCCATATTGTTGATGGGGGACTGAGAGGCAGCAGCCTAAAGCCACTTTGTGAGTTTGTGGCTGGGGTGAGATTGAATGGGTACCTTCCTAAATTACAGTTAATTCCCTTAGCCACTGCGTTATGGCAGTTCCCAGATGCCCCCTGGCATCAGCAGCTAGTATTCAGAAATATACAGCCTTAAAAATGGAGGGCACATTTAGCTAGCAGGGCTACTATCTACATAACTGTATACAGTAATCCAAGTGCTTGCTTTCTTTTCTGTTACTGTTCATTTGACCCAGTGGTCTCAAACAGGGGCGTAGAGTTTCCAAATCTCCGGGGGGGGGGGGGCGGGGGCTTTCTCGTGTGCACGCGCACGGGACCATGTCCCCGCCGCTCCTCCCCCCCCGGCCCCGGGAGGCACGAGGGCAGGCCGGGGGTGGGGGGGAAGGAGCGGCGGCGAAGGCCAGCTGGCCGGCTGACTGGCCGCCGGGACGAGGGAGAACGAGCGAGAGAGAGACGCGTGCCTGAGGCGGTCTCCCCGACACCACCCCTTCTCCCTCCGCCGCCTCATGAGGAGTGGCTGCTTAAAAAAAAATCAAATAAAAAAACTCTCCCTCAGAAATCCCCCCTCCCCCCCAGCAGAGGGACTCCGAGGCGGCGCAGCTGCTGTGGCGGCGCCGGTGCTGAGAGGACGACTGGACGGCCCCCGGCGAGCGTGAGTGAGGTGGAAGAGGGACGACGATGACGACGATTTGCCGGCTGGCTAGCTGGCCGCCTCGAGCCCGGTGGTGGTAGCAGCAGCAGCAGCAGCAGAATGAGGAGCAGGAGCAGCAGCGCTGCCACCGGCGAGCACTCCATTTTGCCGGGGGTGGCTGAGCCCCCCCCCGGGAAATTTCGGGGGAGACTCGAGCCCTCGAGCCCCTCCGTAGTTGACGCCCATGGTCTCAAACAACCACTAAGAGTTTATGTTTAAGCAGCTAACAAAGCTACACATATAATGGGATATCCCCAACAAAATATGATGGGGTTTATGAAGTTGTTTTAGAATGTTTCTGTATTTCTACAATGTCAGCCAAAAATCTAGCAACCTGTATGTAACTCACCCATCTACATTACTCAGTAGCCTAGAAGTCTCAGCAGCTGGAGAAGCAAAGGCCTTACTAAGTAAGGGGGAAATCAGGTCTAAGTTTTAAAAATGCAGGGCAGTTTAAAAGTATATGGTCAATGGATTTAATGTGATTAAGGTCACAGTTGCATGTTCTCTTTGAATACGGAATACCAGCGTATCTAACGGTCAAGACTGCAGATGGTAGAATGTTAAGATATGCCAACATAAAGGTGCATCTATATTTAGGATACATTAGAACACAAAAATATATTGGGATTCTAACTGGTAGGGGAATGCCAATTGTGACAGCTGAGCAAACTCTTTTTAACCTTATTGCGGTAACTTTACAATCCAGATTTACAATCCAATCAAATAAATTCAACCAGATGCCTTGGCTCATCAACATTTACTCTCCCCATCAATTCTATTGAAATCCCGAGGCACATTAGCTTATCATTCACCAATTTATCCCAGTTACTCGTATGATTGTCTAATTTAGTAAGACCAAGTAAAGTTAGCTCCGGATCTGATTGCAGGATCTTTAACTTTAAATTAAATGTCCTCCATGCCCTTGCTTTGTAAGAGACTTCACCGACTTCATCTCTTAAAACAACACTGGCCACACATTTTGGGGCCCCCGCTATACTACAAAGAAAGTTAATTAGCAGTCGATCAATATCTGCAGTAACAGCCTCTTTCCATACACCGGCCGCATATAACAAGAGCCCATCTACAAGAGTTAAATATTCTGAGCGCTGAAGGTACATGTTGTCCCCCTGAAGTATAAAAGAATCTAGTGATTGCTTTCCCAATGCGGTTTGCAGCTGTTATTACCGATGTCACGTGAGTTCGCTACAAAAGATCAGCACTGAACAATACCCCCAAGTATCCAAATGCAGCTATGCCCTGGATTTATATGGTATTATTCCACTGGCTTTTTTATATTTAGACACTTTCCCAATAATTCCTAGCATAGAGTTTGCCTTTTTTAAATCACCACTGCATACTGAGTTTGCCTCACAGCCCCAAGATTTCATTCGTGGCTAGTCACCACCTGTTCAGTATGTTCAGAAATTAGGATTTCCCTCCCCAGTGTGTATCATTCTATACTTATTCACACTGAACCTCGCTTATCACATTTCCGGCCTTTCATTCAATTTCGAAGGATCGTTTAGGAGCTCTTTGCAATCTGCTTGGGTTTTGAACACACTGAATAATTCAGTGTCATCTGCTTGTAGGCAACCTCACTGTTCACTTCTATATCCAAATCATTTATGATTAATCTATGTAATAATAAAGAGAACAATTTATTCTGATGCTCCCCTCTACAATACAAGTAAGTGTGCTAATGCGAGACTCAGATTAAAGCAGGAACCTGCTGGTCCCCACCCCCACCCACCAATTACCTATCTGCAACTCTTCTAGACTGATGGATATGCCCTAAAAAATAGTCTACTTATGAAGATGCAGGGTTCTAACATGAGTTAGAAGTTGGAGCACACACAGACGCAGGTTCCTGTTTGGCTTCTGCCTGTCCAGTACATAAGACGGTGAACTGGGTCAGAAAACCAGGCCTTTGAAGAGGTAGAGCCATTCACATGCACCTTTGTTTTTTAACAGTAGTCTAGAAGGCCAGTTTGGTGTAGTGGTTAAGTGTGCGAACTCTAATCTGGAGAACTGGGTTTGATTCTCCACTCCTCCACATGCAGCTGCTGGTGTGACCTTGGGTCAGTCATAAGTACTTTCAGAACTGTTCTCTCAAGGGCAGTTCTCGAGAGAGCTCCCTCCACCCCATCTACCTCACAGGGTGTCTGTTGTGGAGAGAGGAAGGGAAAGGGATTGTAAGCCGCTCCTTTGGGTATTGAAGGGCAGGGTATAAATCTGGTCTTCTTCTTCTAAACTACAGCAATAAGTTTCTCATATATGTACAAGTCTAAATGCACTGGATGCTTATGGATCAAAAAAAAGATATGCACAATTTGAGGCTTTAATTATCCCTTGCCTTAGGCTGTGAACCAATGAAAGAGATGAGCTACCCCATACATTTAGGATGCTAAAAACCATCTCTAAAGCATTTTATGAGCTGCGTCAGTGATGCAGTACATCATAAGATACAGTATAAGACTCCTAGCAATGAGCAACCTAGAACTGTGAAGAGATGACAACATGACCAGAGTTCCATTTCACTCGCTTGCTGACAGCAAATCCTCCAGGGTGCTGATGCCTGAGTAATAAAGAGGAAGGCAAGTTTTACACCTGCATCTCTCTTGCCATGTCCACACTGCCTGGAAAGCAGGGCAGCAGGTGGAGGAACTTAAGTTTGCAAGAGCTTTCATGTTGGCAGGAGGTGGGTGTGAAATATGAAATTTGCCCAATGTCTGCCAGTTATCAGCCTTTAACTGTAGCCAGATAAGAAGCAAAGAGCTTTGTATGTATGTAAATAGGCTTTGTAATTCATTTGGAGCTAAATACATACAGCCGTCCTTAAGATGATTCTTCTCCTCTGTATCAAGAGTACAGAAGGAAAGTGTAATGCTTTCTTTTTCACAGTCAAGAGAGGGAGGGGGATTTGCTACCACTGAAGCAGTGTTGTAGATAACAGCTGATGGCAAGCTATTAATTAGTTGCTTTGAGAGATTTCCAGTTCAGCTGCCTAAAAGCATTACTTTACAAAGCAGGAAGATTTTACAAAGCCCGTTTGTTTGGCGTTTTTGAAGCTGCTTGTTCCTGTTGGTGGTGAACTGATGCAAAACAATTGGAGTCAAAATAGCCTGCATTGTCTGTCCACAATAAATTTCTACATGTATGGTCAGTTTACAAGCCCAGAGATGAGTTCGCTTATCACCTCAAGATGATCTCTTGCTTTTGTGTTTGCCATTGTTCGGAAGGACATATAAATGAGTCAGCTTTTTGTATGGTTTTGCTTAAAACTGTGCTTTTACAAACTGTGTTCTCCAAAGCAGTTCTGCTGCATCAGCAAGATTGTTGAAGAAAGACAGTGGTTTGTGGACCCTGGGGGGAAAGTTTAGTGCAACAGAGGTCTCTTGAGCTCTAATCCTCATATGCAGACTATGCACGATTGGTACTGCGGATTCCCAGACTGAATGGAACATGAAAATACACTGTTCTAAATATGATCGGCCATAGACAAAACTGTGACTGGCTAGTGCTTGCCCTGAATGGAAGAACAAGTTTAGATGAGGCAGCAGTCATGGAAATACTCTTGAAAACAACAGGAGTTGCCAGAACAAGAAAAGTGTTTCCTTTGTGTATTTTTCAGTGAAAACATGCCCTTGTTTTCTGCTTCTAGATCACCACTCAGTTCCAAAGTTTGTGTTAAGCTTCTGCATATTAATATTAACTCTGCATTGTGCTTGCAAAGGTAAGTTTTGTCACAAACAGTCCATGAGTCAGGAAGGAGGTGGTGAGAGAGACATGGGAAAGAGGATGGGACAAGAGAGAAAGAGGCTCACAAGAAGGTAGAGAGAGAGTGTGTGTGCAGGGACTGAGAAACTGAAAAGCTGACGAGAAGGTTGTGATAAAAGCAGAGATGCCATAGCCAAAGAGACAGACAAGACTAAGGGATAGAAAGCAATATCTGATGACATAAGTAGAGAGGCCAGAAGGTGGCAGGAGAGACAGTGGCCAGAAAGACCATATTAGGGGACAGGAAAAGACTACTGAGCCAGAAGTGGGGAGGGAGACTGTCCTGCTGTTTGTGATTGTGTAGCTAGGTAGAAGGTAGAGAACAGGATCCTATACCTTGAACTCTTCCAGCTGCAGGTTTTTAATTTGTGAGTAGGGTACCAATTCAACCCTTCAAACTCTCTGAAGAATGCCTTGAGAGCTTTGCGGGGGGAGCAGAATACTATGTACTACAAGCAAGAGAACAAAAGACTTAATTGTGTGATGCATTTGCCTGTGTCTGAACAATACAAGAGCATTCAGGTGGCATCAGGGATTCTCCTTGGAGGCAAGCAGCAGACTTAATTGAAGTTTATGTACAAACTGAAGTGTTACGTACATTTGGTAGTCTAACCAGGATTTGTGCAACAAGCTGAAGTTTAAACAATCCTCAGTTTATCATTTATGTATTTATTCATTCATTTATTTATTGTTGCCCTTAGATCCTGCCCTCCCCACAAAGCAGGCTCAGGGCGGCTCACATTCATAAAACATATTGCAGAGCACATAAATACACAAATAATGATTTAAAACCCAATAAAAGCATCCTAAAATTCAATACATATAAATAATAATAATAGTGCTGTTGATGTTTCACAAATTTCAGAGATGGCATGCGGTGTTATAAATTTCTCGACCTCACGACATTCTGTGCTCGGGCCGACTATCTGAGCCAGGGTTCAATGGTGGTAATAGTGGGGTGGCTCCTAGTTGAAGGCCTGGTGGAAGAGCTCTGTCTTGCAGGCCTTGCAGAACTGCAATAGATCCCGCAGGGCACTGATCTCCGGGAGCTCATTCCACCAGTATGGAGCCACTCAGCTATGCCGGACCCTGGCCATATAGGGCTTTAAAGGTAAGTACCAGCACCTTGAAGTGAATTTGGTATGTTATTGGCAGCCAGAGCAGTGACCTCAGCACAGGCTGGATGTGCTCCCATCTAGGTAGACCCATCAGCAGCCTGGCCATCATGATGTCTGAACAGAGCCATTGTGCCTTTTTCATTTCCTTTCCCACCAATTATGTGCTAAAATCAATGTGGAGCTTTATATTATCTGTATTTCAGTCTTGACTGCTTATTCTTTCAGGCCTGCACAGTCCTTTTAGTTGCAGGACCCCTGGATGCTGTGTGTTCGGTCTCTAGATTTCAGATTCCCCGGCTCCTTTATTGTTCCATATGTTTAGTACCCTTTCAGTGCCAACATATGGTAAACATTACTCCTTGTTTCTGCCTTTCTGTTTATGCAACTATTTGTGATTCTTATGCAACTATTTGTGATTATAACTCAGTTTTACTATTTACTGTACTGGGTACCAGTGCATTATGAACTGTGATTTTGAAATGATTTTTTAAAAAATCATAGCATTCATCCCCTTTCTTTTCCCTGTGTTCTGACTCACATGTGATCAGTTTTACTTAAAAAATTTCTAGATGAATAAGAACAGAATTGAAAATTATTCAGAGTTACCTCTGAAATGCTCTAATTTGATGGGGGGGGGGGGGTGTTAAAGCCCAGACTTTGTTTGAGGTGCCCTGTCTCATTCTGCTGATTCAGTGGCATTTGTTAATTTCTCCCTGAAGTTTGTAGAGCAGCTGAATCTAATTTCTTGGGATATTATCATGAAGAAATTAAATCAATAATCTTCAGGAGAAGCAACTGATGATCACTGGTGGCAAGCTCTTTTTACATGCATGACATGCCAGCTTTTTTCCATTGGAAGGACAGTTTTGAGCAGTCCCAAGAGAGCTAGAATGGGATCTCCAATGAGACAGATTACTGTCATAAGTCACAGGCTTGCTGCTGCTTTCCCTCCCCAGCTTTTCAGCTCCGCTCTGAATGTGTCACTTGCATGTGACATACATGCATATCTGGTGGAAGGGAATTGCTGTCACTTCATCATAAAATGTGACAAGAAAGGAAAGAGCAGCAAGGTACCTAGTTGGAATAGGTGCATTTTTAATGGCTTTCAGGTGGACGTTTCTGGTGACAGACAAAAGGAAATGAGGAAAACAAGTTAACGCATGGTTTTAAATACACCAGAAGCATCCCTTCCCCTCCTCCCCCCCACCCCGCCGCCACTCTGGAAAAGTGCTTCATGTGCTGAAAGCCTTGTATCTTTCTTGGTTAGTACCAGAAATCTTTTGAAAACCCTACCATTGGCTTCCCCACATCAAAATCTAAAGAATGGTGTTGATCAGGCAGCTTACAGGGTGAAAGAAGCAGCCCTCTCTTGCAGTCTCTTCCAAGCTGTCATCCTTGATTCTCAGCTACCCCCTTTCTTAACAATGCATGGCAGGATGTGTCAAAGAGGAGGCTGTCAAAGGCCATCAATTTATTGTGAGTCTCTTGGGATTTGTTAGTTTTTTTCCCATCCACCCTCAAATGATATAAATAAATCAAAGTGGTGCCTTTTGATTAAATGGAAAGAGAGGTGTTTCTGCTTCTGGTCCCTAAAGACTCAACGAACACACCATTGACAAATAAAATGAGGACAGTGTTTCTGATTATCATCATTATGGTAGGGATCAGGAAGTCCACATCTTTGGAATGCTTTAAGTAGAACAGATGGGTAAAAATGCACTTTCTGCTAGGAATCTGTTGGAAGGTATCCAGTTGCTATTGGATAGCAGAACAGGAATGAAAAAGCATAGCCATTCGATAATGGATGAAAGTGAATT
Organism: Lepidodactylus listeri; assembly: GCA_029233225.1. NCBI lineage: Eukaryota > Metazoa > Chordata > Lepidosauria > Squamata > Gekkonidae > Lepidodactylus > Lepidodactylus listeri. The sequence goes on along the minus strand of JARCFY010000005.1, from coordinate 59,241,170 downwards.
TCTGCCATCCCCAAAAGCTTAATGCTATGAGCTATTATTGTGCTTGCTCCACAGCTCTTGAAAATGAGCTGGCAAGTTAGGTCAGTGCTGACAAGGTCCTCTAGTAGCAGCTTTAGCTTACTGGGCATTTGAAGAAGGGCTTGGGACTGTTGCTAAGGAGCTAAGGACAACCAGTCCCACTTTGTGCAAAACTTTACTCACAGTAAGGGGACAGATAGGGAATTTTCATGGGGAAAGCAGGGCTGCCAAGAGCCACCATGGGCCCCTGACGAAGATTCCACCAGGGCCCCCATATGACCCTGATCCAAACCAAATACTATAACAAAACAAATAACTTGGCTTGCTATTACCATGAATTTATAGTAATGAAAGAATCAGCCTGTGTATCCATCTGTTTTATTTATGTATATCCCACCTTCTTCCCCAGTGGGGACCCAAAGTGACTTACATCGTTCTCCTGTCCTCCATTTTATCCTTACAACAACCTTGTGAGGGAAGTTAGGCTGAGTGTGTGTCTAGCCCAAGGTTACCCAACAAGCTTCCACTGAAGAGTTGGGATTTGAACTTGGATCTCCCAGATCATAGTCCAACACTTTAACCACATGCTGGCAGGTATAACTCATCAGAAGATAAAGCTAGGAAACTCAAATTTGGCCACTACTATTACAACAGGACTGTGCACTGAAATTTGTCAGTGCCAGAAGTTAACTGTAAACATTTCCTCTATATCTTTTGAAAAACTGGGCATTATGTTTTTATAATGTAAAATATTTCTCAAAACATATCAGTACTGCAAATCCTTTATGTCATATCATAAACAAGTATGTAGTATATCTTAATGACAGGAATGCAAAGCACTGACATTTGTGTAGAGAAATAGCTATTTCTTGACACGGCAATGTAATGCTTTTGTCATCATTATTTTAGAATCTAGAATAACTTATCAACATTTACAACATTGTTAACCAAAGTGTAAATAAACAAAATCTAGGTCTCTCAAAAGAAAAAAAAAGTTGAAAGACGGCATATATTCTGCGATCATGCAAAAAAAGTATGCCTAGTTGGATTTTTTCAGGAGGAAGTTTTTAACATAAATATTTAAATGCACCTCTGTCTTTTGGTGGTTTATATACACTGAAGAGCTACATGCCCAATCTTTATCTGAGTAAATATCCGAAAAGTGAGCAGGAAAAAGTAGATAAAGAGCAAACTATTAATAATTATAGCCTGATCAGCCCAGTTTATCCATAGCAGAAACACAATGTAGTCCTAAGAACACTTTGCTGAAAGTAAGGCTTATTGAGTAAAATGGGGTTTTCTTTTGAGCAGACCTTTTAGGATTACTTCTACAAAGAATCAGTCTAGTAGATTTGTTAAAACTGGTATATATCTAAGAGAAGAAGAAGAGATTGGATTTATATCCCGCCCTTCACTACCTGAAGAAGTCTCAGAGCGGCTTACAGTCTCCCTTCTCCTCCCCACAACAGACACCCTGTGCGGTAGGTGGGGCTGAGAGAGCTCTTTCAAGAACTTCTCTTGAGAGAACAGCTCTGAAAGAACTTGTAACTTACCCAAGGTCACACCAGCAGCTATATGTGGAGGAGTAGGGAGTTCCTCTGACACAACAGGAGAGGAGGTGGCAATTTGTACCAGTTCCCCTCTTCTATGGCTGGCCTCTGCTTTGCCCCCATGCTGTTTGAGAGGGACATCTAATTGGGGGGTCTCAGTGGGCTGTAGTGGGAGGGGAAAATGGGGAAGTCCTTTTCCATGACATCTTTGCTACACATGCTGTCTCATTTGTAATAGATTTTGCTGGGAGTAGTAAAAGCTAATGTGGTGTGTTGACTCCAACTTTCTCTGGTGTTGAAAATGTTCACAATATCATAGCCAACTTAGCCACTCCACCTGATGGAACTCTGGCCTACCATGACCAGAGCATTAGCACCATATACTGGGGTCCCCAACATGCTGCCTGTGGGTGACATAGCACCCACCAATATCTTTCCTGATGCCCGCCAAATGTTTTTAGAAAGTGGACAGGGCCAGTTGGGGTTGTTGCCCAGCAGGGCTTTTGCCACTGAAGATCTAATTGGCTGTACAGGGCTTTGCGTTTTTTTAAAGTAGCTGAAGCGTACTGGACTCGGGAGACCAGGAACGGTGAAATCATGAAGCCTTTATTGAGTGATTCAGCATGCCCAGTAGATGGTCAGATCAAGTATGCTTCCAGGGCTCCAGGGCCCTCATTATATGCTGGCCGGAGCCACACCTCCGGCCGCACCCAAAAGACTTGATAGGGGCTTTACATATGTGCATGTTTGTCATAGGTTCCTTGGAGGAGCCTTTGGCCACATTGGCTCCCCAGGGAGAACCTAGGTCCCACATTGGTGGAGGCTTTGAATCCGGACGTCTATTGTTCCAGATTCAAGCTCCCCTCTCTGCCTGACCACGTGCTCTGGCCATGCGGCGGGTGCCATTACCTGGGAGCACATGGCAGGCCAGTTGTTACACAGAACATACTACATTACAGTAGCTGTGCGGGGTTTTGGGTTTTTTAAAAGTAGGTTCAGCTGCAGCTATCACAACAGCACAAGGATCTTCACTGCATGCCTGAAGGTGTCCTGTGAAGGCGTCCTGTTAAGGAGAGCTTCTGCCTGAAATGTTGAAGAGTTACTATTGGAGTTATGCATGAATTCACTGCCTGACATTTTGTGGTGGGCTGTGCCTCTTGGGGAAGCCATTTTGTAGTTGTGCCCACCACCCTGTTTCAGAATTCCAAAGATGCCCACAGGCTCAAAAAGGTTGGGGACCCCTGCCAAAGGCCTTGGTAAGGGATGCTGTTTCTCTCCTTCAATCAAAGTTTACTAACTCAAGGCGAAATCAGATGGTTTAAAGCTAGGAAATGATCCATGGATATTTTACCTGTTGATGAGAAGACAATGAGACCAATGGGGAAACTTACTGTTTTGATGCTGTTCTCCCCTACACTTTGGGTCATCGCAAGGGTTTTTTTTTTTAATCCCATCTGTATGTGAGGTTCCTACATATGGGAGTGAAATACTTCTCCTGCAGAGAGTAACTCCAACTCTGCAGTGTATTTTTGTTCCCACAGGTTTTTTTTACCTCACCATCTATGGTGAGTATCTTAGTTCGTTTATATGAACCAGAGGGAATCCAATGATCAGCCCTATTAACAGACTTTAGCACTAAAATGAGTCAGTGTAGTTGGTATAGTGCTTAGAGCATCAGACTCGCATGATGGAGACCTGGGTTCAAGTTCCCACTCTGTCATGCAGTTCACATGATTACTTTGATGACTTTGGGGTCATTAGATTTTTACTCTGTCAACCTAACCTACCTCAAAGGTTTGTTGTAAAGATAAAATGTGGAGCAGAGAACAGCACAGGCAAATCTGAACTCCTCAGAGAAAGGGCAGAATTAGAATAGTGTTACTTGTTGCCTCAAAGACTGAACTTGCATGACGTAGGTGGGACCGTGTTTTTTACATTGTCTATTGAAGTTATGCTTGCAGATTCTGAACTGTTAAGTAGCCCAAGCATCACATAATTTTTATACATTTTGCTCAGATGTGAAGATAAATGAGTCATTATTAGAATTCTGCACTTCTTGTATGGTAGTATTGGTTTAATTTCTGTTGTTGCACTAGTATTAATAGTTCTTTGGAGCTGCATCAATTACTGAGCTCATTTTAAACACAATGAGGTTCAGCACTGAATGTGATTGCACTCAAACGGACATATTGCTAAAGATAATATACACCATATATTTGCTGAGAACACTGGAAGCCTATTATCTGAGATAATCTAAAAACTGCTTTACCAGCATTTGTAAGACATGGAAATCAGTCAGATAACTTTACTTGTATTTGTGGTTCAGCATCCACCTCCACTGCTAGCAGTATTGGCTATCTTGTTGAGTTTGGCGGTGTGTCTTGAATTCCAGCTGCACTACTTTTCCTTGAATCATATATCTTTGGTTCCATACTAGGTATGATGTTCAGTTTTCAGGAAATCAATACTACATCCTTTGTCTGAGCCAGAATTTTCCTCTTGTTTATCTTGCATACTGTGTTCTAACTAGGCGTATTTCCCATAGGCCCATGCCTTCTTTCTGCTCCCATGACTGACAGCCTAGCAAGCCATCTTGGTGAAACAGTCATACCTGAACTAAATGTGTACCTTTTTCATGGTGATGTGCTGTGTATGTTCAGGCAGCCCTTCTGAGCAGTGGTAGAGCAGATTAGGGCAAAAGGGAATTGCCAAGTGCTATGTACATGCTGCTGTCTGTGAAATTAGAAAATGCAAGAAGTGTTGTGATTAATAGGCAGATTTGAGAACTTTGAAGCAAGGCAGCCTGCAGATTTATCACAGCACTGATACCATTGGCAGTGTTTTAACTCTCAGCTGCAGCTGTGTTGAATTATTCATTATTGCATAAAAACAGTGAGGCTTCAGAGGGCAAAACTGTAGGATCCATTCAGAAGCTGAAATGGAAGACTATGTAATTAAAAATAATTATTAAACTTCATTTATTCAGCCTAGTTGGAGCTTTTTCCCCATATGATCATTATGAAAATGATTGTGTTTAATGTGGTTTTTATCTCTTTCTGTCCATTGGAAGGGGGGATACTGAGTTTAAATTAGGCCTGTTATCCTGTCTGCCTTAGATGGTTTGGAGAACATTTTCGTCTTGCCGCCTTGCTAGTCAGTTGGCTTGTCTGAATAATGACAGTGTTCATGGAATTCGACTCCAGACAACACATACACAAACAGAAAGCATCTGTTTTGTACAAACTTGTCACATCGGTGGTGAACCTCTCAAAGTGTTTAAAATTGGTTAACTTGGATCTGTTAAAATAGTATTTTGGTTTTGAGATATAGGGAGAACAACAAAAACAGACAAAGTTTAGTTTTGTGCTCTTAATAGTGGACAGGAAATCAAACCTCTATTTCTTAATATGCAACTGATTTTAACCATCTAGAGCTCTTTTTTCCTACAGTTTTGCAGTTTGGTGTGTTTGTTTACATTAATCTGAATCAACTGCACAGGCTAATTATACTCTTGCGTATGTCAGAAAACAACTTTTATATATGAAAAAAATTGATCATGCAGCATCATATTTTCTAAATCATAGATTTTGGAAAAAAATCTTCAAGAACCATCTAGTCCAGCTCCCTGAAATGCAGCATTCGGCTTAATTCCATCTATACTGGAATTATTCCATCTATGTATCCAGTGCTCTAGAGTTGTCAAGAGCAACTTGTTGAGCATCCAGTGGATACTGTAGTTCTAGGGAATCCTGCTGTTCCACCTCTGATTCAATAAACAGTGAGACAAAATTAAATTTCTTAGGAGAATGAAAGGCCTTCATATGGAAGTCATAATCTGTAACAATGCATAGAACCTCTTAAATTTCTCAGGAATGTTTCCGCTTGTTGCAAAGCTAAGGAGAGTAAATTGGTTTCCTTGAGTCTGTTTTCGTGCAGAATGGGGAGCGCCCACATTAACCCGATTCAGTCCTCATGAGTTACTTCACAGTACTGGGTTTTCGTTTACTAGGGCTATTAACTGCCTTCCCCCTTATTCAGTCACTCTCAGCAGGGTTTGCATGAATTACCTCTACTAGTGAACTTGATCTGTCACAGAATAATGGCATGTTAGCAGGCACCCTGTTAGAAGGCTGACGTGCTTTCTTGTATGAGTCATAAGGATTGTCTATGCTCCGGCTTATTTCAGTGACCCTATGAACCCAATATAATGTGTATCTCATTACAGTCCTTTTCTTCATATCTCATTCATCATTCTTAAAAAAAAATACTTCAGAAAGAATGAGATCATAGCTGGTGTTTATTTAATAAGTATGTTGCCTCCACCCTTCTGGCTATTTCCATAAAGTGACCTTATCCAAGTTGTTTCTGCCTTCATGTTTTAGGGAAGTCTTATAATAGTCTTCATGATGAGTGAATGCTGGAACTCCAGTCTTTAAATTTCTTCCTGCTTCTTAGACAACAGAAAGCTGTAGGTCAGGGATAGGAAATATGTGGCCTATGGAGTTTCAGTCAACCTTCCCCTCCCTTCTGTATTTATTTATTTATTCATTTTGATAACTTATATTCCACCTCTCTAGAGTCTTGTTGTTTCTTTATGCTGCCTACTCTAAAGTATGGAGGCAAACTTGCATATGAATTTCCCCCTATTTGGGAATGACATGGTTCTTTCTTTCTTTCTCTTTCTTTCTTTCTTTCTTTCTCTCTTTCTCTCTTTCTTTCTTTCTTCCTTCCTTCCTTCCTTCCTTCCTTCCTTCCCTCCCTCCCTCCCTCCCTCCCTCCCTCCTGTCTCTCAGATGGGGGCCCAAAGCAACTTGCACCATTCTTTCCTTCATGTTATCATCACAACAATCCTGTGAGGTAGGTTAGGCTGAGAGTGTGTTACTGGCCCAAGATCACCCTGAAAGCTTCCATGGCAGAGTGGGCATTCAAACCTGGGTTTCACAGATCCTAGTCCGACACTTTAACCACTACACCACACTGGCTGTTTGCTTGATTATATCCTCTACATTGAACAAAGGCAAGGCAGGCAAGAGAGGGAGTCCAAGGTAGTAAGAGTTGCCATACTGCTTCAAAACTGGATGAGTCACCAGGTCAAGCACATAGGTATGTCAGGGTCACTTAACAAGTTGCTGGAACAGTGGAGGACCCTCTAAGGCAAATTGGTTCTGTGCAAGATTGCTTGTAGCTCTTCTAGGCATTGGGGTTTGTAGTTGGAATGGATTGGCTTAATGTATAGTACAGGGATCAAGGTTTCTTGAATCCCTCCTCAAGTCAGAATCCAGAAAATAAGAAATCAAGGTCTCTGCAGGGCAGTAATATTCTCTTTCTTGACTACTGAAGATTTTGCCCAGCATGTAGCATGATGCAAAGCTTTCAGTAAACACTACCCCACACTTTCCATAGTTCAACATAATTTCTATGTTGTTATGTCTTATTTTATTACAGTTGGATGTTTAATAAATAATTTACAATTTAAAATAATTAAGTAGTCACAATCCTAATTAACATCACATGATTCTAGAGGTGCAGCAGGAAGCGTCTTGGCATTGCTAATTCCACAGTCGCAGTGTTCCAGGCTCCCCATAGGCTAACAACACAGCAGTCCCCTCAGAGAGCTCCTGTACTAACTATGAAGATCAGAAAACTTTTTAACCTCTCTCCCCTTACACATACTCCTTTGTATTTGGGTATGTAGCCCATCTAGCTTTTTCGCTCACTTTCATTCACAATACCCTTCCATGCTAAAGCCGCCATCGCACATGGCTTTTGAACCTGCTCCTCCCATGATCCCCTTACTTTGTGGTCGGTGGGGAGCCCTCTTTCCTTTTTCACCAGAAGAAAAGCTGGTTGGATCCTAACCCTCTAACTAGAAAAATAATTTACAAGCGCTTTCTGCTGCAGCTAATTGCTTATAAATCAATTGGTATTGCCCTAACAATTAGTACATTTCACCATGCACAAGAGAAATTAGTTTCTCCATTGTTTATAATAGAAGGCAATCGACATGTACCATGATTTCTTTTGTTTGGGCTTAGATTCTTACCTGTTACCTTTTGCTGTTAAAAATCTAAGATTTATATCGGTAAATAAAAAACAGCTTGAAAATCACCTTTAAAGTCATTAACATAATAGATGGGGCAACCAAATCAATAGCATCTGTCTAACACATGGACTAAGTGATTTTATTTTCTGAGCCTCTTCCAGTGTGAAGTTTAAGCATTTATGGAATAACGTTTAACATATTCCTGTGAGTGCATACATATGGAAAAGTTTCACTGGATTTTGGTCTCTGCCTAACATTTCAGGGACAATTCTGGCAGTCTGCAATTCCATTCTAGATTTGACTCCTGCTCAGAGGTCATCTCCTCTGCATTCTGAAATTTCTTGATAATGGGAAGATGAAGCCTACCAGTAAACAAGAGTTGAGATTGTTGAAAATATATCTGGGTCACAGGTATTGAGGATATTAGTATCCACATCATACAGAGACTACAAGGAGGTTCCCACTAGGATGTGTGAGAGGAATCTCATTTCCCCCTCCTCACACTCACTCCACTTACTCTCATTTTTTCTTCCTGGCAACCCCTACAGTTTCCTTGCTTCCTTAGTTCCCTTCCAAGTGCTGTCAAGCCACAGCTAACTTATGGTGACCCTGTAGGGTTTTCAAGGCAAGAGATGTTCAGAGGTGGTTTGCAATTGCCTGCCTCCACATCATGATTCTGGTATTCCTTGGAGGTCTCTCATTCGAATACTAGCCAGGGTCTACCCTGCTTAGCTTCTGAGATCTGAGGAGATCGGGTTAGCTTAGGCTATCTATTTCTACCTTTAACCACTAAAATCCTGAAAATGCTGGTGTTGAGCATATGAACTTGCAAGTATGATGGCTCAGAGAGTCAAGACAGACCCACATTTCTGGATCAATCCATAAAATGCAAATTGCAGGCTCATTCAGCCTCAGTTTGCTTGGGAGCTATGCAAGAAAGGAAGAAGAGATTTACAATGCCCTCCTAAGAGCCCTTCTAAATCTATGAAAGTAAATGGGCTTTGCTTAGGATTGCACTGTTAATCCTTCAACTTTGATTCAAGTTTGCTGTTCTGCATTATAGACAGACTGAAATATATATTAATCTATGTCTCCTCAGGAATGCATACAGTAGCATATCAAACAAACTCCATTTTAGCTCAGCTAGTAGTTGTAGAATGTTTTTGGTGTATGCGCTACAGTCCGTAGAGTGGTCCCTAGTCTTTGATAAGCTGTCAGTGCAATCCTAAGCATGTATACTCAGAAGTAAGTCCCACTGAATGCAAATAAGAGTGCTTAGAATTGCATCCTTAAACATACATGCAAGAATTTCTTGTTTATACAGTGCATATTATTTTGAAGAATGACAGACAAAGCTAATATATACTTTGCAGAGCACACACTTCGGAAGAGGAGGTTGTCATGTCAAAGTCTCAGTTTCACCCAAGGCTTCTTATAAGAACTGTGGAGATGGTGTCCTTTCCCCTCACCTCTCTGCAATCAGAAAAGTTGTCTGGTATAGTTTACTTGGTCAGCTGTTCTCAGACAGTATTCAGATTTATTTAGAGTTCCTAAGAGTTAAGAGAATAAAAAATCCAAATGATGACTTCACTAAAGAAAAAAAATTGTTGTATGTAACAAGCTAATTTTGTTGTAATTCCCATATTCTTATCCTCTAGCAACCCGTCCACAGATTTAATAATCATGTTACCTTATCTCCCCATCTCCTCATTTCATACTTCCACTCTTTGGGACCCAACAGTATTTATTTTAAGGCACTTGCCAGCGTACCAGCTGTGCAGGTCTGTGCAGTGCTAAAACCTGGCTCTAGTCTAGAGGGCAAGTGACAAAACAGATGGTATCATATTGTTATACCTGTCTAGCAGCCACAGAAGAAAACGAAATTGAAATAAGGCATGCTTATTGATATAATTGGTGGTGGTGGAAAGTGCTGTCAAGTCACAGCTAACAGCAACCCCGTAGGGTTTTCAAGGCAAGGGACTGACAGAGGTCGTTTGCCACTGCCTGCCTCTTCATAGCGACCCTGGACTTTCTTGGTGGTCTCCCGTCCAAATACTAACCAGGGCCGATCCTGCTTAGCTTTTGAGATCTATCAGGCTGGCCTGGAATAATTAGAAAGGACTAAAACAATTGAATATATGCATAACATGTACATTTAAGTCATGAAATGAAAGTATTACATAGCAGATTAATCATACCTGTAAGAAAGCTAGCCGAGGACTGGCAAAACCAACTCTCAGCTGCCATCGACGAGATTGCTCCCCGGCGCCCTCTGCGCCCTCGCTCATGACTCGCCCCATGGTACACACGGGAGCTGAGGGCAATGAAGCGGGAGCTTAGATGGCTAGAGAGACAGTGGTGTTGCGCTCCTGACGAGGCAGCAAGAGCATCTTATAGGATGTTTATGAAATCCTATGAGATGGCAGTCAAAGCTGCAAAAAAAGTTTTCTGTGCAGCCATGATCGCGTCTGCGAGTTCCCGCCTAGCCCAGTTATTTAGAACAATTCAGTCTCTGATGACTCTGCCACAGTGCGAACCGAAAGATAGGGAATTGGATATCGGCTGTGAGGCTTTTGGGAAATACTTCGCAGATAAAGTCCTGCTGCTCCTCCAGGAGCTCCCTGCCACAATTGACACAGTAACGGAATTTGAGGCTCCATGCACATCTTCTGGTCACATTTTGGATTATTTCGATCCACTCAGCCTAGAGGAGGTCGACAAATTACTTTAATCGTCCGCCTGACCACTTGTAGTCTTGATCCATGCCTATCATGGCTAGTCAAGGCTAGCCGGGAGGGGTTATGAGGGGCACTGAGGGAGGTTATCAATGCATCCCTCATGGAGGGGGTGTTCCCCAGTGCCCTAAAGAAGGCTGTAGTACGCCCCCTTTTAAAGGAGACATCACTTGATCCAGCCGAATTAGCCAACTACTGGCCGATATCTAACTTACCCTATCTGGGTAAACTAATCGAGACAGCGGCGGCAGGGCAATTGTAAGGCTTTTTGGATGATGCCTCTGTATTAGACCCCTTCCAGTCTGGCTTCCAACCGGGCCATGGGACAGAGATGTTTCTGGTCACCCTCACAGACAACCTCCTGAGGCATCTGGACTGAGGCGGCATGGCGGTGTTGATGTTGTTGGACCTGTCAGCAGCATTTGACATGGTTGACCTTCAACTACTGGCCCACCACCTCACCGACATTGGGATTCAGGGGTTGGCTTTACAGTGGTTTTCCTCATTTCTCCAAGACCGGGGACAGAGGGTGGCAATTGAGGAGCAACTGTCCTGAAGACAATCGCTAGTATGCAGTGTGCCACAGGGTGCAGTACTCTCCCCAATGCTGTTTAACATCTACATGCGCCCCCTCGCCCAGATTGCCCGGAGGCATAGAGGGGCAGGGACATTCAAATAGGTATCACGCTGACACCACATTACTTTTGGTACAGACCTGGCAGTGAGTCATTGTGTCGCCCTAATGCTCTTGGATTCTCCCAGAAGTCTGTGGTAAAACCATAGAGAATCCTAGACGGTCGCATCAACACTATGACATCACTCTGCTGATCTAGAGTAGGCAGCAAATGCTAGACAATATGCCTCAGGGACTGATGTATGGTAGTGCATGCATAGTGCAGCTACACTTCTAAAAAAGATGATAAAAAATGTTGACCTTCCCATTCGCTGCAAATGTTAATTCCTAACCCCTCAGGAGTTATACATGATAGCAGATTATCTCTGTGGGACACTTTTGGGTCTCATTCAGCTTCACTGTACTGCGCATGTGAGACAAACTGTTTCACAGCAAGTGTTGTTTCTAGTCTGAAGGAAAAAAACTTAGTCCTTTTACTGTTAATGATATACTTATGGACCTCTTAAAAAAAACTGAAGGCTGTTTGTGAACCATTGCTGTTGTTCCAAAGCAAAGGATGTCTGTGAGAGTTTTGATGGCACGTCTGTCATGTGTTAGATTAACATCAACATCTGTGCTGTTTTTCCTCATTTTACGTAAGGCCATTTTATGGAAATCAGACTGAACCTCAACTGAACAGAGATGGGCCTGTACAGGAGGTTAGCAGAGCCTTCAGGTGTAATTGAGAAATGCGCTATTCTAGTTGAGGCAAATGCATGCTTGGTTAATTTCTCTGTGTTCTTGCACATATGACTGCCAATTCCATATTCATATGACTTGATAGCATCAAGGAGGTTATCAAGGTCAGGTGGCAGTGAAGGTACTGCTGAGGGAAAGTCAGAAGGTTTAGTGAGCTGAAACAGAATATTGAAAAGGAGAGCCATGTCCTTGCAGTGACAAGAATAATAAGATGGAGCACACTGTCTTCACTAAAAGCAAAAACATTCAATTTACTAGTTTAATATGTCAGCTTCATTTACTTAATTCCAGACCAATTGTTCTTTGTTGAAACATTGCTGCTGCTGTGGACCTCAAGCTACCGTGAAATCTTGGGGGGGGGGGGGGGGGGGACTATTTTCATGGTTAAGAAGTTTCCAAAAGTGGCCTTAGAACTAGGCGAGAGGAGCCTTCATATAGTGCCACAGGGTTCCAAATGACAGTTTGAATTGGATAGGTCTTTGCCTTATATTCCAGTTCTGGAAATCTAGTCCAATGCATGTCAAAATACAGCCACTTTTAGGGCACAGATCATATCTACTAAATTATTACTTGCATTAGCGTTATCTGGGATTTTTCTGGCACAAAAGCTCCTCAGGAATTTCAGAGTGTAATGTCTCATTGCTAAATAATCTAAAACATTCATCACAGATGTAGGATTAAGGAGCATGGATTTTAGGAAGATTTGAGCCCCACTACATCTCATTTTGCAAATTAAGCACAGCCTATTCCCAGAGGTTTCATTAAACTGCATACCATTTCTGCCATGCAATAATCCATTTCTAATGTTTAAGAAAAGTACAAAGAATGCAGTATACTTCCCCCCAAAAAATTGGCTTATGTTTATCAGTTTTCACAGAGTCTTATCCCCAGCCTGCACACACAATACATAACTGTCACAGGATACTTCAAGCAGTCAGTCAGGATCTGTACCTCATGGGCTCAACCAGAGTATTCCTTGTAGCTGAAGAAGCTCCAACTAGTAGATGATACTTTTCAATTGAGTATGACATGCAATGAGATACGGTGTAATAAAAATAATCTAGATAAATGAGCGCTAACAAAAGAGGTAAGTACTTTTGGCATGGGGCATAATTGTGCAGTTTAATGAAGTTAATTAAGTGAAGGATGTATCCCTAGATGTTACACTTGTACCGTGTCCACCCAGGTACATTGTACCTTGTCACCCAAGTCCACACCTACTGATTTTACACCTACACCTTCATTGTTATGTTTGGGTTTGTACACATTCAAGAAAAAGTTGTGTTGCATCCACAAAGTATACCATACTGGTATGATAGCAGCTTGAGGCATGGACTTTCTAGCAAAAGAACTCTCATTATTTGGTTTGATTTCACTGTTGTACCAGCACATTTTGGAGTCTTCCCTCCTTTGTTTCCTTTATACCTCACTCCCAAATGTAGCTTGCTGGGAAGATACAAAAGATAAAAGGCTTGTGAGTGGGGTCTCAAAGATGACTTGCCTTGCAGCTATAAATTAAACTATAGCTTGAGTGGCTTATCTATTCACCATATCACCTCCCTTACCATCTATGTGCGAGGCCAGCTCTACATGATATAGGATTATGAAGTCAAAAATAAGATTTTCTTTCTTTTCTCTACTGCTTCTGCTTTATGTTTCACTGTTCTCACTTTCTGCGTGGGAGCCTAAGGCAGTTCTAAATCAGGGATGTTTAAGCAGATCAGAGTTCAGGATTATTTCAGTCCTAGGTCACTATGTCAAGTGCTGCTGTTTGCAACAATAGTCTGAAGGATTTAACTTCTTAAAGTGCCCAGTTATCTAGAGAATGAGCATACCGATTCAGTGTGGCTGCTATCACTTAGAGAAGCACTGTCATTGTAATACATATTTCTTGAAAGCTTAACATAGGAAGGCTGAATGGAGCCACTGGTGGAAGTTGAACAAGTAGACTGGTTCTAGCCACACCTTCAAACACACATACTGGAGAATTTGTCAGGAGAGATTTGGGTTCACACTCTCAACTCTAACTACCATCCTCCTCAGTCTTCCTCAAAGTAGAACATTTTGAGAAGGAACTAGATTCATGGAGGATAGATCTATCAGTGACTACTAGCCATGGTGACTAAAGGGAAGTTTAAAGAAGAACAAGGACTTTAAAGAACAGGAAGATTTCCCAGGTATAAGGTTTCAAGAGTCCAAACTCCCTTCATCAGGAAGTTTTGTATCTGACAAAGGGAGCTATGATTCTTGAAGGCTTGTACCCTGGAAATTTTGTTGATCTTTAAAGTGATTCTGGACTCGAATCTTGCTCTTCTACTGTGGAACAACATGGTTACCCACCTAAAACTATCATTATGCAGAGTCAGAAAACGTCTGAATACCACTGGTAGGATACCGTCTACCATCAAAGGAAGGCTTTGGCCTCTATGCCTGTTGGCCCTTTTGAGTAACTGGTTGGCCACTGTTTGGAGCAGTACGCTGGACTAGATGAACTGGACTAGTACGCTGGATTAGATGGTCTGATCCAGCAGGGGACAATTTATGTTCTCACATATTTTCTCTTCAGTCTCCACTGTGTACAACATTTCCCTATACTACACTACTCTGTGGAAAAAACCGTTGTGGCTGCAGTATTAGTGTACTCCTTACAGCCCAGCTGGGGAAAAACAGGGCCAGGCTGGAAGGAGCGCAGGGACTTTGACAGGAGGGCAGGGATCACTCCAATTGGTGGCATTGTCAAAAGGTAGCTGGGAGCAAAGGAAAAGTAGGTAGTAAGGCAGAGGAAGGCACACTGGAGCTGCAGACAGAGTATGGCAGCACCCAGTCAGGAGAGAAAGTGTCTTGGTTGAGTCAGTGAGGCAGAGACAGCAAGGCCACCGGGGACTGTCACCAGGACCTGTGTGGGTGGCTGAGACTCAGTACAATCCAAATTCCAAAGGTCAGGCGAGCCCTCCCACTAGGGGATGAAGCTGGGGAGTTCAGAAGGGGTGAGGAGGAAGAAGGGAGTGAGGACTGCAGGCAGGCAACCACAGGAGAAATGCCTGCCCCCAGAACTCCTGAAGAGGTGCCCATGCTAGGGCAGCAAGGATCAGAGATACCAGTCTCCAAGGCAACCCCAGAGAGTTGAGAAACCACCTGGCCAGTAGGCACTGAGGTGTGAGGGAACAATGTTGAAAGACTACACAGAGACACTTAATTGTGGCAGAGATTTTGGCACTTTGTACCTGGGGAGGCCAAGAGTAACTAACCACCAGCCAACTGTTAGTAGCCTGATCTGAGCCTGCAGGTGGCCACCACAACAGCCTTATTTGGAATCTGTTCAGAGCCTTTTCTTAAGACATTTGTTCTTAAGCAGCTTTGATACAGTTCAGTTATAACTTGTAACTATGGCTTACATTAACTGTAGTTAGTTAAAAAAAACCTAGGATTCAGCTGGCAGTCATCACCCTGGTTTGCCTTGACAAATAATGCTGGTTTCATCAGTTTTGTTTTGGTCTGACATCCTATATTGTAGCATGTTCAAGGGCAGTATTTGTGAGCTAGCCAGGGTTAAATCAAGATGTTTGCATGTGATCATCCTGCAAAACTCATACTTAAGACTAACTGGTAGATAAACCATCTTCAAACCATGGTTTCAGATTCTGGTTTGATGGACCAGTAGTGCAATCCCATTAACCATATTTAGTTTAATTAAACCATAGTTTTGTGTTTTGTCTGAACTGAGCCAATCTAGATCATGGTTCTGTCACTGCAAAGTAGGTATATGACCCCCATTGAATGTACAGCAGAAGATCCCTTGGAAACCAGTATATTTTCAAGTAGAAGCCTGAAGTCAAGGGATTGGCTGGTTAATTCCAATCAATATGTGAAATTCAGCCCCACCCATTCCATTCCCTTTGGCACTTACAGGATTGCCATATCACAGAATTTTCACCTCTGTGCAAATGAGCGCCCTCAAGATCTAGACCTGGTAACCCTATGTCCCTTGAGTCCTTAGACCCCAAACTTTTTTCTTGTTCTCTGTATTTTCAAACTGTTCTCTTGAGGTACCAATACCTTATTTCACCAGCATGTACTCTGTGCCTTTTCATCAGCTATCTTGCCTTTGTGCCTTTTCATCAGCCATCTTGTCTGTGGAGAGTCAGTCTCTTAAAAGCAGTCAGTTCCCAGTCAGCTTTCAAATATTTAGCTTGTCCACAAATGGTTTTTTCTTCTGTAGGCCCTGTGTGATGTTTCAGTCTCAGACAAACAGAAAACTTTCAGAAGTAGGACTGTGAACTTTTTTGTTTCCGAACAGCTTTGTTCCCTAAATGGGTAGAATATTAATGGATATTGTGTTGGCTCAGTCAATAAGTGTCAGAGGGCTCACTGACAGAAGGCTGCAGTCACACATGCCAGTTGAAGCAGAGGGGAAGAGAGGATATTTCCTTTGGAGGAATTTGAAATGCAGATCACTGTGTGATCAGACACAACTGTGGGTGAGTCATTTTTTGTTTTTGTTTTTTGCCATTTGTTTCCCTTGCACTTAAACGAGGAATCAAGGAATCGTACCTCTGCACTGAGGGCCCCCTATGGAGTATGCGATGATGTGCATACTGTGAAGGGGGGAAACATGAGACAGAGTCAGGATGGCATGATCAGACTATCCCAATGGCATGAGAACATGCTTGAGCAATCAGACAAGGGAAATGTCCATCTGTGGCCTGTCGGTAAGCATTGAAACAGACTTTCCCCAGTGTCTTTTAACTCTGCTTCCGTGGCAGAGCAGCATGGGTTGCCGACGACTGCAGGATACTTCCCAGATGTTGCTATCTGATCGTTCCCTTTAGATCCATCAGGCATTCGCACCTATGTTGGCTCTAAAGGAGTGTGTGATTGTAGCCAAAAGTGTAACAGATGTACAGTTGACCAATTGTGGTTGCCTTAGGATTAAATGCTACAGGTGCAGCGGCAAGTGAACTAAAAGACTAAAGAACACTTTTATCTGGGTAGTTGAACCAAGTGGTTGCCCCTTCCCATGTATGCTACTGCCAGCCATTCAAGCATCTCTCTGGTCATGCATTTAACAGCACATTCCTTGCTTACTCAGATAGTAAGTCCCATGGTGTTCAGTAGGGCTTACTCTTTGGTAAGTGTGCACCAGAAAGCAACCATAGTCTTCAGGGGTCCTTTCAGTTTCTTGTGGTCAGGAGTTGTGTAATCCTAAATTTGGGAAACAAGTTTCCTGACTGAAGAAATCTCTTAAAGAAATTGAAAATGGATGCAATTTATTCTTTTCATCTATTTTATTCTTAGTGCAAAACCTCAACTTCCACTTGAATCCCCTCCCCCAATTCTCTTCTGTGGAATGATTGTTGATTGTCAGTCTCTGAATAAATCCACCATTATCAACTGCTTTTCAGTTGCAAGCTGCCTTGAGCCTCTTTGGAAGGAAAAGGTAAGGGTAGAAGAATTTTAATACATTTTAGTAACTAAATTATTTTTAGTTCTACCCAAGTATTCCTTTCAACTGCTACTTTTGATGATTGCTTTAAACTTGAGCTGAACTGGGTGATGCTTCCTCTGTATTGCCCAATTAACAGCTGGTTGCTTCAGTGCAAACCCACTGGTAATTGAAAGCTGTGACTAAAAGCGAACCATAGTTTTATTTTCTGGTAGCCTTTCTTTAATTTTAAAGTTCCAACGACATGTTTTAGAGGCTGCGAATAGAGGCAGTCTTCTTACTGAAGTTTTGTACAGCAACCGGGCAGGACCCCATTGTTAGAAACAAGCCAATATCCATCCAGCTTTAGCATGCTAATCACTTGTAGGAATGGAAAGTTTTTCATTTCACTTGCTCATCATCTAGAGGTGAACCCCGTCAAACCTTATTACTGACTCTATGCAATCTTCTGCCCCATTACCGATAATAATTTATCATGCTAGTAAAGTCACCTATTCATCTCTGGATGCCCTTGTTAGTTTTACATTCAGCAATATAAGAAAAGCCATGTCCACCCAGTCTAGGAGAGAGGATTTTCAGACACACAAGAAAAGCAGTGTAAGCACAGCCTAGGAGAAAGGAATTGTTCAATGACACAAGAGCAGCAAGCTTGATTTTGGAGAATGCTGGCTTTGCTCCCCATCAGAAGCAGAATTCTAGAGAGGGGAGGTGCGGAGCAATACTTTAAAGCCTCCAGTTCAATAAAGACACAGACAAATTGTACAATTTTGTATGCTTCCAGTCTGAAAACACGGTGTGCTTTCTTTCTGAAATGCTGTTCTCCTGCTAAAAATTTTTTAAAACTCATGTGTTATGCATGATATTTCTCTCCCTGAAGGGAGGGGGGTAGAAGAACAAGGCACAGCTGGGTGGCATTGTTCAGTGTGGGACTTCTGATCTTAAGGGAAACCTACATGCACCCTTTTAACAGAAGAGGTCTGGTGGCTTCAGTTTCTAGACACATCCTTTCTCTGCATATTAGATATGGATTTTAAACACCAAAGTTAACAATTAACACAAAGCCAGTCTATTTCTCTTTCCGTCATGTGTCTTCTTGGCCAATACCCAATTCTGCTGCCTCTTGTGCCGCTGTAATAATTGACATAGTTATATTTCAGTGCTTCATAAGGACACACAACATAATCTTTTATTACAAATGATGGTGCTTCACATTGGAATCAGAATCAGGCTTTTAGTTTCAGTCAAGAGCCTAATACCCTAGAAGCCACTCAACAAAAACCACTGTTGAAACTGAGGAGTAATAACAGTAAATGGTATGGTTCAACGCTGAAGTCATTATGACAATCATCACAGGGAATAGGATAAGTTGAATTGGCATCCCAGGTACTCACTGCTCTTCCCATGACAGTTCTTATCATACAGGATCTTCTGTGTTACTCCTGCTCAAGTGCACTGTAAGCACCAGAGTACAAATGGGCCAGCCCCTGACAAAACTAAGCTGTTCTGCACAGGACACTCCTTTTCCTTAAATATAATCACAAGTAGAAAGACAAAGGAAGAGAATAAGAACTTGTCCAGAAAGTGAGTAAATTTATTTTATTTTATTTATTTATTCATTAGGCTTATATGCCGTTCTCCCCAACAAGCGGGCTCAGAGCGGCTCACATATAAATACATTAAGACATTTAAAACAGATAAAATCAAGCATGAAATTCCCAATACAAAAGTTAAAGTGCTCGAAAAAGATGGCATAGTATAATACCCAGCATTCTCTGCTTACAAGTGATGCTGGTACTCACAGTTGTCCAGGTCCTAGGCTGGGATCATGATGATCAAAAGGGGTAAAAGGGGGGGAGGCAAAAGAGGAGGCGGCCCCTATTTATAAGCCTGGCGGAAGAGCTCCGTCTTGCAGTGTCCTAAAGATGTTACCCACATCCCAGTTCAGGTTACAGGACAGTAACTGTTTTGAGTCCAGTGGCACCTTTAAGATCGACAAAGTTTTATTCACTGTATAAGCTTTCGTGTGATACAGTGGACACAAAAGCTAATACCATGAATAAAACTTTGTTGGTCTTAAAGGTGCCACTGGACTCAAATTTTGTTCTACTACCTCAAACCAACAGGGCTACCCCACCTGATTCTGTTTTAATTTTGATTATCACCATCCATTCATCATGCAAAGGATGGTAACAAGGTACAGAATCTTCCTGTGAGATTATTGCTGCTTGACCCAAAGACAGATCAGGCTAGATATACTGTAAGAGCAAAATACACAACATTCAAAGAACCAATCAGAAGAAAAAGTTTGTGGAATGCTCTTATATGGCTCAATGGGAGAGAAACGGTAGTCTGTTTTAATTCAAGAGTAGAGTGATATATAGCAAGGAGGAGCACTCAGTACTATAAAGCATTAGAAATAAAACAATATTTTGAAGCCTACAAAGCTTTGTGGAGATTTGTAGGGAGGGAGTTGTTGCCTAGTACAATTTTTGTCAAGGCCAATATCTAGTTAGAGTGCCCATGATGATGCCACAACCCCATTCCCCATTCCTGCAACACTATTAATGCATGTCCCACCTTGGGGAAGAATCATATTTTCAATTTTATAGAATGAAGTTGTTCTAAAGAAAAAACACTGTTCTGAAATGTTCGTTGGATTTTAAGCAGTTACTATTTGGAACTAGCAAAGCTACCATTATAAACAGAAGATAAGAAGAGAGCCCATATTTTGCACTCTGAGGACCCTAGTAGTACTGCAGAGATGGGCTTTCCCCCCAGCTGCACTAGTGTCCCCATTGCAGACCTTTGTCCCATGGGGTAAATGATGCCAAAGATGACTGGTTTTCCTTTGAATTAAAAACAGAAGGCAGTCAAAACTTTGCTCCATTGTCCAAGCATGGAATGCTATGGGAGTGTCAGTTCAGCAGAGCTCTTTGTGTGTTTAAACCTCTCCATAAATTCGAGGCAACTCACAAGATTACCTAAAATATAATCAGTTAAAAGGCCCCTCCTTTAATGTCCTCTTGTCCTGCCTCTCATGGCAGAATGGCAGTTGCTTGGATGGTGGCTCTCTATCCCTCTTCCCAAGACAAGAAGTCTTTCATGCATAATAAATAAATGTATAGAGGAAAACAAGTGGAAAATACTACATCAAAATTAGTTATTTTCTCAGAAGACCCCTTGAGTAGAAGCCTAGAAAAATTCATCTCCTAGAATCATCCATGAGTTTTCTTCTGTTTCGAATAGTTTATTTTCACTTCAAAACTAGTGATTACAAAGGGTTTTGGTTTTTATTTTAAAAAATCGTTTAAAAATAATGTCAATTTCAGGTCATATTAAAATTTTCTTGTCTTTTCCAAAAGTCTGCCTTTGGCTGGATATCTTGTTATTGTTATTTTGTGCTTCAGCTACAGGGTTTGGGAGATCAAGGCCTGTTTTTGAGGTGGAGGGCCAGTTCACATCCTTTAAAAGTATAAATATTAACTTAAATGGTAGTTGTTTGTTTTTAGGAGTGAAATGTGAGCATTAAGCACTCAACATTCTCAAAAATCTCAGAAAGGACAAAATAGTTAGTGGAGTGCTGCCAGTTCACTCAGGTGTAAAATGGAACATGCTTTGTAAAACTAACATCCATCAGGTGTGATGACTGCTCTCCATGGTATCATGGCAGTCTCATAGTTTCTAATGGTGAGAGAAATAAGATGAATAGAGCTTTCATCTGAATTGGTGTGCCTTAGGCTCTGAAAATTCAGAGCTTTCCCAGTGTGAATCTTTAATAGGTCCCTTCCTGGTATACTTAATTTGTGCCCTTAAGTTAAATCTGAACTAAATAAATTTACTCTTTCATTGTATTTAATATTCTTTTATAAAGAGCTATTCTTTTCTCCTAAAATACGCCACACAAAAAATTTTGTCTAGGAAGGAGAACGTTGTCTGTTTTCTTTATATCTATATCTTATGATAACTGGTGTAGCGTTTAGACAGCATATCAGAGTGGTAAGACCCAAGTTGAAATTCTCATTCAGCTCTGAACTCTTTGGTTGATTTTGAGCAACCAATCACTGCCTG
Organism: Lepidodactylus listeri; assembly: GCA_029233225.1. NCBI lineage: Eukaryota > Metazoa > Chordata > Lepidosauria > Squamata > Gekkonidae > Lepidodactylus > Lepidodactylus listeri. The sequence continues at coordinate 59,219,941 of JARCFY010000005.1, read as the reverse complement.
TCAGCCTAATCTACCTCACAAAATTGTTGTGAAGATAAAATGTCTGCTATCCTGTGCTTCTGAGAAGAAGAGCAAGAGAAAAATGTAGCAAGCTTCATGGTCAGCGGTCTATCATGAAGGCGGCAAAAAGGGCCTACCCAAAGACATGGTCATGCTTGGAGAACAAGAAAATATTACTCTGTCAAATAAAAAAGAAGGGAAAGAATCCAGAAAATGGCTGGAAGTGGACTGTGCATGCCCATCCAAGTTGGGGGACTTAAACTGCTCAAGCCCCTAAGAGTTTATATTAATTTGTAGGAAAGATTTGTGTGGGGAGTAGGGTTGCCAAGTCCGGGTTGGAAAATACCTGGGGACTTTGAGGGTGGAGCCAGAAGATAGTGGGGTTTTGGAAGGGGAAGGTCCTCAGCATGGTCCAATGCCATTGAGTCCACCCTTCAAAGCAGCCAGTTTCTCCAGGGGAGCTGATCTCTTTCAGCTGGAAGTCAGTTGTAAAAGCAGGAGATCCCCAAGCCCCATCTGGAGGCTGGCAACCCTAGTGGGGAGGGGGATGTTTCCCATTTCTTCATCCCTTTCCCCTATCCCATGTGTTTTCATTTGCTCCCAGTTGTGTATGAATATTTGTATTTTCCTGGTTGTGTGGGACATGATGTTAAAGTTCCTGACAGAGTTTTGCATGTCTCAAAAATGGTTCACAAGTTGAACAACAGCCACTTTTCTCCTCTAGTAGGATATATTCTCATATAGCAGCTGTAGATCAGAGACCACATAGTAAAAATTTCTTGAATAAGTAACTCTTATGCACAGATTTTGTCCTTGGCTTTAGGTTTTAGGAAGAAAGTTGGCTTTTTATACTTGAAAACCTTTTAATACTTTAAAACAAAATAAATCATACCATTCCAGTGGTTCACTCACAGAAAACATGACCTTCTGAGGCCATTTCTACTGCAGTCGACTTCATTTGGATAGAACCAGAAGGCTCGGTCATGTTTTTATGATAAACAGTGCGAGTGCTTCTTATGCCAGATTGCTGTTCCATTAATGCAAGCCGACACTGTGTGCTTGTCTTGGAGTGAATAGTCACCATCTGAGTAAACGTGTGCTGACAGTGAGGAACCATTCTTTTGTCTAAAGTTAAAAGTACAGGAGCCCAATTTGTCCCTTTTAGCTAATCTAATGCAGGATAATAGCACTGCAGGGATACCTTGTCTCTTTGTTCCAGGACATGGATGAGAAAGAATGACCTGTTGTTTTCTTACTCAAAATGACATTCCTTTGAGTCAGTTGAAGGAGAGCGGAGTTGTAATGATAGTAGGGACACAAGAGATCTGTGAGGGGTGTACCGAATATAGCCATTGTGGGGAGCATCAGCAGAGAACTGAAACTGATACAGCAGCCATTTTGAGTTCATCAGTAGCAAGAGTTGCACAGGGATATTGTAAAGTGTGTGTGTATTCCGCTCATCAGACTTTGAAGCAGCAAATATTACAGGGGTGGGTGCAGAACTTGATAAAGCTCACATCGGTCATTGTAGCCTAGGAGAGAGCACTGTCTTATGAATATTTAGGGAACACCATCAACAAATGGCTTTCTTTCTGCAAAGTATATTAGTCTGTATGCTTGTCACCTTTGTAACTATAGTAGCCCACTGACATTGGGACTGCAGCCAGACTGACCCATGTTTCCCTGGGGCCAACCCTGAGGAGGACTAAAGTACCTGGCCAACTGGGTGTGTGTGACTTATGGCACAGGAGAGTCCACACCAGCAAGCTGAAAAAGCAGCACTAAGTGCACTAGCTGAAAGACACCTGGTTGTGTGTAAATCAAGTGGATTGTCTCAACCTTGCTGAGTAGGATTTGGATCCCAGTCTGCTCAGTTGAGTAGTGGCTCCTGAGAGATCGAAGGGAAGGAGTAAGCAGTGTGGGAGGACAGTGTTTTAAGAGGAGCGAGATGACTTTAAGGGAAAGAGACATGAGCAAGTATTGGGGCAAGCAAGGAATGAATGAGTAGAAGGAAGAGAGATTGCTGGCAGACAATTAGGGAGAAAAACAGACAATTAGGGAGAAAAACAAAGAAAGCACAGGACTAGCCTGGAAAAGCCTTGAGAGAAAGGAGCAGGAAAAAGAACAATAACAGAGGACAGGGAGGCTCTTTGAAGGAAACCAAGTCCAGGTGACATGAACCACAGAGCTGTTGTATTGGGACTGACTAGTCTGCAAGAGATGAACCAGCCTTTTTGGATCTGGTGTTGTCCATGGATGCCCCTCCCTGTAGATGGGTTCCTAGTAGCACACAAATCATCTGCTCTGAGTCTCTATGAGACAAGTGGACTTATAAATAGAGTAAATAAAATATATTTGTAAACAACCCCCAAACAAGAAATATTAATATGATGTAGATATTAGATATTTAGATATTAGTATTTAGGGGGATGGGGTCACAGTGGCTCAGAGGTTAAGACGCTGAGCTGCAGACCAGAAGTTCTGTAGTTTGGCAGTTCAAGACCCAAGTGCCATGTGACAGAGTGAGCTCCCGTCTTTGGCCCCAGCTTCTGCCAACCTAGCAGCTCGAAAGCAAGAAATTGCAAGTAGATAAATAGGTACCACTTCGGTGGGAAGGTAACAGCGTTCCGTGCGCCTCAGCATCTAGTCATGCCAGCCACGGAAAAGTCTTTGGACAGCACTGGCTCTTCGGCTTGGAAACAGAGATGAGCACCACCCCCTAGAGTCGGATTCAACTGGCTTTTGAGCAAGGAAAACCTTTACCTTTTATTTAGGGGGATTGCCCAATCTGTCTGCATACCCGTTGTATGTACTTGGTTATATATTTTATATTATTATAATCTTCCTGTGTGTAACTCTGCCATATGATAAGTATATAATAATAATAGAATAAATAAATACATATGCAGTGTAAACATATCGGGGTATCAACTCAACTGCTGCCTTACATGATTCTTATGCCGCCATACTTTTGCTCAGAATTCTTATGCGTTCACTTTCCTCTTGAAGTAGTCCTTCCCTGGGCTTGTAACCTGTAGTTTTCAGGGAAGGGATTGTGTGGTGGAGCACATGCAAAAGGGACCAGATTTGATTCCTGGCATTTCCAGTTGAAAGATCTCGGGAGGCAAATGTTATAAAATACTTTTCTATACCCAATACCTCAGTGAGCGACGCCCAGTCAGAGGAGACAATACAGGGCAGGATGATCTGGTTGGGGTTAAGGGGAGCTCCCAATGTCTTCTGGGTTGAAAGAGGAAGCGTCTTGTATTCTTTAAGTTTCCCTGGTCTTTACATCCTGTCATGTGTGTTTTTTCTTTATTCCCTTTGTTCAGTGGTCAGTTCTGCTTCTTAAAGACCCCAGTGGATGGAGGCAGTGTGATTAAAATACACTTGTGGCTCAAGAGGCTGACCTATATAGAACTGTCTCCTGAAGACATTTGTATTATCTTTCTTGCTTACTAAATATAATAAGCAAAGCAATAAAATAGAAGCAGATCTTTCATGTTTAAAAGACCTTTCTCTTCTAAACTTATGCAGTATTTGGAGCAATCAAGTATGAAAAGACAAGGAGGTACATTTGATTCTCACATCTTTCAACACAAAAAGAAAACCTGAAGCAAAAAACCATTGGTGCCACAGACATTGTTGGTCGGCTTCCTAAAAAAAAATCCTGCATAAGCTGTTTATATCTGACCAGTCTTGGCTACTGTATCCCAGGCCACCACCATCGCCGTTACCACTTATCAGAATTTAATGTATAGATTTATTCACACACTGACTGCTAAGATACTTCAGTAGCATACTTGGAAGGCTAGTATCTTTTCAGAAGTAGGGCCAGTGATAGGGTTGCCAAGTCTGGGTTGGAAAATACCTGGGGACTTTGGGGGTGGAGCCAGGAGAAGGTGGGGTTTGGGGAGGGGAGGGGCCTCAGCATGGTACAATGCTATAGAGTCCACCCTCCAAAGCAGCCATTTTCTCCAGGGGAGCTGATCTCTGTCAGCTGGAGATCAGTTGTAAAAGGGGGAGATCCCCAGGCCCCACCTGGAGGCTAGCAGTCCTAGCCAGTGAAGACAAGTACCTCCAAATATACACAGACACACTGAAAGATAATTTAGTATGCAAGCCATCAATAAACAGTCATTTGTTGAATATTTAGTCAAGCCCTTTCAATCAAGCAGGAGAGCCAGTCCCTTGACTTCATTGAAATGAAATTAACAAAGGAGTGAAGGAACTTGAATGTTTAGCTCTTGGTTTTAGTATCCCACTGTGCATATTAGGAGAATTCTCAATTAACAAATGTTTATCCTTCCCTGGGAGAGTGTTGTCATGCATACTCCATCTTACTGTTATCTCATGAACCTCATCCTGGATATAGTCTTATAGCAGGACAGTTCTAAGGACCCCCCCCCCTTCCAAATAAAGCCTTAAGAACAGCAGTGAAAGTTGGCTGTTTTCTCATTTAATTTATTTTTTATTAGACCCAGAATCAAGTGAAAGGCTCTGTGTGAAGGTAGAGGTTAAACATATACAATTTTGGGACACAGTATTTAGCTAATAGTGCTTACCTATCTAGGCCCTCCTCAGCTTGAGGCCTACAACCTGACCACTCAGATATGATATATAATGCTCACATCCTAGAGACGTGTTCACAACAGCTTGCTTATCCAGAGCAACTGATGACATCCATACCACATCCTGAATACAATAAATATGTAATGGTCTGCTTCTAGGATGATTGCAGGAAAGTGAGTTGTTTGTTCAGGAGAAGCTTCTTTTATGCACAAAGTTCTTCAAGATGTCTGAACCGATATCTTAAATATTGTCCCTCCTCTGGGTGTTGCTATACTAGGAAAAAGCTGAAATCCTTCAGAAATGTATTCATAGGATGGAAAGTAGAAAGAAAGGTGGCATATCCTCTCTGCACTCTGTTCTGTCCTAGGAAGAATGGCAGCTTTCTTTTTATGCTGCTGCCTTCCTCATTAGAGAAATCAGCCAATAGCAAATGATTGCATCTCCAGCATATTGCTTCCTAGAACTAGTGGCTGCAGAACTTCCCTGTCAGTGGATCAGCAGTCATGGGGAAGTTGTGGCCTGCCTTTGAAGAAGGACTGAAGTTCTCTTCACCGACATCTCACTTTCCCCACCCACAGATCCAGATCCATTTACAGGAAAACAGTGAAGCCTTGTGTGCCAGCATAGGCTGGACCCTGCTTCATTAGTGGGTCAACTTCACTTTAAATTCCCATGCTGCTGTTTGCATGTGCAAAAAGTAGGAGAGGGATTTACTGGAACAAGAAGCAATCTGAAGGTTGCTTGCCCCTCTTGGCTGGTGTACAGACATCCTGGGATACCTGCTAGACTGCACCTTGCTGTCACTTCTAATGTCACACTCTAGCTGAACTCTGAACACAGATTCACAGACTAGCCTGAGAACCAGCTCTGTCATGGGAATAGAGCAGAAGATACAGTGTTACTGAGGTTTCGAACACAACTTCCTGACAGCAAAGGATCCACTCATTACCCTACCAATGTCTTCTTGTAGTGTCAGGGCTCCAGTAGGCAAGCCTGACAAGCTCATTTTTTCCGAAGGCCTGAGAAGTTTTCTCAGGGGACTTGCCTAGCATTTTATTTATACTTTGCTACCCTTGCTCTAAGGAGCTCAAAGGAGCATATGTTGAGTTGTAAAGAAATTTCTCATCCAAGGAAAGGTTCAGCTTAGTCTGGTTTAGTTTAAGAGATGGATCTCTAGCTTTAGAAATAGCATGTGGCTAAGAGGTGACTTTGAAACCTACAAAGCCTGCAGATAGGAAACTCTAGAAACCAACTATTATTTATTACAGCTGTCAACTGATTAAGAAATAGGATATCAGCACAAGCACTATTTCTAGCATGTGTAACAAGGACAGTCTCTTGACGAAGGCCCAATTTACACCTCCCCTCTAAAGTAGTTTGACTGCTGTCTTTTCCCAAGCTCATTTCACGCTGGTTTCAAATTTCACTCCAGGGGGTCTGAAGAGTACTAAGCAACAGCATTTGTTTAAAGCAGTATAATGCTAGCTTGACCACAGGAGGGCAATTAACGAATGTAAACAGTAATTTATAAACTAGAACAAGTATGGTATGAAACTAGAAACAGGTATAGACAGGTTTTTTTTGAAACTAGAATAATTCTAGCGGGAAAGTCAGATGTAAATCTGACCGAAATACTGCAAGCAGATCTTTGCTGTCCAGCTCAAGAAGCACACACTGATTTTTCACAACAGCACCATCCCTCAGCACTGATTATTTTTTTACAAAGGACAATGCCACTTAGAATTCAGTTAAAGCTTACCTTTACAGTCTGCAGTGTGTGAATGAATCAGTCAGTTCCTTGTGCCCTACAATATATTGATCAAAGCTAAAAGCCAACTTCAGAGTACAAAGCAGAATCATACTAACTAGCCATTGGACTGAAGCCATTCAAGGAAAGAAATACCTTGAGAACAACAGAGTTTGCAAAGCCTACATCATTTGCATCCAGCTGGACTGTTTCTGATTGCTTTTAATTGCTGATATGCATACGCAAAAGTGGATTTCTGTTTGGGATCAACTCCATTTGTCCCATGCTTCCTCCTTCCTAATATGAAAAAATAACGAACCCATTCCCAAAGCAAAAAAACCCTCTGCTTAATGTTTCCACTGCATTTTCTCTCCGAAACATTGTTTGCTGCCCCTGGAGGCTAATTATCACCTAAGAGATGTTAACAGCCAAATCATTGAAACTTCCAAAAGGTTTAGATCAAACGCAAGCAAGATGTAGTTTGTACTATACTGCCACATATTCCAGGAACAGCTGGTCTCCGGAGGTAGCAAGTGTGGACTGCGTTAATGAATTTGAGTATGTTTCTGGTAGATCTTTTAATTGTAAATGTAATTGCAGCTGGTAGTTGTTTTAATTTCTAAATCTAGAGTATATGTTTGAATTTTCTGTTTAATTTGGTGCTGCTAAAACGTTTTCCTCTGAGGATCTTGTTATCATGAGCTTTTGGCTTGCTCTGTATCATGAATGACTATAAAATGAATATAGTTTCTTTACTAACATCTCTCATCCCTCATTTTTCTCATTTACTAATCTAGGGATATATATATATATTCAAAATATATATATTGAACATATATTGTGCTCATCTTGGCACTAGTGGGTAGGTATTTAGCCATCTTCTGCTCAGCTCAGATTCATGCACTTTTTAAAATGCTAGTGTTTACACTTGCTGAATTGGAAGAGGCATGGCGCACACAACAACTTTCCCTTCATCTGAAACTACAATCAAAGGGAGTTCCAGCTCCAAATCCCACCATTAAATTATCACATGGCACTTTCGCTGTTGAATTAAAGTAGCAATAAGAATTATTATTTTAATCAAAAGGATCCATTACACCAAAGGACTTATAGGTTTGTCATAAGGAATGTCTAAATAATAATGTCATCATTATTACTGTATTATAATGACGGTGACATTTGCATTCCATGAGTTGTTTGAAATATGGTGTTGGAGGAGAGTTTTACAGATACCAAGCATTGCCAAAGAGACAAATAGAAGCAAATCAAGCCTGAATTCTCCCTGGAAGTTAAAACAACTAACCTGAGGCTATTTGGTCACTTCAAGACAAGACAAGACTTACTGGAAAGGCAATAATACTAGGAAAAGTTGGAAGGCAGTAGAAAAAGAGGAACATGAGATTGATTAACTCAGTAAAGGAAGCCACAGCCCTTGGTTTTCAAGACCTGAGCAAGGCTGTTAATGATACGAAGATACATAAGTCAGAAGCTGCTTGACAGTACATACACACACACACACTTCCTCCAAGGAGTTCAGAGACTGGAGTTTACCTCATTTTGGGTTCACCGTAATCCTGTAAAATAGGCTAGGTTGAAATCGAGAGAGTGGCACGCAGTGTCACACACTGAGCTTCAGCGCTAAGCAGGGATTAGAACCTACACCTTGTCAATCTGTCATTCTCTCCATTACACCAAACTGGCTTTTGGAGATGCAGTGTGGCATAGACTGTTGATACTTGTTTGGTGTTGGAATAACTGATCTTGCCACATAAAAGAAGAAGATCTGAACAGCTTTCCAGAGGCTTTAGAATATAAGAAGTGCCTGTTGGATTGGACCCATGATCCATCTAGTCCAACATCTTTTCTCACATAGTGACCAATCAGCTTCTGACTCTGGAAGTGGAGGTTTCCTTTAGACATTGTGGATCGTAGCCATTGATGGACCTACCCTCCATGAATCTGGCTAATCCGTTTTTCAAGCCATCTGTTCTATTGGCCATCACTACATCCATTGGCAGTGAATCCCACAATTTAATTACTTGATGTCCCTCAATTTAATTACTTGATGTCCCTCCTGAAAGGGCTATAAAAGGATGGTGAAGCAGGACTTTCCTTTGCAGAACTCATTTTTGCTCCGCTGGTTAATTAGTATTTCCATCTTTAATAATAGTTTTTACTAATTGACCTGTTATAGACATTTGACTAACCAGCCTGTAATTTCCTGGATCCTCTCTAAGACTCCCCCTTTTAAAAATTAATGTCAACCTTTGCAACTTTTCCAGTCATCTGGTAAAGAGGCTGATCTTAGTTGCATATACTGAAGTTATATATACCCCAGTTAGAAGATCAACAGTTTCACGTTTGAGTCCTTAGAACCCTCAAGTATATGCCATCTGAATCTCGAGCTGTTTATTTTTAATTTGTCTATTGACCCTAAAATTTCATCTCTATTTCATCTGTTTGACTCGATTCTTCAGACACTTTTCTCCAAAAACAGCATCTCTGGTGTGGGTATCTGCCACCCATTTTCCATGGGGAAAACAGATGCAAAGATTGTATTCAGTTTCTCTGCGACCTTCCTGCCTTCCTTAAGAAATTCTTTTACTCCTTTGTCATCCAGGGCCCAGGCATATCCCTGGCCAACTTCCTGCTCCTGATACATTTTAAGAAACGCTTATTGGTTTGTCTTAATGTTTTTAGTAACTCCATAACTCTATAGAATTAACTTAAGATCAGTATTTCTTATCTGTAATTTTACCATCAGTAGCCAGAAAACCACTTTTATGATTGCAACCATTAACCATGAGCTATTGTTCTTTCATAGCATTTGCCTCCACATGGAGGTTTTTAAATTGTTCTCATGGAGAAAAAATGCATGTTATAAGATTGGTCATGCACATGGGGGTTTTTTTCAGTAAAGATCTATATGCAGGCTCTAGAAGAAATCTTGTGCTTTCTCATGCTTGTTTCTTGGGCAGGTTGGAAGCATGTGGATGATCAGCTACAAACTTAATTTTTAACCATCATTATTATTCTGCGTAGAATCATCATCTGTCTGAAGAATCCACTCCACCCCATATGTGAGCTGTGATATTATATGCCCTGGCCCCAAGCCTCTCTCCTTATTTCATGTTTTCAGGTATATAAGAGATTAACGTTTACATAGAGTGTAATGAATCTATGAAAGTTATAGTACCAGGCCCATACCCAGGATTTGTTGTTGTTGTTGTTGTTGTTGTTGTTGGGAGGCATTTAAATTCCTTTGGGGGCAGTTAATTCAATCAATTAACTGTTGGGGGCAGTTAATTCAATTAATTTTTCTCATTGGCTCTAATCTGGCTGATCACAATGTGCATCCTACCTTTGCATCCTGGCTACTTTTTTTGCACCACCCTCCCTCCCTCCCATCCACCCTCTGACTGGGATATAAAGACTGGCAGTTCTCCATTCCACCTGGTACCTGACAAAGGGAGCTTTGACTCTTGAGAGCTCATACCCGGGAAACCTTGCTGGTCTCAAAGGCGGTGCTGGACTACATCTCCTTTGTGTCCAGCCTCAGTTCCAACCTGGAACTTCCAAGTGCTGTATTGAACTTTTAAAACTTCCTAGGGCTCGGGAAGCTTGCTTGCCACCCCCAACTCTTTCTGGCAACGTGATAGGTCATGTTTTTCTGATGCAGAACCCTCCTGGCTGACACAGGGGGCATTTGATTGCAATCCTCTTTTGTGATTACAGCTAGCCCATAGGGCTATTGATGCTTCCCTACACAGTGTGTCTTGTGTTTTTATGCAACGAGGAAGATCAGCTGAGAAGATGAAGCAGCACTCTAAACATTCTGCATCAAGTCATGGTTGGCATGGATGAGGGAGCAGTGGAGTCTCTGTGTTGCCCGCAAACGCCCCCCCCCCCCCCCGCTGTGGAGGCAAAGCACAACCTTGCCTGGCTTTCTTTTCCTCCACAGGCTCTTGACCCCTTTCCCACAGCGCTGAGGGCTGGAGGAGTCAGCGCCTGGCTACTCTCAGGGGATTGCTGGATGCCTGCCTCCCTTTGCCATGTAGCTGCTGGCTGACTACACTCCGAGTCCTTCCTCCTCTCTCTCTTCTTCCTCCTTCCAGAAGGAGCTCTGCCACAGTCGAGCAGCTGCAGGCTGCACCAGCTAATCAGAGGACAAGGAGGTTGACAGCGCGGTGGCTAGGCTACCCAGCCAAAATTCATAATTAAAGGGGGCGATTAAAAGCACAGCAAAATCAATAGTGGGTGCTGCCTTCAGCACCCTCTCCCTGCTGGCTATGGCCCTGCATGATACTTTGCAATGAAATACATACTTCACCAGCTGTCTTTTGCATAGGGTTGCCAGTTCTCTTCATACCTCCCCATGCTCAGCACAATTACATCACTGCTAGGGTTGTCGCACAGCGATGCTCTAGCATTCAGGGCAAAAACTCCATGGTAACCATAGAGTTTCCCTCGAATGCTAGGGCATCCCTGCATGGTAGCCCCAGCATGATGACGTCACTACAGGTGACATCACTGCAACAGCGGCATCCACACAGGATGCTGCTGTTCAGGGGTGGAGCTTCTCCCACTGGCCAGCTGGGCAGCGGCAGATCCCCTAAATCAGGGGATCCCCCAGCCCCACCCCTGAACAACCCTACTTTTGCATATTGGAGAGACCCAGCCATGTGCTTTGTTTGTCACGGCACCCAGCTATTGACTGAGCTGGAAACAAAACTAACTGTCTTCTACTCTGGAATTGCTACTGCAACTTAAAAGAGCTATTAGAGCCCTGGAAGGAAACAAAAGTGAGGGGAAGTTATCTATTGTAGCCTTGTGCTGCTCCCTTCAAGAGGCTTTCTGCAAACCCAAAAACAAAGTTGTTCATAACCCACTAGGTAACTGTGCAGTTTGCTGTATTCGAGACAATGCTGCCATTAAGCAACTACCCAGAACAGGGGCTTATTTAAATTTGATTTCCAACACTCAAGACAGTTCAAAATAGAGAAGCCACAAAGAAATCTGACTTTTCTGCAGTTGTTTTTCTCTCTCCGCCTTCACGCAGTTCAGTTGACATCCCAGGAATCATTATTCTTATTGAAACCAAAACAAACAAACAAAAATGACCGCTGTCATATATGTCTTCAGAATGTTTTAAATTGTAATGGCATGCATTAACTCTGGTCTGGACAAAGGCACTGCACACCCTGCTTCAGCAGGCAATAAATATGTTCTACAAAGCTGTAAGCATTAATATAACATGAATACCAGTGGCATCTCCTGTGAATTCTGCACAGCAGAAGGGAGATTCAGTAATGTGCCAGGAAGCTCTCCTTGGGGAGGATGTACTTGCTTGGCTTGATGTGCCTGGCTTTGCTGGCAAAATGTGCAGTTGGTACCCAGATGTGTCCTGACTCCAGTTGGTTCTCCTTGTCAGTTCATTGGCATTATGATCCTGCAGCTGAGAGCTACATAGGAAATGGACACCCCCCCCCCAGTTGTTCCTTTTCCCCCTCTTATCTCCACAGCCAATTATATTCAATTCCACTTGTGACCTTAATATGTAAGACACATAGCAAGCCCCATGAGAACTGAAGTAAATGTATTGTAATAATGTGAAATGCTACAATCTCCTGATCTGTGGAAAGGATATGCTCTCAGAGGGCGCCTCTTCATCTTCTAGATTTCCTAAGTTGCAAAGTGCCATCTAGTGGCTATTTCCTTGAGTCACAACATCCTGGATGTTCGACTGTGGAGATACTCGTTGCTCTAACTGCCTCTAAAAACAGATAAAAAATGATGGAGGTTTGAGGATTTTATTTTCTGGACCCCCATCAGATTTATTAGGTTTGATATTGTTTTATTCCTGTGAATCTACAGTGGGGGTGGGGAGGGTGTCATGAAAATCTTATATCACTTCATATGGCTTTTCAAAAAATGTCAGGCCATTGGTAAACTGCCATTAATTTACCTAGGATGTGATATTAAAAGGAAACCTTATAGAATGTAATCTAGAATGTGATATCAAAAGGAAACCTTATAGGTAGTGCGTATGGGGAGCTAAAAGAATTCAGGGCTGGGAGCTTTTGCTATCTGACTTCGAAAACAGGCAGACCAGAAGCTAGACAGAGCTTTAAATAACTAGACATTTACATTCTTCTGTGATTGTATGTGCTTATTTTTATCATTTCTCAGAAACGAAAGGCCCTGGGGGGCAGGCTAAGTCAAGTTTTCTGGTTCCAACAAGCAATCTGTGTCACACCAGAGTTCAATCATAATATAACTATGGCTTATTGATAGATGGATGGCCCTGTGGGCTCAGGCATTCTATTCTTCCCTTTTCTCCTAGTATCTCATAGTATAGCCCCTTCTCATCCTGTTTTATGGCAAACCATATGGTTCGATCCAACATGCTTTTCTGTTGGTTAAAAAGGGAGGAGGGTCTCTTTTGACCACCCAAAGATGCTGTCCTGGGGATAATGGCACCTGCACAGACACAAGCTATGTTGGATGTTAGCTAAAGTAAGGAGGAGAATTACTTATTTTTGTTTATTTAACAGATTTCTATACTACCTCATCCAAGTTAAAACAATAAGTTATCACTATAAAAACAACAATCAATTAAAACAAACCTCAGGACATAAACAGCATAAAACTGAGCAAGCTCAAATGAAAAAGTCGGCTGGCTGCAACCCATAGGTTATCATTACATCCAAGGCAGAAAAATTATGTTTTGTATATGCCCTCCAATCAAGAATTGGAAACTCCAGTTTAATTCTATGTTGTTCAAATTGTTCAGCTAACCAGTTTTGCCATCATACCTCTCGCCATCTGATATGTCCTGGGCTGGATTATTTGCTCCTTGGAATAATTGCCTGTGTTACTTGTATAGGTTTAGCAGATTAGTCTGTTACATGTTACACATGACAGAATCGGATTGCTGATGCTTCAGATGCCATGACACTGTAGTACCGTGTGGCATAAAACAGTTGAGCACTCCACGTTCTTTTCAAAACAGAAGGAAAACCTTAATTTCCGGACAAAACATGCTGTGGTATTTTCAGGCAAATGAAGTTGAAACCACGAATTGCCCTGCTGTTTCCAGATCAGCAGTTTGTGAAAAATGATTAATGAGGCTCGTAAAGTCTCCAGTCGCATTTTCAGAAGGCAGCAGTCTTAGTTACTCCACTGGAATAATGAATAGTTTTGCTGTGATCAGTCTGTGATGTGTTGTCATGCTACTTGCTTTTCCACACAGCAATCTCATATCTTGAGTTTTTCAATACACTTTTAAGACTTCGTTTTAGCTGCCATTTTGAACCTTTCTGCAGATAGTTCCGTATGTGTTAGCTGGCTGCTCACAGAATACATGTGCATCAGTTCTTTCTATAGTTGTCATCTTATTTTGCAGCAGGCAGTTCAAACAACATGGCTTGCACAGCTTTCTTAAATGTGTACAAAGCTGTATATGGGTTTGGCAGACTGGATAAATATAAGGAGCTTTGTCCAAAAGGCAGGTTCTATTGTGCTGGATGTAGATTGTTTTTCAGCGAACCTGGGTGTCTAAACAGAGATGTCAGCAACTTAAAAGGTGCATTCTCACGTTCATTCCACTAAGCTGTACTCCTCAGCATCTACCAGTTTCAATGAGGCTTCAGTAAATTTCCCATGCATGTCCCAGTGTAACTAATGGAAATCATGCAGTATCACAGATCAGTTGAATGGCCCTCTGAACCACTACAACAGCTGTGTTAACTGGTATGTTTTACTGCAATTTGCACATTATGGTTGTTTAGGTTGCTTTATAGTAAATCATTCAAGAGCATATCCTAGCTTGTGAAAGGGAAGCTCAGAAGCAGACAGAGCACAATTTACAGCACCATCTGGCAAATCTATCTACCCCCTGTCTTTGTTTTATTTTGGATTAACATATTTTAATTCTGCACAAATGTGTTTTCTTTTGATCTACAGCAGTAGGATTTTCAGCAACCAAATGTTAGTAACTAAATAATGCTTTATAGTCTGTGTCCAATTCATCCTCCCAACAGTTCCATGAGATAAATTGCTCATGAATATTACCATTTTACAGATGGGAAAGTAAGGCGGAGAGAAACCACAAGGCTGAAACCACCTAGTATGTTCATAGAAGAGCATGTGTTCGTTAGCCCTGGTCACGGCTCCTGAATCCGCATTACACAATAGCTGTTTTCCTGTCTTATACATCTTTCTGTTTTTTATACTTTTGGGACCCCCAGTTTTATATACAGGTCTCATAAACAGTATTTTAGCTGGAGCTTGCTTAGGTTGGAAAGCCAAATTAGCTAATGGCAGTTCCTGTTGTATTTAACCATAATATTTCAGAAGGGTCCACTATATTAGTTCAGCAAAAAGCACTGTGGTACCTTCAACATATGGTGGCATAAGCTTTCATAGTCTAGAACCCACTTCCTCAGATGCATGAAGTGGTCACCTTATTGGACATGTGTGTGTGTGTGTTATTTGTATGCATTTATTTCTTTGTAGCCCTCTTTTCTTGCAGAGACTCAAGGCAAATCACAAAATGTTTTTAAAATGTGGTCAAACATCAAATAAAAAATGAAGTATGGCTACCATTACAGAATTAGAAAGCTATTCCAAAAAAGAACTCTCTAAGGCATGGCAAGCCATAATTCTGAAGTGGGTTACAAATGTAGAAGGAAGGTGATACATACAGTAAAGAGAAGGAGGAAAATAATAAAGTGAGGCCAAAAAGCCAAGTATGCAAGAGATCATAATACCTGTGTCATAGAGCCCAAATGAATATAGACTGCAATCAACTGAATACAGGACGCAGTCAGCGCGAGACTGACTTACTCCCTTGAGTGACTCACTCATAAAGCTCTTAAAGCCTGTCATAGGATCATTCCCTCTCTAGGGTTGCCAAGTCTTCAGTACTCACTGGCGGGGGGGAGTCCTCCTCCGGCCGGGAGTTTCCCCGGCGACGTCACCAGAAGTGGTGTCAGCACGTTGGGGGCGTTGCCAGGGTGACGCTCTGGCAATCGCCCCCAAACTCTAGAGTTTGGGGGCGATTGCCAGAGCATCACCCTGGCAACGCCCCCAACATTCTGATGTCACTTCCGGTGACGTCATTACGTCGTCCTGGCTGGATGACTTCGGGGGTGGAGTTCCCCCCCCCCGGCCGAATGCTGGCCGGCGGATCGGGAACCCCTTTAGCGGGGGATCCCCCGCCCCCCGGGCTGACTTGGCAGCCCTATCCCTTTCACAGGCTTCAAGTGGTAGAGGCCTGCCCTTTCTTACTAACAGATTCCAGTCTGAAGAAGGTTTACCTACAACAAGGGAACATTAATGTAGATGCAAATCAAATAGCAAGCCCCTGTAATAAACCTTTGTGCCAACTCTGCTCCATTTTTAGTGATTACCTGCACATCTTCTAACATTGCTGTTATTATGTACCACCATCATAGGCCAAACAGTTCAGCCACTTCACTTTATTCTTAAAGTAATAAAACTTGACATAAAGGGGGGAAACCCACAAACATAAAAATCACGGTTGTTAAAAAGAGGCTTCATCCTCTAAAATAGAAAGGGGATAGGCAAGAAGAAGAAAGCTAGCCCCCATTTCCTAACAGCCTAGAAAAGGGTGCCCCCTTGGGCAAGCCAGACTGAAGAGCTGTTGGCCCTACTGCCTTCCTGTCATGCTTCTTGAGGGGAGGGCTGATTGCAGCATCTGCCACTACTGCTGTTGTTACAGTTCCTGAGGTGTCAGCAACTGCTGCTTCTGCCCGACTTGATGGCCTACTCTTTTCTTCCTCACCACCAGTATGTGGAGAGGAGAGACCATTTTTTATGACATACATTGCTGTGCCTCTTCTTCCTGTGCCTCCACACCCTCCTAGCTTCCTATCACTGCATTTCTCATTTAACAGGCAACAGGCCAGCCATCTCCAGACAGGGCTCCAAGCTTTGGGACTCTGTGATGGTAACAAGCCTCTCCTGAAGTATGGTGGTGGGTACAGGCCCATGTAAGCCAGTAAATTGAATCACACCAGCCAGGGAAGTTCTTGAGATGTGGTGGGATTAGTGGCTATGCCACAGGCAACATTCAGTCTCCCAGTGATTTAAAGCTACCAACTGGATCCTATATTCATTTGTGCTTGGTTCAGTACTATGAAACTTCTACTGCTGTCTCTTGAGTTGACCATCTGGGCCCACTTTTGTTCTTAAAAACAGTTTTTTTCTTTTCTTTATTTATTATTTATTTATTTATTTAGATTTATATCTTGCCTAGCCAGCACAAAGCGTATACAAGGTAGGTAGGTATACAAGGTAGGTAGGTCTACATACAAGGGAGGGAGGGGGAGAGAGAGAGAGAGAGAGATCCACTCATTTAGGTGACCATATCATGCATCTGATGAAGTGTGCTTTAACCCAATTAAACATGCCACAATAAACTTTTTGAAGAGGATCAAACTTTTTGAAGATTGGTTACACTGAAGATTCTCTGTTCTTCAGAGGTGCCCATGCACAGAAGAAAGGAGTTTTGTGGCAAAAGTACAGAAGTACCAATGAGAAAGAAAGGATGGTGCTTCTTTGGGGCTGATATGACGAGAACAGACTATAACTGTGTCCTGTAATTTATTTTTCTTTTTGAAATTTGCACCATTTGGCGCATTTGAATATTCATTTCTGTTTTGTCTCCATTACACATTATTGAGCTCTGAGGGAAAATATTTCCTAAATGTCTCACAGATCAATCTCTCTCATATTCCTTGCAATTTTCTCGGATAACTTCTCACAGAGATTAGTAGTCAGATAGCTGAACACTAGGAAACCAGTGCAGACTACTGGCCATCATTGTGCCAGTTTCTAGGTTTGTTGGGAAGGCAAGAATCACCCATGTTCATGTGGTGTTCACTGCCAGGGCCTGTGCAGAATTTACAGCAGCAGAATTTATAACACCCACAGTATTACCCTGGTGTCCCACTAGCTACCTGAATGTACAGAAGACAGGGGCCAGAGGAAGGGTGACTTGAAACTAAACTGAAACTGAAGTCTTGGCTGCTTTGTTGTTTGTTGTTTTTGAAATAAGAACCTAAGAAAGGTTGTATTTTTTCAGTTAACCATGAGCTAGCAAGTTACTAAGTATTTGGCAGCATTCCTCCTTTTTGGAGTCTTTCTTTTTAAAGAGAGAGTCATCAATAAAATTATACCTTTAAACATATTACCTAGAATATATCTTCCTCTCGGATCCCTGGAAAGTTCTTCTTAGGTACAGAACAGAAAGAGAATAAATTTTGTACAGCTGGCAGATTTGAAGTACAACATAGATGTTCTAGTTTCAGTCTTTTTTATAGTATAGTTATCAATTGCTCTCCAGTGGTGTCTGGGTTTTTTTTTATTATTATTTGGAAAATGTTAACTTGTAGCATCCATTAATGATTCCCCTTCAGTATTACACTCCTGCTCACTCTCTAGGTTACTGTTCCGGCCTTTTGACCTGGTGCTTGTGCAAGCAGCTACTGGGTCAGTCTGCTGGATCCATATATGGTATGTGACAGGACCACAGAAAGCATTCGCTGAGTTATGACCTGTGAATAGAGGAGTGTGTTCATGAAGCTGCTCAACATTTCACATCATAAACAATTCATCTTTTTCACATCCCAAGGGAACCATACATCATTAAAAAAAAAACCAAAAAAACCCTAGCTTTCAGCATAAATGCAGCTACCAAAGCATTCATTTACTTGATACACAGTACTCCATGACTGATAGGAACATAAAATATGAAAAACGTGTGTATTTGTGTGTGTGTTTTTCATGATCTCAGGAAAGAGCACTTAATTTTGTTGTCTTTTTGCTAATATGTGTTGCAGTCTTTATCTTGCACAAGGATACATAAAAAAACAAAGGAAGTGTGTTTTTGTTCTTTTCACTGGGAATACTGAAATGGCTGGTGGTTCTATTTTGTGTGCAGAAAAACAGGAAGAAACCAAATAAGCACCATATGAGAGGAAACAGGTTGAGGAAAATTAGACCTATTTACTACCAATCATTATACACATATTAAATTACATTCAAACAGAGAGGGCATGTTGTTATGTAAGGCTGGAGGAGAAAAATGGAAATCGAATTGTGTGGCGTCAGAGAGCGAAGGAGACTTCTAAGAAAGGTAGCTTTCAAACAGATGTTTTCTTTGTAGTGAGAGTCCATTTCCTACTTAGCAAATAAATGATACAGTACAGAAGTGGGAGAAGAATGATCTAGGGGCTCCCTAGATGATCTAAACACTGGCTTTTTTTTTCTTTTGTAAGCTTGTGCAGTGACAAAGAGTTTTATCATGGCTCTGGCCCCTGTTGTTGTTATACATTTAAATAATGTTTTTGCTCATTGCTGTTATTTTTACTGTGTTCTTCCAGGATATATCAGTTGCATAGGTTCAACTGTGTTAGAACTGTAGGCTGCCTGTATGATATCAGGAGACAGCACAGAACACTGCTTTCCTTTCCTTAGCAGACTGGTGACCTCCTGGGTGAACATCTCATTAAATGACACTGTGCCTGATGCTGGCATAGCCTTAGAAAGATTATCAATAAATGCACAGTAATTTGCTTAATTGCTTCCACAATGCTGAGCAATAAACTGGCCAGATTGGTTTACCTGACATTCTTTTTTGCCTTTGCTTTTTTTGGTGAGACAAAGATCTGTGCAGGAAGGCTTGCTTTGATTGTTCAAAATATGGAATATTTTTGCAAAAGTCTGGACCAATTAAGACCTACTGATGTTTTTCATTAACCACGGGCAGTTGCCAGAAAAAGATAAACATTGTGGATCAAAGAGCTGCATCGTAGGTCGTGGCAAAGCTAAACTTGGGCATATACTGGTGTCTTCTTCCCAGCCAACTATTTCAGCATAATATTCATAATTCTTTACGCAAAACTGATTTATATAGATAAAAGTCCTGTTTAATTAATTTAGCTAGGACAAGCAGAGGAAACTGGAAGTATCAGTGTTTTAAACTGGCAGAGACATTATCACACTGAGGCAGTTCATCTTGCAGATCTTAGGTTATCTGTTTGCTAATCCTCTAGTGCAGCTCCCTCTCATATGGCAGGTATGATGGATTGAAGTGGAAGTACTTACAAGATAGAGCATGTAGCACCATTAGGCTGTGGCTGAAGGCCACCAGAAGAGGGGTTGTAAGTGTAATGGTGTGCAAAACAAACGTTCTGCTGCCTTTAAAATACCTCTGAATGTCCAGTTCTCTTGATGACTACACCTCATAGAATCTGAGGCCTATGTTCAGTTGCCACATCTGAAAGATCAGTGTTTCAACTTTGTATATAGCAAGAAGGGAAACAGCAGCTACTCCTATAGAGCCAGACCTACACTGGGACCTGCCCTCACCCACTGCCAGCACAGAACGAGTCATCAGTGTTCTTTTGTGGGAAGCTGCCCTCTGTCATGGCACACTGTTTGCAACACAAGAGAATTGCTTGTTCTTTCTTCTGGGGAAGTAGGAAGGATCCCCATCCAACTCTTGGTTGAAATGCTTCTGTATTCATTTTTTATTTTACTTATCTTTCTTGTGGGCTATATTTCAACCAAATGGTCCCCAATATGATTTACAAACAATTCAATAAAATCAAAGTATAATCAAACACTAAAATCATGAAAAAGTAAGGTTTTTTCATATTCAGCTTCAGTCTCCTACAGTGCCATCAAATTAATCGGACTCAAAAGATGTCCTGAAAACACAGGTCTTCAGACACATCCAGAATGCCTCCAGAGGTATGCCAGTTCTTGGCACCTGAGGGAGGGAGGGAGGGAGATTCTAGCGTGGAGTCAGTGACTGAGAAGGTCCTCCCCCAGATTCCTGCCCTCCAAACTTAGGCTGTTGGTTCCAGGGAGAAGGCCACTGTGTGGACCTTAACTCTTGGACTCGTTGATGTGGATGGAGGCAGTCCAGGTATTTCTGGCCAGAAGAGAAACATAATTTCAATGGGAGATGGATCTCAGATATCTCTGGGACAGTAGTTGACTGAATTCATGTCAGCAGTGAAAGTATATAACAGCTAGCAGTGGCATGCAAGTTGATTGCAGTTATAAGGTAAGGAAAATGAATACTGCCATGGAGCTCATGTTCTAGTGGAGTACTGATCCATTGCTTATCTAGCAACAGTTGTCATCTGGATTATAAAAGAGAACTTCATTACACTCTGCTGATGACCAATGCTTCCTCTAAGCTGTGGAGTCTTGTGAGCAAAAAAATCTACTTTGTGAGCTACTGGCATTAATGTTGTGAGCAAGCTATTTGGATACTGCATATATTAGTTTGCCATGGAGCCATCCTTCCTGAGCGAAGTCAAAAATGTGTAAGCCGGACTTCCGGCAAGACTTGCGAGCATGGCGGACGTGCTCCTCCGCATCTGCAGGGAGCGCGATCCGTACCCGGCGGGAAGAAGGGGCTCTGGACTGGTCCCGAGCCACCAGAGACCCCAGTGAGGGGGCTCTGCCTGGGGTGGCCCGAAGGGGATCTCTCCCTACGGTGGCGACCGAGGGATAGAGATCCCTTTTCATCACCCCCATAGGTTCCCCCGCCGTGGGAGCCGTATGGCTGAAAGCGCAAATCCGAGAAGCAGCAGAGAGTGCGAAGCAATGAGGCTGGAACTGACAGTTACGCATGGAGAAAACGTGAGTCTGAAGTAAGAAAAGCAGAACACAGCGGGAAGACGGCGGGAAGAGTGAAACCCACCCACCCCTCTCCGGGACTAGCGTACTTACGAGACTCTTTACGTGGCATTACTGCAGGAATAAAAGCCCATCCGCCTTGCTAGATGGCAGCATCGCTCACTTGGAGATATAAACTTTAGAAGGACATAAGTGCTGTTTGAAAATTTGCTTCTTTCGTTCATCTTATCTATCTATAAACAAAGAGCGTAGTCTCAACAATGACGGGGAAACCGAAACCTTCCCCCAAACTAGGAAGTACAGCTCGAGTTCAAAGGTTGATACCACGGAGATGAGTGCGGTGTTCTCCTCGTTATTGCGACCTCTAGTGGACCAAATGACAGCTCTCAACGTTAAAATGGACAGAATGCAGCTAGAACTAAAAGAGTCGAATAAATCTACAGAGAAGCTGCAGCGAGAACTTCTGGAAGTAAAAACTTCAGTAAAAAACCAAGACGCAAGACTACAAAAGGCAGAGAAGGAAAAGGCCTTCCACCACGATTAGCTTTTGAAATTACAAATGGATATATCGAATTTTTTCCTAAGACTTCAGAATGTGCCAGAAAACACAGGAGAAGACCTTAAAAATTTGCTAAGTGAAGCACTTGAACCAGTGACAGGCATGAAAGCAGCGGATATAAAAAGCGATATGGATATGGTTTACAGAACCTATCCAGATTACACTAAAAAGAAAAGCCTGCCTGGTGAAATTATGATAAGGTTCTCCAAAAAATCTACAAGAGACGTAGTGCTTAGGACCACAAACAAAGCAGCTCTGAAGATCCTGGGAGAAGAAGTAAAAGTGATGAAGGATATCCCATTTGAAATAAGGAAAAGAAGGAAAGCCTATGGAAAATTGACATCTTGGCTCCAGTCTGAGTCTATCATCTATCGTTGGAATACTCCAGAAGGACTATGCTTCAGCATCAAAGATAAGAAGTATAAGATTGACTCTGTTCAACAAGCGAAAAAAAATCTGGAAAAAAGCAAAGAGCAGAAAACTGGGAGAGACTCAGATGGTTCACTGGCCTCGCAAGAAAGCATGTATGGATTTGATAGCTCAAAGAGTGAAGAAGAAGTGTCTGACTCGGAAAAGGGAGCTGCAGCTCCAAAATAGTTGAGACTGTTAAGACAAGAAGAGGACGAAAGAAGAAATAGTGATTAAACTGTTTTATTAAGCATTGCACTTATGTGTTATAAATGGTTTAATTAACCGTATTTCTCTAGGTGGGCGTGTCTGCCAAATAGTTTTGATAACTTTTATAGTAGCAGTAACAAGTAACTGAAATTTATCCAAGGTTCTAAATGCTTCATAATTATATTATGTAACAAGGTAGTATTAAGCAAATGATAAAGTACTCTCTGTATAAGGTATATGTAGCTTAGATTGTAGCGTTATAGTTGTAGTTATAGAGAAAAATCAATAAAAAATTTATAAAATAAAAAAAATGTGTAAGCCGGAGGCTAAAAAACTGTGAGCTAGCTCACACTAACTCATCTTAGAGGAAACACTGCTGATGACCCTTAGAACCTAGTTTCATCAAAAGCCAAAGATACATGGTATAAACAAGTTTGATTTTAAAAATGTAACCACTAAAAATAATTAAAGCATAAATCTCTAGATTTATCAACATTGGGATTAATTTGTCCCAGAATCCTAACATCTTGCATAGTTACAAATCAAAGATGAGTAGCTATGATCATGAAGGATCTTAGCCAAATATAAGAAAAGATTGAAGAAGTACATTAAAAAAAAGGAAG
Source organism: Lepidodactylus listeri (assembly GCA_029233225.1). NCBI lineage: Eukaryota > Metazoa > Chordata > Lepidosauria > Squamata > Gekkonidae > Lepidodactylus > Lepidodactylus listeri. The sequence continues at coordinate 59,197,140 of JARCFY010000005.1, read as the reverse complement.
AAGATAGGAAGAGATGTCAGACACCCCCATTAACATAGCAAGAACATCTGTATCCTGCTATACTCTGTGTGTCATTTTTATTCCTCTCATTTATCATTTGGGGAAAAAATTCAGAATGGATGCATTCAGACGGCTCTTTTGAGCCGCACCAGGCACAAGTGCCTGGTGGATTTAAAGTGCATGTCCAGACCTCAACATCTGGGAATCGTGCCACTTTTATTAGTAGCCCATCGATCCCCATCAGGGATCCGTACTTAAAAGATAGTGGTTGAAGTCCAATCTAAAGCTGGCCAATGGGCCAATGCCAGACTTTCCACTGTTAGGTCGTTCTACCAGCACGCAATCAGCCCATAGGGATGGTCTCCAGACCATCCCAAACAGCCGCCATTTTAAAAAAGACTTAGTGATGCGTGCATAACCGCTTAAACATGCGACGTCCACAGATGGTGAGGCACATATGCAGATAAGCACATATGTAGATATGCACATGCACAAACAGGATTTTTTTTAAAAAAGCTGACTGTACGGCTTCTTAAGGTGGATGCTGTAGACAATCCACCGCAGAGTCACACATGGTAAAGTGATTCACGGGGGAGCTGTCTGGTCATGCAATGCTGGATTAAAAAGATCTAGATCAAATTACAGCTGGGCCAGTGGCAGGATTAGCTGCCTGTGTGAATGCACCCAATACCAAAACTATTTGGTATTTCATTATGTTCCTAATTATATTTGTTGTTGTTCAGTCACACAGTCAAGTCCGACTCTTCACGACCCCATGGACCACATCACACCAGGCCCTCCTGTCTTTCATCTGTGCTCTGGAATTTGCTTAATTTCATGTTTGTTGCATCGATAACACTGTGTAACCATCTCTTCCTTTGTCGTCCCCTTCTTCTTTGACCTTCAGTCTTTCCCAATATCAGGGTCTTCTCCAGCGAGTGCTCCCATCTCGTGTGGTGGCCAAAGTATTCCAAGGGATTCAATTACATTTAAATTACATTTAGAACAGGACTAAACTTTTTCTGGCTGTCTGCTAAATCTACCATCCTGTTTTATATATGTCCAGCCAGATGACTCTGGTAGGTCTAAAAACAGTGTACAGAGGTCAAAGCCTGTTGTCCCCGAGCACTACTGTTCCAGGTGGTTACGGCTTCTGGATGTGGTAGTTCCAATAAGTCACTGTGGTAATATCTATTGATGGATCTATTGCTCAATAAATTATCTAATCCCCTTTCAAAGTCAACTAAACCAGTAGCTTTAGTGTCCTACACCTTCAAAAACCTTTCTTAAGAATTATGTTAGCTTGTAAGTGCCAGAGGAGGTGGATGTTATTGTGTTTTCTGTGAGAAGAGTTAAGCTTATCAACTGAGCTGTGAAAGTCTTCTAGAACATATTAGCCTGATGAATTAATTGGCTGTGAACGTTTGAGCAGTAGTCATCTCTGAATCTCATTTTGTGAATAAGTAAAAGGAGAGGGATCTAAGAAGCACTGCCACCTGTCTACGAAAGAAAAGTGCAAAAGTAGAAATAAAAACCAAGCAGCTTGAGCATAAGTTCAGTGGTTCAAACAGAACTTTTTTTTTACATTAATTTTTTTTTAACTTGAGTAAATGTAGTAGTAGTAGTAGAAGAAGAAGAAGTACAAAACCAAGAAAAAACCTTACATTCTAATACTACTACTACTACTGGGGGAGGTTGTGGAGGGTTTGTGCTTTTGGGGCAAGGTGGCTGAATGTTGAAGAGTGATAGAAATGTGGTTGCCCTGCTGCTGACATTATTTACCCAGTTTCTAGGTAAGGGACATCAGACACTTGGGCAATTGCCTAATGGGTTAGCAGGGCCAAGACTGACGTCTGTTGGGCTGGGATTGTCAACTAGCCGTGTAATCGAGGTAAGACTTTTTTCCCTACAGCCTTTTTTGTAGTTAGAGTATACTCAGATATGCTATTATTACACTGGGGGGCAGGACTGTGGCTTTAGTTACTACTGTGGCTTAGGCTGATGTGGTTTGAACACATAGTAGGATCTGACAGCTATTGGGTATATGCCCAAGCAACATGGTCTGGGCCTTCCTCTTTTTGCTGGTGAGTACTCCTGCTGGCTGGCTGATCAGCAGCTGGGGTGTAGGGCCTGGTGGCAGGGGATTCCCGCCTCCAATGGGGGGCTGGCAACCCTAGTTCTAAGCATATATTTTAAGGGCTATAATTAGGGTTGCCAGCCTCCAGGTGGTGGCTGGAGATCTCCTGGGATTACAACTGATCTCCAGGTAACAGAGATAGGTCCACCTGGAGAAAATGGCTGCTTTGGAAGGTGGGCCTTATGGCATTATACCCCACTGAAGTCCCTCCCCTCCCCAAACCCACCCTCCTCAGGCTTCACCCTCAAATCTCCAGGTAATTCCCAACCCGGAGCTGGCAGCCCTAACTATAATATACATGATTTTATGTATGTATATACATACAATTGTATATACATACAATTACAGATTTCTTATCAGCCTGTTAAAGGTAAATTGTTCAGTGTTGTAGCTGCAAATAAAACAAGTTTTGCTAATCAAAACTGGGCTCCTTGCACTACCAGGTATTAAGGGGAGGGGGTAATGTGTCCTTAAAACAATCTTTTCCCCCTTTACAACTGCTATTAATATCATGGGAAGCCTGCTTCTAATTAGCAGGACCAAGCAGGGTTAAATGCTTCTTTCCCGCCTGCATGGTTCTAATCTGAATCACAATTGCCTATGTGAGCGGTTTACCTTTAACAGATAGGTGGAGATCGATGATATGTATCACACTTTTTTTTATCCAAAGTAAACCGGGTCAGAATTAGCTTCTGTGGCTGTAATCCTATCCACTCATATTTGGGAATAAGTCTTATTGAACTCAGTGAAGTGCCATTAGAATCAACAGGACTTACTCAAGTAGTTGTTAGGAAAGATTATAAACTTGGTTTGGGCATCATGCCCAAATCCAAATGAAAAGGGAGTTCACTTTGAAACAGACACACTCAGCAGCAGCTACTTTTTTGGGGGGAGGTTATACCCATTGCCATGAAAAGTCATTGGTCATAAATCTAAAGTGGTGGCTGACAAATGTCTGTCTCTGCTCATGTTTTTAACCACACAGAAGCAAAACGCCATTCCTCTTAAAGACCAAACGCCAGTGGCCACTTGACCCAGGCAAGTGCCAGGGGACCCACCTGCTGCCACTTCCTCTTAGGCAGCTGGGGCTCAAAGCTGGCTTTGTACGGAGGTATTGGAAAATGTATGGGAGTAGTTGCCAAGCAGCTGTCTTTTACTGCTCATGCTCTCTTTTACTGTTTCCAGTCACCTGAGAGTCCCTTTCTCAGTGCTGGGTTTTTCCTCTTAAATATTACTTCTTACCTAGGTTAGTAAGTGGGTTAGTGGCAATGGCTTTTCCTGTCACTACATCATGCTTTTATTCCTGCCTTTGTTCCATGGGGTCTGGGCAACAAAATATTCCATTCCCTGTACTTTCCTAGACTTACTTAGTGAAGTGGGCGGAAGCTGTGTGTCTTCCAATGGTGTTTATATCCCCAGCTGATTATCTTTCAGTCTCCAGTGCAAAGTTCTGCTTCACCCAACAAGACTTTCAGCAAAAGCCTGTCCACTTCCTGAAAATCTTGTAAAAGCTACATTTGTATTTAGGTGTTTCCAATTTTTCCATTTCCACCCTTTAAAAACATCTGAACTTGTTCTCTAAATAAAACAGTGTTTGCTTTTAAGCTCTCTTATTTCACAATAGTTTATTTCAGTTGTCCAGTGGGGGTTAGGAATCTAAGGATATCACACAGACTCCAGCACTTCAGTATTAATGAAGCATTTAATGGAGATTTGTAGAATGCATACTTTGCACCACCATACCAACATATACAATACCTTTCCTGTAGCAAAATGGGCTGACAAAGTAGGGTTGCCAGCCTCCAGGTGGGGCCTGGGGATCTCCCACTTTTACAGCTGATCCCCAGATGACAGAGATCAGCTCCCCTGGAGAAAATGGCTGCTTTGAAGGGTGGACTCTATGGTGTTATACCCTGCTGGGGTCCCTCGCCTCCCCAAGCCCCACCTTCTCCTGGATCCATCCCCAAAGTCTCCAGGTATTTTGCAACCTAGAGCTGGCAACCCTACAACAAAGCAAGAGGATGCTCTTACAGCACTGAGCTGCTGCTCCAGACCTACAGGCTCTCTTTGAGATTCTTCAGCAGAAGGCCAGGGTCACAATGAGCAACTTCTGTAATGCCTTCCTCTGTTGTGCCTCCTTCATTGCAGAGTGGTTCAGTGCCATTCTTTTTCCATACTTTGGTGTCCTTGGTTCCCTTAACATTTTGCTGTAAAAGCCTGGAAATCTTTTTGAAAGCAGGAAAACTGCAAGCCTATGCCAAAATATTTGGGGTGCCCCATCCAAATGTATCTTAAATGTGATTCTTTTGTAAGCTCTTACAGCCTCAGATATCCACACTATTTTGTTCCTGTGCAGGGCTGAAAGACAAAAACACCAAGCTTCTTGAACATACACAAACCCACCCAACCTGTGGACCAAACCAGAGACAGACCCAGCTTTACAACCTGCCAACAAGGCTGGTGGCTTAATGGATCTGTTTCAGCTCAGACACACCCCTTTTCTTCTCTGTGGCTTGCTTCTCCTAGCACAGGGGTGGCCAACCTGTGGCTCGGGAGCCACATGCGGCTCTTTCACATATATTGTGCGGCTCCTGGCAGGGCGGCTGGGGAAGCAAAGGGGAGGCATGCTTTTTCTCTCTTTCTCCCTTCCTTCCCTCCTCCCTCCCATCTATTTGCTTTCCTAGTTTCTCTCTCTCTCTTTCTTTCCACTTCTTTAATTCTTTCTTTCCATCTCTCGCAATATCATTATCAAACAAGTAATATCATTATCAATAACTGGTTTTCCTCGTTTGTTTTTATTTTTGGCAGTCCCATTTAACGTTAATAAAAAGCAAATTTGCATATTTTTAACAATAAAAACGTATGTGTGATATTTGTTCCTGTCTTGCGGCTCTCAGACATCTGACGTTTATTCTATGTGGCTCTTACGTTAAGCAAGGTTGGCCACCCCTGTCCTAGCACAAAAGAAGCTCACCACTTAGTGATAGGTAAAGTAAAGTGTTTCATCATCAAGGTAATTTGTCACAAATATCTGGTCAGGCATGTTATGTGGAATCCTAAGGATATCGTGTGTTTAAGCCAGTTCCTGGTCTTGGTGCTTGTGGAGAAAATGTTCAGGGAATATTAGCTCAAAACTCTGGGGCCAGCATCTCTGTACCAGCTAACTATGCACCATTCAACCTCAGTCACATTGCCAGAAAACTAACTGGTCCTCAGTTAAAGGTAACTCATTTTGCACCACATTAGTTGCAAAAATTTTAAGTGAAGAAGTTATATAAATTAATGGAGGGAAAGTGATTTTTTTCACTTATATGTGACGTGTGTTTTCTTACCTTTTTTGTTAGTATTGTGTGCGCGCTTGCATGCACGCACGCACTTGTGAGCCTGGAAGTCATGGTGACTTCTGGTGTCCCCTAGTGGGGCTAGGATGTTTCAGAGAGGTGGCTTGATATTACCTGCCTATGAGTCCCGGGTCTTGTATTCCTTGGAGGTCACCTTTCCAAGTACTTGCCAGTGTCGGCCTTGCTTAGCTTCCAAGATCTGACAAGACTGGGCTTGTCTGGGCTATCCAGGTCAAGACTATATGTGTGTTTTCTTGTTAGCCATTTAGATTTCTCCAGCACCAAGTCTGGATTCTTATACAGTCTTGCCTGTCATCCACTGTCAACTAGTCACAATTAAAGACTGAGAAACAAAGTCTTTGCAGTAGCACCGTAATAACAAAATATTGCCTTGTGAAAGAGAAAAAGTTCAAAATGAATTCAGAATTTCAGTGCTGTAACTAAAAAATACAGAAAAACTAAATAATAATAATAATAATAACAACCTCAGTTCACCATCTAAAATTAATAGGTTAAAGGTTTAGAGTCTGTGCCTGTCCCTGGAACATCTGGCATCCGTCATCCTTTCTATGTACCCTTCCGCTGTCATATTTTATCCCTGTCCATTAGGGGTTTTAGAGCCATGATGATTTAAATCAAACCTGCATCCTGGTCAAGGAAGATGAATCATAATTATGGGCTGCTATTGAAATGAATAAAAAAGAAATGCATGGGACCGTGATTCCCTCTTCTACTCTCCTCTATAAATGTTTCCTTATTTGACAGTGTGACATCTTTGGTTTGGTGAGAGGCTGAATAGCAGACATTCTTACTTGCTTTGCTCACAAAACCAGAAGGTGGAAGACGCGCACTTTGGCCCCACTCCAGTGTCATTAAATTAAATGAAATTTTTCTCAATGACTTAACTGGGGGTTGCATTGAGGCCACTGGTGAATGACTAGGAAGTGAGGATGTAAGCATTGTTTTCAGTTTGATCTTCTAGCCAGTGCTTTTGATGCCCTTTTAAATTAAATTGCTGACTTGTATCAAAAAATATGAGATTGGAACTGTTTGAAAAATATTACATGCCTGTCCAAAGGAAAGCAGAGATGGTTTTAACCTGGATATTTAGAGTCTTTGTTACACATAGCTGTGTATACCTAGATATCTTATATGCCCAGCTTAATATGTGAATTGCCTTTACTGAAAAGTGTTGTGCGTGAAATCATCTGAAGAAAATGAAAGTTCTGTTTGAGGTGTTACAGTCTGTGATATAACATCCACATATGTGGATCTTTACTTGATGTTGCATTTATTTACTTCTTTTGTTTACTTCTTTTATACCCTGCCTTTCTCCCCATTGTAAACCCAAAGCAGCTTACATTGTCCTCCTCTTCTCTATTTTATCTTCATCCATTTCATGACAAACATCTCATTTTAAATGGCAAACTGAGTGGATTTTTTAAGGGTTTTTGTATTTTCTAGGTACACCACAGAACCACTGAATGACAAACATGTGCATGTGAGCCTCCCCAGACTCCTTTCCAAATAATGCAATATTTGCTCAAGTATTCTTTTTGCTTTTTGCTTTTTACATTTTCAAGCATTACTTTTAGCCATACCAGACTACTGTCTTAGGGAAAATAATTCAGCTCCTGCCCTATTGAAAAAGCCAGAGAGAGATCACCCTGGCCTACAGTGCCTATTTGGAACACATCTGATCCTCATTTTTAGAGTCACTTTTTAAAGTATAGACCAGTTGTGTGTGCCTAGGCTGATGAATGGCAGAGCTTTCCCTTCACTTAAGTGTTGAGTACGAGGAAGAACAGGAGTTAGTAGCACCATCTGAGATAGAAAATATATATATATACCCATTTATTGAAAAAATAGACATTAGGTTCTAGAAAGTTGGATTTTTAAACACGTGTAGGGCTAACATCTAAAATGTAATGCGTTTAAAGACAGATTTTTTTAATCACTTCAACTGAGGATAAAGCAACAGAAATAGGCTATTTCATCAGTTGTATTTATACCTCCAAATTCCAAAATAGTTATTTCTGTCTGGGAGACAGAAAATAAGAGATAGCCTGGCCACTACATTTGTTCTTTAAAGCTGGATAGTATTATATTGCCTGTTCTAGGTTTTTTCCTTGGGTTTTTTTTTTGTATTTGTGTGTGTGTGTGAGAGAGAGAGAGAGAGAGAGAGAGAGAGAGAGAGAGAGAGCGCACCTGGAAGCCATGGTGACCTCTGGTGACTAACTGTGTTCATGGCGACCTCTGGTAACTGACCCCTACTGGAGGCCTGGAGGTATTCAGAATGGTGGCTGAATAAAGCCTGCCCCCACCGCCCAACTGCTGGTATTCCAAGGAGGTCTCCCATCCACGTAGTTGCCAGAGTTGACCCTGCTTAGCTTCCAAGATCTGAGGTCAGGCTTGCCTGGGCTATCCAAGTGAGGACATATTCCCTGTTCTAGATGGGACAGCACTTATTTTGAAATACCAGATTCACAGCTTGTGGGGGGAGAGTATTGCTTGATCCAGCTTTCTGAGAACAATTCAAGGTGCTGTTTTTAAACTTCATAACCAAAAATGGTTTGGGACCAGTGTGACAAGCTGTTTTTATCAACCGAGGAGACCCACACATCCTCTTATGATTTTGGGGGAAACAGGTTTATTTTAAACTATAAACTTTCCCCTCATATGCCAAGTGTTCTAAAGGTAGTGAGTGTTATAGGCTTTGAGTTCAGTGCTGTGAGGTAAGTTTTGTTCTGCACAAGTGGAATATGGAGGTCATTGAGACAGGAATTGTATATTTATTTTATTTTATTTAGTTAAACTTTTACCCCGCCCTTCCAGCAAGGCCATTAGGAATTGTATATTAACCACAAATTTATTTACAGTTCGGTTTCCAGGAACAGATCAGCAGCACATGACTCCCAATAGACAAAAGAGAAACCTGGCTGAGGCACATTAATTTAGAGAGTAGTTTCAATTTTCTTTGATACTTTCAAGCATGAACAGGCTTTCACTAGGCTGGATCCTAACACACACCGGATTCCACCCACACCAGCCTGCCCTTTCCCAAGAGTCAGACTAAATGGCACAAGGTCTGCTCACTGCCAGAGACAGGCCTAACAATTGGGTACTCTATTCTCTGTCAGAAGTTGAACCAAACCACTCTGCCACACTACCAAGCAGAGCTACCCTTCACTCTCCCTGAGGCAGAACTAAACTGAACTCCTGCTGTGTTCCCCTCCAGCATTCCACCCTCCTTCTCAAAGGTGATTGGGTACTGGAGTAGCACTCCCATAGGCTCCAGTGAGTGGCTGTTCTCCCCTTCAGGAACAGGACAGCCTTCTGTCTGTCACACAATCAGAGTCACACAAAGCACTATCTGCTGCCATATACATCTCTCTTTTTCAGATGTTTGCCCCAGGTGCGCACACTAAATAGAACGGAGGTGGGTAGCAACCTGGGACAGGGCCGTCTGCGTGGGTGCACCGCAAATTTCTCTGAGAATTTAATTATTGCTGTGTTTCAATACTATGTCTTATAGAGGCTCTTGTGGTTTATTGCAGTAGTTGCTGCTTTCAATAGGGTCTTTAGTGTTGTTTTAATTATTTTGCTACTGTTTTTATTTAATGCAAGATAGGACCAAATATATTATTGTTTTGTTGTATTTTTTATTCTATGATTATTGACTTCCTTGGACATTTTATTGGAAAGACAGGATTTTAAAAACCTCTTAAACGTAACAAAAGTGTGAGAGAGAGACAGACAGACAGACAGAGAAGGAGAAAAATTATGTTGTCTGAATAATATATTCCTTGTTATGCATGCACTATAGTGCACCATGAGCCATTTGGTTCTTTTGTGAGTTGCCCTCTGTAACCTGGATTAAATAATTTGTAAATAATTTGTTTTTGTCATATGGTAATCCGAGAGTAGGTTGGTTTAGATTAGGTTCCACCAAATCAGCAGTTCTGCAATTGTATCTGGGTGTTCGGTATATAAAATGTAAATTATTTCAGTAGTATACAGTCCATGCCATAGAATCAGTCACCTTGACTAAATCCAAAGGTGTATGGTACTATGGAAGGCCAATTGATCCCTAAACCCAAAGAGCATTCAGAGGGGAGTGGGTCATTTGATTTATTCAGACCTTGCAGTCTGTTGCTAGAATGTGATATTGCAAAGCATGGCTGAAATTTGTTTTAAAAAGGCTTTCTGCAGTCTTTGCTAGATAAAAGATTTATCACAAAAGAGTCTTATGAGAAAAAGGAGGCAAATATTTACAGTATTTAAATACTGATTGTTAACTTCCTCATCTTACATATTCAGTATGTGCCAGTAGCCAAATAATTATTCTGTGATGTATAGAATATTTATATACTTTTCTCTTTCTTACAGGAAATTTTATTACATCACTCTGCTGAGAGATCCTGTGTCCCGTTACCTCAGCGAATGGAGACATGTGCAGCGAGGAGCTACCTGGAAAACATCCTTGCACATGTGTGACGGTCGGACACCAACCCCTGAAGAGCTACCATCATGCTATGAAGGCACAGACTGGTCAGGCTGTACTCTTCAGGAGTTCATGGACTGCCCATATAACTTAGCCAACAACCGTCAAGTGAGGATGTTGGCTGATCTGAGTTTGGTGGGCTGCTATAATATGTCCTTCATACCAGAAAACAAGCGAGCACAGATACTGCTGGAGAGTGCCAAGAAGAATCTTAAAGACATGGCCTTTTTTGGCTTGACAGAGTTCCAGAGAAAAACACAGTACTTATTTGAGAGAACTTTCAATCTGAAATTCATCAGGCCATTCATGCAGTACAACAGCACAAGGGCAGGTGGAGTAGAGGTGGACAACAATACCATACGAAGGATTGAGGAACTTAATGACTTGGACATGCAGTTATATGACTATGCAAAGGACCTCTTCCAACAGCGATACCAGTACAAGCGGCAGCTGGAGAGGATGGAGCAGAGGATAAAGAATCGGGAAGAGAGGCTTCTTCACCGGTCTAATGAGGCGCTTCCCAAGGAAGAGACAGAAGAGCAAGGACGCTTACCTACTGAGGACTACATGAGCCATATTATAGAGAAGTGGTAACCTTGACATAATTTTTTTTACTAAGAACAAGATGTTAAGGTTTCCATAATAAAAGAACATGGAATTAAAAACAATCTTATTTAAGAACAGTCTGTAAAACAGAAGTTAGAATGCTTCTTTAAACAAAGGGTCTTTTTACTATTTCTTATAAGACCAATGGGGTTCTTAATAAAATAAAATAAAACAAAAAAAAATCAAAGAGTCGATACTCAAAAGCTCAGATGCACAAGCATTGGCCCTCAGCTACAAGGCCAAATACAGTGTAATGTTTCATTTCCTCATAGAGTCAAATCTAGAGGTCATGGATGGTAGCTTTGTAACCACTCTTCTCCTTCAAGTTGATCTTCCAAAGTCTGAATGTTTTTTCCTTGTTCATGTGAGGTTTTCAATTCTTTAAAGTCATGATAATGGTGGTGAATCTGCCAGACAGTGACTTTGCCCCAGGTTCAGCTACTTAGCCTCAAATGGAAACAATGGTCAAAAAGAACTGTGTGTAATCAACACAAAGAAAAACAAAGGAAAAGAAAAAAAGATGAGGATGAGAAGCATTCAAGCAAATAGACCTGGATTGCATATCAGGCACAGAGGTTTGGATATGTTGTACTTGCATGCATAGACCCACACTCACTCATACACACTGCGTTACCAACACAACTGGAGAATTTGTGAACAAATATCCTTAACCTTTGCTTTACAGACAAGTGTCCTAAAGCTTAGTAAAACCTACACACAAATCATAGGTGATCTTAGCATATATTCATGTGATTCCTTTTCTAAAGATGAATTGTGTGTACATCAGTCCTTTGCATTTAAGAGGAGATGGTCCGCTTGGGCTATGATGTTTCATACAAATGCATCATCACAGGGTCGATTGTTCTCATGCTGGAGCATGCTTATGCCTAAAAATATCCTTTGCTCCAGTTAGGGTATTTCTCTAATTAGAAACAAATATTGAACATTCAGAATACTCCTTATTTAAGATGACATATTTTATCATAAACATCAGTGAGTACAATAAAGATAGGCTCATTTAAGTCCCGTTACATGGCTTGACATAAGCATTAAACTGGGCACTTTGGCTCCATTGATTTTAACAGGACTTACATGCAACTAATTTTTGCTAGATTACATGCACTGTCTTTAGGCGTGATAACTGCTGTTTTCCTGAACTTATGAGACAGCACTGCATATCACTTTTTCACAGGATAGACAAATTTTGCCTTGACCTTTCATTTTGGACAAAGCAGCCGCACTGGAAGACCGGAAATCTTGACTGAGTCTCAGCTCCAGGCTTTGATTTTACCATCATTTTTATAACCACTGTATTCCTTTCTTGAACACCATGCATCTTTTGCTCAGAGCTTTTCCAATTTTAAAAGTTGGTTTTGTTTCTTTTCTATGCACATCTGTGAGTTGGTCTGAATAATGCAAAAACAGACTGTGTCCATTTACCTCCATTGCCTGTGACTACCTATCCCGAGAAGGTGAATTGGACATATTGGCGGTCAAGTCTGAATGAGCGGACCCACCAGCTTTATTTCCAGATGAGGGCTCACTGCAAATCAGTCAGAGAAATGACAGTACAGAATGTGATGCCCAGGTTTGTCTAACTTCCATTTGTGTAGCTTTATCTTTTTAGTCATTCTCCCCCAGGCAGGCAGTTAAAAGGACTTGGATCATATAGAAAGAAAAGCTCAGTAAATGCATGGAATTCTTGAAAAACATACCCATTTAATGAAGTGCTTATGTGACGAAGCCCAAATACCCAAGGGCCCCTAACTACCCCCACATTGAAAGTTATACAGGGTTTTAAGTACTTGACCAGATCAACCTGTCAATCAGTGCTAGTGCTCTACCTTGTCTTGGCTTGTTAGTGCTTCTATGAAGAAGGCCTTCCTGTTCTCTGAGTGTACACAGCTGGCCATATATATTCACTTGAGGTTTAGGCAAGGAAAACCCATCTCAACCTAGAATTATTGTTTTATTATTATGGGGGGAGGGGGCTGCATGTTTAAAATCCTAAATTTGGAAATAATGGCAGTTGGCTAATGTCTAGAACACCTGTGCATTTCTATAACTAAAGGAAACCTTTTTTAAAAAGATGTTTTTAACAAATCCTTTATAAAATGTATGTCAGCTATAAGAGGAAACTGTTCTTTATGCAGTACATGTAGCTTTACCCAGTGGCTTTCTACTGTGCATTCAAAATTAGGGATCTATAATACAAAAATGCAACTTGTCCATATTCATAGTGTGCAGAGTGGAAAGCCTACTGTGTTATCCTTTGTACAATTCATACCAAGTTCCAAGGGCCAAAATTTGCTTCTGCGTATTGAGCTACATGATCAAAGACAAAATGTATGGTATTGTTCTTTGTATCTAAATTTAACTTCCACAAAAACCTGAATATATCTTAATAGGCCTGCCTATGGGAACCTCCCGGAACATTAGTTGTAGGCTTTCTCCAACATTTTCTTTGTATAATAATGTTATAACAACAAGCTAAGGAAATAAAACTACTGAATATGGTTATCAACTTCACTTAAATCTGCCAAAGGAAAAGGAGTGGGTGTGTAATGTTTTGTGCTCAGAATTCATTGCCTGTAGTTGAGGGGGGTGAAGGGGGTGTATCCCTATTTCAGTTCCCAACTCTGGCAAATGGTCTCGTTCCTGATTTTTCCTATATGCAAATCAAGAACAGTAATCTTTACCCATTACAAAAAGAGATTTACTAGTTGATATTTCAAAATTGTTTGAATTGCAACATCTAGGTTGTACTAAACAAACCCAGGAGATAGCCAAAAAACAAAGAAGCTACAACAGAAACTGGCTGAGTCCTCACCTGAATTAATACAAGGGCAGAAAAGGAGCAGTGTGTTTTTGCTTTGATGCCAAATTTCCTGCCTCCATAGGCATTTTAGGGAAACTAACATAGTATGAATATAGTTCACTGTAATTTATATGAACTGCTGTTTGGTGTAACACCAGATGTTTTGAGAGTAGATTTCTGGTGATTCCTAAAGAGGCGTGACCTCATGCCATTGCTGACAGCAATTTTTCTTTCTTTCTCCTGCTGGCTGCTGGAGTGCTGATGGGCACATGGCAACACTACCTATAGGATTTTAGCATTGTTCTTTTAAACAGTGGAGGATTTTGTAGTGCTGTCTGCCAGGCAGTACTATCTCAGTGAAGGAAGCTGAGAAGTTGTTTTTGGTGGGTGCAATCTGCCATCTGTAGGTAGAGCATGCTGAGACCAATGAAAGGGCTCTGACGAAACCAAGGAGACAGACAGATTGGACCTCAGCCTAGCAAACCATTTTTCCTTACCACGTGAATGATTATGTTATCAGTCTGCTGTGGCTGCAGGACAGTTCCAAAAAAGCTATAATTAGTAATGCTTTGGGGCAAGTAAAAATGCTTAATGAGGATGACAGCAGCTTTCCCTAACACTGGTAATGCTCACAATTAAAGGGTGGCAGGGAAGTATATTTGCAAAAGTATCAACTTGCATGCAAGGTGTTTGCTGCTTGTGTGCTACAGTTACTGTACCACCTGTACTGGCCCTGCCAAGTAGCTGCAGTCAGCATGAAGGCTGGCAGACTCCCTGCATGGATTGCACAGACTAGTCAGCAGGAAACAGCAACAAAATTAGAAGCTTGAAGTTCTTTCCAGTGTCTTGTGGCACCAGCTTCAAGTATGTGTGCCAGTTAGTTTTTGCAGTATCTCCTCCACTGAATAACATTAAATGTTTTCATTCCGTGTGAATAGGCAGAGAATGCAGGGGCTTGAGGACACTGCATATACCTTTGCTCTTTGTTGCATTTTTATGTGACCAAGACACAGAACAGGGCTATGCACATGAAGGAACTTAGCTATGAAGATTCTGTCCAGTTCTTCAAACCTTTCCTCTTCCTGTGATAACAATGGTGACAATGGCTTGGACTGAAAACTCCAGTGTTCTCCATTCAAATCACAGCATCCATCACCAAACCAACAGGCCAGTTCTCACCCTGCCCTCCTTTTGGAGCAGTCCACCTACACAACGAGGAAAGCAACTGAGCATGCAACATCAAATCATTACGTAGCCTGGTAGATCAAGGCTCTTGCTCCCTCCTTGCATCTAATTGAGCATAAATTCTCAACTCCCCCCCCCCCACACACACACACACACAAGGAAATGTCATCTTCAAAAGACAGTAGTTATCACTAGAAAGTGTATATCTTTTCTTCAACCAGTCATATTAGAGCCACTTCATGGGAGTGGTGTCTCTGCCTTAAGCTTATTCTTCTAACATTCTATAAGACTTGCCGACACAGGGTTATCTGGCTTTAGAAAAGGCACAAAGAAGCAAAAATGCCAACAGTACTATTGAAGCCTCATTTAACCAGGGCATTTCTCTTGTCAGCTGAAATATGTGCACACTCTGTTTTTAGGTTGGTTGCTCACTGGCGATTTAACAAACAAGGACATTAAAGGTCCTCTGCAAAGGGCTTTTTCGAGAGACCAGGTGCACTTGCCACACCTGACACCTGTGTTGCACACCGACATGGGTCTTCTTTAGCCCACACTGATCTCTCAGTTGCTTGAATGGCAAACAGGGAAAAAGTCACACATTGCACAGTGCAATGTCAGTTTGAGATGGGCTCATGTTACATCAGACCTTCTTTTGGGGGACTTCTGAACTTTTGGCTTAATGCTAAAGAATCAAATAAGAAATGTGTGATGCTCCATTGCAGAAGCACCTTAATTGTAATAAGGCCATCCATTTTCTCACCTGTTAGATGAACAATGGTTTCAGGGTTGTTCTGACCAGGTGATCCTGGTCTAGTATTTGAGAGTAATGGCCCTATAAAGCCATTCAGCTCTCTGTAGTTATTTGGGTAACAAACCAGTGACAGCACTACAAGCAATCTTCATACAGGTCATTTCTGTTGTTTTGCACCATCAGCAGCTCTTCAGCCGCCTACGCATTGCATCCATCTTTATTAAATGATACTACTAGTAGGAATGAATTCATGGGTTTTAATGGCCAGAGCAGAATCTGAGCTGGGCCACTTTAAAAAGCACAGAACAGTTAGCCAACACAGCCACTGTCATTTGGGACATGACTGCATGTGTTCATGCATCGAGTTACCTGATCTGTAGGAAGGAACTGGATTTTGTTCATAGGCAATGACTATTAAAATTTTGCTCCCTCCCCAGTCAATATTTTTTGGTTTCAATAAAATCTGAAGAGCATAATATGCAAGTGAGCCTCCCCCACCTCTGCTTTTTGCTCCACCACTCCCTTTCCCCTTTCTCAGGTGTCCCTTCCACATGCTGAATTTGAGAGCTAAGCTATGAAAAATGATTATGTTAAACTTATTTTCAGAGGATGGTTTGTTTTGTACATATTGGAATGTTTTTAACTTATTTTTATTGCCTCTTTTAATTGATTTTAAAAGTGCTTTTTAAAAAAAACAAACTCACTGTGACGTTCCTACTTGTGTCAATCATCAGAAAATTTCAGAAGTCTCCAAGATTTGCCACCTTTACTCTTGGAATCTATTGAGATATATCACTATGGCTTGCATTGTTCATGTACTGCTTGCTTTCCCACTACTGTACAAGAAATACCAGAAATCCATGGATAATTCATACATTGGGATCCCTTCCTTTCCTTGTGTAATTATTTGCCAAGGAACTGAGTTCTCCATCTGACCTCTAAATACATACACACACTCTCTTTCTCTCCCACTTGAGCTCAAAAAGGTTCTTATTACTGAAAGTAGCTGAGAGTATCCCAACAGTTGTTTTCCAGTGGACTTAATCTGAAAGTCTGCATGTCTGCTGCAGGAACTAAAAGCAATGTAAATTGCACCAAGTAACAGTTAAAGCTTTATATATTTATTTATAGCTTCTTTTTAAGGTGTTTAAGGACAAGGGAGTTTTTCGTTTCTCAACAACAGCTACAAAAATGGATAAAGTAAAGGAACAGTCATTAACTGTTTTTGTCTAAATCAAGAGTGAATGTTAGCAGATTAAATAAATCCTTAAAACGATCTTGGTTGTGTGTGTGTGTTTACTTGATCTCTCCAAGGGATAGTTCTCACGTGATTTGACTGGTTCACAAATACAAGACATTTCCTTGCTACACTGCAAGTTATTGAAATTGCTCAGTGGAAGAGGTAGGAGATGAGCTTTTTCCTTACAGTGTTGCAAAAGCAGAATCTGCACGGTGAGAAAACAAACCAATAGGCAGAAAGTGACAGTTTGGGGCTATTTCTTTTCACTCTCAAATATGATAATTTTTTTCTTTAGAAATGTTAATACACAGTATTCAGGGATATTCACTCATCAGCTGTAACAAAATGCTGTAATGCAAGTAATATATACCAGATGTCATGTCAAAATTTAATGGAAGTATCCATTTTTAAAGGTGTTATATATCATGGGTAAAAATGTACAGCAGAGGCAAGAATTTAAATAATGTCCTTGGTGCTTTGACTGACCAGGCCTCAAAGAAAATACCTGTAGAATCAGAGGTTGCTATCTGTTCTTCTAAAATGCAAAATCTCATTAGTATGAAAGCACCATCTGGCTTCTGCTAATGGCTAGCAACAGCTCCTTGCACAGGAACAAGGATAAATTAATGGCTACTGCAAGATACCTGCAGGAAGAAGGGCTCCAGCTTGCTGCCTCATTAAAAGCTCCTGGCTGGGACCAAACTCATGCCCCAGGAGATGGGAGGAGGAAGGGGTGAAATATACATGCTCTGCAGATCTTAGTCTTCTGTTCAGTGCAATGCAGTTTAAGATAGTGTTGCAACTTGTGTATGGGACAAATACTATTTCCAATAGTGGGGAGGGAGAGTGGCTCAGTAGCAGAGCATCTGCTTGGCATACAGAAGGTCCCAGGTTCAGTCCCTGGCATCTCCAGTTAAAGGAGCTCGCAATAGGTGGTGTGAAAGACCCCCATCTGAAGTCATGGAGAGCTGCTGCTGGACTGAGTAGACAATACTGACCTTGGTAGATTAAGAGTCTGATTCAATATAAGACAGCTTCATGTGCTCATGTGTTCACTTAAGGTTTGAAGAAGACAGTAGTATCTATTTATTTTATTTATATCCATCCTTTCTCCCCAATGGGGACCCAAAGCAGCCTACATTGTACCCTATCAGGTAGGTTAGGGTGAGAATGTCTGTCTGGTCCAAGGTCACCGAGCAAGCTTCCATGGCAGAGTGGGGATTTGAACCTGGGTTTTTCAGATCCTAGTCCAATTAAACTTAGTTGGTCTTAAAGGCACCACTGGACTCAAACTTGTTGCTTCAGACCTACATGGCTACCCACCTGAATCTATTATTTAGTAATGATAGTTGTAAAATGTACATATTGGGAAAGCAAAACAGTATGCTTCTGTAAATGAGCAAGTTAGTATACACACAAGATAAACTACCCAAGCAGAATCAGAAGTAAAAATATGATGTTCATGGGCACAGTCTATGGTCCAAATCCAGTCAAGGAGAGTTACAGTTCTCATTAATCTTAAGTTGGACTTACAATGCCACTGGTTCAGGTTTTAGTTTATTGCCTTTAGCCATAGGCCAGGGGTGGGCAATTGTTTTGGCTCAGGGGCCACTTTGTGGGAGCAGAGGTTAGCGGAGGGCCGCACCTTTTTAAATGATTGCATTCATTAGTTAACTTTGCATTTCAGAAAAGGTATAAATTGTATCATAAAAATCAACAAATATAAATTAAATAAAATAGTGGTAGTTTTATTCAATTTATTTATTGTGCTAATTTCATATCTATAGCTGCAAGACACACACACAGAGGGACAGAGAGAGACACACAGAGAAACATAGGGACAGAGAGAGAGAGAGAGGGACACAGACACACACACACATGCAGAGGGACACAGAGAGAGTCAGAGAGAGAGAGAGACAGGGACAGAGAGAGAGATCGCCGAAAGCAGCTGCCTGCCTGCTGCGCCTCCGTGCAACCCAGGGCAGGCGAGGGTGGGAGTGTGCAGGGCTTCCCCAGAGTGCTGCGCTTTGGCACGGCCTGGGGAAGGCAAGGGTGGGGGCAGGCAGGGCTTCCTCAGAGCGCTGCGGCCCCAGGAAGAGGAAGATGGGGGAGGGAAGGTAACTTACCTTCCTTCTTCTGCCTCCTCATCGCCCAACAGGGCTGCTGGGAGCAGGGGGTGGGGCTTGGTAATGTGCCCGCCCCCTGGACACTTCACTCCTGGAGCGCTGCTTCGCTGCGCTCCGGGCCCAACGGAGGCCTGACTGAAACCACGTGGCTAACTGTCTTGGTGGGCCGCAAAAAACTGTGGCGGGCCGCATGTGGCGCGCGGGCCGCAATTTGCCCACCCCTGCCATAGGCCATTACAATGACAGAACAATATATAATATATAATAACTTCTACATAAACTTCTAAAACCAGAAGAATAAAAAACAGTGCCACTGTAAAAGAGTTATGCCCTTCTAAACCTATTGACTTCAGTAGTCTTAGAAGGGTGTCACTGTCCTTATTCCCCGTTTGCAAGGAGGGCAGGGTATAAATGTAAAATAATAAATAAATAAAGGGGGCACTAACTTTTGTCTGGCTTGGGCCTATGTGTCTGCAGAATATTGCCACACCTTATACACCAATGTTATTCCACAAACTTGTTTCTGTATAAAAATCTCATTTACTGCTCCAATCATGATGACTTTGACTATTTTGAATAGTACCATGGAAACTACCCACACTGATCTCTCTCCCCCACACATCATTTTCTCTTCTCACTGATACTACACTTCATTTAATCCTCTTGTCTTCTAGATAGTCTCAGTTCTTGGTCTTACTATCAAAGTTCACCAAAGCCTTGCTGTTCCTTATTCCTCTGGTCTCATGTCCCAAGCCACTATTTCCTGTGTACCTCACTCAACGCTACCACCCTCAAGCCATCCAAAGTCTTCCTGCTTCCCATTTCTTTCTTACTACTTTGTATGTCTAAAACTGCCTTGCACATCTCAGATCCCTGCCTTGAAACCAATCTTGGTTTCCATTATTGGCCCATTATGGAGGAAACTGGTACAGGGATGGCTGTTTCACACAGCATTTCCCTTCCGGTAAGGAGCCGTCTCTGAAGCACTGTGGCCATTTCAAACTGTGCTGCTTTCTTTTCTTGTCATTTTCCTCCACACACACAATCTCCCTGAGAGGGTTTTGGTTTTTTTAACATTTTATTGGGAGCGCTATGACACTGCTTTGACATCCTGTTATAGTGTTATAGCGCTCCCAATAGAACTTTTTTTTAAAAAAAAAAAAGAGAGATTGCATGCTGGGGTGAAAGGGCATGAAAAACCCGTCACTGGAGGAAGCACTACAGGGCTTTTTACACAGCCCACTGTAGCAATTCAGATCTGGAAGAAGGGATTGAAGACCTGAGGAAAGCAGTTTTTGTCAACAACGCCTCAGACCTGCTTCCCAAACGGGAGACAACTGGCATTGTATGAACAGGTAAATATATTCCATTAACAGTCGGTTACTGAAATGGGTCTGTCTGAAATGACAGTTAGTAACCGGTTCCTGAAATGGAATAGATAGGCTATCTGAAATCCTTCAGAGTCTTTGACTCAACTCCTTAACCCTCTTTCCTACTAAAGCAAAGTCTAAACACGTGCGATGAGCGTTTACACTGTCCCTGACCCCTCTTTCCTTCTCACCCTGTACTATCTTTCTTTTGTCAGATCGTACATCGTAAACTTCTTGAAGCAGAGACCTGCTGCCTTATACTTTGTAAAGTACCATGCACACTCATGGCACTACATTAATAATTATGTATTATTGGGCACATATGAAGCTGCCTCACACCAAGAGAGACCATAGCTCTATCTAGCTCGGTACTGTCTGTTTGACTGGCAGTGATTTTGCAGTGCCTCAGTCTGGAAAAAGGTCTTTCCTAACACCTGCTACCTGAAATCCTTTATTCTGGAGATGCCAAGGATTAGACCTAGGACTTTCTCCATCCAAGGACATGCTCAAAGTTAAGATCTATGGAAGATTGCCCCTCTTCTTCAAATTAAAGCAATTTCCACAAAACCTTTTCCTTCTTCAGAATGAACATTTTTTTTAACATGCAGTTCACATACACTTTGCATAGATTGTGGATTTCCAGAGCAAATTCTTCCCCAGATCTATGTGGGCCCTACTTGTGCAGCAGAGCTCATATTTTAGGGTGAGGTTTAAGTGGGCAAATTGCATGCTACTACTATTGTTGCTAAAACAGCTGCCATTGTGCTAGCACTCCAGGATAGATAAAATGTTCAGATACATTCTGAATGAACATGCAGGCAGGCCTTAGGACAAGCAAGACATGTTTTTGCCAATGACCAACTGCAGTTCAATTTATTAGGCTAGAGATCCCAATGAATGCAAAAACGAAGCCACCTATTCCAGGTTCATTCGATTTCATTAGCTTGCCGCAAGAGGTGAGAACCTTGAGACTGGAAGAGCAGACATCTGCCTCTTCTGGAAAAATTGACAGGTATGCACCCCTAATGCCATAATACCGACAAATGATCTGATCTGTTATGCTTTGTCATATTACAGTTTCCAGAATGGACCCATGGGACAGGGGAGGATTGCTGCCTTAGGTCAATAGCCTTAGGTCTCCCTACTCTATATATCCAGTGCCTTCCCTTAACAATAAGCAGCTGCTCATTATTTTGCTGCCCCAGGTGACTGCCTCCTCTTCGAGGAATGAAAATCTGACCCTGACAATCCCAGCACCACAGAAGAGGCAATGGTGAAGTGCTGCTCAGAAGTGCTCGTCTTTCTGTGTCATCAGCACATAGTCTGTGTCTAAGCTCGGATTTCCTTTCCATTTCTCCTTCCACCTGGCTTTGGGGACTTCTTTTGTTTTATTCACAACCCCAAAGGTAATACAGTTTAGTTATGACAAAACATAACAGTACTGCCTTTCTTCTTCATCACACAGCCAGTCAGCATTCTACAAACTTGAACTGATTTAACAATCATTGTCTTTCCTGGGAACCCTTCAGCCTGTAGTCCTGTGAAGGGAGCTAGAGTACCTAGCAGAAAATGCTCAGCACCCTCAGGAAACTACAAATGATGAACAAAATAATTACTGTGACCTGTGAGAAACTGGGTTGGCTTTGGTCGTGAAAGATGGGAACATGGGAAGGTCTGGGAGGGTAAGACTGTGTCATTGATAGCTCTCACAGGTATGGAAACCACTTTCTTGGCTTGTTTGTAGACATCATCCTGGTAGTTCTTCTTTTGATTTATTGTAGCAGCCAGGTGGTCACAGTAATTGGAGAATCCCTGTGGCCATGCTGCAGTCAACACCTTCATAGCCGCCAGTGCAAAGAACATGGCCTGTGAATGCTGCCCAGGCTCTTCGCGTTCAGATCAGACAGTTTCCCTATTTCCTTTCTAATTTACCTGAGTTATCTACCACAATTCCATGACCATGAAGAGTTGAATCCCATGCTGTTCAGTAAACAGATGAGGAAAAATGGAATGTATAACCATAGTATGTGTAACCCGTATGATTTCAATGATAGCAATCAGTATGTGAGTAGGAGCCAAGGAATCAGCATGGTGTAGTGGTTACGAGGGACAGACTTGAATCCAGAGAACTGGGTTTGATTCCCTACTTCTCCACATGAAGCCTGCTGGGTGACCTCGGGCCAGACACAGTTCTCTCAGAACTCCCTCAGCCCCACCTACTTCACAAGATGCCTGTTGTGGGGAGAGGAAAGGAAGGCAATTGTTAGCCGCTTTGAGACTCTTTAAGGTAAAGAAAAGCAGGGTATTAAAACCTACTCTTCTTCTTGCTTCAGAGTATTTTCAATCTCCATTAGGATAAGACCTGATGGATAAGAAGAAGATGAATCTCAGCTGGTTGCCCTCCAACTCATCTTGCACTATGGGAGCATTGGAGGAACTGTGTTGTTTTATGGCATCAGTGAGACTATCCTCAGGGTAATGACCCCCAATGATAATTCAATCTCTTCACCGTTTTGAGTTAATCTGACTAAGGAAAGTACGGTTGGGTCCTTATGTTCTGGAATGAGAATCAGCTCAAGCAAAAATCTGCCTCCTCTGCAGCGAGAAACAGTCTGGCCTTGCAAAGAAGCCCCCTCCCTTGAGAGGAAATAGACTTCAATCCTGCCTCCTGTCAGCCTAAGGAGACACATTTTCCAGTAAACTGCTGAGGGATAATATTATATAAGGTCCAATATAAACATGTATGCCATGTGGCTCCTTGGACAAGGAATATTGGTACAGTTCCAGCTACCTGGAAATCCAGCTGTGATGGTAGCACTGAGACAGGGAGAGTTATTAGGTAATTAATCCCACAATGGTCAGTCATAATCTAGTTTTCCACCCTAATGCTAGTGATAAACACACCCATATGTTCTCTGAACCTATTTTAAACACAGCATTTTCTCTGCTAGCTGAGCCATCATTCTCAAACCCTTCCTCCATCCAAATTGCTTGTGGAAAGGTGGTCACACTTACATTGAGAGTGACCACTATGATGCCAAGAGTGACCTCACTAGATGGGCTGTTAAATTATCTTGGCACAACATGAGAAACAGGCAAGTCAACCTCCCAACTGGCTATCAGTAAGAAATGCCAAGGATATAGGTGAGTGTTGTCAGAATGTTTAATAAACAGCAGGACTTTTCCTCTCTGCTCTTCTGTCCAAGAGCATTCTTCAGTCTGGCTGAGGTGATGAAAACCACATGCTTGGTTAGTGACATCCAATTCACATCAAAAAGAAAGGCCGTTCATGGTGTTCTAAATGTCTCCAGTCTATGCCCTCTTAAAGACCTCTTTCAAATATTACAATCAGGGTATAATTAGACAAAACAGTGGAGCTCAGTCTTGAGATTCCCATCTCTTTAAATTTCTATAAATAGTAGCTGCCATGTATGAACTGGATCAGGGAAAGACAAAGGGGTGGGGGGACTCAACCTGAAAATCAAGTCAGGAACCAAAAGGTTGATACAGCTATTTATTGCACAGTGCTTAGAATCTTAGGATTTAAAATGACACATATAGGATAACATGAACTCAGATCATAGCACACAGTGACAAATTGAAGTTGCACATCCAGTTACAGAGAATAATAATGATTATGCATGTATATTAACCAAAGGTCTCAATGTGTTTCAGCCCTGAAGGCCTTCTTCAGTGGTCAAAATTATACTCACACACACATAAAATTATAACTATATACTATAAATATTTAAAAAAACCCTTTTTCAAGCCAGGCAGATTGTAGATGAGTCCTGAAATTGATAAAAAAAAATACTGATGTAAAGAGATTACAACATATTGACTAATCACAAAAAATGTTTTTACAGAAAATCTTTATAAGGAATGGTGACTACTTACACGAAAAAACTGAAGGTCCAAATAACAGCTATAATTCAGTTCTGCATAAACTAAGGAGTCCTCACTCATCAGAGATGGTAACAAAGGACCACCATTCTGTAAATAAGAGCAATTGCATACCATAAATGCATAGTTAAATCAGAATGTTAATTATCACAAAGTATGTCCCAATGAAAGTCAGAAGTATTCCTATAAATTTGCATAAAGTATGTCCCAATGAAAGTCAGAAGTATTCCTATAAATTTGCATATATAGACCTGTCCTGAGCTGTAGTTAAATTCCCAGTGTTGTTCATGAGCAAACCAAGGTATTCAAAGAGAGGTAAAGAGAAGTATAATATACGTGTTGGAGGGGAGGAAGGATGATGCTATCCCACTGAAGATTGTGTAACCAGGCTTCAAACTCTAAAATGGAGGGGTAGGAAAGAAGAGGGAGGGAGGGAGGGGAAAGGGAGAAAACAAGAGGGGAGTGAGTGAGAGTGATACCAAACTGCCAGAGTGATCTAAGGTGGAGGGAAATGTTTTTGTGTATATAACCCTATAAATGATGGAACATACAGAGCACATCATGTATCAATACAAACTTAGCCACTCTCTTTGTTTAATCCATGTATTGACAAAGTACCCAAGGTGAAAATCCAGTAAGTTTCTCTTTTCTTTAGCTGCTTGAGAAGCTGGTGTGGAAGAGTCGAGACTTGTTCTGCTACCCAGAAGTGCAGCTCCTTGTCAATGTGAGCGAAGGTCACAAAGTGCTGAACCAAAAAAGCTGTATTTTTTTTGTTCTGATGCATTTCCAAACACATGGGGCATACATGTGCCTTAGGAAGCACAGAACGCCCAGTGTACATGTGATCCAAAGACTTCATAACTGCCACAAGGACTTTGTAATGTGTTAGTAGACCCTGAACTGGTAAAAGTAGCATGCAGTTTGGCACAGAGACAAAAGCAAGTCAAACTGAAGGAAAGGGGAGAAAGAGCTCTTCGCCCAAGTATCTGGCTTATATACAAGAATAAGTTAGGGGGCAAAGCCAGTATTGCAAACTCTTCAGCTGCTGCCCAGCTTAAAAACAGAATCTTCATTGACATCCAGAATATTACATAGTATCCTTTGTTTCCCTGTTAAGCAAACCCAGCACTGAAGTACTCAGTCATTTAAAAAAAAAAAACAACCAAGAGCAAAACAGCTCTCCCAACAGCTCCACTGTCCCACCAGGGTAATAACTTCCCACAATTTTCCTTTAGCTGTTAGCATGATTCTTTGGCATGCACACAGCACTGGAGAAATCCTTCAATCCCATTTTTTAAGTGCAGAAGTTATCCCTCCCCAGCCACACACACAGCAAGAATATGCCCGTTATATTTAGGCTGGAATGTCATGGTACTGGCACCAGGTTCACGGTAGTATCATCTGGGGTACCTTTGATATGGGCTCTTTAACCCACTTTGGCTTCTTAAGGCAAATAGGTTTTTTTCCCAAGGCTTCATGCACCTTAAGGATAAAATACTGTCTGCCTGCCACTAAACTTTAATTCGGGTTAAAACCTGTTTTGGTTCAATTCTTTTTCTTCTTGTTATATTTTATCCTTAAGGTAAAAAAAAACCCTGAAATTCGGATTGTTCAGAAAAGCAGTTTTATCCTTTGCAGTCTCCCTTGCTGTTAAACATGTGGATATTTTAATCCATTATAGGAAGAGAGACTTTTAAAGTGAAAATTACAGTACATATACTGCATTGCTTTTAAGGACATACTCTGCCTTAAGTCTCAGTAAGACAGGCAAACTATAAATGAAGTGAATGAATGAATATGTTAAGAATTTCTGTCTCACCTTTCAATTTAAGCTTTCAACAAGGTTTACAGGAGTGAAACAGGAAAGTCAAACCCTCAGTATAGGCCTTTCTCCTAATGTCTGTTGCATCTGCTGCCAGAAAGAATTAAAAGTTAATGAATATGTACTCTTGCAATGTTTATTTCCATTTGAAATCTCATTAGGTGGGGATATTTTTCCAGCATAGATTTCACAGTGGTACATTTCTCACCTTGCTTTGTTTATGGAACTGATAAGTCTTATTCTTCTGAAAACTTCCAAACCTAGCCAAAGCAAGAAGTTCAAAAATGTGTTAACACTGTGATGTTTGTTCTCTATGGAAGAGTAAACCTGGCAGCCTTTCTCTCAGTGCTCCAGTGGTTTCACTCCGCCTTTACTTAGAGATGTAAAATTTCTGGAAATATTGAAGCTAAACTGCATAATTTATAACTTAGTTAACATATAAAATTGTACTGTTTAGCATATTTATGGAACTTAAAACTATAAATGTTATACAAAAAACAAAGTATATATAAAATCTGAGTAAGAGTTACAAACTGCTGCAACCTATGTTCCCATAGTATGTTGCCCTCTGAGAGGTAGGAAAAAATAAAAGTTGAAGGTAGATTGTGACAAACAGGTCCCATTCCACCTCCCTCAGAGCGCAACCAATGAGAGCTGTGGGAATGTTGGTGACAGGCTGAGAGCTGCTGGGAGGGAAGAAAAAGGAGTAAAGAGATTAAATCTGGGAGTGGACGAGATTGAATGGGAAGCTGTAGGGAAAAGGGATAGTTTGTAGCTGAGAGAGGATAAGGTGAGTTAGGGATCAAGAATTCACATATTGAAAAACATTGTATCCAAGTGCATAGATCATTCCAATGTTGTTTAAAGTATTAAATAAAAGTTAATTCCCCTTTGTTCATCCATGCCAACTGAGAGTGAAATACCTCAGTGAAGAAACCTATACACACAGCAAAGAAACCTCAGCCTATATATCTAGCTACATGCTGGCAGCGGTAAGGTTGCCAACTCTGAGTTGAGAAATTCCTGGTTATTTCGGGGTGGTGCCTGAGGGGGGCAGAGTTTGAAGAGGGAGCTCAGCAGTGATGTGACATCATAGAGCCCACCCTCTGAAGCTGCCTTTTTCTCCAGGGAAACTGATCTCTTTCATCAGGAGATTCGTTGTAATTACTGGAGAACTCCATGTTCTACCTGGACGTTGGGAACCCTAAAAAATGTATTTAGTTCCCTACCCCAATAGCTCAGGGAAATAATCTGGGTGAGAGGCGGCTGATGAGGTAATTCGGCTGCCCTGTCTGGTGGTGTCTAAGAGAAAGAGAGTGGGGACCTCTTGTTTAAGGACTCTCATAAAAATAAATAGACATAAGATAATTGAGGAATCTGTGACTGCCTGACATATCCGGGCCCTGAATGGAGAGAGAAGGGGTGTCCTGAGTGGTAATGTTAAAGGAAAGGGAGTCATAGTAGTCAACTAAAAAAAGTGTATGTCCGGACAGAAACAGCCTCATACAATCACAATAGGTAGAACTACCAGCATCTTTCAATATTAAGAGAAATTTTATCACATTGAAAACACTGAACTCTTTAATAATGTGCAATCATTAAACACATTATAGTATATTACTTTGCTAAAAATTGTTTACATTTGAACAAAAATATTGAATGTGTTACATATATATATACAGTCTACACTAGAATTATGATTATGTAATACTGTAGATTCTTACATAAGAATTTTTGTACTACACATTTTTGAGTAAAACCTTGTGTTTCCTGCCACTCATTCCAAAGGGGAGGGGATCACAGTAGTTTCAGTGTTCCCCAACTGAAAACTGGAAAAAACTGGAAAAAACCCAAGGATATTTTGAATGAGTTAAATGCTTTTTAATACAAGGATTTTCTCACTCAAAAGGGGAAAATATTTCATAAGAGGTTTTTTCCAGTGCTCCCCCAAACCTCACAATGTTTCCATTAGAAAAACTAAAGAGGTTCTCAAACTTAATACTGTACAAATTCAGTGTAAAAACCCTTGCCTTAAGCAGCACTTCACTCATTCTAAAACAGAAAATATCTCATAGGATTTTTCTTTTGTTATCAGGAAAAATGAAAAAGGCCTCATGGGAAAACAGGGTTTTTTCCCAGAATTTTTCCAGGCCTTCATATTTATTTATAAATAATTTATATTTCATATTTGTTTATTTGTTTATTTATTTATTTAATATTCCACCCTCCCCGCAAGCTCAGGGCGGCTTATATAGTTGGTCTGCAATGACCATTACAAATACATAAAATCAGTTTAAAATAAATAAATAAAGTAAAATTCAGATACAATAATATCAGTCAAAGTGCCCGTGCTGCTCCTATGATTGCATAAGATGGTGTGCTGGACTTTCCCTATTACTAAACCATTTGCCATTCAGTGAACTTCCTGGGCACAGTGGTAGAGGCCAAGAGTTGAGGCCATAGGCTGGGCTCATTGGTAGTTGTGGGGGCGGCTCCTAGTCAAAAGCCTGGTGAAAGAGCGCCATCTTGCAGGCTCTGCAGAACTGTAAAAGATCCCGCAGGGTCCTGATCTCCTCTGAGAGCTCATTCCACCAGTATGGAGCCACCTCTGAAAAAGTCCTGGCTCTCGTGGTGGCGAGTCTGGTGTCCTTGGGGCCCAGAAGGGTCAGTCGGTTCTGGAACTCTGACCTCAGTGCTCTCTGGGGTATATATAGGGAAAGGCAGTCCCTCAGGTATGTCGGACCCTGGCCATATAGGGCTTTAAAGGTAAGTACCAGCACCTTGAAGCGAATTCGGTATGCTATTGGCAGCCAGTGCAGTGCCTTCAGCACAGGCTGGATGTGCCCCCATCTAGTAAGTCCCATCAGAAGCCTGGCCATGGCATTCTGCACTAGCTGCAGCTTCTGAATTTGCCATGGGGCAGCCCCATGTAGAGAGTGTTTCAGTAATCCAGTCTTATGGTGACCGTCGCATGGATCACCATGGCTAGGTCATCACAGCTGAGGAAGGGTACCAACTGCCTAATCAGCCAAAGGTGGTAAAAGGCCAACTTGGCAGTGGCTGCCACCTGGGCCTCCATTGTTAAAGAGAAATCCAGGAGCGCTCCCAAACTCCTAACCTCTGGCGCTGGTACCAATGGCACTCTGCCGAAGGTCGGGAGTGGGGGCCCTCCTCCCAAATCACTCCAACCCACCCACAGGACCTCTGTCATCATCAGATTCAGCTTCATCCGGCTCAGCCTGAACCAACCAGCCATGGCTTGTAATGCCTGGTCCAGATCTTCCAGTCTGGAGTCCAACCGGCCGCCCAACATCAGATAGAGCTGGGTGTCATCAGCGTACTGATGGCATCCCAGCCCATACCTCCATGCAATCTGGGCAAGGGGGCACATAAAGATGTTGAACAGCTTCGGGGACAGCACAGCCCCTTGAGGCACTCCGCACTCCAGCGGGTGCCTCGTGGACTGCTGTTCCCCTAGTGCCACCCCTTTGTCCCCAACCTTGGAGAAAGAAAGAAAGCCATTGTAAGGCAAGCCCCTGAATACCCATGTTGGCGAGGCAGTGGATCAGTAGCTGGTGGTTGACCATGTCGAATGCGGCCAACAGATCTAGCAACATTAGCACTGCTGACCCACCCCTATCCAGATGCCTCCAAAGGTTGTCAGTAAGAGCAACCAGTGCTGTCTCCATCCTGTGTCCCAGGCGGAAGCCAGACTGGAAGGGATCTAATATGGAAGTATCATCCAGGAAGACCTGTAACTGTAATGCCACCGCCCTCTCGATTAACTTGCCCAAATAGGGCAAGTTGGAGACTGGCCGATAGTTTGCCAATTCAGCCGGGTCCAAAGACAATTTTTTCAAGAGAGGGCGGACCATCACTTCCTTGAGCGCCCCGAGGAATCGCCCCTCTGAGAGACACTTGTTGATAATCTCCCTTAGGGCGCCTCAAAACCCCTGGTGGACAGCTTTAATAAGCCAAGAGGAGCACGGATAAAGGCTACACGTCAGTCAGTCAGGAGGATTGCTACTTTTACCCAAAATTCACAGAATTCTGCCTAACTCTAGAACTACACTAAAGCTGTATAGCACAGGGGTGTCAAACATAAGGCCCACAGGTTGAAACCGGCCTGTCCAGGGCTCTTATCCAGTCTGTGAGCAACTGGTCATTATTTTTGTTGGCAGACGACAGAGGCTGTACATTATGTCCCTGTATAGTGTCCTAGTGCTAATGAGTAATTGGTGGAAGTGGGATGGTTGGCATAAGGGAGATACTTTAAGGAAATACTGGGAGAGTGTTAATGTTTTAAGCATGTTTGTATTTTGAGTAAAAAATAATAACATTAATTGGACTTGCCTGTGTCCTTTATAAAGTTTATGTCTCCCGTATTTGACATTACATTTTATGGCATACATGGCCCGGCCCGACAAAGTGACATTTCTGTCAGATCTGGTCATTGTAACAAATGAGTTTGACATCTCTGGTCTAATACTTTAACAAGAGGAAGACTCCATTTCTTGCCTTTAACAGTCAGGTATGATACTGACAAACATCTCAGTATTAAGATTCATGTGAAGTTGGCTTCAAGGAAGAAGATTCTCCCCCAAGCCAGCTGACTTCAAAAGAGCTTTTTAAAGTACTGCTTAAAACATTATAACATGTCAAAATGTGAAAATCATTATTAGAGTTATGTGAAGTCTGTTTAAATACCCAATTAATCTATCAAGGTCTCCTTAGATATAGATGAGAAGGGGGTGGCAGTAATTTTTAAGGGACGATGATTTTATGACACTGATGAGGAAGTCTGAACTCTCAAACTCTATTAGCGTGAATGAATCGCACAGTTTCCTTGTGAGTTAATTAGAAAATCATTTTTCCTAATATAATAAAGTTGTGTTTGATTCTAAGATTGCTGCGGCTGTCAGATTTATTATATCTCCAGATGGCCTGGTGAGCTCCCCCACGCCACCCGGCAAAGATTTTTCAACATATTATGAAGTGAGGCTATAAACGCTATCCAGTTTCCGTTATGTTAATACATTTTCTAGGATTCCTGCTAACTTTGAAAGGAAAACCTTGAGAAAGGTAAAGTTCACCTTTTGGGACTTCAATCAGTTCCACATGAGGGATGATTAATAGCCTGACAGAAGACTATTAATTAATGTGGCCAGAGGGCATTACAGCCATAACTCTAACAAAATATTAGAATTATTAAAGGCAACATGGTCCGTAGATAAATTCTCAATGCTCTGACAGTTCTCGATTGACTTCTTACCAACAAGAACATGAAATGGCTTGGGAAAATGGGAGCTGGGAGGCAAGGAGTTTGTATTCTAACTGCAGATTCTGGTAAAGGAGGGATCTGCTTTGCAGAAAGATAGAATCCAGTGCAACTCTGAGAGCTTTTAATACTAACAAGAGAAAAAAGGAGGAAATTGCCCTCAACCAACCACAAAACAGAAAATGAAAAACTAAGAACTGGAAACCAGTGGTTTTTTTTATAGTCTGTTGTTTGTTTATAACCTATTTGGACTCTTCCACAACTTTCAGTTTAGGTTTTGATCCTACCTGTTCATGCCCAGTTTCAGTCATCAACTGCTCAGCTCTTTTTCTGGCAGTCAGTAGGCCAGTGGGTCAAGTTAAATAAATTAATATTAAAAATACAAATATTTATTAGGATGTACACATAAATAAAACATAATGAGGTTAAAAGAAGCAGTCTAAATTTCAGACTCTAAAAGCTTATTACATTCAGAACTGATTGTTATACATACCAAATTGATAGATAAAACCTGATCGTTATACATACCAAATTGATAGATAAAACTTTTGACCTAAGGACCATATGTGTTTCGGCCCTATGGGCCTTTCTCAATGGTCAATATTCCTTATTTCACAATGACACACATCCAGAATTACATGCACAAAGAATTTTGTGTGTATATATATGTGACCAGGTGTTGCTTTCTTGAATGCTATGCAGTTGCTACAAATCTGTTTAATAAGCCTGAGTAATAGCTGCACAGATTTTCCAAATTATTCTGGTACCAAATGTCCCATTCATCAGGATGTGCATCACTTCCATCAAGAGTAATAGCCAGAGCAGTCATTGCTACCTTTTAGATTTGGTCTGGGATATGGCCACTGTTGGGATCTTCCTCCTCCATGTGGCATTTTGTGACTTTTGGAACCAGGGGTCATTTTGAGCAGGAGCTCAGGGGAGCTCAGCTCTGGGAGGTGGTGCCAGCCCCCCCCCCCAATGGGGGAATGCCTGCTTGTGTCATGGCTGCAGCAAAATGACCCCGTCCCCTGGAAAGGTCCTTGTTCCTTCGACCAGCCTTCTGAAGGCTTCAAGCCATTGGTGAGGAGGGCGGGATATAAATCTCACAAAATAAATAAATAAATAAATAAACCACCACTGAAGCTATCCTCCCAGAATAGTGGTATTTCTGAGGCTCAGATTAGTAATTCCCCCCCCCTTTCCTTCTTTCTTTCTGACATACTTCTGGTGATGTCAGGTGGTTTCGCATATGCAAATAAGTTATGCTAATGAGTTATGCTAATGAGCGCCTGCACCTCTTTTTCTACGAAATGACCCCTGTTTGGAACCATTCTTTTTCTCTAGAAGTTGAGCATTTCCCCATCACAGACATGCTCAAGCCAGACTTTACATTAAGAAGATGTCTTCCTCTGGCTACAACCCCCTGATGTTTTAACCTTTTTCCTGTTCATTTGTTCTATGCTGGTTATGAGCTTCCCATTCTCGTATCTTGATTTTAAATGGCAGGGTGCAGGAGAAACAATTGTCCTCCAAACCATTACATGTTAACCTGTGTAATGGTTTCCTGAAACCAAACATCATCCCCAGGATTTCTGGTCATTTTCCCCACCTTCCCCACAGCACCAAGTTTCCTTGAAGGAATCTGGAGATAGAATTTGAGCCTTAGATATCATATAAGCACCTACCTAAACCTGTGGTTGATAACTGAGGGATTAAGTAAACTGAGATAAAATGGAGTATATTAAAAAAAACAGAATAAGAACCTGTATATAAAACAACACAGACTGAGGTCACAAGAAACAGTGAAGATAGACAAGTGGCATTTCAGTTTTCCAGCTATACCTGCCAGAAACAAAGCCTTCCAGGCTTGTTAAAAATGTTACATTTAATCCATAGCACTCCAATGTAATTTGCAGTGCTACCCTAAGCAGTTACATCCTGTTAAGCCCTCTGATTTCAATGGGTTTAGAAGGGTATAAGTCTGTTATCTCAGTTCCACAACAGTTCCCACTTCCCTGTTACTCTAACCCTCTTTCAAACTCCTCTCTCACTACCAGCTTCCACCCTTCCACTGACAAAATCTTAATTGATTCCTGATGCCCAGCCCACAATTTACTGGCTGACAGAGTACTGTGTTCTCTCTCCCTCTCTCTCTCTCTCTCTCTCTCTCTCTCTCTCTCTGGGGGTTGCTGAATAAGTTTTTTTCTCTCTCTCTCTATCACAACTAGAAATTGCAAACTAGAAATTGCATAACTATACATTGCAATCTTTGAATTTGAACATAGGAGACTATTACATTGCATTTGGGACACAATCTAATCCTGGATATTATCCTAAAGGCAGTATCTTCAGATTCTTCTTATAAAATTTTCCTCCATGTTCATAAAATGTCTCCTTCTTGAACAAATGTGTGGGTCCCAGATTTGTATAACAATTATTTTCTTTAAAAATGTACATACTAAAATGCAAAACAGAATATGTAGATACAGGAAGAACAGGTACCTTAAAGATCTAGAAAGCTATCTGTTTGTTATTTCTTGAGAAAGTCCCCCTTTTCAAAGAAAGTACTATCTTACCCTTCTAATAGTACATAAAATACCAAGGGAAACTTACTGTATGAAAACTACCTAATGATCACTACAGAGACTTTGACCTTTAATCCAGTTCTAGTTTTGCACCATACTAACTTAGCATTCAGTGCTCACTGAAAATGGACATTTATGTTGTGCAGAGCTGCACCAGTAAACAGGATTATCCCATCCATGGCTAATTAACATTTTGTTATTCAGTGATCAGGTAGAATTCCATTCCAAACTCTTTATGATACTCAAAAATTGTAATGTTGTAAATTTAGGATTTGTTTCAAGTCAATAGCCTATTATTTTGTATAGCAAGATGCCCATGCTCCTGTGATTTTTCTGTTTCATCAGCAATGAACATTGAGCTCTAACCCTGAACATGCTCAGCTACTGACCTATACCAGGACCTGTGGTGACCAGCGGGATTCACCACTTTACATTTTAATTCTTAATTGCAAATAATGAGCAGCAGAGTCAGCACTAAGAGGGACCCAGTGCTTGTGTATCTCTTTGCCATAATACTTTCGGTAGCTCAGAACTTGCTGACAATGACAACAATATGTTTGATCTTATCACTTGCTCTGCTCTTCATTAAATTAGCTTAAAAATGATAGTATAAGGAATTTAGAAGCCTTATCATCCTTGACTTACAGAGAACAAGGGCAGAGCAGCTATGGCACATGATTACCTCAAGGTATACTAGTGGTTCTCGAACATTAGCAACCCAGAAACCCCCATTTTGATTTTAAATGTTTCATGGACCTCCAAGCCGCCCACTCCTCCCTCACCTATGTGATTGCAAACCACAGGACAGAGAACCCTTTTAAAGTGTGAGCAAAGTCAAGCATGCCCCAAGGAGGCCTCTGTCCTTTAGTGTGCTGGAAACAAAACCATATAATAAGAACCACACCCACTGTGCTTTTTTTAGAAGCTTAAGACATTTCTGTTAGGACACAATCTACAACAGAGTCCCCCATGTGGCACCCATCCAGTGTCGTTAGAAAGTGGGAGGGACCAGGTGTGGCTCTTGACCAGCAGGGCTGGGCTTCTGACTGGCCATTGGAGATCTGATCAGCTGGGCAGATTAAAGTAAGGTTTTGGCAGCAGCTGCCAACACAATGTTGATTTTGTTCTCTCACTCTTCTTTTCCAGGGTATTTTTAACATTACCCCTCATTTCCCCTGCACTTGGGGTTTCCTCTTGGGGTGTCTGTACGCAGGTTGGCTCTGCCTGCTGCAGCGGCCATTTTATGGTTGTACTCACCACCCTGTGTCAGCATTCTAAATGTGGTCACAAGCTCAAAAGAGTGGGAGACAAGGTCAGGTCTCAGAGGGTAGCTGATTCTATAGATCTACCACCTCAAAGGCTACAACCAAGTTGTAATCAGTCTCATCCATTGACTGGATGGAATTTTTGCACCAGAGACAGCAAAAACATTCAGTATTAGGCAGTAGCTTCTAGGTAGAGGCCAGCTGAACAGGGTAGGGCTTGGAAAAACTTTCAGTGCTTCTCACAGAAACAGCAAAAGACCATCACCAGACAAAACCTGAACGTTCAGTATTCAACTGAAAACTACCATAGGTTGTTATTGCTTATGGATGCAGAGTGGCTAGTCGGTCTCTGTGGTTAAATGATTTGTAATGGAAAACAGAGTGCATATCAGTTCAGTTTTATGCAAGAGGTAACTATGATTACAGTTTCTAAATTATTGCTACCACAAAAACAAATCTTCTTTTCATGGTTTCTCATAGTTTTATTAATGGTATGACAAGTGTTTTATATATGTACAAACATGCATGCACACACACACAGGGGTAAGTCTGGTTGTCATCACAACAAAATGCTAATGTCTAGCCCAAATATAAACTGCAGAACTGTAAAAAAAAAAACCAAGCAGACTTAACTTACAAATATGCCCAAGCGGCTGATAGGAAGTGAAGCCATTCTTAAAAGGGAGATGTCTTGCTGCCTGCCAACACTGCAGTGGCCAGCAAAATGTGGGAAGGGATAATCATTGTTCCCATGCTGAGACACAACTCAGAAGTGATACCATCACAATACTCTAGCATTTGCCCAATAACTCTATGGTTTCCATAGAGTTTTGGGTGAGTACTAGAGTATCACCCTAGTGTGATGACATCACTTCCAGGTGGTTCCAGAAGCTGTATCATCGTGCAGAGACAATGATCACATCCCCCTTCATCTCATGCCTGGCTCCTGGAATTTGCTGAGCCCTGGTATAATAGCAGCAGCAACCACTGATGAAACAGCTCCAACAACTAC
This sequence comes from Lepidodactylus listeri, assembly GCA_029233225.1. Lineage (NCBI taxonomy): Eukaryota > Metazoa > Chordata > Lepidosauria > Squamata > Gekkonidae > Lepidodactylus > Lepidodactylus listeri. The sequence continues at coordinate 59,161,197 of JARCFY010000005.1, read as the reverse complement.
TGGTGCACCAGGATCATTTGTGCCCTCTTGGGTCATGTAACAGTTACAAAGTAATGGGTTGTCCCCTTGCCCTGTCACGTGGAACCCAGACAGCTCCTTGTCCTGTGCATCAGATGTCAGAATTAGGCTGTCAAACACTCTTTCAAGTTATAGTTACAGCAGAAGTTAGACACAGTGAGCACTGCCCCCTCCATTTTCCTTTTCAAATAGTATAATTCTGAATTTAAATTACTTTTTATGCTTTTTCTGTTTGGTGCATTTGCAGAAATATCAGGCTGCAAAGGACACTCATTTTCAATAGCAGCTGTTCATCCAATGTGCTAGTAGAAATCATTCAGAATGACCAAATACAAGATGTTGATAGTGAATAAATAAGTATCTGCCACCCCACATTGACAGACAGCTGTAAAATTCTATTGGGCCACCTGCAGGTATATTATTCATTTCTTTGAGTTATTAATGACCTTGTAAGTCTCCAGTGACACAGCAGATCCTGTCCACAAGCGAATGGATGACAGGTCATACATAACAGAAATAAATAATGTATCACGCAGCAGGCAATGTATGCTTCGCCTAAACAATGGTGGTTTTACTTTATTCTGTTTATTTCCCTCCTACTCCTATCCTGTACTTCAGAGACTGTTTTATTTGGTTATTCTCTGTCTTGCTTGACTAGGTACACCTAGGCTCCCTGAGCAAAGTTCCTGGCCTCATAAATCATCCTCTACAAAAGGTGTCCATGGGAGGAAGATTTCCTGAAAAATAAAGACTATTTCTACTGAGAGCAACAGTACAAAAACATATAGGAAGTAGATTATGGTGGTGGAAAGTGCTGTCAAGTCACAGCTGACTTATGGTGACCCTGGGGGGGTTTCAAAGCAAGAGACATTCGGAGGTGATCTGCCATTGCCCGGCTCTGTGTCCTGACCCTGGTGTTTCTTGAAGGTCTCCCATCCAAATACTAGCCAGGGACAACCCTGCGTAGCTTCCAAGATCTGATGAGACTGGGCTAGCCTGAGCTACCCAGGTCAGGTCAGGAAGTGAATTTATACCAGCCTAATAAATTGTGGAAGATCATGTATGTTAAAATGTGCTACTATCCTCCCCTGCCAAAATCCCTCTGCAACATGATCACTAGTAAGAACGTTGCACTAGACATCTTCTTGGTATGTTAAAGTCTTTCAAAAACAAGATTTTCACTTAAAGTCATTCTCAGGTAGTACAATTCCAAATGATAAACATGCAGTTTGGTGGCTAAAACTATACCAGCCACATCGGCAGAACTGGGAAGATCCCAATAACTTCACAAATTTGCCCACTTCTATAATAAAAGTTGACTCAAATCAGATGGCATATTTTGTGTTTCTTATTCACTGAGACCCATGAGAATGTATGCTAAAGGCTCATGGGGTTGGATCCAGCAAGCAAGCAAGCAAGCAAGCAAGCAAGCAAGCAAGCAAGCAAGGATAGATAGATAGATAGATAGATAGATAGATAGATAGATAGATAGATAGATAGATAGATAGATAGATAGATAGATATATTGGGGGTGATTTTTGTCAATGCCCACTTCTCTTGGCGGACCTCCAGTTCACCTCTCATGCTGTTTCGGGGAGGGGGCCTGTTCCCCAGGAGCAGCATTTCAGGGCCATTTGGTCTGCAGCTCTAGAGGGAAGGCATAGAAATCAAATATGCAGGGGAGGAGAGACATGGACACCCTAATTACCAAGCCAGAGGAGGGAGACATAGTAAAGAAGATCTAACTGTGCTTACACAGCAAGAGGATGGATGCAAAGAAGCTGGTATAATGGAACAAGAGATCAAAGTGTTAGAAGTGAAGGCCTGTGGCTTTGAACATCGGTAACACATGAAGCTGCCTTCTACTGAATCAGACTACTGGTTCATCAAAGTCAGTATTGTCTACTCAGATTGGCAGCAGTTCTCCAGGGTCTCAGACAGAGGTCTTTCATATCATGTACAACCTGATTCCTCTGTATAAAGGGATCCGAGTTCTTCTGTATAGCGCTCATGAGTACTTCACAGGGAGCAGTAAGAGTCAACAACGCTAGATAGGTTTTGTTCCTGTAGCCTTCCCTTTGTCTGCTTTGCTGCTGTCTCTTTGTTATCCAGGCTACTCTTACAGGTTCATTCCTTCCAGACAACTTCTTCTCCACCTGCTTCTCTTTCTATCTACCATGAAAGCAAAATGTGCTCGAGGCAATCTCTTGCCATCCTAGTGTGGATTGATAGAATGTCTATTCTTCTTTTTCTATCAAAGCTTGAGTTCTATTTACAATAAAGGGCCTCTATGTTTTTAAAGCAACAAGCCTCATATGAACTTTATTCTGTAAGCAGCACCCCGCCTCCATGCAGCACAAACCAAGCTCTAAGCTAACACAAAACACCTTTCAGTGACACCTCAGACAAATTCCTGGACACATGGATGCCTTGTAAACAATCAATTGAAAAAGAAGCTGTCTTTGAAATATTCATTTTTTCCCAGACAGAAATAGTGACAACAGATAAAACAGTAGAACAAAACAGATACTTACTTACACCAGAGACTTCGGTATCCACTTTGGGCCAGTCAGCCAAGCAGAGTGAACACCCTGATTGATTGACTGACCTCATGAATAACATTTAGAAGGGAAGTTCAGAGGCAAAATATTTGTGCACATGAGATGGGACAGTCTGTCCTGACTTCCAGTTAGCCTGATATTTCCATTATTTCTTGCATTTTAAAAGTTGGAACACTAATGTTCAATGTGATGGATTTGGATAGAAAGGGATGCTGTAACCTACAATAGCAGGTTATTTGGTACAGTCCTTACATGGTATTAGGTAACGAGGAATAAGCCTGGCCTTTGAAGCATATATCTCAAATAGGAGCTATGGCACAAATCTACTGCTCTAGTTGCATGTGTTACACTCCCTTCAGTTTAAAGCCAGAAATGATTAGCTGTGTAGGAAAGGTACTGTCCATAGGTGTCAACTTCGAGGGGCTCAGGGGCTGAAGCTACCCCTGAACATTCCCGGTGGGGACTGAGCCCCCCCCTCCCCCCGGAACAAGGCTGGCAAAATTGAAAGCGGGCGCCGGGTGCTGGCTAAGTGCCGAGCAGCTGAGCTGGTACAGCGGAGACTGATAGGCTGGGCTGGGCTGGGCTGGCCGGAGGGGTGGATCCTGTCACCCAGTGATGACATCAGAGTGCGCAGTCCGGCCAGCAGCTGCTGCACCTCTGCAGCAGCAGCAGAGGTAAGCGGCCCTAGCCCTCCTCCCCACCACTTCGGGAGTGTCCTGCAGCACCCCAGCACATCCCATGGCAGAGTGGCTGCCCATCGGGCTTCGGATGGCCACCCGGGAGAAGGCAAGGTAGGCTGCACTGAGCTCTCGGCCACTGCAGGAGCGCCGAGAGGAGTCCCATTGGGGCAGGAGGCGTCCTGGCTTGGCAGCTCTTCTGGGGGCCAGCCAGCCTGTCAGGTCCCGTCAGGAAGACACCCGACCTTCCCGCGTGCCCGTGCCTGCCCTCCCACCCCCCAGGAGGGAGGGAGGGAGGGAGGGAGGGGAGGGGGCCTTTCAGCGGAGGTGGGGACAGCCGGGCTGGGCCGGGAGTCTCAGCACGCAGTGCACGGCCCCAGCGAAGTCCCCCCACAAGTGCGGCACTGCCTCTGGCCCAGCCCCCAAGGCCCCCGGTAGCGGCAGGAGCTTGCCAAGGATGGGGGAGGGCAGATCATCATTGGGCGCAGGGAGAGGCAGGCTCAAAAGCCAACCACCACCACCCCGCAGCTGCCAGGAGGGCCAGAGCACAGCAATGGCGGAGGGCTGGCTGGGGATGGGGGGGCTTCTCCTGCTGCAGCTGCTGCGGCTCCAGCATGCCTGCTGCAGCTGCCGAGGGGCGGAGGAAAAGGCACCAGGGATGGGAGGCTTCTCCAAGCCAGCTGATGCCTCCCTACCTGCCTAGCCGGCTCCAGCTCCGCCATCCGAGGGCATTCTTCAGTCTGGAAAGAAATTGGACCCTGGGAAGAGCTGGAGCAGGTGGGTGGAGGCTCTTGTGGCAGCATCATCCCAACACACGCGCACTTCGCACACGCACACAGGACTTCTGTTTCCTTTCCCCCCCCTGGCCCCCGCCCCCCCCCCCCCGGGAAATTATAAACTCTACACCCTTGGTACTGTCTAGAGTGGGCCACAGACTAGCAGAGGTGTTGAACTCATTTGTTACGAGGGCCAGATCTGATATAAATGTCACTTTGTCAGACCAGGTCATATGTACCATAAATGAAATGCCAGGTACCAGAGATATAAACTGTATAAAGTATTAAGTATTCTTGTTGCTGCCTCCTGTCCACTTGCAGTGGTGGGACTTGGTCCCCTCTTGCTCTACACACCCATACAATGTGTCTGCGATGCTTACAGGAGTGATATTGTGTGCCCTTGAAACAGCATGACTGCCTATCATGTTGCCCCTCACAATTCAGACACATCTTCATGGGCATTTGCTCACCTCCTTGCTTCTGCCTGGCACCCGATTCGTAGTTCAGTTCCTGCTGTTGAACCTTCAAAATGTCCCCTCCTCAGGAGTCAGAACTCACGCTCTCCACCAGTGGAAGCTGTTGGAGGCTCCTCCTCCTTTTCACCTCCAGAGTGCTTGCATCTGCTGCCTTGGACGCCAGCGCTTCCTCCAGTGCAGATCAGAAAGTGAGTTCCTTCTTCGCAAACAACTGTCACTGTAATGCTTCATCTCGCAGACCACATACCAACCTGTCGTGGAGCATATCCCCCAAGTCAGTTAAGTTGCAGTGTTGTGACAACTGCCTCAGTGCCGCAACATACAAGGCTATGCCTTCGGAAGGGGCCTGGCTTCATGTGTAGAATACATGCTGGCCCACTATTTCAGACAAATTTGGGGCAGGAAGTCCTTCCAATGCAGCCATGATGTCATCATAAGAAGTATCCATCAGCTTTGTAAGTTCCAGGAGAGCCTGTGCCAGGGCAAACGTGCTGGCCCTACATACACTCAGAAACACAGCTCTTTTCTTGGCAGGTTCCATAATTCCATTTGCCGGAAGTAAAATTCTAGTTGTGCAGAGTAGTTTTCCCACTTCCCTGGTCAAGCGGGGTCAATTTCCTCTATGTGGCCCTGAGTGGCCATGGTTCCCTCTGTGTCAGTGGGTTGCAGCCGCTGTGTCTCAGTCTTCTGCCCTGCTAACTTACTCTGCAGTTGCCTGGCCTTCGGATCCCATCCTCATCGCCAGTATTAAGTATTGAGATGGTCAGGCAGTTCAATAATCCAACAAGCAACTGTTTATTGTGTAAACACCAGCACTGCAACTCACGTCTGGCACCAACACTGAACAGGCAGGAACTGAGCTTATCCAGCTTTCCCGTGTGCAGGAGAACTCTCTACTCCACTCCTCCCCAGGACTACAGTGGCTCAAACAGTCCAATACACAACATAAAGGACAGCAGCTGGTAAGCTCTGAGTTGGTGTATCCTCACTGCAGGGCCCCATGGACTGGGAGGGGGATGCAAAGGAAAACTCATATGGGCAGACTGGAAAGCCAGCGGTGCAGCACTGGGCAGATGCTCCCATGCTGCTTGATTGCTGCAGACCAGGTTGTTCTGCCATGCTGAAGCCAGAATCAGAGTGGCTCTGCTCAGTTGCCCCAAGCCGTCCCCTGGAAGGGCGGTTCTGGCCCCCGGGCCTGATGTTTGACACCCCTGGACTATGGCATCAGGATAAACCAAAGTTACTAAACTGGAAAGCCCCTTAAGGCCACATATATCCCATTTCCACAAAGCAGCCTTTTGTTGAATACAGATACGAAATTCCAGTCTCCCCCCTCCTCCCCATACACCCAGTTATGTCCTTTCAGGTCTTGTTACTTCTGAAATACTCCCTATTGCTGCAATAGCACCTATGATCCAGAACCCACAGCCGCCCAGCACAGGGTCAGCAGAGTACTCTGCTTAATGCACCATGCAGCCATCTTGCTTTGCAGAGCCTGTAGGAGAGCAGCTCAGTCTGATTTTCTGCTGCATGGGCATTTAACTTTACAGTCTTAAATAAATGAACCAATGAAAAGAACACGCCAGACAGTTCTTAAGTGGCTAGAAGGTCAGGCCCTTCCACAATGAGCTGTTGAAGTAGTGAAGTGACAGCTTCTTTTCTCTCCCCCCCCCCAGCCCCCACTTTTTCAAAATAACTTTGATTTGCTGCAACTGCCTTTAAAATAAAACAACTCAAATAAAAACCCAGCAGCTCCAAACACGAGAGCAGCTTGTGCTCAACAGCACTGGAACTATGTTCAAACCATTTTTGCTGCTTGCAGAGCACGCTTCTTGCTTTGATTAACACCATAAAGGGAACAGGAGCATGTATTATTCTGTAAGAGATGGTGGCAAACAAAAGAGTCCTCATGCACCTGTTCTTGAACTAGCACCCCCTCCCCCAGCTCATTTAATGATCAGAGGATCACATTTTTTTTAGCATAGGATAAACATTGCATCCTCTTCGTATAATAATACCATGTGTTCCAGTGATAGAGTTTTGACTTTACTGCAGGATAAAGAGGTAGGATCTCAATAACTGGAGCAAAAGGGCTATTTCTCAGAAAGGATTAGCTCTTTCAACAAGGTATCTTTGGAGGAATGTGTGCTGTATCACTATCAGACTGCACTGGGAAACAGTTGGCAAACAACTGACCTGGTCTGGCAAAGCCACTGGGGTTTTTTCATCCACAAAAACCAACCTGTTCTTACAAACAAAATAAATCCCAGTTCTACAATGAAAAAAGTAGATTCCCTGTGGTCATATTAATAGCACTTAATCGAACCATGGTGTTCTGTCATTAGAAGCCTAGTGGAGGGGCTTGACCTTGCTTGACGTAATGGAACCTGGTAACTGATGGAGATAGCTGAAGTTATACATTTGTAAATTAAGGGTTTTTAAAAAAAAAATCCAAGAGACATCTCTCTTCCAAACAAGACACTGATACGATGACAGCTGTCCTCTAAAACCTTCCCTATTCAGACAAGTGGTGAAACCGGGTGTGGATTCAACTTAGTTGTTCAGAAACAGGAATGGGCCCCAAAGCTGCTGGTGAGACAGTAATTGTGCTGCACTGATTTTTATGGTAATACAGACGATATTTAAACCTGTACTTTCTGACTTGAAATGAACAGAGAGAAACTGTTAATACACAGTAACAGCTCCTGAAACTAATCAGCTGGCCCACATATCTCCTCCATATTTCAAAACCAGCAAGTGGTAGATTCTCTCAGAAGCAATTCTGGAGACTCACATGTGAAACACCACAAATGGTGTTGCCACTGAATAACTGCAGTGCATTTCCTGTACTGAGACCCAATTTGATGAAGATCAGTAGGAGCCAGTTGCCTTTCTTGTCTGTTAATTTTCCCAAGTTAAATGCCATTTCAAACCACATGGAACAAATGTGTTTCCCAATTTAAAAGCACTGCTGGGAATCATAGCTGGAGAGAAGTTTTCAATAGCGCAAGTGCTCCACCTATAGGTATTGGCTGTCTCCAAATGATTGTTAAAAACTGATACAGATAAAAATCAAATTGGCTATGTTCACTGCTGAAAGCATGTTTATAAATTATTACATTCTGTTTTAATCTGATCAAAGTTACTGCTTATTTCTCAGACTAGCTGGATTTCCGCTGACCTGGAATCCTACTCCTCAGACTCAAGCATATGCTGCTAGCTGATTCATTGGGGAAAGAAAGGCACTTTCCTAGAAGCACTCCTTATCGACTTCACCGTATACCAGGACTGAGTTTTTATACTGAGAACCGATTTCATAGCTAAGCTCCAGTGAGCTCTTGTCAAACCAATTCTTTAAATCCCAGTTAACTGATTAAAACAGAGGACAGCAATCTTTGCTTACAAAATGAGATAGTATATACATGCTTACTCTCCCTAGGCCTTTAAAGGTTCCCAAATTGTACAAAATGCTCTTGAGGAGAATGCATCATCCCTATCCCAACTACATATGCTCATATTTAGAGATTGTAATGTGTGTGTCTTAACAGCCTCTTCTACTTAGGCTGGTTTTGTGCACTTGTATGAGATCTCTCATTAGAATTCAAATATGATCTTTCCATTCTTTGGGATTCTTGTGCTGTGCTTTGCTCCTCGCCTGTCTGTATAAGCAGTCCATAGGCCACCAATGCAGACAGCCCTCTAATGTGATTCTATTACTTAGCAAGATGTCCCATTTAGCACATTTGGCAGAAACACATACAGTGTTGGACTGCAAGTCATAATTTTGGCCATTTGAAGGTTTTCTCTGTAAGACTGTTTCCAGCTTTCATCTCAAGGTTATTTCTATTCCTGTGGGCATCCATACCAAGCAAAGATTATGAGCCTTTAGCTGTACTCGTTTGATCTCTGGTGCACTCAACAGAGCTGATTAGTTCCACTGCCCATGACTTCTCTGAAAGAATATGCATAGAGAGAGATCCAGTTATAATGCTTGCAATATTTCAGTAATCATCGCAATCTAAATTTTTCTAATGTTTCTACATAACGCATAAGACATTTGACAGACCCAATATGGATGCATTATTATTTTTTGAAACAATAAAGCTAACCAGATTTTCTATGCAAACCTATCTGGGAGTAAGACAGACTGACTAGAGTGGGTCTTATTTTCAATTAATTTCATGTATTTAATTATTTATTAGAACATTTATACCCTGCCTTTCCTCTTGGTTCAAGGCAGCTTACAATAATAGTTAAAATGTGCCTTCTATCAGCTGCATCTGCTCTGCCAACTTTCTCATTACCTAGGCTCAGCTGATCTGGCCATCTTGATCCATGTTTCTGTAACTTCATGGCTGGATTACTTTAATGCACTTTATGTGAGGCTGCCCTTGAAGACAACCCAAAAACTACATCTGGTCCAGAATGTGGAAGTCCAACTGTTATCAGGGGCTAGGCACCAGGAACATTTGCTGCCCATTTTGAAACAGCTTCATTACCTACCAGTCTGTTTTGGAGTTCAATTCAAGGTGCTGGCTGTGACATTTAAAGCCCTTCATGACTCTGGACCCACACATTTGAAAGACTTGTCTCCTTCCATATGTCCCGGTGCACTGTCTACAGTCATCAAGTAGCCTTAGGATGGCCCGTCTGGCATCAACCAAAGCCTGGGCCTTTTCCATCATGGCTCTGGCTCTGTGGAATGGGCTGCCTGAAGAGATGAGGGCCCTACCTCCTTGGAGAGTTTCAGGAGGCACTGTAAGACCTGCCTGTTTGCCAGGGCTTTGCGGGGGGGTTATGAATAGCAAGCATCTTTTTTGGGGGGGTGGAGTTGCAGCATGTTGTTTCATATTTGGTTCTAGCTGGGGACATTTTAACTATTATTGTAAGCTGCCTTGAACCAAGAGGAAAGGCAGGGTGACACACATTTTCTTAGCACCATAGTATTGACAACCATTATTAGATGCTGAAGTTGAAGGTGGCAGTTATTAGACTTCTGCTCAAAAAACCTTCATTGGCTAGAATGAGGCGGCCAATCACAGGCCAGTGTCCAATTTACCTTTTCTAGGGAAAGTGATAGAGCAAGTGCTGGCAGAGCAATGTCAGGGTTTCCTGAATAACCCATCTGCCCTTGGCCCAATTCCATCTGGTTTCAGGCCTGGGTTTGGTACTGAGATGGCTGTAGTTGCACTGGTGGATTATCTTTGTTTAAAACTGGACAAGGGGCAACCTTTACTGTTGATACTGTTGGACCTTTCAGTGACCTTCAATATGGCTGACCATTTATTCTTATCCACTGGCTTGAATATGGAGTTGGTACCAAGGGCTTGGCTCTTCGGTGGTTTCACTCTTTTCTATCTGTCCGGACACACTAGCTAGAGTCAACAAGTAATCCTGCCCTGCAGAGCTCTGCCATGCCTGATGTGCCTGGCATGATGACATTACTTGGAAGTGACATCATCACATCGGGCATATCACGTGAGGGCACTCTAGCATTTAGCTTAAAACTCCATGGTGACCATAGAGTTTTTGGCCAAATGCTAGAGCATCCCCTGCACAGCATGCCTGGCATGATGACCTCACTTCTGGGTGACATCATTGTGGCATGCACACCAGAAGATCTAGGGGACTGGGCTGGAGCCCCCCTCCAGCAGAAGGCAAGGACCAGGCAACCCTAGGCTGGGGAAGAGAGAATATAAGCAGTGTATATGGGAATGTTTCTCCTCTTGCTTGCTGGCAGGGTCTTCTGTCAGAACAACAAAGAAAGAAACGTCCCAGGCCAAGCATGGAAAATGAAACTTCACAATAAGTTCCTGTTTTCTGTTCTCCAGCAGTTCTACAGATGGGGCAGTTGTTGTATATGGAACGTGGATGAGCCGGCATCTGACGGGCAGGATTACTTGTTGACTCCAGCTAGCGGCTTGTTGGACAGGTGGGGCTGATAAGCAGGCAGAGATGAGCAGGGCCCAGACAACAGAAGGCAAGACCATCCCTACCAAGGTAAAAATTTATCTTTCAGGACTCTAAAAATCAAAAAGTATACCAAATTCAACTAAAAATTCAACTTAAAGGTTTGCGGTTTCCAATTAAACAAAGTTATCACCTTTTGAAAAGGTATTTATAAAACTCTGGCATAGTACTGTCGAAAACTCCTTAAATAATGCTGAAACTCGTATTTAATATATAGAGATGGAATAAACTCTGAAAGAGCATTATGAATATTCTGCCTGTAAAGAATCAACATTGTTAGTTCCCAGTCTCAGTAAGAGAAACAGATGTCTTCCACACAGGTTACTTGTCCTGAGTTCAATGGTTTCGGGAAGTGGATTCCCCCCCCCCCCTCCGGTTTCCCCACAGTATTGTGGTGCATTCATGCACTTGCACAGCTTTTACTGGCTTTTCTCTGATCACTCTCAAAACAGCTTTGCTCCAAAGTTTTCAGATAGATTGCAGTAAAGCCTGGATGGCAACACTAGCACAGCCACAGTTCTCGCAACATATTTTAAGCTGTAGGTCTATCCAACTAGGCCAGCTCACATTCAGTATCTTTTTTTTTTTTTGCAAATCAACTTCACAAAACATCAACAACATAACAATGTAGGTGTAACAATTACTTGTTGAGGAAGCATAATGAAACGTTGAAGACAATGTGAGACCAGGCCCATCTAATTAAGAGAGGAACTTCTTTACACCAATTTAAGACTAACTATCAATACATGATAACAACGAGGCCTGATAAGCAGTTTATAGATCCATCTAGTGGGAAATAGCTGTTCTAGATGTAGAAACTAAGGAGGCCAGCCTCCAGGTGAGACCTGGGGATCCCCTGGAATTACATCTCACCCCCAGACTAGAGATCAGTTTCCCTGGAGAAAATGGATGCTTTGGAAGGTGGAGTCAATGGCATTGTACCCCACTGAGATCCCTGTCATCTCCTGGCTCCACCCCAAATCTCCAGGAGTTTCCCAATCTAGATTTGGCAACCCTACATCCCCATCCCCTGCCGGTGTCCCGGTGCACTAGGGGCGACAAAATGCCTAATTGAAGCAGAAGAGTTTGCTTTTACACTAATAGTACACTATGGGTTCAGTCCTAAGGCCCCTTTCCGGGGAAAGTAAAATCCGCTGGATAACGTGGAACATCTGAGTAGCGCTGCTTAGGATGGCTCCCTGTGGCACTGAACCAAGGCAATGGGGAGCAGCCATGCAGGCACACATAATGAACTAATTTATCTTGTTCATTAATAGGGCTCATTTTGGGGGAGAAAAAAACAGTTGGCTCATCATGTATTGTAGAAGTTGTCACCACTCTACAAGGGCTTGTTTAGGTTTTTATAATATCGATGTTATAAACATATAGATCAATAAAAAAATGTTCAAAAGTTTAATTAATTCACTGTATTTTCCTAACTTCCCCTCTCTTCGCCATTACAATTTAATCTTTCTGTAAACATTCTTCGTTAAGCATTTTTATATTCAAACGCACACATCATTCATGCACAACAAAATGGAAATTAAATAAGTTGAAATTCATATATTAGTGGTCCTGCTCTTCTCCCTTTGAGGAATTGATTAGTAAACTGCAGAATAAATTGCTGAACAAAGGTTCTGTGGCAGTCCAGGTTAACAATAAGCATTGGTAGTCAGAAGCAGTTTTGCTTCGGTTTCCTCTTTGGAATCCAGGTAATTGAACAGAGTTCTTTCATAAGCAGCTGGCATGCAAACAGGAGGCAGGTATGGTGAGAAGTTAATTATCTTGGAGTCAAGAAAGATCAGCAAGCTGACTTGAACCAGATGGAGTACATAATGTACTAGCAGTATGAACACCCTGGCAAAATAGAACTTCTCCCAACTTGGTAAATGGAAGCAAAACTGGTAGGACTTGGAAGAGGAATTTTTTTCATATAGATCGTGGTTCATTTCTACCATAGCTCCAAGAAACTGGCAGACGTTGACAATGGCTTCTTAGTTATTGAACAGGACACCATGATGTAAACACTAGTTCTTTGAACTGTGTGACAAAAAAATGGGTAAATAGCAACAGATAAATCCTACTTAGGAAATAATGAATGTATGTGAATAGTGTGACTGTGTGTTGTTTCAGTTTTTAAAATTGCACTCCAGTCCTTGAGTTACCAGTTTGGAACAGACCTTATTCTGCAGTAAGGCAAAGCTTAACCTCACCTAGTAATTCATAGCTGGACGGAAGTCTTATTGTGCCTTGCCAAGAATATATTGTTCTTTAATGCTTTCCTTGTTCTGCATCCCAGGGGGAGTTAATACAGTGGTTGTGGCTTGTACATGACTGGTTATAAGAATGCAGAGACAGCAGAAGGCTAAGTGTTAACCTATTCTTCATGGACTGGAAAATGTGAGGTGAGTTTTAATTTGATTTAAAAATACATGTAAGAGTGCAACTCACAAATATACCCTGATCCCCTTCATAATGTATGTGAAAATGCACTGGCAACTGCGATGAAAAAATTGCATTTAACATTCAGCCTTCAAGGTGGTGTTCAAGGGGTTATCAGCAGATTTCCGAACCAGGTGCTGTCAAGACTCAAACATGCCTGCTTTCAGCAAGGAAGAAGAAACTGGATTTATACTCCGCCCTTCACTACCCGAAGGAGTCTCAGAGCGGCTTACAATCTTACAATACAGGGGGGCTTACAATCCCCTTCCCACAACAGACACCCTGTGAGGTAGGTGAGGCTGAGAGAGCTCTCTTGATAACTGCCCTTGAGAGAATAGCTCTGAAAGAACTTATGACTGACCCAAGGTCACACCAGCAGCTGCATGTGGAGGAGTGGGGAATCAAACCTGGTTCTCCCAGATTAGAGTGCACACTCCTAACCACTACACCAAACTGAATCCTATGACTGTACCCTGAGAATGCCACTTAGTAATACGCATTCTGCTTGGTTAACTATTATTAACTGGTGGAAACTGCTTCAAACAAGAGGACAGTACCCTTTCCACCCTTATGCTACAGGTGTATACCCTTACAGCTATACCCCATAGGCCACATTTCACAGCAATAATTCCACACCTGGATCCCAAGACGTGCATATCATTTGAGTTTTCTGCAACAGAAGGCAAAGCAGTCTGCAGCTACTCCTCTCATGCAAGCTTGTATTACATTTTAACTTCTGCCAAGGCACTTCTTATGTTTTGATAGTGATTTGTTGTGATCAGCACTCTGCTTTTCAGGTTAAAAGTTGCTATTTACCCTGAGCCCGCAGGACATTGGACTAAAGGGAAATCCTTGCATTAGAATGGCCAGGCCATCCTCCCTAATGAGTTGAAATGTGAAGGGCAACTGTTTTAACCACTAGACATGCATTGCTAAAACTTGCCCAAAGAAAGCAGGACACAGCAGGCATTTTCAAATGCAGCAGGCTTCTAGAAATACAAACTTACAGACCACCCCTGTAACTCATTTACCGGAGTCCAAGAATCAGACACATTTCGAAAGATGAATGATGAAAAGATTTTATTGTGTTGAGCAGAACTGGGAGAATCAACCCTAACTTAATTTCTGTTCACATTCTGTAGATATTGAACATTTTGTATATAAACAGACTTTAATTCGGCATGGTATTACCAAACACAGGCAACCGGCGAGTGAGGGGGTTACACAAATTCCTTGAAATCCTTGCCCAAACCAATTTCCAAGTCCAAAAGCTAGGTAACAATATTTTGCATCCAAAGTTTCTGTTCTGCTAAGAGTGGAGCTTTCCTCCAATACAAGGAACTCCTGCTGGGTCTTCATGTCGGAGGAAGGCTCTGCTGTTAGTCAAACCTGAATCCAACACAATGACCTTTTACTTTTTTATCTCGTTAAAACTACCCATTTTAATGTTTACAGATGGAGAGAGCAGAAATTACTGCAAAAAGGCAAGTTTCAAAACAAAATTTGGACTTTTAAAAAGATTGTCTTCTTCAGCAGCCAATCAACATGGACAGGGATCTCGTTCTCTCTTTTTAAATGGTACTCTGTAAAGCACCAGGCACACGGACGGATTTGTAAAAATAATGATAACTCTGTAAGCCAGTACCCATCCCAATTTAATAATTATACCCCCTTGTAACTAATGGCACTTTTCAGGCATAATGACTGAACAAGATTAAAAATTAGCCTGCTTTAAGTGGTTTATAATCAAAGTAATTTCAGCACCCCACTTCCTAAAGAGGCAACCTTTTTGTATAATGATATAGAGGACGGACTTGGCTGCTGTTCTGTTAATGCACAGCAGGCTAAGGTGTGGCCCAACTATCTTACTTTGCTCTCCACACTTAAGGCCCCCAATTTTTATTCCTGCCCCCCTCCCCCATGCTTTAGCAACTTGTCCTACCACCACCTATATGCCAGCCTTCACCATACGCTTCACTGTCTCAAACCACTTATACAGCAATTCCCATGTCCCCTCCTTCCACCAGTGATCACTTTAGTGGGTGGGTAGAAGAACAAAGATGGGATGTTATTTTAAACTTAAATCAGCATTTATTTTTTAAAAGTGATTTTTTTTTTCGTAAGGCAATTTATAGATTTAGAGCCCATCCGATTACTAAGGCTTATGGCTTGCAAATATGCCAGAGTCACAGCTGAACAAGAAGGTTCTGCACCAAGTGGAAAATACGCAGCCCTGAGCTTTCACAAATTCTCCAGGTCAGTGTTGCACGGCTGTGGAGAGCCCTCTTCCTATGGGACCTAATGCACAGGTAGTCAATTGGTGGCACTCGTGGCTGATCTTCAGCATCACAATGTGACATTAAAAAAAAACCCTGAGTTTCCCAGGACGCCTGCACACAGTGTTACATGTACTCAGAATCATTTACTTTGCTGTGTCAAATGCCTCCGATTCCATGAGCTGCTGAATTAACAGGAGCGAATAAAAGAGGCAACGAGTCATAGCCAAGGTTCAAAATCTTTCTTGGTTTAAAATCTGATCCAGCAGTTGTCAGAACCAGTGAACATCCCTTAGCAAGCATCAGGGATTCCACAAATCAAGAGTACAAACAACTGCAACTGCTCCAATATCCTTACTGTGGCTCAGGAGCTGTAGTATGGAGGGAGGAGGGAAATATTACATTGCAAATCCTCAAGAAAAGCACGTTTAGAAAAGATTGGTTTCGATTAAAAAAAAAGAAACTTCCATTTACTCAACACCAAAGCAAGCCACAAACCTTTATAAAACTGGAATATGCGTTATGTTGAACTTCTTCATAAAGCATAATAGACACATAAAGCTGTGTCGATAGCTTCAGCCTGCTTAATAAATAGATTTGCACATGATATAATTTTTTAAAAAACTGCACAGCAATGTTGTACTTTATGCTCCATTGGCGGTAGATATTTCAAGGAACCACAGTCCATTTTTTAAAAAACTGCAAATGTTGCCCCTAGCCCACTTAAAAGCTAAGAAATTACAATAATTTCTTCTTTAATTAAGAGTTAGTCACAACTAAAGGTTCGCCATAACATTCCAGTTAAGACACACACAAATCTTCACATCCACCATACTTCCAATAGTAAGTGCGTTTTCCTTATTTCCCAGCAGCCTTTCTCACGTTCCCATATATTGTGCACTACAGATAATCAATTGCATACAAGTGAATTATCATCTCTGAAAGCTGGGACTGACCTCATAATTAGCCAGAAATGCACATCCAGTGATGTGTGCAATCAGGAATGGAATGGAAGGGTAAGCAGTAGCAAGACAAAGAAGTATTTATGTTGTACAGAGCTAGTCCAGTCTTATTAGATCTTGGAAGCTAAGCAGGGTTAGCTCTGGTTAGTATTTGGATGGGAGACCACCAAACAAGTCCAGGGTTCCTATGCACAGGTAAGCAATGGCAAACCACCCCTGAATGTACTAAGCATTCTGCTGGCTAATAAGCAGTCTAGAAAATTTTTTTTTGAGATCAGGTATTTGTTGGCATTCCAGGAAGGGGGGAGGGTGTATGTGAATAGACTGGCTAGCCCCCATGGGATCTCTTTAAAACTACTGCTAAGGCCAACTAAGGATTGTTATTTTACAAAACAGAATCTGAGCCAATATACTGACATCTAATTCTACTTTTTAGAAGTTATGCCTACTACGGAACTAGCCTCTCCTCACTTTTTCCACAGCTAACACATTTTTATGATCTGGGGAAACAAGGAACGCTGTTACCCAATAAACAGTTTTTCTAACTATAAATCTCTTGGCCCTTCTGTTCTGACACACCTCTGGGTATTTATATGTTTAACTAGTATTAGGTATGTGAAGAAAGTGGTGGTAATGATAAATCATTTTTATATACTGTGTTACTCTAGGTATCAAGGGAAAGTTTATAGAAAAGGTCTATAAAACTGCTAACATCACATTAACATTTTCAAAATGCAAAATACCTGTTTGCTCATTTATGCTCTTGTGCTTTCCAGCCAATTAGTATGCCCTTGTTTCTTGAGATTTTATTTGTATTTTAGGAGGGACTGGGTGTGTGCTGCTCTTTCAATACCACCACCCAACCCAACCTGTCCAGAAATGCTGGTGTATACCACTGCTCTATTTTACTTGCATTTCTTAAGGAAGGGAAACCTCAGTCTAAAAAGGATTTCCGTTAGTATTGTCCTGGAAGTCCGGAGGGCAATGGAGTGTTTTCCCCTTTCTCTTTCAGTCTTCTGACTTTATTGAACAGAGGAGCTCTCCTCCTACTCAGACGAGAATGGGAAGACCCTTACTCGCTTGTAGGACTACATCACCATGAACACTCAATTGGACACAGTTGTCAGTCAATCAACAGCTCTGCTTGGTGGCTGCCAGGTCTGTGGCACCCTCAGGGTGGCAGCCACTCTAAGTTCACTCACAGACCAGCTGCTGCTTTCCCAGCCAAGGCAGGAAAGAAGGGTGAGCCTGAGTGCTGTTGTCTCAGCAATCCGATCCAGCCCTCTCCCAGCTGCAGGGGTGACTACCCAGAGCATCCACAGTTCTGCTTGATGAGGAGGGAAGAGGAAGTAACACTAAACCACTTGGAAAGCTTCAGCTGCCTGCTCCTGGTGCCTCAGCTCAGGAGGAGAGCCAGAGGCACTGATTGGCAGGGGACGAGAGAAAAATGCAGGCAACTGCCCTCTTCCTTGCCCAGTTCCCCTAACATTTTCAGTTCCAGTTTTAAAGCATTCCAGACACAAGATCAGAAACACAGCCACCAGGACAGTCTGAGCAGGCTGGAAGTGTTACTTAGAAAAGATTCCCCTATGAATCTCCCAAGTAATTCCTGATCAGGGTATGGGAAAACTAAGGAAGAAAGGGTGGTAAGTACAAAAATTGGGAAAGGTGAAATCCAAAGAAGATGGCAGAGTTTGGATGAATTCTGGAACAATCCTGCTTCCTAGGCTCAAAACAGTAATAGTATGGAATGGTTAGATCCCCTCCACCACTGAAGTCAAAGGTTAATCCTGACTTTTTGATCAGGTGATGGTATTTTCCCACTTATAAAGGCTGCCCCCTGGATTACTAGGAGAGAAGTTGTGTAGTCATCATGAAGAAACTAATCCTTCTCCATCACAAGTTTAAACAAGTTTTAAACCCATAGAGATTTGTTTGACTTTATTTCTGCTCTAAAGCAGATATTTCAAACTTCAGCATTCTTATGCAAGCTTACTCTGGAAGTAACAAAACTAAATCATGCAGTTTCTTAGAATGTTTTTACGAGACACAAAATAAATACATTCCATAACCCGAAAATGTCCTGGACTGCTAAAAAAAGGGTTCAAAAGCTGAAGTTACATTTTGTTTGCAAGTCAGCGGTAGGGAAAACCCAGGATTAGCCATAATCTAGGAAGCAACACTTCTCCACGGCAGAGCCCACTATCACCAACGTCCAGAAAGGAACAGATCTACAAAAACGTCGTTATAGTGGCTGGACAAGATAGCAAAACCTGTACACAGATGTTCAGCACATTGTGAACATAGTATTTTTGTGCTGGATCTACTTGTCACACATGACAGGCAAGAAAGGTGTCATAAATGGAGGAAAAAGCCTTGCCCCAAAAAACCTTAACCCAGTGCAAAACGTGATTCTGCTCTGTGCACCTGAAACTTAAAAAAAATACAAGTGGACATGAACAAAAAATGTGAACTTAGAACAATATTAAGAAGAGAAGTCAAATGGTGTTTTATGTTAAAAAGCATTAAGAAAAAGCAAAATGAAGTGACTAATAAGTTTCGAGAGAGGAGAATTAGAGAAAAGATCTAGGAACGCTAAGGCTTTATTCATCTGACACCATTGTTGTTGAGGAAAAATAAATGTATGAAATTTACAAAACCCAAGAAGCTTCCACAGATTTGCATCAACAAAGTACATTCATGAAATGATAAGCTCGCAAGAGTCTTAATGCCCTAATTATTTTGCAGTCTTTAGGAACTTTGAGGAAAGAGGTTAAGAGGACATTCTGACATCTTTTCCGGGGGGGGCGGGGAGTGCTAGGTTCATTAAAATATACATTTATTTGCAAATGTACACTTGTGAAGATGCTGGGGTTGCGCTGACATTTTGTTGCACAATGAGTTAAAATGTGGTATTCACAATGTCCCATTTTAAAAGAAAGCACTGCAGTTCTAATACCAAAGATGAGGGTGTAATGAACAGGGGAGGGGGAACCTGAATCTCATTTGACACCCGTGTGTCAGTCAATTTACTAAGCATGTTACCAAGCCCAGTTTCAACCAGAAAGAAACCTCAGCTCTACCTCAAAACCTCTACTGAGGTAAGAGCCTGCGCATTCTCAGTTTTGTCCTTTTTCTGTGTAGCGCCTTCCCTCTAGCTGTCTCAGAAAAGCAGACACAGCCAACACAACCTTGATGTTCCATGGGGTCCTCTTCCAAAAGTCAATGAAAAGGCCTGCTGCTTGTTTTTCAGGGTGCTTCAAAACAGTACCAAAATTTGACATTCCTCAATCGGCCCTTCTTGCTCTTGCAGGTGCAAATAAAGCCAGTCACACTCATTTTAAGCATCCAGTTCCCATTCCATCTGCAGAAATCAATTCAAACAAGCAAGATACATAAAAAAAATCCCTTTCAGTTTATTCAGCAGTTTCGCAAACATACTAGAAAAAAACTAGCATTTAATAGAAAAATTGCCTATGGAACAGTCTCACTTGGTTTGTCTCCATGGATCATAATTCTATGTGTGCTGATACTCCTGTAGGGGGAGAAAAAGGCAGAGTGAATAGACAGAATCAACATGCAAGTCACAGGTATATAGTTTCGGTCCCAAACCATTGTTTGGGTCTCAAATATACACAAACCAAACCATGGTTTGTGCTCCTTGTCTGACTCCCAGCTAATCTGTATGAGCCCTGTAATTTTCATAGTAGGGCAAAAAGCTGTTGGGAGGGAATATAATATTTGATAGGGGAAAGTGCAGGGGGAAGCATTAGCCCCTACCCTTTCTGGTGTTCCCAAATCAAAACTGAGGCCCTGTAGCTTGTTTTTTTTTTTTTTAAAGAGGAAAAACTGACATATCAGGAGTTCCAATCTAATCATAGGGGTGGATCGGGATTAAACATTTCCATAGGCACAATGATTTCCACCCAGAGACCAAGTGTTCCTGCCTTCCCCTCTCCTGCGGCAGCCCAAACTGTCCCCCTGAATCCTGTTGCAGGGGTTTCCCTCTCCCCAAGAACAGGATTTCGGGGGTCATTTCAGGTCACTGTGGGAGTAGGGGAAATCATGCTCTGTGAGTAGAAATTCCTGAACCCACAGAAATGTCTAGTCTGGATCCAAGCCACAGTGCAGTTTGGTCCTTAAGGGGGTCCTAGGAGAGCTTCAAGCATATAGCGGCTTTGGTGCCATTCCACACTGTTGGCATACCCACTGGGATTAGGTGTCTCACAGATGCTTCTTAAAGTGATGTGAAGAAAAACAGCTACCTTCTTGACTGGGCTGTTCTGTTTCATTTGTTTTAGAGAGTGCTCCTGTTGCTTTCTCTTGTTGGAAACGGCTGTACAGCTGCTTGATTTCTTGATCATAGTCCTGCCACTCGGGGACGATCCGCACAGCTGCCTCCAGCTTGGGCTCTTTGGTCATTGGATTATTACACTGCAATGTAACGCAGAGGTCAGTGCCAAGAAATGTGTGGCCTTTCGTACATAATGGAAGAAAACACGTGTTCCAAATATTATCTGCCATGAAGTTCTCTTTTAAGTATTAAAGTTCTCTTTTAAGTATTAAAGTTCTCTTTTAAGTTACACTGCTGCTACCATCAGGAGCTACAGTTTTGCCAGAGAGATGAAACACATGCTGCAAAATCCCATGAATTTAGGAAAAGGGGCCCAAGGCCTTCAAAAACTGCCAATATGCAAAAGCTTAATTATATCTTTTTTCTACAAAAAAATTATTAATGTTTATTCTTAAGTGCACATAATTAACAATACATAAACATGAGTTGATGTAAACAGATTCTTAAACAAGGGCGCTTTCCGGCTGCTCTACCAGATTTTAATGAAGGTGTGGTAAAAGAAAGTGGTTGGTAAAAGAAACAGATACACTCCACACTTTAATGTTACTTACATCTGTACAGGATTTTTTTAGCTGATGTGTATGTGTCATGGTGATTCAGGGGGAAGGGTCGGGGATAGTCAGAGACAAAAAATGTTGCTTCCCCAGATTCCTTGAAGCCATCTGACAGCTGTTTGCCTCTAAACAACAGCCCACTCACAATGGGTAACTGCCACCAGCCTATCCCTTTAAGATCTTAGGCAGAATGTGACAGGCAAAGTTCTGCCTCTCTCTGGCACACCCCTTCGCGCGCGCACACACACACACATCCAGCTACACAAACAGCCGGGCTCACCTTAGAGCAGGCATGCACACAACCCAGCTCTTTTATATCTGAGTGGTTTGGGGACAAAACAAGTTTTCTTAATTTAAAAAATTAACTTTACTTGGACAACAGAAGAAGGGGGGAAGTTGCCTGTAACTACTGGCTTGGGAAAAGGAGAATAAGGAAAGATTTTAGTCACATGGGAGGATGCAAAACAGAGATAAAACACAGTAGACTAACTCAGACTGACTAAACTGGTTTCCTAGCTTAATAGCTTACAGTTTTCTACAGAACCTGAGCTAAGTTGGCCTGACATGGGCCTATCCCACAAGGGACTCTTCTTCCCTTGCTTGCTCCTGGAAAAGGCCATAGTAACTCCCTGCTCAGAGCTTTAGCAATTTTTTTACAGTCACACCACGTTTGCATGGTTAGGTACCTTTCTCCTGCTCTGGCTGGTGATAAGCCAATCAGTTGATTCCTTTTGCAGGAGAAACCCTATCCCTCTCTGTTGGGCTTTGTGATCTGCTGTTTGTTCCTGCTCTTGCTAGACCCCTGCCTGAAGGTTCAACTTAGTCTTGGAGTTCAACTTGAAAAGGGACCAGGGAGGGACACATGGCTGTATGTAAATATCATATCTATATATAAATGCTATTCCTGTGCTCATCTGGTCTATTACAAAAGCATTTTTTCCTAGATGGCAGCCACTTTTATTTGAGGGTCAATGTGTGTGGCAATACATTCTTCCAATCTCTATACCAGCATGTGGCAACTAGTATAGCACCCAAGAATAGGTGGCCAATCCTAATGTAAATGACTATGCTTTGGGTGGGGCTCGCAAACAGCATGCGAACATGAAAGAAGAGTCATCCTGCTTTTATAAAGTATAGTACTTAATTCATTTTAAGGTGTTCCTAAATTGTGGCATGACCCCTTCTTACTCTGTTCATACCAGGAGCCTTACCAGATCAATGGTTTTTGCTCTCTTCTTTGATGAATCATCACACCACGTTTCACACCACAGCCACTCTTGTGGAAGTGATTTAATGGGTACCTGATGGATCATGTTATTGGGCAAATCCTGATGGAAGGGAAACAAAGCTGCAGTTCTCTTAACATTATAAAAACATTTTGGAGGGCAACTGCATGGTTACAACCAGATGTAAAACAAAAGTAGCAGAAACATAAAAACCCAGAACAAGCATTAAGTAAATGGCAAGAAATTATATAATGGGAGTACAATCACTTAATGTCATTTTCAATATATGAGGGGTTATTTCAATATATGGGGGATTATAAACAAAGGTGAAGTATGATGAGATGTAAAACCAGAAAACACCAGATAGACAAAAGAAGCTAGCAGTAAAGAATAGCTATTATCATCCTTATTTTTCTTGTTTCAAGCCCAGGCACAATCTGCCACCATAAATTTTAATCATTTAACTTATAAATAATTATAATCATATTATGATTTTTACTTGCCTACACTTAGGAGTCCATCAAAACACCATTGAGTATACCTGTTTCCTCCTATAAACTACTATACCTGATTCTACCAAACCAATCCAGAGCTATTTCCTCTTTTCACACACTATAAAACAAATTACTTAGAACCTCATTTGTCCACTTACCTGCAGCTATAGTGTTTCTGTATCCTTTTGAGTGAAATCTTCCTGAGGCTATCCCTGTATCTCCACAATTTGCTTTTTCAAACCACCTGCCCCCCACACTGCCTGTCTTATGTCTCTGTGCTCCACAGGACAACTACTATGACTTCCCAAAGCTAGTGTCCAGAATGACTTTAAATTAAACTCCTTACAATTAGCTACAGCAGTCCTAGAAAAGCAATACCATAGTATGTGAGCATCATAAGGCTTTATGGGCAAGAAATGATAGCTATCAGATTCTTAAAATTTAAACTATGGGCTTGGATCCCAGGGTACTCACAGAAGGGCATTCCATGTTTTATATACAACTTTCAGTAATTAAAACATAGCAAGTAAGTACCTGATCAAGGTTGGACAGACTATTGGGATCTTGGCTAAGACCCTGATATTGTCCTCGGAGTCGGTCACCAGCAGCTATCTTTCTGAACTTCTTCAGATCTACCACATAGAGAGCACTAAGAACAGACAGAGCAGCTCTTTGAGTCAGTGAACTTGTACGTTACTTTAATAGGCCAAATGCAAAACAGACTTCAATCAGACCCTCATGATAATTAGATCAAAAGTGGTTAACTAAAAGAATATTCTTAAGAAGAGAAAATGTCACAGCTTTCCCCCTTATATTTGTTCCTTATTACTATCAAAAGGCAGACCTGGATGCTTTCATAGATTTTTACAGACAGAAAATGTTATTTATAAACAACTTGTAACTAAAATATAAAGCGATTGCCAATTTCACAATGGATTATTCAGACAGCCTGTAATTCACACTTGAACACCAACAACATGCTTCAACATGATTTCATCAGCTCAACTGATGGTGGCCAGTATGATGATGTGAAGCAGTGGTCACCAAGCTTT
Organism: Lepidodactylus listeri; assembly: GCA_029233225.1. NCBI lineage: Eukaryota > Metazoa > Chordata > Lepidosauria > Squamata > Gekkonidae > Lepidodactylus > Lepidodactylus listeri. The sequence goes on along the minus strand of JARCFY010000005.1, from coordinate 59,137,359 downwards.
TTGAGCTTTTGAATTCTGACACAGGGTGATGGGCACACCCACAAAATGGACAAATAAGAGGCGGAGCGAACTACAAACAGAGGAAACTGAAGTGCAGGGGGTAAGAGGAGTAAATTTTTTAAATACACTTGGAAAGGGGAGTCAGAGAAAGAGAGAGTAAAACCAACACTGTAGTGACAGCTGTTACTGAAATTTTAATCTGCACAGCCAATCAGATCTCAAATGGGGAATCAAAAGCCCTATTGGGTAGAAACCCACCTGGCCCCACCAAAAAATTGGTCTAAAAAATATTGGTGGGCACCAGAAAAGGTTTTGGCGGGCACCATGGTGCCCTCGGGACTCTTGAGAGCCCCTGATAAAAAGGTTAAAGTGCTGGACTATGAAGACCTAATTCAGTTGTGAAGTTCACTGGGATGACCTGTCACTCGGTCTTAGCCTAACCTACCATTTAGGATTATTGCAAGGATAAAATGGTAGAAGGGAGAACCATGTATGCCACTCTGTGCTCTCTGGAGAAATGGAAGGCTAAAGTATAATAGATGCACTAGTCAGTGGTGCACAGTTTTCAGTGTGCTTTTAAAAAGGAAACAATAAAACCAGTAATCAGTGAGAAACAAGCTATTATTATTTATTTATTTATTAAATTTTGTCACCTGATGTGGTATTTTCTTCCAGCCAAGTGACTTGCCCAGTATCCTGATTGCCAGAATCTGTAGCCATCCATCTCTCGCCGGCTCTCACAGAATGGTGTATAACCATATGGTGCGCCGTCCAAGTTGAAATCTCTCAGCTCCTTGAGGTCTGTCCGAACAATCTGAAGAAAAGAAGTTCACAGGTTACCTTGAACCCCAGTATTCTGACAGAAACCTGGGACTGAGACCTCTGAAATCATGATCGTTATTACGTTACTAGCTAAAGGTCCATCAAGATTGAAGGGAGGGATACAGATGAAAACTTCACCTCTCCTTTTGCACCCTTTTTAGACCATTGCCATCAATAGGTCAAAGCCAGACTTGTTTTTTCTAAACCAGGACTTTTTCCTTTTCTGGTACAGAATGCTTCCACACTCCTCCCACCATGAAACTGCGCTGCCTCTTTCATCTTTCCTGCCTTAAGAAGGAGCTGCTTTGAATGTTGTTTGAGCAGAGAGCAGTTTTTAAAATATGTACATTAATAATTAAAACGAATAAGTATCTACTGCCTGCACCCTACAGCAAGAAAGTGCAGGAAAGCTGACTATAAATGAAGTAAGGTAATCCTAAAAATGGCCCTAAATCCATGATGTGGTGTCCATATTCGTCAATTTAAATTCAGTTCCCTGAGCAAATGGGAAGTCTGTTTGCCTGCAAACTTAGAAAGAAACCTAAAGAACATTTCCCAGATTTGTTATGCATCCTAATGTTTGTCTTTCTCCCTAAGGTGACTGCAAGTAAGTAAGAAGTGAAGCCTGAAGGGGCCCACTTGTTAGACAACAGCCTGAATGAGTTTGTCAGTTCTTGGTTGGGGTTGCAAACAGACAAATAGGTACAAGAGGAGATACAGTATTTGTCTACTGGCTACTGACATCCCAAAAAGCACCCAAGCCAGACAATCTTGCTGTTTCGTAGCACACTGGAGTTCCTGGGAGGAAGGAACATTTTGAGGACTTTGTCCCAAGTCATAGGTTGAAAATCCCTTCCCCCAAAGCCTTCTGAGACTACCAATTTCACATGCCAGATTAGCAATACAATATTCAGCATCATTTATACATGACTTATACTTGCTAGTATTGAGATTTCAAACCCATTTACCTGATCAGCATCTACAAACAGGAACTTATCAACTGCAAGAGGGAAAAGCACATCCAGAAAGAGGATTTTGTATCCCCAGATGATACGCTGTTTCTCTGTTTGCTGGTGAAGCCATCGTGGCCATTTGTACTGGACTAGTTCATACTGGAAACTGTACTTCTCAGCCATATATGGGATGAATTCCTGAAACAATATGATGGTTACAGGTCCTAACAGTTTCTACTACTTCGAAGACAAGTTCAGAGAAAATGTTACTTTTTCAGTAAGAACAAAACACCCTTTAAAAAGTCAGATTGTGAAGTTTCCCCCATGATGGAAGTACAAACTTAACAACAGGGGTTCTAAATCTGATTGGTCTTAATACTAACCATGTTCTCTAATAGCAACTGATGTTTGGCTTTCTCATTTCTTGCTCCAGAGGCAAAGTACAAGTGCCTCTTTTGGACCAACTGCCTGGCAACAGAGCTTCACAGGGAAGAACAGTACGAAGGTGTGTGTTTCTAGCAACATTTCTCCTGCAACCCACACCTTTGGATGCTGCACCTCAGTGTAAAAGTTGCCCTATAGAAAGATGCATATTCTTGGTCTCCCTCTGCTGCTGGTCCATTTTTTATTTATGTCTTCAACAGCAGACTATATGAGAGGTTTTCCCAGCTGATCACCTGAATTAAATTTATGGTCACCACTGGCAACTGTACTTGAGTATCCCGATATTCAGTTACCATAATGTCATCATTTAAACCCCAGCACCCGTGTCTCCAAAATTTTAATCAATGATTTGAAATATGCCTGGGAATCCTCTAATTTACTGTTGGAACACAGAGAAAAATTTGTTAAAGCAACCATACCATTTAACAACAACAAGAGATATGACAAAGATTCTGGACTTACAAGGCACCCTTCTGTGAAACACAGCCTGTTCTCTGCTAAAATCCCTAATTTAATTTCTTTTCAAATGTTACAGCATGTTAACATGAGAGTACTATTAAATCTTGAAGAGGGTGGGCAGAAGCAAGGGTTTTTTCCTCTCACTGCACTATTGTGGACAGATTGTTATCAACTTACTATGGTTCCATTCCAGCCAGAATTATCCCCCTTCTCTGCCTTAATATACAAAACATTAATTTAGAATTAGGTAAAGGTAAAGGTTTCCCTTGCTCAAAAGCCAGTCGAATTCGACTCTAGGGATGCAGTGCTCATCTCCGTTTCCAAGCCAAAGAGCCAGCGCTGTCTGAAGACTTTTCCGTGGTCATATGGCCGGTGTGACTAAATGCCGAGGCGCACAGAATGCTGTTACCTTCCCACCGAAGCGGTACCTATTTATCTACTTGCCGTTTCTTGCCTTTGAACTGCTAGGTTGGCAGGAGCTGGGACCAGAGACGGGAGCTCACTCCGTCACGCGGCACTAGGGTCTCGAATTGCCAAGCTACCAACCTTCCGGTTTGCAGCTCAGCATCTTAACCTCTGAGTTAGAACTAGCAACATCCAAACAGACTGGATAACAGTTCACCTTGGAAATTTATTATGACCCCAAACATTTAATTTTTTTTCTTTTTAGTAATCAGTTCAATTAGTAAAGTTTGCATCAAATCACACACAGATACATCCAAGCTCCTCCAGAGAGTTCCATATATCTGAATTTGCAGTAAAAATGTTTCCGGGACAGGATGGTCATGAGGAGGAGTCCAGAGAGCATCCTTTCCCGGAGGCCTGCCTTGGTGACCATTAACTGCTTTAACCAAGAGCTCTTGACTACTAACACCAAACATTCATAATATATACAAGCCTCCACAAACTATGTACAGCCTGTTCATATTTTGGGAGGAATTTCCTAGGGCAGATGACACTGCATTTGTCATCTCAGACCCCTCTTTGTGTTCTCTGTGCCCTCCACATGAGATGGGTTGTCACCAAGGATAAGGCTTTTTGAAACAGTTCTCACTCACCTCCAGCTATGAAATGCCTTCTCCACTCCCCGCCCTTGCCCCCATCTCTTCACATCTGTCAGCACCAGCCCTTTTTATTTCCAAGAAACTGTTAACTGATTGCTCGACTGATTATTTTTCTGTCTTATTTAATGGATTAAGATTGATAGCAGCTCTGAGGTGCTGCTGTTATCTAGGTTGATTTTCTACAGTTTTCTGTTTTAGATTTTTATGGCTCTGCTGGTTATTCAATCTTGGAATTGTTTTATTTATTGTTAAGAACAGTTATTATACTGTGAACTGCCTTGGACACATTTCTACAGAGAGACGGCCCAGAAAGACTTAAAACAAATAAATAATAAATAGCCATTGCATGCTTATCAAGGAAGAAAAGTCTTCATGAAACCCAACCAGATAAGCATCCTATTTACTGTGAGAAATACCCTAGCAGCCCAATTTTTTTACACGTTTACTTGGAAGTTTAGTTCTACTGAGTTCAATCGTGTTTACTCCCAAATTAGCATGTGTAGGGCTACTGCTGAATTCTTTTCACAATAAATCAATGTATTGTTATATGAAAAAGTAAGGCACAAATGATGTCATTAACCACTATATTAAATTTTTCCCTAGCCAAGCATACAGCCATATGAAGCCTCCTTCCTCAAAAGTTGCTACTGCATGCAACTCTCCTTAATGCTTTTTTTCTTTTTACAATGATGTCTAAGCCTCTGGCAAACACTTCCATTGGATTAGGTCCACACTAAATTTTCCAGTAGCAAAATAGGGCATTCTTACCTTGCCCTTCCCACTGACCCCCACAAACTGCCGCTCGTGGGAGATAGGGGACCCATTAGGAATGAGATGAGGGGTGTGGACAGTGGGAAGGGGGAATCAGTGGAAATTGCCAGTTTAGTCTGGATCCAACCCACTGATCTATAGATAATACATTTTTAGGACAAAGAACATTTTGAAAATGCTTTGGTTCATCTCTGAAGCAGTTAACATACTTTTGTTTGAACACACCTTAAACGTAGGTGACAAGTAGTTCTTCAAGAACCAGAACTTCACTGGAGTCTTTGTGTGTTTCAGCACAGATAACATCATTATGCTGTCAAAAAAGAAGCTTTTAAGTATTTGTAACAACCAGAGCAAACCAGCAGCACAGGTACTACAAAGTGAGTGTGTTACATCCCAGATGCTCATAGTTTGTATTGGAGTAACTGGTGACACCTGCACAATGAAGATCAAGAGTGCAGCACCCTTTTTATATAAAACTAGTGTGATCAACAAAAGACACATCCATCCTTGAAATAATAGTTCAAGACAAAGCAACTTTTGCTGCATGCTGGCTATGTTCATGTAGCAAATAAAGCACAGGATATATTTACATGAGTGGTCTTGTATCCCTGCATGAATGTATCTTCAATCACTGTCATTATCCATTATATTAAATGTATACATTAATTTATATAGGTGAAATAATGTAATGATTAATACAAAAGTAATAAAAATCTAGAAATAAAATACTTTCCCCTCAAGAACTGTATATTACATGAGCAATTTAGTTTCTCTGCCCACTTCTCTAGAAGTTTATAAATGAAGCAAACAAACAAACTAAACATATTTTTGTTAACTTGTAGAAAGGTACAACATACCATCTTATAACACCTCGGTATTCAGTACCTCTGTGGATGTCTGGATCTATCTCTTAAAAAAATCACTTTGGGAGGCCAAACTGATGTTGTACCTAAACTGAAAAATTGTGAGAACTGCTCTTGCAGAAAACGAAAAGCACACAAAAAGCTCTAGAGATTTTTCAGTTGACCTGCAGCATTGTGACTAGTGCTTTTGCTAATCCAAGTAAAGACAAACAAGAAGGAGACTACATTTAAAATGATGCCACCTTGGAATGCCTTTACTGTAGATAAACAGTTGAATTTACTTTAGGAAAGCTAACTCCTGGGAGTTTTTCAGTATGATTATTGACTGAAAACTCATGTCTTTAGTTTTCAAATACGAAATCTTACAAAATGAAAAAAACCTTGCAGGTTTTGGTGAAAACCTCTAAAAATCAAAAACGGCCTTTCCCCTTAAAATAAAAGAAATCCAAACAATTCTCATATTTATGTAGTTGGGAATTACATTAGAAATGTTGTCAAAATCTGTCGACAAACAATCACAATTTGAAATCTTGGGGGGAGGGCTTTTCAAAGTTAAAAACACTCGGGGGTTCAGATTTTTCTCACAATCTCCTACAGAGAATCTGCACACGGAAAAATTGTGTTTTTCTAGCTAGCCTGGAAAACAAGTAATAGATGGGATGGAGCCAAATGTGCTCTCCTGCTGACACTGTCAGTAGAAGTGCACTTCTGTTGACAAAGGAGGGAGGCAATTTGTGTCAGTTTCCCCCATATACAGTGCAGACCTCCATGTAAACCCCCCATGCTGTTTGGGAAGGTCCTCTCTGGCCCCCAAGAACAAAATTGGGGGGAATCTCAATGGGCTACATCACTGGGGCATGTAAGAAAGTCCTATTCTATGAGATTCTCTGCTCACTGTACTCTGGATCCAACCCTAAATATCTTCCTTTGTATATAAATGTTGCTTACTTATATATGAAGAAGACAGGTTAGTACTGATGCAGCAGGGATTGTAAATTTGGACTGTGTTTAAAGTGGACTTTGTGCAAAGAAATGTAACTAATGGAGAGACTATATACTGAGTCTTCAAACTGCCTCCTACAAGCAGCAATATATTTTTAACACCACACTATTGATCCTCGACTCACCGGAGAAATCTCTCATATAGATGTCCTGATGCCACAGAAAATATATTGATCACATCATCTTTATCCTGTTTTGGCTCTTCTTTCTTCTGTCCACCTGTAAATCCCCTACAGAGAAACAAAAAATGTTTACACTGAATCTGCAATGTCACGAAGGACAGGCAGGTTTCTGTTTCTGCTCTGTGGTGAAAGAGCCCCTGTTACTAGGACAGAGAGAAACCACAATTAGCAGACATACCTACATTGGGAAATTATGACTAAATGGAATTAATTAAAAACTTCCATTATCAGTCTCCCAAAAGGGGGGTGAGGAGGGAGCGCACGAGCATGACAACTGACTAGGTTTGTACCCATCACATATAAAGTGAGGCTTGCTCATAAGGTCTCAGCTAAGCCTAACTCCCAAGTAAAACTGATATTATTTGGGACTCTGGCAGGCACTATTTGCTTGGGCTTCAGGAAAAAGTGACAGCCTTAGCATTATTGGCTCAAGTACATAATGTCCTCCTGAATCCAGAAGATTTTGACTGTGACATGACAACTATGAGAAAGCCAAGTGTCCAAAATTCCAAGACAGAAAATCCATCCTTTCCCAAATGTAAAAAATGTATGATTAAAAAACAACAAATGTATCTGATGAATTTTCATTACTCTTGCCTGTGGAAGCTGTTAGTCACTTGCAGACAGAGACACTCTCCTGAGCCTCCACTTCTTTGGTCTCTTTCCATTCACAGTCAAGTTCAAGCAATATGAAAGAAGTGGAAAATAGGCAACCATGTTTACCATTTAAGAGATTCCCAAAATCCAGACTCATTCTCGCTAGTTCCATCACTTAGCAAATCTTCATTTATCATATCTAGTTTCTTCTGAACCTACAAAGAGATAATGGGCTTTGATATTTTTTCAAGTAAAATCATTACATGGTTATCTTGCACTTCATCAAGTTTCTTGCTGAAGCAGGACTGCAGTATAAGGACTAAAAAACTCAAAAACATCAGACTGAAAAACAACACTTTTCTGCCACTGTTACAGCTGTACAGTTTAGGCCAGTGGAGCTGTTCTGGGTGGTCAGAGACCTGTTGGGATCTGGCCTACAAGAGGAAGTGGCCTGCTATGACTCTTTTTGCTCAGTATGCTGCAGATAACATCTCTCACATTTGTTCTGACTTGGAAAATTTATGTTAGCAGTGACAGGATCAGATGGTGCCAGCATGCCAACTTGACCAATTGTTTGGAATGCTTTTCAGTTTATTCAGTCTGAGGACGTAGACAGGATCCTTGGAAGTTTGAAGCCTGCCACCTGCTGCTTGTATGACCCTTGACCTTCCTGGTTACTTAAATCCTATGGAGTCCTGCAAGGTTCCATCTTGTCCCCTATGTTCTTTGAGATCTACATGAAACCACTGGGTGAGGTCATTGGGAGATTTGGGCTGGGTTGTCACCAATATGCATATTTTATTACTTGCATTTTTATCCCGCCTTTCCAGACAACTGGCTGAGTCAGCTCTATATCACCCTTCCAGATGATCCCAGGGAGGCTATAGAAACCCTGAACTGGTGCCTGGAGACAATTTTGGGGTGGATGCAGGGTAATAACCTGAAAGTTAATCCTGACAAGACAGAAGTGCAACTGGTGAGTGGAAAGTCTGATCCAGGATTTAAGGAGTCATCTATTCTGGATGGAGTTGCACTCCCCTTGAAGAAATCAGTCTGCAGTCTGTGGGTGCTCCTGGATCTGGTCCCACTGCTAGATAAGCCAGTGGCAGCTGTGGCCAAGAGTGTCTTTTACCAGCTTTGACTGGTCAGCAGGTGTGGCCTTTCACAGAAGAAACTATCTGGCTACCATGGTGCATGCCCTGGTTACATCTAGATTAGATTATTGCAGATCCTTCAGAAACCTAGATTAGATTACTGCAATGCATTCTACATGTGGCTGCTCTTGAAGAATGTTTGGAAACTTCAGTTGGTACAGAAGATGGTACAGGATGTTGGCTGATGTGGGTCATAGGGATCATATCACTCCAGTCCTGGCCCATCTACACTGCCTCCCAGCTTGCTTCCAGGCACACCTTAAGGTGCTGGTGTTGACCTTCAAAGCTGAAAATGGTTTGGGACCAACATACCTAAAGGACCACCTACTCTCTTATGAACCTACCCAACCACTATGGTCATCTTCAGAAGCCCTCCTTCAGGTGCCCCCAACCTTCTGAGGTTAGATAGGCGGTAACCCACAAGGTCTTCTCAAGTCCAGCACCAAAACTGTAGAGCTCCCTCCCCAGGGATATCTGTCCCCTTCTGTTACCATCTTCAACCAGCAGGTGAAGCCTTTTTTGTTTCATCTGGCATTCTTCAGTAATCTCTCCTTTCTAACCAACGTTTTGTTGTTTTTATGTCCTTGTATGTATTTTAGCTCAGTTTATCTTAATGGTGTGTGTATGTTTTTTTAAGTGGGGGGCGGGGATTAAATGGTTTTAAAATGTGTTTTTTAATATGTATGTATGTTTTAATTTTTTAACTGCCTTGGTGGCCATTGTGAGGGCAGAAAGGCAAGAAATAAATTCTGTAAATAAATAAAAATGTAATCTTTAATACACACACTAACACATCTTGTAGCACAAAGTTAAACATGTTCTATGTGATGCATTAGTTTAGAGAACAATCCAGACTCTTTTTTCCCATTGTCCCCCTTCTGTGTGGCTTTGTGAGTGGGAGTTTCCCTTCTTACATCTTTTCTCTGCAAGAACATCTTCCTGCAACTACATGTGTCGAACAGTTTACAAAATGTTCCAACTAGAGTGAGCCCTAACTCTTAAATAAATACTGTTCAATGCGATAAAAAGCAGCGACTACTAAACCATGGGAAAAGCTGCATAAACTCTAAGGAAAAAATAGGCAAGTGTAAATTTAAGTTTTGCTATTATGTATCCAACTCTCTGATCTGCCAATGCAACTAGTTATTCTAGCAACTCATTAATCTGTTGGTCTAAAGTGGAAGAGAAAGTGGGAGAGAAGAACCATGCTTCAAATTAAAAATTTGCAACTCCCAGCATTCAGCTAGAGATAATCAACTGAACCCTACTGTGTCCAGTGGGACCTGCCTCCAGATATGAGTACCCATGACTGCTGCCTCTGCCTTCCACCTCTCTCTGCTTCCATTTTCTGGTCTTTGGGAATAAGAGTAAAAATAACTTTTTAGTAGTCCTTGAAAGGATTACAAGGTAAGATAAAAATTTGGCATTTGCAGCAAAAAATATCACTCTACTCTTTTAGGAGGCTATGGCAAGACAAGATAAACATTACTTAGCTTACACAGCTGTTGTTCCATTCCCTTATTGTCTATAACTGAAAAAGATTCAGGCTTTACTTTGCCCATAGGGTCCTCTATAAAATAGGTATATAGGAGGACAAGAATTTTTAAGAGTCTCTTATCCCATTACAAAACAAATCTTTCCAAAGAAATCTAGTTTGCAGGGTCATTTTGAACTCACCTTCACCTTGATAATTTTGCTCTTGAAGCTGTTGATAACGACAACGACTTCACTGGCATCAGGGGGAGAATCTGTACCATCATGACTAAAATTTAATACAATAATTAAGATATTTAGAGCTAGTGGTGTGTGTAAGTGGCTAGAGTGGCTAGAGTTCTCCAAAAGTTCAAATCCCCACATGGTTATAAGGCTTACCTCACAGGGTTGTTGTGAGGATAACATGAGCAACAGGGAACAATTCCTGCTGCCCTGAGCAATTTGTGATAGGAAATGTGACAGGAAAGATTTTGTTTCTGGTTGTGCCACTCCCTTCTTCACTGTGAGGCCCCCTAAAAAAAGGTTTTTCTATACTCCAGTTGCAAATAGATATCCACTGCGTAGGTCTAGGAAAGTTAAGTGAAGCATATTTCTGGGCCATTGTATATGACGAATTGGAGAGTATAACCAACACCATGTTGATGGGCCATATTACTCAGAATGGGTTTTGACCAAACCAAAAGCAGTAATTCCCAGTACTCCACCTGTAGATTCTATAGATATCCTCAGATCTCCCCTTTCTGAGTCTCAGAACCCAGGCACCAGGAGTGGCTTTTAACTGGAAGTAGCCCTATAAAGGGGAAAGAGAAGGAGACAAGATGTTTTAGTCCAGCGACAAGCAAGTAGTTCAGCAACAAATGAATAAAATACAGTATGCTGAAAGGCTGCAGATAATTAGCATATCTTAGTTTGACAAAGTAACACAGTAAACACTTCTCAAAAATATAACAGACACCCAATTACAATTAATGGAGATTACCCCTTTCTTCTATTATTGAGTTAGACCTTAGAAATTAATACCAGAAATTGGTCTTGCCTTGTTTTGGTAACTGTAAGAATGCAACAGTAAAGTTTTTCAGAACCAATAACAGTTTTTAGAAAAATACAAACTGGCCTTTGCAAGATTCTAATAAAAGCCGTTCAATAACCCAAAAGAATGTGAGTTAATGCATGAATTATTCTGTCATAAAATGGGCATTTAATCTGCAGATGCCTGCCACTAATTATGATCTATGAAGTCATGAAAATCCTTGGCCGGTATACCTTATGAGGTATATTCCAATACAAGGTTCACAGACAGCAGCTAGTGCAGCCAATTATCATAAGGAACCTGTAAGTGACCCGTTGCCTGCCTTGACCCAGAACGAGTTTGGTGTAGTGGTTAAGTATGTGGACTCTAATTTGGGAGAACTGGGTTTGATTCCCCACTCCTCCACATGCAGCTGCTGGATGACCTTGGGCAAGGCATTGTTCTGTCAGAGCTGTTCTTGAAAGAGCAGTTCTCAAGAGAGCTCTCTTAGCCCCACCTACCTCACAGGGTGTCTATTGCAGGGAAGGGAAGGAAAAGGAGTTTGTAAGCTGTTTTGAGAGTCCGAGTGAAGGGCGGGGTATAAATCCAATCTCTTCTTCGTCTTCTTTATGGAACTCCCTCTCTAAAGATACCTGTCTTTATTTGATTTTAAGAAATGCTCCACTTATTCTAAGAGGTGTACTGATTATTATTAATATTGTTGTTCTTTTTTAACTGGAAGATTTTGTATGGGTTTTTGTAATAAGCAGAATTACTTTTGGGTGAAACTTACAGAATATTATTGAGATTTGCATGAACAAATTCAGATATAACCCTTTCACACCTTAGCCTCTAATCTGTTTGTACACTAAGAGAACAGCAGAAGCCATGAAAGCAACATAACACCATCTAGTAAAATCAGCAGTTCTTAAACAGCTTCCTTTTTATTCCATGACAACTTATTAGGCAAATTAAAGGACTGACGTCCCATGTATGCAGACATGATAGACCACAGATTCTCATGATTCCAACAGATACCTTGATACCCTCTTATAAAACAGCTGGTACACATTCAGTACAGGAAGATGACCTGAGGTTACAGAATGGACTTTGCTACTTCAAGGTCTAGACAGGGAAGATTCACATTGTTTTCTTAATGACTGCTTGTGTAAAAATCCCCTGAAAGTAGAAAACTAGCACAACAAGGAATGGGCTAGGCTACAACCTCTTGCATGTGTTTTGTTTTGTTTTACTTGCAGGTGCTCGGTTGGATCTATGGCTCTGTTCCACTAACTGTAGTGCTTTCCTTCAGCATGAGGCATCTTCCACTGAAGGCTCCTTGTACCAGAGGTAAGCAAAATTTAGTTGTTGGTTCCAACCTATTGCTTTACCTGAGGGAACATTCAAAAGGAATTCCCAACTGGCAGTCTGATGTGGTACAGTCCAATCCTACCATCTCAGGAGTCTACCACACCTCCTCCTGCTGCACCTGTAGACCACGCCAAAGTTTCAGGCAGCTGGGGTGACCAGCTGAGTATCTGCAAGTTTGTTTCAAATTTACTTCAGTTTGGTTGGCAAGACAATCACTTACTAAGTTGGCCATGACAATGGTGTCAACCACCACAGGGCTTGTTGAGGTTCCCAGTGTGAACTGAAGTCCGCGGGGAGGCTGCCCTGTAGTGATGTCATAGCAGTGCCCTTCCAGAAGGAGGTGCTCTAATTCATACTCAGCTGCCACTACACTTTCCACCTGCGATAAGGAAGAAAGAATTACTATTTAAACATTCAGAAAAGTATGACAAGTTAAATTTCTTAGTAGCTGGTTACTCTTTGTAATTGAAAACAGGATGACAAGCGGTTCTGTTATGCATATTGCAAGCCCAGGGAACCATGCATTTTAAGCATGTTACCTAAATATAATAAGACAGTCCCTGGCTTTGCAATTAACACCCTAATTCTAAGATCCGTAATGCATCTCAAAATTTAGCCATCAAAGTTAAATAAATTCCTGGAAGATGTGAGCTTGATCGTGAAAGTCTTAATTCTTGAGCCTTGCTATATAATCACTCCTTCAGCCTCTAACTGAACTATTTCCATCTCTGGATTAATGATAAAATGATACCATTTTTATATATATATATATATATATATATATATATATATATATATATATATATATATATATGTGGAGTTAATCAAAACAGCTACAACCTCACTTTGCAATATTAAAATAGCAGGAACTTAACATGGTAAGATGATTCAAATGACACCCAAATCATTTGAGTATTTTCTTTACATAGGTAAGGACAAAGGAATCCCTGACTTTCAAATTCTTACTGAACCACCATTTGTTTTAAGTATTTTATTTAATTCTGCTTACACCCTGGGCTATGAAGCAAATGGCTTTTTCCAACAGAAGCCATCTTTCATACCCTCCCACACACCAATTTTGGAATTAAAGATATGCCCTACGAAACAAACAAATTGGTGGTCAAAGGAATTTAAAAACATGTAGATTAAACTTCCATTAGTTTAAACTTTAGACTTTAGGCAGAAGATTTCAACTGAGCACCATTCAGCTTCAGTGGCATATGGCTTTTAGTGCTATGAAAGCTAGAGTGGTTTTCCCTGAAATGGAAATAACAGTCTTTGGCACTGGGAGGAGGGACCTGCCATGTCTCTTAAGCTTGTTCCCCAGACAAAACAAAACCAATTCATCAGGACAGATTTAAATCTACCATTAAACTTGATCAAAGCATGCAAGTTTAATCAAAATCTTTCAAATTCTGAATGATATCTTCCTCTCCAAAAATTAATGTATGTATTCAACTGGGAACCTGTCCAGTCTCTTACCTCCTCTAAATAAATGTTGTCAAGATCGTATGTTGTTCTTACAGACTCCACCATCCAGCTCTCTGGAGTATTTAGATTCAAAGTAAACAAAGGAGACTGAGGCATGTCCAAAAATGTGGCAACTGGGCCAGGAATGAAAAGCTTGTCTGGTGTGAAAGCGATCTCCGGCTCCAAAACATAGCGATAAAAACTGAAGTTTAAAACAGCAAACATCATCAGAATGCTTCAGTATCACTGCTTGTCACTTTTACAGTCATTAAGCCCATGTACCTTAAATCTACAAGTTTTCAAGTTATACAAGGCTCTTGGGTATTTAGAGTAAAATAAACGATATTATGCATTAATGTACTATGTATAGATCCTAGCTTGCTGTCTTATTATAAGGTTATGCTGTTATTTTAGTCATTATTCAATGAAATTTCAATTAGGAATGATTTACCAGACTGATATTACATTTTGTAAACAACTCCACTAATTCTTTTCTCCATCTCCAATACAACTGCATCAGGTTGAAAATCTTGCAAACTAAAACATAAATAAAGGCATGTGGGAAAGCAAATAAGGCTGCACCAGTGGGTAGGAGAAAAAAGAACCCTTATATACAACTTTAGCAGTGAGCAAAAACATTTAAAGAGCTGTGCAAAATGGACCACCCATGCCTGGGCTTTTCTTCAAGCAATGCTGCTGCATCTCATGAAATGCCTCCCCTAAAGATCAGAAGGCCCTTTAAAACAACATTCTAAAGCAGCTACAGGAACAGAAAAATCAGGCACATTCATGAACACAACCCATCCGTCCATGAGCTGGGTGTACCTGACAAAGCCTAAACTTCAGGCCAATTAACTGTCACAATTTCCGCAAGCCTGCTTCCAAATTGTCTGAAGAATTTACACAAACAATTTAGTGGTAAGAGAAGTTCTTATATTGTGCAAATCTTGTTTGGATACAAAGATCATAACCCTTCAGAAGTGGAAGTCAGATGCCAATTTAAGATGAGGTGAATGTAACTTTCTCGGACTATTTGACCTGCCCATGCAGAACGAGCCTACAAAGGGGCCTTCTGCTTTCTGGCAGAAAACCATCACAAGACATGTTTATTTAACTATTGTTTTCTGTCCTATTCTGTAAAGTGCATCAATTCTCACCTTTTCAAAGGCATGTCAGAGAGTCTGGACTGGCAATTCATGAAAACTACGAGGTTCATGTTTATCACTTTGTTCAACACCTTTAAAAAGGGAGCAAGACACACAAAATTAATATTTACGGCAGAGAGGGAAGTTTTCTTGCAATCTTGTGCTTCTTTCTTATGCCTGAAATTATCTTTTTCTATTAACTCACTAAAGTTGCAATGCTCACATCACATATCCCACTGAGGTCATCACAATATAATCTGGAGAGAAGGGATAGATTAGAAAGGGTTCTAAAAACAGAGCCAAACTTAACTGTCCAAATAAACTAATACAATGAGGAGCAAGTTAAAAAAACCCAGAAAATACTGGCCTCTATCCAATCACAGTTCAAACTATTTAAGGGCACTTTTCTTAAGGGAGAGCAGAAATTTCCATGAATTCCTCCCTCCCACTGCAGATCCCCACTTTGCCCCCTATTTTTTTTTCCCTGAGGGCTCAATGATCCCCAGGACCAACACTTCTGGAGGCTCAGGGAACTGCAGCAAGGAGGAGGGAATTGCCAAAATTTGCCATCACCCTCTTCAACAAATTTAAGCATCTGTAAGTCTCTGGAACTGTGTGGTTGGATACAGGCCATTAGCATGGATCCAGAGAATGGACTACCTCTTTCTGTAGTAACCTGCCCCCACTCCCAAAAGCCACTCCAGAGGCCTGGGGAACACTTGAATGGTTTGGAATGTTGTGCAGGGCAGAGTGGCAAAGGCTCAGGAAGTTCGAGTTTTAAAAAATGGCTTTTCCCTCCCCCTCCACCCTGAACTCCCCCCCTCCCCCAATTTTTACAACAGAAAAATGAGAAATTTGGGGAATCACTGGGGGAGGGGAGAACTATGATATGTCTCTTTTCTGCAATGAGGGAAATACTTTAAGACAAGGTTTTACCACTCAAAATGTGTAGACAGAAAAAATTTAGGTAAGATTGTCTACAGTATTAGCAATAACTCTTGTGTATATTATAGACATATTCAATAATTCTGAGGATTAATTTGTTGTTTAAATGCAACTAGTGTTATCCACAATTCATAAGCTACAGCATGTGTGATGACAATACACCACTTGAGAGTTCAATTCTTTCCAGTGTTACAAAGTTTATCTTCTTATTCAAATATGTTGCTAGTCTATTTGTGACTATATGAGACTGATTCTGCTTGCTACAAAATGTGTTTTTTCTGTTTTCAACTTTTATCTTTTCCCAACCTTTGAGGCAGTAAAATCTAATATATATATGCTAAGGTAACACAGGGAGTTTCTGTTTAAAGTGTGTTATTGTTTCTGTTCAAAGTTTTGTTTGTAGGCCTTTATGCTTTTAAATTTCATAAATATTTTAATACAATTTTATATACTATGTTACAGATGAAGCATTTTGTGTTGTTAAAGCAGTAAAATAAATTTAGGTTTGATAAGGAAACATTATCATCTTGAGCAGAGTTTGAAGCTAATCAACTTCAGTGGGCTTAGAAGGTTGTAACCCCTCTTAGGATGGCATTTTAACTGGTGCACATATTTCATTTTTACACAAACACACACACACACACACACAAACACACACACACAAAACCAAAAAAACTATTTCTCCCAATAGAGTCAACATTTCTGGAAATTTTAATCTTTAGTGTGGAGGGCTGCAAAGAAAAGGAAGGGATGAGTTGGAAGCGCATCAAATGTGACAACTAATGACAGCCTGAACAATAGGGTACCATTGTATGTACAGAAGGAGGCAGGGGTCTCACAATTTATGCAGAATTCCCCTTGAGCTGTAGCTTCCCCTGCCATGCAACAAGCTACCCCCAAAGGTCCTCCAGTCCCCAAGGTCTGCAGCAGGAAGGGAGAGGTGTGAAAGATCCATCCCACAACCAAAGCCCAACTTGCAGTTCACTGGCTCCAACCCATTACCAATTTTATATGCTGTGGGATTTAGTCGGCAACACTGTAGGCCTCACACAAAGTCTGTAAATATCCACCCTCCTACCCATAATAAAGAGTGTGGAGGAAGTATAAAACCTGTTAACTACAAAAAATATCAGTCTGACCATCCCTCAACTGCTGATTACTACAAGTCAATAACATATTCATACCATAAGCAATGGAGCCAGTCTTTGTGCTTCTCTTGTAGCTGGGTCAACAACAGCCACGACATCAAAATATGTCTCTCCCTCCTTTGGTCTCAACTTAATTGCACTACAGGGGAGAAAAAAGCAGGTTTTACAACTATATATCCATGTTAAAAAATTTCCCTTGGCCCTTGATGGAAATGTGAGTAAAGGCCTTCATCAAGAAATGCTTGACATGTTGTAAAATCAGGGCTTTTTCTGTAGAAAAAGCCCACCAGGAACTAATTAGCATAATAGGCCACACCCAACCACAGAAGCATATTAGGCCACACCCCTGACAGCACCACTCATTAGCATATTAGGTGGGGGCTGGGAAAGCACAGGGCAGGCATGGAAGCTTGCCTCTTCCCCCCCCCCAGCTTCTCCGCCCCACTTCAGCACTGCCTTTCTAGTCTCCTACCTCCCCCCCCCACAACCAGATCAGGGAAAGGCGCTGCAATTCAGCATTGCCTTTCTAGTCTTCTAACACACACACACACACCAAACCCAACGACTGGGGAAAAATCCCAGGCACTTCAGCAATGCCTTTCTAGTCTCCTACCACTCCCACTGCCCCAAACCAGACAACTGGGGAAATGCGATGCTGAAGTGCCTGGGATCTGATAGGGGAGGGAAAGAAAGGCCTTTTCAACGTGCCTGGGTTCCCTGCCTGCCCTTTTCCAGTTAGGACATGTTAGGACAAGGGAAGGCAGAGAGAGGCTTTTCCTTGTCAATTTCACTCTCAGCTGCCTGGCTGGGAGTGAAATTGACAAGGAAATCAGAAGGGCTCCCCAGAGGGAAAGAGGGCATTTCCCTCTTGTGTGTAATGTGGGGAGGGCAGCGTGCTCTATAACTACGCATGCACAGAGGTTTGGGCTGTGGGCGT
This sequence comes from Lepidodactylus listeri, assembly GCA_029233225.1. Taxonomy (NCBI): domain Eukaryota; kingdom Metazoa; phylum Chordata; class Lepidosauria; order Squamata; family Gekkonidae; genus Lepidodactylus; species Lepidodactylus listeri. Next base: position 59,119,529 of record JARCFY010000005.1, on the reverse strand, counting down.
GGCCAACTCAGAAGCCAGCCAGAAATCTGTTCCTGTGCATTCCTGCCCCAAAATAGCCCTGTGTAAAATTATATGTTTTTATCAATGACTTCTTTAAATAAAGACTGAATTGTCAAAGCATGGGGAGATGCAATCCATCAACTTCTCATTTCCCAGTTATTTCTTAGCATTGTTTAATAAGCCATCATGTCTTAATCAGTATCTTTATTTGTATCAATTGACACAGAGAAGTTATATGTTCCATTTATGTCCAATGAATAATTTGTTCCACTGGTCTTTTACCTATGTCTGTCTTCGAAAAAAAGGTTTTCCATCCTCGCCTCTCCTTTTGGCTGAGCAGACAGAAGAGCATCCACCTTCATCACAAGATCACTTGCACTAAAATAAAAGAGAAGTTCCATCGGCTCAAACAACTCCTTTCCCAAATCTCCATACCTCATCATACCTGCACAGGAAGCTACCTGGTATGCAGTCAGAACACAGGGTCAACTAGCTCAGTACTATCTCAGTGGTCTCAGGCAGAGGAAAAGTGTAATATCCTTTAACTCAGAGGTGCCAAACTCATTTGTTACAAGGGCTGGATCTGACATAAATGTCATTTTGTCAGGCCAAGCCATGCGTGCCATAAAATGTACCACAAGATACTGGAGACGTAAACTTTATAACAATGACTTCAGATGCCGAATCGCAATAGCAGATGAATGACAACAGCAGGCTTGATTGGATTAGGTGTGATATGCAGAAGGGTGGTAGTACTAGTATTTATAAGCTGCTGGTGGTGGGGAATCAGCTTAAGAACAGTTTTGCAGGGGCCCAAAACTAAGGTTGATAACAAGCAAAACAGAATCACAGAAAGATCAAGCAAGGCAACAAGAGCAACCGTGAAAAAATTAACTATGAAAAAAGTCAAGCATTCAACAAACTTCAGTATCTGTTCATGTAAACAAATTCATATAAACAATTCATTCCATGCATATCAATATAATATCCAAAATTTCAGAAAAAATCCAGAACCACACAACCCATAGAACCCTTCTTCAAGAACAGAACAGTCAACCATAATACTCCAAAAATACCCATAAGACAATTTCTTACAGGCACGGAATTCAGCTCTTTCAATGTATTTGGAGTATTATGGTTGACTATTCTGTGTGATATGGCTTGAGATGGATACATAGGACTTTGTTCTGTTCTGCCTTGAAGAAGCTTTGTGAGAAACGGATACCAAGGCTGGCAGACTCCGTTGGAGAACCGAATGACTGTGTCCTTGAAAGTTATACAGACCTTTGAAGACTGAAACTAACATCCATCGTACCATTATTTGTCAGTAACCATCTTATGGAAGATGATTTATAACAAGGCTTAACAAGCATTATAACTCACTAGGAATAAGGCCCGTTGTAGAAATAAATACAACAGGCTCTAGAACGAGGCTCTGGGAGAGTGCCAAGGCCTTGGGCACTTAGCGTCATTTTGCTGTGGCAACCTCAGCAGGGTATAATGATACAGAGTCCATCATTTTCTCTAGAGGAACTGATCTCTGCTACCTGAAGAGCCGTTGTAAGAAGAATAAGAAGAAGAGATTGGATTTATACCCCGCCCTTCACTTGTAGTCTCAGAGCGGCTTACAAACTCCTTTCCCTTCCCCTTCCCACCACAGACACCCTGTGAGGTAAGTGGGGCTGAGAGAGCTCTGAAACAACTGTCCTTGAGAGAACAGCTGGTACAAAGCTATGGCTTGCCCAAGGTCATCCAGCAGGTGCAAGTGGAGGAGTGGGGAATCAAACCCGGTTCTCCCAGATTAGAGTCCGCGCACTTCACCACTATACCAAACTGGGTCTCAAAGTAAATCTGAGTGATCTCCAGCCCCCACCTGGAGATTGTAATTCTGAGTGATCCCTCACGTGGAGATTGGCAACAGTGGTTCCCCAGGAGGGAATGGCTGGTTTAGAGGGTAGAGTCTATAGTATTGTACCTGTCTGATGTCCCACCCCTCCTCAAACCTCACCCTCTCCAGGCTCCATCCCTCAAATCTCCAGGAATTTCCCACATGGAGTTGGCAACCCTATCTCCTTCCCAGCCAAGCAGCAACTTCAGCTTTCCATCTCCCCACAATCACCTGCAGCCTCTACCGTGCTCTGAAACCCTGACTGCCATGTCAGCAGGATATAAGGACCCAATGAGTTTTCTCCCGAAGGCCAAAATAGGTGTGGAAAGGGCCTTTTACTGACAGAACCAAGCTTGGTAGACCAGCAGCAGGCACTGAGGGGAAAGTAGGGTTCCCAGCTCTGAGCAGGGAAATACCTGGAGATTTGGTGGGTGGATCCTGTGGAGGGCAGCGTTTTTTTGGGGGGGGGCGGAAGGACTCAGCAGGAATTTCTCAACCTGGAGCTGGCAATCCTATTAAGGACTGGCGCCAATGAGTTCCTCACAAAGGCGTGGAAAGGGTTTCGTTCCTTTGTCTTTTTACTGCCATTACCAAGCTTGGTTGCCTACCAACAGCCACTGAGAGAAAAGTTAGGAGAGAGAGCCATTTGCCAGTGATTCTGACAGGGAACAGTGGCTGGAGTGTGCAGGGAAGAGGAACAGACCCAGCACTTGGCCAATGGCACGCAAGTACTCTTGAGTGGCGGCTGGTAGGCCAACGGCTGATGGAGCGCACTGTGGACGGGACTCAGACAACACAGCCAGTGGATAGGGACAGCTTCTGAGTGACATATCATGGAACTAACTGATTTAGGAGCATGTGGAATGTTCAGAAAGTGCCACCCCACTGCACAATTATTATAAGGAGAGATTGGCACTGTGCCCTTTATTGGATTAGTCATTTAGATCTAATCCCACCTAATTTGTGTGGTTCTGGGATGTTTTCTGAAATTTTGGATATGATATTGATATGTATGGAATGAACTGATTATATGAATTTGCTTACATGAATAGATACTGAAGTTTGTTGAATGTTTGACTTTTTTCACAGTTAATTTTTCATGATTGCTCTTGTTGCCTTGCTTAACCTCCAGGTGATGGCTGGAGATCTCCTGGGATTATGACTTATTTTCAGGTGACAGATCAATTCACTTGGAGAAAATGGCCACTTTGGAAGGTGGACTGTATGTGCATTATACCTCACTGAAATCCCTCTCCTCTCCAAACCCCACCCTCCTGAGGCTCCACTCCCCAAAAACTCCAGGTCACCACCAATGCTCCCTCTAAACTGTGGAGTTGTGTGAGCAAAAATTCTGCTTTGTGAGCTACTGGCATTAAAGTTGTGAGCGAGCGACTTGGCTACTGCATAAATTAGTTTGCTCTGGAGCCACCCTTCCTGAGCGAAGACAGAAATGTGTGAGCCAGAGACTAAAGAACTGTGAGCTAGCTCACACTAACTCAGCTTAGAGGGAACACTGGTCACCACACCTCAGAAAGGATATTATAGCATTGGGAAAAGTGCAGAAAAGGGCAACTAGAATGATAAAAGGGTTGGAACACTTTCCCTATGAAGAAAGGTGAAAGCGCTTGGGGCTCTTTAGCTTGGAGAAACAACGGCTGAGGGGTGACATAATAAGAGGTTTACAAGATTATGCATGGGATAGAGTAGACAATACAAGAACTCGTGGGCACTCAATGAAATTGCTGAGCCGTCGGGTTAGAATGGATAAAAGGAAGTATTTCTTCACCCAAAGAGTAATTAACACATGGAATTCACTGCCACAGGAGGTAGTGACGGCTACAAGCATGAACGGCTTCAAGAGAGAATTGGATAAACATATGGAGCAGAGGTCCATCAGTGGCTATTAGCCACAAGGTATAGATAGGAACTCTCGGTCTGGGGCAAGTGATGCTCTGTATTCTTGGTGCTTGGAAGGGGGGGCAACAGTGGGAGGACTTCTAGTGTCCTGGTCCCACTGCTGGACCTCCTGATGGCACCTGGTATTTTTGGCTACTGTGTGACAGAGTGTAGGACTGGATGGGCCATTGACCTGATACAACATTGGCTTCTCTTATGTTCTTATGTTCTTAGGTCAAGCCCCATTCACAAACTTCAGAGTTAACACGCAAGAGTAAGGCTTTTTAATATGCCAAACAATTAAGTCCAAAGCTGAGAAATTCCTTCCCTCAACTAGCCTGGGAACCTTAATTCTGCACTGTAACTCAAGGGAAAAGCAACCACAAACAGCAGCTTGATGCCACATGTATGTTATTACAGAGATGTTTTCAGCTGCCTGAAATAAAACTTTGCTGGTCTCTTAAAGGTGCCGTGGGACTCAGGGACTTTGCTCTCTCTCAAGCGCGTTCTCTCTCTCTCTTTCCCTTCCCCTCCCTTCCTCCCCAAAGCAGGGGGGGAAGAGCCAGCCCATGGAGGAAAGGGAGGTTGGATTTTTATCTCTCCCACATGATTGAGAGCACACAAAAGGTTATACCTGAAATAAAACTTTGTTGGTCTCTTAGAGGTGCCACGGGACTCAGGGACTTTGCTCTCTCTCAAGCACACACACACTCTCTCTCTCTCTCCCTCCTTCCTCCCCAAAGGCGGGGGGGGGGGGGGAGAGAAGTTGGCCCATGGAGAGAAGGACCATATGTTTGACACCCCTGCTTTAACTGGTGGTACCAGGGACTGAATATGCAAAGTACACACTCTGCCACTGAGCCAAAGCTATATCCTGACAAACGAATTAAAAATCATTGTGAAAAGCAATCCACGTGGATCCTGAACAGCTAAAGCCAGATTCACAGAAAGAACTGGCAAAGTACCTTATTGTAAATCAAAAAGACTCTACAACAGAACATACAGCAGGTAAGATCAATAGCCGACCAAAAGGAACAACAGGACTTTATTGTCAGTATTATTCCCACAGATTACTACTATATTCTACAAAATTCTGTCTGGGTTTAACCGCTAATGTAGCAAATCGGGCTACTTTCAGGATTGCATATTCATCGACATAATTTAATGCATGCCACCACGGCTGGAAAATGAACCAAAATTTCCTACCCAGGGACTCTGTAGAAGGGAAAGGCAATGCATAACAATGCCCAATAGCTCCTGAGCCACATAGGCAAAGCCTTGCTCCATAAAATATGCCCTAAATTCACCACGGATTACATAGTTTGCAAAGAAAATAAAAACTAATTTCCCCAAATTGATTCCCATTCCACTTGACCAACACCAGTAGAAGCCAAATAAACAAACAGATCCCACTGCCTGTAGCTTCGTATATTTACTTACAGATCTTCTTCCACTCCTAGTTCCTGAACATGGGATTTTATTTTCTGTCCAGAAGTCTTTAACATAATATTTTCTAGCAAGTGGAAGTCATCTTGATTAAACAGCTCACCATCTTCCAATGGGCCAATAATCTAAAATGAAAATGAAATAGTGGAGATGAGGTCAGAAACTAAGCAACCACACACCAAAAAAAATTATCAAGGGTATCCAACTGACATTTATTAAGTCCTGTGACCCAGGGGACCACAACTCATATTATTATTGAGAATTTAAACAAATCAAGTGCCTTCAGCTGGATTCTAGACACTATAAACAGGCATGTCTTTCCTAATTGTGCTGTCAATAGTCACAGGAACACTTTGTCATTCTGCATCCATAGGAATTAAACTGGTAAGAAAAACTGCTTTCACTTTTGTCTTGTAAAACAGATCTTCTCCAGTATTTACCACTATAATAGCTATTTATTAAATTCTTACCACCAGGAACACAACCAGGCATCTTTGGGGGGGGGGGGTTTGAGACATTTGGGGTTTGCTATTATTTTGGTTTTAACTAAAACTGTTTTTAACTATTATTGTAAACTGCCTTGAATCACGAGAAAAGGCGGGATATAAATGTTTTAATAAATAAATCTGCAAACCAAATATTTGACTAATACAACTTATTCAGTTAGAACCATGCTTTTGGAGTGGCACTGTTTGAATAGTCAGATACTGGATATCAGTTTAAAGGCCATGGAGATGTGTTTCACGTACTCAGAGGTAGAATGCTACTGTGAAAGAAGAAGAGGAGTTGGTTCTTATACCCTGCCTTTCTCTACCTTAAGGAGTCTCAAAGCAGCTTACAATCGCCTTCCCTTCCTCTCCCCACAACAGTCACCTTGTGAGGTAGGTGGGGCTGAGACAGTTCTGAGAGGACTGGCCCAAGGTCACCCAGCAGCCTTCATGTGGAGGAGTGGGGAATCAAACCCGGTTCTCCAGATTAGAGTCCGCCGCTCTTAACCACTACACCACACTGGCTCTTGAATGAAACAAACAAAAATGAAGGCATTAAATAGTACTTCTTCTGGATAAATAATCTTCCTGGCTCTTCTGGGATATATTATTCAAAACAGCTTTGACACTGTCCAAGAAACTGTAATTTTAAATATTAATTTAGATCTGAAGTACACAACCCATTCAGTTTCATTTGCTTTTCCCCCCTGAAATAAGACATTTGTGAACTGGGCAACTGCTCAATGCAGTTAAGAGTGATATTAGCCACTGATTCCACCCAGAACAAAGATCCATAAGATAACACTGATGATTTTCAGTTCCAACTATTAAGTCATAGGTCAAATCAAAGGATTAGCATATCATTCTGATTTCATCAGGACACACGTAAGTATAAAATTCTAAACTACCTAAGCATAAGGAATGAGACAGGCTAGACATGCAATTAAATATGCCTGAATGTGAGCTAGAGCCTCTCTCTTGTTTCGGATCCAGTTTGCTCACCCTTCCATTGCTGATCACTGCCCTCTGCCCTTTCTTCAGCTTAAGAACATCCCTGCTGTACATAGCATGAGAAAGAATAAAATCCACTTTAGGGGACTGAAAGGCATCTTCAAAGGTATCCATGTCCATGCCCTAGAGGGAGAAAAAATTATTTTAAATAAGAGTCAATTGGGAGACAACACACTATCTCTTCACAATGTTTTATGAACAAATATTCAACAAAGTTAGGCAGCCATTTTCACAAAACCACCTAAAAAGTCTTTCAGCCAGCTGGAGCACTAAGCCTCTTTATCCCTAGCTTCAAGGAGAAAGTACTATTTTTAGAGACTACTCCTAGCAATCTACAAAACTAATTATTCTGTAGAGATTATTGCATTCAGTTGGTGGGCTTAAAGAGGAAATCCGACAAACATGAAACACAGGTTACTGTAAGATTAGAGAGGCTCCAACCCCAGCTTTTCAATAGGAGCCAATATAACTCACCCACAACTGTAGTGGGAGGAGAGGGCAAAGGAGTCAGTGCAGAAAGTTTCTCTGTTTTTCTAAAGAGTGGTTTGGATTTGAAGCAGCACAACCTTGAAGACAACTCCCTCACCTCTTCCCTCCCACTGCAGCCTTCTGTGCCCAATGAAATTGTGCTCCCACAGGTGGATAAATGTCCAGGAACAGTGGGGTTGAAATAGAGAGAAGAAGAAAATGGGTTTATACCCTGTCCTTCACTTGGAGTCTCAGAGCAGTTTACAGCCTACTTTCCCTTCCCCTCCCCACAACAAACACCCTGTGAGGTACGTGGGGCTGAGAGAGCTCTTTCAAGAACTACTCTTAGAGAACTTGTGACTGATCCAAGGTCACACCAGCAGCTGCATGTGTAGGAGTGGGGAATCAAACCTGGTTCTCCCGGATCAGAGTTTGTGCTCCTAACCACTACACCAAACTGGCTCTCAATAGGAGTCAGCAGCAAGGAAAAAAAATAGCCCTCCCTCCTTCAAAAGCAGAGAACCTGTTCCATTGGAGAGAATGGCACTTGAAGATTCAAGCCTATGACTGGAGTTTCAGCTGAGATCTTACTAGCAACTGGTTAAACTGGTGACACTTGAATACCCAAATGTAAGAGTTACAAGACCAACAAACCAAACCATATCTCTAAGCACATTCTTGCTGCTAAGATGTCCCAAATTCTTATGGGAACAGCTAACAAGTGAAAGCTGGGACACATCCATTTTATGACAGAAAGGGGGGGGGGTAGAATCTGCACCCAAGTCTTCTTAAATTTCTACATTTTGCAAACTGTAGGCTATAGAAACAGAAGTATAGTTCTGCCTTATGAAATTCAGGGACCCCAATTCTACTCCTGCTGTAGTCAGATTCCCAACATGTGCTGTGCAGTAAATAATCTGAAAAGCTAAATCAGAGAAGATATTTATCTGTCTCATAAAAGAATCCACACTGCATACTTACTCCAACAGCAAATTCAGTGATATAAGCTCCAGCCTTCAGCTCCTTGGCATTTTCCTCTTTGGCCAATTTTGTGATGAAGTTTTTGGCAATGTTAGATGTTTGTGTCTGCAAGGCTGCCCATATGGCCCTGGCAATTACTGTGTTCTCACTAGCTGGATCTTCAGTGGGGTTGTTAATCATGCCAATCCGGACATGGTTACTGGATTTCTGCACAACAATGAAATTTAGGTTCAAACAATTTTGATCCTACACAGCTTTGAAATTCAGCAAATGAAGATCATAACAGCCAGGAGTTTAGCATCAAGATCCCACCATGTATACTTGTGTCCTAGGAGACTGCAAAAAAAACCCAGTAACACTATTTTTTAGGTTCAAGTATACTGAACCTAAAAAATATCAGTATTTCCCGATGTTCTGAATCCTAATACTGGTATCGTGTTCAGATTCAGGAAACATTCATAAAACATGAATTTTTCCAGCTCCATTATACCCTGTGGGTACCATCCATGATCCCCATAGCATATGATGGAGAATCGAAGAGGCATTTGAAGGAATTATGGTCCTTTTAAATGTCTTCTGCAAGTTGTGCAACTCTGCTTGGAGAACTCCAAAGGTGTTTAAAAAGTGCTCACAGTCCCTTTAAACACCTTCCGGGTGAACTCACTACGGCTCGCCTGGGACTGGCTCCTCTTGCAGCTCGGTGTAAACTGTGGAAGCTGAGAGCTCTGAAAAAGGAACCAGCCCCAGCCAAGTTGCAGCGAGTTCACCCAGAAGGTTTTTAAAGGGACTGAGAGCTCTTTACATTTTTGGAGTTCTCCAAGCCGCAGAGTCGCACGGCTTGGAGAAGGCATTTAAAGGGACCACAGTCCTTTAAAATGCCTTTAAGGTTGTCTATCCAGCTGTCCCGAAAATCCTGAATATCTCAAATGGCTATGCGGCTGAATCAATAACCGAAAAATACCAATAAGGTATTTTCCGAGAATTTTTTCGGCTCGGATTTAGCCGAACACACACCCCTATTGTGTTCTTTTCACAATACTATTTAACAGCATACCTTAAAAGTATACGTGCTAATAATCTAGAAGATATATTTTCTCAAGAAACATTATCCAATTTTATATCAATATGGTTTCCAATATTAGAATATATATTTAACACTAAGATTGTAAACAGAGTACTGTATATTGTATTCTATGGTATTTACTATAATAGTTTTATAATTGTTATACTGTATATATCTTATTTAAGTTAATTGATTATCTTAAATTTATTATAATAAAAATATATATTTTTAAAAAAGAAGTATGCATGCTCAGAAAAAATAAAGCTGTGGAAAGTTGCTAGTCAAAATGGCTCAGTCATAATGGTGCAAAGCTTCTTTTTAATCTTTTCCAAAAACATGACACAAGATTCATTTACGTGTCCCTGCCTTGTGATGTTCAACCCTAAAATGAAAATTCACCTCTAAATTGATCAGCAAGAAGCAATCTCAGCAGTTGTTTGTTGAAGGTCTAATATTAATAAAGCCATTTTTCTATTTTATGCATTTATTTATTCATTCATTCATTCCCCGCGAGCGGGCTCAGGGCGGCTTACATGGTTGGTCTATAATGACCGTTAAATACACATAAAACCAGTTTAAAATATCAGATACAATAAAAACATCACAATCAAAGTGCTAGTGCTGATACAGTAAATTACATAAGATGGTATGGTGGAATTACCCTACTGCCAAACAGTTTGCCACTCAATGATTTTCCTGGCACAGTGGTAGAAGCCAGACGTTAGGGCTATGAGCAAGGCTCGTTGGTAGCAGTGGAGGCGGCTCCTAGTTGAAGGCCTAGTGGAAGAGCTCCGTCTTGCAGGCCCTGTGGAACTGCAAGAGGTCCCACAGGACCCTGATCTCCTCCAGGAGCTCGTTCCACCAGTACGGAGCTGCCACTGAGAAAGCCCTGGCCCTAGTGGTGGCAAGCCTGGCGTCCTTTGGGCCCGGAAGGGTCAGTCAGTTCTGGGACCCTGACCTCAGTGCTCTCTGGGGTATATATGAGGAAAGGCAATCCCTCAGGTATGTCGGACCCTTGCCATATAGGGCTTTAAAGGTAAGTGCCAGCACCTTGAAGCGAATTCGGTACGCTATTGGCAGCCAGTGCAGTGCCTTCAGCACAGGCCGGATGTGCTCCCATCTAGGATGACTCATCAGTAGCCTGGCCACAGCATTCTACACTAGCTGCAGCTTCTGAATTTGCGACAGGGGCAGCCCCATGTAGAGAGCATTACAATAATCTAGTCTTGAGGTAACCGTCGCATGGATCACCATGGCTAAGTCGCCGCGGCTGAGGAAGGGTACCAACTGCCTAATCAGCCGAAGATGGTAAAAGGTCGACTTGACAGTGGCTGCCACCTGGGCCTCCATTGTTAATGAGGAGTCCAGGAGCACTCTCAGACTCCTAACCTCCTGCACTGGCACCAGTGGCGCCCCGCCAAAGGTCGGGAGTAGGGGCCCTCCATCCAAACCATTCCGACTCACACACAGGACCTCCGTCTTCATCAGATTCAGCCAGCTCAGCCTAAAACAACCAGACACGGCTTGTAATGCCAAGTCCAGATCTTCCAGTCTGGAGTTTGACTGGCCGCCCAACATCATATAGAGCTGGGTGTCATCAGCGTACTGGTGGCATCCCAGCCTGTACCTCTAGGCAATCTGGGCAAGGGGGCACATAAAGATGTTGAACAGCATCAGGGACAGCATTGCCCCTTGGGGCACTCCACACTCCAGCAGGTGCCTCATGGACTGCTGTTCCCCTAGGGCCACCCTTTGTCCCTGACCATGGAGAAAGGAAGCAAGACATTGTACGGCAATCCTCTGTACTCCCATGTCGGCAAGGTGGTGGATCAGTAACTGGTGGTCAACCGTGTCAAACATGGCCGACAGATCCAACAACACTAGTACTGCTGAACCGCCCAAATCTAGGTGCCTCCGGAGGTCATCAGTAAGAGCGACCAATGCCATCTCCGTCCCGTGTCCCAATCAACCACATTTTTAACTTCTTTTAAGACGCATCTGTCCATTGAGCAGCAGGGGTTTGTGCAGAGCTGGAACGATGGCAGCCAGGGCCTCCCCACCCACACCATATGCGCCAGCTGAGAAGATGAACATGGGTGAGCTGGCCAGCAGCTGCAACTGTGGTACCCTCCACTGTCCCCCCCCCCAAAAAAATTTTTTAGCTACGTGGCTGTACCTACCTGGTGTTTGATTGCATCATATAACAACTGCCTGCCAGATGGTTTGTCAAAGTCTCCAACAATCCAGAAAGTCACTGGTCTAACAAAAGAATCATCTATATAAGGAAAAATAATGCAGTTATGGGGGAAAAACTGATCTTGATGTTAACAACATAAATTTCCATCTCACACTGGGCATATGTGGTATTTTTTAAAAATGGAAATTTAAGTCAACATGCACAACCCAATGACATTTAGTATTATCAAGAGAAATATGTTAGGTAGGTTCATTTGTGAAAGTGTACAAAGTACAGTGCATGCTTGATTTTGTTTCAAATTTGACCTCCTATTTTATAATATGACAAAGAACCTGTAAATAAGCTTCCCAGTTAGGATATAAATGTGATAAAATACTATTATTAGGGAAATCATGCATTATGGGGTTTTTTACAGGTTCTAACAAATACAAGACCTAAATATCTAAGAATGCAAGTATATTAATATGATAGCAGAAAGAAAAGCAAAAAGCTTTTAAGCTCATTACCATAGATTTCCTTGGAGGACATCCCTGAGCAGAAGTAAAACAGGAAAGAGTGGGGGAAATATCATTAGTTTAGATAAAATGGACCTTGTTAGGATCCTTATAGACAGCAAAAACAAACAAAGTCTTGTAACACCTCAAAGATGATTTTTTTTACTCTACCATAAATTTCATAGACTAAGCCTGACTTTGTCAGATAGATGGTGCAGCTCACTAGACAGACATGTGAGGGAGTATACCTGAAAGGCCATTAGATGTAAGAGGTCGGGGATTGCATTATGTAAAAATTAAAATGTAACCAAAAGTTTAAAAAAATCATGCAGAACAACAGTAATCAACAATAATGCTGTCATCTTAGTTTTGCTCAGCTGCTTAACATCTCCAACAGCAAAGAAATCCCAGGTTCTTCTTAAAGCCTTAGGAGAGGGCATCAAAGTTCTTGATCAATTCTAATTCAGCAGTTTCTCACTTTGAAGTACTTTTGATGGAGAACAGTGATTTTACAGCATCAATAGAATGCCCTGGGAAACTGAAATATACCTCACTTCTCAGAATTTTACAAAATTTTATTCATTCTAAATATGCATTTTGCTCCCTTACTTTAAAAACTCCCTGAAATACCTGCAAAGCTTATGTAGCTCACCTGAACCTCTACATTCACTTTTGAATGGTGCCATCATAGACAACTCTTTCTTTTCAGCAAGCAGCACCCAGGCTGTGTTTGTGTGTTATGTGCTGTCAAGTCGTTTCCAGCTTGTGGCGACCTTATAAACCAGGGAACCCCAATGTGGTGCCTGCCAACTCCTGCTGCCCACCAAGTAGTTTAAGAAAGTGGGTGTGGCCATGTGTGGCTTTTGCCCAGCAAGGCTTCTGATTAGCTATTGGAGATTTGATTGGCTGTTGAGATTTTTTAAAACGTTGCTTTGGCAGTCAATGCCACTACAGCACAAGGATCTTCCTTATGACTTAAGGTAAGCTGTAATAGCCATTTTATGGCTGCAGCCACCACAGTGTCAGAATTCCAAAGGTGCCCACAGGCTCAAAAAGGTTGGGGGGCCCTGTTATAAATTAATGACCTTCAAAACATCCTATCATTAACAGCCTTGTTCAGGTCTTGCAAACTGAAGACCTTGGCTTCTTTTACTAGTCAATACATCTCAACTTGGGTCTTCCTCTTTTTCTACTCCCTTCATTTTAGCTTCTATGGAGAATCCAGGCTTAATAGGATGTAGGACCTACTTATTAATCTGTTTGGCTGTCCCTGGTATCTTACAACTCTCTACATTTCAAATGAATCAACTTTCTTCCTGTCAGCTTTCAAATCCATACACAGTAATGGGAAATAACATTGTATGAATTATCTTCATCTTGGTTTCCAGCAACACTGCCTTACACTTAACAATCTTTTCTAGTTCCTTCATGGCTGCCTTTCCCAGTCTCAATCTTCTGATTTCTTGGTTGTCATCTCCCTTTTGGTTGATGACTGAGCAAAAGAATAGAAAATCTTAAACAAAATTTTGAGCATCATTTTGCTTGTGCGGTGAATTAATGAAATGGTCCAATAGGTGCTGCAATTTTTGATATCTCTTTTATTCAGAACGTGAACGTAGACTGAACATTTCCAGTGTGGGGGCCATTGTTGTGTTTTCCATATTTGTTGGCATTTTATTGTTAAGGTTTTGATGGACTCAAGTTTCTACAGCTTAAAAGAGCTCTGTTGATAACCCATCTAAAACTAGCTCTATGAATTGGGTCCAGAATATATTTATTTAGTTACTTACTTACATTTATACCCCGCCTGTCCAGCAATGCTGGCTCCAGGCGGCTAACAACAGTTAAAAACACATCCATACATAAATTAAATTAAATTAAAATTAAAACCAGTTACTTAAAATACACAGTAAGAACCCAAGGAAGCGACAATACAAAGAGGTCCCACGAAGCGCAGCAACCCAAATGCCCCAGACCAGGAGGCCACCACAGGTTGGTTTTTTGATTCGGAGAGACTAAACCAGCCAGTTTTCCAGAGGCCATTTCCCCAGTGGCGGCTCCTAATTAAAGGCCTGGCAGAAGAGCTCCACTTTGCAGGCCCTGTGGAACTGCAATAGGTCCCGCAGGGCCCTGATGTCCTCCGGGAGCTCATTCCACCAGTGGGGAGCCGCCACTGAGAAAGCCCTGGACCTGGTGGTTGTCAACCTGGCCTCTCTAGGGCCAGGGAGGGTCAGGCAGTGTTGGGTGCCTAACCACAGTGCTCTCTGGGGTATGTATGGGGAAAGGCGGTCCCTTAGGTAGGCTGGCCCCAGACCATATAGGGCTTTAAAGGTTAAAACCAGCACCTTGAACCAGATCCGGTACGCTATAGGCAGCCAGTGCAGTGTCCTCAGTGCAAGCTGGATGTGGTCTCACACCAAGAGGCCCATCAACAGCCTGGCGGTGGCATTCTGCACTAGCTGCAGCCTCCAGAGCTGAGACAAGGGCAGCCCCATGTAGAGAGCATTACAGTAGTCTAACCTCGAGGTGACCATTGCATGGATCACCGTCGCCAGCTCATTGTGTTCGAGGAAGGGAACCAACTGCCTTATCAGCCACAGGTGGTAAAAGGCTGCTTTGGCAGTGGCTGCTAGCTGGGCCTCCATGGTTAAAGAGGCATCCAGGAGCACTCCCAAACTCCGGATCCTCGGCGCTGGTAACCAGTGCAGCTTTTTAATAACCCATGTACTATAACCAATGGAAAGGGCCTCACTCTATGGCTAAACTGCAGAATGGCTGTCTGCTGAAGGGTCCTGAGGGATTAGGTGACAGTAAAGCCAGGTAAACTGACAGAAAGAGCCTCATTCTTTCTCTATTCTGTGCAGTAACAGTTGTTATTTAATAATCAGCATAATTAAGGTTGGAATTCAAGTAAATTATAGGTAAGGTGGGCTACAGGAAATTCATGAAAGTGAAATTGCACAATTCCACAGTCCACTCCTGAGAACAACTGCTTAAAGCACTGGGGCTTATAACTTATGCTGTACATAGGCTACGTATGTTATTAGCATAAAGCCATGCATCTAACAATCTTGGCTGAAAATCTAATCCAAAGGAAATACTTATGATAATGATAAAAGCTAAATCAATAAAACTTATACACACATACATACAAAACTGAAACAGCACTGAGTTTTCTGCAAATTTTCACCTAAATTTCTTGGCAAATATTGAGCTATTACCCCCCAAAATGTATTTTTTAGGTTAAGTTATAAGGAAATTGAAGACTGCATTGCCAAAGAGAACAGTTTTACTTTTTTAGTTGTTTTTGTCTCAGCAGCAGATGCAGTACCACTTCACTGCCAATAAAAATGACCAACTATCATCAGGTGCACTTGGTATGTTTCTACATTTAAAATAGTCAACTACATTTGAAAAAAAATCATGAGAGTATTCCCTATATTGACGTGCAAAACAGAAGTGTGAATTAAACTGCAAGAAGCCCAAAGCTAATACTTCCCTTAACACAAAAACCACTTGACTGTGACTGGGTTTACATATGCAGGAGAATGAGAACATTATACCATGTCACTGCCCAGTGAGTTCAGGCCCGTAGCCATGGTGGGGCATTCGGGTGGAGCCCCATCACCCATGAGCCCTGTTGCACCACCTGATGATGCCAGACACTCCCACCCCCAGTGTGCTTAGCCATGGTGATGGTGGTGGGGAAGCCACTCTCTCTCTCTTCCATAACTTTCCATGGAAGGGGGGGGGGAGCCAATCTCTCTCCTGGGGTTGCCAATCTCCAGATGGTGGCTGGAGATTACATGGCATTACACCTGATCTCCAGGTGGACACTATGGCAGAGGACAGACTGGGGTTCTGGAGCGCCCTGCCTCCGCTTTAGAAGCGGAGGCAGAGAGGGCGTCCAGACAGCCGCAGCTGTCCCCCGTCACCGGCGCAGACTCACCTGTCTATGAGGCGCCGGCATGCCGCTTCAGCTGGAGACGCCTGGGAACTTGTCCCCAGGCGTCTCTGCGCGCATCCCCTGCGCTTCCGGTTGGTGTGAACGCGCCGAAGGTGCATCGCACATGCCGCCGGAAGTCTGAACGGTGGCTGCAGCTGTGCATAGCCGCGGCTCACCCAGGCAGCCGGCAGCCGCGCTACACCGCCCCTTGCAGCCAGTGCGAACAGGGTGGCCCGGGCAGCTTTTCCCACAGGGCTTTTGGCCCCGTGGCTGTGCCGGGACAGATCTCCAGTCTGTCCTCAGCCCATGGCATTATATCCCACTGAAGACATTCCCCTCCCCAAACCCCATGCTCCTCAGGCGCCACTCCCAAAATCTCCAGTCATTTATGATTTTTAAGTATAAGTATATGCATAATGGGTGCTCCACAAAACAGAAAATCCTGGCTATGGCCCTGAGTGAGCTAGATATAGAGTCAGATGTCACCCAGGCCGGCCCTTAATACCAACAGTGGAAGTGGAGCCCTTGTAACATGGCTGAGTCAGCAACTACATTTGAGGAACAGAAGATCAGCAACACTACAACTGATCTGAACAAGTAGTCCAGCTGTCACAATAAGGCAGCCAGAACCCCCTGATTGCCCTGGCTGCCCAACTATCTTCAAGATCATCATCATCACCAAGCCTCACTTACTGGAGATACCAGAGAACCTGCCAGGAGATCACAGAAAGCTGAAGGAGAACAAGTCTCCAAATGCAAGTAAGAGATGTTTAAGAGACATTCATTCCCCTAGAGTGGTGGGGCCCAGCTGGGTATTTCCATCTGTGGCAGCATTTAAGATCTCAGACTGGCTCTTTTCTCTCCCTCTCCCTAGAACTCAGTCCCCAAAACAAAAATATAAATTTAAATCAACTTGCTAGCACAGCGGAAGAAGGTGCTTTTTATTTTTGCTGAAGAGAAAACAACGAGCAGATTAGACTGTTGTAAGGAATGGAACACACTGTATGTATTTTGTGACCTGTACATAAAGAGGTACTGGGATTTAATCTGTGCAGATGACATAACAGGGTGGCTAGGGAAAACTCTCACAAGGTGGTACGGGAAAAATCTCTGAACATGCTCAGCGGTACCTCTTTATTGTTACTTTTTCCTGCATCTATGATGTGGATGCACTGACTGGTGATCAGACAGAGAGATTTACCTCACTGCTTATGTCATCTGGAACCACCCTGCTGATTGTCACATATTTAAGTTGCCCCCACCCCTGTTCACCAGACCCTGCTGCTAGGCCACCAGATATACCCGCAGTCCCTTCCGCTTATGCAAAGGGCGGGGTATAAATCGAATCAAATAAATAAATAAATACCAAGGGTCCTGTTTTCTATTGATTAATGTCCATGATTTCAAATGTTAACACGGACTAGATCTATAGTGTTATTTTATACAACATGCAATAACCAAAAGAACTTGATCAGATAGATTTGGCCGAATGTGAAGAAGGAGACTCATGAAAAAGCACATGAGATCAGTATGAATGAACACCTTACTATGCACTGCAATACAAAGTGACTCTTTTAAAAGTAGCAGCGTAAGCATTCACCTGCAGTACACAGAAAGGAGAAAAAAATCTCTCTTGACTGTACCTTTCTTGGATAAGTAAGTCATACTGTTAGCTATAGCTGCTGTCTTGTCTTTGGAGTCCAGAACTGTAAATCTGGCAAAATCATCCACAAAGAAGTTATCTGCAAGAAAAGTGAAAAACACACAAACTCGTATGACAAATATCTGACTGTCCAATAAGAATAGGAAAGTCAGGAAACTGAACACACATACATACAGACCAGCACTATTGTTTTAAATGTAGGAGTTTCACACAATGTTGACTAGGTTATAATTGAAACATTATGTATTTTACGCACTTAATCTCAATAAAACCAGACAGTCTCATACAAGCACTGCTCACATGTCTACAAATGGTCATCTATTTATTTTATATTTCAAAATATATCTAGGGTTGTTATAGGGTACATTGTAAGAAGGGAGCACTAGGTCAAGAAAGAAGAACTGCAAGAGGACAATCTAGATTACAATTGCATAAAGCAAAGGGAAAAGGGGGAAAGAAATGGAGTCATGGCAGACCTGAAAAAAAACCAGAGAAGAGTGAAGAGTTGCTGTAGTATCTATCAGTTTAAGCACAAGTGGAAACCCAAACTCTGCAGCAAAGACCCAGATATCTTTGCTCTTAGAGCATTACATACAAAAGCTACAAATGAGGCTGACTGCAACTCTGATGTTCTTTCAGAATATTTGTGCAAAGACATGATGAAGCAAAGACCAAGGAAGAGAGGCAACAGAACAGGGACTAGAAAGTTAGGATGGAACAAAAGCCACTCATGCAAAGTATTGCACCCTGAATGGACAATGTGTAAAGATTTTCACACTCATCTTAATGTCAGCTAGCAGACTCTCATATGTAACATTTCAACATCAAATGGGCCTTACTAGTTGCAGTCAAATCCAGGTATTCTCTGTCAGCCATCAAGATTCGGGAGTTGATTCTTGGAACAACATTAGGCTGGTTCATGATATATTCAACCACATCTTGGTCATTTGACAGTTCACCCTAAAAAACAAAACAGATACATAGCTTTAACAGCTTGTGGGTTTTCATCAGCTTAAAAATTCAGAATGATCTTGAAAAGCAAGGAATTCCCATAGAAAGAACCATCTTTCCAAAAATCAGGAAACATCATCTTACACAACACCAAGGCTGAAAGAGCTACTTTATGTGCATGCCTTGGTATTGCTGACTTAGTTCTTGGGACAGCAAACCTTCAAAATGTACCACAAACTGCTTCTGAATCACCACTCCTTTTCAAAAACAGCTTGCTGTTCCAAGAAATGCATGTTCCTTTAATGTACAAAACTAGTTGTACAGTTCTTTGAACCCCAGCCCTCATATTTAAACTTACAAAAGTCCCTGTAATCCCGTTTACTATTGGCATATCTTACCAAGTACACAGCCCTTTGGAAAAAGCTAGTGGTTTCCAGTATTTTATGCATGGTCACAGTTTCCAGTTCATCAGGATCCAGCTGTTCTTTCTGAAAGGGCATCCCATTAAAAAGCACAATCGGTAGGGGGCCCACACCAGTCTGCTTATAATAACCGTGTCCTTCCTGAAATACAGAGACATGATTATTTCTTCCCTGTCTTTATTGTCCTTGTTGCAAGACACAGCACTGAAATGTTTTCTGCATAACTGTACCGAAAGGGCAGTGCATCCTCACTACATCTTACATGTCCTTCACGCAGCATTATCCACCCTCAGAAACTAGCTGGAAACAAATGTCAGCTCTTTACATACAAGCTCTTTAAACATGAAACAAATCTTGCAAAGCTTATTTGAAGCAGTTCTCTCTGTACATAAAGACAACCTTTTTTAAAACTGACAGGCATCACAATCGACATTCCAAACTAAAAAAACAAAACAAAAATCAAATCCTCAGTGAAATAGTTCTGAATATCATAACAAGTGGATGCAAAGAAGTACCTTCAACACTCCTTTTCAAATTTGGCTACAAAATAAACACCAAACTGAAGAGTTGCTGCTGCCTAGCAATTTCCTATGAGCACAATAGCCAAGCGATCTGTGTCATGGGCCGTATCCCAACCCACCAGCCCATCTCACCCCTTAGATAGCTTTTCACACGGACTTCAATGGACAGAGGAGGGGGATCTGGCTTACTCACATCCTTCTCATCTCCCCCTCTGTGCAGTTTGGAATAGGAAACAGACAATTCCCTAATGACCCTGATCCCTGGCCCCTTAAACAGCAGCACTGTGACTTTTACATGCCCTACTGCAACTTTCTTCATACAAGGACGGGAGGCAATTTTCCTGGCAGTGCAGCTAGGCATGACGCCCTGACCTTTGTTGATTTGCACCTAACCAGATGTGAGCTGGGCAGCAATTTGTAAAAGGGCTGTTTATCGCAACAGTCTCCTAGACATGTACCACTGTTCTACGTGCTGTGTAGAGGTCACTTATCAGAGTAAGGGCCCATTCCTGCCTTCCAGCATCAACTTTCTGCCATACATTACTGGGCAGTGGTCTGACCTCTACTCCTGTGCCAGTACAGTTTAAATATCTGCTGGAGCAGCAATCCTTTGGCACCCGCAGAGGCATCCACTGGGACAGCACTTATGCCAGTGGGGCACTGCCAGTGCAAGGGGGAAAGCAGATGGAATGGGGAGAACAAATTCTGGTAGTGAATAGAGGGAACCCAGCTGTTCCACTGTGGAGCTGCCACTTTTTTTCCCTGGCAGGATTCCATGTCTTTCCAGAATGTATGACAAACAGAAGTGTTAAAATGGACACTATTCAGTAGTGATGGGAAAGCTGTACCTATTAACCCAGTACACACACTCTGATATGTTATCACATTTTTAGATGAAAATGTAAAGGTCGGCCAAATCATTCACCTGTGTGATACTGTCAGATTTGATTGCATACTATTCCATAAAAGCCACTACAGTTTCAGCTCTCATTCTGTTCCAATTATAGCTAGTTGATGGGTCCCCCCCCCACTTGCTACTCACCACAGCTGTTTCCATAAAGGAGCGGGCACAATGGGAGTAGAAGTGAAGAATTCTCCACGAGGACACATTCCCCCCCCCCAAACATAACCCAGCAGAACCCTCTTGTTGTACCTTGGAACAACTGCCACAAAGAAGAAATCCAAACAGGAAAGTATCCTGGTCTGACCATCAACATACTCAGTAGCTTAGCAGATATCTTACTACAAAAGGCAGAAAGAGAAATATGGGAAGTTGAAGAGTGCTTGCTGACCTATGTATATGAACTCCTTACCTTCCGGTTTTGATCATAAGCGGAATCAACTCCCAGGATGCTGGTTACTTCTACATAGGGATACTGCTTCTCAAGAACACTAACCACATGTTCCACTTTCAGTTTCTCCCCTGTGCTTACTTTATTATATATCTGTGAGGGGGGAAAAGATTCACATCATCACAGCCATGATCTCCGGACCTCCCTCTCCTGAGGATCATTTGCATAAACAGTCCTCCCACAGCCTCTCCTGCTGCCCTTTCTGCATGGAGCTCTCTTCTCTCCCTGATCCCCCACATAGTGCCATTTCTCTCTTCCTTCAAACTACAGGTCAGAATCGGACTCTTTCATGAAGCATTTGGCTTAATACTTCAATCTCATTCCCAAATGAAACAGAGCCTGAGATGCTTGGGGTGTGTGGCATCCCTGTTTGAGGGCGGGGCTTCCCCCACCGGCCAGCTAGCTGGCAGCGGGCAGAACTGTAAAAAATCAGGGGAACCGCCAGCCAGACCAGGGGTCTGGCAACTCTAGTCATATCACATAACATGGATAGGCGAATATATTATTATACCGGTAAGCTATCTGTCTACATTCTAATACTAGATGTCTCACTATAAGTTCATAGATGTCTCACTATAAGTTGTTTCTGATCTGTAAGTCCCAAAATGCTTAAGGAAATTCAGAGCAAAAAAGTCTCAGAGGGGGAAGGAGAGAGCTGAAGGTGACATGAGAAAGCCTCTAATCACTTTTAAAAAACAGCTTCATAAAGAAGTTCAGGGCAACCATCACACTGCATATACATACACCATGAACAATGGTTGCTGATAGAATAACAATACCTCTGATGGTCCAGTACCACATACAAACATAATAGCATGGCTTTGGCAGAGGAATACTTACAGATATAACTGTTTGAAAGGCATAATTATGATCTACTTCCTGTGAAACGTAGTTGTATGCTCGAAGGAGGGCAACCCCAGCATCCTGTAATCCATCAACATCTTCCGAGTCATTAACCACAAAGACTAGACCAATCCTATATTTAAAAAATCAATCATGCAGATTAAAATCCTTATCAAATATTCAAAGAACATAAGATGATGCATGCCAGATCAGATCAGAACTCCATCTAAGCAGACATCCTGTTTTCCATAGTGGCTAGAGGTCCACAGGAAGCACACAAGCAGGGTACAAAGACCAAAGCCTCCCCCTATTGTTGCTCCACCAGGAACTGGTGTTCACAGGAATACTGCCTCTGAGTTTGAGGGTTCCGTTTACCCACCATGGTTTAATAGCCACCAATAGTCCAATCCTGAAAAACACACAGCCCTGATAATGGGAAATCTCTGGGCTTATGTACATTACCAGGTGACTCTGAACATGACTAGGGACTAGTTAAAGGGATTGGTAATTGGTTGCAGGCTCACACTTCCCTCCCCTCCCCTCTTATTGTGTATACTCTCCCCCTTCTTGTGAGTAAACTTCTCCACCAGTCTATCAAAATTAGATACTATGATTAGGCATGGGCACGAACCTGCCCACGACCCTATGTTCACAGCTAAAATTGCCTGGGTCATGATTCACAAACCGAGGTTTGTGCAATCTTGCCTCAACGACCCTCTCATGACCCTCCACATGGCTTTTGGAGGTTCAAGTGGCTCAGGCTTCAAAGAGGGGGAAGTGAAAGGGATAGGTTAAACAGCTGTGAGCCCAGGTGCCCTTCCCAGGTGATCTCCCCCTCCCAGCTGCGGCTTGCATTTTTTTGCCTGGTTCAGTTCAGGAACACCCAAACCAAACTAGACTTTTCTGGTTAGTGTCCATACCTAATTATGATATCAACAATGGTTAATACTAGCCAGGGTTCACACCTAACCAGAACTTGAAACCCAAAGCGAAGCCTTGTTCCCATTTCTGGGTTAATAGCAAATAATGGTTAGCACTAACCATGTTTAACATTAGAACAAAGTTTGAGTCCAGTGGCACCTTTAAGACTAACAAAGTTTAATTCTGGGTATAAGCTTTTGGGCACATGCACACTGTATCTGATGAAGAGTGCATGCACACAAAAACTTCTACCCAGAATTAAACTGTTGGTCTTAAAGGCGCCACTGGACTCAAACTTCATTCTGTTGCTTCAGACCAACACAGCTACCCACCTGAATCTATTGTCATGTTTAACATTGATGCAGAGCAGTCTAAAGACATAGTTAAGACTCACAGGATAATTTGTATAAAAAAAAGAGAGTAGAAGTGTGCAATCCCAGACTGTTATCTTCTGCTTAAATATGCAAGCCCCCCACACACACACTGCCACAAGCATGTGCATCACATCCTAATCCTATATCCCTGGAACCCATGATACTTTTTTCAGCATCATAAAGGTGTTTCTAACATTACTTAACTGCAAAAAGGAAGTTAACTTCTTCAGCACTTAAAGCTATACACTCCCACACACTCATAATTACCTCAGAGGTATGTGGTTACTAAGGAACATTTCAGCCAAACTGAGCAATTCTACTGTGTTTTCATGGGATGGGTCCACTATAAGAACCTGATGGGGGAAACAAAATAAATGCTAGCATGAAATTTCATCACTTTAGAACAGACAGGACAATGCTACATGATCTGAAGAATAAAAGAGACACAATGTAAACAGATTTGACTAACAGTGCAAAAAACCAAAACCAGTGACTATCCTCCATGGTCCATCGGGTTGCGAAGAGTCGGGCTCAACTGTGTGACTGAACAACAACAAAATTTTCAAATGCAGTTAGAAACTTATCTGTCAAAGTCTACTGTATGTTTCTATATGCGGGACTATCGTGGAAGAGCATTCAGATGTCTCAGTGATAGCAGAGTAAGATGGCCATACCCCTCAGAGGGCTGCAGAAGAGTAGATGCTTATTAAAAGTGCTGGCTTGAATTTATAAATCCCTAAACCGTTCAAGCCTTACACACTTCAGAACCCACCAGCTCCTCTGCATTGCATCATCATTTCATACGAACTGAGAATAATAATAACAACAACAACAATAGTTGTTGTTGTTATTTTCAATTCATATCCCACCCTCCCTGCTAGCTGGCTCAGGGCAGGTTACAGGTCACATAGGACGTGACAATAAAACAGTAAAATATCATAAATTACAAAGTTAGAAATTTAAAAGTTAAAAAGAATAACAATAAAACCAGCATAGGGCATTGCCTTGGTAATGATGCTATGATGTACTTTTACTGAGCAGTGCCAGTGACGTTGGCCACTGGACACTAGGCCAGGACCGCCCAAAGAGGAAGCCAGAAGATGGAAGAATGTGGACACCTGCCGCATCAACTAAAAGCCTGGCAGAACAGCTTCATCTTACAGGCCCTGCGGAATCGCAATAGATCCCGCAGGGCCCTGATCTCAATTGGCAGCTTGTTCCACCAGGCTGGGGCCAGGGCTGAAAAGGTCCCGGCCCTTGTCAAGGCTAGTCAGATGTCCTTTGGGCCAGGGACAACCAGAAGGTGTTGGTCCATTGAGCACAAGACTCTACGGAGCACATATGGGGAGAGATGGTCCCTGAGATATGCATGTCTCTGGCCGTATAGGGCTTTGAAAGTCAGTACTAACATCTTGAACTGGATCTGGTACTCTGTAGGCAGCCAGTACTGTTGGCAGAGCGCTAGCTGAATGCAGGCCCACAGAGGCATCCCCATCAGCATTTGTGCTGCCACATTCTGCACCAGCTGCAGTTTCCAGGTCAAGTTCAAGGGACACACCACATAGAGCGAGTTGCAATAATCCAGTCAGGAAGTGAGATATAGGGAACTAGTTGCCTGCCCAGCCGAAGATGATAAAAGGCTGACCAGGCAACCATGGCAACCTGGACCTTCAGAGAAAAGGTGAAATCCAGGATAACCCCTAGACTCTTCACCCTCAGCACCAAAGGTGTCCCATCAGGGTTCAGGAGCCGAATTCCCAAACCCAGATCCCCACAACACCGGTACAGGACCTCCGTCTTCAGTGGATTAAGTTTCAGTCAGCTCTGTTTCAGCCATTCTGCCACGACTTGTAATGACTCAGCTAACACCTCTGGGGTGGAGTCCATCCACCTATCCATCAACCCGATAGAGCTGGGTGTCATTAGCATACTGATGACAACCCAGTTCATACCCCCAGACCAGCTGGGTGAGGGGGCACATGTAGATGTTAAACAACATCAGGGAGAGATTGCCCCCTGCAGCACACTTCATTCAAGTGGGTGTTGCTGGGGCAGTTCCTCTCCAAGCACCGCCCTCTGTCCTTGACCATGGAGGAAGAGCCACTGCAAGGCAGACCCCCCCGGACCCCAGTGTTGGCAAGGCAGTGGGTCAAAAGATCATGATCGACCATATCAAGCGCCAGTGTTAAATCCAAAAGCAACAGTGCCGACCCATCATCCTTGATCCAGATGTCTCCTGAGGTCATCCGTGAGGGAGACCAGCATGGTCTCCGTCCCATGGCCAGGACAAAAGCTGGACTGGAATAGATTCGGGATAGCAACAGCATCCAAGAAAGCCTGGAGTTGAATGCCTTTTCAATATAGGCAATCTATAAGGAAGGTCTTGTGTGAAGGAAGGGGGCAAAAATAGATACACTCAATGATCTCCTCCTAATCGCAACAATGCTGTTCTTCCCTGGAAACTCACCAAATTACCAAAGCATCGTGAAACCAGTTTTGTATTTGGACTGCTTCGTAACAGCCAGCATTGGGCTCTTAGAATGAATGTTCAAGGTACATTTCTGTTCACTCCCACTTTCAGCCCAGCCCTGAAAGGAAAGCAACACTGCCAAGTGACCAAACTTGTTACTTACAAAATTATGAAAGTTTTTCCTTATCTGTCTGATTACACCAGGAAAGGTAGGGCGCAGAAGCTCCTGGACACTGGAAGGCCAAGAACTGTATTTGCTGTCAACTTCAAGATTATTGATCCACTAGAAACAAACAAGAGTCATTTTCAAAAATTGTACTGCTTAAGCTTCCAGAACCTTCTGCATATTAAAATAGAGATTAACATTTCTCCAAACATTACACTTGGATGTTAGCAAAACAATGAGATAGATCTACTTCTTAAAGGGTTTTTCATATAGAATTCTATGTTCTGGCATTCTATTCCAAACTTTCTTTTAGTCCATATATTGTAGTGCATGTCTTGCCCATCTTGCTATTTTAGACTTCACTAAAGAGGCTGACAATGAATAAAGAAGAAAGGATATGCCCAGTTGTATCAAGCGCCACAGGAAAAACAGGATACAGCTAGATTGTTCTGCCCTGCTTGCTTGATCCAACAGGAAAATTCCCCTGGCTATAGTGGTACAACGTTAGTCAGTCAGAAAAATCACCCTTTAGGTCACAGGACAGGATGCAGTTGGACTGCATTTTCCCCGGAACAACACTGATTGCTATGGCTGCTTTGATACAGTGGGCAGGACTGGCCTCCATACTGGAGCAAGCCCTGAGCACCATCCAGTGTTCTCTCCCCTGCTTAGTACAATATATGGCTGGGCTTGAGAGAAATTACAACTTTGTTCCTCTAGCAGAACACTACCCTTAATCGGCTTTATTTTACACTGCCATTATCTCTCAATTACTATCTGCAATTCCATCTACGATACAAGAAGCACTGCACCAACACACAGATTTCCTTCCATAAAGATTTCTAGTATAATGTTAAATCTTACAGTACATTTGCAGATCCTCTGCTAAACTAGCAGTTTTGGGGGGGCAGGACTTCAACATTGTGCTGGTTCCTCTTCTGTATCTATACAGCTAAGATACTTTGATGACACACTGTATTGTGATGGCTTAGAGTTTAAAAAGGCTGTTTGACAGCACTCTCATCACACAGTTTAGAGCACTGGCACCCATACTCACATAAATAGCAGGACTTCTGATATCTACAGCGTAGTCGGAGTCTGATGGTTGGATGTTTAGCTTTAACACATTGTGCATAGAATGACCTACGATTCCTAAACTGTGCAGCCCTTCCATAACACGAGCTTCATTCCGCAGCACATCAAACAAACTAGAAAGAGCAGAGACAGAAACTTTAGAACGCAGCTACAGACTTCCTCTAGCATTTTCAACTCCATTTAATATAAGCAAGAACAGACACTCTGAAGCATACGTTAGGAGTTCATACCTAAATATGTCCTGTGTGTCTAGATCTATCTGAAGTCCATTGATGAACAGGGCAGAATCTCCAGGTTGTAATCCTAATGTCCCTTTAAAGTACTGAAGAAAAGTGCAACACAGCCATTAGCAGAATGCTAAGAATTAAAAATAGCTCGCTTACGTGAGGTCTCAGGAGCACAAAAGTTTGTATCGAACCTTTCACTGACTTGTATTTGAAAGCTGTTAATACTACATTTCACAACTCACAACCAGCATTCTGAGATGTCAATGCCAATATTTCATGTTTCATTGAGAAAGGAAGGTTAACCTTAACATGAAGTTCTTTTCCACTGAATTGTGAGAAAAACAGGTGGAAAAGGGCTGATTTCTCCTCTGACTCAGAAAGCCAATCAAACTTGTATCCCTGACTGGATAAGAGAACCGTACCGGTTCTTTCAGCAGCTAAAACTAATTACAGGAAAACATGGAAACAGGCAGATTTCTATTATGAAAAACATATGAAAAAGAAAGCCATATTGGAATGAGAACATTAGGAAGAAACAAATAAAAAAGAGTGGGAAACTGCTGGTCTACAATGCTAGGGACACCATACAAATGCAAGCTTGACCACCCCCAACCCTCATTATATGGCATCAGACTACCACTTGCTACTCTCCTACCAAACAAGCTAAAAGGAACTTCACAGTAAAGCTAACCTGCCTTTCCCTTTTAGTAAGCAGCAAAACAAGCAAAAAAGTAACACACTGTAGTTGCTCAAAATCCCAGAGTAGATACTGAGCAGACCACCCTGCAGCAGTGAATCTGCAGCAGGACTTGTCTACTGAGGGCATCCACAGAGGTGATGGTGTTAATCTTGTAGTGCCTGATGGAGTCAGAGTGGCCCAACCTGCTGCTTTCAAAAGTCCTTGACTGCAGCATCAGAGTGCTGCAGAGACAGCCACCCTCCTGAGGTGGGGAGCGGCAGATGTCATTTAGAACTACAGTTTAGAATCCACCTACTACTAACTTTGGCTCTCAAGAAACTGTAACTTCCATCTCCCTGATTCTGGAAGACAAATTCCAATTGTCTGAGAACCTCTTCTACCCAAAGACAATAGAGCTCTGCACATTGATAGCTATCACAGTTCCTGAAATGTACTGTGAGTTCCAACAATCAGTTCTCGATGGTGTGTGTCAAGCAAATTTGGCTCCCCCCCACTCCACAGAACCTATTCAATGATTTAACAAAAGGGCTTTATCCTATTGTCAAGTCAACCTGGTATTTTTAGGAGTAGTGAGGCGTGTGAAGACCATCTACAGCTGACAACCATAGTTAATGCCAGAAAGCACTGCTTGCTGCAAGGCTAACAGCAACTGGTAATATCTCTTTTGTATGTTCACAAAGGTAAAGTGCCCAACATAAATACATGGATTACAATGGCTAGCCATATTTGCATTCATGAACATGGCAGGGCCTAATCAAATGGTACGCAGTATAGTGACAGGTCAACTAGGCAAAAAGTCAAATTTCACCATTAACAGTGCAACTGGAATCAGAGTCACACCCTTCTAAGTTCGCTGACATCAATGGACTGAGGTTGCAGTTCTGTTTAGGATTACGTTATAAGAACAGCGATGCAGATAAAGCAAAGAGAATTCTAAGTATCTTCTCTGCCATATTATTCTCAAAAATTAGTTTTCCAGCCCGAGGATGTGCAGAGCTTGAATCCTGTTCTGTTTTAATCAAATGTGGTGCAAGCCCTTGAGAGGTATCCAAATGACATTCTGTGGGTTTTGGCACCCCTGTCCCCATAGCCTCCCTCCTCACTGCTGTGGTAACACAGTTCCTTTGAGGGTGGAGTCTTCAGGGAGCTTGTTAAGGTAGCTTTCTTGCTGTACTAAATGTTCAGATATTAACAGCTGCACTCTTGCCTTTAAGACACAGCACAATTGAGACAGATACTAGCAAGCCATTACTAGGGTACACTATTTGCAGAACTAGTAATAAAATATGTAAGTTGTGTAGAACATATAATTCCTGCTGCTTCTCATTATGTTTGTATCTGCTTAATTCTCACATTTCACAAAAGCCACGTATGCTACTAGTCTGACACACACTGGGATTTGCTCAAAAGCAGAGACACACACACAAAACCAAATTCTTCTCTACTGAGGATTAATTACTCTTCCCATCCGGCTTAAGCCAAAGCTTTTTGTTGATGGAGGTTCTACAACCCCATCCCTCACAATGCTTCTTCAGGGGGCACAGAGGACTGCTGTGAGAATGGAAGGGCAAGGATCGATCCGCTTCATCGGATCCAGCCCCCCGTATTTGTATTTCGTGATGTTCTACATGAACAACTGAAAACAGAATACATCACTTTTAATACTGTGGAACTAAAATACTTCTGAAAATGCTTAAAGATACATTTAAAAGGTAATGTTACCTTTTGGTTTCCTTCAACTTCTGACCTGAGTTCTGACGACACAACTGTCTTCGTTATTGCTCTGCAGAAATCAGAGATTCAGTTTGACTGTTGTCATCTGTCCATCTTCCATAATCTCCTGCTTTGGAGTAAAATACTTTTCTGGTGTGTCCCCCCACCCCCAACACAATGTGCTGTACTGGGGCACACACAGTTGTTACTAACAGAGGCTATACAATTTCCTTCATTCATAAAATTTTTGAGATACAATTCTATTGTAACAAGTTCTATCACGGATTTTACTAGAATCTGCAGTCCTCTGTAACACTAAAATGGGTACCTATTAAACTCTGAAATGCTTTAAAATAGTACCAAAACCAATGAATGACACAAGGGCTTATACCAGAATCGAGTCTTTAGCCCACATACAGACAACTTGTAAAAGCCAAATAAGCATTGACCATCATTTCACAGTAACTATTTTATGCTCTGTATTTTAATACTAAAATAAGGAAGACTATAACACTGATCCAGGAATACCCTTGCAATGAACATAGTGTCAGTGACCATCAAATGGTGAGTGTCAAGGTATCCTATAGTCATACTTCAGCTTTGGCTAATGTTTTCTGACTAGAACTATTGTACCAGTCCCAGTCAAAGGTTTAGATGAGTTGAGATGATAAAAAAAAATCCCCATGTGGAAGCAACCTGGAGTATTAACTACAAGGTTAACAAATCAGAGGCCAAAGCAGCTTCAGTAACCTGACAAACTTCTCCATTTTATACCCAGACCTGGATAGCCCAGGCAAGCCCAATCTCAGAAGCTAAGCAGGATCAACTTTGGCAAGTACTTGGATGGGAGACTTCCTTGGAATACCAGCAGTCAGGAGGTGGGGGCAGGCTTTATTCAGCTACCTCTCTGAATATCCTCCAGGCCTCCAGTAGGGGTCAATCATCAGAGGTCACCATGACTTCTAGGGGCACACACAGTCAGTCACCAGAGGCCACCATGACTTCAGGTGTACACACATGTGCGCACACACACACACACAAGGGGGAAAAAATTAAAAACCAAAAAACCCTTCTCCGTTTTATGGATAAATGAATGGAAGGGCTACAGCTCAGTGGCAGAACATCTGCTTGGCATGCAGAAGGTCCCATAGTCAATCCTTGGTATCTTCAATTAAAAGGATTACACAATAAGTAATAAGAAAGAGCTCAGTCAGAGAGCCTGTGTAGCCAATGAAAGTTGGTAATACTGACCTTGATGGACTAACAGTACAACTCAGTATAAGACAACTTCAATAACATTCACAGACTGAAACAGTTAGCACAACATTACTATTACACCCATATTTATAGAAGAAGAGCAGGAATTACCTAGCCTTGGTTGGAAAATTCTGGCTTAAATCTTTCATGACCATCAAAGCATCCACAATAGGAGCAGTTAGAATACGGGCAGCCGTTTGGAAACTTAGATCTGAAAATGACAACAGATTATCATTCAATCATAAACCAGCCCTTCAAACAAAACCAAACAAAAATGTAAAGCCAAACTCTGCAAGGTGCTGGAAGTATCAGCCCAAACCCTTGAAAAGCACAATAGTATTTCCCCACACACACATACTCATCTGGGTGAAGCTTCTCCTAAGATCATTTGTCATGGATTTGCTAGATCAACCCAGTGCATCCATTTTGCTCAAATGCCTCTCAGAAAACAGACAATTTCACACAGCTGTACTCTTACCCCACCCCAAGAATACATAATACAAAAATATTAACCAATTGGACATGAGGATTGTAGAGATTTAGGAAGGTGCAGGGTGAATATCAGTGCAATTCTAAACAGTTACACCCTTCTAAGTCCACTGAAGTTTGTTTATTTATTTATTTATTTATTTATTGTATTTATACCCCGCTCTCCCCGCAAGCGGGCTCAGAGCGGCTAACAAGGGCTAAGAAGCCATACGTATCATAACAATTTTAAAACAGGTTAAAAACAGTAACAACAATAAAACTACGTTGTACAACAACATAGCTACATTCCTAAACTATCATCCCAATTTAAAGTGCTTCTGATCTCATCAAGATGGCATCCTTTCAAGTAGGGGAACTTCCAGCCAGCAGTATCGGTCTGGACTGCCTTCGGGCCAGTTTCCATGCAAATGATCTTCCAGTGTTACAGTGACAGCGGCGGCTCCTAACCAAAGGCCTGGCGGAAGAGCTCCGTCTTGCTCAGAAGGGTGTAACTCTGCTTAGGGTTGCACTATCCATGTCATAAATACAGTGTGGTAGCAAAGAAAGCAAGTGCAGTCCATTTGATGGAGTCCTTTGCCTCTCCTCTTCAAAACAAAGCCTTCAGATTTACTAGCATCAATGCTATAATACAGGCTCAGCTGCAGCATCTAGAAAGTACACTAAAGACTTCAGTAACTGCCCAACACAAGCACAAGTACTTTCCTAAAAGCGAGGAAGTCCAAATATGGAGTTATCACCTTGTAATTGCCACACTTTTAATGGTGCCATTTCATTGGTACTTTCAACAAGATATTTTCTGAATTCTTTTAATTCTTCTTGCATGGTCGGATATAGCTGCCTGAAAGGAAAAAAATTAATTCAGGAACTCTACTATCAATAAAATATGATCAATTATTAGATCAAAATAAAACCCTACAGCTAAATAAATGTGGGTTTCAGTTCTTCCCATAGTAGTTTTTGGTCTAAGAATACAGATGATATTATTTAACTGCTTGCCTGTGAGTCATTTTTTGGAATGTTTTACGCAGAAAAGTGAACAGGTACATAAAGTGAATAGGTTTACCTTAATTTTCCAAACAGAAATCCTAGCACTTCATCAATGGGGTCATTCTCCCCTATTACTGTGGCATTCGTACCTGCACCTATTAACATGAAAACCAGCCTGATTATGATGCTGTTCAGGACACCTTCAAACATAAATCTACCGTGACTGTTTTGCAAGGCTTTAGCACACAATATTAAAACATCAAATATACTGCTTATTCACGTAGTCTTTCTTCCTTTCTTTAATAAAGAGTAATCACTGAGATTTTTCAACAACAGGCATCAATGCATAATGGAGCACCCTCTACTCAAGAAGGGCAGCTGGATTCACTGGGAACCCTTACCTCTTTTCATCAATGCATTGCTACTGCATCAATGCATTCATCGATGCAGCTGCTACTGCAGCTGGCATCACTGCAGATTATGATGACTTCAGCTGCCCTTGTCAGGAGCATACTTCAGGAAGGGGCAGCCTAAAACCCTCAAATCCTTCATGACTGTAGTAGTCTACTTCTCAGGCCCTCTCTGGCTATGCAGGCACCCAACATTTTTTCCGGTGATTAAAAATTCTTTGCCATGCAATTGTGCTGACACTGCTTACTCCTTATTTGGCCTCAGACAGAATAAGAATGACTATCCACTTGTGCATGGGAACCAGTTCCTAAGCATGCTGACCAGTGGCCGGGGGGCTGCATAATCTTCCAATATCATATTTTCAAGAACAATTGTTTAAAGCCCTCATTTAAGAACTGAAGGGGAAAATGAACACCAAGTAGGATATATAAAATGCAGCTAACGATTAGTATGAATTTCTCTTTATTTAGGATGCTTGCTGCTTTTTTATGCACCAAGGCTTGTATCTGAAAACAGAGGTTACAGAACATGTGCCAAAAGTTAAGCCCTGAGCCACCTTGAAAGGAAGAACATGAAGCAAGAGACCCAAGTCCCTAGGACAGGGCCCGTAAGGGAAATCCTGCATACAGCTAGCAGGCACACAGTCACTAAGCAAGTTAATATGGAGACAGACACATCAAAAGTTCGAGCATCTCCTGGAAACTTTCCGAACCCTGTTAAACTTGGGGAAAGCCAATGGGCTGCTTGGCTGAGCGGTCACCCTGCAGCCCTACCTAATCCAGAGGTCCTTCTAATCTACAGTCCTAGGTGGTTCACCACCTAAGGCAGCAAAGAATGGATCCAAAGATTCCTTGTTCCAATCCCAGCAGCTCCTACTGAAATGACAGGAAAACGAAAGTGTCCTTTGGTTCAAGGGACCCTGCCACTCAGTACTGTTTCATTTATGGATGCCCCAGCATAGTGCTAATATACTGTGAAATAATAATCCAGTCTTTCAAAAACAACAAAGATAGTATTAAAACAATGGTAAGTTTCTTTCAGCAAGATGTTAGTGAATATGTGAAGCGTTTGAAGCATATTTCATTTCATGGTGCAACCACTGCTGCTCTTAAGGTAGGAATTCACCTTTCACCTGGGTATCATCCTTGGCCTTATATTCTGTGCTTTTAATGGCCAGCTCCACTCCATAGCCTGACAGGTAGACTTTTTCTTTGCTTGGATTCTATGAGAAAAGGTAAAGCAAGGTAACACTGTGCCAGTAAAAACTTCTCAAGTAAGAGATCATCTAATTTTAAACCCCTTCCCTGGGGTAGGTGAGTTAAGAGCATATTCAGAGCTCCTTCTGGGAAGAGGAAGAACAGGTGCAGCTCTCCTGTGACAAGCTACACCAACAATTACTGCTTTCTTAGCAGACGGTTAGCAGTTCTCTGCTGGAAATTATGGGATGGCTACTGGTCTTATCCAGTCCTGGTGCTCTTGGACCACACTTGTATTTGCAAGGAGGTGACATCTAGAAGATGGTGGGGTAGGGAGTGGGCAAGAGCTCCATCTTTCCAAATACAAGCAATATGGGCTACTGTAACATTTGTATGCAGTTTCGTAGACAGGAAGAAACACTGCCACTATAGGAAACAAGACTACAGCTCTTCATTCTTTCTCGGACAACAAGATCATTTCACCACAGTGAATGCCAAAGAGCACCAAGATCTCCCTACAAGCCAAAATGAAAGGATTCCAACCAGAAATTCTATGAGCCTATTGCCTCTCTAATTTGAGACAAAAAACCCCAACTGATTACAGGCAGAAAGACAGGTCTTTGTCTCATTCAGTTCAGATTCAGTTTCCCAGTTGTTTTGTATGAAAAGACAAGGAAAAGTTATTATATCTTCTAAAGTCCTGTCCAGTTGACTATTAGTGACTATATCATACAATTATTGCAAGAATTGGCAAACTAATCTTATAAAAGTAACACTGCATCACAGGAACAGCATTTATAATTTTATACCTTAAGTTTTAAAAAATGTTTAGAGGCACTTAAGCCACTCCCTTTAATAACTTCTCCTATACAACACTTGAAAACTATGTGGCCCTTTCTAAATCGTAACAGTACTTACAGCAATGTAATGCCTAAGGATGTAAGTGATTTCTCCTGCCCTGGCTTTTGACACAAGTAGTCTGTGGTATCTAGACAACTCCTCAGAACCAATTTCAGCATACATTATTACAACAGGACTTTCAGGGTTTGAAACTGGATACTTGTGGTCCCCTTTGAACATAAAAGGCTTTGGCCTAAAACAAAGAGACATATAAATGTTGCACTTCAACACAGTAAGTTTTTATTTAAGAATATTATATACTGACTCTGATGCACCAACTTTTAAAAAATTAGGTCAGAATCCAAAAATTGTCCTAAAGCTCAAATAATCTATAATGGTCTGCAGGAAAAACCAAAGGTGATCCACCAAGAATAGTTAAAGTTAAATATTCAAATGGAACTCTGAGTGCTCACTGCTCTGTTTCCTTAAAATCAGGGAGCTGAATTAATGCCCAAAAGAATCAAAGCTGAATTCATGTTTTTGTTATCATGTTCTACGTAAGTAAGGAAATAACTGACACAACAGTCATTTTAAAAAACTCTGCATATCACGTAAGCGTAAGCATTACAGAAAACCTTCATTTGCTGAAAAAATTATCATCCTGCCTGAAAACATTTCACAAACTATCAAATATCTTTTTTTTAATAAAATCAAGGTAGGCAAAGTTTGCAGCAAATTTACTAAGCACTGTACAGAAGGAAGAGCAGGCAAGCAATTTTGTTTACAAGACCAAAAAACCCTAAGATTTATAAACGAGAAAGCTGAAAGGGAGCATCCATTCATCCCGTCAAAACTACTATGATTATTTAGTATGTCTATACAATCCTCACAGTTTTAATTCTTAAGATAAAATTTTCCTGCACCCTCCAACACAAGTCAGAGATTGAGCGATCTCATTTGGTTCTGCAATCCTGATAGCAACTGATTAATCCTTCAAGGACACTTTTGCATCTACAAGTCATTTCCAGAATACACCTAAATTGGCCAAGAATACTAGATCAGAATTTGCATAATCTTCATAAAAAAACAAGAGGATGGAAGCAAAATCTGGGAGAACTGTACAAGCTCACTGTGATTTTATTAGAATGGGAAAATTTTATATACAGTTGTACCCTACCACTTTTCTCACTGATGCAAGAGGAAAGAAGCACCCCCTTTAACTCCTGAAAAGGCTACTCTAGAGATCATGGGATCCACATGGACAAAAATCCACACAGGATAGGGCTGCAGTTAACAGGGAAATTGTACGAAATCCACTTTCTGTCCTCTTGCATCAATGGAAAAGCTGATAGGATCGAATCCATAAGAGGAATAGTTGATTACTGATTTAAAGGTTTATTTAAAATATATATACCTTTCTGAAGCTGTTTGTAAAAGTATTCCAAGTCTGTCAAATTCACAAGTCTTCTCTCCATGGACAACAAAGAATACACTGCATCCCTTCAGTGAGGGCTCATCAGCAGCTATCTGTATTAAAATATACCTGTTATTCTATGGTGCCAATCTCCCTTATAGGAGGGAGGGAAATCAAAGCAACAGGATTTAGGGACACAGATCCTAATGGATCCATCTTTGCCGCATACTTTTGGACAATATGAACTAATAGTAACATATATATGATACCTATTCAAGATACCCAAGGCAGTTCACAATAAAATCAGAACACACAGCAAGAACAATTCATCCATGTCAAAATTAAATCACACAAGAAAAGCAACAGTTAAGATCACTAATTAAAACCAGCATTGGTAAAGCTACATTGCATAACAAAACAAAAGGAGGGCAAACCAACATCACTCACCTCTTGTCCTCAGAGAATACAAATGTTTTTTACCTGGCACTTCAAACACAAAGGTAAAGGCACCAGGTGAACAAATACAGGAAGAAAGTTATACACACTGGGCCATATCAAAACTGGTCTTGACTTGAAGCATCAAATAGCCTACATTGCCTCTATCCGTCCCAGCCCAGAATCAATTGCTCAGATTCTTCCAAAGACACAGAGCAGGCAAAATAAAGATCACTCCATTGCAGAGGCAATCAAAAGAGGACATTCATCATGGAGCTATATGGAACATAGAGGGGTATTCTGATTGTTACTTTCTTCCACAAGCTCCATCCTCCTCCCCACCCCAATTCCTTCCTGACATTGTTAGTAACTGATGAGGGACAGTGGGTGGGTGCTGAGAGAGTGAGGGCATAGAAGCATGCAGAGTACTGGGGAAGTTCTCGCCGTGCAAACACTTTTTAAACAGTTAAAGAAACAGAGAGATCAGTGCTTTAAATTTTTGCAGCCCAATAGACTTCTTGGGTTACAGGAAAGAAAAGGAAGAGTATAAGCCCAGTTCATCTCAGAACTGTGTCAGAAGAATTCTGGACTGGCAAGCAACCAGGGAGGGCACTTCATCCACCAATGCAGTGTGGGCCATAAGCATATTATCAACCCTGATGGAAGCAGGAGTTTTAGTCAGTGTCAGTAAAGGAGCAGAGTCAAATACAAAGGGAAAGTGGACAGTTCAAGGGATAGGGTACTTCAGAATTTCTTTTAAATGCGTAACAGTTGTCTGTATAGAAACACAACACTGTGCAAGGATCAGAAGAGTCAGCGAAACTCTACTAACCTGCTGAAAGGCTTGCACAGTAGCAGAATAGGAACGCAACGACAAAGCAAATTTCAACAAGTTTTGCTGCAAAGGTGAAAGATTCCGGGAAGCCGCCTTCAGGACTGCGTTATAATAGGAATACTCAGTACCTGCCAAAACACAATGTAAACTGTTTACCTGTTACGCAGGGATTTTTTTTTAAATGATCATGAGTTCTCACAGTTCATCTTGGAATAAACAAGCGGAGTGTTTTACTTATACAGCCTGCCCCCCAGACCTACTTTGATATACCCTCCCAGTGAGGTGGACTCTCCAATAGCTTCCCAAAGGGATCCAAAGCCAGCACCAGCACCACCCCGAGACAGCAGGGCCCTCAGGCCTGGAGGCCCCAGCATGGATCCGCCCACAACCAGACCTGCCACTGTCTCCTGAAGAACCCCAGGAGCTAAGGATGCAAAGGGCTAGGGCTAGATCAGGCATAGGAGTGCGCATCTGGTGACTTCCCCTCTGCTAAGGAAATGCCAGGAGAGTCCGATAAGTCATCACAGGACCTGGGCCCCAATACACCTCATGAGTAGAGGAGCTGATGCTGCTTGTGCATAGGACTCAGCAACACCTGTAGGTAAACTCCCTATATAAGGTTGCAGCCAGGAATCAACTGGTCTGTAGCCGTGCTGATGATCCTACCAGTTGCCTGGCTTGCTTAGCTCTAGGAACTTTGCTACCTGACCTCAGGCAGTGACACTGGATTGTGCTACTAGACCCCAAACTTCAACTTTGGACTGGAACCCTAGAACCCTTACTGGCAGACCTGTTGTAGCCTGGAACTAGCCTCAGACCTGGTGAGCAGGACACACAGTATCCTTATGTGACTGTACACACAAGGAGGGTTTAATATTAAAAGTTCATGTCCCTTCTGGGCACTATTTTTGTAGAAAACTTATTAAAGCTATCTTGTGACCAACAGGCATTAAATGCTAATCAATTTCTGTGATGCCAAACACTTCCAAGTTCAAGCTCTAATGCTACATTGACCATTTTAAAGGTCTGTATTGTTGACACTTTCATGACACTTTCATACCATTTATCAACTTTTGAAAAGAGATTCCCCGCCCTGACCTGGGTAGTCCAGGCAAGCCCGATCTCATCAGATCTCAGAAGCTAAGCAGGGTTGACTCTGGCAAGTACTTGGATGGGAGACCTCTTTGGAATACCAGCAGTCAGGAGGCGAGGGCAGGCTTTATTCAGCCACCTCTCTGAATATCCTCCAGGCGCCCAATAGGGGCCAGTCACCTGAGATCACCATGACTTCCAGGTGCACACACACACACACACACACTCACACATGAACATATGAAAAAAATACCAAAAAAACCCAACAAAAAGAAAAGAGATTCCTCTTCCAGCAGCTTGGAGGGAGAATTGATACATCTTACTCAACTTGTGTAAGAAACAGATGATGAGATTTCTGTTTATGCCACCTTCTGGCCCCATTCCACACTCAGGGGACCATAAAGAGCAACTTGTTAGGGACTACAACAGACTGCAGTGGGAAGCAGAAGGTGGCAACAATTTCTTCCATAACCTGACTTAAGTCACAGTTCTTCATGATGCATTATTTAATGATGGGTTGTATCCAACTATGCACTTTTATCTTTGGAAAGGGAAGGGGGGAGTGATTTCCATCAATTCTGTCCTTTACGTGCTCACTTTACCCTCAATGCTCTTCCTGATGGTCTGCCGACTTCCAGGAACAAAACGGGAAAGCAGGCTAAGTGGGCTGCAAAAGGAAGGGAAAGCAGAAAAGTCCTGCTCCACAAAGTCTACCCTATGAATAGATCGTGCAAGATACAAACCACTATGTTACAAAAAAAACACACACAATAAAAATTCAGTTCTTAATATTTGTCATCTAAACCAACGACCTTTTACAAAGAATTCTAATATTTTTAAAAAATTTAAACTACCAAGGAAAGCACTGATTACCATCACGATTAGTTGATCCAAAGTCTTGACAGGTTTCAACAAAACTCCAGAATTTCTCTTGATCTTCTTCTGCTAAAAATTCACTGAAAGGGAAGTAAATTATTAAACATTTCAAAAAACGCTGCAACGTGGTGGTTTAGAGAACAGGCCATGAGCCAGAAAGTATTTGGTTAAAATTTCACTTTGCTATCAAGCATTTAGTTATTCTCAAGCTAGTTATCTCTTAGCCACCCCCAAATCTGGTATGATGAGAATTATAGATATTGGGTTTACAGGGGGGTTGCAAGGGTTACAGAAATTATGTACATGAATTGTTTTGGAAGAGACCTTCCCCACCTCTTTGAGCCAACAGTCTTACCTCGCTTCAAGTAATAAAGGTGTGGAAAACCACTTAGTAGTCAAGGAGGTCTTCACTGCTTTTGAATCTGCATTTATTAGGGAACAGCTCACGCAAATTCCAATAAGTGCAATAAGAATTCCCATTTTATACAGAAATACCTGAAGAAAAATGAAGATATTTATCTTTGAGTCCTGCCTCAAACACAGAAGTACAAGCTATTGCAATACAAATGAGGAGGTCTAAACCCAACTATCTGCAATCTTCTAAGAAACTAAAGACATTTCTCTGCAGCTTATTCTATCTGGTTCTTTTAAAGGAACTTGTTAGATCCAATCAGTCCCTTTGGAAGACTACCTCAGAAGGGATTCGTTGGCTCCAACACAGAAAATGAAAGCAAGGGATCCAACCCAATGCATTTAATTAAATCACCTGTGAACATGATACTTCTGACTTGCTTATGAAGTCCTTCAGAGATATTT
Organism: Lepidodactylus listeri; assembly: GCA_029233225.1. Taxonomy (NCBI): domain Eukaryota; kingdom Metazoa; phylum Chordata; class Lepidosauria; order Squamata; family Gekkonidae; genus Lepidodactylus; species Lepidodactylus listeri. The sequence goes on along the minus strand of JARCFY010000005.1, from coordinate 59,079,585 downwards.
TAAAAATTAATTTGAGCGGCTTCAATGTAAACTCAAGGTGACAGACACAGGATACAGTCTCATATACACATTGCTTCAAGAGTCTTCCTGTAAACTAATCAAAAGAAAAACATGCCCTTTTAAACCATTACAAATTATTCGCTGCTAGTCTGGCAGGATGGAACCAGAAAATCCAGCACACAAAACTGGAATAAAAAGAAATGTGTACCAGGTGCACTAATACACTTTCTCCTGTATTTTGGTGTTTAGGGAAAGAGAGGCGGAAGAAGCCTGAGGAGCAAGCCAGAGGTGTGCCAGATTTCCCAGTTTCAGGATGTACAGTGGGTTGAGCCCAGAGAGCCATCAGTGGAAAGCACTAACAGCCAGGGTAGATAAATAAGTGATTATTTTAAAATTGGCGTCTCTTATTTACACTGTAGATAAGATTTATTTATTTACTTCATTTATACCCCACTTTTCTCCCCAATGGAGACCCAAAGAAGCTCACATTGCTATCCTCTCTTCTATTTCATCCCAAGAACAACCCTGTCAGGTAGGTTTGGTTAGTAGTGTGTGACTGGCCCAAAGTCACCTCGTAAACTTCCACTGCAGACTGGGAATTCAAACCTGGATCTTCCAAATGCTAGTCCAATAATCTAACCACTATACTACTATGACTCTCCCTCTCTTTGAGGAAAAACTATCTAAAGATCATTTTTAACTAAAATACACAGTGTATTTTAGAGATATCTCATCCCAGAAGTGAGATTATCAATTGATAATTTGTATGGTATGAGACAATGTATTCACTTAATGTTTAAGTAAAGTTTTGTAAACAATTTTCAATAACCCACTGTCACTTTTTGCAGAGCTGCCAGAAATTTTGCAATTAACATTGTAGAATTTTGCTCAGCTGTCTCTCTTGGTAATAATGGTTACTTTTCCATGGGTCTTCTGGCCTACGGAGGTTTTTTTTTCTCCTCTTCCCTTCCTTTTCCTGTTTCATTCTCTCTTAATACCTTTCTTTTTTCCATTGAGTTTCCACAGGCTCAGAGGGATAGGGGGAGCAGAGTTCAGAGGAGGGAGACAAAACACTGCCAGGACAAACACTGGCAATTGCAACTGAAAAGCAAATATGGAAATTGCATGTTTATGATGTCTGTAAACTTTATTTCCAGTCAGGAGGATCATGTGTGTGTCATAAAAGAAAACACAACATAATATAAATGCTTAAAAAAGGAGGGAAGCTTATTTACTAAGAAATAATGGTATGGGAAACCCATGCAACTTTCGTTTGTCTGTAATGCATGTCCTATCAGCTTCAGTGGGACATCAGGATGATCACTCTCACACGGCCATTTCACTACAACATCTGCACTGGTAGAAGCCTTAGCTCCTTACTCTCATGCCGAATCTCCTAGTCTTTACTTCCGAACTCTATTTTACTGATCCTGGTTGTGGCATTTAATACTGCAGCAGGAATGCTGCTTGAGACATAAAATACACGTGTACAAAAAACAGATGTCATCGACTGAGACAAAACTGGCAATAGAAGCGCTGGCTTCAGGCAATGTTTTGCCAACTCTCCCACCCTCTGCCCGGTGCCTCCTTCCTTGCACCCCTGAGCCCCGGCCCCACTTATCCCATCATCACGATCCAAAACAGCCTCTCAAAAGGAGATCTAAGCAGCAGGAAGATCACCGAGGGCGCACGTACCACTCCGTCCTCGGGAGCGACGAGGATAGCACAACTACCCGGTCAAGCTGCCTCCTTCCTGCTTGTGCTGCTGTGACTACTGCACCTGTAAGCCACCGCCACGCTCTCTTCCGGCTTCAGCCGTTACGGCTTCTTCGGGTTCCCGACACTTCGCTTCCGGTTCCGGCCCGTTGCCGACTACCCGGAAGCCGCTTCCAAAGGAAAAAAAACCATTGAGAAGCCTCCTGTCTCCAAGGGGAGAGACGATCTGTCAGCAAATTAGTGAGGCTGACAGCGTCATTTTGACTGAGGGCATATAATCCCTTAGAATATGCTCCAAGTGCCCACCAGGGGCGCTGCTACACACCAAACTGGAGCAAAAATCCGGCGTCTGAAACAAGCGGTCGCTGGCCGCAGGACAAAGCGACACATAGCCTTGCTGCGCTTCTCTTCACGTCAGTCTCTGCTACGGAACGGAATCGACCCCCTTCCACTCCGTCTCGGAGGAATCGTTTGACTCTTACGAGCTCTTCCAGGCAACTAATCCCCCCCCCCCCCACCTTCTTGCTACCTATATGGAAGGCTTGAGCAAGTCTGTTCCAGTGTTTGTGAGGAAGTGTGCATGCACACCAAAGCTTATACCTAGAATTAAACTTTCTTGGTTTTAAAGGTGCCACCGGATTCAAACTTTGTTCTGTTGCTTCAGACCAATATGGCTACCCACCTGAAGAACGGTATATTATCTGAAGATTAACTGTGGGCCCTCATTCACCCTGTGTCCTCTAGAGACAAGTTTAAGATTTACAGTGCAATCCCATGTAGTTTCTCCAGTAGCTACACTGGATCATGCTTCATGGATCACTTTTAGACATTTTATAAAACACCTGTAAGAACAGGGCTCACTTCTTATGTCCAACCAAACACACCGATGTATTGTACTCTGCCAAGTGCTTGACAAGCCCCTATGCTTTTGCATTGCTGGACATACAGTAAAAACAAGAAGGTTCATTTACGCGGCCATACTCTACTAGTAGGCAGCAGGTAGTTTGAGGATAAGAAGTTATGCAGGTCAGTACAACAGAAACAGTAAAAAAGCATTCTGCTTATAGTTATTTCCATCAGTATAGTCTCATATCACAAACAATATAACCTGCATTGTGTTTTTCAAGTCACATTAAGTTTCGGTTATTCCCAAGCAGGAATGTTTAGGACTGGAACTTTGGTGTATGGTTTGTCTCAAGCTACATTATATTTCTGTATGCATGTAAATAGGTAGGGAGAAAGCTTTTCTTGAGCAGTTTGGAATAGTAGAGAGGAATGCAATTCAGAGTTATAAATCCTGGTTTCCTTTATTTGCCATTGAAGGCCATAGACTGATTCCTTTGTATAACTTTCTACAACTATATAAATGAAAGGCAAATCCTGAAGAGTGCAGGTAGCAGTTCAATGTAAAACTCTCAAAGCATTTTTTAAAACCAGCATGTATAAGAGAACTTCATTGGCTTTTCGTCTTATCTAGTTTTGGGGGCAGTCTACCTTGCTTTGATTCCTTGTAACCAGCACCACCTTCTACCCTTCATATAATTAATTTTATTTAACGTTATTAATAGTCCACCTTTCTTATCAGGATTCAAGGCGGATAACACAGAAGAAGTCAATTCAATCAACAAGGGTGGGACATCCAATAGACAATGCAATAGGATTTGACCTGCAGAAATCTGGAACTAAGCAGATATCAGAAAGAGCAGTGAAGCAAAGCGTAAGTATTAATCTGACATATTAAATGATGGGAAAGTTGCATAGTAGGAACCTCCTTACACTGATACTATAAACGAGACACAGTGGTATAGTCTATAGTCCCCATCTCTTTCTCCCAAGCTTCTTTCTGAATCATTTGGCTACAGTGCAGCCCCATCTCCTTTGCAAAAGGCCCTCTTAAATAATTCAATTTGCAACATTTGCTGGAAGGCAAGAGGGAGGGAGCCTTCTTAAGGTCAACAGGTAGGCCATTCTGTAAGTTGGGAGAATGCACAGGTACAGACAGTTGTTAATTCCGCACATTTGCACAGCAGCACTCACAGAAGGTCCTGCTCAGATGAGCAAAGCTATCATGGTGGACCATAGGAAGAGAGGCAGTCCCCGCAGATATGAGCCACAAAAACTATGATGGGCTTTATAAGTACCTTAAATCAAGCCCGGTAATTGATGGGCAACCAACAGAGTAACTGCTGAATGGGAGTAATATGCATGCTCTGTCTGGCTCCTAGTAATAACTGAGCTAGTGTCCTGCAACAACTGGAGTCGCCCAACATGCCATTGTCCCAGATCTATCATCAATACAGCTCCCAATCCCTGGCTCTGCTCTTCAAGGCCTGAGCTTTCACTTGCAGCTTGCTGTTTCCCAACCATCTAAGCTGCCATCCTCTGCACGACCTCCAAGATCACCCTACCCCCATCACAATCCTGACAGCCTGTTTCCAGCACCCAAGTCCCTGTATATACTGATCAAAGGCCTCCACTACCAACCATCTTACCACCACCACTCCCCATGGCAAATGCTAGCCAATTTCAGTTTACGCTCTCTGATTTACTAATTTAAAAGGATGATGCTGTGGTATGCAGTTGCAGCCATTACTATATCACCTGTTGTTTTTGCCTTATGAAGGGCATTACTTCCAAGTCTGAAGTTGCCTTAAGTGTGGTTTGCATGTTGCGGGGACCCTAAAGGGTTTAATAAGACTCCCGTGCATGTTTGGCAACCCAGATCTAAATAGAAAATAGCCATATGTGCCTACACAGCACAGCACACACAAAGCCATCTGCATGCGCAGCAATCACCTCCCCCAACCAAGACACTGAGATGCAGCTTCCTGTTCAGAGCAAGAAGATTTGGTTTTCTGTGTGCATATGTTTAACAAACTAGTGGGTTTTGCACAAAGACCCATGACCCTTGATCATAGCCTTATAATTTCTGGTCCGTGCACCCCATTTTTCTTTCCTTTGGTTGTTGTTGTTTTTTAAAATAGTTGCCCCTATTTTCGAAGACTTTTCAAAGTAACTTCTTCTTTTACCAGACGGAACGTTGTTTGAAAACCTGCTCAGCAGCAAAACGATACAACAAAATATTATTTAAAAAATTGAGATGGCAGCAACAGGCACAACGAAACTTTCTACTAAAGCAAGCAGAAAGGCTTAATTCAGGACACGGAACAGATTTTTCTTTCGTTAAGGCAGCCTCGGAAAATGTAGGTCAATTCCGTCATGCAATCCCTTTATGTAAAGGATGACAGTTCTCAGACTGAGGGTTTTTCTTTTCCCGCCATCATTCCGAGCTTCGCGTTCTCAATACAGCAAAGCTCCAGAGAAAACCAACCAATCCCAGCTTTAGGAGACTGGGCAGGAGGAGAAGTGAACGCTCCGCCTGTTCCATGACAGCCAATCTCATCCCTCTCCTGTTCTCCAACCTCTCGCGACATTAACTTCTGCGATGCTCGGCTCTCGAACTACAATTCCCAGGAACCTCTTCGCATCAACCACCTTAGCCAATCGCCGTGCGCACTGAGGAGAAAGTATCGCCACAGTGGGCAGGATTCGTCAGACCCAATCAATCTGAAGGGGGGAAGGGGTGCTTCGCTGCGGCAGCGGAAGCAACACTCCCGACTGAGCCCCCCCAGTGTCAGCGCAAGAAGTGACTGGGGGGGGTGGGCCTTTCCCGAAAGTCTACGCCGCACCCTGGGCTGCAGGTAACTCGGTAGATGAGGGGAGGGTTCGTCCTGGAAGCGGGATTCCAGAGAGATCCGTCGCTGCTTCAAGCTACCCGGCTGCAGAGACTAACCTAAGTAGACCGACTCGTCCCCTCACGTTCGCGACAGTTTCGCGGGGCTTTAAGGGGGGGGGACGCCGCAGCTATTTTATGCTTGCTGAACATCCGGGTCCCCGGCCCTGCGCGTCTGTTTCACATAGTGATCAGGGAGGGAAAGGAGGCGGGTTCTGTCTACTCCTTATTAGCCATGACTTGGCTCCCGATTGGTAGCTAGGCATAACCTAGCCTGGCTTTCCCATTGGCTAGTAAATTGTGCTTTATTCCGTCTAGAATTGGCCCGTGGTGGAATGAGGAAGTCTTCCCATTGGCTGGCTCGGAAAAGAGGCGGTGGCTTGATAGAGAATCTCATATGCGAGGAGAAGAGCCCGGCCCAAAGCAGGCGAAACGGGAGGAGCCTCTGCATGCTCCGTTCCCGTCATTGCTTTTCGTTGGCTGCCTCAGGCTGGGCGCTCTTGTGGTTGAGCCGGGGGCATTTCGAGTCTCCCGTTGGGTCGGGGATGCGGCGTTAAGTCCGCCCAGTCTCGGTTGTCTGGGAAGCGAAACAGCTGAGAGCTGATGGGGCTGGGCGAGTGCAGTCACCGCCGCGAACGGGGCAGAAAGCCCTCATAGGACCGATGAGGAGGGAGCGGTCGCCCTTCTGCTCTCCCCCCTTAGAGAACACTCTGAGGGTGTCCGAATCGGGAAGCGGAGTGTTTTTCCGGGAGAGGATCCTGTGAACGTGGTTTTGCTCTCTCGATTTCGCTCTCTGCAGGTACCGAAATCGTTTTAGAGTCCATAATGATGCGGAAGCTTTCCTGCATTCTACTACCTAGTGCGCAGTAAGGAGCACATATTACCTGGCCGGGATATTCGGGTGAAAATTTCCGAAACTGAGCCTGTCTTTTACATCTGTGTGTCTTAAGGGGGGAGGGGGTTTGCAGAGAATAAGGTAAGATAATGGCTGGGTAGGAAACACTTGGGGAAGCGGGTATTTGCATAAGTTTTTATGTGATCACAAGTCACTGCCAGTAATATTTAACCTGACCTTGAAATCAAAGGATCAGCTCTGTGCTAGAAGGCAACTTGCCCTTTTGTTCTGGTTCCACTGGCAATCCATTGTGTGATTTGAGCCTGTGCAGGTGACTTCCACTGTGCTTAAGTGGAGTTTTTACAGAATCTCAGTCTTGATGCTGGTGTTACAGAAACCATCAGTATTGCTTATTGAGCACTCCTTCTAAGGCTTTTGTGTAGTTTAACTGTGCAGTTCAAGTGGCTGCAGATTGTAAAAAGGAGAGGAGGGGACATAGTGGAATCCCGGCTGCTTCTGGTCCCATGCACGGGAGCCAAATGGTTGAAGAGGCAAAGGGTTTTCTGTTTTTAAGACATTTTACAGCTTTCTAGTAACAAGTAACACTTTGCCTACTAAAATATGCTACTGTAGCAGCAATGCAAAACATATGTGTTGCAGCAACTGGTATAACCTCACAATCAGACTGCGTAAACAGAGGGACAATATAGCCTGCAGATCTCTCAAATGACAAACATCTCTGTCTGTAAAGAGTAGATAGTGCTGGCCTACACAGACCAACAGTCTGCCTTAGTATAAAGTAGCTTTGTATGTTCATATGTACAGGCCAGTCAGTGTTTTTTATATCTAGTTCAGAATTCCAGAAGCTGGAGCACAGAACCAGAGGAATCTTCCTGGTTGCATTTCTGTGAAAGTATGTGCCGCTCCACTGCATTTGCTGTCATGGACAATTGTGCAAGCTCTCAGTTGGGTGTTTATAAATAATGTTTTTCAATATCTCAACCTCATTTGTTCTGGAATACATTGTGGGGATTCCATACTATGCTGAAAACTGGGAAATAAGTTCAGCAAACAAAAAGTCTTACTGACTTAAGTATGTACTGTGTCTGGCTTCTAGCCGTATACAAAATACCATATAATCTACACAAATAATTCCTAATATCAATTACATTGTGTGTATTTGTTGATGATGTGTGGTGTAGTTTGTAGCATGTGATTAAATTCTTGCACACTAATACTTCGAGGCCAATGTTAGACTGATGTAAGTACAAGGTTAACAAGTAGTATTAACTAATATTGCTAACTTTGATATTAAGTCATGGGATCAGTACAGCCTTGGAATTGTTAGATTTTCCTGCTTCAGTATGATCCTGATTCTAGGCAGACTGTAAATTTTAATATGTGTTCAGCCTGGATTTTTCATAATCGTAGATTTATTATTTATAAATTGTAACTATTTTTGAATCCATGTTCTGTTTTTAGATGCTGCTGCATTCTTATTCATATTTAAGAGTAGCTTTATTGGTTAAACTATTTACATTTATGGGTTGTATTCGGTGTCTGTCTAAGGAGAAACTTTCCTTGTCACTTGTTGGTAGCCACAGTCTAAAAACGTTAGAAACTAGTCCAACTGAATTCATTAGGATTATTCATCAACAAAAGTATTCAATGATCATATGAATGATCTATAACTCTTCATATGTTTCACAGGTGAACATGAGTTCTCAACAGTTTCCTCGTTCAGGAGCCCCTCCCACAAGTTTAGGACCAGCTCCTCCTCCAATCTCCACCAGTGGATCTACTGGACTGATAAACCCAACAACTACAGGTAAGGCAACTGTTGAATTTATAGATGTCCTACCATGTTTGTAACCCTAAACATACTGTCCTGGAAGTAAGTCCCCATTGAAATCAAAGATGGTTATGCATCTTAGTCTTTTTAGTCTCTTATTCATTGTTTCATTTTTCTTCTTCTCCAATAGTAAGTGATGAACCCAGTCGAGAATCAGAAGTTCCTCCCAGAGATCACATAGTGCCAGTTGGTTCTCTGCAGTCTCGTGAGGAGAAGCAGGAAACGGTTGTTGTGCGCCCATATCCCCAAGTGCAAATGTTGACTCAACACCACACAGTGCAGTCTGGTGCACCAGTTACAGTGACAGCTCCACCAGCACATTTAGCTCCAGCAGTGCCACTTTCTTTTTCTGAAGGACTTATGAAGGTAATAATAGCTCATATCCCAAAACAGAGAACTTAATAATGCCATTGGCAGTTGAGAGTTTGTTTAGCCAAGTTTTAAGCCAGAATGTCGCTTTCTCTTCATTTTAGCAGTTAAGTGTCTGGATGGTATCACAGAACAAAAAGGGGAAAATGCCAGGTGATAGTTGCCTGATTTATTATTGCACAAAGTCCCTACGTATTTTGCTTGTGCAGGCTTTGTCAGGGGGAATTGGAGCATTCACTTAGTGCTGGAACTGTCCACAGCAGTTAAGTGGACAGTTCCAGCAGTAGGCAAATGCTCTGATTCCCCCCTGACAAAGCCTGCATAGCAAAACATGTAGGGACTTTGTACAATAATAAATCAGCCAACTATCACCTGGCATTTTTTCCCTTTTTGTTCTGTTGGCACATTGCTGGGTGCAGCCCATGTTTTCTTCATCCCTACAATATAAAAGCAAAACGTTTTCAAGGAGGTTGTTTTCTGCAAAGCTTCTTTCTTTAAAACATTTATCTGCTGAGGAATCTTATTTACTGCAGTGTATGTAATACTTAATGATTCAGACAATGGTTACCACTGAATTGCTCTACAGATTCCTCCCCCATGAGATAGCCAGTGCATACTTGTACTGTTAACTTCTTATTTCTGTGTCACAAAGCACAAATAGCAACCATATTTCTCTGTTCTTTGCAGCCTCCTCTGAAGCCCACCATACCTAGCCGTCCCATTGCACCAGCTCCACCCTCTACTCTGTCAGGTCCTACCAAAGTCCCTGGGCAGGTCACTGTAACAATGGAGAGCAGCATTCCACAGGCCTCTGCTATTCCTGTAGCAACAATCAGTGGTCAACAGGTTATCTCTTTTATTCTGTTAAAGTACATGGTTTCTTGTTAAGGCCATATGAAGGAAAGGAAAATTAGTCTAAAATGTTTGGTCTACCTTTACAATGTATGTTTAACCTGTACCATCATATCTTTAAAAAAATTAATTGTAATTTTTCTGTGCATGAAGTTTTTTTCCAAGGATTAGTTCTAGAACGACATCTAATGTGAACCTTCTTGCCCTCAGGGACATCCCAGCAATTTGCATCATATCATGGCTACCAATGTTCAAATGTCAATCATTCGAAGTAGTGCTCCCGGGCCCCCACTACACATTGGAGCCTCTCACTTACCTCGAGGTATGGAATGTAATGATATTTTCTCTGGAGGAATGGTCCTGGAATAATAAATTTTGGACTATGACTAACACGTCTTGTGGTGGAACATCTAGAGCAAACTAGATTTCTGATGTCACTGCTTACAGCTAACTTGTCTTAGAATACTCTCAGAGTGTAGTCTCTTATGTTCTGTGCACCTTGGTGTTTAGTCATGCCAGCCACATGACCACAGAAAAGTCTTCAAACAGCATCACCCCCTAGAGTCAGATTTGACTGGCTTTCGAGCAAGGAAAACCTTTACTTTTTTATACTAATGCGTACTAATACACTGAAAAATAGAAATATGCTTTTAGGCTATACCATGGGATCATATATACCTTCCAAACCCTGCGTTTTGGAGAACAAATATCCCTCCACTAACCTTAGCCACAGTTAACCTCAGTGTTAATTATAGTTACAGCTACTCAAATTTCTCTTGACCATGGTTTGCTAATTTGCCTCTGCTCTATTTTGAAAGGTACTCTAGTTTTATTGCAATCAATGTAGTACAGATATAATACTAAACTGCGATTAAAACCATGCTTCTGAAAAGAGCTGGGAGAAGGTGGAATCAATCTCATAGCACCAGAACACCAGCTCTGTCTGATATTGTCACCTAATTTTTACTTTTACATAAACTGCTTGCTTCAGTAACATTACTAGTGGTTCTACTTCCTCTGTTAGTCTTTATCTATTATGTCAAATAGCAGTCACTCTGACTTTTTAAAAAGTGGATAATCTATGTATACTTTAGTTATGTTTGCATGGTTTTTTTCCTCAGGAGCAGCAGCTGCTGCTGTGATGTCCAGTTCTAAAGTAACAACAGTTCTGAGGCCAGCTTCACAGTTGCCAAATCCAGCCACAGCTCAACCAGCAGTTCAGCACATTATACACCAACCAATCCAGGCAGGTGTCAATTATAGAGTGTTTTAGTCAGACTGTTGTTGAATATTTTCAATCCCTTCCAGTGGGATATCAACCAGAAAATTTATAGTGTAACCTGCAGAGTTAATGCAAACCAAGCCCACTGATTTCCGAGCCTAATCTGTCAGTGTTGTGGACCTAGCTGTGGGGATATCACACAGATACAAATGGTAACACCAAAAGGAGATCTTCAAATTTATATTTCCCATTTAGGAACATTCTATTTTTAAAACTTACAGCTTAGTGCTTTTTGTTTTATCTGTGCATAAAATACTGTTGAGTAACTGAAATTGTAATTGGAATATTTTTCTTCACAAAACAGACCTATATATTTCTTAGTGAATAAAGTGTGTCAGGTAGGGATGGGCAGGAACTGGGAAAATGGAGGTTTGTCCCAGTTTGTGGGGTCACACAAACCTTCACAAACCTCCCCGTTTAGTGGGGCTGAGGTGGAAGTGGGGGTGGGGAAGCGAAAGGGATCACTGAAATGGCTTGCATCTGTTTCAGCCTAACAGCTGACGGGCGCACCAGCCCCGCTGTTAGGCTAAAATTGATGCAAACCATTTCAGCGATCCCTCTTGCGTCCCCCCCCCCATTTCCCACCACGAACCCCATGAACCTCTGAAAACCATGTGGAAGGGTTGTGGACAGGTATGGGCATGAACCTTGGTTTGCAAACCACAAGGTTCATGCCCATCCCTAGTGTCAGACATAAAAGAGACAAAATTCTCTTAAAATTGCCTAAGATGGAGAGCATTTTAAGTCTGTTAAAATCTAAATCATCTCACTTTTAAGAACCTTTAATTGGCTGACAGCTCCATTGTTAACTGATCTATTCTGATGATCATTTTTTTTCTTGTCTTGACAGTCCCGAAACACTGTGACAACTGCAAGCACGATCCCCCCTGCAGTAGTAGCCACAGTCTCAGCCACAAGGGCACAGTCCCCAGTTATTACAACTACAACAACACATGCTACAGACTCTAGTCTCAGGTAACTACCACAGAAAGTAGCCTAAATACTCTTTATATATATTAAGAGTTTAAAAACAGGAACATGTAGTAGTGCAGCTGAGGATCACTGAGCACATGGCCACTACTTGGGGACACTTTTTGTCAGGCTGCTCGTCCTGCCTGCTATTTTGGGTTTGTAGCAGCTTCCCATGCTGATCAGATAAGTACTGTTTGGCACGGTAGCCATATAGCATATAATGGCCTTCCAAAAGATAACTCCTGCATCTGCTGTTGATGTACTAATTCATATCATAGACAACAAGGAGATAAATTACATTCTGATCTCTCTCTTCTTGCATTATGAGTTTGCTGAGGCTGCATTTGGGTATTACTTCTAGACAACCTTACACTGTGATTTATGCAAACCCAGCTTGATGCTGGGCTCATGCCCCTCACTTCTCCCTTCCATGCAAAGAGAGAGGAGTGAGACACACAAACCTGACAACAACATGAATTCATATATATCTGTAGCCACTCGACACTACAGAGGCCCCACATCCTCACCCAGCAGCAGAGATGGCATCTGGGGAGCCCTGCTGTGCAGTGGGCAAGGAGGAGCAGCAAGTGATGCCACCCAGATCACACCTGCATGTCATCTATATGATGAGGCAGGCATGCTACTGCTGACTCCAACCACATTGTGGCAGGACCCTGCAGCAACACTGGAAGGAGCTGATCGAGGGCAGAGGCAGCAGTAGGGGGCATGGGTGAGAGAGTGGTAGAGGACTTTGGATAGGGCAGAAGGCAGGTGTATAGCGGGCATTTAGATAGGACCCAGAGAAGATGAGAGAGAGAAAAGAAACCAGGAAGGGGAATTCAAAGGGAGGATGCAGTGGATCAGCTTCAAGGAGAGAGAAAGGAGGAAAGACAGGTTTGAGGAATGGCACACAAAAGGAAATTGGAGCAGAGTTAGGAAGCGCCATGTGGGACAGAATGCACAGGTGTGAGAGGAACCTTAGGAAATGAGTTGGCCAAAGTGGCAGGTCCAGGTGGCAAGAACCGTAGGTCAATGGCTAAATGAACATGAGTGAAGGTACAGCATTTGTATTAAGATTCTCTGTGTGTTAGTGAACAAAGAGGGGATTGAATGTGCCTCTGCCCCCCATAGCCATCACTATTGCAATTTAATATAGTTAAAAATGACATCTGAATGCAACCTGATTTGAGTAGCTTCAGAAAAATAATCTCAGTTTTCTTTTCCAGTCGGCCAACATTGTCAATTCAACAGCACCCGCCTACTGCACCTATCAGTATTCAACGTCCTGCACAGCCACGAGACACTGCAACCAGAATTACCTTACCATCCCATCCAGCCATAGGAACACAAAAACAGCAGCTTCACACCATGGCTCAGGTAAATCAGTACAAACAAGATTAATGCGTCTTCCCCCACATTGTCTCCTGTCTTTTGCTATAAGGTCTTAAAGCTGTCTGTTGAATAGTGTTGTACTGGACTTGGTAAGTACTTTCTGTGGCACCAGGGACTGGGAAAAGAGCAAGGCGAGTTTAGGGGCTGCACGGGGGAGCCCAGCTGAGGGCAGTAGGCTGGTAGCGTGGGTATGGCTGGAAAGGCACCAGCTGGGAAGAGGCTGGCTGTGAGGGGCTGGAGCCGCTAGGTCAGGGGAGGGCATGCTTCTGGGGTGGAGAAGCTGGAGAGCGTTGTGTAGTTCAGGGCTCCACCCAGAACTCCCAGGTGTCGGGCTGAGAGGATTTAAGGATGGCCGCAAAGTACAGTTGAGCAGCGAAAGATAGGAGTAGCGCATGTGCTTGAGAGCAGAAGAGGTGACTACAAGAGCACAGGCTGAGGAAGGGACCGAAGGTGGCTGGGTGTAAAGGGAGTGCTGAAACTGCCTGGAAGGAGCTGTGCCTGTTACTGAATAAAAGTTTGTTGCTGCAACCTGTGGTGTGCTCATGCTGCCTATTCACTGGGAACGGTGGGTCATCCTACCAAGCTTGCTAAAGCCACCTAACTTGGCCTTGCAAGTGGGGCATGGGAACATGTCGTGAGGCCCAGCAACTGCACTTTTTATTTCAAACAAACAAAGCATAATGGTAAAGCAAGTCAGTGCAAAGCATACGAGCAATGGATTCCTAAAATGAAACTTTTTTCTTCTTATAGAAAACCATTTTTAGTACTGGTACACCTGTGGCGGCAGCAACTGTGGCACCTATTTTAGCAACCAATACCATTCCTTCAGCAACCACAGCTGGTGAGTATCTGAAAGGAAAATCAACTTGAAGTCAGTGTTATGGAGTCCATGAGTCTGTGTACAATGGATTTTATTGAGGTGGGGGTTTGAAAATATTCTGATGTTAAAAGAGCTAGGGCTGCCTGGAGAAAAGTGTCCTGTCCCTTTAATAGAGGTTCAGTTTATAAAAATGGTCAGCTGACATTTTTCATAGCACAAGCAAACAGCAACACCTGATAAATAACAGCCCACTGAGCCTCTGTTAAAGGCACACTTCTGTTAGAAGGTGCTTCTTTTTCCCTCCAGACAGTTTACAACCCTAGTGGGGGAGGGTTTTCCTGGCCTAAACAAGGGGCTTGGCTTCCCCAACCAGCCCTTACTGCTAACTCAAGCCAGTATCCCAACCTTTCCCATGATCCTATCACCTTTAGCACATTTCAAAACCATTTGAGGAAATGGCATGAGATGGGTGTGAAGGACAGAGAAAAACAGACAGACAAAGGCAAAGGAAGAAATATAAAAGATGACAAAGGAAAGAGTAGAAAGGGGGGAGTGTGAACAGTGAAGGAGGACCCTTGAAAAGAGAAAAGGAAGGCGTTAGGATTGGAAGCAGGTGGGAGCTCGGAAACTCATCAAGTAGGTGCCCCAATTGTGATAATTTGAGTTTTCATGTCAGAAGGATAGCTTTTTGGGGGTCCTGCCATGAGCTGTTAGAAGGATTAGAAATTTGCTGCATAGAATTTTGTTGTTGTTAGCCGTTCAGTCGTGTCTGACTCTTGGCGATTCTATGGGCCAACTCTCTCTACGTTTTCCAATCCTGTACTATTTCTTTGAGTTGTTCCATGCTCAGGCTGGTGTTGACTTTTATGGTGTCTAGCCACCGTGTTCTTTGGCATCCCGGTTTCCTTTTGCTGCTAACCAATCCAAGCATAATTGCTTTTTCTAGTGAGTTCTTTCACATGACATGGCCAAAATAAGTCAGCAGCAGTTTTATGATTTTTCCCTCTAAAGACATGTCTGGTTTTATGTACTCCAGTACTTGCTTGTTTGTCACCTTTGCTGTCCAAGGAATACGCAGGAGCTTTCTCCAGCACCATAGCTCAAATGAAATTTGAATAGAAATTTAAATGGGTGTAATTGACATTTTCTGTCTGTTAAGGACACAGATGCCAAGAAAGATTTAACAGTATGTACAATAAAAGCTTTGTTATTCGGCACACATGGAGAATGGGTCTGCTGATTAATTAAGTGTTCAAGCTTATTGTTCTGCACCAACCCCTACCCAAAAGAATCCACAGAAACCATACTATTATATTATAGGTCGCTGCACCAGGGACTACTTCCAAGGCAGGAAGCTCCACCTCCCTTTCACGGTTGCTTTATCTGATTTCTGTCAATATTAGAACAATGTACTCCGCCTTCCCTCTTCCCAAGGCAACTCTAGCCTCCCCACTGGCCCCAGTTGCCCTGTCAAGCTTGACAGAGAAGCGGGGCTATGCAGCAGAGAAAAGCACTGCCAAGCCCCTCCCTCATGGTGGCAGTGAGCTCATCCCAGGTGAAATGAGCAGCATTCCCCTGCCTATGGCTGGGGGGGGGGGGCTAGCAAAGGGGCCAATGGCAGTGCTCCTTTTTCTGCTGGCTGCACCACATCCAGTCCCATCTATCTGGGCATACAGTGGAGGACAGTGGTAAGTCCATGGTGAAGACTTCAGACTCCACACACCACTGGGAACAACATGATAGCCCCATACCTGACAGGAGCCTTCCTTTTCTTGGACTGAGCTACAGAGCCATCCTATGCATCAGGCAGACAGACAGGACAGCTGCTTGGGAGGCCTCCAGCAGAGCTAGCTCCTGACAGCTTGAGGAAACCTGAGGGGGGAGGAGCCACTGTCAGATGATGTCAGCTGGTAGCACCGGCTGACCAAACTGGCCAGCTGGAGGAGCTGGAATGATGCAGGTGCATACCCCAAAATACAAATTTATGGTGGCTGAGGGTGAGGAGCTTGCCCTGTGAGTGATACCAGTTAATGGAGTGTTCTGGATAATCAAGTGCCGGATAACAACGCTTTTACTGTATCTCCTTCTGCATTTCAGGTTCCGTCCCTCATACCCAAGCGCCTACAAATACGATTGTCACTGTGACTATGCCTTCCCATTCTTCCCATGCAACTGCCGTGACAACCTCAAACATACCAGTTGGTAAGAACAGTGGTTCAGAGCTATTCTTCTTTACGCTCACACCTTTTATTGAATGGTGTGGACAACATGGTTTCGGGTATCTATGCATGACAGCAAATGAAGCAAGAAAAGACTGCTTATATTGGGAGCCACAAGCTGGCAGACTGTGATGTGGTCTGTTTAGTTTTACTAGTGATTACTGATAAATCAATCAGCGCTTTAAAGACAGTTTTGGAGAAGGGTTTGGAATGGTAAAGCCCATTTTAGGACTTTATAGTGGATTTTTCTCATTTCCTATGAGTGAAAATAGTCTCCAAGCATGAAGCCATTTAAGACTAGTGACTGATGCAGGAAGACTGAGGAGAGGATACTTTCCATAACTGGCCCCTACCCAAGTGCCATCAGTCTTCTGGTGAACTACCTTGAAGACATGCTGTCAGGCAAAGTGACACAAGTATACTTTAAATAACACCTTTGTTCAAGATATGACGACATATCACTACTTCTTTCCATTTAACATCCTGGGTTTTCCAGTACAGACTGCTGTGACTTGAGCGTTCGTGAAAAGCAACAATAAACAACCTAGAACATCTTATATTCCTTGTTTGAGTTTGTGAACAATTGTGGTTTCCTTTCTCACTGCGTAGCTAAAGTGGTCCCTCAGCAAATCACACACACTTCTCCTCGCATCCAGTCCGATTATACTGCAGAGAGGAGCAATCTCATTCCTATATCAGGACACCGTGCATCTCCAAACCCAGTTGCAGTGGAAACTAGAAATGACAATAGGTAACTGAATATATTTGTGTACGTAAGATTAGTACTTGTTAATTTTGACCATACAACAAGTGTATTCTGTGTCAGGACAGCTGCATAAATAGGATGAAATGTCTTGATTCCTGCAGTTAACTTGCACTGCAGTCCTATGCACAGTTACTTAAACGAAGCCCATTGATTTTCATGGGTTTAGACTGGAGTAATTACGTAGGGTTGCACTGTGCAGCACTTAAACTAACAAGGTTCCTGCTTGTTTTTAGTAAAAACCACTTGTGATTCTTAACCTACCTGGCTGAATGAAAAGGCATCTGAGTAATGAAGCCACAATAAATGCTTCCTGTTCCTCAATCTATGGACAGTGGGTGCCTTCAGTTCTGTGGTTCATTGATTCTGTGATGTCCTTTCCAGCAAAGAACTGTCTGAAGAATAAACAGTGCTGAATACTGAACTTGATTCAGCCTGCAGTCTTGCTCAACTGTGAAAAGTGAAGGGAAAAGAGATGCGTTACTCAGGGGTGAATAGGCATTGTTCTGTTGGTGCATGAATCCAAGACATAGAGATGTTTGTTAGTCAAGAGACTACTATTCAGGATTAAATTTAAATAAAGCAACACCACATTAAATAAAGCAACAGCACAGTCTACTGATCGATATCAGTTCTAGTGGTATAGACCACATGCAAGCCTGGCAACACGCTCACTTTTTTCCACAGGTTTGCTGTTTTGCTTACACTGTACTATACTGGAAGATTTTTCTAGTGGCCTTCTAAGTAGAGGCCATATGGTAAGCTAATGTGGTGGTCTCCAGAGAACCAAGCAAGCCAGAATGATAGCATGCCTTATGACAAAGTTTAACAATCATTGTCGCAGCTTCAGTAACTGGCATTGCAATGCTCAGTCTGACACCTCTTTCCTTTTATAGGCAGTCAGTGCCTGTTCAATTCCAGTACTTCTTACCAACATACCCACCTTCTTACCCTTTGGCTGCTCACACTTATACACCTATTACCAGCTCTGTGTCCACCATACGCCAATATCCTGGTAAGTAGCATAAATGAGCATAATGCATAAAAACATTTTTGGTAGTTAAAGGCATAGTTTCAAATATAGTGAATGCAATACTTAAAATATTTCTGAGAACTAACTGGCAATGTCTCTCTATCATTTTTATAATAAAGGAAGCAATTTTTGCTATGCGTAACAAATGTGTTATCAGCTAGTAAATGAAGCAGTAGATGTAATTTCTGAATCTGTAACAGTGCTGCTGGTATACTTTTATGTTAAATAATGTATTGATTTTGACATTGATGTATTGTAAGAGCAGTAGCATTTAGTAATGTAGAAAAACTAGCATGAATGCATTGGGGCATAAATGGAATGCAGAATAAAACACTCAAGTATGAGTATAAAAACTTAAAATATATGGAAAATTATTCATTAAAGGCTTAAACAAAGTCTAAATTACATAGATTTCATAAATATAAAATCTCTTTGGTTGTCATTAACCATTGCAGAAAAGAGAGCTATAATATGCCAGTTATACAAGCTTGGATCCTGTGCTATGGAAGCCCATTCACACTGCAGAAGAGAACTTCCTGATTGACCCCCCACTATTCATTACAATATGGTGGGTGAAGGGGAGTCTGTAGCACAATGGGGGAAATCAGCAAAAACAGCTTCACCTCACCTGCTTGCACTGGCTGGAGGAAATGCCTTCCATCAGCAAAAAAACATAATTGGGATCAAAGCCACAGCCTTACAGCTCGGCATGAACTCAGTTCTGCCTATATGAACAGGGTATCAAGTGATGTGATTGCTGAAGCTGTCAAAATTCAGAAGTGCATTGTTTTACATCAATATATGTGCATTTTCTAAGTGCTCAAAATATTTCACCTGCATCATTCTTGCAGTAATTCTGTAAAGTAGTCCAGTGTTCTTATCCCCACAATGCCTGGGGTGACCCATTAAATTACTGATTAAAGTGAGGTTTGAATATGGGAACTTTCCAGGTCCAAGCTCATGTTTATCATCTCTGCTACACTAAATCAATATCTACAGGTTTTAACATCTTTTTACCAAGCCATAAACGTAGCTCCTAATTGAACCATTACTGAGTTGCTTCGTCTCATCTGAAAAACTGTGATAACTAAGCCCAGGATGAGAGTTGGCCATAGTTTTATTTGGGAGAGGCAGTGGCAGAACACAGTATCTCTTTGTATTTTAATGCTCATAATGTTTAATATAATGTGGCTTTAGCAATATAAAGTCAACATTGCTGCTATATAAATTGAAACTAGAACAGTTGACTTAAGAACCTTGATCTTTTTGGCATTTTCAGTAGCACTTCAGATGTGTAAATAAAATATATCTTCATTACATGTTGCTTGACAATACAGGATAATAAGTGGTCTTTTGCAGGGAAATAATTGAGTCTGTTTGCTGTTCCCAGTTTCAGCTCAGGCCCCCAACTCTGCCATCACGGCTCAGACTGGCGTAGGAGTAGCCTCCACAGTCCACCTCAATCCCATGCAGCTGATGACTGTGGATGCCTCTCATGCTCGTCATATCCAGGGTATCCAGTCTGCACCCATTGGTGCACAGGGTATACAGCCGGCACAAGGAATACAGTCGACACCAATTGGAACCCAGGGGCTACATCCTACTGCACCAATTGTTACACAGGGTCTTCAGACTGCACCAATGGGTGCCCAGCAGCCACAAACTGAAACAAAGACATCAGGTAACTAGCCAGTAGTATTTCCATTCATTCTATGATGCTAAAGAAACCAGAACACTCTGCCTTAGAGTTCTTATTTGTTACATAATGTTTAAAGAATGCTAAGACTGCATTTCTACAAACACTTACTTGAAAATCCCTTGAAGTCAGTGGGACTTACTTCTGAGTAGACATGCAAAGGATTGGGCTTTCAGTAACAAAAGACTTTTGCAATTTCAATTACCACATTAAACATTCATAATAATTAGCATGTATTATTTAATCCTGCAGATAATTCTCTAGAAATCCATCAAATCTTGGATCATAGGGCAGCAAGCATTTTACTGAGCAGAGAGCTGCTACTATCCCCAACCAAGATCAAGTTTGTAGATATTTTAGTTATGGCACATTAAATGACTATGGGAGCAATCCTAAGGAGGTCTGTTCAGAAGTAAGCCCCCTTTTGTTCAATGGGGCTTAATCCCAAGAATATGTTTTTAGGATTGCAGCCTTCAATACACTACATATGGAATTTGTGGAGGAAACATAAAAGTGGCAGTTTCCATTGATTCCTGCTTCAGAGGCCCCCTCCCATGTCATTTCTCAGGATTCCCTGTCTCTCAGGAGCAGCATTTCATGATGATCAGTGGGCTGCAGTGTGGGGATGGGAGGAGAGAGCGAAGAAAGTTCCATTCTGCCTTTGGAAAGTGTAGTCTGGATCCAACCCATAAAGTAGACTGACATTTTCCTATAGTGACTACAGCTTTTCATTTATCTTCATAGTGTTGTGCTGACTCCCTAAGCTTCTCTTTATATCCCCTTTTTTTCTCTTCATCAGTGGTCCTGGCAGAAGGAGCCACCATTGTGGCCAACCCAATCAGCAATACTTTCAACACTGCTCCAGCTTCAACAACTGTGGTGCAGACCCATAGCCAGAGTGGCAGTTCTAGCACACCAGCCCAGGGTTCATCCCCTCGCCCAAGCATTCTCCGGAAAAAACCCACAACTGATGGGTGAGTATGAATTTCATTTAGGAATCTGGTATCTTCTGCCTCCTTAGAGGAATATCTAAAACAGCTAGAGACTATATAGTCTAAATAGTAAAACCACTGTTTTTAAACTCCTTGTGGAAAGTACTCCTCAATCATTTCACTTCTAAGGATTTACAATGGAAACATTTTGATTTTCAACAAATGGAAATATTGATTCACTGGTATTTATCTTACAGTGATCCTAAGTAAAATATTGCATGGTGATTTGCATTTAATTTTGCAGGCTGGCAGTTAGAAAGAGTCTCATTCCTCCTCAGCCACCTGAAGTGGCTGGCACTCGAGTAGAGAGCTCGATGAGGAGTGCATCTGGATCACCAAGACCAGCCAGGTAAGACTTCACAACAAAATAAGATGTAAAAAAATCGAAGTTACTGGGATTTTAGTTTCTAGGAGTGTGGGAAAGTGTTGCCTGTTCTTACTCACTGCAGCATTTTCAGCTTTTTGTGAAGATGGCTGTTTGCACAAGTGTGAATTGAGCTGGTAGATGTACACTGAGGTGTTCAAGCTTATGAAATTTGACTTCATCCCTCTTTTTTCTTTACCAAGGTCTAAAAAGAGTTTGTTAATCTACCTCCCACCCCATCCAAATATGTTCTCTCCCCCTCGGTTGTTTGATCTTACTGACTAGTACTTCTGCCTTCCAAAACTGTAGTATGACTGCATGACCAATATTACTAATAGCTTCACTCCTGTATCAAACCATATAATCCGACAGGGGGGTAAAGGCCACATCTGAATTTGGAATAAAGTATGCATAATGTGAATGAAGTATTCTTTTAGTAACTGTGTGTGCGTGTGTGTTAGCATCACTGCAGATTTTATAAACAAATACATTTTCCTAAAACTGATTTTTTCCCCTTTTGTTTATTTAGTGCCAAACCTAAACCAGAAATCCACGTGTCCATGGCCACTCCAGTAACTGTGCCTGTGGAGGCAGTATCAATTCAGAGCAATGAGCAGCCTCCGATTGCAGTCCCTACTTCTCAGCAGCCGCCACCTGCCATTCCAACTATCATCACAGCAGCTAGTCCCCCATCACAGCCCCCAGCAGCACTGTCTACCATTCCAGGAACTGTTCCAGCTGCTCCACCCACTTCTACAACAATGGTGGCTCCTCCTCCACCTCCGTCGACTATAGGTGGTGTTCTCTCCACAGTGCTGGGTCCTGTGGTATCAGAGATAAACATCAAAGAGGAAGTGGAGCCTATGGACATAATGCGACCAGTCTCAGGTAGCTTGCTGTCTAAGTGGTTACAAAGAAGAGACCTGATTTGATTACAACATTCAGACTGATCATTTTCTGCGAATCAGTTATAATGGAACAATTTTCGGCTTGCTTATTTTAAATACTTTTTTTTTAAGTGTTGGTTTTCCTGTTTGATCTCCATGCAAAGGTTCATAATCTTGAACCATGTCTGAGTGGTGAAATGCTCTTGGGCTTTGCATGTGACTAAAATTACAGTAAAAATGGCTTCATTGAAAAAAAAATTGGCTAGAAAGATACATTCATTATTATATGCAGACATTTGTATATTCAGTGTATTCTGCAGTCAAAACGAAGAGGGCACATACGTAGCCTTGCAATAAAAATGAAATGAAGTCTTAATTTCAAGCCCTTTAATCTTAATTTTAGTATCATTTTCACAAAAGAAAATTTTTCCTTTGTTACAGCCGTTAATTTTTGATGTATTTTTTAAAAACTTCCTTGGGAACCAAAAGAATGATCAATCAAAGGGATTCCAAAATTCCATCATGGTGAACGTTCATAAAACAAAAAGTTATTCTATCTTCCCTCAATGTGCCTGAAGTAAACAGAGGCAAATTGTTTCTGTGCCAAGAACAGGAATAACTTTTCAAATAAACCATTCAGAAGAATATTAGAAAGGAGTTAGAGCCATATAAGGCTATTACAGGTTTTAAGATCCTCAGGTGAGAGAGACCCCCCAACAAAGCATTTCGTCTTTTAACAAAATATTGTCCTTGGAAAGGCACCACAATGGCAGTTTGCACTTGTGGAAAATACATAACCTGTTTTGTTGCACTGATTGGAAGAGAGAAGAGGGGACCTACAGTACTTTTAAATATAACTATCTTGTACACATATATTCTCTTCCTCCTTTTCAGCAGTTCCTCCTCTGACTACAAATGCTGTGTCCCCATCTCTTACACTGCTGACCAACAACCTTTCAATGCCCTCAAGTGACTTGCCACCTGGTGCCTCCCCAAGGAAAAAACCACGGAAACAGCAGCATGTCATCTCTACAGAAGAAGGGGACATGATGGAGACCAATAGCACAGATGATGAGAAATCCACTACCAAAAATCTGCTGCTAAAGGCAGAAAAGCGCAAGTCACCACCAAAAGAATATATAGGTGATTACTCCCGTTCTGGTGCAAAATACTAAATCTCATTGTTTTGTAACTCAAGAAACTTGATTGCCCTCCTGTGTAGTGTTTCTCCAGCCTAAACCAATTGATTTCAATAAGTTTAGACTGGAATAACACTGCATATGGTTGCACTGTTTGTACTGAAACTGAGCTAATCTCTAGTTCAGGTTATATTTATGTATTTTGATCGTGAGGTTGTCTTTCCAAGTTCAAACTGCAGACATCTTTAAAACATTTGAATAGATTTTTTTTACCTTCTTTAGATGAAGAAGGAGTCAGGTATGTGCCTGTTCGTCCAAGACCTCCCATAACATTGCTTCGTCATTACCGGAACCCATGGAAAGCTGCCTATCATCATTTTCAACGATATAGTGATGTCCGAGTGAAAGGTATGTTTTCTAGTCACTGCATTTCATGTGGTTCTATGAACTGTCATGTTATGCTATTTAATATGATTTGAAAACATGTCTAAATACCTTCTTCCAGTGGTTCAAGCATCAGATGCACAATGCGTGAATAGCTATCCTCTATTTTATTGCATCGATCATGACTGGTTTCCTTATCTTTGACTCATCATCTCTGACTTTCTAGAAGAGAAGAAGGCAATGCTTCAAGAGATAGCCAACCAGAAGGGTGTATCCTGTCGTGCACAGGGGTGGAAGGTCCATCTTTGTGCAGCACAATTGCTGCAGCTGGTAAGTGTAAGAATCATGCTAATTTTGTATAACATGGGAGAGCAAGAGAAACTTTAGCCCAGCAAGTCTCTTCAAAAGGGGATATATTTGTATGTTTTTTAAAAATATATGACCACCAGATTGATTACTGGGACTACATTTTCTATTAAGCGTTGTCAGGTTGCAACTGATTATATGTATATCCCATGAACCTGACATTTGTGTGGATGGAGGTTTTGATCCAGGCATAAGAGCTGATACATTTTATACAGATGCTCAAAACTGGCAAATCCCTCCCTCTGGTGCACAGGTCTGAAGAAGTGTCTGGGATGGTGCCGCTGACTTGAGGAGGCAGCACTGCTCCACATTCCTGGATGCTTCTATTTCAGGTGGGGGTGAGGTAGGTGCTTTGAATTCTAGCACCAAGCTCCCCAAGCCATTCCTAGAGGAATACTACAGAGAAGTGAGATTACCACTTCAGTATTAGGAATACTGGGTTCAAAAGAAGCCGAAGTTTTTGTATTAATGGAGGTTGTTTTGATTTAGGCAAAAGAGCTGATGGCAAGAAGACTGCATTTCAGAACTTCTTTCACAGGCTTGGGTCAAGGGTTGGCTGACCTTTAGTTTGTCTCTAGACAGCATAGGCTGGAATCAGGTGTTTCCCCATCCAGGGACAGGGCAGTCCCGCTTCATTGTGAAGTATATTTAAGAGAACTCCATATGATAAACGCAAGAAAAATATTGTTATGAAAAATAACTGACACACAAACTAGAAAGGAAATGGAATTTCTGTTCTTCATACACCCTTTATTATGAAACATTGTGAAAATGCTGGATGTTCTTGCCAAATTCTAATATCTTACAGACTAACCTGGAACATGATGTATATGAACGACTCACCTCCCTTCAAGAAGGGATCATTCCCAAGAAAAAGGCAGCAACTGACGATGACTTGCATCGAATAAATGAGCTAATACAGGTAAGGAAACTGTAATTTATTTTGTCAGTTTTTAAAATTTACTTTAGCCTAAACTTAGATCAAAGTGTTTTCAGTCTAAACTGTGTAGACAAAGAATTATGAGAAAGATAGAGGTTAAACTAAACTGAACATACTGTATACCCACTCAAAATAGTATCCTAGTGATAAACATACTGCCCTTTAAAAAGATGAATCATTAAGAATACAGAGGCTGAAAGGTTCCATGTACCAGTCAAAATATAAGCAAACATTTAATATTCAGAAATAAATGCCTCCCACTTACACACGCACACATTCATTTTTATGTTTTGGAAGCCAACCCACCAACTCATTTTGAATTACTTCTCCATGGAGACAATGCATCCAAAATATATAAGTGCATAATAAATGATGGAAGATTGGTGCAATCTGTTTATTCAGTTACATCTTCTTAATCATGAGAAAATACAAATGCACTGCTATGGTAGTCTTGTACCTTTAAGCTTAGAATCACTGTTCATTTTGAAAGGCAGACTATTATTTATTTATTTATTTATTTATTTGGCTTGTATGCCGCTCTCCCTGCCAGGCGGGCTCAGAGCGGCTCACAGATAAGTGCTGACGTGGGGGGAATGAGCCATGACAGACTCTGGATTATTGTCTTTAAAGTTCTTGAGATCATATTCCTTCTTGTGTTTCAAGAATCACTACTCAAAGATAACTTGCATGTCTTTAAAGTATTTGACTTTTTAATGTTGGTGCTATGTTGTATTTCAGGGGAATATGCAAAGATGTAAGCTTGTAATGGATCAAATTAATGAGGCTCGAGAATCCATGCTAAAGGTCTTGGATCACAAAGAGCGTGTTCTGAAACTTCTCAACAAGAATGGATCTGTCAAGAAAGTGTCCAAATTGAAAAGAAAAGAGAAGGTCTAGAGCCAGAGGTAGAAGGACTCTGGAAACAAAAAGATTGTACAGAACAGTGTTAAAGGCTCATTTATTTTGGGTTTTATTTTAGAGAGCTACATTTTGAGTAAAAAAGGACGAGTTTCAGAGAAAGACAACAGATGGATGTGTGGAGCCCAGTGACCTTAAGGGATTGTTGTTGACCTATCAAAGAAACAAAGATTTTTCTCAGGCTCGTCCCTGTTTAAATTCTTCACAATCACATTTTGTTTAGCCCTCTTGATGTGCCAGTGCCTACTAATTGGAACCATTGATGCAAATGTGGTAAACAGCTCTCCTCCTTCCATCTTACAGTTTTAGCAGAAACTTCACAGATTTGTACAATGGATTCCTGCAACAGACCTCAAGAACCATACATCTGTTATGAGTGCTGAGAAAGTGGGGGGAGGGGGGATGACACTACTTCCATCTAGCCCATCCAGTTCTTGCTCCTTTTGACCTTGCAGTTAGCTGGAGCAGCCTTCATAAAGCAGTGCTGCTGCACAGGCAGTTCAGCTATATTTAGAATCTTAAGTGGTTCTGAAGTCTTCTAGCTGTCAATTTTTAAAAAAAAATACATTTCAAAGTGATTTGTAGTGTTGTGGAGTGTGTGCGTGTGACCATGTTGGTGCTCTGGGATATAATTGTTTTCAAAGTACTCATACAGCACAGTACTTCCTGTAGCTGGTGTGATGCTGTTTCTTGTGTTACATACAATTGTACTACATAACATCCTGAAAACATTAAAGATTTGGAGGATTTTGTATAATAGTTCTGATTTTGTGTAGTGAGAAATCGCTTTGAAAAACAGATTGCTGCAGAGAGAGATTAAATAAATAGTGCGGGGGGGGATTAACTTCTAATGTTCAGAAGGAACAGAAGAAGCCTTTCCCTCCTTTTCTTATTTCTGCAAAAGCCGCTCAACCCTTCATCATCCATACTTTTCACTATGGTGCTAAAACATAAAGTAGTGTTCTGATTAGTAGGATGAGAGAGATATCAAATTTTAGATGTTATTTCTATTTTCCTTTGTCTTGAAAATTTAATGTTCCGATTGTCAAGGGCAAGACACAATCCATTCCAATTTCTCATATGCAAGCTTTATGAAATGTCAGTAGCTCCCATTCCATTTCACATGAGCTTCTACAGAACATCCCAGTAGAATATGGTTCTACCAGTGAAGATGAAAGTACAGTTAGGTGAGAATAAATCTATAGAAAAC
Organism: Lepidodactylus listeri; assembly: GCA_029233225.1. Taxonomy (NCBI): domain Eukaryota; kingdom Metazoa; phylum Chordata; class Lepidosauria; order Squamata; family Gekkonidae; genus Lepidodactylus; species Lepidodactylus listeri. Next base: position 59,052,851 of record JARCFY010000005.1, on the reverse strand, counting down.
TGTTGCAGTGTCATAAAGCTTGCTGGTTTAAGATGAAAGTACAGTTAGGTGAGAATAAATCTATAGAAAACTGTTGCAGTGTCATAAAGCTTGCTGGGTGACCTTGATATACTCATGCTTTCAAGGTTGTTGGGAGGATAAAGTCAAGAGGGAAGAAATAAGCTCAAAGGGTAGCATTAAAATGTACTAGATAGCTTCAGCACAAAACACTGGAAAGAAGGTAAGATCATATCTCTAAATATAGGAAGATTCTAGATCATTCTGGGCTGTATCTTTCCAGATTCCACCCTACAGCATGATTGTATTGGGCTGGAGCAGAGATGCTATAATTCAGGCATGTGTTGGCAAATAGTCACTGTAAACTTAAGTCAGACTTTTTTCCCCCATGTAAAGATTTAACAAAACTGTTCAACAGATTATGGGTGGGATCCTACCAGCTTTTTTACTTCTGCAAGAGGGAGACGGAGTCCATTTTAACCACCCAAAAGGCAGTGTCAGGAATCATAGAACCCACGTGGATGAAAGGCAGGAAATGGAAATGGAGAGAAATTTTCCCTCTTGCACAGGTGCAGAAACCTGTAGAATCTAACTATGTTTGAATAGTGCAATGGACGCTAACTACCATAATGAGAAAGTATCACACCAGCACTACCTAAATATGAAGCAGCAAGTTTCATATTGTTCTATATACTGATTACATTTTTATTCTACCCCTCCTCCAAAGAACATGTTTTTCCCTTTATCTTCATAAACAATCTTGTGAGGTCAATTAAGCTGTGACTAGTCCATAGTCACCCAGGTTTCCCCAATCCATGAGGCTACAGTGGCTCAGAGGTTAAGACTCTGAGCTGCAGACCAGAAGGTTGGTAGCTCGGCAGTTCAAGACCCAAGTGCCATGTGATGGAGTGAGCTCCTGTCTCGAGCTCCAGCTCCTGCCAACCTAGCAGTTTGAAAGCAAGAAATTGCAAGTAGACAAATAGGTACCATTTTGGTGGGAAGGTAACAGCGTTCTGTGCACCTCGGCATTTAGTCACGCCAGCCATATGACCACGGAAAAGTATTGGACAGTGCTGGCTCTGTGGCTTAGAAATGGAGATGAGCACCACCCCCTAGAGTCAGATTTGACTGGCTTTCGAGCAAGGGAAACCGTTTACCTTTTCCCAATCCTACGCCAAGCACTACAAAATGTGTTGCAGGCATCTTCAGTCAGCAGTAATAGTACTGTCAACCTACTGGACTTTATAGAAAGCAGGTATATAGGCCAATCTTATACATAGACTCAACAGTGAGTCTCATATAGTTCAACAAGGATTACTCCCAAATAAGGATACTTACGACTGCAGCTGATCAAGCTTTTTGGAACAAGCATAGGTAAGAACTTAGAAAGAGCTACAGAAGGAAATGGATTCATTTCTTCAGTCATGGGATCATGCCTCAGTTACAACTAGCTGGCCCACCACAATGGGGCATTTATGCATAATCTTAAGGATATGGACAGATCATTAGTCACCTATAATATTCCCTAAAAGCTGATTACTTGTTGCAGGAAACTGCTTCCCTATAACATTGCTTATTCCAAAGTTACATAATGTCCAATTGATGCTTTTTTGACTATCAGAAGCCGTATGTAAAACAGTTTTGTGAGCTAATACAGACCCAGAATGGATCCTAAGCCTACTGATGTGGAAGTTCTTTTATCTTAGACTAAGCACCACTGGATTCAATCAGACTTTCTTCCAGGTAGACATACAGTCTAGTCCCATACATGTTTACTCAGTATTTGTATGTTCCAACAGCAAATATTATTGTGCCACTTTACAGGCTATCAAATTTATGCACAAATTTTCATAAGCTGTATGACGTATTGATTGCATTCCATAGCAGCAGGATTTAGGTACAAAGCTACAAGCTGAAGAAGAGCAACACGGAAAAGAAGTTCTACAGAGAGGCCAAAATGTTCATAATTCCACGGCATACCTGGGTTACCTTACAATGAACACATCAAAACAAGAAACTACTAAAAAAAAGTGCAGCCGAACCAAACAGAACCACATCCAGCCTTTAAGGAATTAGCCAAATGAGTCTTAATCGCTGAAGTGAACCTGTAAAGAGAGACAGTTGCTTCCCATAGGGAATTAGTACAGTCGATATGGACCCCCGGTCTCATATCAGATCGACCCATAAATTCCAGTTCAAGCAAAGCAAACACGAGGCTACGGCTAAAGGATCGAAGCCCGATTATCATCTTTAGCTCAACCTTCTAAGGAAACCTGCATTAGAAAAAGGCAAAAACTACTCCATTTCCAAGCATTTCCGTCTTGCACTGGCGTTGGTCTTCTCCTACCCTATACAATCATCCCGATAACAAGTACGCCAGGATCACGTGACGCGAAAACCGCCCCCGGAAAAAGGAATCCCTATTTTCTATCCTTCTGCCCGGTCTTCCTTCATGTCACGTGACCGCCTTCAAACACTCACGCGATGCCGGGGAGGCGGGGCGGAAGTCCCGCTCTTCCGAAGATCTATGGTTTTTCCCGTAGAGAGCCTGTCCTCGTTTGCAGTCTATGGTCTTCCCAGGGCCGATGGGCGGTCGGCGCAAACATTCCACCCCCATTACCTCACCCTCAGCGAAGGGGCCGCTGGGATAGTGGAGGACCCGGGCTTCCCTGCCTTGCTTCAGCTCTCTTTTTAGCCGGCGGCGAGGCTGGGGTTGCTCGTCCGGTGTCACTGGGTAGTTTCCCTCCACAGCCTGCCTTGCCTCGCCCCGCCCTGCTGGGTCCACTTCTTCGGTGCTCCCCCGCCCCGGCCCATGGCTCCATGAAGCGCGGGGCGGCAGAGGTGGCGGCGGCGGCGGGGAGGCAAGAGCAGAAGCGGCGGCGGCGGTGGTTGGGCTGAAAAAGTGACTGGGGCAGAGAGCCGCGTCTCCGGGGCCAGGAAAAGAGAAGGTGGGGATTCTCCCTGTCTCCGTCTGGACAGCGGCGCCGCTGGACTGGGGGAGGGGAACCAAATGCCCCTGCAGACCTCCCCCCCCCACCCCGACCTTTTGGCTCCTCCGTATAAGCCCTGCGGCTTCAGTGCAGGAGTCTCAGCCCGAACCCTTCCACCGACTCTCTCTTCTAGTCCCGAGGGCATCCGTTTTCTGACACCCTCCCCCCCACACCCGGAAATATCCCCGTGGTTCCTCTTGCCAGGCCGCCAAGACCTCCCCGTCTGCTTCCCTCCCACGCGCTCTCTCCTGCCCCCCCCCCCCCCCCCCCCGTTTCGTGTTCCACGTTCCTGCTCTTCTGGCCTTCGGTATTTTCACTCCTGTTTTAACGTAGTGGGTTCAGTTTGGATCGCAGAACTGGGGGTGAGGATAAGTATGTAAGGCACATTCTGGGCTGAAAACATGCAATGAAGTAAGAGCAATTGCTTCTTCTTTTTACCTTTAGTGGTTATCGTACAGGTTTCCTTTTTCTGTCTCTGCCATGAATAGGCTGTAGTCCTAAACAACACTCCACTAGCAAGTAGATTGCACTAAACTCTGCGTTACTGACTTTAGGGTAAACATGCTTAGTTACCTGAAATCATCTCAGCTTCATTTTTTTGATGCAATGTTTGTATTTATGTAACATGTTCTGTGCTGAATGTGCTTCATGCAAATTATCTTAAGGTATCATTTTAAGACAGGTCAGCAATATTATTCCCATTTACTATACTCTGTGTCAGCACTGATCAATATAATCCTTGTCCACACCCAATTAGTTGTCTTCTTGTGATACCAGCTTTCATATGCCTGAAAATATTTGATGCCCCATTTTCCCTCTTATCAGTGTTCCCATTTTACTTATGAACCACCACTCTCCTATGTGTGCATTATCTCTACCGTACCATATACTTTGTGTATTGCTCAGTTACTGGTTGAAGTGTCTTAAAATGATTAAGTGGCAGTAAGTTTTCTCTGAGTGTGTTCTACTAATGGGAATATTATTAGCCTAGTTCAAGGGCAGAATGTAGGAAGGGTGAAATCCATCAAAAAAACTGCACTTATATAGCCAGATTCTATGCATGTTTACTGAAAATTAAGTCCCTCATACTCAAGCGTTTTACAAGCTGTTCGTAAGACAGACATAAGTGCATGTCATCTAGTAGACTTTTCTGTCTGATTTACGGTTGGGTTGTTTTGTCCAATAGCTGAACAGTTATGTTCACCTTGTTTTTGTCTAGATATAATTGTATAGTAAAGTATTCCTAAAGTGCTTCTTTTTCCAGGTTTGGGGAACAGGAATGGGCCGTGAGAAAAGAAAATTCATTCCAGATATAAAATAGTTTCCCCTTCCACCTGCCCACAACCCCCTTGGCAATAACAAGGTGTCTGCTTTCAGTAAGTATCATCTCAGATATAGAAGCATGTCTGTAAAATAGGGTGAAAACAGTATAACTGAGAATGTGGCCTGCTGAAGTGGTGAGATCGTCCTCCAGTTGTATGAGTCCCTGACGCTTATTGCCCTGCACGCTTCAGCTCCTTGCATGCTTCCCTCCCTGCTTCAACCCCAAGTTAGATTATTGTAACTGTCCCTTTGGTCAAATGCTGTATTAATATGTTGACGCCTCTCTAGTACTCAAAATGAGATTAAAAAGCTATCCAAACTAGTGATGAGTAAAGCAATATAGTTTTTCAGTATAAAGCTTTAAACTGCTACTGTTTGTAGAACCCTGTTCTTTTTTCATCTGCTGAGACTGTTGCAGTTAAGTGATTGTAAGGCAGGAGTGCATTAATCCTTATTAATCCTTAGACAAAGAAGCATTGTTCTTTTCTATTTGGTGATGCCCATAAAGTTTCAGCATCTGTCATAGTTTCATCTGTGTTCACTTGCAGAGCTTTGCAAATAATCTCTTGTGGGCACGTCATAAGCTTACAGCTACACTTTGATTACAATCTTGGGTATACTTATTTAGGACTGATTTGTTGGATAAGCATTTGTAGGATTGGACTGTGTGTCCCGTTAATATACTTATTTTTATTTTTTAATATTACTTACTATGCCCCCACCTTCCTCCCTACTGAGGGTCCAGAGTACCTTACATCATTCTCCTGTCCTCCATACTTACAACAACCCTGTGAGGTTGGTTAGGCTGAGTGTGTGTGACTGGCCAAAGATACACTAGGCTTTTTGTACATAGACACAGTTGTACAGTCCTGCTTCAATCTTTCATTGCCATATGGCTTTCCAAGAATGAAAGGCAATTGGTTTGAAGATTTAAGTTTGCCAGGAAAACAGAAAAACTAAAGGGGGATATTTTCCTGTTTGGTGTATTTGAAATTAAGCTAGTGAAATAGCACCCATGCAGGAAGAGATTTAGATCTAGACCCTTCAGTATTGAAATGTTAATCTGTGGTGTTGATATTTGGGACAAATATCCTTACATCCTGATTTCATTAGATAAATTCTGCTGACTTCTGGGATGGAGTGGCAGTGGCCAATCACCTTCCATGATTTCTTGAAAGGTAGCTGCTAGGAAGATTTATCCTCTTGGTCCTGTCAGGTTAAGGGGGAAAGATACCTTTCCAGTCCTAAGCCTTTATGACAGAGGAACATTTCCTAATTCTCTTGCTCCATTGTGTTCCTGTCTCCTACTGTCTGATTGAAGTTTTGTGGGTGAGAGCCAGCTTGTGCTAGCACTACCTTATCAGACTTTCATGAGATATAAATACATGAAGCTTTTAATAAAGTAGGAAGAAACTCATGTAATTAACTGTTAACTGAAGAACACTGAAATATGTATAAACTTTTATTTTCTTTATTTGTTTTTTTTTTAAATTTATTAAATTTCTACCCCACCATCCCAGCCAAGGCCAGCTCAGGGCTGCTTACATAAGATCCACACACAATTTACAATAATTATACAATATAAGTTATGATTTAAACAATTCTAAAATCACAATAAAGTGCTAGCTGAAAAGAACAAAAAGGGCCAAATTTAATACAGCTAATGTTTTCAGTGGCTGAGGAGCCTGAATGGATCCCCATATTAATATTAATGGCTACATTAATATTTTAGAAGTCCAGTGAGCTTCTGTTGAGCCCATTGCATGCATGGTAACATTGGTCATTACATTATAGACTAGGGTATCTAGACAACCCCAAATACAGTTGCACCATTATGCACAAAACTTGCTTCCACTTTCTCTGTTGAGATTAGAAAGGCTCTACTGAAATGTTGGTGTTGTGTTTCTCTAGCTGTGGTTTGTTCTGCCTGACTGCCAATGAGAAAACAGATTGAGAGCTTCACTACATGGGTATTATCTCATAAGAGGGTAAAACCTGTAGATAGAGTATGCAGGTGGCATGTAGCTCTTGGATTACACGTTGATCATGCTAGCTTCATAGTGAAATACTGTTTCATGAATAAAGTGCCCATGACCTGTGTAAAAGTTGTAACGTCTTGATGTGTGACACATTGAAGTCTGCTTTCTATTTAGTTTTTCATCAGTCTTGTGCAACTGTATGTGAATTTTCTTCTGAAATTCACAGATGTTAGTGTGAGAGATGCTGCTTTCTTAGTGTGGAAAAAAGTACATCCCTATAATTTGCTTTTCATTTAGTATAATGTCCTGTGTTGCATGTCATGTGTTTTTGCCAGGGTTCTACAGTGCTCCAGACAGCAAGTGCTGAATCAGGATGGGAAAAAGACGCTGTGTTCCTCCACTTGAGCCCAAGTTGGCAGCAGGCTGTTGTGGGGTAAAGAAACCCAAATTGTCTGGAAGTGGAACACACAGCCACGGGAATCAAGCCACAACTGTGCCAGTCTCTAGTTCAGGTCCTCTTCAGAACCACCAGCATGCAGATGGGGGCAATGGAAGGGAAAACGTATCAGATTTGACTTTGTGCCCTGGAAACTCTCCAATTACTCGAATGAATCCCACTTCAGGAGCTTTGAGCCCACTCGCCCAGCCTAATGGAACTGCCAACAGCACCAAGAACCTAGTGGTGACAGCGGAGATGTGCTGCTACTGCTTTGATGTACTCTACTGTCATCTTTATGGTTTCCCTCAGCCACGACTTCCTCGGTTTACCAATGACCCCTAGTGAGTAAACCCCTGGGCATGGGAGGGAAACTGAAAATCCATCATCCAAGGTTCTATAATTGTGGGGTAAGAGGGATAAGGTAAGGGTTATTTGGAATATGGGTGTACTTTTATGGAGGAATCTGCAATATTATTCTAATGTTTGTAAGGTTGCTTAAAATTTGAAATGAAACTGTATGCTGTAAAACACAGAACCTGAGTAAGTTGACTGTTATAAGGTAGAACTTTATTACTTGGATGTGTGTTTTTTACAAGGAGAAGGGGCTTTGTGTGCAGAAAGTACTCTGTTCAGGCTTTGCTATCTTCAGATTTCAGGTACTGGGTATTGGGAAAGGCCTTTCTGCATCCTGGAGAGCCAGTGCCAGACAATACTGACCTAGAGTGACCAGTTACCTGGCTCTGTATAAGGAAATTTCACATGTTTGATACTTGTTCGTATCATAGCACGGCATCTTTAAAGGTCTGTGCTGATGTCATAATAAATTAACCAAGAGGAAGGGACTGGAAGCAGGCCTCAGGGTAGAGTTCTTCTCCTCCTCTCTATCATCTATACCCTCAAGCACTTAGCTATGGTTTAGGCATATGTGATTTAGGCCTTAACCATTGTTAGTACTAATTGAGCATTGTTACTAACCGGTGGCTTGAAGTCAAAGTGGTCTACACCAGTTCTCAAAAGATCTGTCTGATTCAAGAGGGTAGTACCATTCTATCTAATGTTGTGTGTAGCTGGATAAGCTGTTGGATACATCTTTTTTTACTGTGAATACAATTTTATTAATTGTAATTAGAATTTTCATACTGCAGGAACATAACTGGCAACATCATAACACAACCTAAGCTGTACTTGGTAACAGTTACATTTGGTAAGGAAGATAAGAGACAAAAGAATTAAAAATCAAGAAAACAATGTTTTTAGAAGATTTGAATGAGGTGGTATGTTGGAGAAGAGGAATGGTCTTGATAAATTTATAACTGAATTCAATGTGAAATATCCTTCGCACTTCCAAAATGGTGCCTAAAAGGATGTTATGAACTAACTTAGAAGTTGCTCCTCCCAAAGCTCGGATCTTGTACTATGCCTTTGGTATGAGGAATACTTAAGTTGAGGGGGTAATATCACTGTTCCCAACAGGGGAAAAAATGCATTTCAAGGGTATAAGGGATTGAAAATGAAGCATATATATCACTTTAAAAGTTGAATTGTTGTGGGGGCAGCTGGATTCTTCCTTTGCAAATATGGTAACCATCTCAGCATTTCTTCACTTAAGATCTTGCTTTTCAGAAATTACAGTTATGTTCTGTAGATTTCTTAGATTTCTTTTTTTAAACCATGGCTTGGTACCATTACAGGTTCAATAAATGCACTTATAAGAAGGCTGTATCAGGCAAGATTCCCTGCTTCCACAAAGACAGGATTTTGAGCTCTCAAGGACAATACAAGGTACAGGCCAGGCACAAGTGGTTCTGTGTGACCAGAGCGGGGTCAGTTCATGACTCTAAATCTTGTAAGCATTTCCAGGGAAAGAGAGTCCTGAGATGACAAGCTGACTTCAGTTTATCCAAAATTACATCTTCCGAAAAATCTTGATCATTTGGGTTGTATGCCAACTTTCATGCTGGAAAAATAGTATTGATTAGTCTTATTTCCTGCACTATTTTTCATATAGGCAGTGTGATTCTGAGATCTCATCCGTCCTTCCAGGTGCGTGCATGTATTTTAATTTCCTTTAAGCTGCATACAGATGAGGCAGAAAAGGCCTCAAATATTACTTATTTGTATTTACTAAAATTATCTCAAGAGTTCGTGTCCCTACCTTTCTATAAGAACCAAAGTGGTGGCTTAACCTGGCAACGCCTGTGTCATGATAAGGGGAAAGACTTTCCAGCAGCCCTTAGGTGACTTGAGTTAGTTCACATCGTGCTACAGCACTAGTGTTATGATTTGCAAATCAATAGGCAAACTAGGATTAGTATACTTTACCTGTGATTTCTGTGAACTAATCCAGACAAAGTGACTTGAAAAATCTGAGGCACATAGTATTCTAAAAGTTTGGTGGTGCCAAAGGACCTTAATTCTTTATCCTTTATTTGTACTGGTCTAGCATCTTAAGTTTTAGATATTACTTACAGGAACTTGCATGATTTTTCTAGGCTTGCCGTAATACTAGGTTGGAGGTGGATAAGTTATAGAAAAAGGCAAACAGGATGAAGTCCAGTGATGCTTTAAAGACTAACAACATTTATTCCAGTATGAGCTTACATGAATCAGAGCTCACTTCTTTATATCCTAGGGAGCAAATAATTGAATTCAGAAGAAATTGCTTCTGAATAAACATGCAGTGGTTCATCCTGTATGTCTTAAATTTTTGGTAAGGGGGTTCAAGTAGTTTTCAGCTCTGTAGATTCCACCACCACCCCCAATGTTACCTGGCTAAGAAATTTGTCTTCTTTTAGCCATCCCTCCCTCATGGCTCCCCTGATTTGCGCTCCCTTCTCTTCCAGAGATTTATGCCTGTGGAATTAGCACAGGAACTGAAAGTGGATGTGGCCATGCTATCTTTTAAATTTACTTTCTTGTATGCACAACCTAGCTGTGCATACCCTCACCTTTTTTGGGGGGGGGGGGGAAGCTTTGAAGTTGTGTGTCAAATAGCTACACAAGACCACAAGTGGGCATCATGAGGAAGTGGCATCTTAAAGATCAGGAGTTACCACAAGGTGGATAACAGTCCTTCTTATTGGCTAATAGATGCACTTACTGACTGTCAAATTGGGGGTTAGTTAAGGAGAACTTTTGTGAGCAGGTTACTAAAATTTTCATGTAGCCTTTCTCCTATACTTTCTAGTGTGCATTTTTCTGAAATCGAAATGAACTAAATTACTCTGACCTGATATTTGAGCAGCTTTTAAACATTTGTGAAATAGATACAGAAATAGTGCTTTACCCCAAACTACTGGGTAAGTAGACTCTCAACTGACATGCTCTATCCAAAAGGAGGAATGGTCCAGTAGTGCCCTCTGTTGCCTCTTTTGATTAACCCAGAGATTGACTAATGCAATGACCAGTCCTTCTCCCCGAGTCAGGAATCTGAATGCAACAGCCTATTCCGTACCAATGGATTCTGGTATCCAAGGAAAGTACCAACAGAAGCTGATATGCTGCTGCTGCTGCCCTGGGTTAATCTGCATGGGTAGCTTTTTGTTTCATAGGGCCAGTGTCCCTTAAAGGAAAAGGGTCATAGCCTTGGGCATGCCCCTTTTTCCAGCTACATATGAAGTTGCCTTAATATTGGCTTGTATTTGACATAGTGAGTTAAGTACACATGCCATTCTGCTCCCTTCACACATAAAAGAGAGTAAATACCAAATAGAGCTCCGATTGCTGCTCAGGTGTTTACCAGGCTTCAGCTGTGGCATATTAACAAGATTGTGTAAATTAATGTATTTAAAAGGAGAGTAATTAAGTCTGGATGCTTAGGTGATTACCAGTGAGCTTCTTCAAAAGTACGTTGTACATATTAACCAAGTCACAAGAGGCTTGTGGGATAAAGGTAACCAGGTTGTATTCAAGAAAGTGCAGATGTCAGTAGAGAATGGAAAGTTCAGTCTATCAGGGCTGGACTGATTTCAGTCCTTTTTGTGTTATGCTTTGAATGAGCAGGGGGGAAAGACTGGTAGTAATCAAGTTTTCAATTTTGTAATTCATGCATTTCCTGGGACAGTATATGTATGCTTTAGTTGCTATAAGATTTAAAACACTGACTCATTTTGTTGCAAGCCAAACTCAAAACCTGTGATTGCGCAGCCCCAAGTTTCTTTGCGTTGCAGAACTATATCTACTTAGACAAGTGTGCAGTTGTGAATTTAATGGATTTCATTTGGTGCACAGGAAGGGACTTCAAAATTTTTCTTGAAGATTATGCCTGGAACTGTGCAGAAAGGGCTGGTGGCTACAGAATAGTAAAGTGTTCCTGGGAATATGATCAAAAGTAAATACCTATCTATCTTGTTTTATTAGCAGAATCATAAATATCATGACTTCAGCTAATTAGAAGGATGTCAGATTGAAATCCAGAATCATCCTGGTGGAATACTGAATGGTTTCTAGGATTCTGGTGGATGCCAGGCTATGGGTCCAAAATAATCTCACAGTATAAAATGTAGTACATGACACTTTCACAGTGCTTGGACTCAAGTATCGGTTACCCCCTTATGTACAAATCAGACATGAATTCAGTTTGTTTAATAAAAGGCCTGTTTGGGATTATAGGCGTAGCTTTATGGTATTTATACTGCTGATTGAAAAAGCAACATTGACTATAATTGAAATTTTTATTTCAGTCATTGCTGGTATCCTCCCTGCAGCCAGTGTTGTTTTAAGAAATGTATTTTATAGGGAACATTAAAAATGCTTTTAAAAACACACACACACACACGAGCACACAAATCTGCCTTATACTGAGTCAGGTCCAAACTAGAAGTTACCTTTGGCATGAGTCAGGTTGAGGGTTTTTGTTCCTTTTACAGTCAGATATGATGCTGGAAAATTGTTGTGCCTAAGTGCATCGGGGATCAATTTAGCCAAGGTCAGTACTGTCTATTCTGTCCTGTTGCAGAATCTTTAGTAGTCATCCAATGCAATTTAACCAGTTAGCTCAAATGTACATATCAGAAAGCACACTGATAAAATTAAAATTAAATAAAATAGAGATTAAACTATTCAAGCAACCCACAGATCCTCATAGTGGCAAGGAAATACCTAGCAATTTGATTGGTAATGTAAAGATTCCAGTCAGATAAAAGGTTTAAAACCAGCCACTAATCTGGGTAGCCCTGAAATCTGGATATATTTATTCCTGCAGCCTGTTGATTTTTAAGCACATCATAGGTTCTTGCTGCTTACCCAAATTTCTGCTGTGCCATTTGAAGTATCGTGCTCAAAAGTCCTTGAGTTGCAGCCTTGGCTCGCAGGTCTTCAGTTTAACCATCTAGGTAGCCCAGTAGGCAACAATTCTAACCGCTTGGCATATTTGATTTACGCTGAATCAAAAACTGAGTTTTGCCTTTCAACACACTCAGTATTTCAGAACAATTCTTCAAAGTAGCGGGTAGATCATGCTTTTTGATGGTAGCGCTAGTCCCAGAGACTTACACCATATGAGTTTTTGCAGTAATCCTGTCAACTGAAGTCAGCTGTATTTGCATATAGTTATGTCTGCACCTGTTCCATGAAGTTTCTGAGTATCTGTTCTGCAAATGGAACAGTATCTGAAGCAACTATCCATCCTCCCTCTACTTTGAGTTAATTCAACAGTGGGGCAAGAATACTGTACTGAGTTTATGGCTTGAAGCCAATGCAATGTTTCCACAGTGTGACTTTCTAACCTCCCTCTCCTGATTCAGACCAAAATTTTCCCAAAATACTATTCCTGTGTGGTCTCCTGTCCTGTGAGAGAGTGGAGAGAGAGACATGAGGCATTCCAGAAAAAATATTTAATTTTAATGAATACAGATGGCAAGAAGAGATGTTATTCCTCCTCTTCCCCTCTTGATGTGTGAGTCATTCCCCCTCCCTCAGTCTCTATTTTCTTCTTCTTCTTTGCCTTTCACCTTTTCTTAAGGTGTAATGAGACTATGAGGATGGGGTGTCTTATGTTTTATGGGGATGATGATCAGCCTGTCTGCTATGGCTTGTATGTTAAAGTAAGAAAATCACAGAAAAGGAAGACAGTGCAATGGTGTAAGTATTCTGTTACCATTTGCATCCAAGGACAAGAAATAAATGTTACAAAGCCAGAAATCTTGCAAATGCTTCAGTCTAAAATGAATTAATTATTTCTATGTATTTGCTTAAATTGCAAGGTTTATGTTTGTTTCATGACGTTTATGGACTTTAAGTCAAAAACAAGGAAGAAAAAAATTACCTCTAAATATTAGAAAGAAAGAAGTGTGGAAGGACAAGAAGTTTGGGATAAATGATCTCAGAACCCCATGACACCTAGAATCTGGGGTTCAAATGAAGCTACTAGCTTGCTTGTTGTGTGTCTTGTGGTGTGATATACTTACTTAGTTTTTTTTGCCTGCCAGTATAGCCTGTGAGACATTTTGCCTTTTTCCCCAATCTGTGAAACTGAAGTTTACATATCATAAGACAAGATTTGGAACATAAAATCATATGAGGGAAAATGATCTGCATGTGCATAGCATTATAATGGAGAGAACTTGCTTTCCAGGGAAAAAGAACATAGAGGCACTTTCATTTTTCAGAAATACATGGCAATTGAGTATGGAGTCAGCTTTTTGCTGTTATTAATGCTTGAGTTAATTCACCAGCGTTCATTTTTTCTTAGTTCTTTTTTAAACCTGTTACTGATAGGAGTAGGTTTGAAAAATTGTCAGTGATACAATTAGGTAACTAATACGTGGCTTCCATAATCAGGCATTTAAGTATTTGTGCAAAATAAATGAGATTCCAGGATATCAAGTTCAATAATCAATTTTTTGTATGAGCAGTAGTAAACTATATAACACTGATCTTGTTTACTGAATGACATTATTAAAATAAATTATAAAACGATTCCCAAACATCCATTAGAAAATTGGATGGCTGGATAGTTAATGTAGATTAAAAATGAATCTTGCCAAGGTTTGATATGCTTAATAGGAAAGCAAAGAAAAATAGACTGACAGAGAACCATGTATATCTGATGAACTGGGCTCAAGTTCCTAAAAGCTGGTGCCATAATCAGCCTGTTAATCTTTAGTGTCACGTGATATGACATTTTTTTTTGTGACCTAGAGAAATGGAGCTAAAATCATTGTGCATTGCATTCAGTAGGTTCCTTTGCTGTATTATAGGCTGATGGTGTGAACTTCAAAAATTATTGTTTTAATTCCATATCAAAAGAGTTGGGGTTATTGTTTTCATTAAATATCAGGAGTACTATTTATCATTTTGAAAAGTCATGTCAGGGGGGGAGTTTTAATTAAATTACAAAAGAAAATTAAAAGGATAATTTTTGAAGTGCCTCTTCATTCAGAGGCAGAAAAACAGGGAGAAAGAGGAAAAAGCACTCCTCGCCTTCTAGCTGGCCCACAACATATTGGTCCTTTAAACTTTAAAGGGCTACTATGTCAATATGCAATAGAGCTGGCTGCCTGAGGTCAGGTCTACCACTCACTGAAGATAATGGCTCCTTTAAGTTTAAAGAGCTGATGGGCTACAGACCACCTAGAGTGCGCTGGCTCCTCAGTAGCCACTTCTGCTGTTTCCCCAGCAATTCTCAATCCCAATATTAATCAGGAGTAGAGTATTTTAATTGGGAATATCAGGCGTGAGTTTCACAGTGTCAGACATTGCCAGTCCAGTGTTTTATTGAGTTGGCACTAGCTGATTACATACCCCTGTTGTAGACCATTGGTTTTGTTTGTTCTCTGAACCAGTACATATTTTCACCTTGCAGGCGTTATGTAGCCTGGCCACTTGAAACTCTGCCCACATTGCTTTACATGATTGTGCATGGTTTAATGGGCCAAATTCTTGTTGGGCATTCTCAGCTACCAAACTTTTACTTACATGGCCACGCCATCCTTCACACTACCTGCATGTGGCATATGCATTTTCTGGACTGACAGAGTTATTTTGATCCAGTCATAGAAGTGTATGTTGCCTAAGGAAGATTTTAAATGGCATATGAAGATTTGTGTATTATCATAGTCAGGTGTCCTGGAGACAAGGGTTGAATTCCAAAATTAGTTAATGGATTTTCCAGTCCACGATCACCACAGTTAAACCCAGTATATGACCTAGTGTGGTATAATGCTTGGCCTCAAAAGGTGGTACTTTTCCTGTGGCTCAATATTTCAGTAGGAAAAATACTCATAACAGTGGCCATAGTCTGTCATGTTTAGGCACACTGAAGCCAGCCGAGATCTTGAATGGCTTTAAGCACACAACAAGTACTACATTGATGGGGGATGAGGGATTCAGGTTGAAGAGATAATGGCATGGATTCTAAAAAACATCCATGAATGGTAGGGACGTTTGCCACTTCCTTGCTCAAGGCCTCTGAGCCCCCAAAGAACTGCTCCCGTGAATCTGAATCTGCTGTGTGCCAAACTGGCCACCACCATTTTGTGACACTATTGTTTCAACTCACAAGAATGGGGAGGCAATTCCACCTTCAGGTATTGCCCTCCACCACTGTGTCCTGTTCATTCCTGAGATTTTCCCAATACTTAGGAACAGCTTTTTCTATTCCATGAGAAGAGATGGGTGGAAAAGTATCTTCCCTGAAGCCTGTTTAGTTCACAGCTCTTGAGATTAAAACTTCAATATGTTTTAATTTAGATTTTGTTTTAAACAAAATTATTTTAGAAGGGATATTTACTAGAATGTTTAAAAATCAAGTTTAAGTTTAAAATCTGCTTTAATTGTTTTAGCCACCCTGAAGGACTCTGGATTTCAAATAGACTAATGAAAGAAATACAACTGTAAAATTTGAGGGGTAGTATATTAAAACAGTGGGAGTCCTAAATGTTTAACAGAGGCTTAGGGAAAGGTGATGCGAATTAGAAGGAAAATGGTAGCTTGCAGAGGTTTAGCTAAATAAACAGAAGGCATATTTGGCTTCTTATTACAAGAGCATTTGTATCCTGTTCATGCTTAAATTGGCTTCTCCCACAGCATGAATTATTTGAAGCTGGAGTTTTTGTGTTATGCATTTTCAGTCCTCTCTTTGTGACGTGGAAGACAGGGCGAGACAAGCGACTTCGGGGCTGCATTGGAACTTTCTCTGCCATGAATCTTCACTCAGGACTCAGGGAATACACATTAACCAGGTAAAGACAAGAAACTGGATTTAGGGACATTGGTGTTGTAAATATATCTTATATATCATGTTGTGTGTGCCAGAATGGTGTCCTCCTGTCTAATTGCAACCCAGGAGCATCTAGTGTGGCTGATCACCCAGTACATTGTCCTGTTGTCTCCAGACAGAAAGGTGCACTGTGGTGTTCCATTTGGGACTGGAAGACAATCTGCTGGAGGTTATGGCTTGTGTGCTAAGTAGTTAGTTTTGGCTATAAACACAGTATATTAGTGCTCAAAGGACCACACTGGCTTCCTAGAATCTTGCAGGCCCAATTTCAGGTACTGGTTATTTTGTTTTCTTTCTGTACAAAAGCTGCTAATATACTCAGTGTAAAAATAAATATATAAAAATCAATAAGAACAGTTAGATCAATCAAAAACTATCGTCTAAAATATCTTGATTTTCTAAGAACTAAAACAACTAGGGCGATCCATCTGATCAACGGTGTTTGTCCTGTAAAGTAATAAATAATATAGTCAGTATGTATTTAAGAGGCCATTCACTGCACCTTCCCCCCAGTGCAGCGCAGGCATATTATGGTATTCTCTGTCAGTACTTTGTGGTTATCAAATACCATTTCTCTGTGGGATTACCAGAAAATGAGCATTTTGGTAAGCATTGCAGTGTCTTCCCACTTCTTCATTTTAATACCTCTGTGTAGAAATCAGTAGCACGGCTGTAGCTTTGGTATATGCAGTGTTCCGTTTTGATGGCGTTCCATTTTGCACATAATACATCTGAAACCTGTTCTAGAGTCATATTCCTTATCCTAAGCCTTTAGGATAATGTTAGTAAATGTTTTACTGAATATTTGATTAAGCGTCACAGGGTTTTGTTTTCAGTTGTGTTTGTTGTGCTCTCACTCCAGTGCACTTAAGGACAGCAGATTTCCACCCCTGACTCGTGAGGAGCTGCCTAAACTTTTCTGCTCTGTCTCCCTCCTCACTAATTTTGAGGATGCCACTGACTATTTGGACTGGGAGGTGAGAACAGTTGCATTTGGGAATCTGCATCACTGTTGCATATCATTGGGGTTCAGTAATGTGTTTGCTTTATTGTAAGGGAAGCTGTAGGAAGGAGGGAAATCTGACAAGCTGGATAAATGGGTTACTCCAATAATACTGCATCAGTGGTGGTGGGAAGTTAAGTGCAAGGGAAGAGGAGATTGTGATTAGATTTATGGCAGCATATATTTTTGGTTTTTCATTAGCGAAACTTGCTCAAACAATGGCTGATATAGCATTACCAGATTAATTCCTCTCCATGGCCATACCTAATGGGATCACCAGAAGAAAGGAAGCTTATGGTATTTCAAGTGCAAGAAAGTGAGGCATGGTTGGTCCCCATGCATGGCATGGCAATGGAAAATGTTTGGTACATTGTTATGGAGAAGTACCTCTCAGTTGGCTTTATATTTCCATTGTCAGGTGGGAATCCATGGAATCAGAATTGAGTTCATCAATGAGAAAGGTGTCAAACGCACAGCCACATACTTACCTGAGGTTGCTAAGGAACAAGGTGGGTTTGAGATAAGCTGACTTCCCTGCTGAGCAGAAATAGTCTGAATGTAAAGATTTGGATTGTGGATCTGGCTTTTGCAGCAGTTACAACAGCCATCTAAAGTCATTAATCTGTGGCAAAACAGTTCAGAAATATTTCGTTTATGCTAGTTATACACTCAGTATGTTTTTTTTTCCAAAATAGACCATGGTTTGACTGATATTTCCCTCATGTAACTGTTTGGGCATTGCTTCCCATCTCCTGCTCACAGAGTGAAAAAGAAATGCCTAGTTGAATTCACTGATTGAATCCAAGGCTTTACCCTTCTGACGTTTTCCAACACTGTGAGTTTCCTCTTTAGCCTCACCTGATCACCCAAGCACAATTGCAGAGGACCCATTTGTCCTCCCACAGTGTAAAGCACATTGCCATAAATGTGGTCAACAGGTTGGCCTTTGAAGAACACTGCAGCATCCATCACTGTAAATGTACAAAATATTTCTTCTATTCAGAAAAGCACGTTTGTTCCTTTTTGGAAACAACAAGTCAAAGGATCAAAATACAGTGTACTGTATCTGGTCTCCAACATGTTAATGCACTGCGTTGTTACTGAGATGCTCAGGGGATTTTGGAATCTGCATTCTATGGCCGAGGACAGACTGGCAATGTAAAGCGGGACAGCCCCGCGTCGGAAGTGGAAGAAAAGAGCCCGTTCAGACATGCGCATCTGTCCCTCGGCTCCATTTCGCACTTACCCGTCTCCCAGTTGCTTTCCATCCGCTTTAACAGGACACCGGGTAAAACCGGTGTTCAGGGGCCGTCCTCCGCATGCCTCCCGCTTCCAAATAGTGTGAACCGGAAGAAGCGGGAGGCATCCGGAGGCGGCAGTGTGAACGTGCCGGCACAGAGTTATGCGCATGTGCGAAACACATCAAAGGGGAAACCAAAAAAAGCGCAACGGCGCACGTGCGCCGGCTCCGCATCAGTCTGAACGCTCCGTATCGGCACCACTGCGCATTGCTCTGGCCAGTATGAACGGCCAGCTCCATGGAGTTTTCCCCCCGCACCAGTTCCCTCCACTTTGCCCCCGCTTTACATTGCCAGTCTGTCCTCGGCCTATGTTTCTCTTATGTTGAAGAGCCTGAATGCCAGGGCTCCGGTGGGGCCGAAGTGCCGCTCCGGGAGAGAGGAGGCCGGGGGGCGGGCACATGACAAAGCCCCGCCCCCCCCAGCTCGCTTTCCCGGCCCGCGCTTCAGCGCGGAGCCGGAAGAAAGCCTCCTCCCCCAATCATCCTTCCCAGGCTCACGGCAAGCGCTGCCGGCCTGGGAAGAAGCCCCTCGCCTCCCCCCCCCCCCGGCAGATCCTTCCCGGGCCTGGCGGCGAGTGCCGCCGGCCCGGGAGAAGCCTCTTGCCTCCCCCCCCAGCAGATCTTTTCCCGGCTGCGCGGCGAGCGCCGCCGGCCGGGAGAAGCCCCTCGCCTCCCCCCCCGCAGATCCTTCCCGGGCCTGGCGGCGAGTGCTGCCGGCCGGGAGAAGCCCCTCGCCTTCCCCCCCCCAGCAGATTGTATCCCAGCCGCGCGGCGAGCACCGCCGGCTGGGAGAAGCCCCTCCCCCCAGCATATCCTTCTCGGGGCAGGCGGCAAGCGCCGCGGGCTGGGAGAAGCCCCTTCCCTCCCCCACTCACTGCTGCCGTCGCTGCTGCAGGCTGCCCGCAGGTAAGAACCCCCTCCCTCCCCCACTCAACTGTTCCCGGGGGGGCAAGGGAGGGAGAAGCAAGGAGGGGGAGGGAGGGAAATGCCAGCCCCAGTGAGGGGAGAAGCGCCCCCCCTTCCTTCCTTCTTTCCTTCCTTCTCTCCCCCCACCTACCTACCTACCTTCCTGTTCCTTCCTTTCCCCCTTCCTTCCCCTTTCCCTTCCTCCTTCCCCCCTTCCTTCCTTCCTTTCTTCTCTCTCTCTCCCCCCACCTACCTACCTACTTACCTTCCTGTTCCTTCCTTCCCCCCTTCCTCTCTCTCTCCCCCCTTCCTTCCTTCCTTCTCTCTCTCTCCCCCCAACTACCTACCTACCTTACTGTTCCTTTCTTTCTTCCTTCCCCCCTTTCTTCCTCCCTCCTTCCTTCCTTTCTTTCTTTCCCCCTCCCCTCCCTCCCTCCCTCCCTCCCTCCCTCCCTCCCTTTCTTTCTTTCGTCTCTCTCTCTCCCCCACCTACCTACCTTCCTTCATGTTCATTTCCTTCCTTCCTTCCTTCCTTCCCCCTCCCTCACTCCCTTCCTTCTTGCCTTCTGACACACTGCCCATGACGTCTGGGATGTGTGGCCTTTTGACACTTCCAGTGATGTCAGGGGGTGTGGCATATGCAAATAAGTTGTGCTAATGAGCTCCTGCACCTCTTTTTTTATGAAAGGACCCCTGCTGAATGCTATATGTGACTAAAATAGGATAGGCCCTTGTAAAATTTCATATGACTTGCAACACTTGGTTGGCTAAGGCTAGTGGATTAAGTTCAGTGGTGCTATTCTACTGGAATACTTCCTGTTACATCAGTGGGATTATACTTCTCTTGGGAGATGAGGGAAGAGCAATTTCTGTCAATGCACCCCATTTCCCTCACCACCACCACCACCCTGCTCCTAAGACCCTTGATCTCAGGAGCAGTATTTCTAAGGGCTACAGGGAAGGAGAGAGTAGGGCAATCCCTCTCTGCCAGCTTTATTTTGGTGATGGTGCTTTGCAGCCAACCCATTGTTTTTAAACGTAAGACAAATGAATAATTAGATTCTTTTATCAGCATCTGTGATAATCTGGACTTGTTTACTTCCCTTCTGAGACACTATCTCTTTTTCCTTAAAATGAATGCATATTTAGCTCTCTGCTGCTGTTTTTGAACAGATTGGGATCAGATTCAAACAATAGACTCCTTACTCAGGAAAGGTGGTTTCAAAGCTCCAATTACCAATGACTTTAGAAAAACTATTAAACTCACCAGGTAAGATACGTATTTTATTATTGTAACTTTTAGCTATATAATTGCTACTGCTACCATTTATAAGAGAGAACATGCTCCTAAAGGGGGAGACTTCTGAGACTTAAGGTTTGATGGTACTTTTTTGCTCTTGTTATCTTCATGGGATACTCTGCTCAGGTTGAAGGCTGTTTTGTAAGTTTCTGTCTCTGCTTTCATACTTTAATTGTACAATACTTTGTATACTAGAGTAGAGGGTTAACTTTTTAGAAAATTAAACATGCTTCTGCCATTGAGGCTGTTCTTAATTTTCATGGCTTCAGACAAGACTCTAGCAATGAGCCACGGGGGTCAGCTGAACTGGCTGGCTGGGGCTCACTTTTCTCATTCTCCCCCAGTGCCAGCAGCAGCAGCTCCTGCTGCCATTTCCAGCTTCCTCTCTAAATTCTTCCTCCTCGGATCCAATGACAGTGAGAAGGAATAGCAGCTTGCACGTGTGTTTGTGCTTTCTTTCTGCCCAGTGAGATTGGGGTGATCAGCAACTTTCAAGGAGTGCCCACTGGCAGCCTATTAATCCCAGAGGGGGAGAGCAGATGAACAAGGGGAGGAATGATCTTAATGGACTCTAGTGGAATGAGCTGGAGATAAGTGGGGAAGGAGTTTGCAATTGGAATGTGAAGCTGCTGTTGCAGTGTTCTGAAAAATGGTGGGCCCTACCAGGGAATGAGCCTTGTCAGTTGCCCAGTGATGTTGACCTCTGACAATGAACCTCTCCACTCTTTAAATTGTGGCATTCTGAGGAAAGGATCTTGATTTGGAGTGCCTCAAACCCAGCCATAGATGTGCCTACAGATATGTGAGCCTGAAAAAATTTAGGGGACAAAGTTCTTTTGCTTTTTGGTTTGTTTTTATTGTTTATAATCTACTTTGAATATGAGGAAGAAAGGCAGACTGTAAGTAAAGTAAATAGAATGATAAAATGAGGACATCTTCCATTTTTCCAAGAGAAAACTTAGGAACTTGGGGGGAACATTAAAAAAACTTAAGAAGCATGAAAATTATGCAAGACAACCTATGTATACTGTTGATACACAATGTATTTTAATTATATGTTTATATGTGAATAATTTTGGCAACAAATAATATGCTGTAATGTGTTTTATAATACATTATTACAGTTAACTGACTTCAATGTTACAAAATTTAACTTGATATTCAGACATGCTGGTAGTCCTGTTGTGGTTGTGCATGTTTGCCAGAAAATAAATTTTGTTTTGTATACTACAAAATTTGTTTTCTAATTTTAACTTGTTTTTCCTACTTTGCAGATAGCAAAAATTTAAGATACAAATGCTAAAGGGGCATAGGGTGCAGCAGTTTGCAGCTATCTTTAAAGTGTTGTAGCAATTTGCAGTTTTACTTGTAAAAAAAACCTTAAGGCCTTTCTACTTTTAAATTCCATAAAAATGCCAAATAGTACAATGTTGTATGTTATCTTTGTCATAAAAAATGTATTTTATGTTATGTCAGTATAATAAAATTAGATTTAATAGGGAAGTTAAGTGTTGCATACGTTTCAACTTCTCCCAGATTTTCGGGGGGGGGGGGGGGGTTCCCTACTACTTCAAAATTTCTGGAAATCTTATATCTCTGTCAAGTGCAAGTCACTCCTACAGTTCTTCAGAGTTTCAGAAACAGCGGATTGGATGGTACAAGGGAGCTGCTTTTTGGAAAGTTCTAGGGTCTTAGATGTTTGACTGCAAGCATAGTTCTTATTGCACAGCTTTGCCATTAAGATGTTCAGGCTCAAATAGAGATGCAGAATGTTTTGAAGCGGTGTATTGCTCCATAAATGCTGGCAGCCTCCAGTCATCATGTTGCTGAGCAATGCTAAATAAAGCATTACGGTTGTATGTTAAGCTTATTTGACAAATTATTGTAGAGAGAAGGGGACAGAATTCTTCAGTTTATTGGTAGCTGCCTAGGATTGCCTATGTTGTGGTGATTCCAAAGTCTGAACAGTTGGGTCCACTGAAGTGTTTGTCATATAAGAATTATGGTGTTAAAAAGGGGAAGTGTACCTGTATCTTCATATTTGAACAGTTATTTAGAGAAAAATGCATTCATACCTTTTGCAGAAATCCAAAATGTAATAAATATTTGTATACCTTTTTCTTTATAACTTGTAAATGGGACAGTTTTAAAAACAACATTACCAGAAATAAGACAAAAAAATCTAAATCAGAAGTATTTCAAATATATACAATGCAAAGGCCACCTCAGGAAGACTTTGTAGATTGTGACCTAGAAATCTTTTAAATAAATGTGATGTATGCGTTTGAACTTGCAGAGGAAATTTTACTTACAATATAATTACATTTGGACGATAAGTTAAAGGAGTGAATTTGGAACATACGTGCCCAGCCATCCATATTTGTAACTGAGACATAATAGCTTTAAAATTCTGTGCCAGTTGTATGGGCTTGTAAATAGCTGTTCAGCTATTGGAGAATAAGCATCTCCTCTAAGCCACTGGGCAAGGAAACTTAACAAAAGGTTGGGGTTTTTTTCTTTTTGTGCCACAATTTTTTGCATAAATGTGTGGATGGATAAGCCAGTAAAAAAATTTCTGATGAACACTCTTCTATGGACTTATCTCCAAGGCAGTGATAAATATCATATCCCACTTAAAGATTGTCCAGTTCTTTGATACTGGAACAGAAACTATTGGCAGGAGTGTGCTTGTATATGTCACATGTACCCTAAATTGTTTGGTTTTTATTTTATTTTATTTTTATTCGTTCCTGAACTCATGGAGATTGTATATAAGTTGGACAGTTTTTCGTAGTGAATGAGTCAGACAATGGGAGTCACCCATTAGTGACTTGCTTGGAAAGTTTTGGGAAGCCCTTATAATGCATTGTTTTAATTTGCTGAAACTGTCTCCTGCCATCAAACCAAAAGGCTAAGTAACATTTAAAACATAAAACTATGTCTTTTAATCTTAAAAGCATTCTGTTGCTACAAATATTCGACTTTACCTATAGAGCTATGGGTAACTAGGTATGTCCTTTAATATATTTTTCAATACCTTTTTTAGGTATCGCAGTGAGAAGGTGACAATCAGTTATGCAGAATACATGGCTTCTCGTCAGCATTGTTTCCAGAATGGCACTCTTCATGCCCCGCCCCTCTACAATCATTACTCCTGACACAAGGCTGCATGACCAGTCCCGCCCCCCAGCTGCCACTAACAGCTATGACATCATTGGGGCAGATGCCTCCTCTTCCTGGTCCAGTTACTTCTATTACTGCACCATTTTATGATGCTAGCTTCCGTTGCCAAGTCTGCCTTCCAGTTGACTGAGGGGTTGGGGGATACCAGTGAGTGCAACTGAACTACAGGGGGGCCAAGCCTTACCTCTTCCTTGCTTCAGAATGAAGGTTCAGTTGGGTTAAGGCTCCAAGACTAGCAGTTGCAGTTAGGTAGAAAGAACCTTGAGGAATGGCAGTACCACTTCAGATTGCTCTCTGTGTTAAATTGCACTGTGTTTATTTGAATTGTTAATTATGACAGCCCCCTTGGATCAAGTTGGAGAATTCTCCTGGCAGTCTGGGCAACGGAGTCCAACAAAAAAAAAATTTAGGTTATTTTTTTTAACCTCTGATATTTACCTACCATGAGCTGATTAGTCCTAACACATCCCAGGCAAGCAGATGACATGTTGCAAGGAGGGTATGTCTGCAGGGATTCCTCCTCCTCCTTGCAGAAGATGGCAATCGCTCGACACCTTGAAGGGGAAAAACAATTTACTGCAGATAAAATAATTGTGTATACATATTGAAGAGATTTCAGTTCATGCATCTAGCTACTTTTGCTTTTGACACAGAAGGAAAGTAGCCCCCTAGACATGGACCCATAATACATGCATGAAGGTGTACTGGTTGTTTGTGGGTGTGGCTTAGGTTTCCTTTTCCTTCTAGAGTATGATCTCATTTTTCTTTGGGACTGCTCTAGCCTAAACATTAGCAGCAGGGTCTGCAGTTGGATTGGGGCAGGTCTGTTCCCCACAAAGCCATTATTATAGTCCTAGAGGGAAAATATGTGAAAGTTGACTAAAGGAAGTATATCCAGTGGGGACTGTGTTTAACAGGCAACAGCTTTCTCTGTCAAGATTCCGATATCCAGATAATGAAATACAGTAAATTAGATAGTTTTTAAGTGGCTATCTAATACAGCTGTATTGGTGTTGCAGACCTAAATCCATGTACTTGGAAATAAGTAAAATTGGTTTACATTGAACTGGCTTCTAGGTAAATATACTTAGAATTGGAACCTGAGGAATGTTTGGTTGCCAAAAAAAATCTGTTAACTCAAATTCACTTTTTAGCATCCTACAGATTTGTTTCTTTTCCCATTATTGCAAAAAAAAAATACCCAGAACACCTAGTAGTAAATGAGTTCCATCCTTTCTGTTCACCATCCTGGGTCTCGTGTGATGAGTTGCTGAATGATGTCATGAATGCAGGTGGCATTATGATTCTTCTTGTATGAATCCACAGGAACTATGAAATGGTAATGTCTGAATGTCTTGATGATCATCACTGATGGGCAAAGAAAATCCTGAAAAGAAGCATAGCATAATGAATTCAATACCATGTGTAGTAAAACTGGCTTTTATAGATAGCTGATTGGAGAGCATTTATTGAGAATTCTCTTGGGTTGGGATATTGATCTTCAATCTTTTGGTTGAATGAACATTGCCCTAGGAATGCCCTCTGTCCTTAAGAAAGTGTCAAGAGTTGCCTAAAGAGATGTTGAATCATTGAAGTATAAATAGACATGAACAGCCCATAGTCTTAAACAGTATTTGCTATTAGCTGGCTTGGTTGCACAAAGAAAAGGGGAAGATAGCAGTTTGATACCATCTTCCTTGCAACGGGACACTTCACAATCTAGCAAGTCTCTAAAAGTGCGAGTCTAAGCATAGTTACACCCTTCTAAGCCTGTTGATGTCAGTGGACTAGAAGGATGTAACTCTGCATAGGATGGCACAGAAAATCACAACTCTTAGCACTACTGTTCCTTACATTGCACCAGGAGAAGACACAACCTTGAATTTATTTGCCAGTGAAAATTTACCTAGTTGTAAAATGTGAAAAGGCACTCATCCCAGATATCTGCAGTACCAACAGCTTTAGAATTGTACTTTGTGTGGATTGCCACTTTCCCCTTCTGATGATGTTGAATTGTGTTTGGATATGAAGGGACTGTTTCATGATTTTCTGCTTCTGAGAATAAATTAGCCTTGTTACAAATTAGAATGATTTTTGTAGTTACTCTCCCAGATGCCCTGGACTGATAGGAAACTGTAGAAGAGAGAGGTGGGTTCAGCTCCGGTCATACCATCCATCTCAGCTCTCAGACAGTATTGAAACATAGGGCTACACTAATTACTATTCAAGTGTTCTATGTTAGAATTTAAATTGTAAAGATTTTTTTAAAAGCAAAAAGGAAAAAAAAATGGTGCTAAACTTTCACCCCTGAGCACATTCGGTGAGACTGGTCATGCAGGCATATAGTGCCAGGCTATTCAATCCTGCTTTCTTTTTCCTTTTCAAATGTTTACCCTGTTCTGTGTCTTCAGCAGTGTAATAGTGTTAATCAATTTCATTTTAATGGGTGGGGGGAGGGAGTTTAGGAACCAGGTGGGGAGGGAGCTTTGCTGCCATTCTAAAGAACAGACTTTTAGGAGTGACTTGACCTACTTGGTTTAATTTTACCATTACACTGAAGTAAGTTAAATTGGTTTCGGAGTGAGAGGTGGTCTCATTCCCTGACCCTGTTTCCATCCCAACCAACCATTCTAATATAAATGGAAATGCCTCTGTTAAAGTTGGATTGTGGTGTTTTCTTGTAGTAAGCAGCACAGCAACCAGGCCATGAAGCACTAATCAGCCCTCTGAGGAAAGGGGCCTATTTAACATTGGTCTCACACAAGTCCAGTTACAGTGCAGCTGAAGAAGAGGTCAGGTGTTCTTGCAAAACGTGTAGGGGGATTAGGCTGTCCTCAAAGAGAGCCTGCCTTTGATATCATACATAGCAGTAATGCATGGAGTTGAGCCCAAACTGAAATGTACTGCATTTCAGTTGACTGACAGGCATTTTTAACAAGATGTGGGAACCAACAAAATAGCCAACAGAAAGCCACCTTTTCTAGAGTCCTAGTCTGTTTTCCTCAGCTGAATAGTGAGTAATCTGCTCATGTCAAGACCTTAGCAATAGCCTTCTGGTCTGACTGGGAACTGGCTCATCCTTAGCTACAAGTAAGTGCCTTTTGGTCTTAATGGGTTTATTTCTAGATAACTCTGGCTGGGAATTTCCCTTGCTGCAGAGCCATGTATGTTTAGTTATGGGGGGGGGGGGATTTCCCAGTTACAACAGGGAATGTCTTTGATCACTGTAGTCTATTCATTATTTGGATGTTTCCCTTGGTGGTATTTCCTTTTTACAATGACTAACAGCCAATCTCAATAGAGGCATTTCAGTCTGAAAGATTTTAAGGTCAAACGATCATATCAGTAGATACCAGGTTGGATCATGCAGAACTATTCTGAAACCATTGCACCTTTCTTCTGCTGCAAGGTGCCTTTCCCTGAGCAAGAACCTCTTTCAGTAGCCACTTTTCTCAGAGAAAGTATTCATGTTAGAGAAATGTGCTGTCATTAGCAGTGGTTCTGCAGGACCCAACCCATCACATCTGCTGATAAGGGCAAAGTATTCTGTAAATTTTAATATTCAGGATTTTTGAGATTTCACGTTTGTTTTTCCTAAGTCATCTTAACATCACAGTCTTCATTGACTGTTTTCTGTTTTGTTTTTCAGAGCCAAAATGGTTAAGGTTTGGTTAACTTGAGTTTATTTCTTTTTAAAGCAAGGAACCTCCTTTGACCTTCATTGCAGAGATGTCAGACCAATTCTTTGTTATTACACTTGGTTGCCTCCTAGCTATATAACTTCTGAGTGTAAATCATTGAACTTTACCCTCTAATGAAGTATTGTAGAAAATAAATTGTAATGGATACATTTTTATCTTGTCCCTTTTTTATTGGTGTCTCTCCGTTTGTTTTGAGAGTAGTGGTCATTACATATTTAAATCTTTTTATCGTTTCTGAAAACACAAATTGAAGTCTCAAGGCAAGCAATAAGGCAGAACCAATACAAGCTGGATGCAATGCCATATTAAAAAATAAAAGATTGGAAGTAGTAAAATTGGCCCTTTAAAAAATAAAAGCCTTCATCTTCATAATCCTGTAGTGTTTGCCTCCTGGTCTGTACATGAGTGATATGCTGGATTTCAGCATGAAATGAATTTGTTGTGAATACCAAGGTATTTTAAAGAATTAAGAACTACCTCTTCTTAACATGGTTGATAATTGAAGGGGGAAACTAAGACAATGGATAAATGCACCTGTTTAACATTCAGTGGGTAGTAAATGCCAGCTCTGGAATTTGGGGGAAGGTATAATTCAGTAGTAGAATGTGTGCTTTGCCTATAAACATCTCTGGGTGAAACCCTTCCATCTTCACTTAAAAGTTTCTCAGGTATCAGATGGTGAAAGGAAATCCTGGAGAGCCCAGTCTAGTCAGTGTAGATGGTATCCCAGGATGCCCAACCTTTTTTGATACTGGGTAGTTTGGAAGAAGCCTGACACCAGAATAGCTGCCATGAGAGCAAGGATACTCACAATATGTTGGCAGTTTCCAAGCCAGGCATTCTTTTATGATGGAGGCAGTGGCATTTTCAGCTGCCTCACTTGTGCTGCTACTTCACTCAGGAACCCCAGAGCACCTATTGTTCTCTCAGAGCAGGGTCATGCCCAGTACACTCACTAGATTTTGCTTGAGTCACAAAGCTCCTTTTCCCCTTCCTTCTATCCTACTGAAATAAATGTTAGTGTAGAAAAAAATGAACAAAGTCTTACTGAAGCTTAAAGTAGTATTTTCATAGGGTAACCATACAGCTGTTTTGAAAATGGGAAACAAAACAGCTCATCTGAAGCACTGTGGCAGGAAAGGAAAGGCAACAATCGAGTTTCACTCTGGCACAAGACACATCTGTCAGTATAAGAGCAAAGGTGAAGTGAAATAGAGCTCTCCCTGCACCTGTTTGTGTTCTTATGTACATCTATAAGTTGCCTACGTGCCATTGATTTATATAGAACATGTTTCCAAATAGGTGTGCAAAGGGTTGCAGCCCTGCAAGGATAATATTACCATCTCAGTCACAAATAGGCTGCAGTCCTAGGCATAAGCTAAAGCTGGACAGATTTCCCCACCACCCACCCCAGTCAGCAACAGTCCCATACATTTATTATGGTACCTATTCAACTTTTGTCTTCTGCTGACTTTTAGTGAATTTTCTCATTTTTCAATTGGATGTGCATCTTGCTATTTGTCAAGCCTGTTGTTTTAGATGGTATTAATGTTAGTGCTCCATGCTTCCATATTATACAGAGCAGCACAGTACTAGGAGAAGTATATCATGGAGGTGCTTTAACTGCCTGTGTTGTGTATCTCTTTATAACACTGCTTGCCAAGTATTCCTCCTAGTGCATGCACAAAGTTTCAAACACTGTCACCACTTTTGGTCTTGGTTATGGGGCAACCAGGGCTGCCCTCGGCTCCATGCTGGGTGTAGTGGTACTGGAGTGCAGCTGCCCTGCCCAGCCTCTCTGCAGCCAGCCACAGTAGGAACTTGAGAGACAAGGAAAGAGGCTGGCACACAGCAGCTAAGTCAAGGCATGGGGAAGAGGGGGTGCTACACAGCAGCCACCTAATCATTTGCCCACTGAGCCAACCAGGCAAGCTGGCTGGCAAGTGAGTGAGCACCATTCAGTGCGTTCTCTTCCGCAGTGCTACCAGAGAGGACTGCGCACCAGCTGTCCGCACAGCTGCAGGGAAGGAGGCAGCAGACATGCATGCTTCTCACAGCCCATAAAGCAGCTATCCTCACCCTGTGCACCACCTTCTGCCATAGCACCAAACAACTCACAGGTGGCTGAGGTATATGATGGTGGGAATAAAGGTTGACTTTTGCCCAGGGCTACAGAATCACAAAGACCTTCCTGACTATAAAATCAGCTCTCCCTCCACATGATACTTATTCTCCTTCCCTTACATGTGTAAATTAGGAGTTGCTGTTAACTGCTGGTTTTGGTTTGTTCAATAAAAGCTTTTGGTGATTGGCTCTTGAATCTTCCAATACAGGGAGCAGCATTCTAGGCAGCAGTTCAACCCGCTGAATGTATGTGAAGTGCTGCACCATCAGTCACTTAGTCCCCATGCAGTCTTCCCATGAGTAAGCCCTCCTGTAGTACCTTGTTCTTCATCCTAGTTGAATGCTAATGAATCTGCAGCTCCTCCATACCAAGTAGTACGTCTAATAAATTGATATATGTTGTTTTGTGAACACGTGGGTGCCTGCTGGTTTCTCTGATCATCTAATGGTCAGCAGGAGGCCATTCTATCATTTCAGTCATGGCAGGTTTTTCTTCACTGGTATTAACTCCTCCATGTTCTAGGGAACAAGATAATATATCTTGAATTGAATCTCCTACTGAAAGCAATCCAACCTTTGTTGCATCATTACACATTCTCCTTGTGTGAACCATGGCCTACAAACACTTCCAAGAATCCCCAAATGCTGGGGGAAGGTGGGAAAGAGAAACATGGTAAGGACTCAATAGGACATGTGTATGCTTGTCTCCTCTCCACCCCAAAACGAATGTGTGTATTTCTCTGTCTTTATTACTTCTTTGTGTATTCACTGACCTTGGCAACAGAAAATGCATTGTGAACCTTTTACCATTGGTCTCTCCCTACCTGATCATATGGCATGTGTTAATTTTTCATCTATAATAATTATGCATTCCAGATGGACTTTAGACAATGTTCAACAGTATGGTGTTTCAAGTATGTCTGTTGCATGAGGATACCTGTGATTCAGCCTGTTTTTGAAAAGAGGTGGGGGAAAGTCTTGTTATGTATATTGCTTCGTTAAAATGACTCTCTCATACACTGGCAGCACAGTCCAGGAGGGGGAGGGAGGCCCAAAAGCACCCAAAGAACCAGCCAATCTACCTCAGAGAGACAACAGCATATCTCAAAGACATGTTAGTGTAGCCTCCTCCCCCCCCCCCCCGACTGCCACTGCACCATGGCTGGGCACTCACACAACAATGCCATGCGCCCCTAGCAGAGCACCATGGGTGCTAGATGTGCATTGGCAGGAGAAGGGGTGGGGATAGGGTGTGGTAGGATTTAGTTCCATAAGCCACCCCAGCCTTGGAATGATCCCCAGAACTGGCATAAAATTACATCTGTAAAAATTGTGGTAATGTAAAGAAGCCCATGTAAAGAAGCCCAAGTGCTGCCCTGCAGCTGAGGTCCCACCCACAATTCCTGGTGTAGTTTAGGATGCCAACTAGAGTGCAGCCAATCATCTCCTCGCTCCAGCAGCTATGTACTCCCTCCACACCCAATAACGGTCCCATCCCCCCCATCCTATGTAAACACCAGAGTTCAGATGTTAGAATGTGTGGCATGGGGCTCTGTCTCCCAGGCCCCTGATGTGTACGAACATGCAGCATTGCACCTTGGTTGTGGGAAAAGCACAGGAGGGTTAACACTTAACACTAACACCTAAGGGAGAGAGCAAGCACTGCAGTTTGACTAATATGTTTCTCTGTCCAGAATCTGTACAGGTACCTCCACTGCAGACACACACCGAACAGGAGGGTGTAAAACTACAGCCCTGGCAGGTATGCAGGGGCAGAGATCTGGCAGCCTCAGATTGGGAGTCTGTACCCACCATTCCCTTCCCCCACTGTATATGCCACCCCAACAATGTGGGTTTCTGCAGCTGAGGTGAATAGTGTGGATATTTGAGGGTAACCTAAGGCACGTAACTCACCAGTATGCCCCATGACATGCAATAGAGCATACGTCTAGGAAAGTTTGCCTGGGGGGTGCTGCCTTGGGGGGGGGGGCATGGCAAGGGTGCTGACAGTCCTATATCAGGTTCTCAGTACTGTCCCTTGCCAGGGCAGCCCCTCCAGACAGGACTGGCTACAGCTGGTGTCTGGGATGATTGGCAGCTGTACATAGGGAAACTGCTGGCCAAACACTCAAGACACTTATTTCCTTGCAGGATAGGAGCACTATGCAGCAGCACCTGTGGATGGAGCAGAGACAGTTGAAGTGAAACTTCATACAGGGTAAGTGTCAGTGCCTGAAGGGGTATCCTGGCAAAGGGAGCCTTCCTCCATGGGGGGGGGGGACCTCAAACCCTGCTGCCGTTCCACAGACGGCTGTAGTTGGTGCCCACTGTCCTATCTGTTATTGTTGCCTACGTCTCTGTTCAGCATCTGTGCAGGTGGTGATTCAATGGGGAGGAGATCAGGGAGGGTGATATTCAGGGTGCTGTATGGGCTGGCTGCATGGACTGGTGTTGGCACTGCAGCTGCTATCTCATTGGTTCAAGCCCAGCTCCTGCACTGTTCAGGATGTTCAGACAGCCATCTGTCTGGCATATCCACCTCACTCCCAGGCATATTGTGATAGACAGGACTAACCCTTCCTCGCCATGGTTCCCTAGAGTAGCTTGCAAAGGGCACAGGGGCCGTATTGGACAGAGCGACTTCATTACCCTGCTCATTGGATCTTGTTAATATTTCCCTACTGCTGTTCAATGAAGTCTGGAGTTTTCAAAATCAGTGTCTCTGTTTGGTGTTGGGCAACTGAGGCTTGGCCTAACCCCTCCCACCCCCTCATGCCACATTACTCTGTGACCCAAGTCCCCCCACCCCGCTGGTGAATTCCAAATGGGATTTCTCCAAATAATTCCCTCTCCACACATCTGAGGGAGCAGGCTTTGATTCAGAAGAGGCTCATGCTGGAATGCATTTTGCTAGCCTGCATCGTGCTACTGGACTTCTGTTGTATTCAGGTACAACAGACTGGCATAAACTGAGATGGTGGGGAGGACTCTTGAGGCAACTGCTTACTGGGTGAAGAATGTCCAGTCTTCCACTCTGGCCTTTCATATAGATTCTTCAAACTCCAACCACCTGCAATCAAATTAAAAGGGGGAACACAAGGTTTGATTAAAGGACTGTTAGTGTGCAAGCTATATGCTCCCTAAGGATCCCAGCTGGCTAGGCGGGATATAAATTTAAATAAATAAATAAGGATCTCTTATTTGGGAACCTGCCACAGCAAGGCAATAATTATTTGTGAGGTAAACAGAAATCACTTTTCCCTAGGTATTCAACTCAACATACAAGACACAGATGGAGACAAGCAACAAAGGCTTATTTCACAGAAAATAAAGTATTTAATAAGGTAAATGCTATGTGTGTATGGTTTCAATATATATTGAACCTCCCAAAGTTACAATCTTTTCCCTAATGAGAGTAACTAATTTGTAGCTGAGCCTCAAATAAAGTGTATAAACCCTGAAGGGAGATTTGATTCACTTTAGCTCAACAGGTTCAAGGCTGCTTTTACCACACAGATATCCTCTCCACAGAATGTGTATGCATACGTTAGGAATGTAGGGCCCTTAACAGGATTCTTGTTTGTCTCAATAAAACAAGCTTTCTGCTTATTTGTCCCAGTGAAACAAGCTTTCTTCCCTAAGCTGACTGCCAAAACCGTAACTAAAAACCAAGTAAAAGTCTGGCTAAGCTGATGCTCTTATCCAGATCCATGAAATCTCTGTCTGAGAAAATAAGCTTTTCTTAACCTGCTTTTGGGGTTTCATGAGGGGAAACATGAATACTCTCACAAATGGGGGGTTTCAGTGAAGGGAGAGCTGGGGTACAAGAGAGGTGATGTCAGCAGCAGGCCTTTGCATACAGTACAGAGGGGCTGTAAAAGGGTGTGTCAACCGAAATGTCAGTCCCAGGGGCTCATTAGCTGGATCGTTATCTCCTCTTTTTTCTCAGCAGAGGGGGGCAGAATATTGCCTGCCTTTTCCCTGTGTGGGCATCAAACCAGGGGCCTTGGGCTATGCTTTTTCACTGGGTCATGCCTGTCTGGGTAATATTCCCTGCCTGGCCCCATATGGCTGCTGATGACATCACAGCTGCAGTGAAAGACATAATGCTTGATGGTGTTCCTCCTTTCCAGATGTCTTCTTGACTTAGTGGTTAGGATACCATTGTGTTTTGCTGGTAACTTGGCTATGTTGCAACTCAGATGATTGTGTACTCTGTGGGATGCAGCAGCATGGAGTCTAGGAGCTGCAGCTGTCTTTGAGGGTGCTGGTTAGCTGCTTCCAATTGTGCCACTCAGAGGGACATCGCTGGCTGCTGTCCCATGATAGGTGGATGTAGGGATTCTGGCATGCTTGCTGTGGGTTTGTGTCCCCCCCACACACACACATAATGTCCATAAGGAGCCAACCAGTGGCACTGCTATTACATTGGCAGCTGCCCTCCACTGCCACAGTAGGATTGGGCTGTTTAATGCATCCCTTTACAAGCATCAGTGGTGGAATGGCCATTTCACTTTCAGGGGAATTTCCTGGTGGGATGCAGCCTGAGAGGGTGGCTGGTAGCTGAGCCCCAGCAATTCTGCCAGCACTTCAGGGACCACTTGGCCCCCTGAACACACTTCATTGGTGTTAGCTCACCAATTGTCTCCTCCTGCACTTTGTGGGATAAGGCATAGTGTGAGCCAGTGCCAATTGTTGGCACTACTGAGTTCAGTAACTCCTGGAGTGCTGGCTTGTAGCACCACAGGGGCTGCTCATCTGGGCTTGGTCCAAGGCCATTTCCCCATTCTGCTCCTGATAGACATTGTGATTGACAAGCATCAGTTGACCATTCATACCAGCAACACCATTGTGTGCTCTGCTAGAAGTGTGTCAGTGCTTCATGCTTTGTATTGTAAAGAAAGGCTCAGTTCCAGCATCAAGAGCTGATACAATAGAAACTACAGCTAACTATTCTGGTCTGTCAGGGGAAAACATTCAGAAGCAACAGCACTGTGATATCTTTTTTGCAAACAATTAAAACAGCACAAACTAGTGAGCAACTACTCTTCAGGCTAGAAATTCAAAAAAAAAATAAGAGGGGGGGTAGCCTGAGAATCTGCATCCTTAAGATGGAGTTAAGGAAATGCTGTGCTGACTTCAATCAAAAGCTGCTCTGGGACAAAGAAACTAGAAATGGCTTCTTTCCTTTGAAAAGAGAAACATCACAAATCATTTGGGTACACTGCTTAAGATGATCCCAGGGGGAAGTATGTAATCTAAACAAAACAGTAAACTATGAGCATTATTGTCAGGGGCTAGCCCATGGGAACATGTCTATTTTAAAACAGCTACATTGGCTGCCAGTTTGTTGCCTGGTTATGACCTATAAAGCTCTTCCTGCCCTAGGACCCACGTATCTAAAGGACCATCTCCTCCTTATATGTTCCTGTACACCACTTGGGATCCCCAGGTTGCCACTTGCTAGCTACTGTCAGAGTATGCAGGCAAAGAGAAAGCCAGGAACAGCCCTCCTGGACGGCAGGAATATGATCATATGATATCAACTCTAATAGGAAGTGATCCTTTCAAGTGAAATTCAACTTTTAAACTGGCAGGAAACTGGTAATTTCATTCCCTGCCAGTCCACAGGAGAAAGAGGATGAAAAACTGCGCCAGGTGTGGGCTCCCCCCCACCCCAGGAAAGGCGATGACTGAAATAATTTTTTTAAATTAAATAGCTTCTTGAATTTTCACTGTGAACAGAAATATTTTTTCTCCCAGAAACGGTTTGTGTATCGGTAGCATATTCCAATGGGTGCTGATAGACAACCAGTGCCACCATAAGAACACTTTCCAGGAAAACAGCCTCATAAAATAGATGCCAGGCAAAAACTGAAGCTGTACAATATGCTTGCGATAGCGGTCAACATCGAAACGCTTGTATGCCCAGATACCCGTGCAAATCTTGTAAAACATATGCAGCTGGAAAAATGTTAACTTTGAAGACTGAAAGCCACAGTCAACGGGTTCCGTTCTTTAGTAGGGAAAATGCGGATCTATTCCAATTTAATTTGGAAGTCTCCACTGTTGTTTTTTAAAAGCTGCTCCATGTGGCAAATTCTGCTTTCTGACCTAGAAATCTACTACGACATTTCTTCGGCAGCCTAAGCCTGTGTGTATTTATGTAGAAGTACATCCCTACAATGGTTACTGGTGGCTGCTCCCAAGTAAAATAGCACACAGCTTCGCATATGCCAGAAGCATGTTCCTGCTTATCTACTGTTATATATTGGGGCTGGAACATTCCAGGACTGGTTCTACCAGAGTCTGGCTAATCTTGGAGCTCAAGAATAGCCCACCAGCAGAACTCTGGAGGTGGCCAATGAGGAATTAATGGTTCTAACAATACCTTATGGTTGGTAGTTGTTCGGGAAGTGGTTGGAGTTGCACGCTATTTAAACAGGGCCGTTGCCCTGAGTCTTTGCCTTGTTCTTGCTGAATTATTAATAAAGCGGAGCCGATCTCTAGGTGGGGGGTCGGACCATCCATGGAACCCAGTATTTAACAGCTACATTCCCCGGGAATGGGTACAGACAGCGAAAAGACGCTCCGGGACTGAGACGTCAGTCTTCTTTATGACATTGACGATATCTCGCTCTAAAGCCAGGTGAAGCAGCTTGCACCCAACCTAGCACCGCCCGGCTTCGGAAACGGCGACGAAGGTCCGGCGTGGAGGCAGAAGGCTGAGCGTCTTTCCTGCCAGTTTGCGAGGGAACCCGGGGCAAGTCGTCTCCACAAGAGGGCGTCCGTGCCGTCCGCCTCCCTTTGCTTCCCGGCCTCCCTTTCCGCCCGGGGTTTCCGGCACTGGGTCGAGGCGATGGCGGCGGCGGCGGCGGGAGGGACGGATCCGCGCACCGTGGACGTGGAGGAGGATGCGTCTCAGCTGGTCTTTCCGAAAGGTGAGCTCTGCGCCTGGAGAAGAGCGAGAGGGGTTGGGGAGAGGGTGTCGGACGCCAGTGGAGGATGCCCTCAAGTGCGGAGCCGGAGATACTTAAGCGAGTCCCATGTTGATCAAGGACTCGTGCGTGATCAGGTCGCGCTCCCCCGGACTGAGTAGTCCCGCGTCTGGAAGGCGCCCTGGGTGCGAGCAATCTGGCGGGCCTGTGCCCGGATGGGAGACAGCCGAGATATCGTGCGTGGGCCTTGTATTGAGGGCCACGGAGGGAAGGAAATGTGGGGATATAAACCGTCCTAATACAGTTGATTTCCAATGGAATAGCAAGCAAATAATTTGTGCAGCCTCCTCTGACGGAGAGGGCTCTATTCCATGAAAGCTGCTGCCATAATAAAAACTTGTTTACTTTGCTGCCACAGACTACCATGGCTACCCTTTTGGAAAGGCATAACATGTGGTAATGGCTTTAATCCTGGTGTGACGCTTCCAAATCCTGTGGCCTTAATGGTTGGTAGATTATAGTTTCATAGTTTAAAGTTAGCAGTATTCTCTATACTTCAGGGGGTTATGTATGTGCTCCCTAGCTGAAGATAACACATCATGAGAAGTGAGCTCTGGTCTATGAAAACCTATGCCCCAATGAATCGCTTCATCTTTAATGTGTACAGAGCAGGGGGGAGACACCTGAAAACTGGAAAAGACGACGTACACAGCATCAGATGTTACCAAAAAGGCACAAAGGTGTTTGCATGGATCACAGTTACAACCAAAAAAAATCCAGTCAGTCAGTTTGTAAATAAATGACTTCTGTGAAAAATCCCCAAACAGAAATTGTAAACAGTGAAGCAGTGCAAATAAGTCAGTGTATAAACAATATAAGGGGTCAGACAGTATAAACAATGAAACAGTCCAAAACAGTCAATATATCAACAATATAAGCAGCTGATGGTTTGCTGGGTGATTGTCCCTGATTGTCTTAATGTGTTACAGGATTCTTTGGGCCAGATGCAACTTACTGCCTGCAGAATAAGGCAGGCTTCCCTCCTCCACTACTGGTGCAGTCCACTGAGCTGTCTGAAATTCTGCTTCTGGCACTCAAGAGACTGTCAGGAACAGGGTGGGGGCAAGTGGGCTCAACAGTGGAGGGGGAGATCAGTAGAAATTGCCTAACTGCTCTTTTTGCTGCAACATTCTGGATGTAACAATTAAGAGTTTTATTGTCTGTTTAGCAAAAGCATTAATCTAGTCACTAGTTTTGTAGAACTAGTATACATTCTTCAACTGCTGATGCATTGTGATCATTCTCTAACTGGGTAGAATGGGCTCTGTATTCCAAGACATTGCTGTTTCTTGGAATAGTTTCACATTTAGATAGTCTGAAAGATCCTGGAAAACAAAAACGTGTGATCTTGTTGGTCATCATTGTGCATCAGTGTGAAGACTGGAGCTGAGAACTTTCTTAGAGGTTCTGTTAAGAATGATGAGTCTGTTGTAAATGTGGTAGGGTGGCCCTCAGGACATATATTTATGCATGATTAAACTTTAATATGTCTAAAGATGTCATAATGTTCCCATAGGTATTATGTACGCAGGCCATAAAAAGTGATACAGTGAACTGTATCTCTGCAGATTACATGCGGGGATAGTCTTTCAAATATTCTCCTGAGCAGTGTAAACTTGAACAGTAGGGCAAGTGCTGAGTTTTCTACCTGATGTATTTTTTCCTGCTTGGAAGGAGTGTTTTTAACTACTGGTGGGGACACTTACAAATATTCTCCATCTGATTGTGATACATTCTGTTCTGCCTCCTTAGGGTTCTACTATCTCTTTCTGTCTCATGTGTAGTCCAGGCCTAAGATAACACCAATAAAGATCCATAGTCTCTGTATTTTGGGTTTTTTAAAATTGTAACAATCTTTACATACAGAATTTGAGACTGCTGAGACCCTTTTGAATTCAGAAGTACATATGCTTCTTGAGCATCGGAAACAGCAGAATGAGAGTGCAGAAGATGAACAGGAGCTCTCAAAAGTCTTCATGAAAACATTGAACTATACGGCTCGCTTCAGCCGCTTCAAAAACCGAGAGACTATTGCTAGTGTTCGTAGGTGAGTAATTTAACCAATGGAAAAAAATACTGCATTTGAAAATGTGTGTGCCAAAATGGAAAAGTATGCCTACCACCTCTAAAATGAAAAGGGGAAATTTTGCTGTATACATTTGCAGGGTTTTATTTTTGGCAAGTAAACTTTGTTTCACAATTCTAAAGAAAGCTCATATAAAGAATGTAGAACATAGCTAAATAGATCACTGTGACAGCTGTTTATATTCTTATGTGGTAAGCATGCTGTCTTTTTTTTTTTGTTGCAAACAATTGGAAAATAGCATTTCTTAGTACACTTGCCTATTAAGGAGCTCCTGGGTTGGAGATTCCATGGTTTATGTGAACCATATGAACCATAGGCTTGTGTGAACCATATTTAGAGACTGGTTGGAACTTGGAAAATCTGTTCAGGTTCATATCCTTCTGGCTGAAGGACCAGGTACTGTGTGGGCTCTCCCTCTCTCCTGAAAGACTGATATTTGGTAAAATATTCCAGCTAAGGCCTAACTAATCGACAGATAAAATGCAACATCCAAATCCTGATACAAGGACAACTATTTTACAAATATGTTTTTACGCTTGCATTGTAATCTGGTTTCTGATGTCTCACTTCCTCCTTCAAGCATATGTATTTTGGTATCTTAATGTTACAAAGTGTGCGGTATATTTTCCTTTCAATGTATATGATGCTTCTGTGATGTATGTATTAAAATGTGTCAAATAAATGGCTGCTTAATTTAAATTTAATTTAAAAAATTGCAAATGAAACACATTTTTCAAACCCCACTGAATTCTTAACCTGCCTCATTAAACCTTTTGATTATTTTACTGGAAGCTTCTATTTTTCCACTATGATTTGTTTTTCTCCCCTGCAGTTTATTACTCCAAAAGAAGCTTCATAAATTTGAACTGGCATGTTTGGCTAATCTGTGTCCTGAGACAGCTGAGGAAGCCAAAGCTTTAATTCCTAGGTGAGTCATTCTGAGGAAACTCCTGAGGACTCATGGTGCTGTTTAGAATGGATGAACATCAGGTATACCAGGATAATGATATTCCCATTCATCTGGTTCTAGGTGTGGTCTGGTATGATATTCTGTTATGTTGGTAGTACTACATGACTTTAATGTGGTTTTAGATCAACAAGGGATTAAAAAGCAGAGCCACAGTCGGCATCCCTCTAGTTAGTCACTTAAACCTTGTTATGCTCCACTCTTCTTTTCCAATCCCAGAACATAGGCAGATACTGTAGTTGTGCCTTCCCTTTCTGCACTCCCTCCCCAGTTCTTAATCAAGAAGAGGCTGTTGCCATTAGCAGTGTGCTGCTTTCTGATGGTGCAGTGCTAGTGTTGGCTGTGGCCTTTTCTCTTTCTCAGATTTAAACCTCATTGCTGAGAGGCTCAGCCCACAGGCAGTCTCTTTAAAATTGTGATGGAGAATGAACATGATTCTGAAGTTCTCTGTGCCACCCCCCCCCCCCTATTTCCAAGAATGAGGAGATGCAATCCAGAATGAGTGGAGGATGTGGAATTTGGAATGCGTGTGTATAGCTGAGAGAGAGAGAAGGTACCTCCACACACTTCCTCCAGAATTACAGGGCAAGTCTGTCATATTCACCTTTCCTGCAAGAGGCAGAACTATAGCTCTCACATGAAACCTCCAACATTACAAACACCAATTGCCTGGAGGCAATTCTTACGGGAGATCAAGTGAATAATCAGTTCTATCCCTGCTTGTATATACAGCATCAATTGAGATCAGGAGTCATTCAATATGTTTACTTCAAACGATCAGTGGAAAGGCTAAGAGAGGAGAGAATCTTTAAAACTAGTACAGTTGGTGCTCATTAACCAGGGAGTGAATAGGAGATGCTGAATAATAAGAAGGTAGTTGGTATTAAACTCCTGGATTCTGCCTAACTTACCTAACAGGGTTGTTGTGAGGGTAAAATGGAGGAGAAGAGAATTATGTAAGCCACCTTTGGTCCCCATTGGAGAGAAACGTGGGGTATAAATAAACTAAATTTAAAAAATAAAATTTAAGAAATAAATGAATATAATTCACTTATAAGATGTAGTTCTGTATAAAATATTCACAGTGTTGAGCAAGCAATAAAATCAGCCAATAATAAAATACATGGTAATTGCAACAGCCATTATCCAAAACAGATTTAAACACAGATGGTTCCAGTATTTAGTAATTTAATATATGGGACGATGATTTGATCCATTTGTAATGTGGATGGCTCATGAACACAGTTCAAAAATTCCAACTAGTTCAGAATGCTGCCACTTGCCTCCTGATGAATGTAATACAAATGTGCCTTTTCACCCTGCTGAGTACATACAGTTTCACCCTCTTCTGGCCGTATATCTGGGACTAACTAAAGATTTCCTAGCAAATTCGAGCATTGGGTGTATGTGTGTGTGTATTTAAATTAACCACTACTAATTCTTCTTCAGCCTAGAGGGTCGGTTTGAAGATGAAGAGTTGCAGCAGATTCTTGATGACATTCAGACCAAAAGAAGCTTTCAATATTAGAAGGAATTACCAGATTCTTCTGTAGTCAGAACACTGAGAAAGAAACATCATTTGTTCCTATGCAGTCTTGGACCGGTCCTGAAACTGTTACAGGATAGATTCCAAAAAATATTTGGACTTGTTAAATATTCATGTAGTTATAAAAATTAATGTGGTATGAATGGTTGAGTTCTTTGGAGTTTGATCTCATTAGTTTAAGACTTGTTTCCAAATGTCCTGTATTCATGGGGGGAACACACAAAACACTTGTGGCATTGGTTGTAAAATAAATGAGGACATAGGTCCCTTTCTGAATATTTGTTGTCCAAGAGAAACTTATTTTCCTATTATTTCTTGAAAACTGCAGTAACAGTGGAATCAGATCTGATAAATTTCAGTGTATTTTTGATGAGTTTGATCGAGAAAGTTCTTCCCTCGGGACTAGTTTTCTACATTATGTGAAAAAGTCCTGTATTTGTAACGAAGGGCATGTGGCTTGTGAAATTATCCACTAATTTTTATGTAACTCCCTTTGACTTAAAAATTAAATTTTTACTGGGGTGGTGGGAAAATGGTGTAAGTGGGAAGGAATTTATGAAGTTGAATGTCTTCCATATGTTTGTGTATTAATGTAATATATTAAAATCTATTGTATGTTTAATTATATACATGTTGTTATAAACACCAGTTGTCTACAAGTCTGTGTTTTGGAGAGAAAAAACTAAAACTTCTGTGCATTTTGAAACTGGGACTGAAAACTGATGCTAATGTTGAAAGGTCAAGCTGTGTGCTTGAGTTACCAAAAGTAGCAGTTCTTAGTTTCATAGGACTTGCTGTACTGGAAGTATAGTGAGCTTTGTTAACTTTTTTGTTAGTGGTATCATGAAACTACAGAACATAATGCAATCCGTGATGTACTCTGAGTAGAGTACACTACAGCTATACCCATTGAATATTTAGGGGTTAATAGACATCACTCAGCTCATTTCTGATGCCGTGTTCCTCCTTCCAGCTAAAGATAACACTGATGAGAGGGTTCTATCTTCCTGTCCCTTTTTCTGAGTTCACTTCCAAAAGAATGGAATAGCTGTCTTTTAAAATTAATATCCCTTGTAATGTCATCAGTTACATGAATTTATCCCTCTGCTAGACATTAGTCCTCATTCGTATGGTATACTAGAGGAATTATAGTGTGGGAAAGTTTCAACTGGTCAAACTGTAATATGGGTACCAGTGTCTGATTAACACCTGGTCCTCCATCATCAACAGGTGTGCAGTGGAATAAAAGTGGGTCCCATGTAATGTTTAAGCCATCTATCATGGATCTAAAATCATATTTTGGGGTAATTCCCTAAAGATTGTGTTTCCAATCCTACTGTTTAGTATGTATAAGAACTGCTCTTGTGCTTTTCTAACACTGCCATTCAACAGTCTGAATTTTATCTTAAACTAAATGTGTAACCTTTATGAAGTTACAGATCATGTGTAGAAAGTGGAAATAATTTTTCTTCTTTGTACCACTGAAACTTCCACTTGCTGCATTAAATTGACCAATTTAGAACATACAGAAGGTACTTTTTCATGCAGTGTGCAATTAAGTTATGGAACTTACTGCTCCAGTACAGTGATAACCACTGGCTAGGAGGAAATCAGACAAATTTATGAATAATAGATCTATTAACTGCTGTAAACTGTGACTGCTAAATAAAACATCCTTGTTCGGGGAGGTATGTTTGTGGATCCTGCTAGAGCCCAAATAATTTATTATTTATTTTAAAATTTTCTGTGCCACCTTCCACCCAACTTAGGGTCTCCAGAGCAATGAACAATCAAAACCACCACGACAAACTTTTAAAAAAAACAAATTATAAAAACAAAACACATAAAGAGGGAGGATCTGTGAGGGAACATCAAATGGAACAGATC
The DNA here is from genome assembly GCA_029233225.1 of Lepidodactylus listeri. Taxonomy (NCBI): domain Eukaryota; kingdom Metazoa; phylum Chordata; class Lepidosauria; order Squamata; family Gekkonidae; genus Lepidodactylus; species Lepidodactylus listeri. The sequence continues at coordinate 59,009,902 of JARCFY010000005.1, read as the reverse complement.
ACTTGCTGGCAGAAGACAATGGTCAAGGGGGACAGAAAAATCTCCCTTTTGGTGGGATTGCCATCATTTTGGTGCTACAACCAATAAGGTCCTTTCTCAGGCTGCCACATATCTAAATTTAGATGTTAATCCAGAGCACCCAAAGGCCCTTGGATTACTGTAGTGATTGGGTAGGTTCATGTGGAAGTATGTAGTCCTTAAGGTATTTTGGTTCCAAGCCTAACTGGGCTTTAAAGGTTAAAAGAGGCACCTTGAATTAGCCCTGGAAGCAAACTGGGAGCTGGGGTAGATGGAGCAAGACACGAGTGCTGCTGCATTCTGGACCAACTGTAGCTTCCAAACACTCTTCAAGGGCACCCCTCATTGTGGTAGTCTGATCTGCCTGTTACCAGGGCATGTACCATAGTGACCAGATCTTTTTTTTGCCCAGGAAAAGCTGCAGTTAGCTCACTAGCCAAAGCTGGTGAAAGGAACTTCTGGCCACTGTCACCACATGCTTATCCAACAGAAGTTTCAGCTCCAGCAGCATCCATAAGCTACAGACCTGCTCCTTTACAGGGAGTGCAACCCCATCCAGAACAACAGTCATCACAATTTGTGGTGCAGCCCTTCCTACCAATAGCACCTCCATTTTGTCAGGATTAAGTTTCAATCTGTCAGTCCTCATGCATCCCAAAACTGCCTCAGGTACCAGTTCATAGTTGCCATAGCCTCCATGAAATCTGCTGGAAGTGTGGAAGCTGTTTAATGTAGATGTTAAAAAGCATGGGGGACAAGATGAAAACTTGTAGGGTCCAAGCAGCAGTCCACCAGCACCACCACCCAGACCTACCTTCCACGTAGGACCAAATGCACTGCAGAACAGTGCCTCTCAGTCCCAACTCTGAAAGGCAATGTAGAAGGATGCCATGATTAATGGCACAGAAAGCTGCTGAGAGGTCCAGGAGGATCGACAAGAGTTGTGCTCCCCCTACCTACCAGAGTAGGGCCTTAGACCAAGGCTGTTTCAGTCCCATAGCCAGACCCGAACCAGGCTTGAAAGGATCCAAACAGAATTGTTTAACATGCCTTGCTTAGGGACTTTCTGGCAGAAATAAACTGGCCACTGAAACAGGATTCTGGGTTAGATGGGCCTTTGGTCTGAATCAGCAAGACTCTTATTTATATTATTTGTACCCCTTTACAGTATGCTGTAGTAATTAAAATGTTGCCTCAGGAGACCCCAGTTCAACATCCTACTTAGTCATGAAGCTTCTTGGGTGACCTTCAGCCAGGCATGTAGCCTAACCTACTTGACAGGGTTGTTGTGAAGATAAAATGGGGCAGCTATATATCCTGAGCTCTCCAGAGGAAGGGTAGGATGGGATTAAAATACAGATATATAGAAAGATTGAAAGGTCCAGATTCTCTCTTTATGCCAGAAAAAACTTCTTTTGCTACTTTGACATGCCATAGAGAGGTTTCTTAGCTTTTCCCCCTATTGTAGGTTTTGGGTAACAGACAATGCTTTTTCTGTCCTCTTGCCATCTACTGCTAAAACCTTTATTGCCCTAGTAATAATTAGAGGAAAAGTCAGGTTAGTCTGTTGCAGCAAAAATAAACATGAATCTTACAGCCTTTTGGTGGAAAGTGCCATCAAGTCTCAGTCAATTTATGGCAACCCCATAGGGGTTTCAAGCCACAAATAGAGCTGATGCAATTGCCTGTCTCTACATAGCAACCCTGGACTTCCTTGGTGGCCTACCATCCAAGCTGACTCTGTTTGCCTGAACCACCCAGGTCAGAGCTTTTGGTCCCCTAAACACTCATAAATTTTTATTAGTAAATTTTTATTCTAGTGTCACTTACACTAACAGTCTTGAGGACTTGGGATTCCTCAGCTGTTACAGGTATCAAGAACTGGAGGGTTGTATTATCAATTATTGCCATAGTGGCCTCTATAATTCACTTGGTTATATTTTAATTTATGCAGTTTTGTCTCACCCTGTGCTTCCTACATGTCAAGGCTGTTAGTTTAAACCGTTTGCCCCTTCATAACCTCATACATAAATGCCTCTCTAGTAAGGAACCACTCTAAGCATCTCATAAATTGGACTATAATCCAAGACAGAAAAAATACCTGTGTATTACTTGTACAAAGCTTTTCAGGGGCTGTGTTGGCTCAAGTGGTTAAGATGCTAAACTGCAGACCAGAAGGTCAGTAGTTCAGCAGTTCGAGACCCGAGTGCTGCATGATGGAGTGAGCTCCCATCTCTGGTCCCAGCTCTTGCCAACCTAGCAGTTCGAAAGCAAGAAATTGCAAGTAAATAAATAGGTACTGCTTCGGTGGGAAGGTAACAGCGTTCCGTGCGCCTCAGTGTCTAGTCATGCCGGCCACATGACCATGGAAACGTCTTTGGAGAGTGCTGGCTCTTCAGCTTTGAAACAGAGATAAGCACCGCATCGCTAGAGTCATATTCGACTGGCTTTCGAGCAAGGCAAACCTTTACCTTTACTTACACAATGCTTTTCTCCTGAAATGGAATAAAAAATGGTTAGCCATTATGATGGCACAAGATTAACGTTTGTTTTTATTTTCCTTGTTCGCTTACTTTCCTACAGATATTGGCCTTAGCAGCCTTCCACCTGAACTTAAAAGTCTGTCCAAATGGGTAGCCGTGTTGGTCTGTTGTAGCAGAACTGCACCAGCGTCAAGCAGCATGTTAAAGACTTTATTTCAGTAATGCATAAGCTTTCATGAGTCGGCACGGCACTCACTTTTTCAGATGCATGAAGCGTAGACACAGAGCGCCTGACGTTATATAAGAGAAGCCAATGCTGGATCAGGCCAGTGGCCCATCCAGTCCAACTCTCTGTCACACAGTGGCCAAAAACACCAGGTGCTCAGGAGGTCCAGCAGTGGGGCCATATACAGCGCGGGGGTTGGGTGGGGGGCTTGTATATAATCTCTCATCTAAGGCCAGATCTGACTCACTATAGCCAAAATAAATTTTGCTAGATGTCACTTCACCCTTGTGTACTGACACTGATTTTAGATCAAGATGAGTAGCCGTGTTTGTAGCAGCAGATAAGGGCTACTAGAGTTTAAGCACCTCTATTTCCGGAGCGGGAACCGGAAACCCTGGCCGCACTGATAGTCGCAACAGTTGGTTCCGCCGACCCTAAAAATTCACAAACTATCGCTACCCTTCATCACGAGAGCGCATGCGCACATTGAAAGCCTTTCCACTCTCCTCCCCTTCGCCTCCCTTTGGTTTTACTCCGCCGCTCGCGTGCGCGATGACGTCGATCGTGTGCACCGCCTCTGGTCGCTGGTGGGGAAGATGGCGGATGCTGGCGGCGGCGGCTCGTGAGGTAGCAGCTTCCGGGACTGGAGCGCTCTGGGCGTCGGAGCCCCACGTACGGGGCTCCGTGTGCGGCTGTTTTGTGAGTGTCTCTCATCAGGGGGGCTGGGCGACTCGGGAATGGGGACGAAGAGGCTCGGTAAGCCGGAAGGCCGTCGCTGCTCCGCCATCTTTAGGCCTCGAGGACAGCTCCTGCTGAGGGGAGAGGGGTTTGCGGTTGAACGCCGGCGTAGGAGCGCGTTGAATCTGAAAATACAGGTGCTGGCCTGGGGTTCGACGGGAGAGGCCTGCATAGGGCGAAAGAAGATATCTATTCTCGTCCTGTAGACATAGGAAATCTAGTGCCTGCAAGGCGGCAGGGGAATGGGCTGGATACATTCTTTCCGACGCGAACATTTTCTGTTAGGACTAAATAAATGGCTACAGTCTGATCTGAAACGTACCAGCGCTTTCAGTGTAGGGGGAGTGGCTGTATGATCGGGGAAGTCTTCCGTTTAGGCCTTACCTCAGCTGCTCACTCACTAGATGTCCAAAGTAAATCACTGTCTTAGCAGCTTCTGCGCCTGTAATATGAAGATGATGATGGGCAGAATACTGGACTACCTTACAGGGATGTTTTGAGAATTAATCATTTGTTGCTGAAACACTCCTGTTTATTTATATAAGAGATAAATATAAGCAACCATTCTTTGGAATTATTGTGTTAGTATAATGTGCAGATATTTGTGATCCAGTTGCGAGGTAGAAAATGTAGGATACAAAAAAAGAGAGGTCTTAGTAGTGTAAATATTTCACCATGCAATCCTAAATAGCAGTATATCTTTCCAAAGCCGTTGACTTCATTGCTTAGTTCTGTTTAGGATTGTGCTGTCAGTCACATGTATATTTGGTGGAAGCACAAATATGTTTTCTTACTAATGCGTATTTTTATATCCCCTTAATGCTCTGGATGCTTTAATAAGTTTTATAGAGAGTATAATAGGAGGATGTTTATACTTTATTTTTTACACCTTAAAACTGTAAACATTAGTGTTTATAAAACTGAAACGGTGCAGTTAATAATTATTTCAACAGAATGGTTAGAAAGTGTGCTTAGGATCACATCTTTTGTTGGTATATCTCTGGCTTCTCAGTTGCAGTTTTCATAAGAAAAAGTCCCAGTTCTGAAGTTTTTAATTTTGTGTTTAAGGTATTAGATAGTATTGTAGTTGCTGTATATAAGACCATATTCAGAGTTTATTCCTACCATATAATATTTAACTTACAGTTGTTCTAGCTTTAGCGTGTACTATGTTAAGAAGCCTTGTCATTGCATGGTAGTAATGATTTATTCTTAGTATCCATATGTTTATGGCAGTATATTCTAATACACTATATTTTTTCCATTCATTGCTATAATGTATTTAAGACTGCTTTATATTGTGTTTAAAACCATTTTGGGGGCCTCTCCTGGACAGGAAGGTGAGAGCAAGCCTTGAAATGAACAAACTTTAGACAAGTGCTACATATTTAGTGATAAGGGTTTGGTTATCTTCAGATAAAACCTCACTGAACTGATAAAGTAACCTCATTTAATTTCAGATTCTTGCTTTAAAAAGTAGTTTGTCTGCTTCAGAATAGCTTATAACTTTGAACTTCAGAAATTTGAAACCATAATATCTCTATAGTATGCAGTGTGAAATATTTTCAGCTTTTTAAGGGTGACATTAGTTTCAAATAGTCACATAAGAAAAAGAAAAGAAATAAATCTAGCTCCCCCTGACCTGAATAGCTCAGGCAAACCCAGTTTCGTCAGATCTTGGAAGCTAAGCAGGCCCAACTCTGGCAAGTAATTGGAAGAGAGACCTCCAAGGAATACTTGGGCTCGGGACACAGAGGCGAATATCAAGCCACTTCTCTGAAAAACATCCATGCCTCCAGTAGGGGTCGCCAGAAGTCACCACAAGTTTCGGGCATGCAAGCATGCGGGCGCACACAAATACCCAAAAAGGGGAAAAGAAATAAACCTTCTTGCGATCTTGTGCTTTTATTTTCTTTCTGTAATTTTGTATGTCATGCTAGCTTACATTCATTTCCTGAATAATTCTCAGTGGTGATGTATACAGAAGCCATTTAGTAGACAAACATACAGGGAGTACACTTAAATTGTAACTTGCTATGATTGAAATGTTTACGCCTTTATCCTAACTGATTTGGCAATTGTAGTGTGTAAACATCTTTATTTAAAATGAATACAAGAATTAATATTATTACTTAAAATTTCAGCTCTACAAAATAATTATACAGACCTTATTCTACATTTTGAAGAGTTGCCTTCATTTTTCTAAGAGCCTCATTATTGTGTTTGAGCTGTATATTTTTATTTCTGTACTTTGTCTGCAGTATTACCATAAATGGAAAAATTAAGCTTAATAAATAATGTATTTTTTCTAAGAATGAACATTGGCCCTGCTCTCTCTTCTGAAGTGCCAGGTCCTCCTTTTTCTGGTTTATTTAAGTGCTGCCATTCTTAAACTTAATTGTGTTGTCCACCTCTGCTCTGGTTTGCTTGGTCGTAGCAGGTCATCCCATTTTCTTACATTAAGGCCACTCATAGGAAGGCTGCTTTGAATGAAATAAAGTTCAAGTTTTCTTGCAACTTGTGGAGTGAAGGGAAAAGGGAATATACACAATGCATATTGTGTCCCTGAGAATTTTACCAGTTGGGAATTGGTACTATTGTTGTGAATATCATGTGAAAGCCTTTACCATTGGCTTCCACCTGTACATTCAGTAGAAATGCATTGGAGCTGAAGGAGCAGAGTATTTATTTGGTGTTTGCCACTCTTAGTTCTGAAGAATGACTGACATCTTTCTCTATTTTTATCATGATTGGGTTGATCAGCTTATAGTAGCCTGGGTAGGAATCACAATCTTTGCTGTTTATACTTCTTTATATAATTGGAGATCTCATTATTACAAAGATATTTGCTTCTAAATACACATACCAGAGATATAGTCCTTCCTTAGTAAAAAAAAGAGTTAGCTATGCAGATGAAAAATGAAGTCCATTAGATGTAGTGAATGTTTGAGATGTTCCATTCTCCCTGAAAATCAGATGACTCTTTGAGATTTCTGTATTGAATGTCTTTCGTAATATTGGACTTGCATGGGAAGGACAGAATATAACTTGTAAACCAGGATGGCCATCTATAGTTTGATTTAATCATAAGCATTCTATTTTTGTTGATTTTGGGGATTAAAAGAATGATATTTCTGAACAAATTTTCTTGCTGGAATGAATAACTACAACTATAACTTTTGTGGAGAAGCTGGCTTCCTAGTAATACCAAAGGAGCTACGGGAGTGCCTGCCCCTAGAGCCTGGGGCTTGCATTGGTTCTAATTGTAAATTGTCAGTCTCTGGGGAAGCTAGGCTTCCCATAGCTTGGTGAGCTTCATTATTTTCCATTTAGTTATGCAGATATTTTTGGGAGATTTAGCTTGCTTAATTGCCAAGTTGCTTTGTGCACTCTGAGAGTGATACATGAGGTCACGTGTATTAAAGTACATTTGAGTTATGTTTGCTAGGCCATGGTATTTCCAAGTTACGTCACTCTCAGACTTCTTAACTAAGAAAGCACAGAATTCAAACTGCCTGCATATGCACTGTTGGATAAAACTGAGTTATTTAGCTTCTAACACTTACCTGCGAGCTGCATTTAGATTCTAGTCTTAATATTCAAGAGGAATATGCCATAACTGGAAATGAAGGCTAACTTAAATGGTAAGAATTATACATAATAGTGATGGGTGGTCCTCCAGCGGAGATCAAACAAATCTGCAGTGTGGGCCCATCTTGAGCCAGGCTAGAGGTTTCTTCAAATTGAGTTAGTCAGGTTTGCAAAACAATATAACTAGTTAAAATATGTATATAGGGCTTTAAAATCCTCCCCCAAAGTACACTGCCATATTGGTACATGTGCAGATGATGCATACACAAAACTTTGAGTGGAGAAAAAGCGGGGAACATCCAAAGAAACCAGCCAGCAAGGGGAAAAAGGGAAGAAAATGGGTGACTATGTAGGTTGGGGGCAAAGGAAAATGTGCGGTTTATAAGAGCAGATGGGGAAGAAACAGGATTCAAAAGGATTTGTGGATAGGTTTTCCCATCCTTCATGTTCCTTTTGCCTTGTCTAACTTGCTTTTGTGCAAGGATGTAGACTAGGTTGACTTCTGCTCAGGGAGCAGGCATGTGAAGTTATGCCATGTACATCTGAAGCCAGGTTTCTTCTGCACACAGCACTCCATACTCTCTGTGATCAGTTGGTTGTAGCTATCCTTTTTGAACTTGCTATTACTAGTGGTATACCTAAGCCTATATTATCCAAAATTACAACACTTTATTTTGATGAATTCTCAAGTATGTATAATTAGAGTCAGTTTATTGCGGATGAAGGAGTATTCTTGGTTGGTCTGCAGTTGCTTTAAGAAGCCGGTACTGCCCCTTATGTACTGATATAATGTACTTTTAAAAATGAGTATGTTGTGTTCAGAACTCTAAACATGTGATGGGGAAGTTGCTCTGTATTTTTTAACAGTATTTGCATTTTTCTGGAAATCAGACACAGCCTTCAATTTAGTGTGTTGGCATTTTTCATCTGCATTGTCAAACTACTAGTATTCTGATGAAAGTTGTGTGAAATTGAGAAGCTGCAGCCATGAGCTGTACAGAGGTTCTCAATGTCATTCCAAATGATCCAGTACTCTGAGTAGGAAGGAGTAAATGTTCTAATTGAACACCAGTCCATTTGATTATGTATTTCATTTACAGGTACATAGCCATGTGAGGGAAAGCTATTGTAAATCAAGCTGTGTGGGCAACCATTTCAGTGATCAAGTAAATTCGAAAACAAGTAGCTACTGTAGAAGAACAGGCTGTTGACTTTTGGAAGTTGTTAAAGCTTAGGTTAAAGTTGACTTCATTCACTTTGCATAAACAGAGATAAGCTATTGTAGCCATTTAGATTTCCAGTGGCTGCTCATCCTCTGCTCATTTGCCTCCCCAATCTTGCTCCCTGTGCAGTGCCACTTGCTGCAGCCTATAGTAATCCTCCTTTTCTGAATTACACTATGATTCTGTGCTCCAGTTAACAAGAGAAGCAGTGGAATGTAAGCTGGGATATTTCAGTAGCAGTGGATAAAGATAAAGCCAGTGTAATATGCTCACTAATAACAATGGCTGCATTTACCATCCTGGGCAAAATTCAAACTGCACCATTCAGCTAATATATTACTTAACTGTGGAAATAGCATATAAAATATGTATTGTTTAAACAGTGAGTAACTTGCAGTCTTCTCCCCCACAGGCTCCAAGTTCTGCTCTGCTCCATGAATGTCTGCTGGAATTCTGAACAAAGCAAATACCTGGCACAATTTTCCATGTGTTAAAAAGGTTGACAGTTTCTGCTGTACAGGTATTTAAAATTCAGTACCTACCAATTTTCATTAAATTAAATTGTGAAACCGTACCAGAGTTTTGTATTTCGTTAATATGAGAAGAGTCCTGAATTTGCCAATTAGAAATTGCTTCTGTGCCCTTACTAGTCAAATATAGAGTGGCTTGTAATTAACACAAGCCATTGTAAAAACACTTAAAATTAGAACATACTTTAAAATGGCACTTTGGTGTATGTGTTTTTTTAATCATGTATTTTTCTGAAGACCAGGCTTACTGTTAATGGTTTATGAAGGTACAAATTCTTTGTAAATTAGAAAGTTATTACTTGCTGTGTAAATAACAAAGCATTTGATAAATGCTTTATGATCTCTACTGTTCTTACCTTCACAACCACACTCTGAGACAGGGCTTTCAGGCTGAGAGAGACTGAATCTACTTCGGGGGGGGGGGGGAATCAGTGTTCTGTGTGTGGAATCTTGGCTCTGTTGCATACCTGTTAGACACCATTAATGAGTAGCCCATTTATGTAGGTCTCTAACATTCTTAAATGTTTTAATTACACCCTAGAAAATTTTCAAACAAAAATACAAGAGGTGACTAGGTTACATTTTATGGCTATTGTTTTAGTATGTGTTTGCTTTCTGAGTATTCTTGAAATATTTTTTTTAAACGGAAGGTAGGTATTTTTAGAGTATGAACTGTAAATTCTCTGTCAATATTCTTGGCATGCAGCACTGTTATTTTGTGGAAGATACAGTTAAATGTTCATCAGGGCTGCAGAAAAATTCCAGTGTAGTCTTTTGCTGAGTTCTGTAATTCATAAGCTATTTTGAACTAAGGAAGAAACTGCATTTGCACTTACTAACCAAAGCGTGATTATTTTGTTAAGTGGAATACACAAAAGCAGTTCCTTGTGACTAGAGCTGTCACATCGGTAATGTTGTTCGAGTAACCTGGAGTTCTAGTCTTCTGTCCTACCCCTTCTCTTGGAAATTATTTCCAATGTTGTTTACATAAAATGTTCCAAATACAGTTCCTTTCAGTTTTAGTGTTTTTGTAAATCTCTGTCATGCCCGGTCAGTGGCCCCATGCATTCCTTGTGAATGGGGTTTGGGTGGTCATGGAGCATTCCTGTGACATAAAGTGGGCACTCTCAGATTGTGCATGTCCTTTTGTCCCCATTTCATTGTCCCCTTTACTTACCAAGGTTGGAGGGGAGGGAAAAGAACCAGCTAGAGTGTCATGCTCTGGAACCAGTGGCTACAAGATTCAGGAGAATTGACCATGCAACTCTCCTGCTGGCTTCTTCCTCTTTTCTCTTGGTCCTTCTAAGGGTTGTTGGGGACTTCTCATCCTTCCAGCCTGCCCATTGCTCTTACTGTTTTCTCCAGCCAGGTCACCAAAATAGTCCAAGCATAAACAAGCGTTGTGCTTTTGCACTCTGGGATTTTCAGAGAGAGGTGCTTGGTTGACGGTACAGAATCCCTCTGTCATTGCTGTTCTTCTCACCTGTAGCATACGTGGCCACACAAGCACACATGTCCTAAAGTCGGGTTCGTCTGCACCCCTGGGGCTTTTTTTATACATGTGAAGGCTTGCGTACCTTGCCCTCTGTTTTCTGACATTTGGTTCATCGTGCCCAGTATTCTTGTGCTAAACTAAAAAGTCCGAACCATTTGAACCATTTTTCATCAGTAAGCCTTAATTTATCACTGATAGATCACTACGACAAGATTCGTAAATATGTGTTCACTAAATGACTTGAAACCGCATATTATAAATCCATACATTGACTCCCTCAAGAATTGTTGTTTAAAGTTTATACTAACCTTTTGTTGTAGGTACGTACAGTTCTAGTATAGTATTATCAACTTGACCGAGGTAATTATTGTATTACTTTATACATGAAGAGCTTTCCCTGGAGTGTGAACATGATCAGTTAGAAACAATTTTAAGTGTCCCACAAGGGAGAGCAAGCCTATTACAGAAAATTATCCTATTAATTTCAGGGTTGTACTCTGAAGAACAATTTAAAGCATTGAGAAACAAGGAATAAAGTAGCATTAAATTAAACAAATGTAGAATTTCTACTGCCATATCAAATGTTTCTGTGCCTGGCCTCCAATAGATTTTATTAATAGAAACACATGCTCAGATTATGCATGTTTAGCCTTTTGTTCCCTCCTCCTTAGCAGTCCTTTCCAATCCTGGGAAAGTTTATTCTCAGTGTTATGGGACCCACGTGGGGCAGGTGGCTGCAGTGAAGAAGGGGGCAAAATCAATCCATTCTCTTGCTCTGTTTGTGGAAGAGGCAGGAGGGAATGATTTCACCTGCTTCATACTCCCTTCTGCAACCTCCTGATTTGCACAGCTACTAATCTGTGCAGGTCCTGCACAGCTAAAATAAATTTTCCCGTGGTTTTTAAGGGGAGAGAAAAGCTGGAAAGATCTGTGACAGTGCCTTCCGCTGAGGTTTAATGGATCCAGTCCCTTGATTCTAAATCAGTAGATCTTAAAACAACATCTTCAGAGTCTTACAGCTTAAATTCCTTAATGGCTTAAATGTGAGGTAATGGCAGGAGACTTTAATCTCAGGCAGACTTTAAGACCCGCATATCTTGACTTTGGTGTTCAGTTTCTGTGTTAGGCTGTACTCTTAACTTGGATAAAAATGTTGATCCTAGGCTATATTTTACTGTTTTAAGTAATTGGGCTCATCAAATAATATGAGTTCAGGTACGTGTCAACTGAGGTACATGGTACAACAACAACAACAAATACCTTTTATTGGCATTAAGGTACATGGTACAATGATTAGAGTGTCAAGATCAGATTTGGAAAACCCTGGTTTGAATCTTGCTCAACTGTGACATACCATGTCCAATGCTCCCTCTAAGCTGTGGAGTCCTGTGAGCAAAAATTCTACTTTGTGAGCTGCTGGCAGTCAAGTTGTGAGTGAGCGATTTGGCTGCTGCATAAATTAGTGTGCTCTGAAGCCGTCCTTCCTGAGCTAAGACAAAAATGTGTGAGCCAGAGGTCAAAAAACTGTGAGCTAGCTCACACTAACTCAGCTTAGAGGGAACACTGACCATGTCCCAGACTTCAGATGCCTCAGACAAAGGCTCTAATGCACTGGAAATTGGTCAGTGGGACTGCTTCAAGAATTCCTAAGGACTTGACCTGTGGTTCAGACCGGTATTGAGGCTATCCATGTGGAAAGAATTCAGCACCCCACTGTTTCTGTAGAAAAGAAGTTCAGACATCTCAAACAAGGAACCAGAATTCACAGATCCATTACAGTTCCAGTTGCTCCTAACTTCAGACTCCCCATCCCCTCCTGGAAGTTAAGATGGCATAGCTTGACCCAGTGCTTCCTCTAAGCTTTGGAGTCTTGTGAGCAAAAATTCTGTCTTGTGAGCTACTGGCATTAAAGTTATGAGCAAGCGATTTAGCTACTGCATAAAATAGTTTGCTTTGGAGCCATCTTTCTTGAGCCAAGACACAAATGTGTGAGCTGGTGGCTAAAAAACTGAGAGCTAGCTCACACTTACTCAGCTTAGAGGGAACACTGCTTGAGACCACACAAAGTGCTAGTCTTCAAGACAAGGTGCCACTTCTCTAGAGTCTTGCTAATTTTCAACTTGCATAGAGCTTGGACACTTAGAAGTGTTGTTTTTCTCATTCGTTGCTCAATTGAATTTGGACCATTGATGATCTATGAGTTTGCGGCAGGAACTCATGCAGATCCAGTCAGCTATTCTGGTGTTAGTCCCCTGGAATGTGGATACTTGGCTAACTGCTGCTACAGTCCAGTTACTTTCAGACCTTGTTGAGAACCTGTGATCTAGCATGCTAGTAATCCAATCCTAACCATATTTACTTGGAAGTAAATCCTAGTATTTAGTAGGACTTGCTTCCAAATATGCCTATTTAGCACTGTAGTTTAAATGACAGACAATTCATAGCACCATAGATTATTTAGTTTGTAGGGAATCAGCAGCAAGTAGCTTTAGAAGTTAGATTGGTGTACTGAGAAACTCAGCATGACACCATGAGAGCTGCATGGGGCCCATTATGGCCAAGGGCTGCACTGCACATGTACCTTTAAGGCTGAGCGTTACGTACTGGCACCAAGTGGCAAAAGGGAAAAAGAGCCTAGGCAAGCTGAGTGTGAGGGTTTGACAAACACATTCTAACTCAGCATGTTGGGATATCGTTAAACTTTATAACATTGAAAACACTGAATGTACACATACATAGGAAAGAGGGTCATTTGGGGAGGGCCAAACAAAACAGTGAAGTCTTCATTCGCTGATGGAAGACGCTAGGAAGGAGGGGGATAAAGGAATCTACCCAGGGAAGGAATTCTGCAGTTTTGGTGCCGTGACTGAGAAGGCCAGGGTTTTTAAAAAAAGTATTACTACTACTACTACTACTACTACTTTCCACTCTTCTTACTGGAACCCAAGGTGAACTCCAAGTTGTTTTTTTTTTTTTAAATTCAGTCAGCAAGGAAGCAAATTACAAATATGATGACGGGCAATCAGTAAATGGATTGCAGGATATGACAGCATTTGACTCTAACAGCAAAGATCCCTAGTGTGACAAAATAATATAATTGGGCTGGGATTATAGAAAGGGGGGGGGCAGGACAATGCATTTAAACATACCTGTTTAATGAAACAGGATAATCAGTGTAGGAAGTACTTTATCCCTATTAAGTCATCTTCTGGGCTAAATCATTACACTGCAACTTTGCACCCAAAGTAGGACCTCCACAGATGAACATAGTGGTTGGGTAGGTTGATAGTAGTGCAGGCATACCTTCAGGTATGTTTGCCCCAAGCTGTATAGGGCTTTAAAAGCTAATACCAGCCTGTGTGGCATGCTCCACAGTGGCAAGATATCTTTTGCCTAGCAAAGGCTACAACTGGCTTACCAGCTGAAGCCAATCAGCTGTCCCCCAGTACAGCCTTCTGGATCTTACCTTCTAGGAAAGACTGAAACCACCACAAAATTGTGCCTCCCATTCCCAGCCCTGAAAGGGGGTACAGAAGGATGCCATGAGCTATGGTATCAAAAGGCAATGAGAAGTCCAGGAGAGTCACCAGGCTGGTACTTCTGCCATCCATCTCCTGGCATAAGTCATCAACTATGATTACCACTTCAAAATGTTGTTTATATCTATTATATATATGGGAATTATCACTATCAAATGTTATAGAATATTCTTTTTTCTCTTTTTTCCCTCTTACATTCTTTTATGTAAAAATCTCCATATGACACAGTCTGAGTGACCCAAACCTTGTTTTAAAAAGCATTTTTACTCATCCCAAAAGGACGAATATTTCAGTGCTCCCCTAAATTTCCAATTTTCCAGTCAGAAATATGAAAAAAGATTGTTTTGAGGGAGAACTGTTGTCTTCCTCCTGCAATTTTTCTGAGTTTTTTCTGAACCTTCATGCCTTTACCCTAAACAGTTCATAGTGAAATACAGAGAAATCCATATATGCTCACAGCTCCTTAGATGGTTGGTTTAGGACACAGGCCTTTGAGTGGAGGTAGATTCAAATTCACCACTTGCTTAATGATCTTTGGCCAGTCATACTTCACACTCTCTCATCCTAACTGTGAAGGTAAAATGGAGGAGGTGATTACCTTGTATATACCACCATGAGTTCTTTGAGAAAGGGAAGGATGCAAATATAAAAGAGGTATAACTTTTTTAATTGGGTTGGTTTAGTGATGAATAAGCACTAAGAGTTGTTCCCTTACATTTATTTATTTATTTATTTCATGTATACTCTGCCTTTCTCCGCAACAGGCCAAAGTGGCTTACATTGTTATTGCCTCCATTTTATGCATTGCAGTATAAACATGCTATGGTCACCTCACGTCTTGATCACTGTAACACTCTCTACTTGGGGCTGCCCTTGTCTCAGATCCGGAAGCTTCAGCCGGTGCAGAACGCTGCGGCTAGGCTGTTGATGGGTCTCTCTTTGCGGGACCGCATCCAGCCTGTGCTGCAGTCGCTGCACTGGCTGCCCATAGCATACCGGATCCGGTTCAAGGTGCTGGTGTTAACCTTTAAAGCTCTATATGGTCAGGGGCCTGCCTACTTGAGGGACCGCCTTTCCCCATATAGGCCCCAGAGGTCACTGAGGTCAGGCACTCAACATCGTCTGACTTGCCCCGGTCCGAAAGACGTTCGGTTGGCCTGTACCAGGGCCAGGGCTTTCTCGGTGGCGGCTCCCCACTGGTGGAACGAGCTCCCGGATGACATCAGGGCCCTGCGGGATTTATTGCAATTCCGCAGGGCCTGTAAGACGGAGCTCTTCCGCCAGGCTTTCAACTAGGAGCCACCACCGGGGGGGGGGGGAACTGAGTTGATAACATCGCCCTGGTCCTGTTGGTCGCACCCCTTGCTGCCTCTGTTCGCCATGAGAACTCTGAAGTCGCCATCTGTTGTAGTATATTGTGTGTAGGATGTGGTGTCAATTTTAACTGTCTATTTTATATTGTAAACCTTTGATGGTATTTTTATGCTTGTTAGCCGCCTTGAGCCGGTCCGCTGGCAAGGTGGGATATAAATATAATAAATAAATAAACAAGCAACTATAGAGTTGCCTCCTTTTCATATTGCTCCTGTAGTAGTAAAGTACATAATTCTGCTTTCAGTGCTACTGATAGTTGTTATCATAGCTGTACAGTACTGAAGGAAAAGCTGGAGTTTGGACAGTTTAAATAGTTGAATTGTTGAGACAAATCTAACTAGGGGTGTCCAACTCTTCCCCACCCCCCAGTTTCCCCCCCCCAATTCAAGTATATTGAACCAGGAAATAATTTCCAGTTTCCAAAAAAATCCCAGATCCCAATACCGGTGCTGTATTCAGATCTGGGATTTTTCAGAAATCCTGAATTTTTTCAGGTCCAATAGACTCAAGAAGGAAAAAAAGAGAAAAAAATTGCACCCCAGGAACACACAGTTGATCCTGGGCTGCCTTCTCTTGCAGCTTGGTTTAACCCGTTCTGCAGAAGAAGAAGAAGAAGAGATTGGATTTATACCTCGCCCTCCACTCCCCAAGGGAGTCTCAGAGCGGCTGACAAACTCCTTTTCCCTTCCCCTCCCCACAACAGACACCCTGTGAGGTAGGTGGGGCTGAGAGAGCTCTTTCCCAAGCTGTCCTTGACGGAACAGCTGGTACAGAGCTATGGCTTGCCCAAGGTCATCCAGCCAGGTGCAAGTGGAGGAGAGGGGAATCAAACCCGGTTCTCCCAGATTAGAGTCCACGCACTTAACCACTACACCAAACTGGCTACACCACTACACCAAACAGAAGCTGGCCAGCCCCAAGCCAAGCCTCCGGGGGTTGTCTTCTGCGTCCTCTTTTAAGTTTAAAGGGACTGCAGAAGCCTGACAAACAGCTGAGAGGCAAGAGCAATCTGCTCCTGCCTCTTGCTTTTTTTTGGATCTTCTAGTAATTTCTGAATAGATCCGGGATTTTCTCAGGATTTCCCCCCAATTTTCCCAATAAAACCTGGATACATTTGGGATGCCAAAAGATACCCAAAAAATACCAATAAGGTATTTTTGAGGTATATTTTCAGCTCGGGTAGATCTGAACGTACACCCCTAAATGTAACCATGGTCTGTAGTTTTAAAAGTTTAGAGGAAACATGGGGGCATGGTGTTTATGCATATGCATGCAGACCAGTACATAATGAGTGAGAGGAGGAAGGAAAGGCATGGTAGAAGGAATGGGGAAAAAGAAAAGGAGATCTGATCGGTTGGTGGTAAGGATGATACAAATGGCAACAGCATTAAATGACCAATTTTCCAACAAATCACAGCATGTTAGTGGGGACTTGAAGCAAGGAAGAAAAGTGAGTTTTTAGAAATTATAAAAGATGGTAGACATATAGTCCTGAGGCATATTTTCCTGAGACAAAGAAGCAGACTTTTGAATACCGCCTTATTTATATGTACTGCACATATTTTCTTTGTTCAACATTTCTAATTTTCTTGCTTTTGCTGACTTTTTTTTAGAGCTTTCAGAGCAAGTCACCATGGCCACAGAGATTGGGTCACCACCGCGGTTTTTCCATATGCCAAGGTTTCAGCATCAGGCACCTCGGCAACTATTCTATAAAAGGCCTGATTTTGCCCAACAACAGGCAATGCAGCAACTCACCTTTGATGGGAAACGCATGAGAAAAGCTGTGAATCGAAAAACTATAGATTACAATCCATCTGTAATTAAATATTTGGAGGTATGCACGTAATCTCTATACTGAGTTGTTATGCTTTAGAGTCCAGAAGTGTAAATAAGTATTTAACTGTGTTTTGTCTTCTCTATCTAAATGTTATTGGTTAAAAATACATGAAGCTTATTAGAGTTTTGAGAAGTGAAAAGTGGTATTTATTGTTTAACTAGGAATAAGGCCCGTTGTGGAAGTAAATACAATGGGATCTAGAAAGAGGCTCTGGGAGAGTGCCCCAGTCTTGGGCACTCAGCGTCATTTTGCTGTGGTGACCTCAGCAGGATATAATGACACAGAGTCCACCATTTTCTCTGCCATCTGAAGAGCAATTGTAATTCGGCGTGATCTCCATCCCTCCCCCGGAGATTGGTAGCAATTGTTCCCCATGAGGGAACAGGTGGTTTGGAGGGTGGACTCTATGGCATTGTACCTGTCTGAGGTCCCACCCCTGCTGAAACCTCACCCTCTCCAGTGTCCACCCCTCAAATCTCCAGGAATTTCCCAACCCTATCTCCCTCCCAGCCAACCGTCAACATATTGTTATCTGCCCCCTGGCTTCAGCTTCCCATCTCCTCCCCCCTCCCTCCTAGAGAGCAGTTGTAATTCTGAGTAATCTCCAGCCCCCACCTGGAGATTGGCAACAATGGTTCTCCATGAGGGCCTGGTTGGCGTGGAAGGTGAAGTCTATGGCATTGTACCTGTCTGAGGTCCCACCCCCTCCTCCAACCTCACAGTCTCCAGGCTCCATCCCTCAAATCTCTAGGAATTTTCCACCTGGAGTTGACAACCCTCTCTCCTTCCCAGCCAATCATCGACCTCACTCTTAAACTTTCCATCTCCCCCCCACATAGCCTCCACCGTGTGTCACATTGGCTGTCATAGGGGGTCCATCTCAGCAGGGTATAAGGACATAGAGTCCATGATTTTCTCCAGGGGAACTGATCTCTGCCATCTGGAGAGCACTTGTAATTCTGGGTGATCTCCAGCCCTTGCCTGGAGATTGGCAACTGTTCTCCATCCAGGTGGGTCTAATTGTCCCCTCAGTGGCCTGCTTCTGTCAGTAAAAAGACGATGGACTTTCAGCATAACCCCCTCCCTTGCCCACTGCCAGCTTGGCAACCTAGCTTGCTCTGATTAGGGAAATACCTGCAGATTTTTTTTTGGGGGGGGGGGTGGATCCTGTGAAGGGCAGTATTTGGGGTGTGTGTGGAAGGATTCAGCAGGGTATAATGCCATAGTGTCCACCCTCCAAAGCAGCCATTTTCTCCAGGGGAACTGATCTCTGTCATCTGGAGATCAATTGTAACAGCAGGAGATCTCTAGGTCCCACCTGGAGATTGGCAACCCTAGGGGGAAAGTCAGCCACCCAGCAGGGGGTTAAAGGGAATGGTTTGATGGTTGCTGGCCCACCTCATTAGCCAGCCAGCCATGGCGGAGCTAAGCAGGAGAGAGAGCCTTTATTCTGACAGGAGTATTCAGTTTATTCTGACAGGAAAGTCAGAAAGTCAGGCGGGGGAGGGGGGTTATGCTGAAAGTCCATTGTGTTTTCACTGACAAAAGCAGGCCACTGTGGGGACAGTTAGACCCACTTGGCAGTGGGCGGAGGAGAAGAGTGGACCCAGCACCCAGTCCTTCCCCTTCGCCGGCTCCCTCCAGACTGAGGCCCAGACGCTGGTCAGTGGTTCTGTGGGCAGGACTGAGGCAAAGCAGAGAGAGAATGCAGCTAGTGGCCCCCTTTTGAGTGGCAGTCCTTCCAGCCAACTGATTTTGGCACCCCATGGAATCTTGCCACTTGAAAACAGCTTTATATAATAAGGAAAGATGTTAGCTTTTAGATTAACTTTGAGGAAAATTAAGCCTGTGCTTCTAGCTAGTGGATATCTAGCTAAATGTTGTTCAGGTGGAAAAAGCCTAGAAGGGGTTGTGCTACCAGGTCAGAGCCATTTGTGACACACTCTGTACATCTATATTTCACAGAAAAAATACCATGGGGGGGGGGAAATGTTTATTTTTGCTTACTGCAAGAGTAGTGCAGGATTAGAACAGCAGACTTTTTCACCCCAGGCATCTTGAAGCTAAGAAAATGGAAAGACCCTGAGGGTTTTATTTAGGGCTCATTTCATAGCAGAAGCTTCTTTGCATATTAGGCCACACACTCCTAATGTAGCCAATCCTCCAAGAGCTTACAGAGCTCTTCTTACAGGGGCTACTGTAAACTCTTGGAGGATTGGCCACATCAGGGGTGTGTGGCCTAATATGCAGAAGAGCTCCTGCTACGAAATGAGCCCTTATTTTATTGTTCTTTGTCTTACCAGTGGGAGGCTAAGACCAGTTTTCCTTCATACACTAATGGGGTAGAAAAGACTGATAGGATAGAGCAAGATTTAACTGTTCTTTCCCGAAGGCTTTGACTTTTGAGGTGGAGTCTCATTTACTCAGAGCCTACATCAAGGTTGTTGGTAAGTTCAACGAGAAAGGGATGAATGGGTCTCTGAGGGCACTGTTTTTCAGCTTTGTGCTGCTTGAAAGTATTTATTTAATTAATTTATTTATTTATTGAAATTTATATCCCGCCCTCCCCGCCAAATGGCAAGTAAAAAGTTACCAGATGATCCTTCCATTCTTTTCATCTGGAAAATGAAATATTGTGTTAAAAAACAGTACAGGCACATTTGTTTCTTGTTCAGAACTATCTAGAATTGTATAACTGATTAGTAAATCAGATTTTTCCCCCCCTTTTCAGAATAGAGTATGGCAAAGAGACCAACGGGATATGCGGGCAATACAGCCTGATGCAGGTTATTATAATGACGTGAGTACACATTTTTTGTTCTCTTGAAGTTCATGGACACTAAAGCATTCTTCCTAACTGGCTGAAAAATTCTGAATAAACTGCATTAATCTCATTATCTGTGGGAGATGTGGATATTTATATTAATCTTATGAGACACCCTTAGGTGAAATGAAGTGTCTTCAATTTGTGCAACAAGGTCTTTGGATCCAAGCCCTAATACAGAATATTTAGAATTTGAATAATGTTTTGTGTGCTTGAGATCTCAAGATAACGGTGTGGTATCTCTGCAAAAATTGGTCTTGATTGTTTTGCTCCAGTTGGAGCAAAGTTGTGCAAATCAATTTATTAAATACAGGAATAAAAGTACCCTTTTTTCCCCTTCCAGCTGGTTCCACCCATAGGAATGTTGAATAACCCTATGAATGCTGTAACAACGAAATTTGTCAGGACATCTACCAATAAAGTAAAATGTCCAGTGTTTGTTGTTAGGGTAAGTATGATGTTACAATTTGCATGATATTGAATATCTCAGTAACTTTCCTAAAACTGGGTTTTATGTTACCCAGTGATTGTACAGCTTTCGCAGTATCACACAATAGACAGAACATAAATCTGAAAGAATACAGTTCTGCTGTACGACAGCTACATACTGTTCATATCCTCATTAAAATCTGCAGTTGTGGTAGAGTAGCAAATTATGCTCTGACAGATTATTTATGTTTGCTCTTGCAGTGGACTCCTGAAGGAAGGCGCTTGGTCACTGGAGCTTCTAGTGGAGAGTTCACCTTATGGAATGGGCTTACTTTCAACTTTGAAACAATATTACAGGTAAGTATAGATAGAAATTTGTGTAATTAATAGGTGTTTCAATATTTTCTGCTCTCAGACCATTGCCAAAAACTGAACAATATTGGAAACAAAAATAAGGTTTTGGATCTTTTGACTTTGGCTGTTGAGATGTTGGGCCATCCACGTAATCTTGTCTATGCCATAACAATTCTACTTACAGCACAATTGGCATTCATAAAATTACATTTGTAGACAAATCTCTTAGTTCATTGCTAAGTAATGTTAATATAATAATAGTCCCTGTCAAAAGTATTTATTTATTCCATTAGATTTTAGACTGCCCTCCCCTGCCAAGGCAGGGCTCAGGGCAGTGTACAACATAATGGATTGATGACATATATAATAAAAACAATTTAAAGCAATAACAAACATGTGGACAAGGGGGACCCAATAGATGTTGTTTACCTTGACTTCCAGAAAGCTTTTGATAAAGTTCCTCATCAAAGGCTCCTAAGTAAACTCAATAGTCATGGGATAAAAGGACAAGTCCTTTTGTGGATCAAAAACTGGCTAATTAAAAGGAAACAGAGAGTGAGTATAAATGGGCAATTTTCTCAGTGGAGGGAGGTAAGCAGTGGGGTACCACAGGGATCAGTACTCGGTCCGATGCTTTTTAACTTGTTTATTAATGATTTGGAGTTGGGAGTAAGCAGTGAAGTGGCTAAATTTGCAGATGACACGAATTTGTTCAGGGTGGTGAGAACCAGGGAGGATTGTGAGGCACTCCAAAGGGATCTGTCAAGGATGGGCGAGTGGGCATCAGCGTGGCAAATGGGATTTAATGTGGCCAAGTGCAAAGTGAGGCAGATTGGAGCCAAAAATCCTAACTATAAATACATGTTGATGGGGTCCGAACTGGTGGAGACTGACCAAGAGAGAGACCAACTCAATGAAAATGTCGAGACAGTGTGTGATTGCAGTGAAAAAGGCCAACGCTATGCTGGGGGTTATTAGGAAGGGAATTGAAAACAAATCAGCCAGTATCATAATGCCCCTGTATAAATCAGTGGTGCGACCTCATTTGGAGTACTGTGTACAGTTCTGGTCGCCACACCTCAAAAAAGATATTATAGCATTGGAAAAAGTGCAGAAAAAGGCAACTAGAATGATAAAAGGGTTGGAACGCTTTCCCTATGAAGAAATGTTGAAGCGCTTGGGGCTCTTTAGCTTGGGGAAACAGCAGCTGAGGGGTGACATGATCGAGGTTTATAAGATTATGCCTGAGACAGAGCAGGTAGAGAAAGAAGTCCTTTTCTCCCTTTCTCACAATACAAGAACTCATGGGCACTCCATGAAATTGCTGAGCAGTCGGGTTAGAACAGATAAAAGGAAGTACTTCTTCACCCAAAGAGTGATTAACACGTGGAATTCACTGCCATAGGAGGTGGTGGCGGCTACAAGCACGGACGGCTTCAAGAGGGAATTAGATAAACATATGGAGCAGAGGTCCATCAGTGGCTATTAGCCACAAAGTATAGATAGGAACTCTCAGTCTGGGGCAAGTGATGCTCTGTATTCTTGGTGTTTGGGGGGGGCGGGGCGCAACAGTGGGAGGGCTTCCTGTCCCCACTGCTGGACCTTCTGAGGGTACCTGGTGTTTTTGGCCTCTGTGTGACAGTGTTGGACTGGATGGGCCACTGGCCTGATCCAACATTGGCTGCTCTTATGTTCTTAATAAAAACATACTAAATTAGCCTAAAAGATGGTGCTGAAAAAAATCCAGTAGTGCCACTGCCTCATGGCGGTGGGGGAGGGAATGAGAGTGCCAGAAAGGTAAGATTGTCGCTGTCCTCAACCAAATGCCTGGCGGAACATCTCTGCCTTACAGGCCCTGCAAAACTGCATCAGGTCCCACAGGGCATGGATGTTATTCAGCAGAGAGTTCCACCAGGTTGAAGCCAAGGCGGAGAATGCCCCAGTCTTGGTTGAGGACAGCCAAATATACCTTGGGCTCGGCACCACCAGTAAGCACAATGCTCTTCTGTGTGGATATACACAGCATTTTCTATGTGGGTATTTAGCATTTTTTTAAATGTTTCTACATTTCTGTTGAGAGGTTTTAGTTTTAGTGTGTTGGCTGTACTTGACTCATTTGAAAGTTAACTAGAAATCCTTTTTTTCTGACTTAACAGGCTCATGACAGCCCAGTAAGGGCTATGACTTGGTCACACAATGATATGTGGATGCTGACAGCAGACCATGGGGGATATGTGAAGTACTGGCAGTCCAACATGAACAACGTCAAGATGTTCCAGGCACATAAGGAGGCGATTAGAGAGGCCAGGTTTATACACAATATACCATTTTCTGTAGTTCCTATTTCCATGATTAGACTGTTCTATAAGTGTATTCTGGATGCAGGCGTGCATGGGTGCTGTCAGATTCTGGGAAATGTCCTGCACCATATAAACATATTTTCTTTTGTTTCCACGATTTCATGGATTTGCTGGCATTTCTCTGAAATAGTGTTGTCCCAGTATCTGCCTCTGCAATATGTTAGAGATGTATTTGTCTGCCGCATTTTGCACTGGTATTGGTATCTTTTATATATGGTTGCAATGTGTATTAGTTATTCTTTTTTATACTCACTGTGTAAGATGACGATTTCATTCCAAATAAAGAATTCAGTATTTAATAATATAATTGAATAAAATATAATCCAGAAATAAAACACCTGCATAGTTCTCACAACATAAAAAACTAAATAAAGTGAAGAACTGCTTGGCTTGGGGAGGCCAAGAAGTCCAGTAGCCCGAAGGACCCACACAAATTTCCACATCCAGAAGTCACGCTTAATGTTGAATGGGTTGTTCAATTACAGAATCTGATGAGATGACTTTAGGACGTCTTCACGGTTCAGTATTGAGTCTCCAATTGTGCAATTGTAAATATAAAAATGAAGTGATCCTCTCTAAGATGTATGTGAAGAATGTTTATAGTCTTTTGGCAAAGGATGTAAACAGAGGAAACTTACTTGATTAAAGTGTGCCTGAAGAGGAGTTGCAGAACCAAATTTAAGCCTACAGCTGTTGTTCCTCAGTTTTTGGTGCTGCCTATTTGGGAAGAAGATGCACTACCACAGAAGCATTTTCCACTCAATTTGCCATTTTCCCTCACAATTTAAGATTTTCCCGACAAAGCTTTCAAGAAGTGTTTTACTGGTTATATAGGTTTACAGTATTGTAACTGTGTACTGGATTTCTCCAAACTAAGTTCTTGTTGTGTATAAAGATCCAGGAGTTTCAGGGGGACTACAGCTAAAAAGAAACTTCCTTGGTTCTTCACTGCATCAGGAAGGAAGTGGCTGCCCATCCATAACTGGAGAAGGTCCAACCAAAGCATAATAGAGCTGCTGCCATGTCATCCCTCCATATTTTATGAGGAGCTTCCCAACTTTTGAAGCCTCTCTAATGGTGCTTGTATTTTATGGGAATAGCGACTCTTCTCTCATGACCCTTTTTTGGATACATAGGTTATAAATGATTTTTTTTTTAAAAACTACTACTTTTAGCTGTTCCCTACTTTCCCTAGCAGTTTTTGCCTCCCTTATTACAAGAAGCCTGTGGATGAAGAAAGATCTATTACAGACTCTTCCTGGGACTATGATTTCCATACCACTCAAAGAACATGAAAGTCTTGCTCTTGTCAATTTCACATTTGTACTAATATTGCAGAGAAAGGAGTGGTTGTCTGCAGCCATGGGTGGAACAGGGCTAACGGGAAGTTGTGCTGAAGCTTTCTCCAGTTGGTTGGGAAACAAAATGCAGAAATAAGTACTTAGCAGAATTCCATTATTCAAATGGACTGGCTATAGAACACCTTGGGATGAGGCATGACTTCTCTGGCAGGATGTGTTCAGGTGCCTCCATCAGTTTATTAGCACTTAAGTTAAATTTTGCCCTGTCTGAGAAGTTTAGATAATCTGTTAAATGCTGACTTCTTTCCCCTGCTGTGTGTCTTCATGTAACAGTTTCTCACCCACGGATAATAAATTTGCTACATGCTCTGATGACGGCACTGTTAGAATCTGGGACTTTCTACGTTGCCATGAGGAGAGAATTCTTCGAGGTATGTGTACAAAAAGAACTGGCTGGGATATGTCGAAAAGGGAAAATTCTTTGTAACAATCCACGTTAGTTAAACAAACCGTTCTCCACTTTGGCATTCCTGCCTTAATTCTTCAAGCAACTGTATCGCAAAGATTTCAGAATTCTGTTGGTGGTTAGCGTTTATGAGCTATTTACATTACTTTTAGTATTGGAGCAGCATACTGTGATTTCCCTGCTTCTTAGAGTTATAAACATCTGTGTAGGAAGGAAAGCCGAATGCCAAGTCTCACATTCTCATACCAGTATATAATAGTTGCAGCAAGTTGGAGTAGAAACACTTACTCAAGCAGAATGCACTTTCCCCCATAAAGTAATGTTAAAGACATTTGTTTTTCATTTTCTTAATACAAGTCAGATCATATGTTATCTGTCTACTACGTTTTGCCCCACCTTTCACCCAAGGAACTCATATATGGTTTCCTATAATAGAAAGTATAGCTTTTCAGGAAGTAAATACTAGTAATCATGTGAACACAGCATACTTGGAATACCTCGACTTCCTAGTTTGTGGAATCACTATACACGTTGAGGGATAATATCTTCTATTAATATCTATTTTTATCTTTTCTCCCAGACTGAGGACTCAAAGTGGCTTTACAAGTAAAATCCATACTTTTAAACAAGAATAGACAACCCCAGCAGGGCCCCAGGCTAACCTAAAATAGGTGATGAGCCATGAGGACATCCTGGGCTGGTGCTGGTTCTGCCAGAATCTTTCAGTGCCGGGTTGCTTGCAGGATCAGGCATCTGGTGAAGATCAGGCTTTAGGTCACCCGCAAAAAAATTAAAAGGTGCCTCACGTGTCCAAACCCTTCCTTCCACCTCTTGTAACAATTCAGACAAAATGCATCTCCTATTGATATGGTTCTTGGAACATCTTTTTAGGCTTCAGGATATATAAAATAGAGGGGAAAGGGGTTTAGCAGCACTGTTCTCATTTTTATAATACCATGTGAATGTTAGCATTGAATTAATTTGCAGTGAAAAGTATATTTGAATAGAGCTCTCAGCCTAGCATCTGTAGCCTGATTTGACTTTTGTAAATACAGAAGGTTCTGAAAAACTCTGGTTTGGGGTTTGATTCTTGATGTTTCATCCACCAAATAGCTTAGCTGCAGGAAAGTACTAAACTTAAAAATGGTTTTGTTTAGGCTTCCTAAAAGTGCCTCCCCCATTTACTTGGGTACTAGAAACCGTTTCCAAGCAATGTTACAGCTACATCTCCTTAACATGTTTCATTTTCTTAATTTTGGCTGGAAAACATTTCACAGACACACCTGCTGAAATCCAGGCACTGAGCTATGGCTTTCTGTCTACATACCATGCTTGCACTGCCTTCATTCAGAGTAAACAGCTGAAGTAGAGGATACATTGTGCTACTCAGTTACTGTTCTAGCAAGCACTTGCTTTGATACTTGAAAAACCTTACGGCAGTATACAGAGGAGATTATACAAATGGGTTTTTTAACTAATTGGCATTTGAGGTTGTATTCATTCTATTATAAACTGGATTACAAATGATCTCTAATGATGTATTTTTACTCAGAATTAAACCCTGTAACATCACTGAAGAGATTAGGAGTTGGATCATATTAAAGGTTCGCTGACAGAAGCAATCTTTCCTTGCCAGTAGGCACCCAGTGACCCCTTTGGTATTGCTGGGGGCTGGAAAGCCAAATAGGCTGAAAAGTGAGATTGCCACCCTTCTTCTTTGTAAGTGGAATGTTGGTAGCATTCAGCTGTAGTATTGGACACTTCATTTTCTATTACATGCCACTAGTTCTATTTTTTACTATTTTTTTGACTCCTTAGAAGTTAATTATGTCATTTGGCTTAAACTCCATCAAATCATGTTAGACCATATGGAAAACAACCTTTACCTATGGGGAAAAACTTCTGATAAAGAAAATAACCTGGATTTGTTGCAGCCTGCTCATATTTCAGTGGGACAGAACTACTGTGTTAATTAGAATTGTAGGTGCATAGGTATCGCAACCTTAGAATTCTTTGCTATTCAGGGATTGACATACTGATTAACAAATATGTGTGTGTGTTGTGTGTGTGTATATGTGTATACATCATTTTTGGACCTTTCTCTTGTGGTTGGAAATTATAAATCTTGGTACAGGTCTTAATTCTGAGAATTCAATCCTTTAAACACAGTTCAGGAATCTTTGTAGGATCATTTTGTTAACTGCCTTCAAACATAATCTTCCATGATCCCAACACCTTGAAAGACATTTTTATGCAGGTATTAGAAGTAAAGGTTTGACTAAATATAGATTAGAATCCTTAGTGGGAGGGGGAGCTCACCAAACATACACACACAGTTCAACTCCATCTAGTCTTCTTTATGCAAATTACGTGAAAAGTAGTGATGTCCTGTGGCAGACCTATTCTCCAAATACTTTAGCTGATGCTTAAGCCAGAGGTGTTAAACTCATTCGTTACAAGGGCTGGATCTGACATAAATGTCATTTTGTTGGGCCGGGCCAGGTACCAAAGATACGTTACCACTGACCATGACCCATACTCCCCCTCAGCAGAGCTTAGGGCCAACCAACCTTCCTCGCCCCTTATGGTTGCCAACTCTGGGTTGGGCGATCCCTAGAGATCTGGGGGAAGACCCTGGGGAGGACCTGCATTTGGGGAAGGGAGGGGCCTCAACAAGGGGTATAATCTAATATAGGCCCTTCCGGTCCACATTTGGACTGGTTTCCCCCATTTGCTCACAGGCTGGATAAGAGCCCTGGATGGGCCAGTTCTGGCTTAAGCCATTGAAATTTACCATTCTGCATTACAGAGTTTACAATCCAAGGTTTTAAAATTAAGTGGTGGTTAGAGTCAAATAATTTCTTAATGCCTATATCTGTTATGTTCAAAATATAAATATTACTTGGGGTCATTGTATATAAAAAACTCCAGTTGAACCTGTTAACATAAAAGATGAATGTTACAGTTCACTCTGATGTAGTCCATAGGATTTTACCCAGTACTACTTGTATGAAATTCTCAGCATCTATTTCAAGGCCCCTTTGTGGGTCTGGTTTGACTGTACTTCAGAGCTAAAGAAATGGATACTTGCAAGTGGATAATCTTAAGATTTAGCCTAAGATTACACCTGTGATTAACTGTTAGAAGGGGCATCTTTTGAAGGAATATGTCCCTTTGTTCTAACATCTATTCTGTAGGACCTGTACTAGAATGTTGTGGGTTGGGCATAAAACTGAAGAATGGGAAGGTAAAGTACATAGATACAAGAACAGAATAAAACTGAAAGTTATAATGTTGGATGAGATAATGTTATAATGTTGGATCAGACAGAAAATTTTGGTCATCCTGGCTTTCTCAAGAATAACATCCATTTATGAAATTTATGCTTCAAATTAAGATATCCCTACTTTTGTTGAGCTGGGGTATCTTAATGAAAAAAATCTGTTTTTCTCAGCTTTCCCTTTTTTCCTTCAAGCTATTTTTCTAGTGCTACCTCCTCATACCCACACACATACCTGAGCTGGGTAGCCCAGGCTAGCCCAATCTCATCAGATCTCGGAAGGAAAGCAAGGTTGGCCCTAGTTAGTATTTGGATAGGAGACCTCCAGGGAATACCAGGGTCCATGACGTGGACACAGACAGTGGCAGACCACCTCTGTATGTCCCTTGCCTTGAAAACCCTATGGGGTTGCCATAAGTCAGCCGTGACTTGATTGCAAAAAATAAAATACACCCCCTCCACACACACTCCACCCCCGCAGAATACAGAAATCTCTAGTATTGCTATTAAAAATTATCCTAAACTTTTCCACCTCAGCTTTGAAGAACTATTAGCATTATAAAAGCAGCTTAGAAAATGAAATTTAACCTTGCTTATAAGAGGAGTGAATTTCTGTAGTAATATACCCTAAGCATGCTTAGATCCCTCAACTTGCCAGTAAATGGTGCAAATACTATCTGAAAGGCTAAGGATGTTGGCAGATGTCATCATATAACAAATTTCTTTATTTTGTTTGGAGTTCAAAAACAGTGGATTGCATCCAGATTGCTGTGACTGGAGAAGAGACATTTACTGCTGCCAATGCCCCCTTCCCAGTGCAGCCCTTTGTGCTACATCCTACACCATTTGCTATGGGGCAGCTTTATGAGGGCATGGAGGGGACAGAAGGGGAAAGGTGCAAAGATCTCTTCTACAAAATATAAACTATACACTGGAAATGTTGGAGTTCCTCAATCACTAGTAATACAGAAACATCTATGAAAGATAGCTTATATGTTACAGGCCTGTCATCTGCTCCAGTTGGTGTGTTCCAGGATAAACCTTTCAATTCACATGAAGCAAGGCTTCATAGGCCTTGCCAGCACCTTGCATGAACTGAGTTGTGCATTACTATACTTCTCAGAATTCCCTTCAACATCCATGGCTTCCTCAGTAAACAAGCTGATATGAAATGAGACTCTTGAAACGAAAGAAACTTCTTTGCATGTAGAAGGTTCCAGGTTCAGATAATTATACTTTCAGTAAAGGAACTTGGATAACAGGTGTTTGAAAAGATGTTTCTCTGCCTGAGAGCCTGGGAAGCTTATTTCCAGTCAGAGTAAGCAGTAGGGAACTGGAAGGACTGATCAGAAGACTTGGTATAAAACCAAGGGGTCTTATGGTGAATCTGAAAAATACTTCTGCAAGGTCTAAATTTGAAGGATCATAAATTGTATGTCATATTGGGGTATGCAGTGATCACATGCCCTCTATGATATTTACCCAGAGAACTTGGAAAAAAGGAAATACGATAAACCTTGAATTCTTAGTCTCATTCTGTTAGCAGCTGATATGAATTCTGAGTCACTGGCTTGAATATGTAACCTAGCAACATTACGTTCTTTGTTGCTCTTAATGGTGTCTGAAATGCTATTCAGTGAAATTGTTCTGGATGGGGAATAGTTTTGAAAACTTGGACTGTCTTGATCTTGAATGTGAGATATAGTCTGTGATCCACTAGTTTGAATTGGAGGAGAAAATCCCCTCAACTTTGTTTTGTGTGTGTTCCAGAGTAGAGGGTGAGCATGGAGCATTACAGGCAATTGGTAGCAAATTGGCCACGGCAGTTAACTGGAGAATTGTAACCAGCTAAAAGCATCTTCCTCTGATACAATAGGATGCCAAGCAATCTTGAGTTTGTAATTTTCTGGCTGGTGTTCAAGGAATCATCTCCTGCCTCCAGTTTTTTTGGCTAGGTACTACCCTGTATCCAGTTTGCCCTTTTACTGATATGAAACAAAGCTGTTGAATTTTTAAACATTTCTATTTGGTTTCCAAACTGGGCATGATACTGATTTGGCATGTAGCCATAGCCTGCATTTGAAAGATGAGGTAGCCAATTGTGTCCTGTGTATTGTTCTGTGCATTCAAACCCACTAATGAGACAACGATCATCAGGACTGTGCTTTACAAGTAGTTCTTGTTTCTGGTAGGGAAGTTGCAGAGTGTTGATGGAAGACCCACTTTCCTTGGGACCTTTCAAATGGGGTCTGTACCCTTTTCTAACCACTCAGGCTTATAGCCTGGAGTACAGCTTCATTCCCAGGAATGAAGGAGCATTCACTATTGAGAAAGAAGCCCCCCCCCCCCTTTTAACTTTGGTTCTGACAATTCATGTCTCAGCCATGACACAGTGATGAATTATATTTATTTATTTATTTATTTATTATATTTGTATCCCGCTTTGCCAGCGAACCGGCTCAAGGCGGCTAACACACATAAAATACCCTCAAAGCTTTACAATATAAAAACACACATTAACACACAACCATTAACACACAACCATTATGAACACAGCAATGAATTATAGGGCAACTAGAGATTGCAGCCAGCACAGAACATGGTGACTTGCATTTAGACATGTCTGGAGCAATGCTCCCTCTAAGCTGTGGAATCTTGTGAGCAAAAATTCTACTTTGTGAGCTACTGACATTAAAGTTGTGAGCAAACAATTTGACTACTGCATAAATTAGTTTGCTCTGGAGCTATCCTTCCTGAGCTAAGACAAAAATGTCTTAGTAGCTGGAGGCTACTAAGCTGGAGGCTAAAAAACTCACACTAAGCTTAGAGGGAACACTGGTCTGGAGTAGTGTTTAAGGGTCTGCACTGGTTTACTTTAAAACCTTCCAATTTAAGATGTTTTTAAACTAATATTGCTAGTTTGCATTTGCATTTGATATAGTACAAAACATTGTTGCTGAAACAGGCCTTTATTGGACAGACATATGGGATTAGCTGAGCATTCTGTATGTTTTATAATTTGAATACTTGGTATTTGAATTATAGATAATTACTCTAACCACAGGGGATAACTAAAATTAGAAATCTAAGTAGTTCTCCTATATTTGAACATTTGGAAAAACTGGTATCAATGTGACTACTATTTGTCCTGTGCTTTCATAATTACAACGCTGTTTTAATTAATAGAACTTCAAACACAGGAGTACTGCACCCTTACAAAATAACTTTTTCAGTTTGTTCATCATATGCTAATCTATTCTTTTGACTGTATCTTTAAAATTTCATATGGCAGTGATAACTAGTTTGTGGCAGGGATGGAGAGTTTATTTATTCTGCTCAAGTACTGATGGATTCATAATGACTGAGTTAGCACAATAACTTCAGTCCCTTATAACTAACACAAAACCAAAGTGAGATGACTTCTGCAGCTGGCGCATTTTAGCCCAGTGATTTACTCCTGCATGTTTAAAGTACAGCGCTTAACAAATTCCTTAAAAAGTTGATGAAACGGATTTTTAAAGCTGGTCCAGTTTCTCTGCACCTACTGTAAAACATAGTAGAATCTAGCAGATAAAGCATTATAGGATCATGTCATGTTTTATCACTCTGCTATCCATAGGTTTGAATTCTATGGTTATGGAAGCAGAGATACTCACAAGATAGCGCTTTGCTTTCACCTTCCCAAAGAAGTTCTCTCTGATTGCTTTTATTTTAAAAAATGGCTGTTGGAAACTGAAGTAAGGAGGAAGAATCAGGTGAAATTGTCCCCACCTCACTGTCAAGCCAATGGAAAATTTGCTTCACTGCACTTCATCTGCCAGCAGAAAAGTAAGGTGGGAGCGATTTCACTTAATTCCTTCTCACTGCAGCTTCCCTGCCTGATGGCATTCTGTCCATGGAGATTCCACAATCCCTTGAAATTTCTCTTCAGACCTTGAAGCTTCAGTGGATGGCATAAAAGTTCCAGCTCCTGGTTTTGGTGCCTCTTCTGTTCCTTTAGTCTCCAGGATGCGTGCTGTTAAAGACATTTATCATGGTAATTCTGAATAAAGTCTTGAACTATTTATTATTTGACTTAATCACTCCTTAATCACTTCATCATGTGCCAGTGCTATCCTAGAATGTCCACAAACATTCTTACTGCTTAGGAATAACCTGTGAACAAAGGACTGGGATGCTGGGACTTATATTGGAAAGGGATGAAGAGGTTAAATTTTCATAGTTCCCCTGTTTCCTCAGTTATATGTGTGTGTGCGTTTTGATTATTCACCATACTTTGTTAATTCTCGGCTCCTAAAAGCCAGTTTAACGTGTCTTGCACAGTTTCTGGAAGATGTTTGTTTAGTCTTGGGCTTCAGTAAGTCTCAGTGGAAGAGAATTCCTTAATTGAGGCATAGCCACCAAGAGTGCTTCTCTGCGTTTCCTTGCACACTTGGTTTTATGCCTAGATGATATACTTAGTTATAAGTGTTCCAGGTAGATCTTAAAGGACATGGTGAAATGAGATGGTGGTGGTCTTAGATCTGTTGGGATCAGGCCAATTAGGACTTATCTGTAATAATTCCCACCCTGAATTACGCTTGGAGTTAATTTGGAGCCAGTGCAGACACTGGGATCACTGGTGTCATTTAAATTCAACCCACCTCTTCAGAAGTCTGACTAAAGCATTCTGTACCAGTGAATGTCCCTGAACAGCTATTAAAGGCAACCCCACATTTAATGCATTAAATCTATTTAGCCTTGAAGTTATGAAGAAATAAATTGGGATTTGTAAGTTTGCATATTGTATATACCATAGCTTTTTCACCAAGTAAAGCTGGTAGATCATAAGCACTGCACTCATGGAATCCAGGGATATCCTAAAACTGAGACTGAATTACAAAAGAGGTCCAGATCTCATCCATGAGAAGAGTCCTAATGCCAATCCAACCTGCAAGGCCTGCTATTTATCATCATGTCTCACTGGAAGAGTGCAGAGTCGGTTGGGCCTAGGCCAGGTGAAAAGAGAGGAGAGTGAGACCATGGTGTTACCAACATACTAATTCCATCACGTGCCAAGCCCCTGTATGGTCTTACCTAGCAGCCTCATATACATTTCGAGTAGAGAAGTGGGCAAAGTGGCACCCTGTGGAATTCCATACAGAACATTCTGGGGTGATAAAGAATAGTTACCTACAACTATCCTCTACAACCTTTCTATTAAGAATTTGAAAGTGTATTTTTAAAAAATGTGTTTGTTAGCTATTTCCCCTAAACAAAAGTAATTTGTTGAAAATCACTGGAAGCTAGGATTTCTTAAATTGATTCATATATACCCCTAAGAGTTGTTCCATGTCAAAAACAATAAAAGCTATCTGTTTCTTAGTAGTTTTTCCCCTATACAGTTATTTTAGAATGTAGATGGAATTGAGCAGATGATTTGGAAGCATTTCACATGACTTCATATTTGGCATAAGAAAACCTAATGGTTGTCAAAGCACAAGTGAATCAAAATAGTGGTCCAGTTCAAGAACATTTTAAAATTGCTGGACCGCATTGCATGCATATAAATTAGGTATTTTAAATTCTTCTGACTTAAGAACTGTTCTTCTTTGAGTATTCCATTTGTTAGACAAATAGTAAAGAACATGTGATTGATAATGTAGTATATAAACAAAAATCAATTAAAATGTATTTTAACACGAGGACATAATCTGAACAAAGAAACAAGGGTATTTCCTTTTTCACATGCAGTATCGAAATCTTATTTGAATAATTGTATAACATTAAATCAATTAATTGTTGTGAGAAAGGAAATGCTCTGGTCTCTTTGTTTAGATTATGTCCTCATGTGTCTCATTATTCCTACTAGTCAGGTTTCCCATACAAATCAGGTTTTCCAAAAGTACTGTTATTAAAAATAAGGGTTTTATTTTCATTTACCAAATCAATCTGGGGCATTTTTGAAATTTTAACCAGTTGTCCTACTATTCCAGTCCTAGAAATATGGCATTCCATAGGTATTAGTATAATCTCTGTGGAATAAACTATATTTTAAAACCTTGGCATTAACAGATGAAATTATTTTCTCAGACTAAAGCAATTATTTTATGCTATTACTAGCACTATCAGATATAGAGAGTTAAATTATTTTATGCTATTACTAGCACTATCAGATATAGAGAGTTAAAACTTAACAAAATGTTTGTCCTGTTGAATTATTTTAGGTCAAAAGAAAAGAGATTTGGCCAATTCCTGCTGTACTTGCTGAAGTGGTAGTTACGTAAAAAAAACTTTAGAAGAAAATCAAGCTCTTTGACAAGGAAACCAATAATTTTTGTCATTAAAATGCTAAGCCATTGTGTAGCTTTCTTAACTTTGAAAATTCCATATGTCTTTAAAAGGAAGAAAGAAAATTTAACTAAATATAGATCAAGGATTGTGGTGGTAAGACTGAATAGCACGTGGAAGGTCTTTCCACTGCCATTGTCTGAACTGCTCTGATACTGTAACAAACTATCTTGTGACAGGTTTGTGGAGGAGAAATAGAATTGGGTCTGAAGAATGATGGGGAATGGAAACAATGACCGAGGAAGTTGGAAGGCTTGCAGAAAGTTGTGTGTTGAGGCATCAGGCCAAGAAAAACCAGAACATAAAATAGTGGCCCATTGGGATAAAGGCCAAAGGGAGTGGTCCAAGAAAAGTGGTTATATTTGCCCTTAGATTTCCAGTGTGTTGATACTGAAAGTAATACAATGAACAATCATAGGGCAGTGGGGCAGTTGTCTAGAACATTGGTTTCTAGACTGTTTGAATTAGTCTTGGAGTTCCTTAGAAGATTGCTGGAGATTATTCAATTAGATTATCGGTAACTGTGCACCAGTGTCCCTCAGAAGCACCTTCCACTATCTTTTCCTCCAATGTGCAACTTCAGAAGAACTGGGAAGGGGAGGGCTTCACTAGTTGGCCTATATGAACCAAGTGTGTACCCTAGAACATGGCCAGTCTGCAACATGTTGGATACCCTTGACAGACCTATCAGAACAGAAAAGGTACAAAGGTTCAAAGTTTGAAAACCATTAATGCATGGTAGTAATTATTAAAATAGGAATACAATCACAGTTTTGCTCCAAGGAAGGCTGAGCTCTATACCACATTTTTCAAAAAAAAACCCTCAACTTCTATATACACAAAGTTAAGTGTGGATATGCAGAATCTACAGACTTTATTCTGAAATTGTTATAAAGACAATATGAAATTAGTAATTTTTGAACATTCGGTTTTCAAGGAGTAAGAAGTTTTCTGGAGGAGAAGAACTGTTAGATAGTGGGCAGTTGGGGTTTATCAGGGAGGAGCTGAGGGTCATGCAGGGCATAGAAACTGGCATGCTGAAATCAGTTCTGTTGTTTTATGCTACACAACTGTTTAGAAACAACTCTTACTGATAAAGAATCATAAATGTTGCTTTGAAAATTGACTTGCTCAGTATTCACTGTCAATTATATCCTTGTGTCATATGATATACTTTGTATGAAAGAACAAGCAGCTGTATGCTCTCTGCCCTGCTTCATTTTTTTATGGTGTACAGCAGATAGGGGCTTTCAGGATCACCCTCAGTGACTGAATATTCCTCCTTCACCATGCACATTACTGTGCCATGTTTGGTGTTTTCTATTTGATTGTATTCCAGAAGAAGAAATAGATGCGGTACTTTAATACTCCTCAGCAAACCCATTCATGTGTATATAGTTTCCTTGACATTCATCTAAGCGTTATTTGAAATTGAGAAGTCTTAAAGTAATTAGGATGCATAGTTATTTCTTAGAGCCCATGGTTAGGTGCTGCTAGAAGGCCCCACCCTCTACTATGCTGAGCTTTGCTGTGCTTGGCAGGAAGAGACCTTTTGAACAAAAGGCTCAGAGTACTCTTGGAATATACTTGGATGGCAATGATGTCTACTGAAGGACCCTTTCCAGTCACCTGCATGGAGTGTGCCATGTTTGTTTTCCTCCCGGAAGAGAAGACTGACTTCACTTGTCAGAAGTGTAAGCTGGTCAGGCTTTTGGAAGTGAACATGCAGAGCCTGCAGGAGAGAATCACCACCCTTCAGGAAATCAAGGAAGGGGAGGATTTTATTGATAAGAGCCTGAGAACTCTGCAAGAACACGAAGAAGAAGGTCAAGGAGAAGAAGGAAGAGTTGATCTTCCTTCTGAGCCTCTTCTCAGTTCTACAGTACAAACCCGAAGACATTGACACACAGAAATGGAAGGAAACGGAAAGTGGTGGTCATTGGGGACTCTCTGCTCAGGGGTATGGAACGTAATGTGTCCAGGCTGGATCCCCTACTCCGAGAGATGTGTTGCTTACCTGGGGCCAGAATTCAGGATATTACAGACTGACTGCCAAAACTGATAAGACCTACTGATCAGTACCCATTTGTGCTGGTTTCATGTGGGGATGAATGACACGGCCGTGAATACCATCACAAAAATGAAAGAGGACTATGAAGCTCTTGGAAGGCAATTGAAGGCATTGGGGGCACCAATGATATTCTCTTCTATCCTTCCAGTCAAAGGAAGAGGAGTGCGAAGAGAACAGACTATACTCGAGGTGAATCGTTGGCTGAGATGGTGGTGCCAGCAGGAGCACTTTGTGTTCTGGGACCACAGGATAAGTTTTCTTAGAGAAGGCCTTCTAGCACATAATGGGCTTCACCTCTCAAGGTCAGGGAAGAAAACATTCAGAAAGAATCTGGAGAGCTTAATCAGGAGAGCTTTAAACTGAAGCTGTGAGGGGAAGGGGACAATCAACATGGGAACTTCAATGAAGAAGAGGAAACAGTGGGGGCCCACCTGAGTAGGACAGGTCAAACAAAGGTACAAGGCTACAAGTGCTTATACACCAATGCCTGTAGTATGGGTAATAAGAAGGAAGAGCTTGAGATTCTCTTGCAAACAGGGCTATAATATAATAGGAATCATTGAGACTTGGTGAGATGGTTCTCATGACTGGGATGTGGTAGTGGATGGGTATGAGTTGTTCAAGAAAAACCGGAAGGGTAGAAGAGGAGGCAGAGTGGCGCTGTATGTGAAGATTGTCAGGAAGTTCTGGAGAATGTGGTTGACAGCCCCATGGAAAGTATATGGGTGGAAATAAGGGGAGGTAGCACAAAGGGTATTGTTAGAGTCTGCTACAGACCGCCCGACCAGGGACAGGAAATAGATGCTGCCCTCCTTAAACAGATTGGAAGAGTATCCAGACATCAGAACCTTATAATTATGGGAAACTTTAACTTCCCCATGTGTGCTGGGAGACAGGCTCAACAAAGCGACAAGAATCACACAGCTTCCTGACCTGTCTGGCCAACAACTCCCTTTTTCAAATGATGGAGGAAGCTACAAGGGGCTCGGCCATACTAGACTTAATATTAACCGACTGGAAAGAATTGGTAGATGGGGTGAAGGTGGTGGGGACCTTAGGGGGAAGTGACCATGTCCTCTTTGAATTCCAGTTGCTGGGGGGGGGGTCAAGGAAGTTCATAGCCAGACTCAGTTAGATTTTTGTAGAGTCGACTTAAACGAACTCAGGGGTTTGATTGGAGTCATTCCATGGGAGAGTGTGCTGGAAGGGAAAGGTGTGAGTAAAGGGTGGGCTCTTCTCAAACATGAGCTTTTGTGAGCTCAAGCCCTCACTATTCCAGCAAGACGAAAATATGGTAAGGGCTCCAAGAAACCAATGTGGATGAACCGAGAGCTTCAGAATAAGAAAAAGGAAATGGAGGGAAAGATCAGACCTCTAAAGAGTTACTAGGTACTGCTGATCAGCCCTCAGAGAAACCAAAGCTCAGTATGTTGGGTCTGGCCAAGGGGGCTTGTTACAATAAGAAAAACTTCTACAGATATGTGAGAAGCAAATGCAAGGTAAAAAGGCAATTGGACCGCTTTTGGAAGTAGGAGAAACTGATGGAGGACAGAGAAAAGGCAGACAGGCTTAATGACTTTTTTGCCTCTGTTTTCTCCCTGAAGAACTCAAGCCCATCTAGAGACGGTAGAGGACATAACAGGACACCTGAGTGTCCAGTTGACATTGACAAGGAGGTGTGGAGAGGCACGTGGCTGCCCTTGATGAATACAAATCCCCTGGGCCAGATGGTGTGCACTCAAGAGTGCTTAAAGAACTTTCTAATGAACTTGCAGAGCCTCTGTCCATCATCTTCAAGGCCTCCTGGAGGACTGGGGATGTGCCACAAGGTTGGAGAAGAGCAAATGTTATCCCAGTCTTTGAAAGGGTGTGAGGAGCTTACTGGATTGTGGGAACTCTGTTGATGTGATTTACCTGGATTTCAGTAAAGCTTTTGATAAGGTTCCTCATGACATTCTGATGGACAAACTGGAAGACTGTGGACTGGACTATAGGGCAGTTCGGTGGATATGGAACAGGTTAGAGGACCGTACCCAAAGAGTGGTTGTCAATGGCGTTTCATCAGATTGGAGAGAGGTGTCCAGTGGGGTGCCACAGGGCTTGGTTTTGGACCCAGTACTTTTCAATATTTTTATCAGTGATCTGGATGAAGGGGTAGAAGGGCTACTCATTAAATTTGCTGATGATACCAAATTGGGAGGA
Organism: Lepidodactylus listeri; assembly: GCA_029233225.1. Lineage (NCBI taxonomy): Eukaryota > Metazoa > Chordata > Lepidosauria > Squamata > Gekkonidae > Lepidodactylus > Lepidodactylus listeri. Next base: position 58,971,228 of record JARCFY010000005.1, on the reverse strand, counting down.
GTAGCAAGCACCCAAGAAGATAGAGTAAAAATTCAACAAGACCTAAATACTCTGGAGAAGTGGGCAGTTGCAAACAGGATGCAATTCAACAAAGATAAATGCACAGTATTACATCTGGGCCACAAAAATGTCAAACACAAATACTGGATGGGGAATACGTTTCTGGGGAGTAGTGTATGTGAAAGAGATCTTGAGCTAAGAGTGGACTGTAAACTAAATATGAGCAGTCAGTGTGATGCAGTGGCAAAAAAGGCAAATTCAGTCTTGGGTTGTATTAAAAGGGCTGTAGCATTGAAATCGCAGGAAGTCATAGCCCCTCTATACTGCCTTGGTCAGGCCGCACCTTGAGTACTGTGTGCAGTTCTGGAGGCCTCACTTCAAAAAGGATGCGGACAAAATCGAGAGGGTGCAGAGGAGAGCGATGAGGATGATCAGGGGTCTGGAGACTGAAACCTACAAGGAAAGGCTAAGGGGTTTGGAAATGTTTAGTTTGGAGAAGAGGAGATTGAGGAGGGACATGATTGTTCTCTTTAAATATTTGAAAGGCTGTCATTTGGAAGGGGGTGATGAGCTGTTCCAGTTGGCAGCAGAGGATAGGACCTGAAGCAATGGATTTAAATTACATTCAGAAAGGTATTGGCTGGATATTAGGAAAAACTTTTTCACAGTCAGAGTGGTTCAAAGGTGGAATCAGCTGCCTAGGGAGGTGGTTAGCTCCCCTTCACTGGCAGCTTTGAAGAAGAGCCTGGACGAATATTTGTCAGAGATGTTTTAGGCTGGTCCTGCATTGGGCTAAATGGCCTGTATGGCCCCTTCCAACTCTGTGATTCTATGAATTCTGTGGGGGGGGGGGGTTGGGGGGGGAGTTTGTAAATCATGACTGCTAGTTTCTTTTTTTCTTTTAAAACTGCAGATAAATTTTCCTGTTCTCCAAGGTTTTTTCCCCTTTTATTAACAGGGTGCACTACTAGTATATGGCTGCATATCCTGGACAATCTATAGTTCTTGCTTTTCTGCAACATTGCTTAATCAGAGTTTGTAGCCTAATTATTATTGGTGTCTAGTTTTGGGGAATTATATTGGAATTAAATTAAATACCAACTTGAATACAACTTTCTCTCTACCTGGAGAATTATATCTTGTCATCAAATGCATAGCATCCGAGATATTTATCCACAGCAGAAAATCTGAAGTCTTCTCACGTGCTTCACTGTATCTTTTAATAGACCAGTTGTGCTAAATGCTTTTTACACTGATGATGAATCATGGAATTATATTCACTTAAACTTATAGTTGCCCTGTAACCATATGTGTTGCACCGGTGTGGTCTTTGTGTATCTCAGTTAACTGAAGCAAAGAGCCATTATTTCCCCTGATTCTTTCCCCATGGATTACGACAAGCAATCTTGAGTCTACAAGACTTCCACTTTACACCAGTAAATTCTGTAACTTGTACTTTGCACTTCATGCCATGTGTGCCCTCTTCCCCGGGGGTGGGGTGTATAGTGTAGGTCCGTAGAATTCTAAGTATCCCATCTCTCACTTTTGATATTGTATTTATCCCTTTACAGTTGCAGGGGCAGTTCCAAACAAGTCATTCACTATGCAGTAGACTTTAATCATCAGCACTGAGGAGCCTCATTGTGTTTTGTTTCTCAGTGTCTGGAACAGTGAACCACAGATTCCATTTTGCTCTCTTTTTTTCCTGTTCTTCATTAGGCTTGCCAGCAAAAGAACACAAGAGCCCTGCTAGCTCATACCAGTGGTCCATTTAGTCCAGCATTGTTTCATACAGTGGCCAACCAGATACTCAGGAGGGTCAACAACAGGGCATAGAGGCTGAGGCCTTCTACTAATGTTGCCTCCTGGGATTGGTATTCAGAAGTTTACTTCCTCTAATAGTGGAGGTTCTCTTTAGGTACTATGGCTAGTAGCCACTAATAGACCTGTCCTCCATGAATCTTTCTAATCCCCTTTAAAGCTGTCTGCCTGTGGCCATCACTACATCGTCTGGCTGTGAATTCTGCATTTTAATCACTCATGTAAAGAAGCATTTTCTTTTGTCCATTGTGAATCCACTGCCCATCAACTTCACTGGATATCCTCAAGTTCTAGTATTTGGGGAGAAAAAGTTTTTTCTGTCCATTCTCTCTACCCTGTGCATAACTTTATAAAACTCTATCACATTCCCACTTAGTTGTCTCTTTTCTAAACTGTAAAGTGCCAGATTCTTCATCTTTTCCTCATAGGAAAGGTGCTCCAGCATCTTAATCATCTTGGATACTCTGTTCTGAACTTTTCCCAGCTCTGCTGAAAATTAGTGACCAGAACTACACGTAGTATTCCACTGTATGCCTCTCCTCATAAATCCAGATTGATTGAACAGTAAAGCAAGAACAATGTTTCTAGCCCAAGTATGTTTGACTCATGCAGCCCCTACACCTACATTCAGGAAAAGTACATGTATTCGCACCATAATTTGATTGGAAAAGGTTACATAAGGAATCCTTGTAGCATGTTTGACTAGTTCTTGAATTGAGAAGGGATATGCATACAGGAAATCCTAGCACTGGAAACCAAGCAAGCTACTCAGACTTGCAGTGACTCTCCAGGGTCTCAGGCTGAGGTCTTTCATATCACCTACTAACTGATCCTAACTGAAGATGCTGGGGATTGAATCTGGGACCTTCTGCATGCTAAACAGCTGCTCTGCCATACCCCCTCCCAAATGTTTGCTTTCCTTGATGGCAAATGACATAGAGATCAGGGCCTTCCCCTGATGTTGCTTCCTAGTGCTGGTATGCCTCTGGAGGTGAAAGTTCCCTTTAGTCACCATGGCTAATAGCCATTGATGGACCTGTCTTTGAAGAAGCTGTCTGATCCTCTTTTAAAGCTACCTGTGCTAGTGATATTACTATGTCCACTGGTAGTAAATTTCCTTTTGCCCATCCTGTGCCAATTGCCCAGCAACTTCGCTGGATGCCTCCAGGTTCTAGTATTATGGGAGAGATGGGAAAAAAGTTTTCTCTGTCCACTTTCTCCACCCCGTGCATAATTTTTGAACCTATTATCATGCTCCCCAGTCATCTTTTTTCCAAACTGAAAAGTCCCAGACTCCTTTTTTTTAGCCTTTTGACATTCTTGCCCTCTTTTTGTAGCTCTGCAGTATCTTTTGAGATACTGTGACCAGAACTGTACACAGTACTTGAAATGAGTCTGCACCACAGTTGTATGCAACACATTACAATATTAGCCAATAAATCCATTGCCTGATCCAAGTACAGAGTTCATCTTTTTCACTGCTGTCACAAACTGAATCAACTTTTGCATTGAACTACCCATTACAACCCCAAGAGGTTTCTTTCTCTGTCTCCACTAGCTCAGACCTCGTCACCATATATTTAAAATTAAGAATTTTTGTCCACCGTGCATCACCTTACACTTACATTGAACTTTCTTTGCCAAGCTATTGTCCATTCAGTGAGTTTAGAGAGGTCCTCCTGGAGCTCTTTGCAATCTGCCTTAGTTTTCATCATTCTGAATAACTTGGTATCGTTCTTATACTTTACTACACTGCTATCTTCAGTTCCAGATACGGGATTTTCATGGGATTAAGTCCTTATGCCTGAAATTAAAGGAATCTTGAATCAATGTAAGATTGACACTTCAATAATGAAAATTTGTGATGGCATTCTATATACCCATTCTCAAGAGGAGTTCAGAGCACATTATTGCTAAAAGTTTAAACTCGTTTAAATGTCATATATTTCTATCAAAGCCATGGGAATTGTTGTTCATTGCACTTGTGTTCTTAACAAAGATTGGTGCTGTGTGAGCAGAAGGCACGATCCAGAGGGTTTACCATTTTCCCCCAGGTTGTCTGTAAGGCCCCACCAAAGGCAACCTGGCCTGGAGAGTGCCCAACCCCCCTGAAGCTAATTTGTCAGATGTTGGCATGAGTGGGGATTTACAGCCTCCCTTGAGTGAGAAGAAGTGCCTGCAGCACAATCAGAAGGCACTGAGATGAGACATACCTTCATGGGCAGGGTATTAAACATAAGAACATAAGAGAAACCAATGTTGAATCAGGCCAGTGGCCCATCCAGTCCAACACTGTCACACAGTTGCCAAAAATACCAGGTGCCATCAGGAGGTCCACCAGTGGGGCCAGGACACTGGAAGCCCTCCCACTGTTGCCCCCCCCCAAGCACCAAGAATATAGTGCTACAGTTGCCCCAGTCTGAGAGTTCCTATCTATACCTTGTGGCTAATAGCCACTGATGGATCTCTGCTCCATATGTTTATCCAATTCGCTCTTGAAGCTGCCCATGCTTGTAGCCGCCGCCACTTCCTGTGGCAGTGAATTCCATGTGTTAATCACTATTTGGGTGAAGAAGGACTTCCTTTTATCTGTTCTAACCCAACTGCTCAGCAATTTCATTGCAATTTCATTTAGTCTACTTTCACAAAAACATATAAGAACTTCTTGCTTGCACTGCAATTTTTGGTGAGTAAAATGTTTAGTGATGCCTTGAACTTGGGAAATAGCCATTTTTAATTTCAAATTATGATTCTTCAATACAATGACTTTTAAAGTTTGAGTGAACTATTTCATGGGTCTCTTACTATAATATGAAGAGATGGACTGTTCAGTATTATTATCTAATAATGCCCATCTTTGCTACATAGAAATGTAGTATCCATTGTATTCACCAGTGTTATGGCCAATTCCACATTATAAAAACTGATGTGAAATTTCTAAGAAAAATGTTGATGCGGTTGAACATTTGTATTTTGGTTCCATCTGATGGAAAGTTCAGAAATTGATTTTTAGTGTCTCTTGTGAAAGCAGTTAGCAGACCACCTCTTCAGCTGTTGCTGTGCAAGTAGAATGCAGCATTTACAGCTAAAGCAGCAGCCTATATTCCGGCCCAGTTCTGTCTCTCTTGCTGTTTATATGGTTCCAAAATTCCTCATTAATAACAGTTGGAGGCGTAATGATAGGAAGGACTATTATACAAGAGGCTGTTGGTACATCTTTTCTCCCAGATCTCAAAAAAAGCCCCCTTTGCATCACAGTTGGCTTTTTGACTAATTATGTCTATAGCTTTTACTGTATCAGAAACAAACATTCTATATATCCTGCCGCCACCTGAAATGTCTGCTTTTGTAGAAAGAGAAGCAGTTTAAGATGTGTGCAAGCAATAATTTTTCAGAGATTTTTAAAAGCAATATTTTAGAAACACTGGTTCAGTACATGTGGTATGCACTTTTTTGTTCGTAAACCCTCCATGGGGTTTACAAACTGATTTTTTAGGGTGTTCTGGCAGTAAGTGGAAAAAGCAGGAATGAAACTTCCAAAAAGTACATTCAGGGCTATGGCAGTAGATATGGGTACAGTTATTCCTGGTACCTATTGGATAGTATCTGTAGTATACCTTACAATGAGTAGTAAGTACACTTTCCTCTTCCCATTTCTTTCCCATGTCTGGATAATTTTTAAAGTGCGCCTGTGAAGGCATCTTTGTAATTTAGTAGAATGCTGAGGCAAACAAACTTATTTCATAGGGTCCCATTCCATTTGCAGGCTCCTGTAAAAGGTATGGAATAACCAGATAGAAAGGGTATCTTAGGTTGAGATAATACTTCATGCTGCTTGGCTTTTTGCTTCTGGAATATGTTCATTATTGTGTCTGTTGTCAAGCCAACCCCACAATGCTCCCTGTCTTGCCATGCTGTGTGGCAGCAATTTCAGTGCAACAGAACTTGGTAGATCTGGAAGTTTCACCTGGTTGCCTTGGTAATAGACCAGTGTGTTGCTTTTACCTCATTTCAATTAATGGAAGTGTGAGGACTTCATTTGTCCTCATTGCCACATAGCCAGATCTGACTGGTTATATGGTCCTGTGATACTAGTACAAAAAAAAATCTAAAAAGGAGGATGATTAATTAGGGGTTAATTTAGCCCCCTCAGACTATGTAAGGATGAAAATTTTACACAGCCTTAATTATCAGATTTATCTTATGTACACACTTGTATTAAAAAAATTGTTTGAGATGCTAGGGACATTTAAGAACAAATTAAAAATACAAGTAGTAGTGGAAAATTTACCACAATCATTTTTAGAACCCAGGGGATTAATTTAGTTAAATTTCTTTTGTGGAGATTCTTTGTTTTTCCTTGCATTTATTTGTTTACAGAATATACTTAACTATGGAGTAGCATTTCGAGACTCGGGCAAATTCAGCCCTATCCCTACAGCTTTAACTGCTTCAATACAATTAGAGGAATCCACTACTACACCAGCACAAACATTACCTTCTTAATTGCTGTAAAACTACCGACAATCAGGGGTCCGTTGGGGCCGGAGCGAGGCGGAGCAAAGCTCCGCCAGCTCAGGACTGGCCAGTAGGGCAGCCACGGGCTGAATCAGATTCTCTAATCTGATTCAGCTCGCCGTCGAATTGCCACCGAAATTTGGCGGCAACTTTAAAAGCCACTGGAGGGGAGGGGGTTTGAGGGAGAGGCTCCAAACTTGCAGGGTAGCTGCTGGGGCCTCTCCTCGAAATGCCCACCAAGTTTCGAGAAGATTGGACCAGGGGGTCCAATTCTACAGGCCCCCAAACAGGTTGCCCCCATTCCCTCCATTGTTCTCTATGGTAGGAAAAAAGTTAACATTTTTTCCCTCCATAGAGAACAATGGATGGGGATGGGACAATCTGTTTGGGGGCCCATAGAATTGGACCCCGTGGTCCAATCTTCTTGAAACTTAGTGGGTATTTCGAGGAGAGGCCCCAGCAGCTACCCTGCAAGTTTGGAGCCTCCCCCCTCAAACCCCCTTTCCTCGAGCCCCTCATATACCCTATGAGTTTTTGCCATCGATTTCAATGGCCATAGGATATAAGGGGGCTGAAACTGACATTCCCTTTCTGACACACTTCTGGTGATGTCAGGGGATGTGGCATATGCTAATGAGTTATGCTAATGAGCTCTTGCACCTCTTTTTCTACGAAAGGATCCCTGCCTACAATGCTCCTAAGTCTTCTGATACAACAAAGTTTTGCCATCACAGAAAGATGAAACCTTATCAGCTACTCTTATGCTGGCCAAAACCAGTGGTGTCTGAGCCCCATCTCATGCTGGAACTTCCCACCCACCCCCACCCCCAATTTCACAGTAGCCTTTCTAAAATACTGACAGCAGCCCACCTCAATACCTATGGATGACTCTCAAGTGTTGGAATAATAGGATATGGTTTCTTTTGTACCACAGAGTATAGGGTTGAGTTGTTTCTTTAACAGAAAATTCGGTAGTTAATCCATTTTTAAGAAACCCTAGATGAAAGAATCATCACAATTTGTGTTAAATATGTTTTTAGATCTCAAATACATTTGTTTCTAGATTTCAGCACTCCAAATATGAGATGTAATTTACTGTGTGATTATAATGTGGAGATACAGACCTGTTAGTGTAGCAAACATACCAGAAGTATTTGCATAAAGCATGCATTCCTAATTATGGATGGAAAGAGAGAACAATTTTCCCTCATTCCATTTGCTTGTGTGACACATTGTATGAAATATGTGAACAATGTTTTTGAAGAAATATTATTTCACAAGGAAATATACTGTCATATAGAACTAGTTAGTGTAAAGAGAAATAATACTGATTCTTTGTAAATACTGACAGCCCAGGCTAGCCCAGTTCCATCAGATTTTGGAAGCTAAGCAGGGTTGGCCCTGGCTAGTATTTGGATGGGCAACCTCCAAGGAATACCAGGGGCATGATGCAGAGGCGGGCAATGGCAAACTACCTCTGAAACATCTCGCCTTAAAAACAAGTCTAGCTAGCCACCTAGTGGTGCATAATGCTAAAAGAGCTAGAACTTCTGGCTGCCAGACAGTCTTAGGATCTCCTGGCTATACTACACACACAGCCATACAATAATTATTATTATTGTTGACAGCTTTATGCAGTACTTGTTTTAATCATACTATTTCCGCAGGTAAAGATGTAAGATTTCTGAAATTTTGAAACCACATGGGGGAAAAACTTTTCCTTCCAAGTTGCTACTCCAACCCCACCCTGGAAATTTTGGGAAAAATCGAAATATATGCAATACATACATTTCTGTCAGACCTAAAGTACATTTACCGATTTACCAATATATAATGCATCGTATATAACTGATCTGACACATAAAAATGTACCGTTCGACATATTTGTGGAGCTTACGATTCTGGATGTCTTCATTTTCTATAAAAATGACAAGTATACCCATGCTAGAGAAAGTTGCAAACCATCCTGCCATAGCACTGTAGGTTAATTTTAGCCATTCTGACAGGTAGGAGAAAATAAAAGTTGAAGGTAGAAAACAAATCTGGTAGTAAACAAAAGAAAGTGTAGTTGGACAAAACATGCTGATACAGCCACAATACCAGCATATTTGGATATTAAGTTAAACCTTATGATATTCAAAGCACTAAAGTGTTTAACACAGTATAGCATATTATTCCCAAAACTGTTGACATTTAGGCAAAAAAAAAATGTTGGAAAATGATGTCTGTATCTATGGAATACACAAGAATTATTACCATTAGATTTACATTAAAATTTTCATACTACATATTTTGCATAAAACTTTGTGTTTCATTTCACTCATTTCACAGGGGGGAAAATCATAGGAGTATTTTTCAGTGTTCCCCCAAATTTCGTATTTTTCCATTGGAAAAATTGAAAGTAAGTCCTTGGGGGGAAATGTGTATTTTCCTGAATTTTTCAGCATATTTTTCCTGCGCCTTCACATTTCTATCCACAGGCCAGACTGATTGTATCTAAGACCCAGTTTACATATTAACTTGAGCAGTGTAATCGCCTCCTGTTCCATGGTTGTTCGTGTGCTGCTTCAGGTAATGTGTATCTATCTTGCCCATGTGATTAAGAGTAGATTGCATAGTACTTTGGCAACATCTGACTGACCAGCCATCCCCAGCATCTGGTGTGACTTTGGTTATGGCCTCAAGTCCAGTGTGGACTTGGGTATGGTCAGAAGACATATGGCAGAGCCACCTTGCTAAGTGCAGTTATGGGCTTGGGTTATTCATGTTTACACCTCCATCTGTGGAGCTCCATCCCTATTATTATCCTCACAACAGCTGTGTGGTGTAGGTTAGACTGAGACACACAGTGAGTTTCATGTCTGAGTAGATATTTGAACCCAAGTCACCCAGATCCTAGTTTGAGATGCTGATCACTACACACACTGTTCATTGCCTCAGTGGGAGATCTGGGAATCCTGTGTATACTATCTTGAGTTATTGATTGATTGACTGACTGACTGATATTTACTAGGCCGCCCTTCCCTACAAGTAGGGCTCAGGGCAGCTTAAAACAGAATAAAATACAATAAATAAATTAAAACCAATATTAAAACTACCCAGAAACAGATTAGTAGATAAAACTATGCAGTCCAAGATGATGGGGGGAAATTTTGATTGGGGGGGGGGGAATGGGAAGAGTATATGAGAGTGCCAGGAGTCATACTGTCCAGTTGCTGCCCTCAACTAAAAGCCTGGTGGAACATCTCTGCCTTACATGCCCTGGGGAAAGATAGTAATTCCTGCAGGACACTGATATTTTCCAGCAGAGAGTTCCACCAGGCAGGGGCCAGGGTCAAAAAAGCCAGGGCCAGGGACCACCAGGAGGTTCTTATTCCCTGAGCCTAACACTCTTCCAGGGGCATACTGAGAGAGGCAGTCCCAAAGGTATGTAGGTCCGTGACCACTACGGGCCTTGAAGGTCAAGATCAAAACCTTGAACCTGCCCCAGTGCTCCACTGGAAGCCAGTGCACCTCACGCATCACAGGTTGAATTGTGCTATCCAAGGGGTCCCAGTAAGGACCTGTGCAGCTGCATTCTGGACCAGTTGGAGCTTCTGGGTCAGGCGCAAAGGTAGGCCCATGTAGGGCGGATTACAGTAGTCTATCCTGTGCGGAAGAAAGCCAGGGTATAACTGAAATAATAAATGAGGCACTTCGGCTGCAAAGAAAGAAAAAAGGAATTCAAACTGTACTTGGCAACGCTTTCATGTGCGTAAGTAACTGTTGGTGTTGTCCTTTGTCAAACCAGCTCAAAAAAATCAGTGTCTTGCTTTGAATTAAAAAATATGTCCTTAATTTTTAAAACAGAAATATCCTGCATGGAGTAAAATATATTCTATATGTTTCAGTAAGAGAGAAATTAGGCAGGCCACAGAGGTGAGTGGTCATTTTATTTCATCAGCAAGGGAGGAATTGTTACTCAGGTTTTGCTCAAACAGTAAATAGCACTTAAAATCTTTTACTTATTATTCAGACTGTATCTTTTTTACTGACATGAAATCATAAAGCTGTTTCAGTATTTTAATCCTGTGAGAATGTTTAAAGATGTATGTTCTCTGCTCTGTTCTGCATGTTTGTGTGTGTGTGCGCATATAAAATCTAGCAGAGTGTATGGGAAGTCTATTAAATGCCACAGTGCTTTTTTCTGTCTATTACAGTATATTGCATTTTAAAACTGTGTGCTTAAAGTCAGAAAGAATCCACCTTTTCTTTAAAATAAAATTCCTAGCTAACTGAATTTAATTACAGTGTTTAGGATAAACACTCAGTTTTCAAATTAGAGATGTCAGATTCTAATTCGTTAACAGCATAAAATTGGATCCAAGCTGCCCTTCCTTCTGTAAAAGGCAGCTTTCACTCACTGAAAGGGTGTTTCCTATCCTGCTCTGGAATGTGACACAAGAAAAATAAAGCTAAATCCACACATTATGTACCAGATTACCACCATAACCTTTAGTACTAAGCAGAGTACATTTGGACCATCATTCTGGCATCACTAAGTTTTTTTTATCAGATAAGCAGACCATTTTGAAATTTCTTTGTTAAACTTTTTGTCCTTTTAAACGGTCACATTTTCATAGGTAGATATTCAGTAGTTGTCCATTTTTGCATACAAGCGGTATACATGACTGTGTCCCTCAAAAAAGCACTGATATGATTACCGTAGTTATCCCTGGAAGAAGAAAAATGTATTACTATATATTTTAAAATATTTGTATGTTGCATTTCAAGTAGATAGTTCACAAACAAGCTGATACTGGAGAGTGCCATCAAACTGTAGTTGACTTATGGCGATCCTGTGGAATTTTCAATGCAAGAGATGTTTGGAGGTGGTTTGCCATTTCCTGCCTCTGCATAGCAACCCTGGAGTTCCTTGGTGGTCTTGTCTCTCATCTAAACACTAGCCAAGGCTGATAACAAAATCTGATGAGATCAGGCCAGCCTACAGCACTGAGGACAGGGTGTACACCAGCTAATGAGAGATTAACTACAATCCGCAAGTATAAAATTGCAAAAATATAAAACTTAAAGAAATAGAATCAATAAGTATGGTTAACTAAAGAAACAGAGAAATCAGAAGAACCGAGGTACAGATTACCTGTTAAACTAGCCAGCAATTTTTATGGTGCTGCATGAAAGGATGTGGAGAGGCTGTGGTTCAGTGGTAGAGCATCTGCTTTGCATTCAGAAATCCTTGCCATCTCCACTTAAAAAGTATCCAGTAGTAGGTGAAGTGAAAGATTTTTACATGAGATTCTGGAGAGCTGCTTCCAGTCTGGGTAGGAAATACTGACCTTGATGGACCAGTGGTCTGATTCAGTATAAGGCCGCTTCATGTGCCCATATGTTCTAAATAATCTACCGGGGGGGCTGGTAATAATTGTGATAGGGGTATACCGATACAGACACATCCTAGCATCCAAGATACCTTATTCTGTTTAGATTAATGCTGAAGAAAGCTCCTTCTTACAAATCTGTTTCCTGTTTTGGGGATTTATTATGCATGCAGGAGCTCCATAGTTTAAAGTTTCCCTTTCTATAAGCGGAGCCCCACTCATTTCAACAGAGTCAGCAGACCATGTATACAGTTCATCGCTCTTATTTATCTGCTGTCTCCTGTGAAATTAAGGAGGCAGCTGATGCATGCAAGACTTCCATATGCATAGGGTACCTATTTATTTGTTTATGTAATTGATGTCCATTTTTTGTAAGGTACATCTCTAAGTGGCTTACAATTAAAACATATACATAAATTGTATGTTCTGAAAACAATTAAATGCATTATGCAGTTTATAAAGATAGTCTATAGATCCGTGTACACAATATGTTATTTGATGACAGTCATTGTGAGTTGGAAGCCACTCATTTTTTGAGTGTGCCTCTTCTTCACTATGATAGGCTTTGGACCTGAAGAGCCATTTTAGGTAAACCCAAGATCTCAGGCATGCCAAATGAGATTTTTTTATTTTTTCCCCCTTTTGAACAAAAAACACACTTGCCATATCATAAACTACGGGGGGATGTCCAGTGAGGTTCAAGGGGTGTTGCAGAGCTGCACCTGCAGCAAGATTTGTTGTGATTCTTGCAGACATGAATACTAGCATCTACAGAGAACATGCTGATTCAGCATCTTTACAGTGTGAATGGGATACTTCCTCTGCACTCACACATATCTTTGTTGTTACTCAGAAATGGCAGCTAAGGATTGCCATGCACGCACATTCACACCCCTTCTTTGTTTCCTCTGCGTATAACCAAAACAGCTCTAGTCACTTCTATGCACAGGCAAAGCTGACCCATGTTCATTAGCATTATTGTTCTGCTGGTGTCCAAACATGGTTGGTGCACTATATTTTTTAACCATAAATGGTAGCAATATTATTACCCTGTGCCAGTCATTTGGTAGTGACATTTGCTTGCAAAGTGATTTTCAGGTTAGATAGCAGCTGCTGTATGCATTAATTCTGTCTAAAAACACAAATCAAAACTTCAGTAGGAGACAAAGCTTATACCACAAATAACCTGAAATGGCAATATTTCTTCTCTTTCTGTGTTGGATGGACTGGGTAAAAATATCCTTTAAATGGACTCTGGCAGGAGAATCAAATTGTTGGATAGCACATGCGTTTGATTCATACATTTGATTATTTGGTACCCTAAAAATATTAATACTGTGTTCGGTTAGAATGGTGTCTGCCACACTTCTTTACACAGAGATTCCCATTTGAATAAGATTCTGGGAAGTTAATAGACAAAGTTATCATTGTCTTTCTGTCTTCAGAACATTTTGGCACCTGTTTGATTATTTAGTTCCCACAGAAGAATAATATGCAAGTGCTCATGCATTTTGATATGCATGCATTATTTCAAAGAGTCCTTAGTTCTTTAGTTGCACTCGTATAATCTCTGAAATTATCATGATGTTTCATTTTACTGTATCGCCGAATATTGCTCCCTTTATTTTAAGCCTTAATCCTACATTTTTGTGACGTCTGCAGTAGACTAAAGTTGGAAGACACAGGGTTGTAGCCAGTGCAAAGACCTTGTGAATTCCACCCAAGGATCCATGATCTTCCTGATTCTCCCCTCCAGAGCAACTATCTCTGATCCTGGGACAGTTTGTTTCTGGGGCCACAGGACACATATGGAGTAATAACCATGCAGATTGGAAGGCTGCAGTGGGGGGAGGGAGGGGATAGATATTTTGCACCCTTCCAACTGCAGCCTTCCAACCTGTGTGGCTATAGCTTTATGTGGGTCCTGTGATACAGGAATAAACTTTCTCAAGAGTCAAAAATAGCTATGGGAGAGCCAGGAAGACCCATGGTGATCAGTGCTTTCTGCTGACAGACTGCAGGGTCCAAACCTTCCCCCCACCCCCAAGATATAAATGGGGAATTTAAGGATTTGCATAGTTGTGATTGGGCCCTGACCTGGATAGCCGAGGCCAGTCCTATCTTGTCATATCTCGGAAGCTAACAAGGGTCGGCCCTGGCTAGTATTTGGATGAGAGACCTCTGAGGAATACTAGAGTCATCATGGCAGTGGCAAACCACCTCTGAAACGTTTCTTGCCTTGAAAACCCTTTGGTGTTGCGGTAAGTCAGCTGTGACTTGATGGCAAACAAGGACAACAATGGTTATGGGCATTGGACATGGTTATAGGACAACTCACAAGGCTGAGTACACATAGCTCAGTGCTCTGTAGGTGCTCCACAATGGACATAATTTTGTTAAATGTGCAAAACAGAAATGTTCAGGATGGTGTTTTTATTTTAAAACTATATCAGAAGGGAACAGTCCTTTTATCAAGGAATAGGATTGTGGTATATTGCAACAATTGTTGTATGTATCACTTCGATTTTACTGCATTGTCTTCTACCTTTGTGACACACTTTTTGCATTATGGTATGGTATATCATGCTGTAGACAGTTTTGTTTGTTTGTTTGCATTTTAAAACTCTGTATTGCTAGTAGTATTGCATTGTTTATTGAAGGCCTTGACACATTTTCTTTGGTTTTACTGTCTACCCCAAAAATTTGGGAACCAGACTTATTTTTTAGCTGTCAGGGTTTTATATTCTAATGGCCATACTTTCTAATTATTGGTACCACAGAATCTAATCCAAAACTCTTCACATTTTCTTGTAAGTTTTTTAAGCTCTATAACAGAAATCTTGTCATATATAAATAAATATGGTGTAACTGTGGTTATTATCATAACAAAAAGCTAACATTTATCCCTCACCTAAATAAGCTTTGTACCTCTACTGATAATCATGAAGAGGCCACAGCTGAAAATACTAGGCGCCACAATGAAATTTCTAGGAGCCATGGTACCTTGGATATGTGAAGCCCTGGTTTATAGGATGTCTAATGTTGTTTGATTAAATTGTTATTTGTATTTTGTAGTCTGCTTTGTGTCTCAGTGAGTAAGGCAGGCTATAAACAAAGTAAATAAATAAACAGTGTTTCCAGAAAGCATGGATTTCTTCATTCAGTAGAGTGCAGACAGCTCCATGCATGTAATTGGTCTGTGCACAAGGAGCTGTTCTTATAATTGACCTGAATGAGGAAATGTTTGCATATGAATTCCTTGTATTCATCAGAGTCTTTGCATAAGCAGAACCTTGAATTAATTCCTTACGGCTTTTTGTAGAATTTAGTAGTTTCAGCATAATTTTGAGACTACGTTCTTCTTGAAAAGCAATTCATACCTGCAGTTCCTTCTCGAAAACATCTTGCTAGCTTTTGCTAAAAACTTAGAACACAGAGAAGATCTTTGTAGGAGTACCAGTGAGAAGATAAGATATTCAGAACAGTTTTAGATTTCTGCCATAACTCAAATTTGTTGTTTTCCAGACCTGGTACTTCTCATGACAGCCAGTGTCTTTTATTAGTTAGTGTTAAACTAGGAGTTGGGGTACTTGGGTTCAGATCCCCATTCTGCCATGAAGAGCTTAGTGGATGTCTTTGGGCTATCTCAACCTCACCTACCTCATAGGGTCATTATGAGGATAAAGTGAAGACAGAATGAGAGAATCATATATTGGTGTAGTGGGAGAGCCAGTTTGGTATAGTGGTTAAGTGTTTGGACTCTAATCTGGGAGAACTGGGTTTGATTCCCCACTCCTCCACTTACAGCTGCTGGATGACCTTGGGCAAGCCATGGTTCTGTCAGAGCTGTTCTCTCAAGGACAGTTCTGGAAAGCGCTCTCTCAGCCCCACCTACCTCACAGGGTGTCTGTTGTGGGAGGGAAAGGGAAAGGAGTTTGTAAGCCACTCTGAGACTCCTTTGGGTAGTGAAGGGCAGGGTATAAATCCAGTCTCCTCTTCTTCTTATCCTTAGCTCTTTGTAGGGAAGGCAGCATAATAACATATCTGACAGATTTTTTGGGGGGGTGGGGGGTAACCCTAATCCTCCTTCCTCATGTTTTGACCAGCAATCTGATCACAAATTTTTTGGTTTACATTGTCTTCTGTGGATTGCCTTTATTGATTGTGCCATAGTCTCTTTTAAAAATGTTAAGATTACACAAATCCTAGTGAAATGCTAACAAACATAAAATAATAGATTTCCAAAACAAATTTCAAAAATTTTAATAGAAAAGGACAAAAAGTGCATGTTTCAGACCACACATGACTTGGTATAGCATAGTAGCTAAGGGACTGAGCTATGATCCAGGAGGTCATCAGTTCTAGCCTTATCTTAGCCACAGACTCACTAACAGTGTAATCCTGAACACAATTGCACCCTTCTATTGAAGTCAGTGGGCTTAGGTGTAATTCTGCTTAGAATGTCTCTGGAGTTCAGCCAGCTTCGGTTTATCATATTATATCCTCACACCCCTTGAGTCATAGAACAGTTTTATAAAATGCTTGTGTTTTAAATAGATTTAAAATGTTTTTATTGTTGAAGTCTTGTTACAGAGTTCTTAGGAGGCATGTCATTTATTTTCGGTCAGCACTGAAAACGTCTGCTCATATGCATTATTAGAACTGTGGATAGCCAAATACATGTTCATATAGGCTTCCCTCCAGATCATTTTAAATGTAAACCAGTATGCAGTGACACTTAGTTTACCACCATAGTGGTAAAACTGTAGAAAGAATTTTTGTATGAATTTGATTAGTTTGAAATAAGCTATTTCAACTGGCTTCTGAGGTTCAGTATATATAAGGTGATTCATGGTGCATTTTGTGGCTGTTTTCTATTGTTTCATAAATTGGATATATTGTTTCACTGTCATTTCAATTTTTATGTAAAGTATTTCAAACAATACTTTTGTGATTTCAACAGGGCATGGTGCTGATGTCAAGTGTGTTGACTGGCATCCAACAAAGGGTTTGGTGGTTTCTGGAAGTAAAGATAGTCAACAGCCAATCAAGTTCTGGGATCCAAAGACTGGCCAGAGTCTTGCCACACTGTAAGTGGGATTATGGTTGTTTCTGTAGTCTTGTTAACAAATCTTTTTATGGTTTAAACCAGGGTTTCCCAGCCTGTAGGTCAAGACCCAAATGTGGGTTGTGAAGCCTCTGAAAGTGGGTTGCAGGCCAGCCCTCCCTAGTGGCCACCCCTGCCCTGTCCATTGCTTTCTTGTATTTTGGAAGCCAAGATCTGACCCTGGAAATGGTATCTTCCATGTCATACATTAGTTGCTATTTTTTATTTACTGGATATACTTGTTGATCAAATAAAGCTTGCCTGGGTCAGGCACCAAAAAACCCTGGGTCAGCGTACTAAAAAGGTTGGGAACTGCTGGTTTCCTTATCAGAATTACTGAGTACTGGTTTTGTCCCTTTAAAATTCTTTCATCTTGATAACTTTAGGCACCAAAGTGGTATAAAACTTGAGATAAGTTTTATTTTATTTTATTTTATTTTATGAAATCTGTATTTTGTAGGAATTTGTTCTATTGGTTTGGGTAGGCCTAACATAGATATTAAAAAAGTGTCTTGGAGGTGGAGAAAGAAGTTACATTTCTTGATCTTCAGCATCTGGTTAAACTATTACAAGTTTTAACCAAGAAATGAGGGGAAGGCTTGTGGGGGAGGAGAAATCCCATCTTTACCTTGTCTGCTGTCTACACCCCTTCCACCAGCTGTGGGCTGTCTTTCCCTCACCACTGGACCTCCTGACCTCCAGCTCTGGTATCCGCTCCTTGCTACTGTTTACTGGCTTCTGCCAGTGCTTATGTCCTGGGTTGGATTGGTACAACTCCCAGATTCTGGCTCTTTTTCAGTGATCTGCACTTACACAAATTTGTTACCAACTTTTGAGTGTTGATTTACCCCCCAATTAAGGTTTGTTTATTTGTTGGGGAGGGGGCATCAGGTTTTTCTGCAAACCTCTTATTTCCCCCAGATTGACAGAACCCTAATCATAACCCATTGTGTAGAATTGGCTACTCTTGGCTGTTAGATATAGGGATTGACACTAGTGTTAAGGTCTGTAGAATGCTTGTCTGCTATTGAGAAAGATCTGCAGGTTAATGTAGACCAGTGTTATTGGATACTGATTACCTCTTAAGAAGTCCTTTATATGTTACCTTGATCAGAGGGAGAGGAAATCCTGCTGTTTCTAATGTAATACAGACAGGGACTCGCTCTAGTGATATCCATGAACTACAGGGGGTAATAATGAGAGTCTCATTTTGCTTGTTACTGTAGAAGTAAGAAAGGACATGAATCCCTCCCTTTTCAGTAATCATGAACTAGTACTTTTGTTTGTCAAAAGAGGTTCTCATATTACTCATGATATTTTATATTTTAGGATCTCTAACAACTGAGAACAAACAGGTAGATTTGTAACACAGTCTTAAATGGCTTTTATTGATTTTTTTTTAAATGATTTGTTTAATTTCCAAGGTCTTCTGAAGAAGAGTGATGATTGTATTAGGATTTCTGTTGGTTTGTTGTAGTTGCTTATATATTAATTCTGTACAGTTACTCTCTTTAAATCTCTCCCAGACATGCTCATAAAAACACTGTGATGGAGGTCAAGTTGAACCTAAATGGCAACTGGCTACTTACAGCATCCCGTGATCATCTCTGCAAACTCTTTGATATCCGAAATCTGAAAGAAGAGCTTCAGGTCTTCCGAGGTCATAAAAAAGAGGCCACAGGTTAAAAAATAATTACTTTCCTTTTAACTATTTCTGAGTTGGCTTCTTGGGTAGTCAAGTTTCTAGAAATCCATTGAAGTTTGCCAAAAGCAATCAGGCTGGTGCCTGCCCCAGTGCTCTTGTACCTGCCTCTGTACTGTACCACTGCTGGATTTAGTCATCAGCAAAGGCTTGTATGTACAAAATGGACATAGTCAGGCATAACATCCTAGTTCAGCTTTATGAATAAGATACCTGCTTGAAGAAATATGCAACAACTGTCACCTGGGAAAATAACTGGACCTTATAACTGGCTGCTTGGGTAGCCTCTCCATTCATCAAACCATTTTCTTCTCCAAGTCCTCCTATGAGACCTCCTTATTTAACAGAATACTCTGAACTGGCATACCAAAGTTTCCTTTCTTGCACTGATGTTTGGCTCCCCATGCTGCTCATTTTTAATCCCTGGACTCTTTCTTCTACCCTTCCTCTTCCCCCATCAGTTGAATGTAAGACTTAAGCTATGTGTATACATTGTAGTGTGAACCATGTTCAAGCACACTGACTGTAGAACGTCACTGTATAGTAATAATTATGAATTTCCACATTATAGCTGTTGCCTGGCATCCTGTTCATGAAGGTCTTTTTGCCAGTGGAGGATCTGATGGCTCTTTGCTGTTCTGGCATGTTGGGTATGTATCTCAGTCACTGGCCTAATTACAAATTACAGCTGAGAGGCTCCACTTCTTTTTCTTTAGCTGTTTTAGTAATTTCTTAATGTTTTTACCTGATACTTTATAAATCTTTATTATTATCCACTTTGGATGCCCCTAGTGGGAAGAAAGGCAATCACACATTGAATCTCCTTTGGGTAATATTTGGCTGTCTTCATTACTAAGGTTTGATGCTTAGTTTCTCGTATACCTGTAGAAGAAATCTAAGAAAATAAGGATTAGTCAAACTCTGTAAATAAGAGATTACTTTCTACATCTATTAGGGTTTTTTTTAATGAAATGGAAATGAAAGTGATCTCTTTGCATCGACACACATGAAAATAACATATATTTGGTTTCTGCTGTGTGTCACTGTCCAGCAGCCTTCTGGAAAGAAAAAGACTCCCATGTAAATGTTTTCCTAAATGTGTTATTAAGAATTTATACTATTTATAATGCCAGAACTGCATCCACAATACAGAAAGTAACTTACATTGAGCAACACTGTAAATTTTGTGTCATCAAAAAAGGAATGGTCCCTTGTTCATCTGTTTAATTACTGTTTTTAATATATTTCAGGGTGGAAAAGGAAGTGGGTGGTATGGAAATGGCACATGAAGGAATGATCTGGAGTCTAGCATGGCATCCCCTAGGACACATTCTGTGCTCAGGATCAAACGATCACACCAGGTATTTTATTTAAATTGATAATTTGGAATCTTTTGACTCAAAAGAGCATTTTGCTTTTATTTGGCAGTGCTAAATCTGTTTCATTGGTGTTGTCCTCAGTATTCATATGCATGCACCCCCACAAATCCTTTCTGTAGTATGTTTCAAGAGATGGCAGTGGAACAGTTTTGTCATAACATAAGAGACCTCAACTTTGTCTGCAAGTGAACTGGTTTTGCCACTTTCATGATGGGTGGGGGAGGGGTGGTGACCTCTTGTTACTGTTGAATATCATACACAAGTTTTACATCCTCTAGTCCTGGGTAATGATAACTTTCCATTCTTGCCTTTGGTGCGGAACAAAAATTGCCCTTTTCTGCTGTAAAACAGCTTATAATTTAGGCCACTTGGTCCTATTAGTGAGTGTCCTCCCACTTCAATGGCCATCATAGCTTATCAGTGCTATCCTAATGTGTTCTATCTAGAATCCGACTGAATTATAGTCAATGGGGCTTACTCCCAGGAAAGTGGGAGTTGCTTTACCTATACACAAAGTTAGAAGGTGGCAGGCTCCAAGAGATAAAAGTTCAGCCTACAAATACTATCTCTTAGTTTTATTTTGACAGCAAATTCTGGACCCGCAATCGTCCTGGAGATAAAATGCGAGATCGTTACAACCTGAACTTGCTTCCAGGAATGTCAGAGGATGGTGTAGAATATGGTATATATACAAGATTTATCTAATACAGCCATATATATGAAAATAATGAAAGAATGATTAGACAAACTAAGAGCAGGCAGTTATCTCAGAATTCCTGTATCTTACAAATGTGTAGCCCTCTTAATAATTTGATGGTGTCTACTGCTTGTGTTTTCAGTTCAGTTCTTCAGTCTAGTTAAATGTAATAAGTAGCATGGTTGTGCTTCCTTAACTCAAGTTAACTATTGTAATCTTTGTCTAGGATGTTTAAAATGTATTTATTTGTGTTAAAAATTATGTCCCATCTTTCAGGTACGCTCTCAAGGTAGTTTAGAATTTTAAAAATTGAAACAACTAGCTCTGGCAAAAAAATTTAAAAGCTCAAAACACATTTTTTAATTCCAGACTTTTGTTCTCTTCTTTTTTTGCACTGTGCAGCCAGTGACTACCTTTATGTTATGCAGCAATTTTGATGACAAGCCGTTTGTTGTCACTTCTTAGTTGTTAGATGAGTTTTCTCTTTTCAGATCCTTGCAGTCCAGTAAATGAATAACTTGTGAAATAGTTGGTGTTGTGGGAAGTTAATTAATGTTCAGAATTACAACCAGTTGGACACCAGGATCAGGATGTTACATGTGCTCTATATTAGTGCAGTTTATTGGATGAATGTCAGTTGTTGCAGCCTGACACAAATTCTCTGGACAAGTTTATCCTACCACACAATTGTTGGATCCTTGCCAACCAAGGCTTATGACATCTTGCTGAGGGGGATTGCCTGGATGGGCCCAGGAGGAGGGAATAGCTCTTAACCCCATTGAAGGAGACCTCCTGGGGATATAATAGATATAATATCTCCTGAGGGTATTATTAGATCCATGTCTGTTCACTTCAAGGTGAGCACAACTCCATCCAAAACAGACTGACTCCTAATGATGTCAAAAGGGTAACATAGTGAATGGTACTGAAAACCACTGAGAGGTCCAGTGAGTGTTAGGAGGGTCACACTCCCTGTTTCTCTGTTCCAGTGACTGGTCAGTCCGTGCAGTAATGCAGTTTCAGTTCCTTAACTGACCTGGAAACAAATGGCTCCATCTCATCCAAAAACCAGGAGTTGCAAAGCTGTCACATGGTCAAACAGTTTGTGACAGTACCTTGTCTTTGGAATACCTGGTGATTTTTTCCTATATTTGCCATAAGCTGGTTGAGTATGGAGCCCACCCCCCACCCCCTCCCTGGTGTTTGGTTGCTAGTCATTTTTATATTTTTATATTTTTGCTAGTATCTTGATATTTTAATTAACTGACTACATTTCTGTACTTTCTCATTGCTCAAAGCATTTACAATAAAAAGACTGTTTAAAAATCAGCCATAATCCTGACATATTAAAATACTTACTACAATTAAAACCAAGCCAGGGAAAAGCGCTTCTGAACCATACAGCTTGCTCTGCCACCTGAACTGAGAGGCACAGACGCCCTCTTAATATGCTTTTATCTTTCTTTTTAGTGATTATTTGTAAGCTGCTTTGGAAGCTTCAAGCTAAGAGTATGTAGGGTATAAAATTTTAAGTAAAAATGTTAAATTACCCAAGGATGTCTAAGAAATGTAGACTTTAGTAATCATCATCAGTGTATTTTCTGTTTCCAGATGACCTAGAACCTAATAGTCTTGCAGTGATTCCAGGGATGGGAATACCTGAGCAACTGAAGCTAGCCATGGAACAAGAGCAAATGGGTAAGAAAGAAATGTATATTTAGAAGTTAATTTTCATGTACTACAAAGACATTGGATGGATTTAAGAACATAAGAGAAGCCAATGTTGGATCAGGCCAATGGCCCATCCAGTCCAACATTCTGTCACACAGTGGCCAAAAATACCAGATGCCATCAGGAGGTCCAGCAGTGGGGCCAGGACACTAGAAGCCCTCCCACTGCTGCCCCCCGCCCAGCCCCAAGAATACAGAGCATCACTTGCCCCAGACTGAGAGTTCCTGTCTATACCTTGTGGCTACTAGCTGCAGATTGGACCTCTGCTCTATATGTTTATCTAATTCTCTCTTGAAGCCATCCATGCTTGTAGCCGCCACCACCTCCTGTGGCATTTGTCCTGTGTGTTTTTGTTTTGATGTCATTTTTAGCTGGAAAATGTAACCGTTCTGTAAAAATCAATGGATTGAGGACAGTAAGACTCTATCAGTATTTGAACAGATGTCATATAGATGGCAATTGCATATGTCTTATTTTTAGATAATTGAAAACATACATGAGAACTTGCGTGCAGATCCACCATTACTGTTGTTATATTTTTTGTCTTGTCTTTATGTGTATCTTTTCCCCCTTTTCTTTTTCTTTTAAAAGTCTTATTTAGCTGTTGGTGTTTAAGCTTTCTTCCCTTGTTCTTTTTTCTGTTTTTTTTAAAAGAAATTTTCAAAATTACATCCTTTCTGCTAAATATTCTTTTCTGACAGGAATTGGAAATGGAGTGTTATGGTGGTTTTACTTGTGGTAGTACAATTTGTTCACCACACTCAGTGATACTGATTATTCTTGTTGAAGGAAAAGATGAGGCAAATGAAATTGAGATGACTATCCCAGGATTGGACTGGGGAATGGAAGAGGTGATGCAAAAGGACCAAAAGAAAGTACCACAAAAAAAAGTTCCCTATGCAAAGCCAATTCCAGCACAGTTTCAGCAGGTTAGTAGTTATATGTAATGGGCCTAGATGATAAAACTGTCTGTTGTATACATAGCACTGCCTTATTAGAAAGCAGAATGCTACATTCGTTCTCATTAATGCACTGTTGACTAAAATATAGAGAGTCTTTCATGAAGGCTCTAAATAAACAATAAAAGCTATAAGCTAAACATAACTAAATTGTTATTGATTGTGACATCAAATTATTAAAATAATTCAATAAAAATAAAAGTTGCTGGAGGAGATGTATCAGGGCACAGGTACATGAATGAATCCAGTAAGAAAACATGCTTTTTAGTAGTGTAAAGGATGAAGAAAGTCCATACTAAACATGTTTATCTGGATTTTATAAGCTGATCACATGCTCCTTAACTCCCAGATGGTGCCAACTTTATTAGATATGTTGGTCATCAATGAAATCAGTTTGCATGTACAGAATGCACAATAAACTTCTAGTCCCTGCATCATTGTTTGCTGAGCTGAGTGGCATCTAGGAGTACAGAAACTGACTAGAGCGTCTCCAGTGTTCACTTGCAACTGTGCACTGCAAAAGACAATGCCTTTTGGACAACTTATCTGCCATGAACGCTCTCCCATCTGAAGAACTTCTAATAAACTTATGATGAACTCCAACATTCTGAGGAGTACAGTTTGAAACACACTGTATCCAGACTCACTTTCCTAAGCAGAGTTGTGTCCATCTAACCCACTGACTTCGGTAAATTTATAAGGGCGTAATACTTCTTAGAAATACACTGCAAGGCACCCTGTTTCAAAATTCTCTTTGGCACCCAGCAATATTTCATCAAAAGGATGGTACAATGGGCTGGATCCAAACTGTTTGCTTCATACGTTTATATATGCTATGCTGTCCTACAGATCAAGATGATTTACAAATGAAAAATAAAGCCAACCAAAACAGAAAAACAAATAGCATTACATTAGGATTTAAAAATCAACATAAAAGCATGATACTAAGAACCCAATTTTAACACTAATAAAACCTCATAGAAGAGCCATAATAAATTCAAAATACAATCACTGGCAGTCATAATAGAAAATGAATTACAGCAGTTATTACAGTTCCAAAGCTTCATAACCAGTAGCAGCAAAAGGTGATGGATTTAAAACTGTTACAACCAGAATCTCAATAATGCCCCAAAACATCCTCAATACTCTTTAAAACTGAGTTTGGCCCTGACCTGGATAGTCCAGGCAAGCTCAGTCTTGTCAGATCTTGGAAGCTAAGCAGGGCTGAACCAGGCAAGTATTTGGATGGGAGACCTCCAGAGAATACCAGGGCCAGGAGGCAGAGGCAGGCTATCAAGCCACTTCTCTGAACATCTTCCATGCCCCAGTAAGAGTTGCCAGAGGTTGCCATGACTTCCAGGCACGGGCGCGCACACACACACACACACACACACACACACACACTGCAAAAAATCTTATCATTTGCAAATACTTTGAACAAAAGTACTTTAGCCTGGTGCCAAAAGGTTACTAGGTTTGGTGCCAGGGGAAGGGTGTTCTGAGGGAGCTGTATCCAAAGATGTTGTTTTGTCAGAGGAAGAGCTCCTTCTTGAGTGGAAGTGCATCTTTGGACCCATCCCAGTGTATTTTGTCACATGTATTTTGATCATATGCTTTTATTGTCATCTTCAGGCTTGGATGCAGAATAAAGTTCCCATCCCTACACCTGCTGAGCCACTGAATGACCGAAAGGAAGATCTTAAACTAGAAGAGAAAAAGAAGTCACAGGCAGAGATTGAGCAGGAAATGGCAGCTCTTCAGTATACTAACCCACAGCTTCTGGAGGTATGTTACAGGGCCAGCATACCCTGAGATGGGGATGTCTGCTGAGGCCCTGGGCTTCCAACAGGGCCCACTGCAATGCCTGATGCCTGCCCACATGCCCTTCCCCAGCTGCTGACATGTGAGTGCTATCATCATCCACACACTCTGCAGCACACAGTGCACAGGACTGTCAGTGGAAAGGGCGCAGGTGGTGGGTACACTAAAAGCTCTTTGGATGAAGAGCAAGCTACCAGGTTTGGTGCCATTATAGGTGTATTCTAAATATAGTCATTTATGATGAATAAATTACGCCACCAAACATTGTGGAAAAGATTTCTCTGCTTCTGACAAATCTCTAATTGACAGATGTACAGTCATGATACAGTACAAGTTCTTGATAGAGTATTACATCACTTCCCAGCCATATTTTTCAGTTGAACTCAGTCGATAAAGTTGTAATCTGAATTCATAGTCAGTATACTTCAATTTCCAAAAGTTCCTAAACAGTGTTTATATGTGTGAGTCATTATTATTAGCCAGAGACCCACAAGAAAGTGCATGAAAGAGGGGGCCACAGTTCCCTCTAGCATGCGTAGCGGCATAATTTCGCATGGATTTTCACACAGCTTTTCAGTTGAAGCGTGGGGATGCTTCGGTGGCCCCGCCCTCCAGCTCAGCTGCTTGGAGCAAGGGCTTAAAGCTGATACTTGCCTCTTTAAGTGCCTGCTCCAAGCTGCTGGGGCCCCTGGCGGGCAGCCACCTTCCCCCTGGAGCCAGGACAATGCTCTCTTCGCCAGCTCAGCTAGGATGGATGGGGAGAGAGTCCCAGCCCAGAGGTGTCAATTCCCCCCCCCCCAGTAGCCTCCAAGTTAGCCAGCATCCGCTCCTTACCTGTCTTCCCAGTTCACTCACTGTCAGCATGAATCAGTAGTGAAAGGAAGCTGAGTGAATGGGAAGGCAGGTAGGGAGTGGATGCTGGCTGACTTGGAGGTCACGGAGGGGGGTGGGCGACGACTCCAGGCTGGGACTGTTCCCCAGCTGAGACTCCACACTGCCTTCAGCCTCTGACCCTCTGGTAAGTTAGGAGCCGAGGCTGGGAGACTTGAAACCAACATCCCAACAAAGGTGGGGGCGGGGGACTATCCCCAATAAGTTTAACTGAGAACAAGTGATCTAGTTAACTAGAAGTTCCAACCAAAACTTCATGCTATCCTTACTACTTCATCTTGGGGGGAAAACAACCTTCCAGAAACTGTAGGGAGAATGGATCGTATATTTCAGGGCTATTCCACTATGTCTTGCTTGCTTTATAATGTTACATTGCCTCCCTTCTTGCAAAACCACTTTTTCATCTTTGGATTGGAAAACTGCAGCCTCTGGATTTCCAATTTGGTTATGAGCACATCAGGAATAAAAATTCAGTGATCTCTCCAGCCCTAGGTGGGCGATCTCAGTAGCAGACAAGTACTACTTCTAGCATGACATTTAGTGTTCACTGAGTTTTTGATTCAGTGATGCCTAGATAGATTTTAAGAGGAACCAACTGTTTCATTAACTACGGCAGGTAGGATGAGGCTCAGCAGCACTGGGTGATTGCTTTCACTATCCATGGCTCTTCCAATCTTGAGACCTTTCTTTTTTATATATTGCCAGCAGGAGCAACAAGATTAAACATTGTCTGTAAAGCTGTTAGGAGACTTTGTGGGTTATAATGACACATAACTACTTGGCAGAAAAGCAAATTGAAAGCTTTGCTACAGAGCCTCCAACTCAAGTAGATTGGGAAATAGATCCTATAGGGTCCAAAAAAAGGTAATAGGCAAAATATGGAAGTTAAAATATCTTGCCAACTCATGCATTCATAACAGCCAAAATATATCTACATTTACATTTAATGTTTTCCGTTGTTTTTAGACTGAACCTGAAAGTCAGTCTCAAACAGCTTGCAGAGCTAATAGATATTAATAGAAGATTGTTTCCCATATAACAACAAGCACCTATATCAACAGCTGAAAGACTGTGTTGTGTGTGTACGAATATTATCAGGTGGATTTGGTTTCATTGATACCCAGAAGGAATTTGAAATTTGTTACAAACCTATGACTGAATGGTGCTAGGTTTAGGTAGCTTTGCTCCAAAATGATAATGTACATAAGTGATTAATATAGATCTTAAAAGAAGCATCAGAGCTGTAATGATGGAAGGATATTTTAATATTTGCAGTGATTGCAACAAACGTGTTATGAAAAATAATATATCTAATTGATTTTGAGTTTGTCCTCTGAGGCTTTGCTATGTACAACAACTAATCTTTTACAGTTTCTACCCATTCTTTCCCCCAACTTTTTTGTCCTCCAGTGAGATAGGGCAGTGGGCTGCTTTGCTTCCCTGTAGCGGGGTTTCTTTATTACACTGAGAACCAGTGTGGTGTAGAGAGTTGGACTAGAATCTGGAGCAAGCAGGCACAGAGTCATGTGCCTTAAAATATAGTTTAAAAGAATTCATTTTGAGATTTTTTCAAGGTTATGGTAATAATCTAAAAAACTAATTTACACGATGGTCAGGTGTGGGCTCTCTCACGGCCTTGATGTTGGTGGCTCCTTTGGCTCACAAGGTTGAATTTCTGCTCATGAGACTCCGCAGCTTACAGGGAACATTGGAGGTGACAGTTTGGAAATCCCCTTACTCATCAGTCTTCTCCTTCAAAATTTAAACATATCTCTGGAACTCTACTAGGCCATTGTCCCCGCCTTCCTGGGTTTGTTTTGTTTTTTGTCTTTTACGTGACTCTAAATTACTGTCAGCGTTCTGTGCCTCTTGGGGGATGTTGAGCCATCCTCAGGCCTTTGTGAAGGGTTTTGGTTTTGTTTTGCTTTATTTTGTGTCTTATCTTTTAATACACAATCATATGTTTCTGCATATCTGAGGAGTTCCTTGAATATTTGGAACCCTTTTTGTCTCAGCTGGGGGGGATGCTGCTTTCATTTTTTGGCTCAAGGCACCTACTTTACTATTAAATATAATTGATGATTATTATTATTTTGCAGCAACTGAAGATTGAGAGGCTTGCACAAAAACAAGCCGAGCAAGGTCAGCCACAGCCTCCTCCAGGAGGACCTGTTCATGGACCCCAACATTTCCCAGGTCAAGGTCCAATGTCTCAGGTGCCTCAAGGCTTTCAGCAGGCCCATCCACCTCAGCAAATGCCAATGAATATGCCTCAGATGGGACCACCAGGGCCACAGGGACAGTTCAGACCTCCAGGACCTCAAGGACAAATGGGGCCACAAGGTCCTCCTTTGCACCAAGGAGGTAGCGGTCCACAAGGGTTTGGGCCACAAGGACCTCCACAAGGACTACCAAGGCCTCAAGAGCTTCATGGACATCAAGGAATGCAGAGACATCCTGGTCCTCATGGGCCAGTGGGGCCTCCAGGACCACCTGGTCCACAGAGTAGTTCTGGACCTCAAGGACATTTAGGCCCACAAGGCCCACCTGGTCCTCAGAGTCATATAGGACAACAAGGCCCGCCTGGGCCACAAGGCCACTTAGGTCCTCAAGGACCACCTGCTGGTCAAGGACCACCTGGCCCAAGAGGGATGCAAGGTCCTCATGGAGTGCAAGGAGTTCAAGGGATGCAGGGTCCTGTATCTCAAGGGCCCTTGATGGGACTTAATCCACGAGGCATGCAGGGACCGCCAGGGCCACGAGAGAACCAAGGGCCTGGTCCACAAGGAATGATGATGGGTCATCCATCACAAGAAATGAGAGGACCTCATGGTTTACTGGGACATGGTCCACAGGAGATGAGGGGTCCCCCACCTCAGGGTTCAATGATGGGGCCTCCACAAGAATTGCGTGGGCCACCAGGTGCACAAGGACAGCAGGGGCCTCCACAAGGCACTATGGTAGGACCTCAAGCAAACATGCCAGGGCCTCAAGGACAGCAGAATCCTTCAAGGGGGCCACATCCTTCCCAGGGCCCTCCACCTTTCCCTCAGCAGAAAACTCCCTTGCTTGGTGATGGTCCTCGGGCTCCATTCAATCAGGTATGACCGGTAAAGATGGTTCTTTATGATATATGTTGTCAGCAATAATATCTTTTAAAAATATATGATGATTATTTAAAAGGTATAAGCACAAAATTTCCAGCATTGCTTATAATCCCAATGCAAGATAGTTTGGATTGTAAAGTGTGTTGTTCATCGTGGAATATGGCAGTTTGATTTATAATTAGTAAAGTAAAGCTCACAGTTAATCTGAAGCCATGAAGAATATAAAGTAGTAGAATATCAAAGATTGGAAGAATGTTTTTAATGTAGATTTTTTCTGGTAGTCCCTATTAATAGTCACAATCCAGAGTGCCATGAAGTAAGCTCCTGCTAGCTTGACTTGTGAGGTTTTTTAATTCCAAGTGCATCACTTCTCCTTCATCACTGCACAGACTACTTTTGAAGGCTGGGACGTTTGAAAAGCAGTTTTTGGTGGGAGGACTTGCAAGCTATCCCTTGCACTCACTTCAAGCAATATTGAGATCATAGCTCACTTGGTTAAAATGTTAAAATGACTTATGTGTTAGTAGGTTTTAGTGTTACCAGATTTTTACAGTTCAGTTGTGCAACAAAACATTTTCATATTTGTTTTCATTCTGGAGTCAAATCTCTCCAGATTAGACAGATTACTGCAGAACACACTAGAATTGAATTATAGCTGTGTTATATTAGAGAACATTCTACTTATGAATAATGAGATGTTTGTTGAGAGCTGATGGAATGAGAAGTGAAGGTGGATGTTGTCAGTGCGGGGAACCCATGAAGAAATAACAGACAAGCGTGCCCTGGGCTGTAGCTCTGCTGACATTATGTTGTGATGGTGTGTGGCATGAACTGCAATGGGTCTGTTGTGCATGTTCGCACCTCTTACAAAGTAAAGTGATAGCGTCATGGGGCGCCTACTACTCTGAATAATTGGGATTAGCAAAATTGTTGTGAGTCCCTGGGATTTTTGAGGGAGACTGAATTCTTTCAAGTCCGTGTGATTTCTTTTTTTTTTTTTTTAATAAATTTTTTATTGATTTTACATCTATTTCTACATCTATACGCTAAATTCTATACTAAATTACCTTATACAGAAAATGCTGATTAAAATAATCATTTTTAGTAGATTAGTCAGTTTGAGAAACAAAAAATCTTGGTTTAACTAGTTGCATATGTTACTGCTTCTAAAAATCACATAGCTGATTTGCTGGTACACATAACTTTGGAGCACGCTTATTTTCCATTAATATATACTTAGTGCTCGACATTTAACAACAATACAAAGTTTATTTCTTCTTTTGTCCTCTTCTTTTCTTTTTAGTCTCTTCCATAGGTTTGGGAGCCGCAGCTCCCTTCTCCAAGTCTGAGTTTTCTTCTTCTCTTTCTGAGCTATCGAAGCCATATATACTTTCCCGTTGTGCTAGCGAATCGTCTGAGTCTCTCTCTTTTTTCTTTTTCTTGCATTTTTCCAAAAAAGCTTTTGCTTGATCAACAGAGTCAGTTTTAACATTCTTTTCTTGATAGCTGAAACACAGTCCCTCTGGTGTATTCCACTGGTATATAATTGATTCAGACTGAAGCCAGGTAGTTAAACTTCTGTAGGCTTTTCTTCTTTTTCTTATTTCAAATGGAATGTCCTTTAATACCTTGATGTCTACCTCCTGGATCTTCAGCGTTGTTCTGTTGGTGGCTTTTAAAACCACATCTCTTGTTGATCTTTTGGAGAATCTTATCATAATTTCACCTGGCAGGTTTTTCTTTTTGACTAATTCAGGATAGGTCCGATAAACCAAATCCATATCACTTATTATTTCTTCCGCTTTTAAACCTGTCACTGGTGCCAGAGCTTCACTCACTAGTTTTTTAAGATCCTCCCCTTTTTTTTCAGGAACATTCTGAAGTCGAAGGAAGTAACTTGAGCGTTCCATCTGCAATTTCAATACATTATCACATTGAAAAGCCTTTTCTTTTTCAATTTTTTGTAGTCTTGAATCATGCTTGCTAGTTGTCGCCTTAACTTCCAAGAGATCCTGTTGCAGCTTTTCTGTTCGTTTACCTGATTCTTTCAGTTCATTTTGCATTAAGTCCATTTTGCTGTTGAGAGTAGTCATCTGGTCCACCAGCAGCCACAGCAACGCTGAAAACATTGAGCTCATCTCTGTGGTATCGCCCTTTGAACTCGGAGGACCGCTTCCTAGTTTAGGGGAGGGTTTTGGCCGCCCCGTCATTGTTGCAGTTTCGCTTTTATTTACACTTAGATAAGAAGGACCGTAGAAGAAACAATTGTAGTCGCACTAATGTCTCTCAAAGGGTCTTTTCTCCGTGTATGCGATCCCACCCTCCAGCATTTTTAAAACGCTTTTATAGTTGCAGTAACGCCGTGGGAAAGTCTCAGCCGCTTCGGTAAGGGGGGGGGGATACGATCCTCCCTTTCCCTCCCCGTCGCTTTATTTGCCGTTATATTTTGCAACTCACGGTTTTCACCATTGCATATCAGGTGTGTTAATTGCTTCTCCGCCAAGCATTTTCTGCTGCTTCTCGGTCACGCTTTTGCAGCCCGAAGGCTTCTTCGGCAGGGGAACCTACGGGGGTGATGAGGGGATCTCAATCCTGTGGTCGCCACCATCAGGAGAGTCTCCCCCTCATGCCACCCCAGGCAGAGCCCCTTCGCTAGGGTCTCTGGGGGTTCGGCACCCGTCCAGAACCCCTTCACCCTACCAGACACGGATCGCCTCTCCCGCATATGTGGAGAGAGGCGTCCGCCATTAGCGCGTCTCTTCTGGAAGTCCAAGTCCGTGTGATTTCTTTGTCAGTCCAAGCTCTGTGGCATTGTCAGGGAGGAGAGGAGAACTACAAAATGCTGTAGGATTCTCTGGATTTGCCTTTAATGAGTTTGTGTATAGAATGATCAGATACAAGGAAGAAAAGGGTTCCACTTCTTTTCCAGAAATCAGGAACCTCTGATTCTCTGCAGGGCTACTTGGGGCCTGTCTGTTCTGGGACCCGCTCTAGGATCTTGCTTTGGAACAGGATACAGCCTACTCTCCTCCTTCTAGATGAGAAAGCCAGTTGTATTTATTGTAAATGTCCCTTTGGTCTTGATAGGCAGGCAAGCAACCAAAGTCAGAAGTAGATCAGGATGTACACTTGGGAGTGAGGGGCAAGGTCCTAAACCTGTGGTTTATTTATTTATTCATTTATTGTTTAGACTTTTAGGCTGCCCTTCCCTGCAAACAGGGCTCAGGGCAGTTTACAACAGAATAAAAACACACAATCCAAGTTAGATTAAGTCAACATTAAACAGAACAGAATCATAAATAAAAACAATTCCAAGATGGTGAATAATTTAAATAAAACTCAAGTACCCAGAGCCTCCAAAGGGCAGGTAAGGTGTTGTGGGGGGGGGGGGGGGGGACATGCCAGTCAACTTGCTGTCCCATCACTGTCCTCAACCAAACAGGCCCCTGGTAGAGTAGGCTATAGTAAGGCCTGCTTAGTAAGGCATGCTTAGACTTTCCTGGGCTGTTCAGTTTTTTGGTACCATGGTACTATTCTGTTAGCTCTAGCTAAAGTTATCTCCAAAATGGAAGTCAACTCAACTCTGGAAGTGGATGTTAAAATTGTTTGACCATGCTTCCTTAGTCCAAAGAGAGTTAATTTATCCTTCTTGCTGTCCTGCCTGATAAGAAAGATTTTTCATGATAAGCTGAACTTTCTATTTCATTAACTCCTCTTTTATATTGAACTTGCAGGAAGGACAAAATCCAGGTCCACCTCCATTGATACCAGGTTTGGGACAGCATGGAGGGCCTGGCCGTCATGGCCCTCATAACCAAGGACCTGGTCCTAATAAAGGTAATTAAACATACTGTTCACTTTGAATAAAAAGCCTCAAGCTCCATGTAATTGCCAAGCAAGCCTTGGCACTAAATAAATAAATCTTCAGTGCTGTATGGGAGGGAGGTAGTGCATCGACTATATAAGGTAATGTCTGTGTTCGCTTTGAATTGTCCCTTGCCTTTTGGCCCTTTAAGGTCAATCAACACTCCTAACAACAAAGAAGACACGTGAACATTATCAAAAGGTTGGAACTAAAAAAACTGAGGTTAAATCATAAAACAGTAAAACACACACAAAAATAACATGCTAACATCTTGCAGAAGTAAGGAGTAATTTAGCTGATTAATTCCTATAGTCTCTCAAAGCCTATAAATCAAATCATCAATACTCTTGATACTGATGCTCTGAGATACCTTGGGGCCAGGTTTTAATTGTGATCAGAACCTGACCGATAACTAATCCAGCTCTTTCAGTGGTAGATTTGTATATTACAAGTAAGTAGCTCTTACCAATAGTCTGGTGTATATGACCTCTGAGCCAGCTATAGTTCCCCAAATCATCTTGAAGCACAGCCTTTCATAAAAGGCATTATCAGAATACTCTGGAAGTTATCATGGCATGTTGAGTGATGGTGGCAAAATGCCAGTCTGGGAAACTGATAAAAAAACCCTAGCTGACAATTAACTTTGCAGGCATCAAATGCATGCTTGCATAAAAGACAAACATCTAAAATTTCAGATTTGAATAAAGAATGAAAATGCTTCTGCTAAAGCAGCAAGAAGGCAAGGAATATATACAAGGCCCAAGCTTAACAGTGTAATAAAAGAACAAAATCTGTTTTTAAAATAACCTTTGCTGTAACAGATTCTTGCTGTGGAATGCATATAAAAATCTTTCCGGGAGGTAACTGAAAACTCAAATGGTAGCCTAAATGGTAATAAACTACACTATAGGAAATAGCTAACTTTTAGTATAGACTTCCTTACAGAAAATTAGAACATTCTAAGACAATTGTGAATTATTTTAAAAGATTTGTTACTAAGAGAAATATGTGTGTGTGTTTGTCAAGGTGATTCTCGTGGTCCACCAAACCATCACATGGGCCCTCTCTCAGAAAGAAGGCATGATCAAAACAGCGGTGGTCCTGATCATGGCCCTGAGAGGGGTCCCTTTCGAGGTGGCCAAGACTGGGGCGATGCTAGAGACAGTAGAGGCATGCAAGACAGACGAGGACCTCATCCAGATTTCCATGATGATTTTGACCGACCTGATGAATTTCGTGATGACTTCCATTCAGACAAGCGGTTTGGCCACCGTTTACGTGAATTTGAGGGACGGGGAGGCCCACCCCAAGAAGACAAATGGAGACGTGGTGGTCCAGGCCCTCCTTTTCCCCCTGACCACAGAGAATTTAATGAAGGAGAGGGACGGGGCCCAAATCGTGGACCTTCTGGACCTTGGGATGGACGGAGACCTTCAGATGAGCGATTTCCTCATGATTCTGAAGATGCACGGTACAGGGGAAGAAGAGATGAAAGGTAAGACTATTTTTATTAATTGAAAATTAACTAAAACAGATATCTTGTGGTAGATGAACATGTATGTATTTATGGGAAAAGTTATTTACAAGTCTATGAAAACAGTTTTGAAAAAAACACTGTACAGACAACAGTTCTGTTCTCTGAGGACATCAAAAGAATCAGAAAACTCAGAATTAACAGGAATTGCAAGTTTAGTGTGTGTGTAAAAGGTGCTGGGAAGTTGCAGCTGACTTCTGGCAACCCATAGGGTTTTCAAGGCAAGAGACTATCAGAGGTGGTTTGCCACTGTCTTCCCCTGCATAGCGACCCTGGAATTCCTTGATGGTCTCCCATCCAAATACTAACCAAATACTAACTCTGCTTAGATTCCAAGATCTGACGAGATCAGGCTAGTCTGGCCCATCCAGGTCAGGGCAAGAATGTTCAGGGTACCTTTATATAAACTGGGAAATCTTTTAGAGAATACATTAAAAGAGCTAATGAATAGGGGTCTTGATTTGCTCAGTAAAGCACACAGAGAGAAAGACAAGTGGCATCTGTTGAAGCACTTTAGAATTGTTACCATTTATCTAGTCAATTTTGTTTTAATTTTAAATATGGATACTCTGTAGGTGGTGTGTTTGCACGCATGCAAGAGAGATGCAATACTACAACTTTCTGTCCCTTTCTCCCATTTTCTTTTTCTTTCTGTTGTACATTTTAGTAGGCCTGCCAATTTAAAATGTTAATTAATGCAGCTAATAAGATGATTAAATTGCATTAAATGGCTGCTTGGACTAGTATAATACGTTTTACAGATAAATGCAGAGTCAGTAATAAGCGGCAGATCTTATTAGAGGGTCAGTATGCTCAATTAAATTATACTGCATAATGTCTGTTCATGAATAACCTCTTCAGTACATACTTGGCTCATTTTGATTCTTGTAGA
Organism: Lepidodactylus listeri; assembly: GCA_029233225.1. Classification (NCBI taxonomy): domain Eukaryota; kingdom Metazoa; phylum Chordata; class Lepidosauria; order Squamata; family Gekkonidae; genus Lepidodactylus; species Lepidodactylus listeri. The sequence continues at coordinate 58,935,826 of JARCFY010000005.1, read as the reverse complement.
ATGCTTCTGTGTCTGTGCACAGCACTTCCTTTCAGCTGCTGTCGTATCAGTCCTATAATTCTTCTCTCAACTCTTTTTTTTGGTATTGTTTGTGTTTTCCAGAAAACAAACACCAAATGTGTCATAAATATTGTAAAACCAAGTTTTGAAATATCCCAGTGTTACGATTCTTGTACAAATAATATTTAAATTTGTAAAAAGGTAAATGATGTTCCGAAATAAAAACATCTGCCTTTTGCTTGTAATAGGATTGCATTCTTTCTTTAATGAGTTGAGAGATGGGGTGTCCCACAGAGCCCGAAACCATCCCAGCGCAAGCTTAGTCAGTGAGGAGACTCATCTGGAGGCTAGAGAAAGTGTTTTGAAGTAGGACAGTAGTGAATGAAAGGTCTAGACAGAAATTCTTTAGAGTTCTATTTTGAATGTTATTTGATCTGGCAATCAATTGAATTTCCTATCACTGTCAGAAACAGGAGTGTGAAACTGGTCTGGTATGAGATGATGATGGTTTGTTTTAAACTTGTATATAGAGCTTTGCAACTATTCAGAGTGTGTAAACCAACACCATAAGTATAAAAATGAGTTTGTGTGGACTTGTCTTCAGGATGCTAAAAAACTGTTGATAACATGGAGGCACTGTTCTGCAGGAGAAAATTCTGAACTGACTTGCCTTTGGATTTGTTTCAGCTGTTTTCTTCAAGTGGTGCAGTATATTTTCTTCAACAGGAAATACAACTCATAACTACATCTGATTATTAATAACCTAACAAGACTGTGAACAAAGTAATTTGTCCTCAACTGACACAGTTTTTAAATCATTTTAAGCTCAGTTTCGGAACAAATCAAGCCACTGGGGTCCCCCAACCCTATTGAGCCTGTGGGCTCTTTGTGATTTTGAGAAAGGGTAGAAGACACAATAGAATGGCTACTAGGAGAGGCAGGATCAATTACAAAATGGCTGCCATGGGGACAATTGCTAAATGTTGGGAGATTCTAAGCTTTCTATGATGCAAATCCAAAAGTGAAGCCTCCTGGAGTCCTCCAAAGTGTCTCCTGTTCTAATGAGGTATAGGATAGCCAGAATTGGCTCTTTACTTTTGAAAGAGGTATTTGGGGAAGAAATAAGTGGTTACCTGGAAACACTGTTGGCCACCATGTTGGGGAACACTGGCCTCGAGCCTCCATTGTTTCAGTTTCTCTACTCTTTCAGTGTTGACATTTTTCAACATACAGCTGACCATTTCTGAGAATCTCTTCAGGCTGAGGACATAATTAAAAAATATTGAATTATGAAATTCTATTTTAGCTTGGGAAGGGGGCATCACTAAAACATGTTACGAAACACAGCACCTTAGAATTTAGGTTAAAATTATTTCTTTATAAATTGGAAAAGGATATGAGATAACTGTCATTCATATGTTCCTTTTTATTAATTGCCCCCCTTTCATTAAATATTGTGCAAGTTTAATCACTGTTTCCTCAACTTTGACCCCCAGGCAATGTAAAAATCAACCTGGAAGCACTTAAGTTTGAGTTTCATTACTAGTTCTGATAAGCCTTCGAATTTTATTCATTGGTGACAATGGTAGGAGGCAGAAAAGGGTGGGGGGAGATTCAACCCAAAAAAATAGCTGCGAACCGAGAAGGTCAAGCTAACAAAAGAATTATTATGAAAAATATAGACATTTATTAGGGCGTACACATAAATAAAACAAAATTAAATTAAAAGAGACAGTTCAATTATCAGACATTTAAAACTAGGTTCATTAAGAACTAATTGCAGTACATATCATGACCACAGTCAAATGTTTCATGAAGTCAAGAATGCTGTTGTATGAGTGGCAGCCTGTCTTTACTACTGCATCTTGTGGACATCTGACAGCTATAGTTCTTGTTCAGTAGCCCTTCAGGAATCTAGGTCACACATCATTTGCACCCATCATTTAGGAGTAGGCACTTCCTGACATGAAAGACTCCAGAGTGCTTGTTTGTGCCTCCTGGACTCTAAAAGGCTGTAGGAGGAAGCATAAGTAAATACATAGATGTGGTCATTAAAGTCGCACATTTAAAGCTGTCAGGGAGTCAGAACTATCACTGAATCAATCACATTTACTGTGGGAAAGCAGGACTTCCATATGACCTGGCATTATGCTTTCAGGAGCGTTTGTGCTCTGGCACTTTCTAGAGAAGGGGTTTTCCCTCTATATAAGTTAGCATAGTTGCTGTTCTAATGACTTTAAATCCATTAATGCTATTTGATAATATTGACTGGTTCACCGGGTTTGTTTTCTTTACCAGTTAAATGGCAACTATAATTGCAGATGAAGGGGGCCACATTCTTAAGCACCATTTATTTGGTAGAAAAGAGCAAGAGTCCAGTAACAAAATTTGTGGGAATTTCTTCAGATAATTAAAGAAGTGAGCAGTGACTCACAAAAACTCATACCCTCCCACAAATTTTGTTAGTCTTTAAGGTGCTACTGGGCTCTTGCTCTTTTCTACTGCTGCAGACAGACTAACATGGCTACCAATCTTGATCTGTCTTCATTTATTTGGTGAGGAACGGTAACAAGTCAGTGGGAGACTTGAAGGACCTGCCATGAGGCATGCTGTACAGATTCTCTGATGCAGTTCAGGTGCCTTGCTAAACCATAATTGACAACCAATTGTTGTTTTAAAACCGAAGTGATCCTTTGAGTTTCCAAACCTTCAGACATTTCCCATCTTTTCAGGACTTAGCATCTTGAGTTCTAAACTCATTCTCATCTTTGTGGCTTTTTAGGTCAGACGTCATGCTAAACCATAGTATCTTCGACATGGTCTCTGTGCTTCACACCTATGGGTTTACTGCGCCTGCGTGGAAATCCATCGGTGTCGTAGAAAGCTTTTAACGGATTTTTGCGCCCAGCACCTCTGGGCATGCACGGGGCCCCCATCGCACATGCTCAGAGGAGCAGGGCGCAGACATCCCGCCAGTTCTCTTCTGATCGCCACACGAGTCACAGCTATCTGCTTCTCTCTGTCAGATCCAGTTGTAGAAAAGCTTCGCTTCTACAAGCCCTCGGGTTTGGTTTGGCTATTCTTCTCCTCCCTTTTTCTTTAACATTGTTCTTTATTTTGATTTTTGTTTTTGTTTTTTTTAAAAAAGGACTTCTCCACTTCAATTTTTCATTCCGGGCCCTTCAGGCCACCCAACCTTCTTCCCCCTCCCCACCCTCATAATATTCAAGTCATCTCTGCATGGCTAGCAAGTGGGGGTGCTACAAAAGGTGTTCCTCTTGTGGCAGTAAGTTGGCCGCTCCAGACAGAAATTCTCTGAGTTTAATTTGTCTTGGAGACGGACACCGACCTGAATCCTGCGCTCATTGTGCAAAGTTCTCAAATCAGACCAGAAAAAATAGAGCAGCTTGGCTTCGTGTTGCCCTCTTAGACGCCGCTCTGTCTCCAGTTTCCCCAATGGATCCTGGTGTCTCAGGATCGATCGTCAGCGCCATGCCCCTGGCATCGAGATCAGCTTCCGATGTCATCGTGTTGACATCGAAACGTCCCTTCCACCTTCTTCGGCAGCGTCCACGCCAATGAAGAAGAAGAAGAGGGACAAGGTGGAGAAGCGCCGTAAGTTGGAAGCAAATACTGCAAAAGGAGGCTCTGGTAACACAGCTAAACCACCCAAGAAGCCCTCCACATCGAGGCCAGTGCAGTCTCCTCCGGCCTCCGCAAAACCTCTGAGTACCGAGGTAGGAGCTCAGTCAGTGCCGCCGCCTGTGGAGCTTCCTATCATCCACCTACTCGACTCCCCAATCAGACTGTTGGAGGCTGCCCCTCCGGATGCTATCCTGGAGACAGAAGACTTTGTCGACATCGAACGCCGACATGATCCCACTCTTACTTCAAGTCGACACCAGTCGGTTTCCAATTCTGCTTTGGATCGCTCGCCTTCACCCTTCCAGGCAGATCGATTCCAATACAAATGCTGGTAGATTTTTGCGCCCGGTCCTCCTCCAGCTTATCAATCCCATAGCAGGGATCGCAGGACGGACTATCGAGACCGCTCACCCTTGCCACAATCTCCTCGACATTGATCACCAGTCCGTTCCCAGTGGGGATACCCAGCTCACTGGGACCATCGACTCAGATGTCAATATGAATCCTATCTGTCAGCACCCTGGTCATCTCCCCTGCCACATGCAGAGTGGGACTGTTGCTCACAATACCGACGGCATTCCCAGAGGCTGTACGAACAGCCACCCTCGGCTACTGTCTCCAGACCACTGGATCAGGTCCCTCTAAATCCGAGGCACCACACTCCTCCTTCGCTGCCGAGGAATCTTCCTGCACAGGCTTCAATCCCGACCACCACCACCCCCCAGGATCGTCAGCAACCCACGTCACCGAAGTTCCCAGTATCAACCACCCCCGCCCAAATTCCATGGTTGTGAATTCTTCTTCTAGATCCAAATGCACCCATTCCACCCCATCCGATAAGGAAGGAAAGAAATGCCTTTGGAAGAAAATTTTATTCAGCTGGCGCTTTAGGATTGAAAACATCCAATTATCTCGCCTGCATGAGCAGGTATCAATACACTCTCTGTGAACAGCGCCAAGCCACCCGCAAGATCCAAAAAGAAGGATTAATTTTGGCAAAACAACAAATCAATATGGCCAAACATGTTCTGGACTCCTGCTCCAAGACTATGACATCCGCCATCGTCCTTCGTCGCCACTCCTGGTTGCGATCCACCACTCTCCAAAATGACACCAGGGCATACGTAGAGGACTTCCCCTTTGATGGGCTCGGTCTACCGATTCCACCATTGACTCTGTCCTACAGGAAATGGACAAAAGCATTAAGGCTTCTCACACTTTAGGGGTCTCCTCTGCCCCTCGGCAATTTAAACCACGATCCTGGACCCACCCTTGGTCCAGGAGATCCACCAGCCAGAGCTCCCCTGACCGCTCGTGGAGGCCTCGTAGCTCTTAGTCCACTTAAAGAGTATGGCCAAAAACAAAAGTTTCCACCAGCGCAACAGTCAGGCTGCCCTAAAGCCACCCGTCCGCCCAAGCAGGGTCTTTGACTCACCTCTCCCTATCACTCGCCTTGTACCCTTTCTTCCCACCTGGAGCCATGTGACCACGGATGACTGGGTACTCTCCATCATTGCCCACGGATACCTAATAGAGTTCTTTCAGCTTCCACCACACTCTTGGGTAGTCAACACTCCACCCTCAGATGCCCTCCTGCAGGAAGTCTTGGTCCTCCTCTCCAAGAACGCAATAGAATCTGTGCCCGTTCAACAACAGCTGACGGGTTTTTACTCCCGCTACTTTGCGGTCCCCAAATGATATGGAGGCACCAGACCCATCCTGGACCTACGTGACCTGAACAAATTCATTCTCTACCGTTGCTTCTGGATGGTCACTCTCCTCTCCCTTCTCCCTTTCATCCGAAGGCATGTCTGGATGGCCACCATCGACCTTCAGGATACTTATTTCCACCTTACCATCTCTCCTCTGCATCGCAAATACCTACATTTCATGATAGGCCAGGCCCACTACCAATACAGGGCCCTCCCATTTGGACTTTCTACGGCACCCAGAGTGTTCACAAAAACTATGGTGGTTGTTGCGGCCTTCCTATGCCTACGGGGCATCGTTGTCTTTCCTTACATCGATGACTGGCTGCTGGTGGCAAACTCCTGAGAGGACCTCATACACAACATCTGTCTTGCCTGTTCCCTCTTGAGTCGCCTGGGCCTCACCATCAACAGGGAAAAAGTCACATTTAACTCCAGCTCAGCAAGTACAGTACATAGGAGCCATTCTCGAATCCAGCGCTCTCCGTGCTTATCTTCCGGACAACAGGGCGACCACCATCATTGCTTTGGCCACCCAGATACACTCTCAACCAACCTCAACCGCCCTCTCTGTACAACGCCTTCTAGGACACATGGCAGCTACAACTGCGGTCCTCACGTTTGCCAAACTAAAAATGCGGCTTCTTCAACTTTGGCTCATCAGGTCCTACGAATCTCAACGGCACCCGCAGTCACTCTGCCTCTCCCCACCACTGGAGGTGAGGGATTCACTGTTGTGGTGGACCCAACCTGTGACTCTCCTCCAAGAGGCCCCCTTTCATCTCCCTTCCCCGCAACTCACGTTGACTACCGACACCTCCAGATGGGGATGGGGAGCGCATCTCCTGGGACACAATGCAGGAGGGCGGTGGGACCCACAATCATTGTCCCACACCACATCAATTATCTGGAACTTTTTGCAACCTTTTATACCCTACACACCTTTTTGCCCCTGCTGCACGAGAAATGTGTGGTGATACTCACCGACAACACCCTCGCAGTCTCCTATATCAATTGACAGGGCGGCACTCGATCACATCACCTATGCCTTCTCGCCATACGAATGTGGGACTGGTGCATGGACAATGATGTTTTTATCCAGGCTACCCTCATACCTGGGTCCCTCAATACCCAAGCAGACCGCCTCAGCAGGGGACACACCGACGCCCACGATTGGGAACTTGCTTTGGCATATCTTCGCCCCATTTTCCTTCACTGGGGGTTCCCAGACATAGATATCTTCGCCAGTCGGTCCAACAAGAAATGTCCCTTGTTTTGCAGTCAAGGAGGCCTAGATCCCCTCTCTCTGGGAGACGGTCTCCTCTACCCTTGGTCCAAGAACCTGCTATACCTGTTCCTACCAATGCCCCTACTAACCCAGGTGGTGCACAAGATCATGCGGGATGCCGCAAACTGTATTCTCATAGCCCCATGGTGGCCCAGGCAACCCTGGTTTTCAATCCTCCTGTCCCTAGCCAACAGGAATTATCTGCATCTCCCGTCTCAACTGGACCTTCTACAAACGGCAGACTCCCCATTGTTGCACCACCACATCCTACGTCTAAAGCTCACGGCGTGGAGAATTTCTCCTTCAAATTCACCGAGAGAGTAGCCAATGTTTTGCTTAACTCTCGCAAGACCTCCACACGCAGGTCCTACGGCTATGAATGGGCTCGCTTTTGCTCCTTTCTAACATGCGATCCTACTTCGCCTATGTCTGCGGGACTCTCACAAATTTTTGAGTTTTTACTTTACTTGGCTGATTCTGGCCTTTCACACTCTTCTTTACGAGTATACCTGGCTGCCATATCAGCATTTCACAACACAGTGAATGGCTTCTCAGTGTTCACTCATCTACTCTCGAAACGCTTTATGAAGGGTCTGCTCCATTTGTACCCGCCCATCAGAAAGCTGGCCCAACCTTGGGACCTGCCGTTAGTGCTATGAACTCTCACTAGGAAGCCCTTTGAACCTATGGCTACATGCGAGTTGAGACTTTTATCCTGGAAGACAGCGTTCCTAATTGCAATTACCTCAGCTAAAAGGGTTGGCAAACTTCTCGCGTTCAGGCATGATCCACTGTTCCTCTCCTTCCTGCCAGATGCAGTCAAGTTCATTCCAGACATCTCTTTCCTCCCTAAGGTCGTCTCCGAATTCCACCTCAACTCCGAGGTCCTCCTCCCTAATTTTTATCCTAACTATGAATCAGAGCGTCTCCTTCATACATTGGACGTCAAACGAGCTTTACTATTCTACCTGTCACGCACGAGATCAGACAGGCAAATTCATTTCTTATGCGCCCAGTATGCTGGGCACCCCTATTTCAGCACAACGACTCTCCAAGTGGATTGTCCAACTGATAACTCTCTCATACCAGCTGGCCCGAGTCCCGATCCCGGACTCACTGAGAGCCCACTCTACTAGAGCTATAGCTACTTCAACGGTTTACCTGAAGGGAGCGTCTCTCATGGATATATGCCAGGTGGCTACATGGATAATACCCAATACGTTTATCCGCCACTATGCATTAGATGTGAGAGCCTCACGGTGTACTGACTTGGGTCGCCTCATTCTGTCCACCACTTCTCAGTGACAGCCTGCCAGCACCCTCCTCCAGGTAGGCCACTGCTCACTACTCTCCCATAGGTGTGAAGCACAGAGACCACATCGAAGATAAACAGGTTGCTTACCTGTATCTGATGATCTTCGAGGGGTCATCTGTGCATTTACACCACCCGCCCATCCTTCCCCTCTGCTGCCAGGCTTTATTCCTCTCTTCTCTAGTCTGGTTCGCAGCGGTCAGAAGGAACTGGCGGGATATCCACGCCCTGCTTCTCTGGGCATGCACGATGGGGCCCCCACGCATGCCCGGAGGCGCTGGGTGCGAAAATCCGTTAAAAGCTGTCTACAACACCGATGGATTTCCGTGCAGGCGCAGTAAACCCATAGGTGTGAATGCACAGATGACCACTCGAAGATCATCAGTTACAGGTAAGCAACCTGTTTTTCCTAACCCACCTCTAACAATGATTTTTGACTGGTTTGCCAGCCAGTCATAAAACATAGTTTGGTCTGATGTTTAAATTGATCCACTAATGTGTTCAGACATTACAAACAAACCATAATTTGTTCATATTTTTAAAAAGCCAGGAAGACCTCAGCTCTTTTCTGTATGTGTACACATCAGTCATTCCCTCATGTGCCATGTCAAGACTGAAAGCCACTTGGTTCAGAAATAACCATGTGTTGTTAACTAAATCAAATAGTTTAATACATGGTTGCCAGTTTGGTGTAGTGGTTAGGTGCACGGACTCTAATCTGGGAGAACCAGGTTTGATTTCCCCACTCCTCCACTTGCAGCTGCTGGATGACCTTGGGCAAGCCATAGTTCTGTCAGAGCTGTTCTTAAAAGAGAAGTTCTCGAAAGAGCTCTCTCTGCCACACCTACCTCACACGGTGTCTTTTGTGGGGAGGGGAAGGTAAAGGAGTTTGTAAGCCGCTCTGAGACTCTGAATGAAGGGCAGGGTATAAATCCAATTTCCTGGTGTAAGAACCTAAGAACCACGCTGGATCAGACCAAAGGCCCATCAAGTCCAACACACAGTGGCCAACCTCTAGGAAGCTCACAAGCAAGATAACTGCAACCGTATCCTCCTGCCTGTGCTCCAGAACAAGTGATACAAAGAATCATGCCTCTAGTACTGGAGGGAGTAGATACACATGACTAGTACCATTGATAACCCATCCTCCTTGAAGTTGTCCCTCCCCTTTTAAAACCTTTCAACTTGGCAGCTATCACCACATCCTGCAGCAACAAGTTCCACAGTTTAACTATGTGCAGTGTGAAAAAGTACTTCCTTTTGTCTGTCCTGAATTTCATACCCTTCAGCTTCAGTGGGTCACGTATGATGAGAGAGGGAGAAAAGCTTCTCCCTGACCACTCTCTCCGCGCCATGCATAATTTTATAGACCTCTGTCATCTCTCCCCTTACTCACTTTTTTTCTAAGCTAAACAGCTCTAAGCATTTTAACCAGTGTTCATAGGGCAGCTCCTCTAGCCCCCTGATCATTTTGATTCCTCTTTTCTGCACGTTTTCAAGCTCTACAATACACTTTTTCAGGTGCAGTAACCAGAACTGTATAAAATATTCCAAGTGTGGTCTCACCATAGATTTTGTAAGGGCAATTTGATAATGGCAGTTTTATTCTCTATTCCCTTTCTCATTATGGCCACTATGGAATTTGCTTTTTCAGAGCAACTGCATACTGGGTTGACATTTTTATCAAGCTGTCCACTAGCACGTCAAGATCACTTTCTTGGTCTGTTGCTGTCAACTGAATTCCCATCTGTGCATATGTGAAGTTGGAAATGGGAAGTGCCGTCAAGTCACTGCTGACTTATGGTGACCCTTTGGGATTTTCAAGGCAAGAGACATTCAGAGGTAGTTTGACATTGCCTGCCTCCACATCACAGCCTTGGTATTTCTTGGCAGTCTCCCATCCAGATACTAGCCAGGGCCAACCCTGCTTAGCTTCCGAGAACTGAATTGATCGGGCTAGCCTGGGCTGTCCAGGTCAGGTATATGTGAAGTTAACTTGGGCTTAATTGCCACAGTACACATCACTTTACACTTGCTTACACTGAATTTCATTTGCCATTTTATAGACAAGATAAACCATAATTTATTGTCATGTCCAAACTGGGTGGTTTGACAAATTGCAGTTCATTCTAAACCAGAACATCTTCCATCTTGGTGCACCATTTGAGGAGAAAGGGAGCAAACATGTGTGAACTCAAGAAATTCCTAGCTTATTTTCATTACCAGTGAACTATGGCTGGTCGTGATATCTGAATGCAACAACTGTCTTCCTCCTCCATGAGTCAAAAATACTGACAGTGCCTTTGTTCAGTTTTTTCTTTAAACTAGAAAATAGTCTGTCATTACAAGATGATTCTACAGTTGGTTTTCCTGTAATAATGACAACAGATGGTTAATTTAAAAACCTTTTAACTGACTGAAAGCCTTGGTTTTTTATTTGACAGAACGGACTTAATAATAATAATACCATCCAGTTGTAACAATTGCTGGTGTTTTTTTTAAAAGGGTATACACTATTTTTAAAGTATAATGTTTATTTGAGCCATGGCCTTCTAAGCATGGAGTTCTATATAACCTATGTATTTGTACCTTTTTCCTTTGGTGCAGTTTCAGGAGAGGCACAACCTCAAGACATGAGGGTCGTGGACCCAGAGGGAGGGACAGTTTTTCTGGGCCTGATGACTTTGTGCCGGAAGATAAATTTGACTCATCAGAGGAGAATACAAGAGGAAGAGACCATGGTGTCCGGGGACGAAGTCGGGGTACTCCAAGAGGTAAGGCAACATTGTTTCTTGCTAGAGATGTAAAATCTCATGTCCAGTTGAGGTGGATACTGCAACTAGAATTTTTATTGCTGTACCTGAGTTGCTCAAGCACCTTCACATTCTATATCTGTTGCTATGCAGGGGCTCGGAAAGGTCTGCTTCCCACTCCAGATGAGTTTCCACACTTTGAAGGAAGTCGAATGGATGGAAATCGAGACCCAGGTGAAATTTGATTAATTTATGGAAGAATGGCCATTCTCAAATGTCTGATGTCAGTCATTCTCTCCCACTTGCATCTTAGTAGCTGCTTTCACTTTTCAGTTTGCCTGTCTGAATATGCTAGATGCCTTGGTGGCCATGACTGGGCAGAAAGGCAGAATATAAAAGTTATAAATAAATAACTCTAAAAACTTCACTAGATTTTTATTTTAGCATTTTTCTGAATACTAGATTAAAAAAAAAAGTAGCAGTATATTGTAGCCTGTGCCTCTCCTCTTTTGTGCTGCTTTTGTTACTATCATATATATGAAACTACATATCCAAAACCTGGCTTGCTTTTTCTGTCCTAGTCCAGCAATACACCATCTGTGTTAGATCCCTCCAAGAAGCTTCTCCAACATCCCTTCCAAGATCCTCTTAGCCTTTGTTACTGCATCCACTTCCCTGTAGCATGAGTCTACCAGCTATTTCATCCCACATTTGTGAGAAATTGTGAGCGCTCTGCAATATGCAATGTTTTACTCACCTTCATCCCATCCTTGCCCAAATATTGGTAGTTTGGATTCCTACTGTATGGTGTTTTAATTCCTTTCCCCTAGAAGAACATGCTCACATTCTTAATCTTCTTCCAAGATCTAGATTTAGTAATCTTACTGCAAGGGCTGCTGCTCTTTTTCCTGTCCCTTAAGAGATATGCCCACAGTCTGTGTGCCTTTCATCTCTGATGCTTTCTGATGAAGGCAAAGAAGGCAGCTTCACTTGAACAGGAGATGGGGAATATTTGGAACAGCGTACAGTGTGAAATTTCATTTCCTCTCAAAGGATTCTGCCTGGCTAATTATGTATTTTAATGGCAAATCTTTATGTGTGTTGCAACACTGTCAGGTCCACGCCAGGATCACCCTCCTCATGATGGTCACTCTCCGGCAAGTCGAGAACGTTCTTCCTCAATCCAGGGGATGGACATGGCCTCATTGCCACCTCGTAAGCGTCCTTGGCATGATGGACCAGGAACCTCTGACCATCGAGATATGGACCATATTCAAGGAGGGCCTCCAGAGGAGAGAGGGAAGGGTAAGAATCATTCCTTGAAAAATAAGACAATTTCCTCTAGAAAAATAGCCTTTGAATCATAAGGGGAAAGGTCAGTTAAAATAATATTAATGTTCATTATCTATATAAAGCGCCCACGCTAGGCATTGCACAGTGTGATGTAGGGGTCAGAGTGTCAGACTAGGACCTGGGATCAAATCCTGTCTCAGGCATGGAGCTCACTGTGGGTGACCTTGAGTCAGTCACTCACTCTCTCTTTCAGCATTACCTCCCTTGCTATAAATCTAAAGAACTAAATAAAAATAAAATCGGAATAAAATGGAGGAGAGAATGATGTATACCACCCTGAGTTCTTTGGAGAAAAGGTGGGATAAAAATATATTAAATAATTAAATATATTTTAAAGACTTGTTCTGAATGCAGGCTTAGTTTTTATCATATACACCTGAAGCATAATTGAGTGATTACTAATTTACCTTGCTATTTTTTCTAATTTGTATTTGCATTTTGCATCAAAGAACCTGCAAGTAACAGCAAACACTTCCTGTTTATGCTCATGAAACCACACTACGGGCAGTCCATTTTTATTCCCAAATTTTGGCTGGCCTTGGTAGCTAGCTGCTATTTGTGGGCATCCACTAACCCTGCCTCTCCCCCAAATCCTCTGGTATCCACTCACAAGGAGGATGAGTTGTTCCCCAGCTTTGCATTCAGCTTGTGAACATGGTCTTCTAGGAGAGGGAAACCAAAACACCCCACAATGGGAGTGTAAGTTACTAATACTCGGGTGGGGATGAGTTGAAGGTGAGTAAAAAATATTGCAGAGGTCTCACAAGAAGATAAAAGTTGAGAGAGATGTTAGGCCACATTTATAAACAGAAGCCATCTAACCATTTCTGCTTAACCAATCTTCTACTGAAAAACTTTTAGTAAGAACATAAGAACTGCCATTGCTGTTATTCACAGCAAATTAGTTGATGAAGAGGTCCATAAAAAAGAGATGCATTTGTCTTTGGAAAAGTGCAAGTAATCTTTGATAAGGCCTTATTTAAAAGGGGGGGAGGGAGTTAAGGCTGCAGTCCTAATCACACTACTTGAAAGGTATGTACATATGAAGCTGCCTAATACTTGAGAGAGTATGGCATTGGTCTGCCTGTCTCATTACTGTCTACACTGACTGGCAGTAGCTCTGTAGGGTCTCAGGCAAAGAATGGTCTTTACCAGCATCTGCTGCCTCTGGTCTTTTCACTAGAGATGTCAGGAATTGAACCTGGGAGCTTTGGAATGCAGAGATTTTGTCATCCCCCTAATAGCCACTACCCCTCCTCTCTCCCATTAAGTTACTTCTGGATAAACATAGCTAGGATTAGGCATCAAAGTTCATTAAATGCAAACAGAACAAAATTCAAGTCCATTGGCAGCTTTAAGACCAACAGAATTTTATTCAAGGTATAAGTTGTCATGTTCATGCACACTTCTTCAGGTACATTGAAATGGAAGTTACCAGTCCATACATATACTTAGAGAGTGAGCAGCACATTAGCATACAACATAATAAAAATGTTTAACAGATGCAAGGACCAAACAGGAATAACAAGCTTAGTCTATATAGTCACCCTTTGTTTGGATTTAATTCCGGGGGGAAACATAGTGAAGCAAATAAATATATCAAAATTGGAGACTGATGTGTTAATGCACCCTTCTTAATTATGGAAGGCTGAGAGCAATTAACTGAGACCCTGTTGTTTCGCTCCATCTGTCTCCTCTCAAGCATGGAAGAAACTAACAGCATCCTTTTCTGTAAGGTGGGGTGATTGGTTGTGCAGTGTTATGTCTCCTCTGTCACCAGACCAGAGGAATACATTCCAGTCTACCATTCCAAATTACAGTACCTTCTGCTATTCATTGCATTGCATTACATTACAATTACTATTCTAATCTACTATTCCAGAAAAGAAATACAATAAAATAAAGAGAATGTATGGCCCTCCTTTGTGAGAATACAGATGTAAGGACTGAATTAGATTAGCATATGTACTGAGAAAAGAAACCGATATTCCTGTTAAGTCCAGGGGGGAGCATGTTCTGAGTGTTGTAATAACTTGTAATTCAGCAAGTTCCCTTTCCAATCTGTTCCTGAAATTCCTTTGCCATAAAACAGCTACTTTGAGATCCCTTATGAAAACAGCGTCTTTACCTGCCTTTCCTCTCTGTAGCTAATTGCAGGTTCAGGGAGATGATTGTGACCTGAAAACTCCTGAGGAGTTTTACAGAATGCCTTATTACAAGCCACATATGATTAGGTCATACAGTGGGAGAAGATAATCATAGAATTATAGAGTTGGAAGGAATCTCCAAGGTCATCTAGTCCAACCCCCTGCACAATGCAGGAAATTCACAAATACCACCCCACAGCCCCAGTGACAGCTGTTCCATGCCCAGAAGATGAGAAAAAACCCTCCAGGATCTCCAGCCAAATTGGCCTGGAGAAAAATTGCTTCCTGGCCCCAAAATGGAGATCAGTATTTCCTTGGGCGTGTAAGAAAGGACCACAAGAACAAAGCACTAATGCAATCCTTCCTGCCCTCCCTTAAGGGCATAGCTTATTACCAGGTTTCATTAGATTGATAGATATGTACTATGCCACAAAGTTGGTGAAAGATAGAAATTTTCAAGTATATATATTCAAGCCGGTATAAAATTCAAAATATTGGTTGCTGACGATGATACCACCAGTTACAAGACTAATCACTGTTGTCTGATAGAATTCACTTCACCCTCCCTAAAAAAAAATCACAAGATCATATTTTCAAATCATGTTCTAAGCATTTCCATGTGGGAAACATAAAAACACTCTGTAGAATGAGTGTCTCATATTTGTGGGCAATAAGAAGCAGAAGATTCTAACCACTGCCCATTATATGAACAGCTGGGAGAGATGTACACGTGACTGTTAATAAATGGTAGAGAGCAGCCAGATTTGTGAGTAGAGTGGTAGTGGTGCTCAAAGGCATCTTTGGGAATAATTACAGTCAAACTCCCAGAATTGTCATGCTCTAAATTACAATTGCAAATAATTGCTGTTCTGCAAGAGGGGACCCCCTCCTCAAAATACCTCTGGCTTTCAGATTGCCCTTCCACCTCTCAATTGCCCTTCCTGTGGCATGCTACTGTAGAATATCTGGCAGACAGACAGCTGGTGGTTGCAGAACTGGATGTGGTTGCTCTGATGGCTTCCTTTGTGGAATCTTGTTTATTCCTCCCATCAGAATAAATTATTTGGAGTGTTCAGCCAATATCAAGTTCACTTGCCAACAATGCTGCCACTACTTTTGATCTTCAAATATTAGGAAGATTTCCTCACCATATAGTAAATTTGCACTGGTCACCTAGAGCTAATAAAAATTATCTTCAGGCAGTCAAGTGGGAGAGAGTCCTGTGTGCAGCTTCCCATTTGATGCTCTCATTCTCTTCCTTGAAGGAAAAAAGAAATAGTCTACAAGGCACTGTTTAAGGTCACTACATCCTGAATGCAGACTATGACACTGTTTATCTTCCTTCCTTTTTGCTGGGCTGTCTGTCTGCTTCTAGGAGAAAGAAAGACATTCCCACGTACTTCCTCCAAATGAGAGCTCTGTCTTAAATGGAGTTCCATTATGTATTGACTGGTGGAACAAAACTTTCTTGTTTTGTCCCTCAGAGAGGAACAGAAAGCAAGACGCATTAAGTATTCTCAAGAATATAGAAAGCAAATTCTAGTATAATGATTTGCTGCTGTGTTTCATTCTATTTCTCATTGGGCGGTGGGTTAGAAACAGGTCAGAGTTCCACCAGTGCTCTGTGTTTACCTAGCTGACCAGTACGAGCTGACTACTCTCCCTGTGCAAAAGAGAGAATGGAAGCTCATACTCAGCCTCCAGAGTAATTTTATGGGAAGGCTGAGGCCAGTAGATCATGATAGACAACCAGACTTCCCCTGCAAAACTGTAGTATATTACATAGCTGTACCTTACACTCACAGTGAGAGAACCTAGCTTTGGATAGCATATTTTACTTCTCAGAACAGTGGGATTTGAGCAAATAATCATTGTACTTTTTCAGTAATGATTGATTGCACCAAAGTTTTTATTTGTCATTGTGGGGACACTGTATCAAAGCTATACTTTGTATATGTCACAATTTTTTTTAACCTTGCACATCAGAAGAAAATATAATGCCATCTGTTCTTGTTCTAGGGCGTGGGAAATCGGGACCTTCACAAAGAATGTCAAAATCTGGGAGATCCAGTTCTTTAGATGGAGAGCACCATGATGGATATCATAGAGACGAATCTTTTGGTGGACCTCCAGGAGGCAATAATCCTTCCAGAGGAGGGAGGAGTGGAAGTAACTGGGGAAGAGGAAGTAATATGAACTCAAGCCAGTCAAGGCGAGGAGCTTCTAGAGGTGGCGGAAGGGGTCGATAGAAGAGGTTATGACTGGGCAAGACCCAGTCTTTCTAGGACAGTATTTAAATACATCTGTTGCAGAATCATTGAGAAAGTAATTCTGCAATCCCACATACCTGGACTCTAAATGGAGATAAATGAATGTGCATTAATTCCTAAAAAGGTCTTTTCAAAGATTAAATGCCACCTAGTAATGCTATCACAACTGGCTTTGTTTCATTCTCCTCTCCATCCTAACCCAACTCTTCCATATTTCCTGCATTGATTTTTGAAGATAAAAGCTGGAATTTTTTTAGTGTTGTGAGACATGGAGCACCTCCGCAGATTTCAGTTTGTCCAGAAGAACTTGTTTCTATATGTACAGTTGTCAGGAAAAAGTTAAGTTGTTTTGTATGAATACAGAATGCAATTTGTCCAAAAATTAACAAATGAATTGAGTGTGTGGTTTTTGTTTGTACTTGTTTTTATATCTCACTAGAGAAAGCATCTTTCTCCTAGAATTTCCATATGGAAATGTAGTATATATTAAGCCCCAGAACTAACTCTTAGTTCTGTTTAGATACAGAATCATTTCAGCCACAGAGATTCTGTTCATATGTTGAAAGATTACACAGATTCCCCCTGGCCCTAGTTGACAACTCTAAAGACTGACAGAACCCCTGTAGAGGTGTAAACAGCCAGAGTTTGAATGCACAGATTCCCTCAGCATGTAAACTCCTTGTCTGAGTTTACATAAAGTAATGAAAATATCCACTTGTACCCACATAGTAGTTATATAATGTTTGATAAGGAGACTATGATCACTTACAGTTCATCAATATGCTGCCTCCCCTCTACCAAGGATGATGTAAGCACCAGAAAAGCAATGAAAGACCTACATTAAACCATTAAAATATGACTAAGCCTTAACAAAGACTGTTAGCAGCCAGCTTTTATTTTAGAGATGCCACCTGTAGTCTTGAATGGCTGCAAAAAGGTTCTAATACTTTGGTTTCTTTTACTGTTCGTTGTTCCCTCAGTTAAAACTTCAGCACCCACTGTCAAGAAAGTAGTGGGTAGCTACAATTTAATAGTTTCGTAATATTTAGCCAGCAGAAGAGAACTTAAGACTTTTCCCATAAGTTCAGTAGTTTCATTCCCTTGCAGTGTTTTGTCTGTTTATTACCTTTTATTTTGCAATAAAATGTTCTCAGATGAGGTGTTTGTCATCCACCATTCTACCCCTTGAGACAGTTTGACTTTTCCCATCAGTTTGTTATGCAACTCAGTCCTTTGCATGTTTATTTGGAGCTAATTCCCAGTAAGTATGCATAGAATTATGGCCTAAGTACTTCTAGATTGTCTCTCTGGCTACCAAGTCTTGTGAGTTTATTGTCGGACTATCAAGTAGAATCACTGGTTTTCAGGAAATAATGGTTTGGAACCTAAGGATTTAGCATGGACAGAAAAGTATATTAGGGATTGCATCTTTGAACGAAGAGTAATAAATCTTTATAGAATCATTAGTATTCCAGGAGAACATTTAAAAACTGGCTATCCTTTTGTTTTAATTCAGTTTGTTAATATATGTAATCAGTCAAATGTTTTATACAGTCAAAGACCCATCAAATAACCACCAAAGCCATTAAAACAAACAAGACAATTCAGCCAAACACCCCTTTAAAACCTTAAGCATAAAATTAAATTAGGCATTTCCATCTAAAAATTGTTGATGATATCTTATGGCCTTCACAGCAAATGTTGCCACCTTTAAAGTAGCTTCTTGATTCCTGTCAGCTAAAAACTTGTCTAAATAAAATCTGATATTTTTCCCCAGGAATGCCAGAACTAAATAGTGCCAGAATGAAAATTCTGGTGAAGTTTACATTCAAAATGAACATGTTATCTCAGCTCTATCCTTCCATCCCCGCAGATGTACAAACATTCTTCATAGGGAAACCTTTTATATTTACCCTCTGTATCCATTGAAGGGAGCATATTTGCTCTCATAAGAGTAAAAGCTCTTCTATACTCAGCTTCATCTAGATTCTGTAGGTATGACATCTATGATATTTGGTTCGAATTCTCTATACCTGGAAGATAGCAATTAATCTGGGACAGATTGTGCTGTCTTTCAATATCCAGGATTCTTTGTTTAAGAAAAGGCTTGACAGAACTATATTCCAGCTGCATCATAAACTGTTTATAGAGAGCCCATAATAACCAAATTTAAGGTCAACTTCCTTAATCCAGTAAAGTGTCATAGTCTCTAAATCTTAAACTTGTTAAACGAATGGGCTTGGACACTAATTTGAACCAATATAGACTAGCAGCAATCCATAATCTATATAGTATGTTTTATATTGATTAATAGTTTTATTGGAATTTTAATGTATATTTATTATGCTGTTAGCCGCCATGAGCCTGCCGAATGGTGGGGAGGGTGGGATAGAAATGCAAACATACATGCATACATAAATGAGTCTTTAGGGTAACCATGCCAGTTTCCATCCGAATGAGTGCATTTGAAACATCAGACAGACCTGTAGGATATGCCGTAAAAACTTGAACTCTTTCGAATGGCTGCCAATAAATTTGATATGAAGATATGCTCAAAGGAGCTCCATACTGTAATTGGGCAAGAGGTTTGGCCTTAAAGATTCTAACTGCCGCAGCTACGTTCCAACCCCCTTAAGTTCCAATAAAATTTCTCAATTGTAGCCGCACTTTTTGTTGTGCTTGAAGCAATCATCCTCATTCAGTCTTTAAAGGAAAACATAATATTCCCTGTGCCACATTTAATTTTAATAACATTGTAAAGTCTTTGATCAGCTTCTAACCCAAAAATAGCAATGAAGGAGGGGAGATTTGAAGTCTTTAGGAAAAAATATAAATTCTCTGAAAAAATATAAGTTTTCCGAAGCAACTGAAGTAGCTGGAATTTTCAGAATTAACAAGAATTTTAACTGTGATTAATGGGGACCTTTTGATTTAAGTTGTCTTCTATACAGATAAAGAACACTGCTGAGCATTGCAAACTTACAGACTGCCACAACCCCTTGGCTCTATGCTTCCAGTTAGTGTATCAGATTCAGAAAGTTATTGTGGAGACATCACTGCATATAGCTGTAAACCAAGACAAGTCCAGAGGAAACAGCCAATGCTTCCATTTTGCATTTCTCCATTCCTCATTAGAGGACATTTTATCCCAATAATGAAGACTGCTTATTTTTGAGACACTTGCAGTGGGTTAACATCCAACAAAGATTATGTTGGAAAGGTTTATATGTTCTGCTTGAAATTTTATTAAATCTTTGTAGGCAAACTCCTCAGTTGGAGAAGTGGTAGAGCTTCTTCCATTTATATAGATAGTTTTCACAAGGGAAGACCTGATAGCATGTAAAACTGTGAAAATGTTTAAAAGCAGTGCATACATAAAACTAGAGCTAATCCTGGCATGCTTCCTCCTGTCCCCTCCCAGATAGGAATTCGTCCTTGATTACAGTTAAGGAAGAAACAGTCAAGTCAACTACAACCATTGCTATTATTATTTTGTCAATTACATTCATTTAACCAGGATCTGAAACCACAGTGTAATGCTGGTTTCAGATCCTGGTTAAATGGATCCCTGGCTGGTGCTAACCATGGTTCTCTTTTGTACTGATACATCTCTAAACAGCAGTTAAAGAGGTAGGGAGGAATTCACTGTTGGCAGGAGAGGAAGTTTATGTATCCACAACTGGCACCAGGTGGCAGTGATTGAAAGGAAGATAGTGTCATGTTTGTACTGGCCCTTAGGCTAATCCTATAGATAACAGGGAGGCTGCTGTATTTTCTCCTCCTTGGAAATTTGCTTAATTATTGTCATACTTATTGCCAGTGTTCCCTCTAAGTTAGCTCAGTTTTTTAGCCTCCAGCTCACACATTTTTGTCCTAGCCCAGGAAGGATGGCTCCAGAGCAAACTAATTTATGCAGCAGCCAAATCACTCGCTCACAACTTTCATGCCAGTAGCTCACGAAGTAGAATTTTTGCTCATAAGACACCACACCTTTGGGGGAGAGTTGCTTATTGCCCTCCTATAATGTGTACTGATTCATGTGATGCAATTCTTGTTGATGGGAAAGAAAGATGATTTGAAAAGAACACACAAGGAGAGTTGCCAGATTTCAACCAGCAATGTATATGTAAAAATAATGGGTTATAAAGAAGGGGTTAAAGTCACTTTCAGAATACATCCTGTAGGGACAACCAAGGTCCCAACAGATATGAAAGCAGATTTATTTATTTATTTTATAGCCCTCCTATCTCGCTGAGACTTAAGGTGGATTAAACATTATAAAACAATGCAGTCAAATAGCATGAGGTATCCAATAATGCAATGGGAGTAGGATTACAAACATTAAAAACTGCAAAAAAAAGTATCAGACAGTGCTGAAAATGGAATTACAGAAGTAGAAGACAAGTAAAATCAAAATAATACATTCAATAATGTATTGCAAAAATTGAGTTTTGCACATACCAAGTTGCATGCTTAGAGACAGAATAAGAACTTTTCTGAAGAGTGTAGATTAGTATCTTTACTACAAAATATTTTGTACATTTACTTAAATTGTGTTCCACAAATGACAAGTGAATTAACTGTTTAAAATAATCCAATTAAAAGAGTGGAGGACAGTTTTTGCTGTGCAGTAAAACTTAGCACCCATTTTTTATTTGATTTACCATTTTATATAATGAATATTAAGAGTAAATATTAAGAAATCTACAAATTTCAACCAATAGCAACAAAAAGTGGTATTCTCTGGCTATGATGCATGAATACTGATTTTCCCATATTCCTCTCAATTCCTGCAGCCACTTCTGATCCCCGCCACTGAAAGATCATGTCTGGGGTTGCAGCACTCAAGGGAAGGGATAACTGTGTAGGTCAGGGCAATGCAGGGAAGAGAGGTAATAGTCACATTGCTCCTTCTACATCTTCCACAAGTACAGCTCTTCTGATGGGAGATGAAAGGAATTTCACCCCTTTCCTTGCAATGCCACAATCCACACAGCTATGGCTCACACAGGTCCTGTTGTCCCAGGAATGGTCTTTTTCCAGGTTGCTTGGAAGTGGGAAAACGCCAAGTCTTCCATGCATGCAAGTTTGGATTGAAGCCAGCATTCTAACAATCTGTGGGTCAAAGCCTAGAACCACAATCCTGTGCACACTTATTCAAGAGAAGTACACATGCTGCACAAGTCTCCTTCAAAGTTACCTGTACAACTGGTCAACATGTCTACTTTTAAAAGGGCACCAGCAACTGAGTTTCTGCTTCCAAGTACTTCCTTTCATATACCACAGTGATGTTGTACCTGCATCTTATTGCAGTCAAAAGAGGGGCCTACATTGCATGTTTTTGAATTTGCATATAATTTTTTTATTTTACTGTTGTCAAAATGGTATTTTCACATTCTGCTGTAGTCCCGTACCCATTTTCCAAGGCATTGTTCAGTGACTTGAAATCCATTGAGAAAAAATTCACAAGAGACTACTTTGAAGGCTGCATTTTTAAGAGGTACAAGCTGCAGATACACAACAGGGGCACAATGAGGTATAGTGTTTACAGTGGCCCCAAATAAGCTTGTTTATGAATTGCTGTTGTAAAATCTATATATCTAATAGCCAAGACACCCCCTGCATGTGGATATCTAAATCCACACATTGGGGGCACCTAGGGGGCAAAGAGATTTTCCTGCACACTTGGGGGGACTCCTCAGGTGTGCAGAAAAATCTGAAAAGTTACCTAAATCACCCCAAAAGTAAAAGTGTTCCCTGCGCATGTACAGAGAACTCTCTGGGAACTGTCCATTGCCACTGCTGCTGCTGGGGGGGGGGGTGGAGAAGGCTTGGTGGGCTAGCGGCTGTGAACTGCTCAGGCCTCACTGCGGCCACCGCTGTGTGAGAGAGAGAAGACTTGGTGGGAAAGCCTCACCGCGGCCGGGGGGGGGGGGAAGGCTTGGCGGGCCAGCCTCACTGCCGCCACTACTGGGAGGGGGAGAAGGCTTGGCAGGCTGGTCTCGCCACCACCGCCACTGGGGGGGAGAAGGCTTGGCGGGCTGGCCTTGCCACTGCTGCCACTGCGGGGGGAAGGAGAAGGCTTGGCAGGCCAGCCTCACCGCCGCCACTGCTGTGGGGGGGAGAGAAGACTTGGCAGGCCAGCCTCACCGCCGCCACTGGAGGGGGAGAAGGCTTGGCAGGCCAGCCTCGCCGCCGCTGTCGAGGGAGAAGGCTTGGCGGGCTGGCCTCGCCACCACTGCCGCTGCAGGGGAGGGAGAAGGCTTGGTGGGCCAACCTCGCCACCGCCACTGGGGGGAGAGAGAGAAGGCTTGGTGGGCTGGCCTCGCCACCACTGCTGCTGGGGGGGAGGGATAAGGGCTCACCTGCTGCCGCTTCCTCCTCCAGAGCTCCGGCTCCAGCAGGCCCTGAGCTGTGGGGAATACTCCCCCCCCCCCATGAGTATTGCTGGTTCTGCTTCTTGATAATATATAATTCTCAACATGGCTAAATCTGTGTCTACTCAGATCCAGAGAGTGAAGCTGTGAACTGACAAGTCAGTACTTTCAACAAACCTGAAAAACACCCCAGGTTTTCAGTGAAATCTGAAATCTAAAAAAAAACCCACAACCCAAATAATAGAAACTGCACCTGTAACTTTAGGAAACAAATGCTCTCAGTGGCCATTGCTAGGCAACCACAATGGTATTGCTAGCTGTCAATCTGTCAGTAAAGGCCAGGAGTGGAGAAAGAGTAGATCCCTTTCTGGGGCTGTTCTGGCCTTTGAGGGAGGACTCATCAGGGGCCAGGCCCATCAGCAACCTCCAGGCAACTTGCTTCCACACAAATTGCTTGACTCACCCAGGATTTACTGTTTCCTACTGTTCAATAGCAGCTCCCTCCCCCCCCGAAAAGCCAGCATGCATAGTGATTGTGGTTTGAGACTAGGATCTGGGAGATCTAGGTTTAAAACACCACTCAGCTGTGGAAGCTCACTAGGTGGATCTCACTAGGCAGGTGAGGTCCCACATTCACAGCCTAACCTACATCACCAAGTTGTTGTGAGGATAAAATGGAGGCATGAGCATGGTGTAAGCTGCTTTGCCCCCCCCATTGCAGAGAAGGATGTGCTATAAATCAAGTAAATATATATCAACATAGCCAATGTTGGCAGGTTGACTGGTTGATGAGCAGGAAGGAGAGAAAGAAGCAGGGGAAGGTGGCAATATGGGGGTTGGCAGGGGGAAGAAATAAAGGAAGCAGTGGGGACGGGGATACAGGAGGAAGTCAAGTGCTTCCAGCAAGTCTTTGCAGGTTCCCCACTGTGCAACTGGGCGTGGAGACTGCCACTATGAACTGGATCATAACTTTCCCAGGTAGAAGCTGCTGGGGTTACGGAAGATTGGGAGCCAATACAGATAGGAGGCAGGAGAAGGGTACAGGTTATGGGAGCTGCTAGGGAAGGGAAAAAGGGAGGGAAAATGAGGTGCCCCCTGCAAGTCTTTGTGGGTCCTCTACTTGTGTTTCACTAAAGTTTAACAAAAAACTGCCACAGGAATAACTTGTGGTGATTAAGCAGTGCAAACCTAAACTGAGTTTATTCCCTTCTGAGTCCACTGAAGTAAATGACCATGTTTGGGGTTGCATTTAGCTAGCAGCAGTATCTTGATGCATTAAAATGTGTTTTAAGTAATCCTGCTTTCATTACTAATTCCAAAGGTATAGCCATGTTAGTCTGTTATAAAAATAAGCTTTCATTACTAATTCCAAAGCTATAGCCATGTTAGTCTGTTACAAAAACAAGCAAGAGTCTGGTGGTACTTTAAACATTAACAAATATTTATTTTCTGTGGACTAGAGCCCACTTCCTCAGCTGGCAGACATACATGTCATGGAGAGAGAAAAGTTTTAAACAGGATCAAAAGGCCGTGAAATAAACATGTTGCATATGTGTCACTGATGTTATCAAAGTGGTCATCTGTGCATTCATACTGATTGGCTTTACATCTACAAAGAGCTTCAGTTCAGAAACTTCTAGAACTAGGATGAAAATTTTCTCCCTTGCAGTCTTTACTTGCATGCTTGAGGGGGAGGAGTTGTAGCTTCCCACTCAGTTCTTCCCAAAAAAGTAACACAACTTCAAGTTAAAAGCAACTGTTGCAGGGAAGAGCAGTTCATATGAATGCATGGATGAGCACTTGCAAGAATATAATTTACATGTAAGCAACCTGCCTGTCTGCATCATGGTGACAAGGGTAGCATGCTGACCTACCTGGAGATGGGTACCCCCACACCAAAGCAACTTACTTTATAGGGAGGGAAGAATAGAGTAGGGTTAAACCTTCCTTGATTAATCTATCAAGATGTGAAAGCTATCAGCATCTCAATTCATTTATTACATGCAATATATGGTGAAGCAATGAAGTTACTGGACTTGGGATACCACATATAAAAAGTAGCATGTTGTTCAGGAACAGTCTCTCAGTATGTCCTCTGTCCTTAAATAATGATACATCCAACAGTTGTCATTTCTCTGCCTCCTAGCATTTTGACTAGGAATGCTTAGAAGCCTTCATTTGTGTGGTGGATGGCATAAGTTATCAGGAGACTTCACAGAACACAAAAATTAAATATTAGAGAGGGATATTCATAGGGTTGCCAGCCTCCAGGTGGGCCCTGGGGATCTCCCGTTTTTACAGCTGATCTCCAGCTGACAAAGATCAGCTCCCCTGGAGAAAATGGCTGCTTTGAAGGGTAGACTCTAGGGGATTGTACCATGCTGAGGCCCCTCCCCTCCCCAAACCCTGCCCTCTCCCGGATCCACCCCCAAAGTCTCCAGGTATTTTCCAACCCAGACCTTGCAACCCTAGATATTCAGGAAGAGTATGAAAGGTCAATCACATGATAGGCCAAACTTGGCTGGTGTCAAGGGGCCATCAAGATATTTATTTTTAAAGTATGTTGTTAATTGATAAAATTTCCACACGTATTAATTGGCACCAATATAATCTTACTGTTTTGTTTTAAGTCGGTAGGTATATTACAATTAGGATTGCCAGCCTCCAGGTGGGGCCTGGGGATCTCCCGCTTTTACAACTGATCTTTTACAACTGAGGCCCCTTCCCTCCCCAAACCCTGTCGTCTCCTGGCTCCACCCCCAAAGTCTCCAGGTATTTTCCAACCCAGACTTGGCAACCCTAATTGCAATGCCATGTAGCTGTTAGTGTGAATGCTCTGAAGCTAGGTAGGCGTGTCTTTTAACAAATAAATTTGTCATTCCCTCTCATGGTTGCCTCTCTCCCCCCCGCCCCCGCCCCCGCCCCCGCTCCGTAAGATCCAACTCGGACAGGGACATCTTTTGTGCCCTCATATCTCAACATTTGTGCGGGCCGCTCCCACAGGGCGCTCGTCCATCCGGCATCCACTCAAGGGCCGTAGACCCTTTATGGGCAGGCAGAGGAAATGTCGCCGGAACTTCATTCAGATCTGCACAACAGCAGTTGACTCCTGCCTGTAATTCCATACAAGTCCGTCGTCGTCTATCCCCCTGCGGGGTTTGGCTTCTCCCAGCAAGGCCCACCCGCCGCCCTCGCCGTTTCATTATTTATTATTTCATTCCCTTTCTAGGAAAAGTATGCGCTCGGCCGAGGGGCGGGAGGAGGATGAGGCCGCCCGTCTTGGGCCATGGGGGCGGCCCGCGACTGCAGCCAACACAGGGCGGAGGAGAAAGAACCTGGCTGGCTGGCCGGCCGGGCGCTGCCTGGACCTAGAGAGCACAGGCGGAGCGGCCTCTTCAGCGCCGGCTCTTAAACAGCTCGAAGGCCGCCGGAGTCGGTGCAGCCGCCACTGCCGCCTCAGCGCGGACCAAGAGCCATCATGACGGGCAGGTAGGAGACGAGGTCCGCCAGGCCATTGCTGAGATTTCGCTGGGCCGCCCGCTGGAACGGAGCAGCGGAAACGCTTTAAGTTTTCCGCTCCCGGGACTAGGGATGAGACTGCCCGGACTGCGGCCTCTACTGGAGAGAAGAGCCCAGCCCGGGTGCCGCTGGGGAGGCCTCCAGGCTCCAGCCCTCTCCTGGCGCGAGGAGAAACGGACTCCTTGGCGCTCCTCTGGGGAATGTGGGACTCAGTTCCTGGTGGCGGCGGGCCAGTGAGCTGGCGAATCTTCTGCACATACGTCAAAATCCTTACGTTAGGACCACCAGCAGAGTAAAAATTATCTGGTTTTCTAATCAAATGTTGTAAACAATCCAGCTTTAACTGAGGTTTTCGTAGGAGGGAATGGAGCCAGCAGGAAAATGTATGTCAGGGTTTTGATTCAAGAAGCAGGTGTAACAAAAAAAATCCGAGCACCTGGGATTCTTGGGTCTTGATGTGATCGTGCAGGAGAGTCAAAATATCACCTTGCTAATTTATTATAGCTTGAGTTTTGCATAGAAGTATCACATTCTCCATA
Source organism: Lepidodactylus listeri (assembly GCA_029233225.1). Taxonomy (NCBI): domain Eukaryota; kingdom Metazoa; phylum Chordata; class Lepidosauria; order Squamata; family Gekkonidae; genus Lepidodactylus; species Lepidodactylus listeri. Next base: position 58,908,914 of record JARCFY010000005.1, on the reverse strand, counting down.
CCATACGTGGCCTTTTGGCCCCACTGTTTACATTTTTTCACTTTGTGCCTACTAGGGATTGATATACTAGGTTGCATACCTCAATAAACTCAATGGAATCCTATCACACTGAAGTGCCACAAGACTCCTCTTTTGTTTTGGAACAAGGAACTAGCAGCATGGCTACCAGTTTTTATTTTAATGAGTTGGTAATTGACTTACTAAAAGCTAGAGAGTGCCTCTGAGCCCATGGAGAGTGAATTTCCCTCAACAAGGGAAAGGGGCTTTTAATGGTAAAGTCTCCTGTGGAGTATTTGAACCCTGAGACCTCTCATTTTTATAAACTAGGCAGTAAAAGTTGCTAGTGTTCTGAAATATAACATCAGGAACTATCCAGGCATTACAAATAAATGTTGTTGTTGATTTGCACTGTTTTATAAAAAGAGTGAGTTATCACTCCTGAAATTTGTGAGGCTAGTGGGGAAAACAAAGTCTGATTCTCTACATGATTACTCAGAATTGAGTTCAATAGAACTTGTAAGTAAGCATTGAGCTGCAGCTTAACATTTCACTCTTAAACATGTCTACTTGGGAGAAGACCTAATTTACTGAAATAGAAATGTTTCCCAATAAATGTACTTAAAATTGTAGCATAAATAGTTTTGTAAATGTTCTAACCATAGATCCAACTATAGCTATAATTTTGGTAGATGCATTATTTTCACAGAAACTCAAAACACTCTGAGATCTACTTTGACATTTTTGTCTAATATAACCGCACTGCTTCTTTAACCACAGAAAAGCATTTTGGACAAAATTTTAACTCAGTTGTATTTATTCAGTTCTCTACTAACTCCGTTTTCCTCTTTATGTCCCGTAGCATGCTCTCTCCTTTCTCATTGCACCAGAATGACTGTCCACAGGCTTCTCTGAATGCCCACTTTAAATATATACATATATACCCCTAACACACATTGTCTTTTCTCTGTACCACCAAAGATCTGTGTTCCCCTTAGTTACAGAAAAGGAGTGGAGTTATCTGCTTAACTGGTTTCTCAGCATCTCTCCACCTTTTCTTCTGTATATCTGGAACTCTCTCTGCATCCCATGTTATCGCCCTTTTCCTTAATAAAGCAAAAGTAAGAAAAGTTATTGTAGAACTGGGGGGAGGAACATCTCTACTGGCAAGTGGTCTTCTGTTTCCTTCCTTGTTGCAGGCATTTAAACCTAAGGTGGCCAGAGCCTTTAGCGAGCCAGCCTTGTGGACCCAGGACCAGCCCAGAATGTTGGCTGTGTTGTATATTTTTGTTTAGTTGTCTAAATTATGTTCCTTTGCAAGCTGCTATGAGTCCCCTGTGGGGAGAAAAGTAGGGTAGAAATATTAAATAGATTTTAAAAGGAGTGCTGAGTTTTATACAGAGAAGAGAGCGATTGAGAGAGAAGAGAACTGAGAAGAAAGGGAAGAGATTGGATTTATACCCAGCTGTTCACTACCTGAAGGAGTCTCAGAATGGCTTACAATCTCCTTTCCCTTCACCTCCCCACAACAGACACCCTGTGAGGTAGGTGGGGCTGAGGGAGCTCTCTCGAGAACTGCCCTTGAGAGAACAGCTCTGAAAGAACTTATGACTGACCCAAGGTCACACCAGCAGCTGCATGTGAAGGAGTGGGGAATCAAACCAGTTCTCCCAGATTAGAGTCCGCACTGCTAACAACTACACCAAACTGTAAATATGATTTGTTGTCGAAGGCTTTCACGGCCAGAGTTCATTAGTTGTTGTAGACTTTCTGAGCTGTATGGCTGTGGTCTTGGCATTGTAGTACCTGATGTTTCCCCAGCAGCTGTGGCTGGCATCCTCAGAGGTATAACACAGAAAGATGGAGTATTCTGTGTCAATGTGAGACGAAAAATGGTAGGCAGGTAATTTATATCTACTCAGGAAGGTGGGTAGGGCTGAACCATTATTTTGTAGGATTTTCCCAGACTGTGACATGCTAATAGAGGAGCTTTCTTGAGGAGGTTCTTTTGCATATGGATTGGCTGTTGAAATTCTAATCTTATCTGTAGTGCTGTTGTAAGATGTAGAGCATCTTACAGGACTGGAAACCATGCCCTATTTATTTTTAAACTCTCTTCTTTCCTGTTGAAATTGTGTTTATGTTTATGAATTTCAATGGCTTCCCTGTGTAATCTGACATGGTAATTGGATGTGTTGTCCAGCATTTCAGTGTCTTGGAATAAGATACTGTATCGTGTTTGAGTTAGGCTATGTTCAGCTACTGCTGATTTTTCAGGTTGGCCAAGTCTGCAGTGTCTTTCATTTCTTGTCTGGATGCTATGTTGCGTGGTCCTGATGTAAACCTGTCCACAACTGCAGGGTATGTGATATACTCCTGCCGAAGCAAGGGGGTCTCTTCTCTCAGGATGCCAGTCACAGCTGCTGGCAAAAAGTCAGGTACTACAATGCCAAGACCACGACCATACAGCCTGGAAAATCTATTACAACTAATGTAAATATGATTGTAAATATGACCATGAGAGATTGTAAATATGATCATATATCCCAAAATGACACTTTTATTTCTCAGTTTAAGTTCATAAGAGAGCCAGTTTGGTGTAGTGGTTAAGCGCGCGGACTCTAATCTGGGAGACCCGGGTTTGATTCCCCACTCCTCCACTTGCACCTGGCTGGATGACCTTGGGCAAGCCATAGCTCTGTACCAGCTGTTCTCTCAAGGACAGCTTGGGAAAGAGCTCTCTCAGCCCCGCCTACCTCACAGGGTGCCTGTTGTGGGGAGGGGAAGGGAAAAGGAGTTTGAAAGCTGCTCTGAGACTCCAAGTGAGTGAAGAGCGAGATATAAATCCAATCTCTTCTTCTTCTTCTTCTTCTTCTTCTTCTTCTTCTTCATTGTATGCCTCTAAAATGAGTACAAAGTAGGGAAGAAATCCAGAATTTAAAATAATCTAGAACACTTGAGTAAATGACAATTATGTTTATGTTTCCATCATTGCCTATGCCCTGAACACGCATGGGCAAGATGTGAAGAGGCTGCAGGTCCACTGAGAAGTGTTTGTGTGCCTGCTTGATGGGAAGAGGCCTAAAAGATTATGGATGAGGAGTAGAAGCTGTTCTTCCAGGTTTAAAGCAGCAGGGACAATGGAGCCCTGAACATATTTCATAATGCCCTGTCCTTTCCATGTGATTTGGGCTTCTTCCTGCCGTTGCATATGAAGAGGGCAGAACTAAAGGATCATATATATCTCCCTTGCATACCCACCTGCCTTTTGCAGTATACTTTTCCTTTTGGGATGTAATGTTGGAACTGTAATTTCTGATAGACAATACTTCTGATTATACTGGGCATAGTTTGGAGAGCTTGGAAAGCCCTGCTCATTCTGTTCACTTATTTTAAGCAACTAAATTTGTATTTGCATATATCATAACATTGAATTATAACAAAGCTACAGAGAAAGGGAAAGGGCCAATGTATAACAGTCTGCTTCTGACTTGTGTAATGTGATCCTTTTTCTAGGGTAGGCGTGGAGGTGGAGCTGTGTAAAAGGACAGCTTGAGCCTATAACAATTGTGCTGTGCCAGAGTGAACGTAGTGGGAAATAGAATGTGAAGTATGTTTATCTGCTCAGCTTCTTCGTGTTGTGATAGAATGTGACTTTTGCAGAGACTGAAAGACAGACGTCTATCAGTTTTTCAGCACTCTTGCCTAAGTGACATACAGAACAGTAGATAGAACAGGACTAAGGTGGAACTGGTGGAAGAAGACGGTCACAGAGGAGTCTGTTCCTGCAAGTAGCCTGTAGTGTTGTTGTTGTTTGTTTATTATTACTAAAGTGCCTAAAATATATTACTAAAGGAGATTGGTCATTTTTCTAGAGATGCCCACTTATTTTTGTGATTTTAGTGAATGAGTTAGGTTACCTAAAGAATAAGATTTAGACATTCTGGTCTTGTTCAAATGTCTCGGGAAAAGTGGCACTAATTCAGAATTAACATTATTTATAATAACAAGGTACAGCAACGGAAAAAGTGTGTATGTTTGGAATAGCTATAGAACAGAAAGTTCTGCATGAGAAGGGTTGACTTCATTCTAATCTGTATTTCAAAAAAGTACAGTTCTCCAAAAGAAATGGAGTCTTTGGAACGAAGTATTGTTTGTGAAAAGCTCTTTGATTATCCTCATATAGTTGTCTTTCCAGAGGTAATAAGGTCCATGGCTGGTGTGAGACTTCGGGGACTGATAGCTTCTAAACTTTATCAACGCCGGCAAGATCGTCTGAGTGGCACAGGGTCACTATGGAATGATGGGAAAGAGAGAGCAGCTGGGATATTTGGGTAGGTCATTTGGATAGCAGATTCATGATCAAGGATTAATGTTGAGTTTTCCTAAGCTTCTTTTGAAGCAGGAAGTAAAGAAAACTAGACAGACTGAAACAGCTATATTTTAATTTCCACTCTTTGTTTGAGGGGAAAGGTTTCCTTTAATTTCTGCACAATAGCAGGAAAACAGCCATGGAAACTTATCATTAATGATCCTGAACTGACGGATACCGAGTTGTAAGCACTGTATAAACAAAAACTGGTATTATAAATTATCGTAGTTTTGTTGTATCCTACTTAAACTTTGATAAGCATCTGGAACTGACCAGGGGAGACTTAAAATAAGGTTATTGTAATATGCATAGTTTTCTAAGCAAGTTAATTTTTGTCCGCTCTTCAGAGTTGTTAAAAGGGACAATAGCCATTACCTTTTCAGAATAAGATCATCCATGGTTTAGATTAAACACACATACTCATGCCTATCTAGAGAACTCCTTATAGGAGACCCAGCCATATAGCAAAGCTTTTAAAAGCCATCACCTGATAGTAGTACCCCTAGCCTTACATGTTGTTTTAAAGCTCTAAACAGGTTTTTAAAACAGCTTGTGTGCTGTTTGTTAAGTGAATTTAAAAGCACACAAGGATTTGGAAAACAGCTCTTTATACTCATGTACAAGGGGGCTCAGTAAACTGGAGCCATTATAGTTAACAGCATTTGCACTGAAGTAAGCATAAAGGCAGATGAAGTCCTAATGTAGAAATTGGTCAGTGGGTGCTGGGAGACCTCAAGCAATCAGTTTCAGAGGGTAGCCATGTTGGTCTGTCGTAGAACAGCTTAGCTGATGAAGGAAGCATGGGCAAAAGTTCTACCGCCCAAATCTTGTTGGTCCCTAAAGTGCTACTGGACTCAAATCTAGTGGTCCTAAAGCTATCGAAGTACGGGAGTCCAATCTTCCTTTACTTTTGAAGACTGGGCTCCCATACTTTGATAGCTTTATGGAAAAGGGAATTTTGGCTAATGTAGCATCCCTGAGAAGAATGGGAAAAGATGACCCTGATAGAATTCTTTGTTCTGTAATTGGTCAAGGAGCCTGCCAGGACAAATCCTTTAACTTCTTCCATTTAGAAGAAAAATTCTTAGATAACGTGAATGTGAGGGTAACCAAGGCATGTGTGACTTGTTTTCACCCAGTTAAAAACATGCAACACCCTTGTATTGGGGCCTACCAAGTATTCTGACAATCCTGTTTGCAGTATCAGGCAGGTAGCAAAAAGTGATTTGTTGAACCTCTGGTGGCTGAATTTAGGTCATAAATTATACAAGTCTGATGTAAATCGAAAAGATGCTGTCTTCCTAATCATCTGGTCAGTGTCAGCTTCAGGTTTCACGTTGTGGATTTTGGGAAGTATCACTTGATGAGGAAAGTTAGACAGTAGAAACCCTGATAGTTTAGAAGGGCAAGAATAGCAGGTAAAGTGAAAGGTGCAGAGCAGTGGTTTTTAAATCGTGTTCCAAGAAATTGCCTTGGGAATTGGTATAAATTCTCAAATGTAACAGAGTCAATAATCCTGGTTGGCTTTCCAAGCAATTAAAGAGTGCAGTGCACCATATACTACAATTCCTTGGTGGATAAATGTAGGCTATATAGCTAGGTTTGCCAATCTCCAGGTGATGGTTGGAGATCTCCTGGGATTACAACTGATCTCCAGGTGATAGAGATCAGTTCACCTGGAGAAAATGGCTCCTTTGGATGTTGGACTCTGTGGCATTATACCCCACTGAAGTCCCTCCCCTCCTCAAACTCTGCCCTTTTCAGGCTCCACCCCAAAATTTCCAGGTATTTCCCAACCCGGAGCTGGCAACCCTACACCTAGCCATCTTCAGAGGTTCCTTTTTGTATGCCTTTAACACCTGAAGTAATAATGGGCAGCTACAAGGGAGATGGTCTTTCTATGAGTGGTACCATTTCTTTGAAACTCCCTGCCAAGAGAGGTCTGCCCAGCCCTTTCTTTATCACTGTTCCGGCACCTGTTGGACACTTTGCTGTTTAATAAAGCATTTAGATTTTAATTGCTGGTTTTATTTCTGTGTTTTGGCCTGGAAGTAGTTATTGCATGAGAATGATGACTGGTTCTTATGCTCTTGTCTTTGTTCTGTAGTTGTACTGGTTCTCTTGGCGTTTGTTTCTATAATTTGTTTTAGCATCTGTTACAAGTGCTTGCCTTGACCTGAATAGCCCAGGCTAGCCCAAGATCTTGGAAACTAAACAGAGGCTGTGGTCAGACACACTAAATAATCCACTTACATTCCACTTTTGAATTGGATTTTGCCAGTTCACACAGTAAAAATCCAGTTGGAAAGTGGATTGAAAGTGGATTATTTAGTGTGTGTGACCTCAGTCAGGGTGGGCCCTGATTAGTATTTGGATGGAAGACCAAGGAATACCAGGGTTACTATGCAGAGGCAGGCAATGGTAAATCACCTTTGAACGTCTCTTGCCTTGATAAATGTATGGGGTCACCATAAGTTAGTTGGCTGCAATTTGATGGAAAAAGGGGGACTTGGTGGTATAGGATAGAAGGACCAGGTAGAAATGTTTTCATAAATAAAAACAAATCCATGTCAAAAGTTTCTTGAAGGAAGTTTGGGAGCCACTGTCAAAAGTTTCTTGAAGGAAGGAAGTTTGGGAGCCACTGATACAGAGGACAAAGTAATGAGAAGTAAAATTCTCTAAGGAATTAGAAATACTTTGGAGGAGGAAATAAGCATTGAAAGAGCAGGAACAAATATACTGTGGTCTACAATGATCGGAAAGTAAAGGAAGTGAACCCAAGCTATGAAGGTCAGAAATATGGAACAAGAAGGCATGGGATAATATACATTTGGAACATTTGGAATGCCAAAGTTATTAAACAAAAAGTTACAGTTGAACACTGGATATAATAGCCACCGTCAAGTTAATCCTAAGAAACTATTCTCATAACCAGTGTTCCCTGAAGCTGAGTTAGTGTGAGCTAGCTCACAGTTTTTAAGCCTGTGGCTCACACATTTTTGTCTTAGTTCAGGAAGGATGGCTCCAGAGCAAACTAACTTATGCAGTAGCCAAATCGCTCGCTCACAACTTTAATGTCATTAGCTCACAAAGTAGAATTTTAGCTCACAAGACTCCACAAAACTCTCTAGAGAGCCAGTTGGGTGTAGTGGTTAAGTGCGCGGACTCTAATCTGGGAGAACCGGGTTTGATTCCCCACTCCTCCACTTGCACCTGGCTGGATGACCTTGGCAAGCCATAGCTCTGTACCAGCTGTTCCCTCAAGGACAGCTTGGGAAAGAGCTCTCTCAGCCCCACTTACCTCACAGGGTGTCTGTTGTGGGGAGGGGAAGGGAAAAGGAGTTTGTAAGCCGCTCTGAGACTCCCTTGGGGAGTGGAGGGTGGGGTATAAATCCAATCTCTTCTTCTTCTTCTTAAGTCTCTGTTTTGTTTTGTTTTGGTATAAATTCAAAATGAATCTGAGACTGAACCAACAGTAACGTATGGTGAAATCATGAGATCTTGGTGCCTCTCTTTCAAATATATTGGGATGCGCAATCATATAAATAACAATAGCAATGTTACATTTGAGAGACAGAAATTGTTGCCTTACAAAAGTTCAACGAATGCACTGGGATAGTGAGCAAGTATGTATGGTTGGAAGGTTGCCAAATTTATTTATTTGTGTCTTTTTGTGTCTTTTTTGTGTCTTTCTCAGGATTTAAGACACTTCTGTGTTATTAAGTATTAATGTTAATTGATATAACTCTACTGTCTTTATAATTTTTCCTTCATTCTGATAGGGTTCCTTGGATAGTTGGGCTTTTGTAATTATAGCGTTAAATATGGTAAATCTTTTCACATTTGACATTTTTAGCCTGTTGTATGTGGGTAGATGGGTGGAATGAATGCATTTAAGATCTGCTAGAGTCCAGAAATATTTCTGAGGTCAAAAGGAACTAAAAAGACCCAAAATGACCCCACAAAGAAGCAGATAATTTGACTGTGGGTGGGAATTCTAATTTCTCTGGGTTGAATCCTGTGGTAACGTTAATGGAAAGAGCAAATATAAGTCGATCTTTTCCCACTGTCTCTACCTCCAAATGCTCCCAAAAAACCTATTGTTGAAATATGGGGGATCCTTGTAAACAAAATGTACCACTGCACAGGGGGCTGCAATGAGAAAAGGCATTGGGTAAAATCGCCTCCCATCTCCCTCTTGTACGGATGAAAAGCTTGCTGCATCAGGTTTCCTCCATCAGCTGGAGGGGGAACTCTGTTTTGCTCAGTTCTTCTTCCTTACTGCAGCTCCCCATGCAATGGGGCGTTTTGCTTATGAGGGTTCTCAGCCCTCAGCAGTGGGTTTTTGGGGTGTGCCAGGAGGAAAGGAGGGAAGATCTGCCTTCGCAACCTCTTTTGATTCAGGGATTGTATACAACTCTCTGTCACGGTCCAGTAGTTTAGGTCTTAAAATATGCAGTTCTTCAGTACTTGTTCCACAAATGAAATCCCTATCACAAAGCTCTCTGTCCTGCAGTTGGTGCAGCTTTTGCCATGAAAGACATTATTGAATATTTAGTACTCAGTATCATGAAGTGAACAAATAATTTACCTCCCCAGACCAGCCTGCTTCAACCCAACCTGCCCAAACCAGCCTGCTTCAATCAGCTTATGCTGTATGGGTTGGAACACCCGCTTGATAATGCAGGCCCATTCTGAACTGTGAACGGCATATACCTGGGATAGTGTTAAATTTTTAACTTATTATTCACCATTCTTAGATTTAAAATTGAATTTTAAATTTGATTTTTGGGTTTTGAATTGGATTTTATGGAAATTGTACTACTGGATTGTATTTATTGACTTTATTATTGTTTTATTGTTACATTGTAACCCGGTCTGAGTGTGCTTGTGGGGGAGGGTAGAAAAGAATTTAGATCACAGAAATCCCATGAAATAAATAAATAAATGTACGCTTTGTTCCTGCACCTTGTCTCTCCCATTGTGTGACATAGCTGTGCCAAGGTAAAGGCATGGGTCTTGGGATTGTGCAGAAGTAGCACTGTGTTGGCAAATGTGGCACTGGGGTCAGTGTGATGGTACCGGTTGTGCTAGCTCTGGGATCCTAACATCTGATCCGGAGTTCACACTATGGTTTGTCACATTGGTCTGCAATGTGTGCTTCTCATGTAGTCTGTTGTGGATGCACAAGTCTGTTGCAAATATTGTATTTATACGTCATTTGCATAACTACTCATACTTCAGGTGGTATCTGAAGGTTTAGCTTTGCATTTGAAAGGGGGAGAGAGTATGTTTACTAGTTCATGTCTGTGGAAAAAACCATCAAGGACATCACTGAGCTGAAGAATGAGGTCCTTTTGAATTCTGATTTGCAGGGGTATTGTCCCAGCTCCTGCCAACCTAGCAGTTCGAAAGCAAGAAATTGCAAGTAGATAAATAGGTACCACTTCGGTGAGAAGGTAATCAGCGTTCCGTGCACCTCGGCATCTAGTCATGCCGGCCACATGACTACGGAAACGTCTTTGGACAACGCTGGCTCTTAGGCTTGGAAACGGAGATGAGCACCACATCCCTAGAGTCATATTCGACTGGCTTTCGAGCAAGGGAAACTTTTGCCTTTGCCTGTTGACTGACAATATCCAGTTTTGTCGCTCATTTGTATTTATAAATCCCAGTTGGTGTGAAGCAGAGATTGAGCTGAATATGAGAATAGTAGATTACAGGAATTTCTTCTCCTGGTATCCAGTAACTATGGACTGGTGCTGTTCATTTTTTAAGCTGCAGTGCAGGAATTCAGGAAAACTGAAGAGTTTGTTTTCTCTCTTTCCCTAATTTTGCTACAATTTAAAGTTATGAGACTGCAGGTGGGCAACAGTTAACATCTTAATGTAATTAAGTGGTACTGTTAGTTCGGTCACAGATTGTGTTGTGAATTTTTGTGAAGTTTGATTTTTGCTGCAAAAAATGTTATTTTGGGAGAGGGGGGAGTAAAACACATCCCTGCCTTTCATTTGTATAATAAACACTTAGTAGTATGTCAGAACATTAAAAAATCCATAAACATGGGCATATGATTTGGCTATCCAAAGTTATTTTGTACTCAGGAACCTACAGAAAGCTCATTGTAATATAAGTAATGCTCATATTTTCAAGAAAATGGTATTCATGTTTTCTTAAGCCATAAAACACAATTATTTCTTACCTTTTGCCTCTCTTCTGCTTCTTGGGATATGTCATTATTTTATAACTGTATATATTTTAATATGTAAATCAAATCAACATAAATAAAAAAATTAAATATGAGAAAACGTTCCCTTAATTTTGTTGATTGTCAACAAAGGAATTGAGGGTAAACTTATTATTTACTGTGTGGTGATTGTGGTGATGTTTTTGTTTTGATTCCTAGTAACATGTCAGATGCTCTTGCAAACGCTGTTTGTGAGCGCTGTCACTCTCGCTTTGATCCCACGGAGCGAATTGTGAACAGCAATGGAGAGTTGTATCATGAAAACTGCTTTGTCTGTGCTCAGTGCTTCCGTCAGTTTCCAGATGGACTTTTTTATGAGGTAAGATTCCTGCACTTGTAATAACAATGAAAGTGACTTGGCGTTTTCCTCCACAGACCTGGTCCTGTGAGGATTAATGGAACTGGGTTTTTTCTGTGGAGCTTCTGATGGGCCTGGGTTCTTCAGGCACTGCTTTCCTAAACAAGTGAACAGAGTAGTTTAGCTATAAAGGCCATAAAGAAAGACCAGGCAACCAAAAACCATGTCCCCCTGTCTTAATTTGCTTTAACATCATCATTGATTTTATGGAAGCGTAGGTCAGAAACATACTTTAGGGCATCACCTGGCTCCTATGTGTTGAAACAAATCCTTATCACTCTAAACAGATTAGCCAGTATTATTCAGATCAGAGACAGCTGAAAGGCAAGCGCCAGTGTAAGTGTTGCTCATAGGATAATAAGGCATAACGGTACTGAAAGAAACTCAACCAGCCCCAAGTTGTGTAGGGTTACTATGTTTCCTATTGGGTACAGTAACATAGTGTAAAGTAACACTAAAAATAACAGGAACTGAAAAATGTTGTGAAATACAGCTTGCAAAAGCAGAGGAAGAGTTGTGTGAGCCTCTCAAGTACATGTAAGAATGGTGTTGTATTGCACCTGCACATACTATACAGCAGTGTAATTTAGAAGTGGACATTTTGTAAGGATATGTTCTCCTACATCTGTCTTACAGTTTGAAGGGAGGAAATATTGCGAACATGACTTCCAGATGCTCTTTGCACCCTGTTGTGGGGAATGTGGTAAGGCCCCTGATTGCAAATAGTTATGCCTTGTCTTTTTGGGGGGTGGGGGGTGGGGGAAGATTCTGAGATGAAGCGGAGTGGGGTTGGTGATAGATGCTTATTTCTCTGGAGTCCTGGATGAGAATAGAAAAATTTAATGAAGAAACATAGGATTGGTTACACTGCATAATTCAGCATTGTGTTTCTAAGTCATGGTTCCTGAGACTGAGAAAGCTTTTGTGGTTTAGTGGCACTGACGTTGGTCTTAAACCCAGCAAACCTGGCTTTGATTGCCTGAGTTGCCTTAGTTTGTCGTCCATAAAATGGGGATAACATCAGTTGCATAGTAGTTTTGAGACTGAGCAAGGTAGTTGTAAAGCACTATGAACATTAAAAGTACTCCATAAATAATCTATATACTAATAGCGAAGGCGCTCCCCCATGTGCGGATACCTAAATCCATGCGGGGGGGGGCACCTGGGGGGCAGGGAGGTTTTCCAGAAAAATCCAAAAACTTTTTTGCAGAAAAATCCAAACACTTTAAAAAAAATTTGGGGGGAATATTTAAATCCCCCGAAAAGTAAAAGAGCATCCCCTGTGCATACGCAGAGAACGCTCTCAGAACTGTGGCGGCCCCGGTGAGAGCCACCGAGGCCTGCCAGAGCCCGTGGGGGGGAGAAGCGGCGGGCCTGGCAAGCGCCGCTGAGGCCCGCCAAAGACTGTGGGGGGAGAGGGAGAAGTGGCAGCTCCTGGTGAGCACTGCCGAGGCCCACCGTGTCCTATGGGGGGGAAAGCAGCGGGCCCACTGAGCGCCGCCGAGGCCCGCCGGAGCCCAGGGGAAGGGAAGGAGCAGGGGGCAGACGGGAGCTGGGGGAATGGGCCTGGGGGGGAGGGAGAGATTGCCGGCCTCAGCTTCTTCTCTCCCCCCACCAGGGGGCGGTGGGGGAGACAAACCCCTAGCGTAGGAGCCAGGGGTGGGGGTGGTGGGGCTTCAGCCACTCAGGCCTGAGAGAGATTGGGGCAGGGGGGCGGAGGAGGAGCGGCAGCCCAAGTGGCTAACAGCTTCTCCCCCCCTGCGAGTATCACGGGTACCCCTTCTTGTATAAATCTATTAGCAATGAAATTCTGAGAGAATCTTGATGGGGACAGAGAAGATTCTCCTACAGTAAATGGCCTTTAAATCATGTTTCTTTTTCCAAGGTGAGTTCATCATTGGCCGTGTTATCAAGGCAATGAACAACAACTGGCACCCAGAATGCTTTCGTTGTGAGATCTGTGATGTGGTTCTTGCTGATTTGGGCTTTGTGAAGAATGCTGGCAGGTAAGAAGGGGCAGAAGGCATGAACACGAGAGAATCTGTGGGGCGATGGAGAATGGTGTGATACAATTTGAGTCTGCAGTACAATGTTAGATGCAAGAGCTGTTTCAGTCACTGTAAGATGACATGAGGGAAGGGATTGGCAATGATATTTCCTAAAGATATGTGTGCACTGGAGGTCTGAAAATCATTGGCACAAACAGATTCCCTTTTATGGCACATAATATTGCTTTCAAAATAAACCATCTTCCTTACATATGATGAAGTTTGTATGGGCAAAATATATAATGTCAGGAGGATTTAGAGAGGAACAGCAAAGTATGTATAGACTCAAAGTGGTGATACATGGCATATGTAGAGCAGAAAGAATGGGATAGGGGAGATATTGACAAATCCCAAATAGTAGTATGCAGGTAAAGTCAAGGAACTACCCTCAGAATTTTGGGCAAATTCCTTTAGACAAAGGAGGATGCTTTGGATCCTTTGAACTGGATACTTACCAACAGCAAGTTGAAGGACAGTGTATTGCTCAATGTAAGACCTTCTTTTCTCTTTGTATTTTAACTTTTTCATGTTTAACAAGTATAAGCAAGTATACAAAAGAAGATACACAATATGAAGATAAAGAAATAAAAATAGACGTACTCAGAATTCTTCCAAGGTTCATACCCGCCTTAACCTAGTAATTAATCCATTACATAGCAATTAAAAGAGAACTTCAGGTTTTCCAGCATCTGATATCTTGGAAGATTCACTTGAGGTGACAGTCTCTCTTCCTCAGGTGGAACTAAGTGAGAACAGCTATTGGAAAAGTGTGTGCGTAACATTACAGCCCCATCTTGAAATGCCAGGCACAGGGCTTTAACACCACAGCAGGTAGCTGAACTGGTGTAGTACTGCTTAAGTGGATATGCTAGGTAATAGGATAGTAATGGCAACTGCATCAGCAAGAGTAGCATCACTTACTGTTAAAATGAACTAGATTAGCAATTTGTATCAAGTTACCAGAAATCTTTTAGCTCCTATGAAATTCACTAATCATACACATTCAAATAAAAGCCACATAACGCTGCACAGCATTATTCTAATTCTGTTTCTGTAAACAGTACTCTGCAAAAAAGGCCCAGTCAAAGAGTATTAAGTGCTAGTGTGGTATTTATAACCTGTTCAACATTCTGCATAGCTAAAAGGTGAGCAGTGAGTAATTGTTTGGGCTCTCTGAAGAATCCAAATGTTCCTCCTCTATTGAAATTGTGGTAAAGTAGTAGATTTCATTTAATACATAAAAATTCACAGTCTTCACAAAGCTCCTAGACAGAACACCTGAATGAATTTTCCCAGCTTTGAACTGGATTGCTGGCTTTTTTTACATCCTTTGGAGAATATCACCAGCATGCACAGCATGGAATTGCAAGAAAAGCTGTGCATGTCGGGCTTCTTGAAATTGAGCTGATATTTGAGACAATCCGTATTTGCTTCAGTTGTCTTTCAGTGCCATTATTTTTTTAATGGCACCACTATGCTTATTAAGCCCTTGCTTCTTTCTAAATCCCCAGTTATTCAGGAAGTATAGTTATGTGCTATAACACAGATTATATTTCGATAGACTGAAAGTGCACAGGGAATTAGCTCTGGCTGGTGGCAGCTATGTGACATTGCTAGGTTTTATTCCTTGGTATTCAAGAGTGAAGCATGAGCTCTGGCTGTGATCTTGGAGAAACGCTGCTGTGATTGATAGGGAATGTCGCTGTGATGGTTAGGAAAGTATGTTAAAAAGTTGTTTTGTTATATTTACAGTTCAGATTTAGCACTTAAGGAGCTGTCATTTGTTTTCCCATCACAACTTGAAGGTAGCTTGGCAGACTTTTTGCTACAAAATAAACCACATAAAGCTTCTCGGAACTTCTCTGCTACAAAGAAATACATTACTGGATCAAGGGCACCATTTAGGCTGGTGAGGCAGGAAGTAATGCGATTGCCAAGTGCCAGGATCCGCTGCATTTCACAGGAAGTCTTCATGCCATCATAACTGAGGATATAAATGTAACGGTTTATGTGATAGGGCACAAAGCAGATCAGGAAGATCATAAGAACCATGATAATCATTTTGATGGCTTTTTCCTTGAGATGTTTCTCAACTCTGTTCCCGCTCTTCAGGCTGCGTATAATCAATAAGTAGCAAGTAACTGTGGTAAAAAACGGAAGCGTAAATGCCACAGCCAGGGAGACAAGAGCATGGCGTGATGCCTTTTCTCTGTAAAGCTGCAGGCAGACAGTAGTATTGTTCAGCTCAGCAGTCTGCACACTGACCAAGAGGGGTGCCATTGCCACAGCGACTATAACCCACAGGAAGGCACAGGCCAAATGGGCATAGAGTGACTTGCGGAGTTTGATGGACTTTACGGGGTGCACAATAGCTAGGAAGCGATCTATACTGATGCACATAAGGAAGTAGATGCTGGCATACATGTTGAGGTAGAAAAGAAAGCCTGTGAGTCGGCATGGGATCTCTCCAAACGGCCAGTGATTGCCTGAAAAGTGATACACCAATCGAGTTGGCAAGACCAGCACAAAAGACAGGTCGGCTACAGCGAGGTGCATCAGGAAAATGTTGGCTGGGGTGTCTGACTTTTGGTGCCGGATAAAAAGCCAGAGAGCCAGAGCATTGCCAACAAAGGCTAGGATGAAATCCAGTAAATAGAAAGTAGCAAAAAGGATGTTCTCCATTTGGGTCTCTTTGCCACATTGTTCTGAACTTTCCAGAGAAGTGTTGAACAACACATCCAAAGACTCTGCTAGGCTGTTCATTCCTCACTGTAGGTCTTGATTTAAGCCTGAAACAATCAAAAAGAAAAAAACTAGAGACTCATCTTTATAATCTGCAGAAGCACTGTAGAAGCCAAACAAGCCTGCTGTTTGCTTAAGTTTGTACCAGCCACAGGCCAGGTTCTACAGGGGCTTTTCAGATTCCTGCTGCCTACAGTAGTAGCCCTTCACACCCCCTCTAAACAGGCCCCCAAACAGAGCAGGACCCTCTGGAGC
Organism: Lepidodactylus listeri; assembly: GCA_029233225.1. NCBI lineage: Eukaryota > Metazoa > Chordata > Lepidosauria > Squamata > Gekkonidae > Lepidodactylus > Lepidodactylus listeri. The sequence continues at coordinate 58,892,895 of JARCFY010000005.1, read as the reverse complement.
ACAAATTCAAGTGGCTGCTTGTGGAAGTAAGAATGAACTGGCTCCTGTGCATATACAGAGGCACTTTGTGACTTTGTGTGCACACATGGTCCTCTCTAGAGCCTGGCCACTCTTTTTTATACCCTGTACATGACTTTCATTAAAAGTATGCGTGCCATTACTTTGTTTTGCAATATCTATTTTAAACACTGTTTGCAGTATAATAAATTGAACTCTGCAGATTTCATTTCTGCTATACAATATTCTCCCTTCATAGCCAATTTCCCTCAAGGTAATATTACTGAGGACCTATGCAGTATATCATGCATTTTTCTTGTTAGTTTCACTTTCTCATTGATGATTATAATATCTGCACACAGTTAGTTAGTTATTTACATCATTTATAGTCCACCTTTCTCACTGAGACTTAAGGCGGATTACATAGTATAAGTCAGTGCAGTCAATAGGATGACACAAGTAATAGGATTAGGATTGCACAGATCTGAAACCAAACAGAAATCTGAACTGAACTATTACACATGACATGTTAAGCAAACGGTAAATGTTATAGTTGTTTGAATTGTATTTTGCTAACAAGAAGCAAGAATTAAAATAGGAAGTAAAAATGCCAATGTTGACCCATTAAAAAACCCAAGCAGCAAAAAAAGGTAATATCTTTTATTAGGATTGTCTAAAAAGTCACAAAATAATGAGCAAGCTTTCAAGTTCATAAGAACTTTTTTTGAGCTGACATTAAGTGAGAGATAAAGAAAGGTGGGGTGAAGGAAAATGGTACTGGGTATAATGAAAAGCTCAGCCTGCCGTAGACTTTACATGGAATGGAGGAGACTTAATTACTGGTCTCAAAATATTTCAGTTTATAACAAATCAATTCAATAAAATAAAGTGCAATTCCTCCATATGACCACAGAGGGGTTCCTTGTACACCATTTGGATCCTGAGTCATTACCTTTTATTTATCTCCCGTTCATTCCAAAGAAACTTGAGCAGTGTAAACATTTTATTAATTGTTTGTTTATACTTAAAGAGAACAATGCATTGGGCTGAACAGAATCACAAAAATCAGTATGCCAAAGTTCTATAAACAAAATCGAATTTTTGTCAGATGAGAACTCCTTTTTCCTCTTATAAGACATTAATTTTTAAAGAGAATGTCATGTTCTGGATCCTCTTATACCAGTCCATTCATAATGCTGGAGCACTTAATTTCTGTGAGACTGCAGTACATATTTTTGAAGCAGGAAAATTTTGTGGTGGATTGCAAGATCTGCAGATGCACAAAATGGTTTCGTATTTTTTTATTCTGTTCTCATATTTGCTTAAGAGTAAATACCTTGCAATGAGTATAGGACTGTGGAATGTCTGTATCAGATACAATTTTAGAAAACCAAACTTCTGGTTTTTCTCAGAGTTGCTTCTGCAGGTCTACCATGTTTCAGAGGCTAAACCACACATGACATTGGCCGTCTGTGATTACATCCCCCAGTGTGCATTATAGCTACAAAAAGCAATTGTTGAGGGTGAGAAGATGGGTATCATGGCTATAATGCTGGGAAGAGAAGGGTTACTACTTGTCTCTGGGCTGTTCCCCAATCAGAAACTGCTATGGCCCTGAAGAAAAAGGAAAAGTACATATATTGGGCTGTCTGTTTTCCCTCCTGGGGCTCAAAACACCTGTGGGGTAAGCAGGGCTCCATTGGGGCCAGGGCGTGCCGGAGCGCCACTCCGGGAGAGAGGAGGCGGGGGGGCGGGCACTTAAGAAAGCCCCGCCCCCCCGCTCGCTCTTCCCAGGCTGCAGCAGGCCGCTCTGCCGCCGCCGGCCCCTTCCCTGGCCCCCCCCCAGTCAGTGTTCCCGGGGCCAGCGGCACTCCGCCGGCCCCAGGCAGGAGAGGCCCCTTTCCTCCCCCCCTCCCCCTGCTCCCGGGGCCGCGGCAGAGCGCCGCTGGCCCCGAGAAGCCCTTTCCCTTGCCCCCCCCGTCAGTGTTCCCGGGCCGGCGGCGCTCCGCCGGCCCAGGCAAAAGAAGCCCCTTCCTCCCCCTCCCCCTGGGGCTGCGGCAGAGCGCCGCTGGCCCTGAGAAGCCCTTTCCCTCGCCCCCCCCGTCAGTGTTCCCGGGCCGGCGGCGCTCCGCCGGCCCAGGCAAAAGAAGCCCCTTCCTCCACCTCCCCCTGGGGCCGCGGCAGAGCGCCGCTGGCCCCGAGAAGCCCCTTCCCTCGCCCCCCCGTCAGTGTTCCCGGGCCGGCGGCGCTCCGCCGGCCCGGGCAAAAGAAGTCCCTTCCTCCCCCCTCCCCCTGGGGCCGCGGCAGAGCACCGCTGGCCCCGGGAAGCCCTTTTCCTCCCCCCCTCAATACTTCCTCCCTTCCTTCCTTCTCTCTCTCCCCCCACCTACCAACTTACCTTCCTCTTCCTTCCTTTCCCCCTTCCTTCCTTCCTTCCTTCCTTCCTTCCTTCCTTCCTTCCTTCCTTCCTTCCTTCCTTCCTTCCTTCCTTCCTTCCTTCCTTCCTTTCTTCTCACTTTCTCTCCCCACCTACCTACCTACCTGTTCCTTCCCCTCTCCCTTCCTTCCTTTCTTCTCTCTCTCTCCCCCACCTATCTACCTACCTGTTCCTTCCCCTCTCCCTTCCTTTCTTCTCTCTCTCTCCCCACCTACCTACCTACCTGTTCCTTCCCCTCTCCCTTCCTTTCTTCTCTCTCTCTCCCCCACCTACCTACCTACCTTCCTGTTCCTTCCTTTCCCCGTCCTTCCCCTCTCCCTTCCTTCCTTCCTCCCTCTCTCCCCCCTTCCTTCCTTCCTTCTCTCTCTCCCCCCACCTACCTACCTACCTTACTGTTCCTTTCTTTCTTCCTTCCCCCCTTCCTCCCTCCTTCCTTTCTTTCTTCTCTCTCTCTCCCCCACCTACCTACCTACCTTCCTGTTCCTTTCCTTCCTTCCCCCTCCCTCCCTTCTTGCCTTCTGACACACTCCCGATGACGTCATCACTTCCGGTGACGTCAGGGGGTGTGGCATATGCAAATAAGTTATGCTAATGAGCTCCTGCACCTCTTTTTTTACGAAAGGACCCCTGGGGGTAAGGATAGGGGAAATTGCATGGCAGTAAAATTTACTTCTCTCTCTCCAGCACCATGACCCTGATCTATACCGGGGACCCCCCACCCCTGCTTTTTGCAACTAAAATACACATACATTGCTCCAGTCACATTTGACTAGTTGGCTTGAAAATTTAGGAAGAAAGTATGCAAACAAGTATGCTGTTTTAACTCAATCACATGAATTGAGTAACATTAAACTTTTGGAATAGGATTGCTGCCTTCAAGGTGTTAATATTTATTTATTTATTGGATTTTTTTTCAACCGCCCTTCCCGAGCAAGCCAGGTTGAGAGCAGTGTACAACGTATATAAAGTATAGTTTTATATGGAACAAGAGGTGGGACCCGCAGGATCTGCGGGGGGCGGGGGGGTGGAGAAGGAGCCAATCCTCCTTCCACTGCCCCAGCGAGGCCTGTGGCTCTGCGCCAGACAGGCCTCACCATCCCTCCCCCCCCCCACTCCTGCCTGCCCCATGCCAGGTCTGCATGGCACGGAGCCGCCGGGCCTCGCTGCTCTCCCCCCTCAAAAACCAACCACCTAGTTGTTGTCTGGGGCAAGTCACACTGAACATATTGCATCACTTTTCACCCAACTTCATTGGCTCTAATTTCTAAGCTCAATTCAAAGTGCTGGGTTTGACTTTTAAGCCAACTAACAGATCGGTACCGGATTCTTGAAGGTCTACCTTCTGTGTCCACATCCATAGGTCATCTGATGAGGTTCTGCTTTTTGAGCCACTGCCATCAGACATTCAAAAAGTGGCCATATATGATAGGAACTTTTTGGTAGTGTCACTGGTATTTTAGAATTCCCTTTTTCACAAAGTGCATCCAACTTTTTTTTTCAGGCTTAACTGACACTGATTTGGATTTGTAGTTCATTTGGCTTTGTGTCTATTATTTGGGTTAATGCTGGATTCAGCTGGTTTCGGTCGAATATTTTATATTATTTTATTCTGTTTGTTCTGTGGTTACTGGGTGATTGTTCTTGTTCTTTTCATAAGTGTTACGTTAAGAAAAATTAACTATTTTTAATGGATATTGTATTTTATTGTAATCTACTTTGGGGATATTTCATACCAAAAAGCAGAATCAATTTTGATAATAGACAAAATAGTGAAATATATATCTAAATCATTTTGCAGTCAAACCAAGCTGTTATGATTTCATTATTTCCTCCTGTAACCAAGGGCATTCTTTTCTCTGAGAAAGCAGAATATTTTTAAAAACCATCTTGTTAGGAACACTTTATCAACAAGAGGGTATACTAACTGTAAAAATTCTTGTGTTGAGATTGTTTTACAATGCAAGCTATCTGTTCTCATTACTTGGAGAGATGTAGATACATTCAAAGTGTTTTTAATAGACTACTACATGCTGTTTAAGTTAACCTTCTGGTTCTTAGACTATTTTCACACTTTTTAAAAAGTGCTTTTGAATATCTCTTGCACTATATGTTTCATGTGTAAAGGTTATTCATGAAAGATAGAATGCAGAAGAAAAATAAAATTGCACATGTAGGTTTTAGATTTGCATTACAAATCAAACTCACTTAAGCTTCTTTGTGAAAATGCCTTTGCATCTTGCGTAGATTGCTCTTTGTGCTTTATCTTCCAGCTCCTATAATTTACAGACACCACAAAACTATTTATTGCTGTAAGTGGGAAACTGATAAGGTTTCTAGTGCAAAACAAACAAAGAGATCTTCCTCCCCATTGGAACAAAAACTCTTACCTCTTGCAGCCCTTTGGAGGTGATGGACTAAGATCTGGTTCAAATGCCGGCAAATGAAGGAAAGAGAACACGACTGAAAAAACTGTGATGATCCTGAAGACCTGCTCAGAGGGAGAGGAAGAGGGAGCCCCTCTATATAGAGCCCTGCTAGTGATGATAGTCCATTATCATCTGGCTTGCATAAGAGTAGGGTAGATAACACATTTGCTGAGAAAGACAGTTTTTATTTCAGCAGACCTCTTGGAAGGGGGAGTTGCTGTTGTATTTATGAATATTCCAGTGTGTGTTCTTCTGTCTCTGACTCTGTCTGAACTCCTGCCTTTTAGACCAAGTCTTTGGAGCCCTCTGACCATTTTTGGGGGCTTGGAAAGAGTTACAGAAAGGGAGGGGAAGTTTGGTGTTGCAGACACAACAGGACATTTCAGAAGGGGATAATTCCATAATGGTAGGAGTGGGGGGAGAGTAGAACGGCTGCCATAGTAACGGCTCTGTGATTCCAAGACCTCCCTTTGCCTGCAGTGGAGGAGGGCCTATAGGGTGGCAGAGCGGGGCTCCTGAATGAGCAGGGGTGATAATGGCTTGTCAGTGGAAAGGGCTGAAGGCCCCTTATTCAGTTGAATGAGAGGGATCTCTCTTTAGGACATTTGCTATAGGGTCTTAGTGTCCTGCCCTGTATAATTAGTCTCCATTCCACAGTGTGGAATAAAATCGATGCCTTTATGCTGAGATGAACACAGCTGCATGCTCCCTTTTATAAAGGCACGCTGTCTGCTTTCTTTCTAGGGACTGTGGCTCTTGTCTGGATTTACAGTTTCTTCTACTCAAGGGAGGGGCAGAAGAGAGAGGACTTGTGAAGAGGGGGTGTTAATAACATTCCTTTCCACTTATGCTGACAGGGACGTTCTATTTGAGGCTTGTAAAAATACAAAGCCACACAACATCTTTGTGGCATTGAGAGTTATTAGCAGCTCCATTTTCTGACAGGGACCTGGAGGCTAAATGACCTGTCTGCATCTCTCAGGAAGCCTCAGAGACAGCCCGAAATAAGACCTCAGGCTCCTGGCCCATTAATATTTCTTCTATATACTGCCAGCCTCTGTGTCCATGCACCTTGCTTGACAGATAAGCATAGCTGGCTGTATCATGAGACTTCCATATATGGGGGCAAAAATGTGTACAGTGAACTTGGAACTGGAATTGCGCACCCTTGTCATTATATATACATGCAAAAAGTTACTGACCATTTGTTCTGCTTTTTGTCACACTAGCATTAAGAAATAAAACATGAAAAATGATGGATGACGCTTCCCAGTTATTTGCTTTCTTTGCTTTTGCACTCTAGGCACCTCTGTAGGCCTTGCCATAATCGTGAGAAAGCCAAGGGCCTGGGCAAGTATATTTGCCAGAAATGCCACTTGATAATTGATGAGCAGCCTCTGATGTTCAGGAATGACTCCTATCATCCGGATCACTTCAGCTGCACCCACTGTGGGTACGTCAACCATCTCCTGTCCCAGTTACAACTAAGGAACAAGTGAAAGGGGATAGAATGGGCAATTGTGCTGTCTCTTTCGAGGATGTGATCCTCAGACTAAAATTGCTGCCGTTAAGCAGACTGACAAACAATTTGTTCTATATGTGAAAGATTAAAAAGCCGTTGAGCCAGAAAACTAGAGGAGCTGTAGTCATTGTGCTGAACTTCCATAAACTTCCCATTATACAATAAGTTTTTTTTCCAGTTGGATCTATTCTAAAAGAGCATGAAAACTGTTTTTTAAGAAAAGTTTGTTTTACTGAAACATAGCTAAGGCTTCCTTGAACACTGTAGTTTATAACGGTTTAGAATTCCTCTCATCCCTATCAGAGCTTGATTATCTACTGTTTGAAACTCTATTACCCAGACCTAAACTATCATTGTCGAATGGCTTTACACAGTGTATTTCATACCTTGTTATTAGTCATGGAGTGGAGGGGTCAAAGTAAGGAACTTTGTTTTTAATATTTTCTCTTGAGACATTTATCCTTGTTTGGCTGGAGGCTCATAAGAATACTGGGATTTAGTCATCCAGTAACCATTAACTTGTAGCAAAGCATAAAGAATTTTCTCTCAAAGTTCCTCATGGGTTTTTTTTTGGGGGGGGGTTTGTTTGTGCAGGAAGGAGCTGACGGCTGATGCCAGGGAGCTGAAGGGGGAGCTCTACTGCCTGCCCTGCCATGATAAGATGGGCATACCAATCTGTGGAGCCTGTCGCAGGCCAATTGAAGGTCGAGTGGTCAATGCTCTAGGGAAACAATGGCATGTGGAGGTGAGAATGTTTCCATTGAGCTGCTTGCTGTGGAATGCATGTTGCAGCATGACTGCTGACAGAGGTTGTCAGGTATCAAAACTAATGGCCAATCATTCCACTGTCTGTATGAAGTTATAAATGCATGCCAGGGTTTTGAATGTATGCTTATTCAGATCTCTAGTATACCTCTTTCCAAAAGAGTACTAAAGATGTGGAACAGGAAACAATGCTTAAAAGTTATTAACAGTAATAACATTGCTAGAAATAATCAACATCAAAAAAAAAGCCCCACTTGTCTAAGCGCATTGACTGCAATGAATTTAGAATTGTATCATTCTGCTTAGGATTGCTTTAATGCAGATAAAAGGTTTAATGTTACTGAATTTTCTACCAGTTTGATCCAGACTGCTTCCTAAACTAAGATTATCTCCAGAATAGACTCCAGGACCTAACATACTACTTAATTTTACAGCATTTTGTTTGTGCCAAGTGTGAGAAGCCATTCCTAGGACACCGGCACTATGAGAAAAAAGGTCTGGCTTACTGTGAGACTCACTACAACCAGGTAAAGTCTGCCAAATTTTGTATCATGTACATTTCATTCTGATAAAGAGAACAGGTAGAAGGCAGTTGCCAGTGGAGAAATTGGAGAAACGTTCATTTTTAACCTGAAACAATCTGAAAGTATAAAAATATACAAATTGCTTACAGGCTTAATAGATACTGCCTAAACCATGGAAAGGCAAAGCAAAATGCTTCAAACAATTTGAACCCTACGTAGCCATTTTTAACACTTCTCTGTACGTGTTATATGGTGTAACTGCTGCTGACAGACGATGCTTTGTAAAGTGAATTGGCAGGCTGTCCAGCATGGTCAGTTGGTGTTTCATTGATGGGAGCTAATGACCGGAGATGGTCTCTTGATAGAATGGATATTGGAATCGAGATATTTTCCAGAACTTGGAGAAAATAACACTTCTCCAGCTGAACGGAAGAGGCATAGAGACAACAAAACAGCAGTTTGCAGTTGAATGGGCAGAGGTAGAGACCCCTGACAGTTTTCTAGCTGAGCTTAAAACTGGAGATGCACTAGAAAGAGAGATGTAAATACTGACCTTGGAGATCTGCTGCCTGCTGTAGAGTTGCCTATTTGCTTCTGCTCTGCTTGTATATTTTACAATAAATATTACAAAGATTCTGTAGTTCTCCAGCGTTCTCTCATTCAGAGGACCCACTGGTGGACCTCCTGATGGCACCTGTGTTTTGGCCACTTTGTGACACAGAGTGTTGGACTGGATGGGCCATTGGCCTCATCCAACATGGCTTCTCCTGTGTTCTTAGGACATTAAACTCCCTGTACTTCAAGAATTGGACAGTGTGCAACATTGTATCATTGGGCTTCGGATGCAATACAGATCCCGTGTGACTGGGATCCTGGGAGGAAGGAGATGAAGTGGTAGATCTCTGTCCACAAAGCACACAGGGAGCAATAAACTCTTTTGCTTCTTCATAGGAATACGGTCCATTCTTATTTGTCCTCTGCAACATCCCCCCCCGAAATTGGTAGCATGCCATTAGGGGGTTGGAGTGGAAACCTTGCCACACTCCCTGACTCTAGCACTGCTAGTGTTTGGATTCAGTAGCAGGTTTTCTTCCACCTCAGTAGCCCCTTTTCTTTCTCCCATAAATATCAGTAGGACACAATTCACTTCTATGGGAGTGACAGACTGCCATGTAAGGCAGTCTGTGCTACATGTCTGAGTCATGTTATTAGCGATCCATACATGGTGGGCAAGAGGGGGAAACTGGTCATCTGGGTGCTCACCTATGTCATCCTTCCCAGATTCATTGAAGTGCCACTACACAAACTAGTGTATGCTCTTCCCAGACCGGTGAAAGGCAGACTGTGTAACAAAATTTGAGATGCTTAAGAACATCAGGCCCTTTCCTGTGGCCTCCCTATGAGTTCTTACAAAGGAGGAAACATTCTGTTATTTTAATTATTCATTCTTGAATATGTCTTGTGAAATAACTGATCTGAATATTGTAGCAGATTTCTGCTTCCTCCATTGGGTTATCAGCCTGCCTTTCCTGGGCAAAACAGACCTGGAGCAAGACATAGTTAGAAAAATGCCAGTATGCTTCCTTATTGGATCAGGAATCTAGGTTTCAAAATTAACCATTTTTGTCTTGATATTTGTTTACTGACATAAAAGAGTGATGTATTGCCTCTATAAAAGGTACCAGAATCAACCTTCAGTGATCAGCAGTTTAAATGTGATTGGTAGGTAACAAGTGTGGAGATGTGTGAGACAAGCTGAAATGTGTTGTGGCTGGGGGCATTATTGCCCCAAATAATCAGTGCTGAAGATTCCACTAATAAAAAGCTTCTTGTTTTATGTTTTTGCTGCAGCTCTTTGGAGATGTCTGCTATAACTGCAGTCATGTGATTGAGGGGGATGGTAAGTATGGGACTGTTACTTAGTGCAGCTGTTGCAGTCCTGCATGGACAAGGCATCAGTGATTCCTTTTACATCTGTACTCACTGACTCTGCAGTTTGATACTCTCCTTGTTTGATATTTCTCACTAGTGGTATCGGCTCTCAACAAAGCTTGGTGTGTGAACTGCTTCTCCTGTTCCACCTGCAACATCAAGCTCACCCTGAAGTAAGTAGCAACCCAAGAGGGTTAACTGTAGAGACCATGGAGATACTGCATTGTGCTGAGAGGCAGCTGGCCAATGGAACTGATATACAAATTTGGAATGCTCGTGACTAAGATATGTATGCAAGCAGGGGTCCTTTCATGGAAAAAGAGGTGCAGGAGCTTATTAGCATAACTCATTAGCATATGCCATGTCCCCTGACATCACCAGAAGTGTGTCAGAAAGGGAATGTCAGTTTCAGCCCCATTATACCCTATGGGCCATTGAAATCAATGGCAAAAACTCATAGGGTATATAAGGGGCTGGAGGAAAGAGGGTTTGAGGGAGAGGCTCCAAACTTGCAGGGTAGCTGCTGGGGCCTCTCCTCAAAATACCCACCAAGTTTCAAGAAGATTGGACCATGGGGTCCAATTCTACGGGCCCCCAAACAGGTTGTCCCATCCCCTCCATTGTTCTCTATGGTGGGAAAAAACGTTACTTTTTTCCTACCATAGAGAACAATGGAGGGAATGGGGGCAACCTGTTTGGGGGCCTGTAGAATTGGACCCCCTGGTCCAATCTTCTTGAAACTTGGTGGGTATTTCGAAGAGAGGCCCCAGCACCTACCCTGCAAGTTTGGAGCGTCTCCATCAAACCCACTCCCCTCCAGTTGCCTTTAAAATTGCTGCTGAATTTCGGCGGCAATTCGGCGGCGGGCCAAATCAGATCAGAGAATCTGATTCGGCCCATGGCTGCCCTAGTGCTCACTCCTGGGCTGGCGGAGCTTTGCTCCGCCTCGCTCCGCCCCCAAAGGACCCCTGTATGCAAGGAACAGGAGAAACTCCTGGTAATCTGAGGAAACCAACTTTTATGTAAGGGTTAATCAAAACTATCAAAACCAGTGTTGTATACTGTCACTCCTTAATGGTATAGCAAGATCAACATTAGGTATGCCTTCAACAGCACGGTCTTTCACGTTGTTTTTTCTGGGGCAGAATGTTCCTGCACCGCTCTTTATGCATTTTTTAGTTGCGGTGTTCTCAGGTGAGTCAGCCCAGCATGCTATTTCAAACATTAGGGTGGGAATCTTACTTAAAAGTAGATGTCCTCGGGAGGCTGTAGAGGTAGGGTATGGGCTGCAGGTATAGCATCTTCTATGCATATAGATAATCCCTGGTTCAATCCCAGATTCAATCTCTGGTTATCTCCAATTGAAGGGAATAGGATATGAAAGACCTCTGCCTGAAACCTTGGAGACCAGGTTCCAGTCAGAGTAGACAATACTGAGTTTGATAGACAATGCTCTGACTCAGCATCATCTGTTAAGCAGGCTACTGTATAAGACTACAGACTGGCACACCTACTCACCACCAGATCTGCTTGGGTTGGTGTTCACATCCAGTAGAATAAGGTAGAAACGAGATAATACAGTGCTGAGATAATGTAAACTGAGGAATGTGTGTTCAGATATTTCTGGTTCAAATATATATCCAAAAATACCTTATCAGTATTTTCCAGATATACTCAGGTGTCCAGATGGTATCCGGGATTTTCCAGGATACTAGTAAAGGGGTCCTGGAAAGTTCCAGAAATATTTGAGAGTAACTGAGAATATCAGGAGCCAGTGTTTTAAGGTTCCCAGGATTATTTTTTCTTTAATTTTGCTGTGTGTCTTCTTGGCAGGGCTTGGTATCAGGTTGCCAGGTTGCTTTGGCTTCTGTGTGTCTTGCAAGTTGCAGCACTGTTTTCTTTGCTCAAATTGGTTTGCATTGGATTTGTGGGTTTGAAGTTGGCTTTGATCTCTAGTTTGATGTTGGCATGGATTCTCTAATTTGGCACTTGTTGGGCTTGCAATAGTTCTTAACTTGGTTTGGCTTGGATTCTCTGGTTTGGCATTTGTTCTGTTAAGCTTGCCAAAATGCCCCATGCTTCTGCTGGGATTCCCTGGTTCTACATTGGTTCTTGGTGTTTGTTGGTTATGCTCACTTTGGGAGGCTTTTGGTCAGTGGCTGCTTTGCTTGATCTTGAGAGTGGTTACTGTTCGCCCTATAGAAAGCTTGGAATCCCCCCCCCATGGAAAACAATGTAGAATGGCTGGGGCCGCCTTGTTCAGGGCACTTGAAACTTGGCACTTATTTAGTGGATAGGCACCAGCAGTTCTGCTGCAACTTTGGTGCAATCTGCTGTTTAAAAAGCCCCTCCAGCCCCCTGGATAAATTCCTTGTAGGAAACAATGGAGCCAAATAATATCAGAATCCTGAAAAAATGGATCCAAATACCAAACTGGTATTGGGACCTGAATAACAAAATTGTTCAGCTATCTGTTATCCGAATCTGATTTTTTTTCCTGGGGTGCACGTCCCTATAGGCTATACCATTCCACTTTGCAGATGAGAGATTACATTTTTGAAGTTTCCCTACATTAATTCCCTGTCATTAGAAAATTAGCATTTCATGAGAGACTAACCTAGAACTTCTTTCTCTAATGTGTTGCTTTTTTAATTTGCAGGGAGCTTTTACATGAGGAAGCATTAAAAATGTTTTCTCACACCTGCAGTCTGAAATAGTACAGCCCGTTTGACCACTGCAGAATTCTGACACCTCATTTGGCTTCAGGTGTACACCAGATCCAAGTGCAAGCTGGAATGAGTAGCTGAGAGAAGGTTCTAATCATGAGTGAGCACCCTTGCCTGTCATGTCGTGGCAATATTCTTGTGATGTCTAAATAGATTGGAAAAAATGCAAGAAAGGCCAGGAACTTAGCCTAGAGTTTAATTAATCAATATTAGTCTTCCTGGAGGGCAGTTGTGGCTGATATTCTTTTTCTTCCAAGGAAATTGTCTTGGGACTCCTTCTCTATAAGGGTCTGTATCAGAAAGGCACGGGAGACAGAAGTGAGAAATGTTGCATCTAATGTTGTCTGTCTCAGCACACAGGGGCTGTTTGAGCTTCCAGGAAAAGGGCTTTTGCAGCCTCAGGGTCTTGTAAATAGAGATGCTGAACACTAAACATAGAACCACCTTTTTTCATAGCATGTTCTCATGAAGTTGGAAAGGATTTTTATTAGAGACAGTAGTTTTTAAAAATCCACTGAAGTTATACATACTTAGATATTAAACTTCTAATGATTTTGTGAATGAAGTTTAATGACTGTGTGTTTCTTTGAAAGGAATAAGTTTGTGGAATTTGACATGAAGCCAGTGTGCAAGAAATGCTATGAGAAATTCCCTTTGGAGCTGAAGAAACGACTGAAAAAGCTGTCCGAGCTGGCCACTAAGAAAACTCATCCTAAAGCTCTGGATTTAAACTCTGCTTAAACATTTCAGTGGTTTTCTATGACTACACTTATGTTAACCAACTGCAAAATAAAACTATAAGAATGGCTTAAAGGACACAAGGCAAGCAAAATACTTACCAGTAATATCTTTCACTCTGCATATTTTTCTTGTTTGGTGTATGATGGTGGAGACTGAGCTCTCCTTGGCAGATGGGAGAGGCTGCACTAGCCTTTGTACAAAGTTATATCTTAAGATTTTCACCATTTGTCTCATTCTTTTATTGAGGTTCATGTTCAAAATGTCAGTTTCCTCCTCTTCTTTTTTTTCTTTTGACCAAGAAAAACCAAGATCAGCCTGAGCAAAAGTGAGTCAGAGCAGTACAGAGGTGGGATGAAAAGAGTATCCAGGCATTTTTCAGCTCCGAGTCACCCTTCCCAAGCTGTTTTCCCCTTACAGGGAGAAAAAAGAATACAGGATAATGCATAGTGTTTTGAGCTGAAAATTGGATGTAGAATTAAGGATTAATCAGCTTGCCTTTCTCTTCCCACCTTTCATTCACCAACTCACAGCTTGCCCTGGCTATTTAAAACAAACACAGAAGAAATTAATATGGAACTGCATGCAACCATAGCTGGTTCCTTGTTATCTTAAAAATTGCAGGTAACTAATGTGTGTGGCCAATGGGAGCTAAGTAGTAATTTCCTTAGAACATTTACAAAAAAATATTAGAATTTTTATATTGTCCAGCACAAACTTACATTGTTGACTGTTTCTACCTACTATAGTAGCGAAGCTGCTGTTGATTACTTTTTTATACTAATGAAATATGTCAGCTGCTGAAAAAGTTCATGATGTTTAGCTTTCCCTCCTCTTATTTTCTCAAAGATATGAATCAGGAATAGAGGATCTGAATAGATCAAAGAGGTGAATTGTAAGCCTACAATTTTAGACAAAGAGAGAGAGAGAGACTATTTTTTGGAGCCTACATTTATAGTAGTTGGGGGGAAGGTTGTTTCTAAGCTTTTACACATTTGCTCCTAGTTCTGCCTCTTCACTTATAATGCGGGCATCAGTGAGTGTTCTAGTATGAACAAGGGATTAGGAAATCTCTGGGATTTCATCCTAGGCATGATTTACCTTACAACTCACCTTCATTTCAGTGTTGGTTGTAATGTGATCCTGCTTAGCTGTTCTAGAACTTAGAACTATGCGCTACCTTAGCAAACCCTAAACCCTGGGGAAAGTATGCTTAATTTGACTGCTCCTTTTCCATAACAGTTTCCCATAAATTGGACATTTCGCATCTGGGGCAGGGCTGAGAGGGAGATTGTTGGAGGAGGAAGCAGCAGGTGGATGAAGAGTGACCACCCTCCTCTTCCACCCACTGATTTTTCGTCAGCCCAGCATTACCAGCAGTGCCTTTAGGAAGCTCTTATTGTCTATGTTATGTGCAATTCTAGCCAAAGTGGCATTATTCTTTCCAATTTCCATGCCAGTTAAACAACTATTTACATTCATATGGTGGAAAAATATAGGAGGAAAAACTAGCCACTATGTAATTGTCATTTAAAGCATGATTTTGCCTTCATTAATGTCTTTACTATAGCAACTGAGTATGTTGTACTGTTTCCACTGTGACACAAGAGGATCCATTTTTATATTTTCCTTAGCACTTAGGCTATGGCAGCACATCTAATAGCACAAGTTGATTGTTTTTCTTGAGAATAATCTTTTGAATATAAACACAAGGAGCAACATAACATTCCTGGATATGTGAGGGTATATGCACTCATTTCACTTGTCCCCATTCAGAGCCCTGTGTGCGCTCTGATCAACACATGGAAATTTTGTGCATGGGTGCTGCTGTATGCATTTCAGTGGGGAGAACAAGAACACATGTATATGCGTATCTCTTAGTTCAACTGAAAGGAATGAGGCAGCTCCAGAGGGTGGGGAAGCTTTGTGTGATTGTTGTAGAGCCCATCCATAAAACACTGGTGGATGTAACTTTCTACAGCGCAGCTGAAAGAACAAAGCACAAACACTTCCGTCCAGAATCCAAGGCTCAATTCATGATAAGATTTCCATTCTTGGAAAATGTGAAGTGTACCTGTATCGTCTTCCTACAAGCACAACTCTTGTTCTGTGATCCAGTTTTATGTGAAAAAAATGTATTTATGAATAACCAGTTGAGCCAGACAGTGGATGGACAATGCAGCTTATTGTGCACCTCTTATTAAGTAATTAATGTGGACAGGCAACATACACACATAGATTTATGCCTGATTTTCTTCATCCAGCAAGTGATATTGATCTGCTTATCTGAATTGAGCTGTTAACTCTTATTTGCTTGAACAATTTTAATGTGGTCATCTGTGGAATCACTAGTTTTATGATACCCTTCTTCCTTCAAAGACTGGATGCCACTTCAGGCAGATTTTTCAAGCCGCCTATAATACTGTATGAAGTATGTGCTATGCTTTCAAAATAAAATAATGGGAAAATGCTACAAGAAAATATGATCAGTGATAAAGGCAAATACCCTGATTTCCTATTATAAAGAAGGTTAGCTTTGAAATTCCATATCTCATTCTGGCTTCTGTGGAATTGCAAGAGAGTAAATGTTTTCATAATTACAGTCCCACTCTGCACAGTTTTCTAATGTGAAGACTCAAACCCCTTACATTCCCTTCTATTGGACTTTTGTTTTATGTTACATAGGTTATTACCAGTGTTCCCTCTAAGCTGAGTTAGTGTGAGCTAGCTCACAGTTTTTTAGCCTCCAGCTCACACGTTTTTGTCTTAGCTCAGGAAGGATGGCTCCAGAGCAAACTAACTTATGCAGTAGCCAAATCGCTTGCTCACCACCTTAATGCCAGTAGCTCACAAAGTAGAATTTTTGCTCACAAGACTCCACAGCTTAGAGGGAACATTGGTTATTACATGTGCATGTGTGAATGTTAAGTGCTGTCAAGCTGCTTCCGACCTATGCCGACCCAATGAATCAATGACCACCAAAACGTCCTGTCATTAACAGCTTTGATCATGTCTTGTAGTGTCTTCCAAATACAGAATGTCTGTTGGGGGGACAGATGTACTGGAAATTAATTTTCCTTCCATGTCCCATTTCTGGAAAAAGTAAATGATAATTCAGTGCTCTAGGGCAGCTTGGCAAAAAGACCAGTAGATTTGAGCCTAACTGGGTGGCCAGGCTTTTTGTACACTAAATTCAGTAATTTTGGGGGTGGGGGTAAATTCAGAAGTGTTCACAGGAGAGGGGAGGGAACACATCATTGTAAAGAAACCTTACTGCTGCATCACAGAAAGTTGGCATGGATATGCATTAGAATGTTACGAGAAGGGGGGGACCCACGATACTCGCAGGGGGAGAAGCTGACAGCCACTCGGGCTGCTGCTTCCCCCACCCCCCTGATCTTGGTGGGGCCTGAGTGGCTGTTAGCCACTCGGGCTGCCACCACCGCTTCTCCTGTCCACCCCCCCATCTTGGCGGGGCCCGAGTGGCTATCAGCCACTCGAACCCAGCGCTTCTCTCCCTCCCGCCCCCCGGCTCCCAGGCTCGAGTAGCTGAAGCCACTTGGGCCCGGCGCTTCCCACCCACCCCACCCTGCTCTCACTCGGGCCCAAGTGGCTGAAGCCACTTGGGCCCAGCGCTTCTCTCCCTCCCTTCCGCCCCCACCCCGCTCTCGCTCAGGCCCGAGTGGATGAAGCCATTCGGGCCCGGCGCTTCTCTCCACCCACCCCCGGCTCCCAGGCTCGAGTGGCTGAAGCCACTCAGGCCTGGCACTTCTCTCCCTCCCACCCCCCCTCCCCGGCTCCCAGGCCCGAGTGGCTTTAGCCACTCGGGACTGGTGCTTCTCTCCCTCCTGCTCCCCTGCCCCGCTCTTGCTTGGGCCTCAGTGGCTGAAGCCACTCTGGAATGGCGCTTCTCCCTCCCTCCCACCACACTCCCAGCTCCCAGGCCCAAGCGGCCAGGCTCTGCTTGGGCCCACCATGTCTCCCCTCCTACCCCCCCTCTGGTTCCGGCGGCGAGGCTTAGATGCCTCCCAAGTGCCGGGCCGCCCCAGTTCCCTGAGCATTCTCTGTAAAAGTAAAAGTAACGCTTTTACTTTTCGAGAGATTTAAATATCCCCCCCAAAATTTTTAAACTTTTTGGATTTTTCTGCACATGGGGGGAGTGCCCCCCCCGTGTGTAGGGAAATCTCCCTGCCCCCCAGGTGCCCCCCCACGCAGATTTAGGTATCCGCACACGCGGGGCACCTTTGGAATTAGTATATAGATATGTCGGAACACGTATGCATTGGAATGTATGTTCCAGTAAAATTTTGCTGTAGCTAGAGCCACTTATCAGCAAAATCTGATTAGTTTCATAGCATCAACATGTTCACTGTTAGCAGGGAATAACGTAATAAGGGAAAGAAATCACATTGAAAATAGTGCTGAAGGCCTGATTGGGAAGCCATGGCTATGAATGTATGAGAAACAATGCAGAGAGTGGGAGGATTTTTGGAGTGCTTTGTGTACCCCCCCCCCCCCAAAAGGCATTCCTTTTTTTCCTGTTTTAAAATGGTTGAGGTGTGTGAGAATTTAAGTACAGCTCTCAGACCATGACAACTGGTGCATCATAAACAGAAATTAAAAGCAATCTCGGGGCCAAAAAGAGTAGGTTAATGGCAGGGCAGATTAATATTGTACTTGTCATCCTTTCGCTACGTTGCACTGAATGTGGAATTATTTGCTTACAATATACTGTTCAACTATAAAAGTTTAGTGTTAATGTCTTTCATGGATATATGCATCACTTAAGCTCATAGGTTACCCCTGAAGATATCAAATACTTCCAGAAAGAATTATCTTTCTAAATGAAAATTACCAACCTTTGCAAAGGAATTGCACTTTCAGTTATCAAGGGGGTAAGGTGCTGGAGTTGCCAAAAATTTTGCAAAAGAGATTTATAATTCCTATTTGTAATCTTCATTTTCAAGAGACTTCATTAATAGTGGCGCACAACTAAACCAGTTATACTGGAAATGCTTAGCTGTGGGCATAAAAGCATCTTAATGTTTAAAAGGAGCTGTCTTATTTCCTATGAAGTTATAGTAAACCATCAGTGTATGTGTGCCTTTTTTTTTAACTTATGGAAGTTGCTTGAAATTCTTTGCATTTGGAGCTTGTGATTTCTGTAACAAAAGCATAGACCCAGATGGATTAACATATTATATTATTTCATTTTCATCTATGTTTTTCAAAAGACAGTTCACTGCCATGTATCTGTAAATTATCCACAGTAAAGGTTGCTTTAAAAAGTTGCAATATTGAATTGCTTTTGTCTGAATTTGAATTATTTGCACACTAGGAGCAAAGCCCATTGTAGAAACAATACAATGGGCTCTACAAAGATATGAGAAAGTTCCCCCCCGCCCCCCTGCTTTCTACCCGCTCCCCAGACCTCGGGGTTATGGGATGAAGGGACGTCCTGGCACCAGCTCCCTGCCCGGGCACGTCCGGTGGCCTCTGGGTCGCCTCCACAGCCCTCCACCCCGGCGGCGCACCAGCCCCCATCTTGTCACAGGCCGGCTGGCCACCTGCAGTCAGCCTGGGCCGATGACAACTGCTGCAGCAGTGGCAGGCTCAGCCTTGGCCTGATGACCCCCGCCTGCTGGAGCGTCTGGGCCGTCTGTTGCCTCTGAGCACAGGGGCCCAGCCCCCTGCTTTCTTCCCCCTTCTGAGACCCTGGTGTCGAGGGGCAATGGCATGCCCCGCCACTGGCTCCCTGCCCGGCCATGTCCAGTGGCCTGCAGGCTGCCTCCATTGCCCCTCAGCCCCCCAACCCTCTCCCCTCAGCCACATCCCCGGCTGGCATGTGCTGCTTGGTGTAGTGGTTAAGTGCACAGACTCTAAACTGGGAGAACCGGATTTGATTCCCCACTCCTCCACTTGCACCTGCTGGATGACCTTGGGCACAGCTGTTCTTGAAAAAGAGCAGTTTCTGTCAGAGCTCTCTCAGCCCCACCTACCTCACAGGGTATCTGTTGTGGGGAGGGGTAGGGAAAGGAGTTTGTAAGCCGCTCTGAGACTCCCTTGGGTAGTGAAGGGCAGGGTATAAATCCAATCTCTTCTTCTTCTCTCTCCCACCCTCCCTCCCTCCTGCCTGCCATCCGTCCCTCACTCCCTCCCCTCAGATGCCTCCTCCTCTTGCTGCTGTGGCTGGGCCGAGCAGAGGCAATGAGCGCACTGGCAGAGAGGAGCCCACACCAAGCTAGGTTGCGGCGCTCTCGCTTCGTCTCCCTCATCCCCCTTCCTCTGGCCAGGGCCCAGGTGTCTGCCACTCTCGCTCGCCTGCCCATAGGAGGGAAGTGTGAGCAGGTCATGGCTGAAGCCCGTTAAGGAAGAAGGTGGCAGCAGTGGCACAGCCCATTCCTATTCAGTCTGGGGCCGGAGGGAGCCACCAGGCCATGCCAAGGCCAGCCAGGCCCATCCTCCTGCCTCCCCGTTGCCATTGGGCGAATAACCAGTAAATACATGTGTGTCTCTCTGCCTCCCCTAGTGGCAGGATTGGCCTTGGCCCCCTAAGCCAGCACCCGCTGGAGCATCCATCCCGTCTGGCGGCTCCCTGGCTCTGTGGGCGGGACTGAGGCAACACAGCAAGGCAATGCAGCCAGTGGATACAGTCCCTGGTGAGTGACACATCAGACAGCCAACTGATTTGGGTGCGCATAGAATGTTGCCACCCGAAAATACAATTATATATAAGGACAGGATTGCAGTTCCAACTTTTTTTTTCAGGAGTAATTACAGTGCGTATATGTTGCTATGGTACAACTTCCTGATGCAGTCGTTTTGACAGGCACAGGTTCAGGAGTGTATAGAAGTGTGTATCTGAGTATCATAGGAGTGTGTCTGAGATGAAATCCCCCAGATGCCCTACAAGTTCCATACCCCTTCCCTTGGTTGCTTTGAAGTTCAGTAAACATTTAGATCGAGCAGAGAGTGTCTGGAAATGTATCCATTCACAAACTGGCACAAACCTCAACAAGCAGCTTGAAACCTCATGGAAGTTAATGCTGGTTGATCTGCCAAGAACTTCACTTGACAAACCACAAATTCATCATGCAAAATTCATCACAAACTTTAGTTCGTGAACAGGTTCATGCTCATCCCTAGTGATGCCCAACCACTTGTGCACCGTGTGTTAGTTTATATCTCAAAATATACTTCAGCCCTCCAAGAATATGGAAGTTGGCCATCCTGCTTTATAGAAAATGGAATTCCGGTTTCTTTTAGCAAGTAGGAATGGAGTCACAACTGCTATTGGTATCTTGACATACAGTAAGGATTTCTTTGTACCAGACAGCAGCATTAAGTGTATGCTAATACAAGACTCTGATCATGTCTTTTTAAGATTTTTCAGTTTATTGATTTATATTTAGTTTATTTAGCCCGAGCAAAATGTTGGAAATCATCTTTAATGTTGGAAAGAAAACATAGTTGGTAAACTATTAGAATGGGCTGAATCAAGTAAATTAAATTTTCTTTTGAATGCAGATGCAAAAAAGGAGAATAGTACTGTATGGTCCAAACTTTATGTATGGTTAAACAATTATGGCTTCTAAAAATATGAATTATTGTACTTATAATCTGTAAAGCTTATTGTTAAAAACTGAATAAAAAAAATAAAAAAAAAAGATTTATATTTAGTTTAATACCGTATATATTTCTGGAAGGAAGTTAATAGCAGCACTCTTGCCATCCTGCTTTTTTTTAAGTGGAAACAATTTTGATGTTGTTAGGACCATTAAGACAGCAAGCCGAATTTAGGAATTCAGGAATATACCACGTTCATAGTTACCTGGATCCCGCTAGTTTTAGACAATCCATTGCCAGCAGTGGCTGCTAAACATGGAATACCTGGCTGCTTGATTGCAAGAGATCAAGGATTCTGAAAACCGTGGCACTCATTTAGCTGTGCAGAGATAGTGACACTCCTAATCTCCCATCATACACACACAAAAAGCCTGTTTGCAAGAATTCCACACGCTCGTCTAGGGACAATAGGTAACTACTTTGGCAAATGATAGATAGGAAGCCAATACAGCTGGTTTTCTACAGCTGCTGAAATGTCCCTCAGGGAATCTGGTGTAAATGCACTACAGCATTTAAAGTATCTGAGTCAGTCTTCCTACAGTGAAGTGTAGATTTCCAGTTTTTTGATTTATAGGAACATTTTTACTGTAAGAACCATATTGTTAACTAAAAAGTTTGTGACAGATAGGGAAGATAATGACCGTACATTGAGTAGATTCCAGAACCAATTGAATTGCTAAAATTACCAGACACAAAGCAAGCAAGGGAAATGTCAAAGGATATCCTTTGACATTTCCCCTGCTTGCTTTTATATATAAACCAGCAATCCTGTTAACTGCTATTGTTTTGTCTCTGAAGACTATGAATAACTTTATAAGACTAAGAAAGGTACACTTCAAAGCCTGCTTTTACTCTAGAGAAGATATTCACACTTTGTATAAGTGTGAAGTCCAGCAGAGAGGTGCAAAGTTGGGGCCAGTTGTCTTGCTGGCCATTTTCAAGGTGGGAAGAGGAAGCTGGGAGACAATAGGACACAAGTAGATGGTGCAGAAACACTTTAGTAAGCTTATGCTTAGGCAATGTTCACAGGGCATTCAGGGAGATTCTGTTGCTTTTCAATGTGATCTTTTTGCAAATAAAAGGTAGCAAACCACCTTTTTTGCTGCAGAGTAATGAGGTTCATACTGATGGAGTAGAGCAAGATGTACTTCTTATCTGCTGAGGCAGCAGGGTGTGTGAAAAGCTAGTGAGCCAGTGTAGTATAGATTCAAGTGCCAGACTAGGATGGCCAAGACCTGGGTTCAAATAGTCAATAATAAAACTCACAAAAATGACTTTGGACTCTGTTTCAACCTACCTCACAGAGTTTTTGTTAGGATAAAATACAGGAAGGGAGATCTGTGTACACTGTGTAATAGTCGGACAAACCACTATAAGCTCCAGTCCAGGGAAGGAGAATACCATTATTGAACCCACCCCACCCCTGAGGTTGCTTTGGAATAAAAGCCAGCTATGTTGAAATCCTCGAGCTGGTTCATCAAGCCAAGAGTGATTAAACTCTGCAGTCAGCATAAGTACACATGTGGCTGTGCTGCTTCAGCAGCTTGAGATGCCATTAGAGCTGACAGATGCAAACTTAAAAAATTATTTCTTCTAGGCTATGATTAGTAATTTGGCAACGTTGTAAAAGAGGAACTGTCATCATTGTCATTCTCAGGCAGGAACATTGAGATTTATCTGTTTGTTAACAGCATTCATGAACAGGTTTACATATGATGTCAACAAGTCATCCATTTTGTATCCCTAGAGGAAAAATAAAAGACATGTACCCATCACTCTGGGAATGGTTTACAAAGACACAAGACAGCTTAGCAGATCATGGAACGGTTCCCAATAGTACCACCAACCGCCCTGGCAAGCAGTCAACCTACTCATTTAGTGGACATAATAAGACAAACATCCAGTTTCCCAAACATGCATGTACACCCATGTACTAGCCTATCCCCTCCCCTTCCTTATCTGTTCTCTGCTCCAATGATGTCCTTTCCTCTCTCCTTCTGGATAATGTGGGGAAATACAAACATTCCCTCTGGATGATCTGGGATAAGAAAAGTCTTGGCCCAAGAAATAGTCAAGGAAAAATGGAAGGAGGGAGCTGCCACTGCAGAATGATCTCTCACACATTTCCAGAGAAGAACCTACTAACCAGATTGGTTTTTTTGTTGTTTTGTCTGCTTGCAAGATTTGCTTTGCATAACTTCGTTTGTTGCTCCCACAGAGAAGCAAGTTCAGTTAAGAGTCAGACATGACTTTCTTGGGAACGGTTTCCCAAGGGCATACTTACTTCCACCAAAACCTGCAGTTAAAGTGACTTTAAAAAAAAAAACAAATGAGAAGAGTGGCAAGAAGAACATTTATGCCACCTTTATTGCACAGAGTTGTACCTTGAGGTGCATTGAGCCCCTCCATGATACAGCAGCTAGGGTTCAGCTGAAAACTGCCCAGCAGCAAGTGAGCACCCTCCTCATGCCCCCTGGCCATACAGCATTGAGAAAGGCTGGAAACAGTATTTTCCTAAAAAGATGAACTTCATTTGTTACTTCAATAAAGGGGGTGGGGGGGGAGAGACAGGTGAAATCTTACTGGAGCTTTCATGCCTTGGCAGAGGATCACAATCCTCCTGACCCCCTTGAGGGAAAAAACCTTTTTAGAAAGCAGGTTCAGAGGTTTACAAATCACTCTGCAGAGGAAGTTGGCCATACCATGGACACTACTGCATGATTTGATAGGCTATCTTGATGCACCTCTGGCTAAAGCCATTTTGGTCGTGATTCCCATGAGCACAGCAACACATTTGTCCTCTGCCAAATTTAACTGCTGCATGGTGGTCAAGTGTTACTTTCACAGTGCAGCAGTCTTTCTAGAGGCTGTTTGGCTGCTCTCTAGGGATCAGTCTGTACATTTCTGAGGTGGTCCCCTGAGGATCTCCTTCAGCAAATAGTCTTAACCACATCTGAGATCACATCTTATTCTTACCAGTGATGTCTCACAAAGAAGCCGACTGCCTCGTATCAGGTTTCCTATGGTCATATGGAAATATGTGCTGCCACTGCTCCAGTTGGAGATTTTATTGAGAGGGTAAAGCGTCAAGATCTCCTGCAAGTCAACATAAGCATTAGATACATGATGTATTTCTGTATGCAAAGACCTTTATGGCACAAAAGAGAACAGTTTATTGAGGTAAATTTCTACTTTTCTATACAGGGACATCAGCTTGTGAATTTCCAGAAGGCAATTCAGTGCAGACAGTTCTTAGTATTAGCCTTCTCCCCACCACATATAGCCATTGGTTTAAATGGAGCTGTTTCTAGTAAAGACTGTCTGGGACTTCCCTTAGGTCCATCTCTTCTGGTGCTTGAATGTTCTCTCTTAAATGTCATCTCTTTTCCAAAATGTACCTGAAGAACTGAACTCTGATGGAGGAAAGTTTATTCTGGAACAAATTTTGTTAGTGTTTAAAGTGCCTCTAGACTTCTGTTTTATTTTGTTATCTCCTAGCCAAGCTTTTACTAATTTGCTGTCTGACAATTTATCATCCTTTCAGGAAGCCAGCACACGATGGTACTCATTTTGCAAGATTCCCTTCCCAGAGTACACAGATTTCATGCTTATCACCTTTTTATAAAATTACTTTTAGTATTATTTGTAACAGCAAATGGAGAAATCGCTCAAACCAGAACAAGCTGCTTTGGCCAGGATAAATACTATCAACAACAGGAGCAGTAGACCTGCTGCAAGTCAAGGTGATGGTAACATCTCTTTATGTTTTTACCCTAAGGGACTTTTTTAGTGGCCTAGCTAGCATACATCAGGTTATGTGGGTGTTTTCTGGAGGCCAAGCAGCAAAACAAACTCTTACCTTAGTCTTTGGATGTATTAAAGATATTCCTTGTTTGTTGATAGCAATCAGGACAATGTCTGGGAAACCTGGCTCTGAAGTTTGCTGGAGAGGAGAAACAAAAGGGAGGGGGGCTATTGATAAAGAGCCATTTCTGATCACAGACATTCTCAATATCCACTAATTCTCATTCACTTCATATTAGTGCTAGTTGTTATACACACACCCTAAAATTTACTCTTTGTCTAAAATTAAAAATGGCAGATAAAGCAGTGTTTAAATGCCCCTTCCCACCTGCCTTCTCTTTACTCTAAATTGCCCTCCCAAATGGCATTGGTATCCACAGGGTTTCAAATGTATGTTTGCCTTCATAAACAGGTTTGAGGCCCTGCAAGAGGGGAAAGTAACATAAGAGGAGTCATCTGGATAATGAAAATGGTGGGCCACAATAGAACGAAGGGCCCTTCTCCAATCCACTCCTGAATCAGATTTTTATAAGGTATGTGTGTGGGGGGGGAACCTATCATTTCACGTAATGTAACATAGTATATGTAACACATGCACAATCTTATCTAGATTCCCTTTTGTACTGATTTTTTTTAAAAAAATTATTAACAATTTTTATAAATAAATAATGGAGTGGATCCAAACATCATTCAATTAGTCTTTCTCTATCCTAACAGACCTTCCTCCAACAGAAGAGCCACTCAAGGTGGAGGAAGGCTCCAAACTGAAGCCAAAAGGAGAAGTGGAGTTAATATTTAAGTAAATAAATTTTGCTTAGCAGAGTGGTAGGATGGAGTAGGATCCACCCTGTTAACAGCAGCAGTAATATAACAGTATATGAAAAACACAAGCAGAACAATATTTCAACAATAAACAAAGAACAAGTAATGACAATAACAATCAATTTGCATAAACACTGTTCTACATCAGCATACTGTAAGCAAAAAGACACATAGTTAAAACTGGCATACTGTATATGCAGCGCCTGAATCAAAAACTTCCAATCTAGGCGACTTGCTACTCGGACATGTCTCATCAAGTCTCTGATGGGGACATGCCAAGGTGCTGCGGATAGGAGGAGTCTTGGCCAGTCCGGGTCCCCCCTGGAGTCCTTGTAGGGGACTCACAGCCTGGGGTGCAGAGAAGAGCCTCTCCCAAGGTGACAACCGAGGGATCGAGGCTCTCTCTACCCTGAGAGGTCCTACTGCAGTGGAGACATCATGGTGTTTCAGAGCCAGCTACTGAACAAGTGGACAAGAAATTAAGCATTATTACCATCCTACAGTATATCAAACACAAGAAAACTGTGAGTTAATCAATCCCCTATAAAAGCGGCTGAGTCTTTCAGGAGTCGGCTTTGAACTCTTAAGTTAAGCACCGAGTGGGGGAGGAATTGGGGATTCCCCCCGCTCAAATGGAACAGTTCCTGAACAATAACTTAAAAAGAAAAGGCAAAACTGACCCTATGAGCCTGTACAGAAGATTGAAAGGTGCAAAGTAATCCTAAGCGCGTCTAAATTGGAGAGCTTTGACTTTAAAACCGAAACTTTCTTCCTATGTAAACAATGACCAGGAGAGGGAGAAAAATGGTGCCTGAAAAGAAACTTCTCACAGGAAATAACCAACCATCGACTCCCACCCAGTCAAAGGAAGCAGCTGTGGATTTTGCTAATCTATTAGCACAGGCATTGCGCCCTCTGATGGAGCAAGTGGCTAGTCAATAGTAAATTGGATGATGTTCAAAAGCAACTAACATGGATGGACAAAAGAGCTGACGCTACAGATAAAGCCATTAAGAAAGTTGAATCCAAAACAAAAGACATTAAACAAAAACTAGAGGAAGTGGAAAAAGGGAGAACTTCAGACAAAGCTCAAATGCTACAACTCCAAATGGAAAGATCAATGTATATTTCACGGTTCCAAGGTGTCCCTGAGCAAAAAGGAGAAAACTTAAAGGAACTTTTAAGTGAAACATTAGCACCTATAACAGAACTTAAGCAAGACGTATTGCAAAATGATATGGACTTGATTTACCGAACGTATTCAAAATTTACTAAGAAGAACAAACTTCCTGGAGAAATATTGGTAAAATTTTCTAAGAGAACTATAAGAGACACTGTTTTGAAAGAGACACTTTTCTGGAAAGACATTGAAAATTAAAGATGAAGAAATAAAAATTCTAAAAGATAATCCATTTGAGGTGTGGAAGCAAAGAATACAATATAAAGACTTAGTTTCCTTCAAAATAACTCGACCCCTTATACATGGATCTTCTCAGAAGGACTTGTATTCAAACACAAAGATAAGAAGATAAGGAAACCACTTCTTGAAACAGCAACAAAGCCCAAATGAAAGAAAAACAGAAGACAACATGGAAGAAGAGGACGAAACAATGGTGACTCCGAGGACATCCTGAGCACCTCTAGCAAGATTAGAAGCACAACTGAGACCTAAGAATCAGAGAAAGGAGCGACTGCTCCCAAGCCACAAAAGACTAAGAAAACGTAAGAAGAAAAAATGTAAATAATAAAACCAAAGTTCAACAAAATATGAATGACAACAGAACACCTGAAAACGAACACCATGGACTATAGCTAGCTTTACCTAGAAAGAAACTAATTTTCACAAGATTGTATTTAGATAATGTAGTATTGTTAAGAATGTAACTTATCTATACTAATACTTGTCATGGTTTTTGTTTCTTCCCTTTTTCTGTTTTAGTTTTTTAGTGATACCCCTTGTCCCCTATCCTTTAGGTATTAGTGTTTAAAAATAATTTAAAAATTATAAAAAACAAAACAATTAAAACCAGAAAATTAATAATACATAGATAAGCTCTTTGGAAGCCCTACAATCAGGCAGAAATTTGAATGCAGAGTACAGCATAAACATCCCTATTCAATTCTTGCTGATTGTCATCTTCTGTCCACACACTGATCTCCTACATTATCCATATTTTGAAAAACAATACATGAATTATGCAGTTAAGTAGTTCTCTGTAAAGGCAGGTGTGATGCCTGTTTCTCACTCACACAGAGTGCCTTAACACCTTTTACACCTCCTCTCAGGTTCAGGGTTACCAATATGTCAGGCCGTTACACATCTACCCTTTTCATCTCTTTTAAAATCTCTAGAGAGCCATTACCATTTTACCTATCAGGTCCTGTCTCTCACTCACAGAGACATCAGCAGACAGGATAGCCCAGCCTCCTTTAATAACAGGCCTTCACTCAAGCATTTCACTGAGTTATTGGGGTTAAGGGCTCATACACTGTTCCATTCACACACTGCACCATTTATTCATATCCTAAAACATATTTAGACCTAGATCTTCACTAGTGTGTATGTGTTTCTGTCCCTGAGACACACAGTCCCCAGGGTTAACAGTCCACAAACAAGGGGTTAACTTTTATTTATGTTTTGAACATAACACTGAAGAAAGTAAGGTAGAGGTTAGAACACTTCTGTTCCCTTGAACTTTTTGGCACGGGATCACAAGGTCGATTCTTCATGACTGCTTCCACTGTGTTTTCCACTTGCAGCCAATGGGTGTCATATCCCAAGAAGGTGGTGTGATTCATAGTATACACAGACTGTGCAGATCAGTTATTTGCATGCCAGTGATTCTTTTGGTACATGGAATGATATACCAAAAAGCAGATCCATCCAGAGTTCATTGACCTTCTTACAAGTGATACAGAATATGGTTGCCTGCATCCAGAATTTAGCAAACACAGAGGATGCCAAATCAGAATTGATCATAAGAATGGAATGTCATTTTACTGAAGAGGATAAACAAGCTTTAAAGAAATATCAAAGCGGCAGAAGTGTCCATTCTGTGGAAAGCTTTAAATATGGTCGCAGCTGGAAAATGTGAAATGTTTGAAACTTACCTTCACTTCAAAGAAGGCTGAGCCAAATGTTGGCCAATGACAGATATACTTCAAGAAGGCAATCTTGGCCTCTTCCTCAGTTTTCTGTTCATGTTTACTGCAGGCAGAAATAATGCTCTGTATAAGACACAAACATGTAAGTGAGTCGAAACTGTAGACAGCTTTCCTATGGCCTACAGTTTTGGATTTGCTGACTGTGCTAGTTTTCTAGTGTTTGCTGAATGGGCACTTCCCATTCTCAAATTCAAACAAGTGGGGACCCACAAGGAACTTGTAGTAGCAGCCATCCTATTACCCCCGCCTTTTATTCCTCCCGTCCCCTCACCTATTCTCTCACTGTCTCTCCCACACCACCACCATTTCTCTTGTTCTTAGGCTTGCCATTCCCACAGGGGAGACAGGGGTTTGCCCACTTAAGGGGCCCCTGATCCACCAGCCTGGATCTAGCCCAAATCTGGCTGGTGGGGGGGAACCCCACCCGCAAAGTGCCGGGATCGCACTGAGCACATTGCTGGGGGGACGCTCTAGCACTCGGCCAAAAACGCTATGGTACCATAGAGTTTCTGGCCAAATGCTAGAGCATCCCTCTGGCAACGTGCCTAGCACAATGACATCCCTTCCTCTTTTGGCAGTTCCTGCTTCCTGCTATGCCCCTGCCAGCTATCCAGCCCACAACACTGCAATGGCTGTTTTGGTGCCATATGCACTCTTGTTCTTTTGGGGGGGATTTAAACCCCCCCAATGATTTTTTAAAAAGTTTTCAGATTTTTCTGCAAACCTGGGGGGTTTCCCAAGTTTGAAGAGCCATCTTTCTGTCATTCATGTTTTCTGTCATTGTGGCCCACATCCACAGATATAGGTATCCACAGATTGGGGCACACTTGACAATTATATATATGATGAAGGAGGGAATGTTATGAGTACAACTGTGGCAGAACAGTCCTGCTCTGGCCTGCAGTCCCGGTTCCATCCTGCCCTCCTGGGTTTTCCTAATACCTGGAGGGGCCTTTCTCCTTCTCAGTTCAGCCACCACCACCACTTCGTAGGAATTGCCCACTGGGTGGGTCAGGAATCCCAGCTTCCCTTCCACGTTCACAGGCCTTGCCTCTGTGTCTCCCACTACTCAGTGGGGACAGCTTGCTGTCTTGTGCACTACTAGGGGAGTAGCCTCTTGCCAACTGTCTGCCCTCCCTTTTCCTTCTGGTGCTCCTTTTACAATAGCATGTCCAAGATGGTGGAGGTCTATGTGGCTCAGAGAACCACTACCAGGATCATAAGTTACTAAGTATTTATTAAAAAGAAAATGTTCACAAACATGCTTTTAGCACAGAACCAGATTGAGCAAGGGATTCAAAAGAAAAGAGTTAAACACAATTCCCCCCTCTATACATGCACTATCTGTTATTAAATATAAGGCAGGCTCCTTAGCCTATAAAGTTACCAGATTGTTACAGGAGTCCCATTACCTTCAAGCCTCCTTCAGGCCAGCACATGGCAATGGCCACCTCCTCAAGACTTCAGTTAGGAGTTCTGTCTGTTTCAATGAAATCAGTACCCAAGAGACCTTCCCTCCTTGCTCTAAGGGATTTTAGCCTATCTATTTCCCCACCCACTGACCAGGTCAGGCTGGGTCAAAGAAGCGTTTCCTGAAGTCTCCAGAAGTTTCCTCCTGAAGTCCTTCTAGTACTTAATATCTCCAAATCTCTGTTTCCTGCTGTCGGGGAGGAGTTTGACCATCCCATTGTCTAGACCTATTAGCATTTGTGTGAAGGTGGGCTAAGTCTGGAAAGCAATTGAACTGACTTCCCCCTTCCTGCCTGCTTTCTGCCCAGACAGAGAGAGAAAAAAACTTCTAAAATTCAGAGTAAAGGTTTTGCTCATTTCAAACCTCCAAAGAAAAAAATGTGTTTCTTCACACCAACTATGGCAGACAGACAACATACACCATGATATTTTTTTTTTTTTTTTTTTGCATTTTTACCCCACCCTCCCCGCAAGCAAGCTCAGGGCGGCTTACAAAATCCTTGAATCTCCAGAATAGAATTCTGAACTAATCAATGGACTCTTACCCTTTTCCATTCCTCTGGAGATGTTGTTCGGATCATATTCTCAGGCACTAGTTCCTTTAACATTTTGGGGATTACTGCCTGCTGCATTTGACAATCCTTAAAGAGAACTTTAAATATCAGACCACCTAGTTGGATGGCGTCCTCTTTTGAGCACTTGTGATAGCCTCTTAGATACTTGGGCAGTTCCTAAAAGATATGATTATTGATTATAAACATTCTGCATTTTGAGGCAATGACCCCCCCACTCTCTGCAGTTTTGCTGAGCATGTGTGTATGTGAAGGAAAAGTTTGCATTGGTTTCATGACATTATAGCAAGCTGACAATATATTTGTCCCTATAAAATCAAGCCATTGCTTATGATTGATGAGAACAGCATTGAAGTGCCTTGCTTTTAAAGCAAAGGTCCAAGAGACCACAGGGGCTCCCCGAGAACCTATTTTACTGGCTTGGTGATAGATATACCTGCAGTCACAGACAGATCAGGCTGGAGGACCTTCTGGTCTCAAGAATAAAGGGGATTTCAGCAGGAGCAGTTTTTTGCGTCTGAAGGGGAAGCAGCATAACTGCAAGACTTTGGTGAAGAGCTAGTCTTCATTATTGTTTTCATCTGTTGATGACTGCAAGGGGCCAGTCCCCTGTGGCAATTAGCATAACAAAACAAAAATGTACTATTTTTATTGCCAGAGTTTAGAGATTCTGGACTTAATCAGACTTGTATATCCCATTGATGTCCTCCTAGTACCCACTAGCTGCCCTGTACAAGCAATTCTTATACCAAGCAAAACACGCCATCATCACCCTCAGAGGCATGCTACAGCCATCAACCCAGTTACCTGGTGGTAATGAAAGATGCAGTCAGCCTTCAAGTCTTTCCCAGGAGAAACATTTAGCCATAATTTTCTCATGAAATATACCTTGTAATTCACAGTCACAGGAACCACTAGAAAAAACACAGTTATAGAGATTTCAGTGGAGCTGCAGGGACTAGCATTTTTATTTATTTACTGAGTCACTGGGACTCAAGGTGGATTACCCAAAGTGAGTCAGTACAATCAACAGGATGTGACATTCAATAAACCATGCAATAGGATTAGGACTGTAGAAACCTGGAGCCAAACACATGAGAAGTGCTTGCCCACTCCAGAACTGCTGATTTCGGGAGGGGTGTTAAAAGACCTGAGTCAGATTGAGGTGACAAGAGAGAAGGTCCTACGACTGACAGACAACTTAACACTGATAAATCACCAGGACCAGATGGCATACATCCAAGAGTTCTGAAAGAACTCAAATGTGAACTTGTGGATCTCCTGACAAAATTATGTAATTTTTCATTACAATCTGCCTCCATTCCTGAGGACTGGAAAATAGCTAATGTCACCCCCATCTTTAAAATGGGTTCCAGAGGAGATCCGGGAAATTACAGGCCAGTCAGTCTGACGTCGATACCAGGTAACTTGGTGGAAACCATTATTAAGAAGAGAATTAGTAGGCACATTGATGAACAAAAACTATTGAGGCAAACTCAGCATGGGTTCTGTAAGGGAAGATCTTGTCTCACTAACCTGTCAGTGTTTTTTGAGGAGGTGAACAAACATGTGGACATGGGGGACCCAATAGATGTTGTTTACCTTGACTTCCAGAGAGCTTTTGATAAAGTTCCTCATCAAAGGCTCCTACGTAAGCTCAACAGTCATGGGATAAAAGGACAAGTCCTCTTGTGGATCAAAAATGGGCTAATTAATAGGAAACAGAGAGTGAGTATAAATAGGCAATTTTCTCAGTGGAGGGTGCTTAGCAATGGGGCACCAAAGGGATCAGTACTAGGTTTGATGTTTTTTAACTTGCTCATTAATGATTTGGAGTTGGGATTGAGCAGTGAAGTGGCTAAATTTGCAAATGACAGGAAATTTTTCAGGGTGGTGAGAACCAGGGAGGATTGTGAGGCACTCCGAAGGGATCTGTCGAAGATGGGCAAGTGGGCGTCAGTGTGGCAAATGGGGTTCAGTGTGGCCAAGTGCAAAGTGATGCACATTGGGGGCAAAAATCCTAACTATAAATACACATTGATGGGGTCCAAACTAGCGGAGACTGACCAAGAGAGAGATCTTGGAGTTGTAGTGGATAACTCACTGAAAATGTCAAGACAGTGTGTGACTGCAATAAAAGAGTCCAACGCTATGCTGGGGATTATTAGGAAAGGAACTGAAAACAAATCAGCCAGTATCATAATACCCCTGTATAAATCAATGGTGTGACCTCATTTGGAATACTGTGTGCAATTCTGGTTACCACACCTCAGAAAGGATATTATAGCATTGGGAAAAAGTGCAGAAAAGGGCAACTAGAATGATAAAAGGGTCGGAACACTTTCCCTATGAAGAAAGGTTGAAGCACTTGGGGCTCTTTAGCTTGGAAAAACGACGGTGGAGGGGTGAAGAAGTTTGCAAGATTATGCATGGGATAGAGCAGGTAGAGAAAGAAGTATTTTTCTCCCTTTCTCACAATACAAGAACTTGTGGGCACTCCATGAAATTGCTGAGCATTCGGGTTAGAACAGATAAAAGGAAGTACTTCTTCACCCAAAGAGTGATTAACACATGGGCTGCGGTCACACGGCCCCTTAATGCGGGAGGAAGGGCTGCTTCCTCCCGCATTTAAAGGGGCCGTCCACAACGGCCCGCTGCGAGTCCCGCAGTGAAGCGGGCTCCAATGCGGGTTGCTCCCGCATTTACCGACCCCGGGAAAAACTAGTGTTTTCCCGGGAGTCGCGGGAGCAACCCGCATTTGAGGTTATCTGGACAGCCCTCTCTCGCAAGCATTGCGAGAGCAGGGCTGTCCAGATAGCCCCGCCGGCCATTTTTCCCCCCCTTTTACACTTGGGCGCATGGCTATCCATGCGCCCAAGTGTAAAAGGGGGGGAAAAAAACACCCCCGACTTGCCTAGGCTACCTGACATGTGTCTTCGGCGGCGGCGGCCGCCACGACCGCCGCCACCCTTTCCGCCGCCGCGTCCGCCGCTGCCCCTGCTTCCGCCTCGGCCGCCGCATCCGCTGGCCTTTCTGCCGCCGCGGCAGCCGCGGCCACCGCTTTTTCAGCTGCCCTGCCCCCGCTTCCGCCGCGGCCGCCGAGCTCGATGCAACAGGGGTTGGGATGTTTAGACATCCCAACCCGCTGTTGGAAAAAGCGGCCCCTTTAAATCCGGGAGCCCTCCCGGATTTAAAGGGGCCGTGTGACCGCGGCCATGGAATTCACTGCCACAGGAGGTGGTGGCGGCTACAGGCATGGATGGCTTCAAGAGGGAGTTAGATAAACATATGGAGCAGAGGTCCATCAGTGGCTATTAGTCACAAAGTATAGATAGGAACGCTCAGTCTGGGACAAGTGATGCTCTGTATTCTTGGTGCTTGAGGGGGGCAACAGTGGGAGGGCTTCTAGTGTCCTGGCCCCACTGGTCGACCTCCTGATGGCACCTGGTATTTTTGGACACTGTGTGATAGAGTGTTGGACTGGATGGGCCACTGGCCTGACCCAACATTAACTTCTCTTATGTTCTTAAATCTAAATACAGAACTGAAGCAAAGCATAAGAATTAACACAACACGTTAAATAATACAAAATTACACAGTAGGATCCTACTTACAGCAAGCTATACACAGTAGTATAGACTGTGGCTACTAATCATTTATCCAAGTAACTTTGTGAACCATTTTGTACAGTGCAGACCTATTAACTGCATAAAAAAGCCCTCTTGTATAATTCAGCTTTACATAGTTTGTGGAAAGCCAGGAAACGGTGCTTCCTAACCTCCTTAGGCAGGATATTCTACAAGGTAGGGCCACATGTATGGGCAGTTGTTGATTTTGCCCGTTTGTGGGTAGGCACCTGGAGGAGGTCCTGCTTATATGAGTGAAGCACAGCATAGGGGATGAGGCCATGAAAGGCTTTGTTTGTGACAGCCAGTACCTTAAATTGAGCCCAGGAACTGATGGACTGCCAATGGAGTGACTGCAGAATGGGAGTGATACGGATGCTCCACCTGCTTCTGATAATAGTTAAACTGCAGCATTCTGCACTGGAATTTCTGAGTTGATTTTGTACATTGCATTACAGTGACCAAGACCTGATGTTACTGTGATGATGTTACTTTTCCTTCCCTATCATGCCACCCCCCCAGCACTCCAAGAATTGTTATGTTTAGGCCTTTCATATATGATTTTCAATCAAATGCAAATGTCTCTTACACAGTCCTTTGCAACCCCTGTAATTGTGCCTTTCAAGGGCATGCAGAGGAAAATGGCAGGTGTATCTAATGATAAATGGAGGGAGAGCTAGCCTGCATTCATCCTATCAGTAAGTCCCTGATCAATGTGAAAAAGATGGAATATTCTAGGTACAAATTACTTATGAATCTAGAAGTATTTACATTACTCAACTTGCCTACTTCAAAAAGATGGTTAAAATGATAATTTGGAATGGCCAAATTATGCTCCTAATTCAATTATAAGTTATTTAGTGTTCCTTTTTCCACCCAAAAGAGAACCCTTTACCACTTACTGTACATTTATATGGCACGGAAATGTTTGTTGAATGTAGTCTGCCACTGTATTAAGTTAGTATCCAGCAAGTCTGATCCTCCTGTATAGGTTTCACTAACTCCAAATGGGGCTTAGGGCAGGTCAGAACAAAATTTAAGCTTCAGACACTGCAAATTACTCTTAAACAATTGTCAGTTTTGAAAAATGAGGCCTCCAGCCCCATCAAACGGTGTCAAATCTAAATTAAGAATCTGACATTTACAAGTAAAGGAAGCAGATTCCCCTACATACAATACACCAAGATTATGTGGCTTCAAAACTGGGAGGGAGGGAGGGAGGGAGGGAGGAAGGAAGGAAGGAAGGAATCTTAAGACAACCAGCAAACATTTGAAAGGTTGCTATAAAAAGACCAAAAACCAAAATGCTCACTTTGTTTAAATGTTCACCTTGTTAAATTGAACCAATGTGGTATAGTGGTTGGTGACCTCGGGCCAGTCATTCTTTCTCAGCCTAACCTACCACACAGGGTGGTTGTGAAGGTAAAATGGAGGAGGGAAGATCCATGTACACTGCCCTGAACAGTGGGTGAAAGAATGGGTGAAAGCAGGGCTCTTTTTGTAGAAAAAGCCCAGCAGGAACTCATTAGCATAATAGGCCACACCCAATAGCAGGAACTCATTAGCATATTATGCCACACCCCTGACAGCACAGTTCCCTCCCAGGATCAGCTTCCCCAGGTGCTCCGCGGCTTGCGGGGCACTTGGGGAACCCGAAGGAAGGAAGGCAGTTTCTGCAGCTGCAAGGCGCCTGGGGAACCCGAGGGAGGGGGGAGGCAGTTTAAACTGCCTTCCCTCCCTGGATCAGCTTGGCTTCCCCAGGCACCCCACCACTTGTGAGGCGCCTGGGGAACCCGAGGGGGGGGAGGCTGTAGGTGTGGCCAACTTGGAAGCCAGCCGGAACTCTGTTCCTGTGCGTTCCTGCCCAAAAATAGCCCTGTGTGAAAGAATGCATGAAAGGATACCATATTTAAAGGAGCAGGGGAGGATCATATGCCATAAATCATTGTGGATTGCTTCCTTCAAAGTAGTACAGCCACTCTAAAGGAGCAAATCAGCAGCAAAATATCAAGAAAGATCTCTGTCTCCTGTCAAGTATTCTGAGTTAATATTAAAAGTTATTTAAGGAAGCTGCAGAACTGTGTTTCTCGAAGATTTTTCTAAAGGTTGGGTAAGCATTGGGAGATACAATTAAAACAGGCTGTCAGGAGTGCCTCTGAGGACCTGCGTCCTGCAGACCTAAGTGCAGTGGAGGATCAGTCCCCAGCTCCAGAGGAGCCTCCACCTGAAGCTGACGAGGCTCAAGCAAGCACCTCTCAGGGCATTACCCCAGCACCAGCAGCAGCTGAGCCACAGCCAAGCTCAAGCCCACCTGATTCACCTCCTTGGTGAATCAGGACTTAGCTGTTAGAAGAAAAGAGGCACGCATACGTGGTCGCAGATCACTCAGCCCTGAGTTTTAGGAGGAGCCGGAACCTCGCTGCCAGCTGCTAACGAGTACAGGAAGTGGCTGGGTATTTAGGCACAGCACAGAGACTACCAACTCGTGCTAGCAGCAAGTCATTCTGGCTAAGCTCTGCACCCGCTCGGCTCACATCAGCTAAACCTGATCCTGGACCTTCTGGCTCGTGACTTCAGCTCTATCTGACTTTGGCTTTTGGTTGACTCCTTGGACTGGTTTGCTCGTGAGTTTCCCTCTCTGACCTTGGCTTGGACTGACTCTGCATTCGGCTTGTGTTTTGGACTTGGTAATTCATTCCTGATTTGGCTTGACCTTGGACTGGCTTGGACTTTGGCTTGGCTTCTGACCTACTGGCACCCAGGCTGTGACACAGGCTACCAAAAGCATAGTAACATTTTACCAGTTCAGCAGGGGGAAGAATTGTGCTGGGTGTCAAACAATATCTTATCTGGCATCGAAAAGCTCTCATATTAGAATAGGCAATCACCAAGTCAGCATCTTATTTAGCAAGCAAATAATTTTGTGAGCAATTCCATAGGCCTTTTTAAATACAGCATTTTGCACAGCTCAGCCAGCCAACTCTTTCTGCTAAAGGTCTGCATAGGCAGCACACCAGAAAATGATCATAATAAATCCAAAGAAGGGCAATTTCCTGCTGTGTGGTTGCAGAAA
This sequence comes from Lepidodactylus listeri, assembly GCA_029233225.1. NCBI lineage: Eukaryota > Metazoa > Chordata > Lepidosauria > Squamata > Gekkonidae > Lepidodactylus > Lepidodactylus listeri. The sequence goes on along the minus strand of JARCFY010000005.1, from coordinate 58,855,670 downwards.
TAGCACCTTGGCAGCAGGTCCCGAAACTAGAAGATATCAGATAAAAAGAGAATGTATATAGACAACACACCTGGGGGCAATCAAAATAAATCCAGAGAAAGGTGGTTGAACCTGAGGTCACAAGCATTCACTGCTCTCTCACCAGCCCTAGGTTAAGCTCCACATCCACCCACTTCTATCCATACCCTCTTTGCCAGGCTTGTTCTTCCTCGTCCAGTCTGTCAGCTGTCTCAAGGAGTCAAAGAAGTAATCAGCTTCATTTTGACTGATCACCTAGAAGACACAGGAATGGGAGGCCAAGTCAGCATACAGAGTCGGGTCTCTTTCACCCCATGGCTCCCACTGCTGGAACAGGAATGTCTGCCCTAAAGATCTAACTTGACATGTCAGCAGCATGATTCATGGTTTACAGGGGTCCTCAAACTTTTTAAACAGGGGGCCAGTTCACTGTCCCTCAGACCGTTGGAGGGCCAGACTATAGTTTAAAAAAAAACCTATGAACAAATTCCTATGCACACTGCACATATCTTATTTTGAAGTAAAAAAACAAAATGGGAACAAATACAATATTTAAAATGAAGAACAAGTAAAGTTAAATCAACAAACTTACCAGTATTTCAATGGGAACTATGGGCCTGCTTTTGGCTAATGAGATGGTCAATGTCCGGTTCCATATTTGTCACTACTAGTTGTAACAAGTGATGCAAGTGTGCATCAGTTAGTCTAGATCTGGTTGGGGATTTCAGATGTTATTTTGCGGGTAGGGAAGGCGCACGGGGAAGGGGGGGGGGTGCGCGCGCAAGCAAGGCACCCTTGACGGGGCTGTTTTCTTTCCCTCTCCGAAGAAACAAAGAACTCGGCATCCTCACAAACTTTTTAAGGCAGCAAGCCCCCAGCTGCTTCTCCCTGAAACTCCACTATTGCAGGCATCATGATGGGAAAGAGAAACCTCTCTCTCTCTCTCTCTCCCCCTCCGATTCCCAGCAGCACAAAAAGCCTTGAAAAAGACCCCCGCCTGGCTCTTGGGACTGGCACAGGTCTCCTAGCCGGCTGACAGGCCTGTCAGCCGGCTAGGAGACTTGGGGCCAGTTGGAGCGCCTGCCACCCCACACTTACCCTCTTCCAGTCTTCCTTTGCCTCCTCCTGGCTGACTGGAAGCAGGGGGGCGGGGCTTTGTCATGTGGCCCAGGATGAGTCGGCTGCAATTTTTCTGCTGCTTTGTGTGCTGCTGGGAATTGGAGGACAGGCAGCGGCACACCCAGCGGGCCAGAAAAATGCCCTCAGCGGGCCGCATGTGGCCCGCGGGCCATAGTTTGAGGACCCCTGGTTTAGAACATAAGTCATGCTGAACAGAAATTAAGCAAAAGCAGAAATAGCAACATATGCCTTTCTCATCTACAAGGGTTATCAGGAGTGCCGAACTCATTTGTATAAAGGGCCAGATTTGACATTGGATTTTGTCAGCCGGGCCATGTGTGTCATAAAATGTAATGCCAGGTAGCAGAGATATAAACTTTATAAAGGACACAAACAGAAAGATTGTTTTTACTTAAAATAAAAACATGCCTGAAACATTAGCAGTCTTGCAGTATTTTGTTTATTTAACAGTCTCTGATAACTGACACTTCTTGCTTTAAATTATTGCAACACAATGTCTGTGCTGGTGCAGGGGGAGGAGCCTCAGCCCAGTACAGGGAGCAGAAGCTTGCCTATCTATCTCTCCTGAGCGACTGAGAGAGTCTAGGAAAGCAAGCTATGACACAGCAGCAGCAGCAGAAGTGGAGGAAGAGGCAGGAGACAGCCAGTCCCTTGTGGGTCTGATAGAAGCCCTCTGGGGGCCTGATCTGGCCCCCGGGCCACATCTTTAACACCCCAATAAACACGTGGTTTATTATCAGAGTAGGGATACAACCAAGGAAACCTGTAAACCTGTCTCATATTGCTGCACTCTAAGCCAATTACCTTGTCTGCAATCTTGACAAAGAGGCTGAATCCTTCCCAGGAATTTAGTTCCAACTTGGAGGCAATTGTCTGACACAGTGTCCGTACTTTTGTGTGTGTCCCTACTTCAAACACCTGGAACACAACAGTGGAGACCACAGTGAGAAGGAAGAAAAATAGACTGTCATTGGTTTGATGCAGAGGCTGCTAAGAGCTAATCATCTGCCTCCTTGGCAATGAGCAACACAAGACATTAATGAAGCAAAACATGTAAGTCCATGTAGAAAGGAAGCAGATCGCTAGATACTGGGGAGATGGAGGAGGAAGAAGATGAAGAAGAAGAAGAGAAGGAGGAGGAGATTGGATTGATACCCCGCCCTTCACTTGGAGTCTCAGAGCACCTTACAAACTCCTTTCCCTTCCCTTCCCCACAACAGACACCCTGTGAGGTAGGTGGGGCTGAGAGTGCTCTTTCAAGAACTGCTCTTTCAGGAACAGCTCTGAGAGAACTATGGCTTGCCCAAGGTCATCCAGCAGCTGCAAGTGGAGCAGTGGGGAATCAAACCCGGTTCTACCAGATTAGAGTCCACGCACTTAACCACTACACCAAACTGTATCAACGTCATACTGTTTGTGCAGTCCACTCAGGGACCATCTATTTGGCCACTTCTAGAGAGAAACCTGGTCTACATGGATCTTTGGTTTGATCCAACAAGGTAAGTCTTGTGTTCACATGATATGAAAAGCAGCACCATACAATGAATTTAACAGACATGTGCAGGTAAGAAAGAAATTCTCACCTGCTCTGTATCATTTGGAAAGTAAACCTTGTGGGATATCTTTGTAATGTTCTTCTGGATCGCCTCCACTTCCACACTCTGGGGGGCCCACTTCCGAGAACCACTCCTGGAAAAACGTACATGCACACAGACATCTCAGAAGAAGGCATGGCATAGGCTTGCTTAGGGGTGCATTGCCTGTTAAACCTGAATATCTGATCACTTATTCTATACCCCTGCCTAATAAATATATGCTCTGAAGATATCACAGATATGAAGGGCTCAGCCAGATGAAACTGGGACATCCTTGTGTTATTCACTTAGTAACATTCCACTGCTTTGAACAGTTTTGTCCTGGCCAACTCCCCAATACAGGGAGTTGAACTGGCAGAAAAATGCTTCCAATAATGGAGCACAGTGAGGTAAGAAGAAGGGGCAGCATTTTATAATCCTCACTTTGCCTGCCATTTTGCATAAAAAATTATTCTCCTTGCTTTACACATTGATGGGAATAAATATATTGGATGTCCTCATCATGCCTAATCTAGCAGTAAAACATTGAGGAACTGAGGCTATGAATGTACTGTGTGAGCTGCTTCATTTAATAAAGAAATAGACAACAACGAAGATGCTAACATTGACCCAAAATGTTTTTTCTTCCCACAGACCATCAAATGTTGTTTCCTTCCACAGATGGTTCCTGTTTCTTCCTAGTTACCTCTATTACTGGAATTGCAGCCTAAAACAAGAAGTGGGGGGGGGGGGGGACCCTGCAATCCAGACATGGGTAGTGCTAGCCACAGGACATCTGGATTAGCTACCCCGTGCCCATGCTGGGAGAGCTGTGATGGAAGCCCCACCACCCTGCAGCCAGCTGCCCGAGCCACTGCTCTATAGCTGATCCCCAGTACTGCCTGAAATTCCAGCAGTGGGGGGACAGTGATCAGCTGTAGGGTAGACAGGAAGCCCTCTGCCCTACAGCTGATCTCCTGTGCTCTGTGCTGCCTGACATTCAGGCAGTGTGAGGAAGGGCAATGAGCTGCAGGGCAGTCAAAGGGCCCTGACCACCCTACAGCTGATCCCCCCCCCAATGCTGCCTAAGACTTGGGAAGTGATCAACTCTAGGGCAGTTGTCACCTCAGACCAATCACCCTCCCACTCTGCCTGGGTGACTATGGGAGCCCTTCATCACTAAGACCCCCCGAATCCAGACTTCTTCAAACACAAGATTTGAAATAGCTTTAGCTGCAAAACCAAACCATGACCAGCAGCTTGTTTTCTATATACCAAAGAATCTACTTATTCTTATGCATAAAGAGTATGTGAAATGAATATCACTGGAAATGGGGATTATACAAAATTGCTTTAAAGAAGGATCTGCTAGTTTCCTGACCAGAACAGACAAGGAAAGAGTGACAAAGGCTGGAGCACCTAAGTTTTAAAATTACATCATTTATGCCCATAGATTCAGGTGGGCAGCCGGGTTGGTCTGAACCAGCAGAACAAAGTTTGACTCCAGTTGCACCTTTAAGACCAACAAAGTTTTATTCTGGGTATCAACTTTCATGTGCAAGCACACTTCTTCAGACAGGCATGCTCATGCAGGAGGCATATGCAGAAGATATACAGATGAACCCCATGTAAAAGACTATGTTTACTTTTCTAAACAGTGCTTCTGCAATAATGCCAGTGGATAATACTTAAGAGGATGGATGAATGTAATACTCTTGGAGGAGACAAATACATTTCAAAATCTTATTTATCCTCAAGTAACTGACCTTTCCCATAATTTTGTTTCTCAGGTAATTTTAGAGGAAATACTATTTGTTCCTGTGGCATTTTTACACAGAAACTGCAAATCCAGAAACATCAAATCCAAAAAAATTCACAGGTATAGATTCTATTTAGTGCAAGTGGCACAGTGCTTGCAAAGTTCATGTTTAGTTTACTCACTCCTCATACGGAAGGAATTCCCAGGCTTTTCATGTTTTTTTAAAATTATATTATATACATCATACACCAGAAATGCCATTCCTATGAGCATGTACTATTGACACTGAAGCCTTACTGAATAGGGGGACGGGGAATCAAAAAGGACTTAGAAAGCACTTATAAAGTACCTCATCACCCTCTGGATTCTGCGTCTGCAATCTAAAGCCAGGTTCTCCTTCTGACGAGTCTCTATGAACTTCTGAGCATGTTTCAGCAGAGATTTACTAGGCGGGAAAAGGCCTGTGCAGAGCCAGAGTAACTGCCAGCCATTGTTCACGCTGTACCTGTAGTTTTGACAATAATTTCAAAGCTTTACTGTATATTCAGAATTCATGCAAAAGGTGATTTACCGATCTCAGCAGCACTTCAGACTTAGAAATCCATGTATTGCCACCAGGAATGAAAGAGCTTCTGCTGTCACCCACTCTGGAGAAAAGAAGCAAAGAAGAATGGAAGCCAGCTCCACTAATGGGCTTGACTGTGAGGTGCTAGCAGATCAGTGGGATCTTTTTCTGACAATGAAGTACAAATAAATAAATATTAAGAGGTCCCAGTGAGAAAGGTGGACTAACAACAACAGCATCAGCATCAACAATTTAACATGGTCAATAATCATGGCAAACTTGAAAAATCCAGTCAACAGATTTGAGCAGACACCACATCCTGACTATTTGGATAGTGTATCCTAGTGACGCTTCTATAGCTACTTGAGAATACCATTGATTATCCAAGATGGAGAAAGCAGGGAGGGGGATATCACCACTACATACACTTTTCTAAATAATACAAACCAGCATGTCACAGATTAATTATGCAGTTTAAGGGCTACTAAGGTAGTAGCATAGGCCAGCGCTTCTCAAACATTTCATTTTTTATCTGGTACCTTCCAGACCAGAATTAATGACAATATAGTCAGCCTTAATATAGACATGTATCAGCCTTAAATATGCATGTAAGTGCTGTATAGTCACAAACCAACATTTAGCGACCACAGCAAAGGACTTTCAAGGCAAGTGATAAGTAGATGTGGTTTGCCATTGCTTTCATCTGCAAAGTCTTCCTTGGTAGTCTGCCATCCAAGTACTGACCCTGCTTAGCTTCCAAGCTCTAATGAGACTGGGCTATACACCATGCCACCTTCCCTCTATCAGCCTTAAAAACCAACCACTAAAGTAGAAGAGAAAGATTTAAAATGCTGTGTTCTTAATTTGTGTCCATTTTACATCTCCAGCTTTCTGTTTATGATCCTAAAAACAAAAGCTGAGTGGGGTTGATCTTAAGTTTCAAGCCTTATGTAGTCTGAACCATTTGTTAGAAATTGGGATTTGTGGTTTATTGTTGATTGTGTTTGGGGTTGGCTATTGCCCTGCAGGAGATGGTCAGAAATGCTTTGACTTGTTACCTGTTGCTGTTCTCCGTGAGCTGCTTCATGATCTGACAGTAGATCTCATCATGCAGAACTTCCTCCTGAATAGCCACTACGAATATCTGGTCAGTGAGCTCCACAAGGGACCTCTCTTGTTTTGAAGGGTAATCTCCCATGTATTTCATGATAGGTGAGCAAATAGATAAGGAAAATTTTATGGACTAGATGCACAATCAAAATCAATTCCAAGCTAATTTTAGAGGCTGCCTATCCCTCCTTTTTCGATGATCAGCTCAGCTGTCTGGCAAATAATGTGGACATGACAGCCCACTACTTACCAGTTTATTCTACTTTCTGTAACTTTTACCCACTCTCTTGATTTTCTTCTTCGCATCATCTTGATCAGGAAGAAATTATAGAAGCTGTCCCAATCACCATATTGATCTAGAGATATCAGTATGTTTCTCTTCTGCAATTATCCAACATAGCTAAATAGACCGGCACGTTACCGGGGACTGAGTGCATTCACCTGACACCCAACCCTTTCCCCCTGCCAAAATCAAGACTGGTCCTACTTTCAGCAAATTATAAAAGACAGCATCATCCCAATTCACACTTCTTATGAGAAACAGAGAGAGTGCATTGTAGCAGTTAGAGTGTGAAATTAGGACACGAGAAAACCAGGTTGAAATCCTCATTCTGCCATGGAACTCACTGGGTGATTTGGGCCAGTCATTTTCTCTCAGGCTTGATATGAAAATAAAATGGAGAGAAGAATGTCCTGAGTTGCTTAGAGGAAGGGTGGGGTAAAACTGTGACAGATACATACCTGGAAAATAACACAAAAGCCAGTTCTGGAGAAAGAATTCCCTCTAAGTGCTTAATGAATAAATCATCCTGAGTATAACTGTTGAAAGGATATCAATGAACGTCTGGCAAGCAGAATCCCAAAGGTCTGGATTGGTGCATACCTTCTTCAGTAAAGGCTGTTTCAGGGGCTCCCGAGAGTGAGCCCACAGGGGACTCCGCCCACGGGACTTGTGTAAGACAGCCCTGCTAACGGATTCCTTCTCAGGAACCCTGGAGAAGCACACAGAAGAGCAGCATTGTCTCAAAGCACGGCCTCCTCTCTGGCAACAGAATGCTCACACTTCTGCCATTCTGACCCAGATTTGTTTAAAACAGAAAGAACCAACTAATTGGGTTTGACCTTGAATTCTGTGGTGCCACTACCCACCAATCCTTAGGCTTTATTTACACATTACCAGAGTTGCCACATGGCAGGAATCCACATTGTTCTGATAACATCTGCTGGAAAGAATCTTGTAAGTTAACTTCCCAGGTGATTCCATCCTATAGCTATTACCTGAAGCAGTGTGCAAAGTGCTGCAGTGTATTTAGTAGTGGGGCTTCTCTCCCACTGAGCCCCTGTCCCCAAGAAATCTAGACTTACTGATCTACTAACCTGCCTCCCAGCTTGCCCAGTGAGTTAGCAACCATGACACCATGAAGGACTCAGCCACGTGGAAGCCAGACTGATTATATACTAATTGGCATTTAAAGAGGGTTGTACATTACATTTTAACTCAAACGGGGTAGTGGGAACATTGAGAGGGGTCTAGGCAACTTTCCATTCTACTTGGCCCTTGTTCTTCCAAATCTATAGCACACAGGTCAATCAACAGAAAATGCCAGAATAAACACAGAATGTTTAACCTTCCACAGGCAAATCAGTGCTACTTTTGCAGACATTTTAATGAAGCAGTTACTATATCCTCAATATCTGAGGCATTTTAAGACCACCTTTTGGCAACCAACAATTACTATCATATGGAAAACCTGTGCCATCCAGGCAATCCCACTTTTCTTCCTGAAGATGATTTGCCTGACATGGTAAACAAGATTACTGAATGGAATAAAACTGCAGATCTTGACAGAGGCTAGCAAAAGATGATAACAAGAACTGCCATAGTAATCCTAACAATTTGTGCTAACATATCCAGTTTCTCCCTGGATACCCTGCAAAAAGTGTCTGCAAAGTCAATTTAAGATAATATTCTATGGCTCTAAGTTGGGAACACTGTTGAAACAGACCCCACTAAGCATGTTTTAACTTTAGTCCATTAGCCTTCTCCCCGCTTTGTCAAGAGGAGCTTGGTGCCAGCTCTGCTTTACAGCTTGGGTGACTATAGGGAAACAAGTGGCTAGAAGAGTGCAACATAGTCTGATTTACCTACTTTGTATTCTACTTTTTTAGATAGAGAATATCAATAGGGATCATCCCCCTCCCCAAGAGGAATTTCCATCACACAGAAGACAAACACAATGTTTATTCATTCTCAGGTGTAGTTGGAAAGATGTGTATGACAAATTCTGAAAAACAGAGTATAAAGTTCTGCATGTATACCTGAAGTGGTCATAGGAGAATTCCTCAAGAGTATATGGTTTCACCTTCAATTCCTCTTCCTCAGGCTCCTCAGTGCGAGAGTTTAATGATGCCAGTCGCCGTTGTTCGGGTGACATCATCAGTAAACTCTGAAAAGATATGGCCTTGAATAATCCATGCTTATTGCCAGTGGAGGCAACCTTATGTCAGAATTGGCCATTCATGTGCTTATAGATTCTCCTCAGTAAAAACCAAATGTATGCCAATCTGGATACCTTTATGGGATCATTCCATGAATGTAGGGTTACCACATAAAAAAATTCAAACAGATGTTGTGCCCAATCTCGCTTCTGAGGGAAATGACACTGCCTTTCTCGGTATCATTACTATACCTCATAAATCAGAGAGGTATATATGGGACAAGGTACTCCCAAAGGAAGTTGGACCAGAAACAAATTACTTCTTACAATATTGATGTTATATGCCAGTACCTGCAATATATCTAGCTGCCACATTCTAAACCAACAGAAGATTCTGAGCTGTCTTCAAGGGCAGGGCATTACAGCAGAGTAGTCTAGAGATTAGCATAGCATACTCAACGGGGACAAAGATTCTGTTTTCCAAAAAGGGATGGAGCAAGCCAGGGATCATCTTGTAAAAAAAGAGGTGCAGGAGCTCATTAGCATAACTCATTAGCATAACTTATTTGCATATGCCACACCCCCTGATGTCACCAGAAGTGTGTCAGAAGGCAAGAAAGAAAGGGGAGAGAGAGAGAGAGAGAGAGACAGAAAGAAAGAAAGAGATGGCAGAGAGGGGACAGCTACTAATCCAAGCCTCCCATTCTGGGAGGATACCTTCAGTGGTGGCTGAAGCCTTCAGAAGGAGGAACAAGGACCTTTCCAGGGGTCGGGGTCATTTTGCTGCAGCCATGACACAAGCGGGGGGGGGGGGGCTGGCACCAACTCCCGGAGCTGCGCTCCCCTGAGCTCCTGCTCAAAATGACCCCTGGAGCAAGCTATTACTATGCAGCCCACCAGTTTAGGTTCTTGTCTCAAGTATTACTTCTGGTGTCCCTGCCTACATAGATGAGATAGCAAGCTTGTGTTGGGATCTTTTTTTTGGTAGCACCCCACCTGCGGAATTCCATCCCCACTGAAGCTTGCCTGGTAACTATACTGCTGGCATTTGGTCACCAGGCCAAAGGTTTTTTTTCTCACCCAGGATTTATGTTTGCTCACCCAGCATAGCCATTCCCATCCTTCCTATGGTTCTATGACCACAAGCTACTCTTGTTTTTCACTACTAGTCACAGTGGACAATGAACAAGAGGACATATTGCAGTATGTCCTGAACCAAGTATTTGCATAAGTTTTTTTCTGGGCATCAATATATCAGTAATATCAAAAGAGGGAGGAATGATAGCAATTTTTTTCAGTCAGGCTGCATCAATTGCTCCTTACCAGTATTTGACTAGAAGGTTTTGTAACAGAAGGGATGACGTAGATAGACTCTTCTGAGACAAGCCCCGATTTGTTGGTTCGCTCATTCTGAGCACGGACCCAGCCTTGACTTTCTTCTAATCCTCTTTCCCGGTTTAGAATAAGCAAATCTCCCTTTTTAAAAGCCAGGATCATTAAGTCCTCTGATGTGCAAAGAGACAAATAAAGCACGTTAGTCAGACTTTACTATCAGAGAGAAAAATCTGAGGGAGGGAGACACCAAGACATCATTAGCTGACAGCAGTTGAGGGAGGGGCCATAACTAACCAACATTCCATCAATCATTTCTACTACTGACATGAATGAACCCCAGCCAGCCAAAAGAGGGTCCCAAACCAATCATCCACTGCTCATCACTATTTCCCCAGACACAGTAAAGACAAATCAGGATTTAAAATAAGAAGAACTTCAAAGGCAATGTCTCTACACACACAGAGATGTGACAGGTTTTTTATTGGCATCATATTACAGCGCTGTGTGATGTATGCCATTTGGCCCGCAGCTATCAGCAAGAGAATTGACAAAGTCAGGCACACTGATGCAGAATACCTAACATTTTGGAAACCTTGCCTTCTGAAAGCATGATAAGTATCTGCTTATTACTTTCTTCTAATGGAATGAAGTGTCACACGAGACCTTTTGTTTTGCCTCCTGACATACTGGAGATTGTTCTGCCAGAGCAACCATCCTGCAGTTACCTTGCTGCCTGCTCTCCTGCATTGCTATAGCATACTGTGATCTCTTCTTCAGTCCTTCCAGAAACATGACCACTAGTTCTGCAATGACAACACTGTTGACTGATGTCAAGACAAATTCTTCTGAACGCAGTGTGGTAAGGGTGCAACTTTGCCCAAATGTCTTGACTGCCCTGTGGATCACAAAATAACACAGCTTCTAGAGGCACAGGAATGTGAATCTCTGCATACAGCCCTAAAGCAATAAGACTGAACCCTATATTCAACTAAACACATGGGGTCAAGTGTCCTAGGAGGGCGTCACCTTTCATTTCAGCTTTTCCATGTTTCTTATAACAGTAATTCACAGCCTGGAGGCACATAATGCTAAGCAATGATGCTGAGGTATAAGCTGTAAGAGGATGGAGTTCCACACCTACTCCTTCGTGCAGGGGATGCTCTCTAAACCTAGAAATTTAAAACTTCCTCTTTCTTATCTGCTATGTGCGCTGACAGCCACCAGGCGCCAGTGACATGCAGTCTGAGCTTGACTCCTGGAAACAATAGGGGCCAAGGATCCCGAACCATCTCAAGTTCACCAACAGGGACTTTGGCAGGAGATTCAAACCCTCCAATAGAACTGTGGGTGTGTCTTAGGTGGGTGTATATAATTGGCCACAGCAGCCGGTATGTTGCAGTTGTTGTTGTGTACCAATAAACTATGAGCTGATCATCACGCTGTTGTCCAGCTTCTCCATGCGTCGAGCCCAGTATGAAACATTATCTCTTCCTCCTTTTGCAGTTGTGGTGACAGGAAAACAGAGGAATCAAGTGTGGGCAATAGTATAAAAAGGAGATGGCTAGTCTTTGCTTCCAGGGATGCTTTATGTGGGGACTGTGCTGCATGCATAAAGTAAGCACACAAGGATCAAAGAGTCTCTCTGCAGTACAAAACAGTATCTTGAATGGTGCATTGGGTACCACTCTTATCATCCCACTCTTGCTACAGAAGATTTTCAGTCAGACCTCTACCACTACTGGTTTTACCATAAATAAGGAACATCTTTCCTAACCCTTTACATGGAAATCAACTAATTATTTCTAGTTTCCCTTTCACTGGAATGTCTATTTGACATCAAAGTTTCCTGAATCAGTCCCATAATGAAAAGCACTTAAAAAAAATTCCTTTGTTGCATTTTGGCAGAGATGCATGGCCCAAGTAGACTTACCTGCTAGTATGAATGCCAGTGATTTCTGGGAAAGAAAGATCTAGAAGCCTCTTTTCTGAATCATCTAGAAAGCAAATACCTTTCCAGTTAATTGCCACTATGAAATCGTTCTTTGGCAGGCTGGGCCCTGCAAATACAATAAAAAGGTGCTGTAAAAACCTAGTCTTGCCTCCAGTAATCCTCCCTCAGTGCTCTCTCCCACACCCAACCTGTTGCCATTACCTGAAAATTTGGTAACTTCAAAGAACCTCGAAAAGAGTAGGGGCCACTGAAACTGGGCAAAATCCACCAGCTGTTCCTTCACACTCTGAGGCGAATGCCTGTCCTGGGTGTACAGGGCCTGCAATAAATTAACAACATACTGGATTCCTTTGTACATATTGCCCTCAAGATATCAAGAGAAGGCCCTCGGCCCTCCTAAAGTATTTTCTGAGGACCTTTAGCTAACACTGACATCAAAGCAAGTAAAACTCAGCAATTTGCAGTATAGCTTGAACCTCACTATTAAAAAATAAAATAAAGTAGATCCGTCCTCATGTTCCAGAAAGCACCCAGAAAATGTGAATTAGAAATGTGATGATAATCCTGCTTATTTATTTTCCAAATGTATACTCTATTTGTCAAGAATATATTCAAAGCAGTGTACAACAGCCAATTATAAGGCATAATAGTTTTAAATAACATTATAAAAACAATACAAAAACATTACAACCTCAGACATTATTTGTAAAACTGAGAATAGAAGCCTTCTCAGTTTCTTCTGAATCTCTACATTTAGAAGAAGAACATGTGAATTTAAGGTTTATAAGAGCTGTTTGGGAAAGAGAGGCAGTGTTGGGTTTGAATGTAGGAAACTCAGATTCAGATCCCTTCTCAGCTATTACACACCTCATTTATGTTTCCGAAATAATTAAAAAGTATGGATACGAGGGAATCCAATTCTAATGTAGCATCCACCTGCAGCTATATCTATCTCTCTTGGAACACCACCTTCTATTCCACAAGACAACATGGAAGGAACAACATCATAAAGAGATCTAAGTGAAGCACAGGCTAAAGTTAAAGTCAGTCCCTTTACCTTGGCATGAGCATATGTGATGAGGCTCACCCACTTCTCCTGGGGTTTAGACCTCAGTAGCTTTGCTGGGATACACTCCTGTAGTATGTTCCGAACCAAGTCATTCTGGATGGATTCTCCAAACTTGATGTAGCAATATTTGGCTCCTATCTCTACCAGATCTTCCTCCTATAGCAGTTAAAGAGGTTAGGTGATCTGCTGGGAAAAGTCTTAAACCTATCTCTTGTCATTTTTCAGTGTTGCATTGCTGTGTCTCACAAATTAGAGAGTAATCTTTTTCCATAAAGGTTGATGTAAGAATCCATACATCACAATGCATATGAGTTATACAAACAGCACTGAACAGGACCAGGGATGGGCAAGAACCAATGGCTGAACCATGAACCAAACCATACACTGGAAGGTTGTTTCATGAACTGAACTGGTTCATAGCAGTTTGTGACCCCTGCTTTTTGCTCCTCCCCACTTTTGGGGTTTCCCGTGAAAAGCAGCAGGGAGTGGAAAGCAGGGGTTTAAATGGCTCAGAGCCATTTAAACCCCTGCTTTCGGCTCTTCACAAATTGTCATGAATTGCCATGAACTGCCTTAATTTTTTTGGAAGTTCATGGCAGCTCTTCAGTTCACGAATTTTGGTACATAAACCATGAACCAGCTAAAATTTGTCATGAACATAAATTTGTGAGCTGGTTTGTGCCCATCCCTAAATAGGACATTCAAATGGATTGTAAAGAATAACCCACATGGCAAGGAGCGGGCTATAGGAGGAATTATTTTATATGCCATTCCTCTGTCACCGAATGAAATACAAACCCACCTTCTCACAGCAATATTCTCCAAACCGAATCCCACGTATGATTTGATGATAGATGAGCTCGGTGCTGACTGGATCTTCTTTAGAGTTGTGCCAGGGAGAGAAGATCTCTTTCCTAAAGTAGAGACGCCAGGGAGTATAGCGCTCATGGCCTCCCTTCTCCCTTTCCAGTTGTTCACACTGGGAAATGGCATCCAGAATGTGATCCCGTCCGCTGCCTAGTGACAAAACCTAACAACATGGTCTATTTTAAGTATAAATATGGTATTATTTGAATTCATTACTAAGCATGGGAAATTCCTCCTGAAGTCATCTTATTTATTGGGAAAGGTTAAGAAGGGGGATTAAGAAGTATACAACAGCAAAGGCAGCAGCAGAAGAAAAAATATGTATCAGGAAAACTAGTTAGCAACATGGTGTAAAGCAATGTATTTATGGAGTAGCTGGAGAGGTGGGGGGTGGTGGCCTTATTTAATGCCTCCTAGGTTGTTTGCTTTTGTTTCTCCAGTTCTGCCCCTGAGGAGAATGTGGAGCATTGAGTATTTTGTATATTGTAATATATTTTTTCACAAGTCACCTAAGAATTCAGGATAAGCCAGGTATAAAGTCTAAAATAATTAAAATAAATTTATTGGTACATGTCCCATGCAAACTGCAGTGAAATGCAAGACACCAGCCTACAGTCTATTTCAGTATTTTGAAACCAGGAGAAATGCTATACTGAGCTTTCATCATTTGAACATCTAACAATCAAACTGAATGTACATGTTGTGAATCAGACACATGAATAGCCTGCCATGACCATGAAATCAGTAGAAAGTATGTGATGAACTGAGTCAGAAAAAATATACATTTTGTCAGGGGTCATTTCATAGAAAAAGAGGTGCAGGAGCTCATTAGCATACCTATTAGCATAACTCATTAGCATATGCAACACCCCTGACATCATCGGAGGTGTGTCAGAAAGGGAAGCAAAAGGGGGGCCATCTTCAAAAGCCTCCCCTTCCCTTCCCCAGCTGGCCTGCCAAGGCAGGCAGGGTGGGGGAGCGAAGTGAGAAGGGCCCCATAGAATACAATGGACAGATTGTGCCGCTGCCACTGCACGACTCTAAACAGAAGGGGTTTAACTTTATACCCCTCTTCTCTTCACTTCCTCCACAGGCCCGCTGGGGGAGGGGCTTACCACCACTGCCATTTGTGCCCACTAAGGGTGTGCAAATAAAAATTTTGAGGTCCGATTCAGATTGGGCCAAATCAGGCCGCATCTGTTCAGGCTGCCTAATGACCCCTGATGTCAGTTTTGGCAATGCAAGCTGATTGGGGAGTCATTCAGCCAGCCGAATGTCAGTTTCAGCCCCATTATACCCTATGGCCATTGAAGTCAATGGCAAAAACTCAGACTCACACGTTGCCATTGAAGTCAATGGCAAAAACGTTACTTTTTTCCCACCATAGAGAACAATGGAGGGAATGGGGCAACCTGTTTGGGGGCCCGTAGAATTGGACCCCATGATCCAATCTTCTTGAAACTTGGTGGGTATTTCGGGGAGAGGCTCCAGCAGCTACCCTGTAAGTTTGGAGCCTCTCCCCCAAACCCCCTCTCCTCTAGCCACTTTTTAAGCCACTGCCAAATTTTGGCAGCAATTCAGCGGTGGGCCAAATCAGATCAGACTATCTGATTCGGCCTGTGGCTGCCCTAGTGCCCACTCCTGGGCTGGCAGAGCACTGCTCCACCTCGCTCTGGCCCCAAATGACCCCTGCATATCAAG
Organism: Lepidodactylus listeri; assembly: GCA_029233225.1. Taxonomy (NCBI): domain Eukaryota; kingdom Metazoa; phylum Chordata; class Lepidosauria; order Squamata; family Gekkonidae; genus Lepidodactylus; species Lepidodactylus listeri. The sequence goes on along the minus strand of JARCFY010000005.1, from coordinate 58,840,143 downwards.
CACAACATAAGCATTCAGGCAATTTTGTTCTCACACTATGCTGTTAACATACCCAAGATAACTACACGCAAATTCCATTCAATCTAGAGAAAAATATTTTTAAAAGTTCAGACTGTGCTTGTGTGTCCTTCAGTTCCAAACTATTCTTTACTTGTTACAATTGTGAGATGACAGGTAATTCAGGCTTGGACTCATGACATTACCAAGTGAAGAGTAAAATACAGGAAACTGGATTCCACTGATACACTTAGTGTGCAGTGATGGTTAAAGGATGGGGAAAGCAGAGGATACCAAAAGAGTGCTGCGGAAACAATCTGGACATAGTTCATTACAAGTTATATGCTTCACCTTGTTGTACAAAGCAATGTAGAGGGAGAACCCAAAGGTGTCCTTCAGCTTCATTTTATCAGCTATCATCTGGCAGATCTCCTTTGCAGTAGAGGCTGAGTCTGCAAGGACTGTGATGCTGCTTCCGTTCATTAGGGTCACACTGAGCATGATGGGCGTCTTACTCTTTGTTGCCTGCAAGGAAAAGTTGAACAAATTTAGAGTTGCACAGCATCTTTCTCCTCACACCCTCTATCATGCAACTACAATAAGGAGCATCTGTAACTACATGTAATATGTAGAAACCTGACCTATTCTTGTTTAGATAAAAAAGAAGCTGGTAGCTGTTTCAATCTATGGCAAAATCCAAAAACAAAATCCTTTCATTAAGGATTTAATAAAAGTAACACCTTTTATTAAGACCAACAAAAATAACACAGCCCATTGTGCAAGCTTCTGAGTTCTGCAGAACATTTCAGCAGGCTGGATGTATGATCTTTGCCCCTTCTAGCTGCTTAAATCTGCTGGGTGGGGGGCTGGTGGACTGAGTCCAAGAGACAGGAAATGCCTCTCTGAGAGAGGGGGTGGTCACTCTTGCCTTGAAGCAAGCAGCGGTGCACCAACTCCTAAAAAAAACCTAGGAGAGCTGAACAACTACCATTTAGTCTCAAATGTACCATTCTTGAGCAAGGTCATGGTTTTAGGCCTGGTTATTGGACTGACAGCCTTGGTTGCCCTGGTGGATGACATGTGCCGGGAGATGAAACTAAATTTGAGGAGAGATGGTGTATTATGTATATTATGCAAGGAGACAAATTTAGAATGAGAAGCAGTTCAAAACATTATATACAAATGTATGTTAATGAGATAGAAGTAAAATAAAAATCTGTTTTAAAAGTAATATCATGAACATAAATGTGTTCAAGGAAGTGGACTTTGGGGAGAGCATCTTTTCCTAATTTCATTATTATGAGATATATATCTGCAAAAATTAACAGCTTATGCAATTCACTGTAAAAATGAAGAAACCAATGATGTAGTTGCAAAATAGACATGGTTATGAAGTTTGAAATTTAAGACGTTGAATATAAATGTACCCCAACAGATGTAAAGACTATTGCAGGCCTGTAGCCAGGATTTTTTTTCTGGTGGAGTATGAGACTGTCCCAATAGATATAGTCCACAACAGGTCTCCTTAAGCAGAAGGTCCTTTATTTGCAGAAAAGATCATGTTGATCAAACACTTTTCCTGTTGGTAATGCTTACGCTTGGTATGGCAATTACAATTATACTTAGTATGAAATATGGCCTAACTGCCTTCTACCAATCAATAAGGAGAATTCTTGGCGCCCAAATATACTGGCCCAATATTCCCATGGAAAGCACAGCAAAATGAGTTCTCAGGAAGACATACTGTTGAATATTTTCGGGGGGAAAGTTCTCAGAGAAACTAAGCAACATGAATACATAACACCTGTGATTATTGTAACATATAACAGGAGGCCCTTTCATTCAAGGTCGTTTGCTAAGGGAGCTAGAGATATGGAGGAAAGAAAGCAAATGAACAATGAGCATGCGCAAAGCAAAGCAAAGTGAGTGAGGTGTGCATTCCAAAGGTGGGAGTCAGGTTCCCGATGTTATCTCCCAGGCGGGACCTAGAGAGAGTAAATGAAACCTCGGAACACAAAGCACTGTGAATTAAGCAGTAAGGCAACTCAGGAAGTATTGTAACATGTGACACAGCAACTTCATCGATCATGGCAAGGCAGTCACCCAGGCTTATGGCAGTTAACTGACACGGGGCTGAAGTTCTCAGTGCAGAAAGAAAGGCCATTTAGCCAATAGAAAGCTGTTAACAGGATAGATCTCTAAATTGCAAGCTGTCAACCACTTTAGATGACAGCTCAGCTTAATCACTTCTGCCAGACTAAGTAACAGTTCTGATACCAAGCTGGCAGGTGGGGGTGATGACTTCTATAGTCAAGGAAGCTAACACTTAGGCAGAAAAACTTTTTAAAAGTTAGAAGAGATCCTAGAGGTCACCTATTCCCACCCCCTTGATCTGTGCAGGAATTAGGCAACCTCACTCTGCTTAAAGGAGCACACGCGTTTTAAAAATGTTTTTAAATTATTGGAAAAAAGCATCTACAGGAGAAATTCTTGTAAGGCTGTTCCTTTAATAAAGGGTGCAAAGCCCCCCAAAGCCCCACCATTGCTACAGGTATGGACTATTGTATTTTACATATAATACTTAATAATCAATGAAGGGGATGTTGGAGATAAATATTTTCTGTTCCCTGCATTCTATCAAATATGATTGTTCTCAATATGCATAATTATGTTGTATAATCCCCTTTTTTCCTTTCTGCATCCCTTCTCTACTACTATTATTCTGTTTTTTAAAAAGTAAAAATTATATTTAAAAAAGATTCATCAGTATAAGGACAGAAGAGAAAACAGAATACAGACAATAGCTACCTGAAGCTCCAGCAAACTAGGTGGTTCAGACCGTGCACCATTGACATATGTGCGCCTCAATCTTTCAGCACAGTATGCTGCATACACTGATGGTCCGCGTCGGATAAAATTCAACAGGAACTGAGAGCACAAAGTATAAACAAGGCATAAAAACCTAACATAAAGCACAGATGTTCACTAGGATTTGGGGGTCTGCTATCTCAGGCAGTATCTACAATTCATGAATATTTATTATCGCCTCCACATCTCTCTGTGTATTAACGTTTACTCCAAGATGGTAAAATGATTCTAGAGTATCTAATAAGATTTCTCTATGGCAGTGTCATCTCCAGATTGTACAACGATAGTGAGGCTAACAGAGGAAAGGGAGGAGGGAGAGAAGGGAAATAGGAAGGCACAGGTGGGGGAGCAGCAGCTAAGGATTTTAGAATAATAAACTCTAAGGTTTTCATATACACTCTTCAGCTACCAACTAAAGGCTGATGGACATTGTCCTGGTATTGTGGAGACCGCTTTATATGTTAGAATCCAACGTACTCAAGGTCATCTGAAGATCTGAAAAAGCCTAGGGAGCAGGGGTCATTTCAAGCAGGAGCTTGGGGGAGCTCACCTCCGGGAGTTGGTGCCAGTCCCCCCCCCCCCCCGTGGGGGAATGCCTGCTTGTGTCATGGCTGCAGTAAAATGACCCCATCCCCTGGAAAGGTCCTTGTTCCTCTCACCAGCCTTCTGAAGGCTTCAGCCACCACTGAAGCTATCCTCCCAGAATAGTGGTATTTCTGAGCCTTGGATTAGTGGCTGTCCCCTCTCTGCCAGGTCTGTCTTTCTTTCTTTCTCTCTTTCTTTCTTTCTTTCTTTCTTTCTTTCTTGCCTTCTGACATACTTCCAGTGATGTCAGGTGGTGTAGCATATGCAAATAAGTTATGCTAATGAGTTATGCTAATGAGCTCCTGCACCTCTTTTTCTACGAAATGACCCCTGCTAGGGAGGATTCACTATGGGAATCTATTACTGAGAACATCCAACACCAAGATCAAAACAAGATTTCTCCTGCTAATCTCAAGATCCAAGGATGTTAGTGGATAGGGAATGAACAAGGAAAAAAAGGAAGTGAGGTAGGGCAAAATAATTGTCAGATTTTCCTTCCTCTGTTTCTCATTATGTGAATGCCCCAAGTCTTGCCATTTAGAGGTGAATCTAGCCAATATACGCAAACAGAATTGCAGTAGATATTCATGCAGCTGCACTGTACTGACTTCAAGCAAATCTGTCTCAGATGCTGAAGGCACTGTTAATATCTAAACACAGTAGCTACTACCAAATGTAACAACTGTACAATAAATACCTTCACAAACTTTTCTGAAGGAGGGAAAGAACCAAGACAGAGAGATAGCAGTATCCAGCCTCTTTGATAACTGGTTTTATTGTTATTCCCACTAAGCTGCTTGCAGATCTGGCAGTAAATCTCATCCCTGTGAAAAAATATAAGCAAGATCATCCTCATCCCAAAGACAGGCACTTTTTCATGTAAATCCCCCTGCCACAAGTAAATATCATTGTGTGTGAGTTTGTCTTAAATATTGTTTTGTTTACTGTGCTTTTTTGCTTTATATAAAATATTGCACCTCAGCACCTCATACTGTATCTGCCACAGATCTACATGCTAGCCCTTTTCAGACTTCAATTTTGGCACTCAAGGGAGTATGCACTACCTGTGATCTTGATATGTGCAGTTGCCATTTTGTGTCAGTGGGTCAAAGCATGTATTTTTCATGTGTGAACAGTTTTAGTACATGTGAATGGAATCTTAGATGTTTTAAGGAACACATTTGTGCATACTGAAACTGTACACGCATGGAAACTATGTACATTGCCCCATTCAGACAAAATGCCAACTGTATGTACTGGGAAAATCATGCACAGCATGCATTCCAGTTGCATTTTTGGAGAACCAAAATCAAATCTCTCAAAAGAGTTACTCTCTTACGCAGTGTGAATTCCAGCCTGATCGGTTCATTTCCTGGCCTAAAGGATCTTCCTTAGCATCATACTTAAACTTTTGTCACTGTCCTTCCAGCCATCAAAAGGGAGGAAGTGAAATCAACACGATGCTTAGGGAAAAGGTGGCATATAAATATTTAATGAAAGAATCTTTCACAGCAAGACATGAATTTGACAAAACTAATTGAGGGCACTGAGAAAAACAGCAGCCTCTGTGAGGGTAAGGGACTGACTACTTGCAGTTGCTTGCCCTTTTCATTTTCATTATTGTTTTCCATAAAGCTTACAGTCAGTAATATCAGGCACATTAGTCAAGAGGGCCAAATTATTTGTGTACAACCACATTCTGCCTACTACACATTCACTAGTGCAGGGGTGTCAAACATGTGGCCCGGGGGCCAGATCAGGCCCACAAGGGACTGGCTATCTCCTGCTTCTTCCTCCAGTTCTGCTGCTGCTGTTGTGTCATAGCTTGCTTTCGTAGACTCTCTCAATTGCTCAGGAGAGATAGATAAGCAAGCTTCTGCTCCCTGCACTGGGCTGAGGCTCCTCCCCCTCCCAGATTGCTACAGCACAGACATTTTGATGCAATAGTTCACAGCAAGAAGTGTCAGTTATCAGAGACTGTTAGATAAACAAAATATTGCAAGAATGCTAACGTTTCAGGCATGCTTTTATTTTAAGTTAAAAAAATCTTTGTGTTTGTGTCCTTTATATAGTTTATATCTCCGCTACCTGGCATTACATTTTATGACACACATGGCCCAGCCCGACAAAGTCCAATTTATGTCAAATCTGGCTCTCCATAACAAATGAGTTCAACACCCCTGTGCTAGTGCATCTAAAATATAGACAAAATATGTGAAAAAACTGAACCATACTGGTAGGTAATTACACTGTAATCTGGGAATGGTGACACCAAGTGTTGCATAATTCAATTAAATGGACAACTGGCCATGATATGGCTTTCATACCTGATGCCTGGACGCAGGATAGCATTGCCGATAATAAAGTGCACCTTTTCAAGGTTAGACATAGATCTCTCAGACGCAGTGCTCTCTTCCCGAAGCACTTCCTCCTCACTGGCCAGGTGGCTTGCCACCTAAATTGTAGCAGAAGACCATTTTCCTCCTTTGAATTAAGGGGTCCTTTAAAAGACACTCTGGGGCAATAAACTGTCATGGCTGATTAATATCTTCTAAGAAACTAACCACTAACCACTTTCTCACACATAACTGTACTAGATGCAGTTCAATTCAAACTGTGTGTATGTAAGCACTGTCAAATTTCAGCCAACTTAGTGACCCCATAGGGTTTTCAAGGCAGGAGAATAAGCAGAGGTAGTTTGCAACTGTCTTCCTTGGTGGTCTCCCATCTAAGTCCTGACCCAGCTTAGCTTCCAAGATCTGATGATACTGAGCTACACTATACCATTTCACATGCCTTTGGTTCCAACTAAATAGCCTTAATTTTTTCCCATATTTTGCTCTCAGTGCAAACCCCAAATCCACTACCACGATTCCTTAATCCATCTTGATACCATCTTATATTACTCTGACAATTCTTTTCTGCTAATATTCAGTATAGAAGTTTAGCTTTTTCTGCAGTTAAGCTAACAGGCCTGTAACAGCTTGAATTATTGTCTTTGTTAAACAGAAATCTAATGTTAATTAATTTGCATTCACCCCTTCCAGAGTGGATTGATTAAAACTGCTATTGGCTATATTTTTTAATAATTTAGGCAGAGATTATCTACTTCCAGATTTGCATATGATAAGAGCTTTAACCTTCTATTCATGTTCTTGCTTTAGGCCCAGTTAACCAACACCAGTCCTCCTCTACCTCCTTTTCATTATATATAGCCTTATGCTAGAACTGGGTATTTAGGTCATGCTCCAAAGACCTTTGCAGTCCAATCATATGCATGACTGCTTGGAGGTTAAGTCCCACTATCCAGCCAACTAGATTGCTGAACTAGTAATTAGCCTTAGTGGGGCTTGCACCCAGGCCTTTTAGACCCTCTTCAGCTAGTTTCACCTGCTATTACATCCTCCTTTTTAAACATTTTTAAAAGTCTTTAAAATGCTACTTCTACTTATTTTATTTTGGGGTTTATTCTGGTATATTTTGATGTGTTTTATAGCTGCTGTTTTAACTGTTTGTCTATTGCTGATGTTTTATTCTTTTTTTAACAAATTGTTATTTTGTCATTTGTTTTGCCAGCAACCACATATTTTAACACAGAGAAAATCAGGGCAAAAATATTTTAAAGAAATGTGCAGAGCTCTGCAACCTTCAGTCTTTCCATTCTAAAGATACTATTGCTTCCTCTCCTATATTTGTGCTTTCTTTTTAATGTACAGAATATTAATATACTTCTGTTTGTCTTTTGAGTTCAACAAGGAACTGAATTCTCCCATTACTTCGTACCATAAACATTTGCTTTGTAATTTTACTGCTAGTTTGGGCACGCCTCTGGGCCAAATCAGATGTGATAATGGGAATTGCATGAATGAGCTCCCCAGTGGTTTAAAAAGCAGGTATAGATCAGAACTGAGTCTTCCACCATGGACAATTTTTTGAACTTGAACTTGAACCTGAAATGGCCCTGGGGAGCCGCTATTTACCTTGTTGGGGCAATCATTCAGGTCCTAATTGGTTTACCCCACTGAGTAAATGCCAGCTCTTTGGGACCATTTCAGGTTGGGAAAACAGCATGGGAGGGAGGTTTAACCTCTCTCCCCTGGCACCACAGTACTGATTTGGATCAGGGCCCCATGCACCTGCTTCTTAAAAGAATGAAACGCTTGAGAGCTTCTTCACACTACTCTCAGCATCCCCTCTGGGTTTTATTCACTGAGTCCCATTTGCCCTATCTTTATAGTACACTGAAGCCCATTTTGAATAAATAAATTTGTACATGAAATACAATTTCCCATGATGCAGATTAGTAGAAATTTTTATGTTAATTTGCAAGTAAAAACAGAAAGGAAAAAGGGGAACTAAGACTTTAGGGAGTTAAATAATTAGATGTGCTCATACATTTACCTTGTGGAAGTCCTGTATAAAGAGTGGGGTTGCACTTCTCACTAATTTGTGGTGTAATTTGTGATAAAGAGAGTGCACACATACAAAGCCTGAACTTTTATGACCCTCCCAACTCTTTTTTTGAGGTAAACTATCCATGAGAATTGGAAACATGCATGTACATCTCAGGCTACACATTATATCACAGATCTGGTAGGGAACAAACTTTTCCAGGACTTGTATCCTGACACACTTACAAGAAAAATATGGGAACCAGTCTGTAATTACCTACAAAAAAGGATGTTTTGCCTGGGAAGTCACAATTCTGGGAAAGCTACAGTATGTTGAGGAAGACAAGACAACATAAACCCTACCTTTCCAGCAATCTTGGAGTCGCGTTTTAGCTTCACAGAGGAAACTACCTTGGAGAACTTGTTATCCTTCCTGTTGACTCTCTAAAATCAACAAATACTCACTGTAAAGTTTGATCCCCAAAAGACACTGGAAACCGCTGATTAAGGAAAGTGATCCAGAAAGTAAACACTGACCGAGACAAGGTGAACCCAATTTTTTCTCCTTCTTACCCTGTATTTTTGGAACTACCTAAAACACAGGGTAAGAGAGAAAACTCAGGGCTTGCACCTGGTGAGGAAAAATCTACTGTGAAAAATGTCACATAACATGCAATTTTAAAAACATCTATGTGGGGAATTTCAGTACTGCAGAAATGGTCCAAAGTTGAATATGCAGATGTGATTATATTCCTCATCAGCCTATCCAGTGTTTGAGACATTTTGCAAATGTTCAGATTAGACAACATTTGTATACAGCATAGGCCAATACAACACAAACGTAAAATATAGTTTGCACCATGTCTTCTTGAGTGATTGCTCTCTGCCTGGCCCATGTAACCTCAGAATAGCAACAAGACATAATGGCAGCATAAGCTGACTTTTGGGGATAATGGTGCAGCCAAGGACATTGCCCAGCATTCAGAATGTGCAACAGGTTCCAGAGAATTCAAGACCATTCAAGACTAGGATATATGAAGCATATCCTAGATCATAAATGGGAAGGCCTTTGAAGGACTTGCAAATAAAAATCTGGTTGCTGCAAACCACTTTTTGGGAGGATACTTGAGATATTCTTTAGTTTACAGGAACCTCTTTTGAAACTCTGCTCCCACTCCAGAGCAGGATGAGGGTCATGCTGAGAGCTTTAAAAAACAGCTCCAGACTATCTTCCTTCCAGTGCTATAAAATGTGTAATGAGCAATGTAATTGGAATGTAGCACTTTCTTTTCACAGAGCCCTAATGAACTATGACCCAGTTTTCTGGCAAAATCAAAATGCTTTACAACTAACAATAGTACATTTACTGAGAGACTAGACTGTCCCAATTAATTATATTGATTCAAGTTTGCCAGCACTAATTGCAGGCAGTTAAGCAAATCTCAGCTAAACCATGGACTAATTATCTACTCCTTTAATCTTCACTGATCAAATTTATAGCCCCTGGTCCACAACAGCTGTTTAATATGGCCCCATTAAGTGCTAGATAAGTCCCCTGTTTTTGCAACCATCTCATATTTAGGGGATATGTCATATGCATTTTCAGGGTGATGCATTCAACAGATTTACTTTAATTCTAATAAACCACTCTGTGTGACTATAGCAAAATAAAATGCAGACTTTCGGCTCTCCAATGATCAGTGAGATATTTGTCCTGGCCCCAGTAGCTAAGGGAAACAAAAGCAGTAAGGGCCTTTGCAAAGTGGTTCTCCCTCACTGCCAATAAATACATGGCCCTAGTTTGAATGGGAGTTGTGCACCTGAGCACGAGCTGAAGGAAATTTAAGGGAGATGAACAAGATATGATCAAAATAATATTGAGCGTAAGTGTGAATATATTCCACAGACAACACTGGTTGCTTGTGAGCGATATGCTGGTGTCCATTAGCTATTTATTGCAAATCAGTCTTAATCATAATCAGGTTAATCACATATGAGCTAAACAGAACATTTTATCCAGAGCTTTTCTATCATGCTTTCCGTAGCCCAGATGTGAAGGTTGCAGCTTCCTCAATTTTACCTGTTTTCTGCCAGTGTGATGTTGTATTTGTTTTCAAATTTACATACCGTATTTTTCGCTCCATAAGATGCACTTTTCCTCCCCAAAAAAGTGGGGGGAGAAGTGTGTGCGTCTTATGGAGCGAATATGGAGCTTTTCTTACCTGTAACAGGGCTCTTTCTTCAGCAGGAATGCAGGGGAATGCCATTCAGGCTGGCATCCCAGCCTTCCCCGCCCCTCCCTGCTGGGCCTGAGCTGTTACGACTTAAAAGGGAAACGGCAAGAAAAACCCCACCAGGCTAAGTACGCTTTCCCTTTAAGTGCTTTTCCCCTTTAAGACAGCCAGCAGCAGAAAGCCCCGCCCACAGATTAAGCTCCGTGGCTACTTTGCACAGAAAGGCCTGGCTTTGCATGGCATGCCGACGTCTCTCTTCTTTCCTTTCTCTATCTTTCTTCCTTCCTTCCTTTCCTTTTTTCTGTCTGTCTGTCTGTCTCTCTCTCTGTCCCCACCTTTCTTTCTTCCTTTCTCTTTCTCTCTCTCCTCCTCCTTCCTTCCTTTATCTCTCTCTCTCTCTTTCTCTCTCTTTCTTTCTTTCTGTTTCATTTTTTCCTGTTTTCCTCCTCTAAAAACAAGGTGTGTCTTATGATCAGGTGCGTCTAATGGAGCGAAAAATATGGTAAGTCACTTTGAGCCCTATTGATCAGCAGAAAGGCAGCATATAAATATTTTAAATAAATAAATAGACCACCACAAGTTCTCATTTGTCTACATGTCCTGGAGGCAGACTTTACAATTTGGATAGTGCCTACTCCCAGTTGGACGAATTGGTCAGTCTTGTGACTCTACCAGGGGAAGAGGTCCCCCTACCCTTCCAGACTAGAAAAGCAGAAACACTTCCATCTTGCCTGCTCATCCTTAGAACATGAATATATAACTTAAATACCAACTTGTCAAAATTAAAGGAAAATTGGGGGATGGGAATGTGGGCATTCTCCTTGAACAGGAAGTGACTGTGTCTCAAATGTAAAAACTACCCTCCAGATCTCTAAGAGAGAAAATTCAGTTTTCAAGAGAGGCAGGCTCTCCATTTCAAGTTACTTCATTATGAAAATACAGAAAGTTAGAAATCCTAAATAACAACTGTAGACATCACCAGGTGCGTATTTGTTCTCCCTCTTGCCCAGGTCAATTTATCCCCCTCTGCTCTGATATTACAAAGAAGTCAGAAATAAAAAAAATAATAAAGGTCAAAAAAGTCACAGGCAAATGCACTCACATATGCAAAGGGGCAGCCCAGTTACACAAGTGTAAACCAAACTGTGTAGGCGTAAAGAAGAAAATACCATCACATACATGAGCAAAGTCAGAACAGATGATGCAAGGCAAATGTTCTTTAAATAACCAATGAAAACTAAAACCACACAAAACAGAGCTGGTACTTCACTCACAATTTACAGTGCAATCCTATGCAATGTTCTGCTAAATCCATTGAATTCAATGGGTTTAGAAGAATGTAAATCTGCTAAGCATTGCACTATTAGACATGGAAGGAGTAATCACACTGAAGTCTGCTGATCATATTCTTGTTTTATTAAACCATCAGCTTACCAGATCAGGACTGGTGTTGATCGTGGGTAGAAGATGGCTTTTGTTGCTATGGCTATCATAGATCTGAGTCACCTCAGAGCTGTTTTTGCTATTGATGTTCTTTGCTGGTTCTGGTATATCACCCATGAATTGCAAGATGACAGTCCAAACAGCTATAGATATCTAGTGAAGATAGAACACACCATCAGATAGTTTCCAGTTATATTTAGTTAGCATCCATGGGACAGGCCCTGCACAAAACACATGTAGCTGATTGGTGCTGTTGCTGGCCAAAACGAAAGCTTTGCATTCTTATCAGTACCTCATTAGGACAGATTCAAACCCATGACTTTTGTTTGCCACATGGGTGGTTTTCCCCAGTGAGCTACTGGGGAGTTAACAGGAATGGTTTCTGTGAATAACTACCAGTGTGTTCTTTTGCTGCTGCCCTAGTGTTTGCATCCACCTTGGCTGGCAAAACTCTGGTATCCTTCACCTCCACCCATCAACACCAAGACCACAGTTACAGGACTTTCTGTTAGCTAGTGAGCTGCAGAGCTGTGGAGGGTTGTAGTTAAAGTAAACAATTCCTGTTAACTCCCCAGTAGCTGTCGGTGTATCCATCCAATAAGAACATGATTGCAGCAGGGGAATCAAACCTGTATCTGTGGAGCTCCCTGAAGTGTGGTCATTCCAAAGTTACCACTGCCACATGCCATGGGCTGCTCTGGGGTGTACGTGTGCTGTGTTTCTTTTGTTTCCTCCCTTGTGGAGTAGTAGGCATGGGTGGCAGCAGAATGATGTCAGGAAGGCATACTGGCATTAGTGTGCATTGATGGGCTGCTTTCATGTATGGTTGTCACAAGGGCATCATCAATATGCAGCTCCATGATTGGTGGGTTATGGGTAGTCTGGTGTAATTGCTATGTTTTTAGCTCCGTGGAGTTGGGTCTTTTCAACCCCTCTGCCAGGCAAGTACAGCACACTGTCAGCAGCAGCACTGCAAGGCACCATGACTCTGGCTCCAGTTTGTGCCCCCAGTCTTGAAGCCCTACATTTATGCTCTGCTGTGGATTTTTTAAAATAGTATTTTTGCTGCCTGCATGCAAAAACAAAACGAAAACAACCAGGGGTGCTGTTATAGCTGTCAGCACAGTTTATAAAACTATTTACATTACCAGAACATCATTCTTCTCATCATGGTAGAGCAGTGGGTGGCGCAGTATCCGCCGAATGTGTGTGTGTGAAGAGGATCCCTGGAAGTAAGTGGCTGCAAATTTGGGGAATGTGTACTCTGCTAGATCATCAGCCTCCTCTTCTTCCAGCTCCATGGTCATTGGGACCATATCCAGGTCTACCTCATTCAGCTTGGGTTTTTTTGTCTCCAAGTCCTGCAGCACACACAAACAGAAAGCACAGCTTGGTTCTGCCCCTTTAGTGCTTGCTTCATATTTTGCCGTAGGATGCAACAGATGACTGATAGAAGTACTTGTCAAATAATGTCAATGTTGGACATGTCAGGCACTGATAAGTACTAGTATGCATGGTGTCCACTTCACCATGAAACAGTACCTCTAGTGATCACTTTATGTGTTACTTTTACAACGTGGAGACTAATTTCCATATTAGAAAAAATGCAAACCCAACATCCTGGAAACAGGCACTGGGAAGCTGACGCATATATACCAGTAAAAAAGAGCAAGAGTCCAGTAGCACTTTAAAGACTTACAAAATTTGTGGCCAAATATGAGCTTTCGTGAATCACTGCTCACTTCTTCTGATACAGGTAGAATGTGAATCCGTCTGTCCCTATATCTTGGAGAGTGGAGTGATTTTAGATGCTGAATGACAATAGCAGGCAAATGACAATAGCTGGTGAATGACAATAGCAGGCACAGTTGGATTAAGTGTTATATGCAGAGGGGTGGTAGGCATGGAGAAATCAGCATTGGTAATGAAACAGGAAACCTTTGGCAACACCACACTGGACCTATATATAGAATGCTTCTGTTGTCAGGCCCAAGCTGAAATAATTAAAAAAAAACACTGCTCAAGATCCAGTCTCAGCCGCACAGAAAAAAATGCCATAAGCAGCCTGAAAAATAAAACTCTCAAACACCAGTTTCTACAGGCAGCTATCCTCAGACCCCACATATGATTACCAGTGAGAACTCAACAAAATCATGACAAAATTACCAACACACATATAGGAACAAATTTATATGGATATACCCCAAGAACCTCGACTGGGCACTTTCTACCTCCTGCCAAAGATATGTAAACCTGGCAACTCTGGGCGTCCCATTGTCTCGAGCATAGGCACCATCCCTGTAAGAGTATCCCCAGCTATGTCATGATACTACAGACTTCCTGAGGAAAGTGCAGTCCATCAACCATCTCCCAAAAAACTGCATTCTAGCCACCATGGATACTGAGTCTCTGTATACCAACATCCTCCATTTGGATGGACTACAAGCCATTAGAAACATCATTCCTGACAACACCACAGCAGATCTTGCCACTGAACTTTGCATGTTTGTTCACACACAACTACTTCAAGTTTGGTGAGAACTTATATCTCCAAATCAATGGCACAGCTGTGGGCACCTGAATGGCTCCACAGTATGCCAAAATTTTCATGGCGGATCTAGAACAGTGTTTTCTGAACTCCTACCCATTGGCACCTCTTCTTTACTTGAAATTCATTGATGACATTTTCATTTTTGGACCCATGGCAAAGAAGTCCTTGAGAGATTTCTTAGGCTTTCAACAACCTCCACCCCAACATCAATCTAACTATGAATTAGTCTACACAAGAAATAAACTTCCTAGACACCACAGTACAGATACATGATGGACATATAAGTACCAGAGTATACCAGAAACCAACAGATCAGCAAACATATACATGCCTCCAGCTACCACCCCAACCACATCGAACAACCAATTGTCTATAGCCAAGCCCTACCCTATAGTAGCATCTGCTTCAACCCCTAAGACAGAGATACTCACTTGAAGGATCTACAGCGGGTATTTTTGCAACTCCAGTATCCTTCTGATATGCTGAGAAAGATGACTGGAAAGGCCAGAATGATACCCAGAGACAGTTTGCTACAAGACAAGCCCAAAGAAAATGCCAACAGAACACCACTGGTGGTCACCTACAGCTCGTAATTCAAGCCAGTTCAGTGTATTATTAATGACCTACCACCACTTCCCTCATGCAGGCACTGGGGAGACTGACCTTTTCTTGCTTACAGACAGCTTGCTAATCTAAGGTCATGTTCAGACGGCTCTTTAGAGCTGTGCCAGGCACGAGTGCCTGGTGGATTTAAAGGGCATGTCCAGACAGCAACATCTGGGAAATGTGCCACTTCCGTGATCAGCCTGTGAATCCCTGCCAGGGAGCCGTACTTAAAAGATAGTGGTGAAAGTCCGGTCCAAAGCTTGCCAATGAGCCAATGCCAGACTTTCTGCCATCTGGTCGTTCTATCGCACATTCAGCCTGTTGGGATGGTCTGACTCCAGACTATCCCAAATGGCCGCCATTTAAAAAAAAATCTTAGCGATGTGCGCATAACCGCTTAAACAAGTGACGGCTGCAGAGCTCCACTCAAATGATCCAGACAGTTTCATGTTTCTGAAAGTCCTGTGAAAGTTATGAACTTTGTTAATTGACATGGTACCTAGAGGAAGGTACCACTGGTGGTGCTTTTACCATTTAAGTCTGCGCAGGCACAGAAAAACAAGTAGACAAGCACATATGCGCATGCACAGACAGATTTTTTTTAAAAAAAAATCCAACCGCACAGCTCCTTAAGGTGGATACTTTCCACACAATCCATCGTGGAGTCCACGCATGGTAAGGCAATTCACAGGGGAGCTATCTCGTCGTGCAACACTGGATAAAAAAAGATCTAGATCAAATCAGAGCCGGGCCAGTGGCGGGATTAGCTGCTCGTCTGAATGCACCCTAAAACAACTTCTCACTCACAATGATAATCTACTTAAACAGCAACATGGACAGTAACATGGCCTGCAACAAACCAAGATGCCAACTTGGTGTTGGATATTGTAACTCTGCATGCAAGAGGATCTAGGAGGGATGTGAATTCTCTCATTCAGGTACCCTTGGCAGTTGGCCCCACTCTCTCATTGGTTAGTTGTTGTGCCTCTTTGGCTGTTGATTGTTTTCTGTTTCATCTTACACAGGAGCTCTCTTCTTCTCTCTCTTACCTGGGCTTGAAGCTGTAGCAAGTTAACCTTTTTGAAGTTAATCTGTTCACAATAATTTAAATGTATCTACATGAATATGTCATGTAAGATGTGCTTCGATTTTTGTAAGTGATTTTTCCCTTTCTTGTCACCACTGCAGTCAAATCATTTTGTAATTTGTTTGAACAGCATTTCTCCTTAACCAGGAAACGTGGAGGATCGGAGATACTGTGTAAAGCTTCAGTGCTTCCAAGTCAAATGATTTTTTTTTTACATTTAACCCAATACTTTGCTCTCATACAGATCCTAGCAACACCATCACTGGACCCAGCAACATCAGCCATACCCTCTCAAGTTCATACTCCTGCTCATCTCTAATATGATTAATGCCATCACATGTCAGCAATGCCCTTCCACTCTTTACATCAGACAAGCAGGTCAGTCCCTACGACAAAGAATAAACGGACATAGGTCTGACATTAGAAACCACAACATTCAAAAATCAGTGGGGGAACATTTTAACCTTCCAGGACATTTAGTCGCTGACCTAAGAGTAGCAGTTCCCTTACAAAGGAATTTCAAATGGAGATTAGAAAGAGAGTCTGCTGAATTGCAACTGATAATGAAGCTCAAAACAATGCATCCTCCTGGACTGAATTGAGACCTAGGTTTCCTGTCTCATTACCAATGTTGATTTCTCCACACCTACTACCCGTTTACATATCACACCTCATCCAACTATGCCCACTATTGTCATTTTCCTGTTATTGTCATTTGGCATCTGAAATCACTCCACTCTCCAAGATATAAGGACAGAGGGATTCACATTCTAGCTGTATCTGAAGAAGTGAGCAGTGACTCACAAAAGCTCATACCCTGCCACCAATGTTGACGTAATTTGATTTACTGGATTTGTATCCCGCTGTCCCCTGTGTCCAGGCTCAGAGCGAGTAACATCATTTATAAAAAAAACATTTGACAGTTCGGTGTTAACAGTTCTCATAAATAGATACAATAAATACAATACAATATTGAATAATATATAATAAAATAGACAATATTATAAACCAGCACATAATTAAAAGATGGCATAAAACTCAGGGGAGAGTGATCTATAATCTGTCTGATCTGAAAGGGGAAGGGAGAAGAGGGGGAGAGAGGAGGAGGCCAATCAGAGATGGACCCTGTCGCTGTCCTCAACCATAGGCCCAGTGGAACAACTCTGTTTTACAGGCCCTGGGCAACTGTATCAGATCCCACAGGGCCCAGATCTCAACTGGAAGAGTGTTCCACCAGGTGCTACTAGACTCTTGGTCTTTTCTATTGCTACAGACAGACATAAGAGCATAAGAGAAGCCAATGTTGGATCAGGCCAGTGGCCCATCCAGTCCAACACTCTGTCATACAGTGGCCAAAAACACCAGGTGCCCTCAGAAGGGCCAGCACTGGGGGCAGGAAGCCCTCCCACTGTTGTCCCCCCCAAACACCAAGAATACAGAGCATCACTGATATGTTCCTATCTATACTTTGTGGCTAATAGCCATTGATGGACTTCTGCTCCATATGTTTATCTAATTCCCTCTTGAAGCCGTCCATGCTTGTAGCCGCCACTACCTCCTGTGGCAGTGAATTCCACGTGTTAATCACTCTTTGGGTGATGAAGTACTTCCTTTTATCTGTTCTAACCCAACTGCTCAGCAATTTCATGGAGTGCGCATGAGTTCTTGTATTGTGAGAAAGGGAAAAAAGGACTTCTTTCTTTACCTGCTCTATCCCATGCATAATCTTATAAATTTCAGTCATGTCACCCCTCAGCCGTAGTTTCTCCAAGCTAAAGAGCCCCAAGCGCTTCAACCTTTCTTCATAGGGAAAGTGTTCCAACCCTTTTATCATTCTAGTTGCCCTTTTCTGCACTTTTTCCAATGCTATAATATCTTTTTTGAGGTGTGGTGACCAGAACTGTACACAGTACTCCAAATGAGGTCGCACCATCGATTTATATAGGGGCATTATGATACTGGCTAATTTGTTTTCAATTCCCTTCTACCCTTCAATTCCCTTATTCCGTTCAAAACATTCTACCCATCTTGATCTATATGCATATACACCAGTCACATGCATCTGGAACAACCAAATCCTCTCTTATTGCAGCACTTCTTGCTCACCAGGAGATGTTTGTTGATTCTAGTTCACTGTTTTATCTGGAATATAGAAAATCTCACTCAGAGCCCTCTGGAGTTCCATTTTATTTTGCCTTTGTTTCCTGTTCAAGTCAGTCTATTAGGTAATGTTTAGTATAGCAGTCATCACACTTGAGAAAATGACAAAATTTAAACTGAAGTAGACAGATGGAATGATAAACGACTTCATTCCACTATCTAGGGAGTCCTCAGAACGAGACAGCCACAGGATCATGCAGCTGCCCCAGGGGTCTAGCCCTTTAGAAAACTGCCAAAGCAACAACAGGTTGGCTGCAGCCAACCCCCTGCTTAGAAAGCAAGAAGAGAAACAACCAGGAGGCATGTACAACTTGCCATGCTGCCTTTAAAGGGGATGAGAAGAAGGCGAAGGAGGAATGATCTGGCTACCATCTATAGGCTCTGAAAGAGGCAGCAGGCAGCAGCAGGAGGAGGAGGAGCAAGGTGCTCGAGAACCAGGGGTGGTCTTAGCCAATGGCAATGGGGGGGGGGTGTCTGGTTCCACTGCTCATGCCTGCCCCATCTCACAAGCTTGTGGTGAGTGCTCACATCTGCCCTGTCTAGGGCATGGGCAGCTAGCTTCCAATGGCAACTCCCAACCACCCACCTTACACCTGGTGAAGGCTGCCCTATGCTTGACCCCATTCTGGACCTCCTTTCTAATACGGAGGCCAGTGTGGGCACTGACAAGGGTCATTGGAAGGTGGGCTAATAAAGAAGTGGGACTTGAACCCTCCCTCCAGACTGACAGTCAATGGAGTGCTTCTACAGGAAGGGTACGCTGGGAAAAGTTTGTAACTGAGATTCCAGTGAGAGCTGTCCAGAAACAATGTCAAACATCAGTATCAAATGCCATGACCATTCAGATATTTATGTTTTCTGTTCCAATTTCTTTTATCAGTTCTGTTTACACTTCGCTGAAATGGTCAGGTTGAATTCTAGTAATGCTTCCCTGCTGCAAGTGTTCAGGTTTCTAGCTTATTTACGGCTGTTTTTACCTCAAAGCCCAAGGGAGCTTGTCCTTCTTGACCTCCAATTAAAGAAGGTAAGAAACCAAACACACTGTCCACCATTTCCTGGGCACTGATAACGTCAAAAAGTGTGTCCTGTTTTGTGTCACCAGCATCCTGTTCTTTTTGCTTGTCAGAAACTTTTCCTGGCTCCATAGCTTCTAGGTCCTCCTGTAAATACACATTAGAAATCCACTGAGCAGAAACTAGGAGCTTGTTGGAATAGGAACATTTACACAGAGACAAATCTTTCTGAATACACCTCTGAAAGTTTGGATTTACTGGAAAAAGCAGGGTAACTATATTAGTCACTAAATGCATGTAGGAAGCAACAGAACACAAAGCAGAATCCAATAGAGTATAAGGCTGAATGTCTGGACTCGGAGGTAATGAAATTCATACTTGTCCAAAACAAATCAGAATTAAGCTAATTGGTCCATTAGACTTCACATAAAGAGAGATAAGAATCACATAACTCGCAACTAGGACTCATGCAAATGATAATAAAGATTCATATAAGGGCATCTCATTAGACTCTCTCACAGTTTTTACAAGTAATATGTAATGTAATACGTCTCAATTGTTTCGTTTCATGCCTCTGTAGATCAAATTAAAATACTGTGATCAAACATGACATTACACTTAACAATGGCTGCCTTCCTCTTTCATGTCTCATCAGCATCAGAAGTAATGCATTCCAGACATTCTCAATATTATTTGTGAAAATGCCAAGCTTTGTTTTCACATAATTAATTATTCCATTTTCCTTTCAATAAGGAAAACTTTTTTAGAGAGATAAGTTGCCTCAGGTGACACAAAAACTCATTAAAAGTAACAACTCTCCCCCCCCCCGCCAAATTGACTGCTTCCTATTTCATTTATGCTCTGATAAGTGTAACAAGATACCAGTACTGCATTTCAAAACAGAAGTGGCAAAAGTTGTGTATGAATCTGGGAGTGTTATGTTGCTATGGCTTTGTGTCTGCAGTAACAGGAAGGAATAACCTGATGAGGAATCAACTGGTAAGACCATGTAAAATTTTAAGACATGACTTATAATTGAGATAATGCAGCAGCACAATCAATTTGGAAATCTTTGTTTTGTTTTCCATTCTTCTCTGTTAATTATTTCACCATGCTTTGACACAGTCAGAAGGAAGGAAGTGTAGTAAGGGATTTAGGCTGTCAGACTTGGATCAGGGAGATCCAGGTTCAAATCCCCACTCTGCCAAGAAACTCACTGGGTGACCTTGGGCCAGTCACTAGCTTTCTCAGGGTCATTATGAGGATAAAGTGCTATGATTTACACTTCCCTGAGCAGGATAAAAACCTACTAAACGTATCAGAACAGGCAATAATCATACCCTTTTGAAAACAACTCCCTCCCTCTTTATTACACAAAGAGCCATTCATTCCTAGCAAATGAAAAAGGTAATTTACACTGTTAATATATTCAAGGTCTCTCTTCTTCTTCTTACAACTGTTTTTCTGTAAGCAACCCATTTCTCAAAGTCAAATTTATCATTTATGCCCTCCAGGACTGGATTTTCAGGGGAGTTCTGTGGCACTACCAAACTTTTGAACTTGATATTTGGCAATAAGTACAATAAGTTGGAATCAAGCTTGCTGACAGCTCATACTGTTGGAAGACAGCCAATGATTAAGGCCACACAATCCAAGCAACAAAAAAACCTCATGGTGAATGAAGAGTACTGGACTCGGGAGACCAGGAACAGTGAAATCATGAAGCCTTTATTGAGTGATTCAGCATGTCCAGTAGATGGTCAGATCAAGCATGCTTACAGGGCTCCAGGGCCCTCGTTATATGCTGGCCGGAGCCACACCTCCGGCCACACCCAAAAGACCTGATAGGGGCTTAACATATGCACATGTTTGTCATAGGTTCTCTGGAGGAGCTTTTGACCGCATTGGCTTCCCAGGGAGAACCTAGGTCCCACATTGGTGGAGGCTTAGAATCCAGACGTCTATTGTTCCTCCAGATTCAAGCTCCCCTCTCTGCCTGACCATGTGCTCTGGCCATGCGGTGGGCATCATTACCTGGGAGCACATGGCAGGCTGATTGCTCCACAGAACATACTACAGTACACCCCTCCCCCCATAGTCCGGACTGTCCCTTGGCAAACATAGTCTCTGAGGTGCACGGGACGTTTCCGTTCTCTGGTCGAGCGGCACAGGGTTGCCGGAGCCGCCAGTGTAGGGAGCGGAGATTCAGGGATATCTGCTGCGGGCTGAGCCGGGTCTGGGCTGGCGCAGGGATGGCAACTGGAGTGATGTCCGAGCGGGCTGCTTCTGCGGAGTCCTCCTGCAGAGTCTCAGCCAGTTGTGGGGCGGGCGGATCGTCTGTCTCTGGTACCTCGGGTTCCGCATCTGGGAAGTCCTGCCCTGGATTGTCTGTGGAGAAGGCGTGCAGGTGGCGGCGAAGCTGGTCCACGTGGCGCCTCCACCATTGTCCTTCCTCACCCGCAACTTCATAGGAGAGGGGACTGGTGACGCGGATAATCCGCCCCGGCAACCACAGGGGGCTCCGGGCGTAGTTGCAGACAGACTGGGTCCTCCGGCATGAACCCTCTGGGAGCTTTGGGGACATTGGGTTCTTTGGAGGTGGCCAGTGCTTGATCAGGGTGGAGCCGGTCAAGCTGGGTTGTCAGCTGGCAGCCCATGAGCAGCTCTGCGGGGCTGCGACCAGTAGCCGAGTGAGGGGTGGTGCGCTGGCCGAATAGGAAAGCCGTTAACTTAAACCCCAGATCCCACTGGTCCATGCGCCTTAGCGCCTCCTTAGTGGTGCGGACCATTCGCTCTGCTTGGCTGTTCGTGGCCGGGTGAAAAGGGGTGGATCTCACGTGCTGGATGCCATGGAGCTCCACGAAGTGCTGGAACTCCGTGGAGGTGAAAGCCATGCTGTTGTCCAAGACGATGGTGTCCGGCAGGCTGTGGGTGGCAAAGATGCGCCACATTGCTCGACTGGCAGCTTCGGAGGAGGTGGTGCGCACAGGAACGACTTCCAGCCACTTGCTGTAGCTGTCGACTAGGACAAAGAAAAGCTGCCCCTGTACCGGGCCCGCAAAGTCCAGATGGAGCCGGGACCAGGGGCATTGGGTGGACTCCCAGGGGCGGATGGGAGCGTGTGGAGGGTCCGGACGAGTCTCTTGGCACTTTTCGCAGCGGCGGACCCAGTCCTCTATCTCCTTGTCAAGGCCTGGCCACCAGACGTAGCTCCGGGCCAGGGCCTTCATTCGTACTACCCCAGGGTGGTGCTCATGCAGAGCGGTCAGCACTTGCGGGTGGAGGGGTTCCGGAATCACTACCCTTGAGCCCCAGAGTAGGCACCCCTTGTGGGTGGAGAGTTCTGCACGCCGGATTGAGAAGGCCACAAACTCAGGGTCCGGATTCTTGGGCCACCCCCTTCCCACCCAGTCGGAGACCCGGGAGAGTTGATGATCCCGGGCTGTGCACTGGGCCATGTCCCATACCTGAAGCAGCCGGTCTGGCAGGTCCTCGAGCAGAGCGACGTGGTAAGCCGGAGCTGGGTCAGGGTCGTAGGAGGGCAGCGGAAGGTGGCTGAGTGTGTCTGCATGGCCCATGGCCTTCCCTGGGTGATGCACCAAGTCGTAGTCGTACCCCGCGAGGAAGATCGACCATCGGAGGACTCGCGGGGACAACATCTGTGGCGTGAGGCGATCTGGGGTGAGGAGGCCCAGAAGAGGTTTGTGGTCTGTGCCGACCGTGAACTTGCACCCATACAAGTAAGTATGGAACTTTTTGACCCCGGCCACGATCGCAAGTGCCTCCTTGTCTATCTGAGCATAGTTCCTTTCAGCCAGGGCTAGGGTCTGGGAGTAATATGCGACCGGGACCTCCGGGCCGTCCGGCAGTTTGTGACCCAAAACTCCCCCCCACCCCATAAGGGGATGCATCACAGGCCAATACGACAGGCAGGGCTTCGTCGAAGTGGGCGAGGACCGCATTGGACATTAGGAGGTCCTTGACACCCTGGAAGGCTGCCGCCTGGCAGGGACCCCAAGTCCAGGTGGTGCTTTTGTCCAGGACCCTGTGTAAGGGCTTGGCTACCACCGCCTTGTGGGGAAGGAAGGCATGGTAGAAGTTGATGAGTCCCAGGAAAGACTGCAGTTCAGCCTTGGACTTGGGGGCTGGGGCATCAGAGATGGCTTTTACCTTGTCCTTAGTGGGGTGAATTCCGTGGGCATCCACCTTGAAGCCGAGGAAATCCACCACAGGCACCCCGAGGAGGCACTTCTTGCGTTTCACCTTCAGGCTGGTGTCCTGGAATCGCTGGAGGACGGAGTGTAAGCAGGCCAAGAAGGTCTTGATGTCCAAAGCCGCGATCAGGACATCGTCGAAAAAGGGCTGCACCCCTGGAAAACTTTTTTACAAACGGTCCATTAACTCTTGGAAGATACTGGGGGCTACGCTGACCCCGAACTGGAGGTGCTTTACCTTAAACGCCCCCTTATGCGCCACAATGGTCTGTGCTTCTGCTGTGGCATCGTCGACCGACAGCTGCTGGTAGGCCTGGGCCAGGTCTAGTTTTCCAAACACTCACGCCCCGGCCAGGGAGGCCAACATGAGGCTGATGACCGGGACTGGGGAGGCATGGGCCTGAAGTGCCATATTGATGGTGCACTTATAGTCCACACAGATGCGGATGTCCCCGTTTGCCTTCACTGGCGACAAAGGTGGGATCCCGATGAGCTACATTACAGTGAAATTGTTACTTGATCACTTCTGACCCAAATGGTTCCTGGATGAAGCATTTGAATTAGATGAGCCTTACTTTCACAAATGTGAAAGTTATGCCAGTAGACATAGGGCACAGTCCACTGTATACCATGCCTTAGGCACTTCGTTGTTCACACTGCAAAGGGGCAGCTGTGTTAGTCTGCCACAGCAAAAAATTTTAAAAGCCCAATGGTATCTTAAAGACTAACAACATTTATTTCAATATGAGATTTATGAGTCACAGCCCACTTCATATTGTCTTTTAATTTCGTACTACTGCATTGTTCATTATCCTTATGCTGTTCATTATGTCTTATACTGTATAAATACGTGCTCTTTATTCTGTTACCTGCCTTGAGTCTTGGTCAGAAAGGCGATTACAAACAAACAAAGGAAATGAAATTTGTTGTGTATGATCTCTTTCCTATGTGCATGCACACTTGCAAATAGGGCTCTCAATCAATTGGGGGGAGAGTCTTTGGAAACACAATGACTGATCTCTTTGGGGAGGTATCTCCTTCCTTAGTGCTACATGAGAGCTTCCCATTTATCCCCAGCAGATTAGGATGTGCTGCACAGAAGCCAACCATGCAGAGTGCCATCTGACTGGCCTTTGTGACAATTATTAAACCAACGAGTCCTCCCCCCTTCCCATCAGTGCAGACAGTGTGCTGATTCCTGACAATCACAAAATCGTTCCCTCTTCCCACAGCAGTGCTTCAAGTCAAAACAAAGGTAAAACAAAAACTGATTGGTTGGGTTTTTAATTAATTGGTTGGGTTTTTTAAAATAGATGTTTAGCCAGTTTAACAGGCCAAGTACCTGAAATCCAGTTTTTAAACAAAGCCAGCAGCCTACCTGAAGCATAAGAGGCATAGACAGGCCAAACAGAAAGAGGAAATTGGCACTAGGCTCCTCAGAGCCATTAATGTCCATGGGGTAAAGCAGAAACAAAACCAGAAACTCACACCAGACTAGGATTGCCAATACCAGGTTAGGAAATTCCTGGAGATTTGGGGATGGACCCTGGGGAGGATTGAGTTTGGAGAAGAGAGGGAGCTCAGCAGGGTACAATGCCATACAGTCCACCCTCCAAAGCAGCCATTTTCTCCAGAGGAACAGATCTCTATTGTCTGGAGATTCGTTATAATCCCAGGGGATCCCCAGGCCCCACCTGGAGGCTGACAACAGTAACACCAGCTCCTGTAAATTGGTGCATCAGAGAACTTACCTTTCCTACTTCTTTCTTTGCTTTCCTGGCTCCATTTATTTGAAGGAGACGCTTTTTGCCCTCCAAGTGTATCTTTCTGCCTTCAAATAGGCATAGCTGCTGCAGGTAACAAAAATTGTGGTTGCTTTCAGCCAGCTTTATAACTTTGCACTCCCTCTTTTCCACATCATTCCCACCCTGACATTCACACACCAGCTGGAGCTGGGCTTTGCCTTTTGTGCTTAAGTGTGACTACTGAAGTCTGCTGTTAAAACCAAATTGCAAATCTGTATCCTTGTATTTTCATGATTGTGTTGAAAGACAGACAAAACCTTCAAAGATGCTAAACTTCTTCAGCATTTCCACCTCCATAAGCCCTCAAAAATGTTTAAGAAAATGTTTCTTTCTATTAAAATGACCTGTGCTTGCCCCTCAGCAAGCGTCGGCTTTTGCCCCCCCCCCCCACATACTTGAATGAAGACAAAGGGGGGGGGTGGTAAAGGCCCGGAAGGGCCAGTGTGGGAATGCGCTGGCCAATGGGGCTGAGCCGACCTCTTAAAAGGGGGGCCGCCACGAGGCAGCGGCCATTCAGCACGGACGAAGAGCTCCCCACCCACTCTTTGTGTGTCCATGTGGGCTTTGCCAGTCGCCGGTTACAGGGCTATGCAGGAATTTTTTGGGCTCACTCTGATTGGTCGTGAGGGAGCCTTTTTTTGCCTGCTTCACATGGTCCTGGGGAAGGTGTGGATTAAATAGGCCTGGTAATCTGGTTAGGCCCATTCTGGGTATGCGGGAAAGCACAGGTTAAGGGTTTGAGGTTTTAGTTCAGATGGCAAACACCCCTAGAGATCTCGGATGGGAGAGGCCCTTGGGCTGACCGCCTACCGGCTTAGCAGTCTGGGGGTGCCCGGCCTTTGGGCCTCTTCGGGGATGGGGGAGCATACTTCGTACCTTAAGGGTTTAGCAGTCTGGGTCCTGGGGTGTGCTCTCACATCTCCCCTATGCGGATAACAAGCAGGCAATGACGGCCAGGTTAAGGAAGGAGCCTGACCTGGTTTCTGAGCCGGGGGGTGGAGTTGCCCTAAGGGAGCCAGTTGCGCAGGCATGATGTAACCTGTGCTTAATCGATAACTGAATGCAGATCAGCCTAACATAAATAAATACCCAGTTTAACCCAGCAAGGTGTATGTGTCTTCATTCAAGGGGTGGGTGGGCATTTATTTTTAATTAATTAATTAACCTGTGTAATTTTGGGTATGGACATACGTTTATTTTTTTTTACAAGCCCTTAAGACAAATAGAATATATCTAAAGATATACACTATGTCTAACCCAGTGGTATGGTTTGGATATAAACAGCAAACCACAATTTGCTAGTATGTGAACAAGCCAGTGTGTGCGTGTGCGTGTGTTTTCATGCTTCCATGCTACCTTTGCCTCTCATGTGTTGATTAATAATTTTTTTTGCTTTCATGGCAAACTGTTGTTGCTATTACATAATGGGAGAACTATGATTTGTGCATTCCCATTCCAAAGCAGGTTTCCATACATCATAGCGATAGTATTGTGCAGCCCCTCTCCAACCATACCTCTCTCTTCATTCTTTGGAAACTCCTACGGGCAAGCATTCCCCTGGCATAAGCCTGAATGACACACAGAGCTTTCAGCTGTTCGGCTTTTTTCTGACGCATCAGGTAACCTCTGCACAAGGCTTGGAACTTAATCACACTTGTCCGGGCTGTCTCATACTGTTTTGCAAGCTGTCTGCTCCGGAAAACGGCTTGCAGGCGCTCAAACCCCAGCATGATCTACCATGAAAGAGAAGAAAAAGATAAAAGGGAAGGTGCAGGCCTGATTTAAATAAGAGTAGGGATGAATACAGCAAGATAAACGGGGTTTCGGGAAAAATCAAGGAGATGAAACATAGGAATGGAAGAAATAAAGCCAGGATATAATGGAAATGAAGGAGATTAGCTATGAAACCAGTGTGCGAAGATATAACACAGGGATAGACAATGCACATGTCAGTATCTGTGTGACAGGCCATAGTATTTTGCTTGGCATGGCAGCTCCATTACTGCACCTCCAAAACACGGACATTGCTGAGCTGGGTTGGGCTTGAGTCATGCCCAGGAAGATGAAGGGAAGGCTGGAAGCCAGCGGCATCCTGAGTAGGGGACCCCTCCTCCACAACAGCAATTATTTCAAATTATAATTTGGGGTATGATAGCTCTGAAAGTGAAAATGTGAGTGGGAATTCTCCGACTTGCACCCCACCAGAACCCTGCTCACTAAGCACCTTTTAGGGCCAGACACTGCCCTATTATTTTCACTCATTATAATGAATCCACACTGGAAAATTGTCCCTCTGTGGAAATAGCCTAGGACAGTGGTTCTCAACCTTTCTAATGCCGCGACCCTTTAATACAGTTCCTCATGTTGTGGTGACCCCCAACCATAAAATTCTGCCAACACACACAACAATGAAGCTACTTTTTCAGATGTTTTCTCTTGCATGGCAGTTAGCACCAAACAACTTTAATACAGACTTTAGACACACACATATTTGCAAGCTATTCCCAACAAGACACAACAAACACTCAGGCTTCAGACTTACTTTTCTTCAACAGAAGATGCCATGAGAAAATGAAGGTAGGTGGGGGGGGGAGGCTGTTGCAGGTAAGGGGGAGAGAGAGAGAGAGAGAAAGAAAGGGAGAAGAGAGACAGAGAGAGAGAAAGGGGGGAGAGGGTGGGAAGGAAGGTAGGTGGGGGGCGGCTTTTGCCGCTTTTCCTGGGCTCTCCTGCTACCCCCAGTGGCTGTCATTCCACTCTCATGGTCTCTCATTCTAGTCACAGAAGACTCCTGCTACCCCCAGTGGCTGTCATTCCACTCTGGGACCTGTCATTCCATTCCCAGAATACTCCTGCTGCCCCCAGTGGCTGTCATTCCACTCTCATGGTCTCTCATTCTAGTCACAGAAGACTCCTGCTACCCCCAGTGGCTGTCATTCCACTCTGGGACCTGTCATTCCATTCCCAGAATACTCCTGCTGCCCCCAGGGGCTGTCATTCCACTCTGGAGCCTGTCATTCCATTCCCAGAATACTCCTGCTACCCCCAGTGGCTGTCATTCCACTCTCGTGGCCTCTCATTCTAGTCACAGAACACTCCTGCTACCAGCAGGGGCTGTCATTCCACTCCGTGGTCTCTCATTCTAGTCACAGAACTCTCCTGCTACCCCCAGTGGCTGTCATTCCACTCTGGAGCTTGTCATTCCATTCCCAGAATACTCCTGCTACCCCCAGTGGCTGTCATTCCACTCCACGGTCTCTCATTCCATTCCCAGAACTCTCCTGCTACCCCCAGGCCCTGTCATTCCAGTCCCAGAAGGCTTCTGCTACCTCCTGGGGCTATCATTCCAAGCTAGGGCCTGTCATTCCAGTCCCAGAGTAGTCTATATGGGCCCAGAGACCCTAATGGAAAATCCATTCCACATTTTCTTTGCAATTCTACTTGTACTGTAATGTATTTCAGTGGAGCCCATGCAAATCAATTGGCATTCCTGGCTCCCATTATTTCCAATGGGCCTTTAAGTGTCTCCCATTGTTTCCAATGGGCAATCCTGTCCTTCCTTTTAGTACATCTCTTTCTGGCATGAGCAGTCAGAAACAGAAAAAAAATGATTTCTTTCTTTTTAGAAATAAAAACTAAGAAGTAACAAAGAACGGAAAAACTGGAGAAATTCAAAAAGGACTGGGGGTGGGGGAGTGGAGAGGAGAGCTGGGTTGGAATCAAACTTTGCTGTTGGAGCAGGAGGGGGAAACAGAAGCCACATTTTTGCTTCAACTTTTTGGGCACTGAAAATAGTAAGAAGCCTGATTAAAGATATATATTGTTTTTAATCCACAGTTTTTTCGACTCCTCTCTCTTTCTCTCTCTGTCCATACACACACACACACACACACTCCACCTTTCTTTCTACTTTGGTGTTCAAAATAAAAGGGAGGGGGGGCGGCCACCGGAGGAGGGATCTCACCCTATTCCCCAAGGATTTCTACATTTACAACACAAAAGCTTACCAGAAGACGCAGAAGTTGTGCAACCTGGAGGAGCAAAACTTTTAGACAGAGGACTCTGAAACCCCGCCCGCCCCCCCACACACACACTCTGTAGGAAAGCTATGGCGTGCTCTGCTCGGACTTCTGGGTGAGCGGAGCAGGGCTTTTGGTGAGGGAGGGGTGGGAAGGGGAGGGGCTCGGATGCCAGCCGGTGACCCCAGTGAAATGGTTGTTCGACCCCAAACGGGGTCCTGACCCCAAGGCTGAGAACCGCTGGCCTAGGAGAAACCTTCACTATAGCTAGAAAACAGGTTCAGTCAGGGCACTTTAGTTTTTCCATCAGAAAAACATGCAGAAAGTTGTTTTCCCTGGGAGATAAAGAAAGTATCCAATAAATGCTGGGCTTCTTTTGCATTAAAACAAAAAACCACTGAACTAAAGCTCTGCTCCAAAGAGTAGGGTTGCCAGGTTCTTCTGGGGGGCGGGGAAACCCCTGCTCGATGGGTCCATTACCTGCTGGCCCAGATTGGGCCGCTGGGGGAACCCCACCCCCAAATTGCCAGGATCACGGAACGTGCCCAGTGTGATGACATCACCCAGAAGTGACCAGGGGGCGCTCTATCATTCTAGGGAAAAACTCTATGGTTTTCCCTTGAATGATAGTGGTTCTGCCCCCAACATGCCCGATGCAATGATGTCACTTCTGGGTAATGTCATCGCAGTGCGTGTGCTTCACATGCACCCCGAAGAACTCCCGGACACAGCGAGGACTCCCCCTGCTGCAACGAAGGTAGAACTTGGCACCCCTACCAATGAGCTACATAAGGTGCCCTTGAGGGCTTGGACACACCCAATGGGATTTTTTACACATGGCAATCTGCCTTAGGAAGTTTCCTCAAATTCAAAAGCAGTTTGTCATGCAATTGGAGAGGACTGCTATTTAAGAAACATAACTCCAAAACCAGGTTGGGCATTCTAGTTGGGTGGTCCTTTGGATTCTAGGACAAGTCATGTTCCAAGCACTACTGAGTAGTTTTTCTTATATTGTTGTGATCTGGAGGTATCTTGAGTTCTAAAGCATACCTATTGTCTTAATTAAGATCAACAAAAGCATTACAGTTGCCTTCCAAGATACAGCACTTCAAGTAGAAAGTCACTTGTTCAGTGCAAATCATGTCTGTTGCCATCTCTCACATATTAGCAACCTCTCTGAATGCTAGACCTAGCTCTGCAGAACCCTGTATCATATCGGTATTTTTTTACCATCTTGAAGTTCTTCCGACAGTAATAGCCCCTCCACGCTGTCTGAATAACCACAGCACTGTGCCTCTGCTTCAGAAACTGTTTCCTACAAGCGGAAGGAATGAGGAAATTGTTTTGTTTTGTTTTACAAAGTTTAGAGGAATAATATGCTAATACAAATCCCCCCAAAGTGGGAACAGTGTAACCAACAGTTGACAGTGAGACTTGGGGGCATGTAGGTAGACAGATCAAGGATCTCTCCAAAAAAGAAAAAAAAATCCAGCAAAGCTTTGTATTTGTACCGAGCATAAATACAATGTAAAGTTTTTCTCCAGTATTTATACAAGCAGTATCCCCAGGGTCACTTGCTCTTCAGATTTTCCTTTCTCTTTATGTTGTAGTTTTAATGTTCAGCAAGTATTGGAGATATTATAGTGCCAGTCACAAGATAGGCACTCAGTACTCTCTCTCTCTCTCTCTCTCTCTAGTCTACACATGTAGCACATTAATTCATTCATACAAGAAAAAGTCAAAGACTATTCAGGAAGGGATCCAGGAAAGCAGGCACTGCCAGTCAGTGAACCCCAGTGGACCTGTGATTTGTTTAAAATTGACTATTTATTTCAATTGTATCCCACCCATTACCCACCCAGCTTTTTTTTACCCTCCAGCTCCCCTTTTCCCCTCCTGCCAGCATGGCTTGTCTGCCTGCCTGCCTGTTTACTGCTAGCTACTATTTAATGTGATCAGACAGCGACTCCCCAAAGCACAGGGCAGCTCCCCCTGTGTGGTAGACAGGCAGAAGATTGTGTCCACACAAGCATTTGAGAGGCAAAGGGACTTTCATTCCTTCTGCTCCTCCTCGATTTGGCTGAGTGACCCTTATCCTACATGGTGCTCAAAGATAGCTAACAAAATTAAGCTGATTGGTTTGGACCCAGTAGGCCTGTTTGATATGGGATTTAACAATGCAAAAGCTGTAATTACCCAAAGACTAATTGATACAGAGTCCCAAAATGACAAAGCAATGCACCCTTTAAATTATAAAGGTTTAAGAAAAGGACTGAGCTTCACTATATCCCGATATCTTTTGGATATTATGAACGAAAGATGTAGATGGGCCTTCTCTAGAGTGTGCTTCTCTATAGAGTTGGATGCATTTCCCTCTGCAGTTTTGTATGGGAGATTCTCCCACCTGCCCTTGCAGCAGCGTTGCTGTCCCTGTTCAAATAAAGTGGTCGAATCTATCACACATATACTTTTGCACTGCAGATTCTATCAAGAAGAAAGGCTACAATTAATTATTCCATTACTCTGTAGATTTAAATCACTACAGTATTATATGGATTTTAGTCCTGAAACCCTTCGGGTATCTCTGTTAGATGATAGCCAGAGAACCACATCATACGCAGTAGCAAAATTCTGTGCGATAGCACTCAGAAGGCAGAATTACTTGACGAAGGAAATGTCAGTTGCTGGGCAATAAATTAATGAAGTGGGTGTGTTTTTTACTATTTTGATACATACACACCTGTTTTTCACCTTTTATGTATTTATCCATTTTAAAATGTATAAACTGTCCTTTTTATCTGTGCCTACTGTGGCTGGTCTTATGATCGTAATAAACTTTGGTTTGATTTGGCTGAGTGAGGGATGGGAAGATAGGAATTCATGTATTTCTATTATTTATGTAACAATTTCAAATACTGTTTTAAAGTATTTTTACATCATTCTTTCAATAATACACTGAGACTTTTCCAGCAATAATACAATAAACAGTGAACAACAGTATAAAATTAATATTTTTATAGCCTGCTCCTCAGCCTGAACAGTTTTCAAAGTAGCTGTTTTCCCTTCCCTTCACTCTGCCCACTCTGCCCATGAATACAGAGAAGAGAAAGCCCATACTCCTGTTGTCTGGGCAGCAACCTGAGAGGCCACAAGCCTTCCTTTGTTCTCCAACTGGCTACCTCAGCCCTTTTCTGACACTTCTTCTTTTCAGGTTTTGCACAGGTTGGGGATGTAAAGGAGATGACTAATCTGTGTTTGTTTACTACTTTCAAGAGCACAGCTTTTGTTTATTTCTTTACCTGTCTTTGAATCCTCTTAGCACTTTCTGAATAAGAATTGCTTTCTCTGTGAGTGCTTTGTCTCGTTGTACCTCCAGTACTGCATCATGATAGTCCTATTGAAGAATATTAAAGAAATCCTCACATATGGCCATAACATAATAGAACCAGAGAACATACTGCATACAGAACAATACTGGAGTTGAATTATTCCTCTTTGGGATGAGGTGCACTTGTGCGTTGAGTGCCATCAAGTCACTTCCAACTTAAGGTGACCCTATGAATTAATGACCTCCGAAATGTCCTATCGTTAACAGCCTTGCTCAGGTCAGTAATGGGAGAAAACATCTGTTCTGTTATTCTGTATCTAACACCACATGTCCTTGTTGATTATACTATCTGATGGCCTGTGCAGGAGTTATCAAGAGCAGCAAACATGAAATCCATATATGATGAAGTGGCACGGATTCAGTGACACTCTGAAGGAATTAGACTTTGTGATAAAGATGGCAGACAATCCTATGCCAGGTTACTCCATTTTAAGCCAATTGATTTCTTGACCCCTCATAGGACTCTGCTGTGCATACTTGTGCGGGAGTGGAGTGGGCTACTTAGTTATGCATGCATGTATGTATAGATCAAGATGGTAGCTGTGTTAGTCTGTCTGTAGCAGTACAAAAGACTAAGGGTCCAGTAGCACCTTAAAGACTAAGAAAATGTGTGGTAGGATATGAAAGCTCATACCCTACCACAAATGTTGTTAGTCTTTAAGGTTCTGCGAGACTCTTACTCTTCTCTAATGCATGTGTCTGTGGTTTATGTACAATTTAAAAATATTAGATAACCCTTGCAACTTACTTTCAGGAAAACTTTGGTCTTTCCAATTTTCCATTCATCGTCTTTTCCCATCACTGTCTCACATATGTAAATGCAGCACTGGCGAGCATCATGCTTCACCTGGAATGTAAATCCATTTGACTTGGGCAGGAAAAACAGACACGGCATGAGAGAATTCAATAAAAATGGCACTTTGAAGTAGCATTGAAATGGCCATGCTTTGGAGGTGCCTTTATACATGAATAAAATTTTGATATGTTCCTTTTTTATTATTATTTAATTTTCACATACAATATAAAACAATAACAGAAATCATAAACAGTGTAACAAAGTATAGCCAGTTTGGTGTGAGAGCCAGTTTGGTGTAGTGGTTAAGTGCGCGGACTCTAATCTGGGCGAACCGGGTTTGATTCCCCACTCCTCCACTTGCACCTGGCTGGATGACCTTGGGCAAGCCATAGCTCTGTACCAGCTGTTCCCTCAAGGACAGCTTGGGAAAGAGCTCTCTCAGCCCCACCTACCTCACAGGGTGTCTGTTGTGGGAAGGGGAAGGGGAAGGAGTTTGTAAGCCGCTCTGAGACTCCAAGTGAGTGAAGGGTGGGGTATAAATCCAATCTCTTCTTCTACATTAGACAGTCTCTACTCAAACATATATCTCTAATGCAATATCCATAAAGAAAGAATGACATCATAAGCCAATAACAGTACCATATGTATAATATAATTTACATATTATAATAAGTATAAAGATTTGGAGCATTTGGGAATTTCTTCAAACTGTGACAAAAAAACTAATATAATAAACCTTTCCTTTTTCTTAATCATTAATCACAACCCTTGACATGAGAATTAATTATATCATCAGCAACACTGTCATTTAAAAAAAAGTAGTATTAAAATGCTACCACAGCTGCTAAAGAAGAACTAAGGGTCAAACAACATGTGATATGACAGTTCTTTAATTACAGACAGGTAGCCCTGTGTGGGCCAAGAGATGCATGATATGCCCAACATGAGTCAAGTCACAGGTGTACAGTCAGGCTCATCTTTAGATGTACATCAGGGGAGCTCACCTTAAACAGTGCTCATTTGCTCAGTGCTTTAAGTCGGGAGAAGGACTTTCTGGTTTCCTTCTTGCGCCATTTTTGCCAGCATAAATGGCAAGGGCAGGAAATGGGAAGCTCGTTCCCCTCCCTTGCAGCACTCCCTCATGTCAAGCAAATGAGTACTGTTTAAGGCAAGTCCTCCAGATGTATCTTGGGGTATTTGCAAGCTAGTTAGCAGCTCCTTGTGGCTGCTTTATCAGGGATGAGTCATCAAGGGAGTTTTATTACTCTTTGCTTCCTATGCCTCTTTCATCAGTGCAATGACCCCAGCTGCATTTAACTCTGTGGGCAGAAAGTACTTCAATGGAGGCCCAAATCACAAAAGTTGCCAGATCACCATTTTTCAATCTTTGGCAGGTCAGGCAACTGGTTTTCTATCTATCTCCCCATGACCTAGCCACAGTGATCCATGTAACGGTCAACTCCAGGCTAGACTAATGTAATGCGCTCTACTCTGGGCTACCCTTGAGATTGACTCAAAAACTCCAGCTGGTCCCGAATGCAGCGGTGCATGTCGTTACAGGAACATTAAGAGCCAGTATCCAGCTGGTGCTTTGTCAGCTGCATTGGCTCCCAGTTGAATACTGGATCAAGTTCAAGGTTTTGGTTTTAACCTATATAGCCCTATGCAGTCTGGAACAGACATGCCTTTGGGACTGTTTCTCCCAGTATGTCCCTCAACGAGCGTCACGATCCATGGATCAATATCTGCCAGGGATTCCCCTGGCTTCAAGGAGGTCCATTTAGCCTCAGCCAGAGCATTCTGCATTCCCTCCCACTTTCACTTCCAGTTTGTGTTGGGCTTTTTCTTGTTTCTGCATTTGTTTTACAGGAATCTGCATTCTGACCACTTCCAGGACACTGTTGCCCCATAGTTACCAAAACTCCTTTTGCTGTGATTCTGTGTTCTCATCTAATTTCCAATTGCTAAACCTTTCTGAAGTAGAATTGTTTCTGAAGGTATTTATGAGCTGCCCACTACCCGCCCCCTTTTCCACCTCTCTTTCTTCAGGTTGGTGTTCCCCCCCATTCTGTTTTCTTTCCCTCCTTCTCCAAAGACAAAAGAGGACATGTCCTCCTACTCAAACTTTTAAAAAGCCAGAGACAGCATAAGAAGGAATCAGTTAATATAAAGAACTAGGGGATTCCCTGCTCCTAAATGTGTCAGTCTTGAATGTGTGGGCCTGGATTTCCCCCTCCCTTCCTTTTTGCAGAATCATGGAGGGAGGGAGGGAAAGAGGGAGGGGTTGGTTAGAAGTTAAAAGTTTTGAAAGATATTTGCCTTTCTCTTCATCTTAGACATAAAAACCTCCAGTTACTTCAAAAAAATGTGGGTTTTGCTTGCAGATGCAGAATGCATACAGAATACACAAATAAATAAACTGGAGGGGAAAAAACAGTGCAGAGAGAATGCATGGGACTGCAAAGTCAGCCCTTAAGGCTTGCTCCTTGGATTCCCCAGAGCAAGCTGTCAGTGCAGAAAGGGCCTTAATGCAGTTTTGCAGAGCCTGCAAAATGGAGATGTTCTGCCAAGCCTATAGTTGAGGCGGTGGAGATCTATCAGTACTGGCCTCTCCCAGCCCTCTTCCATCTTATATTGTTTCAACTCATCTGTCCACCTCCCATAGTATTAGTTACCATCTACTGTGCACATATGTGGAGTTAACTCAGGAGCAGTGGCATTAATTGGCACCATAAATGATGTTATATTTGGATTTTAACAATTGTTGATATTATGTTTAATTGTTGTATTGCATTTTATTATATTGTTGTAACCCACCCTGAGACGAGGGGAGGGCGGGCTAGAAATCAAAATAAATAAATAAATAAATAAATGCACTATACCTGTCTGATGAAGGAAGCTTTGACTCTCAAGAGCTTATACCCTGCAACTCTTGTTGGTCTGCAAGGCACTTCTGGACTCGAATCTAACTATACCTAATGATACTAAATGCTGCTTCAGAGCGTTATATAAGCAACTGGCTTTCTTTTGAGTTCAACAGATTACAAGTTTGTCTTATCGTATTTATGCAATGTGGCTAGTTTATTATATATGTTTTTGTTAATATGTTCTAGTTTACAGTGTTCATTATGGACTGGAATAAAAGTTAAATAAAAAGTTTTTTTTAAATGCTGCTTCAGAGGTGTATTTATACAACAGAGGCATGGGAGAAAAGGGTTAAACACTCCCTCCCCAGTTACTAGTCTCAGATGTTCAGTACAGCTCCCTGTAGATGTTAATTAGTTTTCAAAAAATTATAGGAGATTTTAGCTGTGGAACTGTCACATCATGTGTATTTTGGCTCTAAAAAATGTACAGAATTTTACCCTGTGGATATGCAAATAGAAAGAAGAAATGCTTTTAGATCTTCAGAACAACACATTTATTGTCACAAAAAGGCCAAACAAGACATCATGTTGATATGGAGATGTATAGTTAGATGATAGTGAGTTCCCCTTGGAAACTGAATTCCCAAGTGTATGGATCCCTGATTTGGACTAGAATCACGGGGGAGGGGGAGAGAAGGGGGTTCAGCCTTCTCCCTTGCATCACTTTCCCAACCTGAAACAGCTCTGGGGGTTGCTATTTGCCCTGTTGGGGGTCTACACGTGTACTGATGGGCTATACATGCATGCAGCTACCAAATGGGGAAATAGCACCCACTTGAGTGTGCTTGAGAATTTAGTTACCAGTTATCACAGGGAATTCACAGCTGCCATCTGACTACAAGTTCCGGTGATGTGTCATGTGTTTAACGTAACATCTAGTTCAGCCTTAAAATAATAAGATTGCAGTAAATTACTCTTCATTCTTACATACCTTTCCTTGAGCAGACACAGGCTGCAGGACTCGGTATCTCTCAAAGAACTCGGCAAAACTGTAGCGAATTGGATAGCCAGCCTTCCTAATGCGAATGGTTTCCATCATTCCAGAATAGCGCAACTGTCGGATGCAGAGTTCTCGATCAAACAACTAAAATTAAAGAAAACATATAGCCAAATTTACCATATAAACAAACTGCGTGTATCACAGACAAAAGTGCTCCTGCCTATTCCTTCATATATCAGATAAACATTTCTCTGGTTTAGAACCATATTGGCAGCAAACAGGATGGCAGATTAAGTGCAGCAGTGAACAGGGAATGCCAGTAGTTCTGCATTAAGTTTCATTTTAATTCATTTCCCCTTCTTAAATAAATAGGGCTTAGCACACTGAAATAGTTTAAGCACCTCAATTAGTTAGTTAAAGTTCAAACTAGCATGATACACAGATGTATGCATCTTTCCCCTCATGCCATCTTAAAACCAAACTAGTTTCAGAAGGCTGGAAGTTTGAGTGGAGGAACAGCAGGGGAAGACTGGCCATTATGACCACCAGGATATCGCCTGGTTGGCTGATGGCTTTACCCTTCCTCAACCTGAGCCAGCTCAGCCCAGTGGAAGAAGGACTGCACCCAGCCTGCCCCATCCCCATGCAGCCCAGGGGAGGTGGGTGGGCCTATCCCACACTGTGCATTTTCTCTATGCAGGCCAGGGAGGTGGCACCCAGCCAGCTGAGCAAGCAAGCAAACTGCCTCTTCCTTCACCTCTCCCTTCTGGGATGGAGGGGAAAGTAAGGCAGGCAGGCAGTGCTGCTTCCTTCTTTCTTTTTTCTTTGAAGAGGCAGGGCTGGGGGGAAGGGCCCTTTTCCTTCCCAGTCTGCCCCTGAGGAAAAAGAGTAGAGGAAGGCTGCTTAACCTTTCTCTTGTGGCTGCTTTTACGATCAAAATTGTCCCTTCTCAGTTGTGGATACCCATTTATTTTCTCCCACAGGAAGATAAGGAGTTGGGGAGGTGGAATTTGAGTAGAAAAATGTATTGTGGGCGTGAAGTTTTAAGTCATTTTCTACTCACAAACTACTACTTCTGATGATGTTTTATTAATGTAGGAGAAAAATACAAACAGCTATGTAACACAGCTAAGCAGTTGTCCTTAAATAGTTGATATTATAAATCAATAATAGATCTTGCTCCTGTTTTACACATGATGGTTCGGTTGTCATTCTACCATGTGAGTGCTGCATCACAGGGAAGGTATTTGTGTGAACCAGGTTCTTATGCAGCTAGCTCATTTCAGCTCTACTGTCACAACTCCTTTTTTTGTGGATTTGTGATGATCTGGTTGAAATCAGTCAAACCATGTTGCTAAGCCAATTCATATGAACATCTTCATATGGATGTGTTCAGGGCTTTTTTTGTAGAAAAAGCCCAGCAGGAACTCGTTAGCATAATAGGCCACACCACTGACAGCACAGTTTATTAGCATATTAGGCCACACCCCCATGTTACCAGAAGAGTGGTCATCCAGCCACACCCACCTTTTACTTCTTATTCTGTTTACCTTGTTTGTTGTCAAAACTCAGGGCTTTTTTTGTAGTAGGAATTAATTTGCATGTTAGGCCCCATACCCTTAATGTAGCCAATCCTAATGAGTTTCTACTGTTGGTTGTGGCCTATTATGCTAATGAGTTCCTGCTGGGTGTGGCCAACTCAGGAGCCAGCGGGAACTCCGTTCCTGTGTGTTCCTGCCCAAAAATAGCCCTGGATGTGTTACAAATACCTACCCACATAAATCACTGTGGGAAACTATTAACAGGGAAACTGCACAATCTATCTCTCTGGGAAAAACACCTGTGTTCATAGGCAGATCCACGTGGATTGGTCTTTTTAACACATAGGTTATTTGCCCCAAGTTTGGTATTCTTGCTGTTTCTCCAGCCTGTTTTTGGTATGTTCCCCCATTCTCTAGAATGGATTGAGTTAATGACATAAACTATCACTTTAAGCTTTTATGCCCATAGGAGTTCTCTCCCTTGTTTCTAGTAGGATTAGAATTCAGTGACTTGTTGGTTAAGACACAGACAACAGTTTCAACAAGGTATGGGCCATATGCCACTGAAGACCCAATTCAAATTATGTGGCTTGATGCCTACCTGCCAGTGATATCTCCAAACCGTACCCCAAACAATAAGCATTTTTTACTTATTGCAATAAAGTTATCACTAAGATTGCTGGAACAGATGTTGCTGGCTTGAATATTTTGTACATTCCAAATTCAGTAGATGCATAACCAGCTTGTCCAGCAAGGCGGAATAGAAATCAAAGTAATAAAATAAATAAATTCAAGATATAGTGAGATTATGCCACTCAATGGAGCACTGATTGGCAATGAGTAGGGAGAATGGCATTGCCCGTAATTTTGGATCTGATTGCATATGTATGGTTCTCCTGAACATGTTGTGAGAACATATTATGAAAAAAACCAAGCAAGGTAAAAATTCAGAATGAATTCAGGGAACATTCTCACCTGCCCCTATCTATTTCAATTATTTTAATTGGCTTGTTTGTTATTACATTTATTTTCATATATTATTATATACCTGGATTGGGAAAAATGACAAAATTTAAACAAACATCATCATTAACTAATTATATGCATTCCTAACAAAGATTCACCTCCTTCCCAAGCTGGAGGACACTGCAGAAAAGAGTGGTCTACATTTTTTAATGGAATATTACCATTGGCTTCTTGTCGTCATTGGGTTTGAGACAGCGGATAAAATACGGCTGGCACGTACTCAGGATTTTCATTAGCTGCTCCAGGGACTGCTTGAATTGACCTCCTAATGTAGAAAGGCGTTTGATAGTATCTGCTCCCTGTGTCAAATAAGCAGAGGTGGCTTGAATACTAGTTTAACATCCACGAGTCACTTAATAACAGTGCTGTCTGGAAAGAGAAACAGAGATGGCAGCTCTCCTGCATTTTCATTGTCATAATCCCCATCATTCAGGGTGGTGGTGGTGGTTCATAGGCTTTTTAAAAAAATGGAAATGGACATACTGATATATCATTATATCTATATGCCACTGTTGATTTTTTTAAAACCTCAAAAAAGCTCCCTGGTGGCATGCTGGGAGAGGGGACAATGGCTGTTATGTGGGCAGCACTGAGAAAATCCTGAAGTCCTGCCCACACAATGGCCAGCCTCACATTGCTCAGATCTCTCCCCAGACAATGTAGCATAGTAGAACTGTGGAAGTTTGCAAAAAATTTAAGGAAACCCCAGGTTGTGCATGGAAGCACCATGATGCCACAAGGAAGTGGGGAAACCCCATGGTTCCCAACAGCATAAAAGCTGGGGCAAATCTCCCGTGTGGGAACAGCCGCTGCAACATGTGACTAGGACCCCTCGTCCCATGCATATACAGATTCGTATCTACCTTTAAAACATTACAGCATTCGCCATCAAAGATTTGGTGGACAAGTGGGAATATCAGCAACTGTGTAAAGTGTAAATCAGCCTTTAGCCTTTCTTGGAGTCTGTAACTGATAACTTAATATCACTAAATCTACTGGTTTATATATGAAGTACTACTGCCCTCCTATGGCCCTAAAACACAAAGGAAATTATGTGATCCTTTTACAAGATCAGCTAATCTAATATCATTGAACTCACATATATTTGGTGTTATGTGTCTATACTGGACTTAGTCTTGTAGTAAAGCTGATGTTTGAAATTCTTTGAACACAAAGTAGGAGGGTAATTTGGGTTACAAATCAACATTTAATATAACTTAATATAATCAACACTGTCACTGCATAACACTGAAGACCAACTGAATGGTGGGGTGCCTATCCAACTTGTAAAGGCTGTCATAAAAATTATAAATAACATTACATGGATAATGGTACCCAGTTCTAAGGGCAGGGAGCTATTATTGAAGACTTTATCAGAGGTATTTTTTTGTGCTAAAGATATCCTCTGAAGAATATTGTTTGCTTATTCAAAGAGAGAAAGCCTTGTATTTGTGCCTGCTTCTTGTAAACAACTTCTGGTTTACATATTGTCTGCCTCTGGAGCAAGTAACAGGAGAAACCCTCACCAGCAATGCATTAATTAGCAGTCCTAATGGAGCAAATCCATGTCCCTTACTACATTTTTTAAAAAATTGTTCCATATAGTACCTTTTTGTTCTGAAGACATTCTTTGCATGTTTCCTGTACATATGCATGAATGATAGGATTGAGTTTCAAGTTTAAAAACTAGACGTGTTTGGGCACAGTGATGTACTACTTGGGAGATGAAAGACAGTGCTGCTCACAGACACCAGGGGACAAATCCGCACCCCTTGGGCCAGTCACACACTCTCAGCTTAACCTACCTCACAGAGTTGTTATAAGTATAAATGGAGGACAGGAGAATTCTGTAAGCCACTTTGAATTCCCATTGGGGAGAAAGGCTGGGTGTAAAGGAAGTAAGGAAGTAGGCAGCACAAAATGGGTAAGCCTGCCAGAGTCTGAGGATCCTCAGCTAATTTTCTATTAAGGGAATTCCTATCTCTCACATTTAGGGATGCTGCCTGATAGCAATACAAAATCATGTGCATTTCTTAAACAGCTCCACAACCACAAAAGACAACAAAATGAGAGCCCTGGTTGGTAGGGACCACAACAGAGAATGTACATGTACAGGCAATTGTTCATCTTGCCCATTGGTAGGTTGGTACCCACAGAATGCCCTGCTCAGATGAGCAAAGCTATTATGGTAGAACAAAGCAGCAAAGATGGGCCTGTAGATATAAGGCTCCAAGGCCATGAAGGGCTTTGTATGGAATAACCAATACCTTTAATGGAACCTGGAAATGTTACCCAAATGGGAGATCTCCAAATTAATAGGGGGGGATTAACTTGTGAGTTTGTGAGAGGTGGGTAACTAGCGAGATTTCCATCAGCATTTACAGGGATTTCCCCCTCAAAACAAACCAGTCTGAATTAAATAGAAAGTATTTTATTTAAAAAAGGATTACGAGCAAAAACATACACAAGAGCACATGGGGAAATACACATACAAGGCTGACAAAGATAAAAGAGAGTAGTGGGAATAAAAATTGGAAGTGGGTGATAAGTCCATGGAACAGCAAGGACGAAATGACTTGCATTTTGGGTGTGAGGTCTGGATCCAGGAGAACACACACAACTGGGGCTCTAGGGAGCCCAGTTATAGCAAAAATTCTCCCTGAGGTGGAGTGACGTGATCACCCCAACACAATAACTTAATGTGTCTCCCACAAGATGGACAAAGACGTGGGAGAGGTCTGAAAAAGGTTTCCCTGAGGTGAAACAATGATTTGGGCAAAGCTATGATTGCTTCGTCCAGGGCAAACTATGGTAGCTAATGGCAAACTATTCAAAATACAGAGTGCTGCTTGTTGGCCTATTCATTGTACCGGATAAGAAAGCTGTCAATGTTCGGTGTAGCTAATATGAATGCGGGAAGGGGAGAAGGGGTTATGACGTTGATGAGGTTAAGTCCAGGTGGACGGGATTAGTTCTGGGGTGAGGTAGCCTGGCTTTGGAAGCCTATTGTTGTGCACTTAGGCATACCTTAGGGTGGGGAGGAAGTTGCAGCAGGATCAGGCACCTTGACATTATACCTTCCAGAATCGCTGTCCAGACTGTCTGTGAGGCCTGCTAGCCTGGCATCCATTTTGTGTAAATTTTGACCAAGCTGCCTGGCATGTGAGATCTTGGTGGCTATTAAATGAGGTGTGCTTGTGTGCAAACTACCCCTCAGTGAGAGAAGAGGGTCTGCCCGCTTACAGTAACTGATGGGCAGCCAATGGAGTGGCTGCAGAATTGGAGTAATACGCATACTTCATTTAGCATCTGATAATAACTTTTGGACTCACAATTTGGCTCTCACTCTGACTCTCCTGGCAACAACCTCGGACTGGGCTTGATTCCCACTCCTCAGCCCAAGCCCAGTCCGTGACAATATGGCAGTGTGTATAATATAGCTAGGAGATCCTAAGATTGTCTGGAGCCCAAAGTTCTATCTCTTTTAGCATTATGCACCACTAGGTGGTAAGCTCAACTTGTTTTTAAGGCAAGAGATGCTTCAGAGGCGGTTTGCCATTGCCTGCCTCTGCGTCACACCCTTGGTATTCCTTGGAGGTCGCCCATCCAAATACTTGCCAGGGCCGACCCTGCTTAGCTTCCAAGACCTGACGGGATTGGGCTAGCCTAGGCTATCCAGGTCACGGCTGGCAACCCAGGACATATATGGTTGGAAGTTTCTGGTACAACCCAACAGAAGCTGGAATATGAGACACTGAAATAAATAGGAGCCACACA
The DNA here is from genome assembly GCA_029233225.1 of Lepidodactylus listeri. Taxonomy (NCBI): domain Eukaryota; kingdom Metazoa; phylum Chordata; class Lepidosauria; order Squamata; family Gekkonidae; genus Lepidodactylus; species Lepidodactylus listeri. The sequence goes on along the minus strand of JARCFY010000005.1, from coordinate 58,796,778 downwards.
AAATGACAGCTGCTATAGAAGTAGAGCCAGTTACTGAAAACTGTATAAAAGCACTGCAGAAGCTTTTTGGTGCATATTTGTTTGTTGTGGCAGTTCTTCTCTAAGCCACTTACCTGCCCAAAAGCAGGAGGTAATGTTCTGGATTGTACAAAACCACAGCGGGACAATGGCTGATGGCAAAAGGACAGTAGAGGATAGGATTGTTAAAGAACAAAGAGTGAAATGAGCAGACAGATAAAAGGAAATGCAGCAAGATAATTCATCATGAGCTGTGGAAAAGTACAGAACATTGCTCTTACTGGTGCTGAATCAAAGCTAATGCATATATGGCACCAGTGGGAATTTTTTTTTAATCTGGAAAAAACCCTCAGATTATATTGCATCCACAGAAGAGCATCATTTGATGTCAATTCCCAATCCTAAACATCACACCAGTGTAACACTAGAGCAATGTCCCTACAATACCAGTATATCCCATTGCATTGCTACAGAGGGTCCTGCCTGGCATGCTTGGAGATGATCCCATGCTATCCTTACAGCTATCCTGTGACATTAGGCTAAGAGATGATGACTGCTTTAGGATGATCCCATGAATATCATGGATGAGTGGGGTTCTGAAGCCAGATCTCCCTGATCCAATCCTAACCTCTATTTAATATACTGCACTGGCTCAGTGTTTATATACACCCTATTCTGATTTGCCTGTGTTGCAAGGTTGTCGTACCTGCATTATTTGACAGCAGCAGTCAAGAATCACACAGATCCCAACTTACCTCTCAATGGTGACATCCTTGAAGTGCAGCATATACACCCACGTGGGCTAAGTGCGATGGTGATTGTCAGAGAACCTACTTGTTTCCCCTTCGTATATTTAAAAGCAGAGCAATGTTACTGAATTTGGCAACCCAGAATAGTCGGCCAAGATAGGTCAACTCATATATTTCAATTAGGGATGCTTTTTCTGCCTTAATAATAACCCCAAAGATACATTATTTCAGCTTTCACTGTTATTATAACATTGCCATCACATACACACACACACACACACACACACACACCCCTTCCAAGCAACAAGGCAAAGTAGTGATCTGACATAAGCTGCTTGGGAATAATGATTATTAAAAATGTCTATAGCATCTGAACTATAGTGATTTAAAACTGACACAGGAGGCAAATTACAGCTAGAATCTGTACGAGACTGAAAAGGGATTAGTTTTCAAACAAACAGGAAAAGAATAACCTTGAAGGTGGGATCAGCTCCAAGATGCCTGATGCTGCCACGCCCAAAAGAAGCAACATTCATTGCTGCATCCACCTGGAAGATTTGCCTGAGGAATTTGTTTTTGGACGAATGAACCAACTGCATCACATCAGAACTAAGCATGTCACGATTTTTCTCAAGAAAGCCTATGAATAAAAAACAAGAAGAACTCATCTTTTCTGCTGGATACTGATTCCAGTTTGATGCTCAATTCACATCCTCTCAGTTCACAAGGCCACATCCTCTTTTCACAGCAATACCTTCCTTTTCCACACGATTTAATTTGATCTTCTACAGAATAAAGCTTTAGCTAAATAATGAAACAGCTGTTCATAATATATCACAAGTACATTACTAGTGATCAGCAGGGTGCGTAACAATCCTCGGAAAGGAACAGTCTTTGAACTGAGGGATGATGGGCAGCTGTTACCACCTTACCTTTAGACTGATAATAAACAATACCAGCAAAGTGATTGATTCCAAAGACTGTGTCATGGACATTTTTTGGTGCAATATAGATTTTGCTTCTGCCATGATGAGAGTTAATTTTGTTTAACATGGTAGCGTCAGTGCCCTGGAAACAAACACAACATGCAATAAAATAAATTTAGTCTCTCTGTGCTAATATGCTCAAAACAAATAATGAAAACTTATCTGTATGGCACAGCAGTACACATTAGTTTCTTCAAACTAGTGTGGCTTCTCAGTTTCTTCAAGCTAGTGTGGCAACTAGTGGCTTCTCAGGTCCACTTCAGGTTAGGAAAATGGCACCAGGAAGGCTTAGGCCAAATCTACACTTCCCCTCTGAAGTAGTTTGACTGCTGTCTTTTCCTACACTCATTTCACACTGTATCACATTTCACTCCCTGGGTCTGAAGAGCAGTAAGCAACAGGATCTGTTTAAAGCAGTGTAATGCTAGCTTGACTACAAGAGGGCAATTAACGAATGTAGATGGTGATTTTTAAATTAAAACAAGTATGGTTTGAAACTAGAAATGGGTATAAATGGTTTTTAAAAAAAACTAGAATGATTCCAGGGGGAAAGTCAAATGTAGATTTGACCTTAAGCTCCTCTCCCCATATGCTATGGTCCCTATCATATTTGGGCCCATGTGCTCTTGGGAATTAAGTTCCAGGTACAGAATTTGGGAGATTGGTTGAGAAGACTGGGATAGATGTGGGGGACATATGGATTTTGTAATGTTGTAGTTATGGCCTGAGGGTATGGGGATATAGCATAGGGCTGTCACTTGAGCAAGAAATTTGCAGGAATTTAAGCAGGGAATTTGCAGAAATTTGTGGATACCTCTCCTTGGGTTGGTGGAAAGTCATAGCCAATTTATGGCAACTCAATAGAGTTTTCAAGGCAAGAGACATTCAGAGGTGGGTGATTTTGGACTTCCTTGGCGGTCTCCAACCAAATACTAACCCTGCTTAGCTTCTGAGATCTGATGACATCAATCTAGCCTAGGCTATCCAGGTCAGGGCATACCTCTCCTTATACAAGCAGAACTGCCTTCTGTTCATGCAAGGGTTTCTTAGAAAAATATAAGAACAGCCTGCTGAATCAGACCAGTGGTCAAGGCCCTCCCCTTCTGCTCTCTCCCAGCATTGGTAACAGAGGTTTGCTGTCTCTGTAAATGGAGGCTCCCTTCAGTCTCCATGGTTAGTAGCCACTGATGGACCTCTCCTCCATTAATCTGTCTAATCCCCTTTTAAAGCTATCTACACTTGTGGCCATCACTACCTCCACTGGCAGTGAATTCCACCATTTAATTATTCATTGAATAAAAAAGTACTTCCTTTTGTCTGTCCTGGACCTATTTTCCACCAATTTCACTGGATGCCACCAAGTTCTAGTATTATGGGAGAGGGAGCAAAAGCTCCATCTGTGTACTTTTTCCACCCCAAGCATACAGTCGTTTTACAAACCTCTATCATGTCTCCCCTTAGTCATTTTTTTTTTAGACTGAGAAGCCCAGACTCTCTAGTCTCTTTTCATTGGAAAGGTGCTCCCACCCCGTAATTTTCTTGGCTGCCCGCCTTTGGACTTCTTCCAGCTCTGCAATATACTTTCTGAGATATGGAGATGTGAACTGCACACAGGATTCCAAATGTGACCACACCATAGTTTTATACAAGAGCATTACAACAGTGGTTATTTTATTTTCAGTCCCTTTTCTAATAATACTTAACATTGAATTTACCTGTTTCACCACTGCCACAAACCAGATCAATGTTTTTATCATGCTTTCCACTACAACCCCAAGCTCTCTATAAATCTCAGTCTCAGCCATATATTTAGAGTTAGTATTTTTGTTCCAGTATGCAATACCTTACACTTACCTGTTCTCATCTTCATTTGCCATGTTGTTGCCCACTCACCCAATTTACAGAGATCCTCCCATAGCTCTTCACAATCTGGCTTGGTTTTCATCATTCTAAATAATTTGGCATCATTTGCAAATTTGGCTATTACACTGCTCATTCCCAATTCCAAACCATTTATGAGCAAATTAAATATCATTGGTCCAAATACCAATCCTTCTAGAAACCCACTGCTCGCTTCCCTTCACGGTGAGAACTGTTCATTTATTCCTACTCTCTGCTTCCTGTTGCTTAACCAATTTTTAATCCATAGGAGGAATCATTCTCCTATTTCATAGCTGCTAAGTTTACTCAGGAGCCTCTGGTGAGATATTTTGTCAAAAAGTTCCAAAGGCAGGACTTCCCTTTGCAGAAGCAATGTTGATTTTCCCTCAGCAGGCTTTGTTCTTAAATGTGCTTAATAATTCTCTCTTTAATAATAGTTTCCACTAATTTACTTGGAAGAGATGTTACACCTAATTGGCCTGTAATTTCTTGGATAACCTTTGGATCCACAGTTGGGGACAGAGGGTGGCACTGGGAGAGATTTTCCAAGGCATCTGCTAACATGCAGCGTTCCTCAGGGGGCACTTCTCTCCCCTATCTATATGTGCCCCCTTGCCCAGCTGGCATGGAGTTTCAGGCCAGGGTGTCATCAGTATGTCATCAGTATGCTGATGACACCCAGCTATTTCTGTTGACACGATTCCCATGAACTTAGCCAAAGGTTTGGAGGCCATGATAGGGTGGTTTAAGCAGAGTCAGTTGAATCTGACTCCTGGTAAGATGGAGGTTCTGTGGCTGGGTGGGGTGGGGAGCCACGGTTGGGTTGCCAACTCCCAACTCTTGATGGAGTGCCTCTCACACTGGCATCAACCGTCAGGAGTCTGGACATAGCTATGGTATCAATGGAGGCCCAGGTCACGAAGGCTGCCAGACTGGTGTTTCTCTAACTGTGCCTAGTCAGGCAACTGGCTCCCTACCTGTCTCACTCTGACTTAGCCATGGTAATCCATGCAACAGTCACCTCCAGGATAGACTACTGTAACTCACTCTACACAGGCCTACCCTTGAGACTGACCCAGATGCTCCAGCTGATCCAGAATGCAGCTGTGTGGGTCCTTACAGGGGCCCCATGGAGGGCACACATTCAGCCTGTGCTGCACGAGCTGCACTGGCTTCTGGTGGAGCACCAGATCAAATTCAATGAGCTGGTTTTGACCTTTAAGGCCCTTAGCAGTCAGGGACACACATACCTTTGGGACCACCTCTCCCAATATGCCCCAAGAAGAGCTTTGCACTCGAGAAGTAAGAACCTCCTGGGGGTCCCCGGCCTGAGAGAGATCCGGCTGTCCCCAACCAGGACCAGGGCTTTTTCGGCTCTGGCCTATCTGGCGGAACTCTCTGCCAGAGAACATCTGTGTCTTGCAGGATTTGTTACCTTTCCACAGGGCATGTAAGGCAAAGATGTTCCACCAGGCATTTGGTTGAGGACAGTGATGGTACAGCATGTAGTCTGGCACTCTCATACCCTCCTCTGAAATTTCGCCATCTTGGAACGACTTGAATTTTGCTGATATGTACTATATATTTTATTGCATGATTTTAACTTTTTAGTTATTTATTGTATGTTATTTTCTGTTGTAAGCCATCCTGAGCCCTGCTTGCAAGGAAAGGTGGCCTAAAAAATTAATCAAATAAATATGTTTGCTATGGAGCATTTCAGGACCTTGCACATCTGCCTCCAGATGGCCAGTGGATTTGTAGATTCAAGGAACCCATAAAAAATCCAGTTACTCCCTGTGGGAGTCCAGAAAAAAAAAGATGATGCTCACCTTAGGGAACCTGCTTTCCTCATCAATGAGTGACAGAATATTCATGGGTCTGAGTGCAATCACTTCTAAGGCTGTATAGTTATCAGTGAAGTCAATGTGATTCCAGGAGATGTGCTCAGCCAGGTATTCTTCCTGCTCCAACTTGAAGACATGTTGTACAAAGAACTGCTGGAGATGCTCATTGGCAAAGTTGATACATAGCTGTTCAAAGCTGTAGGGAACCACAACCCAGAGAACCACAAACATTATGGTCTTCTTAAAGTCTAGATAGTGCCAGTTTACACTCAGCTTTTCAAAATAGTATAATTTATGACAATGACCACTGTGTAAACTCTCTAAAAGTAACAATGTCAGATCAAGCTCAATATTGTTATGCTCAAAAACTAGCTAACGCTAGAGTTAAGGCAGTCTTGGCAGCTGTGGATTATTTTATTCCCTTACAGATTTTTAAAAAACACTAATGATTCTGTGGAATTACCAGGAGCTTGTCCAATTCAAATGTACATTTCAGTATGATGCTTCATCAGTAAAAATCAACATGTATCATCCTCAATACAGATATTTATTCCCCAAAACATCATTCCTGTCAATAGTAATGGCTAAAATCTTCTGTCATTTGGAAGGATGCCGATAACATTCCACAGACAAATTAACTAGGAATAGCCATACCTGTTGGTATTAAAATTTTCAAACCCAAAAATGTCTAGTAGTCCAATGGACCTGCAGATGTTCTTGTCATCTTGTGAAGGTGGTTTGTAGATTGCAGCATTGATCTTATTCACTATCCACAAGAAGAGGAACCCATAAATCCCCTGGAGAAGGGTTTAAAAGCAGTGTGAAAGCTCTGTGCTTTAGAATACTAACCATTCCACTATCAGTACATGAGGGTCTGATAAGCTGGGGGGGGTGTTCTTTGGACCTTGCCAGGGCCTCCAGGGTCTGGCCTCTGCTGAACGAACACTGCCTCAGGGTGGGGAGTCTTAGGTCAAATCTACATCTGACTTTCCTGCTGGAATCATTCTAGTTTCAAAAAAACCCATCTATACCTGTTTCTAGTTTCAAACCATACTTGTTCTAGTTTTAAAATTACTGTTTACATTCGTTAATTGCCCTCCTGTGGTCAAGGTAGCATTTTACTGCTTTAAACAGATCCTGTTGCTTTGTACTCTTCAGACCCAGGGAGTGAAATTTGAAACCAGCGTGAAATGAGAATATGAAAAGACAGCAGTCAAACTACTTCAGAGGGGAGGTGTAAATTGGGCCTAAGTGGAAAGCCTTCTCCTGTGCTTCTTCTAAGCTACCACCTCTTAAACCTCAGAGACACATAGCCACCTGCCTCCTATTTGGGTGCCCGAGCCCTCTTTCATAGATACAGCCTGGGAACCACCCAGGCTCACAACCCCACCCCCTGACTGATCACAGGGGAGGGATGTCTTTACAAGGAAAAACTCTGCCTCTACCTCCCATCCCACAGTGGGGACACTCATCAGGTGAAGCCACCATGGCCATCGAGTCTGGGACAAGGCCTATTCCTGCCACTGGCTCTGGGCCTATCCCAGGGGCCCTGCTTGTTGTTGTGAGATCCTTTGACCTGTTGTAGTAGTATTCTGCAGGCCCAGAAGGCTAGGGCCTCTAAACTTGGGGGAGGACTTCCATCACTTGGCAAGGAGGTGTTAGGGGAGCACTGGATGGGTGTGGGTGAATCCAAGGCCACAGGGGCAGGGTCCAGACACAGTATTTAATAAGTGACATGAAGCCCTGTGTCATGGATAGGAAGAGCTAAGGCCAGGAAATGTATTCTTCTTGATCTTACAGCTCTGCAGCTGTAAGTGCCTTGAGACTTTATCAGATCAAACAAAGAAGCAAATAGGACACCATTTGCATGATTATATCTTTAAACAACTATTATTAGTGCTATTATTGTTATAATTATTACTAGGCTTAGGAAGCATTCACAGCCCTTAGTGACCATAACTGAAAAACACACATGGAGAGAGTGGTTGATTTCCTTTACCTTCACAAAGGCATCTTTCACATCAGCAGCTTGGGCAACACTTAAGGGCATGGAGACACTTTCCCCTCGGATGATGATGGAATGATTTGTAAGACTGTTGTGGAGTTCCCCAGAAGCCACCTCAAAGAATTAATATTAAATTGGGTTATTTAATGCAAATGATGCAGGGAGGAAAGGAGTGGCGTCTGATTCAGAATAACAAATATTAAGAGACACAAGAGAAGGCAACAAAACTCTCATCATGAGAATGATTTTTGTCAATGATAACACAAGAAACCATCTACCAGCAGTGCGGGTAACATGGTCAAAACTTCAAAAATTAGACATTTTTGCATCAAAGTTTGTTTTCCTAAAAGTCCAACATCCTGTTTCACACAGTGGTCAACCACATACTCCTAGAAGGTCCACCAGACAAGTAATGGTGGACTTTTGTGTCTCCCAGTACTGGTATTCAGAAAGTTACTGTCTGTGAAGCTCCCATTTAATCACTGTAGCTGTCTAATCCCCTAAAGTACACTAAACTGGTAGCCATCACGACATCCTGTACCAGAGAATGCCACAAATTAATTATGTCTGTGAATTCCAATATTATGGGAGACAAAAGAAGTTCTCTCTGTCCACTTTCTGTGCTTCATGCATAATTTTATAAACCTTTATCATTCCTTCCCTTAGATATCTTTTCTCTAACTAACAAGCTTCAGACTCCTTAGCCTTTCCTTGCAAGCAGGGTATTGGAAAACATTAATCAGTTTGGTTGCCCTTTTCAGCATCTTCTCCAGTGCTAAATCATCATGTTTCAGATACAGCTACCAGAACTGTGCAACATATTCCAAATGTGTCCACATCATAGATTTATGTAAGAGCATTAAGATATGGACCATTTTGCTTCCAATCCCTTTCCTAATAATTTCTAGATCAGAATTTGCTTTTCCTCCCCACTGTTCATGCACAGTGAGTCAACATTTTCATCAAGTTATCCACTATGACCCCTAGATTTCTTTTCTGGCACCCTATGTTAGGATTGGCACCATGTAAGTTAAGGTTTTTTTGCCCCAATATGCATAATTTCACACTTATTTTTCTAGACTATACAAACTCTTGCAGAGCCAGCAAACTGGTAACAAGTGGGATAATATATAAAGCCAATACCTCAAGTAGTTTGGTTGCAATGGAAAAGTGTGTAGAATCAAGCACAGCAGAACAGTCCAAGTTATCAAATACAGCAGCTACAAATGAAAGAGCAAACCTTAGTAAATATATGTAACATTAAGAATGTAGTACGATTTTCATCAGTCTATAGCAACTTTAAAACAAGAACAAACATGAGAACAAAATGTATCATTTTTATTAGACATCACAATGTGACCTCCTTTAAAATGACACAATATTTCTGGTTGGAAATAGAGGACTCTGAGGATGGTGATCTTCTTACAACCATATGTAAAGAAGCAGAATATATACTTCAAGAAGTAGTAGTAGTAGTGACATAGCAACAGTGGTGAATGGAATCATTACAAATATGCTTGTCATCTCTTCCCCATACTACAGCTCCTCATCGTTATTTCCTTCCAAAAATGTTGATTCCTATAGATGGCTACAATTTTGCATTATTCAGTGCTCCCCCCCACCCAAATATGGCTGTGACTGTATTTCAATGCCTCTGTGACACAAACAGCTTTGAATTACTAGAATTCTCTGTAACTAAAAAGTATTTTATCCAGGGGTCCGTTGGGGCCGGAGCGAGGCGGAGCAAAGCTCTGCCAGCTCAGGAGTGGCCACTAGGGCAGCCATGGGCCGAATCAGATTCTCTGATCTGATTCAGCCTGCTGCCAAATTGGCGGCAACTTTAAAAGCGACTGGAGGAGAGGGGGTTTGAGGGAGAGGCTCCAAACTTGCAGGGTAGCTGCTGGGACCTCTCCCCCAAATACCCACCAAGTTTCAAGAAGATTGGACCAGGGGGTCCAATTCTACAGGCCTCCAAACAGGTTGCCCCCATTCCCTCCATTGTTCTCTATGGTAGAAAAAAAGGTAACATTTTTTCCCACCATAGAGAACAATGGAGGGAATGGGACTACCTGTTTGGGGCCCATAGAATTGGACCCCGTGGTCCAATCTTCTTGAAACTTGGTGGGTATTTCAAGAAGAGGCCCCAGCAGCTACCCTGCAAGTCTGGAGCCTTTCCCTCAAATCCCCTTTCCTCCAGCCCCTCATATACCCTATGAGTTTTTGCCATTGATTTCAATGGCCCATAGGGTATAATGGGGCTGAAACTGACATTCCCTTTCTGACACACTTCCAGTGATGTCAAGGGACGTGGCATATGCTAATGAGTTATGCTAATGAGCTCCTGCAGCTCTTTTTCTACGAAAGGACCCCAGATTTTATCACATTATATACAAAAATGCATTTAGGGTAAATGATGTGTATAATGAGAATAAGCAGATCTAGATGAGTACCTTTTATCTACTACTGCAGCCATATTTCCACTTCATTTACCTTTTCCAGAAAATAGTTTTTTGCTCAGAATGTAGCTTCATAGCCCTCCAAACCCATAATTTTATTTATTTATTTGTTTGGTCTGTGTTTCTGTATGTACATGCCTCCGACTCACCTTCAAACTCTATATTCCCCAGATGCAAAATAGCTGCCAGCAGTTTGCTGATTTCCCAATGCTCAGAATCTGAGAACATGAGGATCTTCATAGCAGAGCAGATATGAGCGTATTCCTTGGTATCATTACGACCTTCACAGGAAGTACAGTCACCCTGCAAAGCAACACAGATACAAAGCAATCCCCAAATAAGTCCTCAAACTGCAAGTCAGTACATGGGTCTCTGCTGCTTCGACAATCTAGAAAACCACTGGGAAAACCATTTCACATCCATGCTGTTGTCACCTAACAATCCACATTTTAATTTTACTTTTCTTTTGTGTGAATCAAACCTGCGCTTCTTTATTTTTGTACAGTTTTTTCTTTCCTCATACCAAAAAATTCCCATTAAATGTATGTACTTTTCGACGTTGTGTATCACTAAATTAGTATTATATATAATCTATATAAATTATGTAATTGTACATATAAATACCATATATAGTATGTGTAGAAACTATAGTACGTACAAATGCAATACAAATGAATGAAATCCAAAATCACAGACAAAATGTACGCAATTTTTAGAAAATTAAAAAGGGAACAAAGTCATGTGGCAGGAGGGGGAAGACACACATTTTATTATTGGTTCCATGAAACTAGGTTAAATTACACAGCAAGCAGAGGAGTGATGAGTTCTCTTACTGTAACAACATACTCTAACATTAATGGATGCTGTGGAACAAAATCAATAGGCAGATGAACTTTGCACATCTATTAAGTGTACATACACCACACGTTCTAATGCTTTTCCAGTTTGCAAAAGGATTTTCTCCCTGAAAAGGGACATCTCCGTTATTTTACCTATTCTCATCACTGACCTTTGTGCTTGTGATGATTGGTTTCAGGTACTACAATTTTAAGGAATTTAGAGTCCAATGGCACCTCTAAGATCAACAAAGGTTTATTCAAGGTATGAGCTTTCATATGCACGCACACTTTATCAAATACATTAGAATGGCAGGCAAGTTTCAAATTTATAGCCAGAGAATGAACAGCTGTTTATTCCCTGGCTATGTCTGAACCTTGCCTGCCATTCTAATGTATTTGATAAAGTGTGCGTGCACACGAAACCTCATACCTTGAATAAAACTTTGTTGGTCTTAAAGGTGCCATTGGAAATCTGTTCTACTGCTTCAGACCAACTGGATCTAACAATTTTAAGGATTAGTTTATGTTCTTGTATGATTGTTTCATTAGTGATTACTAATGCCAAGCATATGCATAGACAATATATAAATGAACAAAACAGGTGAATACCAATAGCAAAATCAATACTTAGGTGTTTGTTTCTCATAACAGCATCATGGGTGGACACTCATACGTGAAGGTCATTATACTCAAATGCATGGAATTGTAGCCTGACTGCCCTGTTTCTGTTAATTAAATCCACTTTAGAAATATAAGGGACCAAATTAAATACCCTCATGCCCATTGCTCTCAGTACCGTAGCAGAAGGGTAGTTTATTAAAAGTGTAATAAACAAACACTGTTGCACTCATTTTTACTGGGTTGCATCCAGCACCTTGCTTTCAACTGTCTGTATGCAGTACTTGTTGATTCCTCTTCCCACTGTAGACCTCAAATCAAACCCACCATTGTTCCCAAGGAACCTCTGAATCCCAGGTGTAGCTTTTTCAGGGACATGGTGGGTTGCAGTGGAGGAGAAAAGACCCACTCTGCAAGCAGAGGTTCACTAGTGGTTCACTGGATACAGCTCAGTGAAGCATCTGGGAGCAACCACTTACCATAGTGAGATAGGTGTACTCAGAAGCAGTGCCCAGATTTAGCTTCTTTTTCTGTTCTGGATTCATCCCCATTAACATGCAATAAAAGATGTGATAGTTCCTTTCCTCTGGAGCCTAGAATGGTAAAAAGACCTCATAAACACAACTGCTGGCATACTTAAAGCAAGAACACTGTTAAGATGTACACTAAAAATATGCCTTTACCTGGCGACAAACCCGTGACTTCTCCAGAAGGAACTGTTCTATCCTGGCTCCTTCAATCACCCCATTTTGAGTGAAGTGAATTTCAAGGTACTTCCCAAAGCGGCTTGAATTGTCGTTTCTAATTGTCTTGGCATTTCCAAAAGCTATAGAGAATGAGATAGTATTCTAAAACACAGACTGATAATGTAGAGTTTTTTATAAGCAGGCTCATCCCTTGCCTATTTGAAATTACTTTGCAGTTCCCTTTACAAACAGGAACAGGAGACATTTTTTAACTTTGCATTAAACCAAGCTGGGACAGCTGACATCTTAAAGGTATAAACACTCCATTAAAACAGTCTCCTCAAATATTGTTTTTATTTACAAAATTTATATCCCACCTGTCTGCATTCACAAGGGCCACCAAGGTGGCCAACAATTTAAAACACACAAGATGAAATACCATTTTAAAACCATTAAAATCAACCCCCAAACACACATTACTAAAACAATTAAAAACAGAGTAAGATGTGTACAAGACATAAAAGCAGCAGTTAAAACACTGATTAGCAAGGAGAGATCACTGAGCAAATGCCAAACAAAATGAAACAGTCTTCAACCCTCAGGCAGAAGACAGCAACAGAAGAGGACAGATTAATCTCCCTGGGGAGAGAGTTCCACAACTTTGGTACCATGATGGTTTCCTGAGTTGCCACCCACCTAACTTCAGAATGTGGGGAAACCCATAGTAGGGCTTCCAAAGGTGATCATAATGGTTGGCAGGTTCATAAGGAAGTAGTGTTGGTTCCAAACATAGGGCTTTGAAGGTCAAGACCAGCACCTTGAATTGTGCATGGAAACAAACTGGGAGCCAGTATAGATGGGCCAACTCTCCAGCCAACATCCTGGCTGCTGTAACAACTGAAGCTTCCAAACACTTCTCAAGGGCAGCTCCATTGCAGCAGTCTAGAGCTCGTTGCAGTATGACATGCCTATGTGACCCAGAAGGCATTTGCTTCCAAGATGGCGACCGGGTGTCTGTGCCGTTGGTTCCTTGGCAGGCTTGGCCCCTTCGGTGCTTGGGCGGTAGCACCTGGACCTGGTATTTATTCCCACAACGGGCCTTATTCCTAGTAATGCCATAAAGTCCACCTGGCAAAGTGGCCCTTTCATCCAGGTGAATTGACCTCTTTCACCTGGAGATCACTTGTGATCCCAACACAAGGGGCCGACGAAAGTCCCGGCCGGGGCTAAGCAGAAGACGCACCAGCCCGACAGCCGAGAACACCGCCGGGGTGTTGGACTTTCGTCGGCCCCTTGGGTCCTCGGAGGGGGGGGGGCTTCTCCGGCTCCTGGGGGTGGTTCTTCGCTCCTCTTGGCCCTGCTCTGGCATCATCAGCCCAGTTTGGGTGCCTTCGGCCCTGCTCAGGTGTCATCAGCCCAACTCAGGCGCCTTCAGCCTGGCTTGGGCGTCTCCACACGTCGTCGAGCTCGATCGCCTCCCCCCTGGCATTCCTTGGATTGTTCCTTGGATCGTGGAGACGACATGCCTGCTGCTTCGGCCTGGGCCAGGCTTGGTTGCGAGGGCGCACCTTAGTTTTCGGCCCTCAGGGGCACCTGGTTCGACGACCCTTTAGCTCCTTGGTGGTTCTTCGGCTCCCCGGCCTGTTCGGGCTCCTTGGGTTCGCTTGGGCACTCTTGATCTTCACCAGGTTCCTCTAGACATCTCGCTGGGCTCTTCTGGACAGCTGCGTGGGGCTCCCTTGGACATCTCTGGTAATCCCCGGGCACTGTGGGCCTGGTTGGTTTGCTGGGTTTTGGCTGCTCTGGGCTCTGCTGGCTTGGACTCTAGATGGCCTTGCAGTCCCTTGGGCTTATCCTTAGACTTGTTCTGCCTCAGACTTGTTCCTTGGTTCTCCTGGACTCCTCCTTCTTTTGCCACTGGACAGGTTTGCCCAGCCCTGCAGCCCTAAACATTGCCTTGACCCAGCCTTCTGGTCAATCGGGGGTGACTACCCTGATCCCTGGGGCCGGTCCCCCGATACCTTTCAGTTTGTAGGGGCCATAGGGGACGGTGGGCCAGGCTCTGGTGGGGCTTGAAGGGGCAGCTGCTCCCCAGGCTCTCACGATCTATCGAGGCATCAGGGGCTTATGGGTGGCTGGAGAGTGGCGATTAGAGATCAAGGCGAAGGAACTGGGAACATGCTGGCTAAGACGAGCCATCGGAACTACAGAATTATTATAACACTGACCAGGTGGAAGGCGAGGGGCCAGAGCCAGGATTTACTGTTGCCCTTACGAGTGGATGAAAGTAAGATCAGCAACTCAGTGATTAAAACAACAGGTGCCAAGAGCAACAGCCATAGTTAAGGAATTATAGTGTAATTAGGTTAGTTGTAATTGCCCTATAAGTAGCCCCCACCCTTTGTTATTGTCTAACTTAGTTAGAATAGGTAAATGTTTAGTATAGTTGCGGGGAAAGTGCAATAGTTTAGCCTAGCTTAGCCAGGGTAGGAAGTTTGTTAGACTTGCAGGGAGGGAGAGAGCAAGGATTGAGGTCGGGGTGGGAATGTTGTATAACTATTATAATAATTTGGATTTGTGGACAACTACAGAACGGGAACCAGGGTACGGAGGAAGGAGCCCGGGCCATCTGCTGACGGTCTGAAGCTGCTGCAAAGAACGGCCGGCGATGCCTGGGCTTCAAATTCTGGTGCTCCTGGAGAGGGGGAACTGCAGTGGGTCCAGGCTGAGAAGGGAGGGAAGGGCGTTGAGAAATGGGAAGGCTCGATGCCCTTCCAGCCTGCGACTCATCCCAATGGTTGTTGGCAGTGGGGCTAGGATAACAAATCCGCCTCTGACATTGGTGTTGTGCAACGCCAGGTCAATAAACAACAAGACCAAAGTTCTCCAGAATTTCCTGGTACAGCAGAAGGCTGACCTGGCGTGTGTGACCAAGACCTGGGTGAGGGAGGGGGAGACAGTAGCGCTCTCCCAACTTGCCCACCCAGGATTCTTGGTCCTCCACCAATCGCGGACCAGGGGACGGGGGGGAGATGTGGCAATGTTCATTTGGGAGGCTTACTCCTTCAGGGCGCTCCCGTCAGTGGAGATCACGGGCTTGGAGTGTGTTGGTCTGGTGTGGGAGCCTGAAGAGAGTTTGGCTGTGTGGCTGGTGTACTGACCGCCTAATGCATTAGCCAGCAGCCTGTCGTCCCTGATGGAGGCTGTATCAGGCTGGGTGCTGGAGCACCCTAACCTAATGGTTTTGGGTGACTTCAACGTCCTTGCCGATGACGCAGCTTCCAGTCAGGTGGCGGACCTGGTGTCGGCCATGGCAGCACTCGAACTCTCTCAGTACGTCTCAGCCCCCACACACCGGGCCGGGCACACGCTCGATCTGATCTTTGCAGCAGGGGTAACAGAAGAAGAAGAAGAAGAAGAGATTGGATTTATACCCCGCCCTTCACTCACTTGGAGTCTCAGGGCGGCTTACAAACTCCTTTCCCCTCCCCTCCCCACAACAGATGTGTGAGGTAGGTGGGGCTGAGGTAGGTGGGGCTGAGAGAACTCTTTCCCAAGCTGTCCTTGAGGGAACAGCTGGTACAGAGCTATGGCTTGCCCAAGGTCATCCAGCCAGGTGCAAGTGGAGGAGTGGGGAATCAAACCCGGTTCTCCCAGATTGGAGTCCGCGCACTTAACCACTACACCAAACTGGCTCTAAACAGTGGACCAGATTACTGCTTCGGTGGTGCCGTGGTCGGACCACTATGCCCTGGGGGCCCATCTGAATGTCCCACACCAACCCCTAGGCGGCGAGCCTATTTTACCTCGCCCGCGGAGCCAGATGGACCCTATGCAGCTCCAAATGGCACTACGGGATCCGATGCCCCCTGGCGGCTCATTGGATGAGCTAGTAGAAAACTGGCATAGCCGACTTTCCGCAGCCATCGACGGTCTAGGGCGGGGGCTCCCACTCCCGAGCTTCGACGGGGTGCCACTGGCGCCGGCGTCAGGGGTTAGGAGCTTAGGAGTGCTCCTGGATCCCTTCTTAACAATGGAGGCCCAGGTAGCAGCCACTGCCAAGTCAGCCTTTTATCATTTGCAGTTGGCTCGGCAGTTGGTTCCCTTCCTCGACCGCAACGACCTAGCTACAGTGATCCACGCAACAGTCACCTCGAGGTTGGACTACTGTAATGCTCTCTGCACGGGGTGACCCTTGTTGCAAATTCGGAAGCTGCAGCTGGTGCAGAATGCCGTGGCCAGGCTACTGATGGGCCTCACAAAGTGGGACCACATCCAACCTGTGCTGGCGGCGCTGCACTGGCTACCTATAGCATACTGAATTCGCTTCAAGGTGCTGGTACTTACCTATAAAGCCCTATATGGCCAGGGTCCAACATACCTGAGGGACCGCCTTTCCCCGCATATACCCCAGCGAGCACTTTGGTCGGGGTTACAAGATCGACTTACTGTCCCAGGCCCCAGCGAGGCCAGGCTAGCCGGAACCACAGCCAGGGCCTTCTCGGTGGCGGCTCCTGTCTGGTGGAATGAGCTCCCAGGGGAGATCAGGGCCCTGCAGGACCTTATGCAGTTCCGCAGGGCCTGCAAGATGGAGCTCTTCCACCAGGCTTTCAGCTAGAAGCCGCCAGCCTCTACCATTGCTAATATCATCACAATGAGGGCCGGCCCTGGAAACAGCCCAGGCCAGGCGGTCTGGGAGCCAGACTCCAACCCTGGGGGGAAACCATCTACATATTGATTACCACTGGAAACACTTTATACTGAACTGTTTTATTAGTGTTGTGTTGTATGGTTTTATAATGTTTTATTGTAATTTTATGGTATATTGAATTTTGCACTATGTGCCCTTGTAAGCCGCCCTGAGCCCGCTCGCAGGGAGGGCGGGGTATAAATATAAAATAATAAACAAACAAACAAATAAATAAGGTTATAATTGTTTAGATTTAATTCTGGGGGAAAACAGTGAAGTTAATAAATATGTCAAAATTGGCGATAGATACAATGTTTAAATAGGTCCTCAGCTTCCCAGCCACTCTGACCTGACAGAAGCCACTCACAACCATAACCCAACTGCTATGATCTCTTACTTGCTTCCAAAAGGGGTGTGTGTGTGTGTGGGGGGGGGGACCTGGATATTTGAGCATTGCCACTAGATATGCACTGTATCTGCTTTCTTACTCCCACTGCAGCAAACATTCACATGTACATATAGCCTACCTTCTAAAATGGGATTGGCCTCTAGAATCTGCTGCTCAATCCAAGAATGTTGACCGCTGACAGAAGCCAAGAACTGCAGTATCAGCTTTGTGCTTTCAGTCTTCCCAGCTCCAGATTCTCCACTGTAATAAAATTAGAAATCTGAAAACAAACCAACAATTGGCTCTTTTGACCAACCAGAATAAGAAGGGACATCTATTTTCCTTGATCTTGAAAAATTTTGATTAAATGTTTGAGGAAATTCATTTTATTTTCTACAGTCACACTTCCTATGATTGCCCAGTATCGGAAACTGACAAGCCAAGGCTTAGATTAATTGACAGGCAATTTCACTAAATGGCTTCTAGGCAATAATGAGTTAAATTGACCTCTTCCCCCCCAAAAAATTAGTTATCAAAACTACTCAGTTACATAAAGTGACATATACTCTAAAGGGGGATGTGGAATTAAGCCTTCTCAGTCCCAAATGAACGTTTTCAAAGAGGTAACTGGCAGCTCCTCAGCCATGAGACTGCATAGCTCACATACTCCTTTATGGCTGCACATCAAGGCAATGTACACTATTTCAAAATTACAAAAAAAAAAGTTTAAAATGAAGCAATTAATTCCTGTTATAAATTCACCAGTGTATACCTCCACTTTCATTCCTCTGTCTCTATCAGAGGTCCCCTTTCTTTGCTTATCTTTGATCAGTTTAGACTGTTAGTCCTTTGGTGCAAGGACATTTTTTTACTTAAGTCAATCTGCCATGTCTAATACTTTATACACAAACAACCTATTAGTCTATGGCTCATCTGATGAGGGGGACGGTTGTAGAAGATGGTGTCATAAGAAACAGTTCTTGTTCTCAGTTTTATTTAAATTGGCCTTTGGTTGTCTCTCCCAAGCTATCTACACATTTTCTCTTCAGTACAGCATAAGACTTCCTCTGCCACTCCTTGCCCATTACCTGATAACACAGCACTGATCTCTCTTATTTCTCTTCATGTTGAAATAACAGTTGTCGGCAATGGCAAAGACATGAGGAGGCAGTTCCCCAATTCTTCTATTACAGTAGAGTCTGATTTGTTCCATGGTATACAATGGCAACTCTTGGTATGGATTCACTGCTACTAAGATAGACCCTGTATAAGTCTAAAATGTGAAGACACTGTTGGCATGGATTGTAACAAAGAACAGAAGGAAAAACAAACAGCTGAAACTATAAGAGGAACTGAATATGACTCTGCCTTAAGAAGCAGTAATATATATATATATATATATAAATGTATTCAAATAACTCATAGGTATACTAACTTGAAAAAATGTTGTTCTTCAAATATATATATATTCAATCATTTTAAATGACTTAAAATATAGAGAAACCAGACAAAAGGGTTATGATTGAATTATAGATTGTGAAAATAAAAGGAAGTCTTATTGTAAATGGATGAATGGTTATAATTTTAAATTATTGTACTGAAAATAAGAAGATGCATATTTTGATAATTTACTGAAGTATTTGGACATTAAATATTGTATTTCATAAGAATGAAAAATATGTGATTGGATTTTAGTTTGTTATAGAATATAAATATATAAAATATTTTCAAGGGACCTCCAGCATCATTGAGTGCACTAAATTCACAAATACTCTTCCCGCACACCCCCAGTGACCCCTGCTCCATGCACAGAAGATGGCAAAAAAACAACAACAAACCTCCAGGATCATTGGCCAAACTGGCCTGGAGAAAAATTGCCTCCTGACCCCAAAGTGGTGATCAGCCTTTCCCTGGGCATGTAAGAAAGGGCCACAAGAACTAAGCACTGATGCAACCCATCCTGCCCTCCCTCTCATGAACTGCCGAAGATCACAGAATCAGCATTGCTGTCAGATGGCCATCTTGCCTCTGACTGAACACCTCCAAAGAAGGAGAGCCCACCACCTTCCAAGGAAACCTGTTCCATTAAGAAACTGCTCTCTAAACTATCATCAAGTTCTTCTGAATGGTTAGCTGAAAACTCTTGATTTAATTTCAACCCGTTGGTTCTGGCCCAACCTTCTGGGGCAACAGAAAACAACTCTGCACTATCCTGTCCATGACAGCCCATCAAGTGATCATATCATCTCTTAGTGGTCTCCTCTATAAGCTAAACCCAGCTCCTTCAGCCATTCCTCATAGGCCTTGGTCTCCAGACCCCTCACCATCTTCATTGCCCTGCTCTGAGCACATTCCAGCTTGTCTATATCCATCTTAAATTGTAGTGCCCAAAACTGAATACAATACTCTAGGTGAGGTCTAATCAGAGCAGAGCAATTGCAACAAAAGGGAAAGTAAAATTATATTTTCCATTATAAAACTGGAGAAGGATCAGGGCTCTGTCAAACCAGAAGACCTTGTGATAAGACAAAATATAAGCATTTTAACAATAAAATGTAACTCACGTAGATTTTATGCTCCTTATAGCGAAATAGGAGATTGCGCACCATGCCAGCTTCATTGAGGTCTCCAAGGAGTATCATGTCTTCAACTCCTTTGACCGAGGTGGGATGCATTGGTCGCACAGCACTGATGTTCCGAGCCATGATCCAGTGTTCCTTAAACATAACTGCTTTTAACTAATCACCTTGGATTTTACATACTACCTCAGTCTATTCATTAGGAAAATACATTCTTATGCAACATTAGATGTGGGGCAATAGATTGCAGTGTTTTCAGGTGTGCATGTAAGCACTACTGCAATTATTGGGCATTCAGATAATGACACTTTGAATGATCTACTACATCACACAACACATATCTAGTTCAGAGCAGAACTATTTCCAGTGCTCTACCAAATTCAAGGATAATGGAATCTGGGATGGTATTGGGGCCCATCTCTAGTATTATATAACACGTCTTGACCTACTGAATAAAATGCTGCGTACCCTACCTTGCCTTCATCATCCTCTATTAAAAACCGTCCTGATTCAGAAATCTTCACAACTGCCCCAATGGGCACATTGTATTCACTGCTTGAAGGGGCTTCCATCCATATGTGATCACCCTGTAGAGAGGAAAGTGTAGCAATCAATTCAGAGCCCCAGGCCCACAATACCTAAAGGACCCTCCCCCCTAACCCCAAGCACCAGCTATGGTCTTCAGGCTACCACCTGTTGGCTGTTCCCCTTCTTGAGACATCCCATCTGGCACCAACCAGAGCTGATCACTTTTACTGCTGACATACTACAGCCCATGTAGATATGATATGTAATTGTGTCATCTTTCTCCTCAGAGTTCATTTTTTAAAATCCAACAGAGTCAGGAGACTGCGAGTTTAGGCAGAGGAACAATTGGGTGTATGTGAGTACAGGGTCTGCTTAATCTTTCCCCTCATTTTTTCCTGCCTATCTGTCCTCCACAGGAAAAAACCTCTTTGGAAAGATTCTGATGGAAACTGCTGGAAGGAAAATAAGACCTTTCTTCTGCTGGTTTCCTCATAGACTCTCAAGGCTGCTATATTCCTTTAAAAATCAGAAAAAAAGATACAGGAGACTGCATATCTAGTTCAAGCCTTACTGTACCACTGCCTAAATGCATTTCATATCAAGGCCAACAACTGGACTCACTTTTCTGAGAATCACCATCCTACTTCAAGGTGACACACAAATATGTGTTCTGAAAGAAAACAAACACAATCAGAGCAGAAAAAGGTAATAATGTTCAACAAAACCGCCTCCCCCCCCATAAATAGGTTACAGAGTTAAGAGACAGGGCGGGTATAAATTCTTTGTTTAGGAGACAGAAGGTAGGTGGTGTGATGTGCAAGTTGGTGGGACTGAGACAAATACTAGAAAATATAAAGCAGCTTTGAATAGATTATGTTTTGAACTTATTATCATAGGTAATGTTTTGTATACATGTACATGCTAACTTTAACAGTCTAATAGTGTTGATATTCTGTGAGGCTCCACTCCACTTTTCAGGCACCAGATTGGGTTTCAGCTTCCATGTTGCAAGTCATTGCTTAAATTGGATCGTAGGACCGGGGCATTAAAGATAAATAGGAAAAATATTTGATGTTGTTCTCCTGTAAACTCCATTTTTAATAGTAGAAATAACACAGTATAACCACACGATCGGCTCAAATCCAACAGTTTAGCATTTCCATTGTATTATTAAACGTTGGACAGATTTCAACTTAAGGCTCTTCAATATATAGAAATATTTTTCCTATATCACAGTATGGCAACAGACACCTCAAAAGGCCCATGGCAAACTTCTCAACACATGCTCAAAGGATAAGATGATATTTGCTCCATAGCACAGTTTCAAATATTGAGAAAATGTCTACAAAAATCAATATTTTTTGCTTGCAACTCTCTTCGTTTAACTCTTGTACATTTCTGATGTAGGAGGCTATCACCTGATCTTACCCATGTTTATTGAGAATTTAGTCCCACTGTGTTCAGTCTGGCTGTTTCAAACAAATATTATTAATTGACATGCTAGTATTAGCATTAATACAATATAAATTATGAAGTAAGAGGAATAAAGGCCCAATCTCACAAGGAACAAGCTGTAAACTGTTCAGATGGCTATGTCATAATACATGCATTTGTTCACATTCCGAATGAATTTATTTCTCTAATAAATTATTGCATTCCACAAGACTAAGAGGAAACAACAGAGGGAGCATATTACCTGTACAGAAGAGTGGCTGTGAAATCTGGCTTCCACTTTCCTCTTTCACAGAAATAGCTTAAGAAGAAAGGAGGGAGCAGTGCAGAAAGCAAGTGGTGAAACCAGTGAAGAACTCTGTCCCCTGTTCCAAGAGGAAGGAGGAAATGACTGAAGCTCATTTCACAGTTATTTATTATAGGACTTTGGCCCCAGTTCAGAATATACTCCATTTCTGCAGCTGGCATAGTTAGATGAGGTCAATTAATGGCTTCATGGTGCACAATGAATGTTCCTTAAATGTTAAAACACAGAATCCAGTGGCACCTAACAACTATATTACCACAAATGTTTTCAGGACAGGTGCATAAACTGCTAGGCTCAGAAGATATATAGGAAAAGAAAAACCATGAACCCAAAAGAGGGCAACCAGCAGTGGCTTCTAGTACTGCTAGGATGGATGATGAAAGAGCCATTGAGGCAGTCTTATTCTGGGTACCTCCAATAACTGCAAGGCCCTGGGTAGATCTCACGATCCATTAGTGGAAGGCGCTGATGGACACAGATCTTTCCCACATTGTCCTCTCCTCAGCAGTCCCACTTAACCCTGGGAAAGTTGATTCTTGGGGTTACAGGTCTAACTATAGTTGCCAGGTTTCCCCTAGCCACTGGCAGGCGATGGGGGATAGGGTTGCCAGATCCAGGTTGGGAAACTCCTGGAGATTTGGGGATGGAGCCTGGGGAGGACAGGGACCAGGGGTGGTGGTGGTGGTTACAGTGCCATAGAGTCCAGCCTCCAAAGCATCCATTTTCTCCAGCTTAACTGATCTCTGCAGCCTGGGGATAAACTGTAATTCCAAGGGATCTAGGTACTTCATACATATGCTAATAGATCTGGCAGGAGAGATAATAGGTGGGTAAAGCTCTCTCCCTTTCCCAAACAGAGAACAGAGACTTGAAGGAATGAAATGCTAAAGGGCCTCCAGGAAGGAAATGTCCTGGAGATCTCCAGGAAAAGCCTCTTTGACCTGGTGTGACCTGGTCAGTGGGTAGAGAAACCGATATGATAAAAACTCCTGGCAGCAGGAAGGAGGTCTCTTTCCTGGGATGCTGATTCCATGAGAGCACACCGTCCTCACCACTGACAAGGCAGCCATTGACCATGTGCTCGCCTAAAGAGCTGGAGCAAGCTTTAAAATAAAGGAGAATCTGTAGAGGTCTATAACTTCCTAAACTAAAGGAACCTGTCCTATATTTTAACATCTGATAGAATATGTATAGAGAGGGACAGAGGATTGTGTTTTTACCTATTTCTTTAGTATCCCTTGCTCCATCTAGTGCTGTGCTTAAAGTATGCTTGTAAACATTTTCTTTTTAATAAATACTTTAGAACTTTTGATGCTGGCAGTGGTTCTCTATACCACATAGACCTCCACCATCTTGGATACGCTACTTTAAAAGAAGTGCCAGGGGGAAGGCAGGCAGGTGGCAAGTGGCTATTCCTCCAGGGGCACACAATGCAGTAAACTGTCCCCTCGGTGACCCGGCTGTGGGCAGCAGGAGATACAGAGGCAAGGCCTCAGAACTTGGAAAGGAAGCTGGGAGTCCTGACCCTCCCAGTGAGTAATTCCAGTAAAAGGTCAGGTGGTGGTGGCAGGGTACTCAAGAATGGAAGAAAAGCCCCTCTAGGTGTTGAGAAAAACCTAGGAGGGCAGAGTGGAATATGGTCTGCAGGCCAGAGCAGGCACGTTCCACCACAGGATGAAAGTGCCCTTCCTGTCTCTTCCATCAGCGGAACTGTGCTGACAGGAGGAGACAGAGATTTTGGCCCTTTCTGCCTCTGCAGCACAACCCTCCAACCCAACTGGCAGTCCACATGGGGGTCCTGCAACCCCACAAATCAACATTCCCAGGCTCAAAAAGGGCTGCTGGCCTGGGGAAAAGGAAATGCGGAAATGATCTGCAGTCTTTGCACTCACAGATTGTTTAGTCAATCCCCTATATTTATTAATTTGAATATCCTGCCTTCTCTCTATATTCAAAACTCAAAGAAGCTTACAATTGACATGAACGTAAGAGGCGCAGTACAAAAATCAATAAAAAGAAACACTAGAACAACACTTTTGAACCATTTGTTCAGCAGAAATATGTTTCCTTCAAAGCCCTTCCTGAACAATATTGAGGAGTTTCTTTAAAATTGCTGATTTAATTCTTTAAAATTGCTACTTCCTGATCTCCTGCTACAGGAGGCTATTTGTCAAGGATGGCACCCATACTGAAAAATGCACCAAACCTAAATATGGAGACATTGATACATGGTGCTTCCCCCCAGCAACATCAATGCACAAATAACCCTAACCTTGTGCAGAAATAGTGGAATAACAGCACCATTACTATCTACACACAGAGGGGGAGAAATCAGCCTATCATGGTTCAGTGAGCAGTTATGTAATTAGCACACCGACATATTAGGAGGTGTATTGGGAGGTAAAAGAGAGCCAGTATATGCTATGGGCAATCTACAGGATGAACAGATGTATAATTAATGTGCACCTTGATCTGTGTAATGCTAGCTGACATTAATCATGCTATTCATGTAGAACCAAAGTCCACCTATAAGAGCATGCAGTGACAGAATAACTCAGCAGATTCTTAATTCACAGCCTGCCACCTAGATCAAAGGACTTAAATAGCACCTGGCTTTTGCACTGGTCTACTTCTAAAGAATCCACAATAGTATTATTACTTGTATGTTGTACACATTGAATAAATGCACATCAGTCTGAACTAATTAGATATTAGTCTATGGCTTCTGTATTCCCCAATATATCCCATAGCTAAATATTAGCTTTGCAGTATGTATCATTTGCCTTCTGCAACTTCCTGTTAACGGCCCTAAGCAGCTTTGTACTGCTAAGTCACCAAAGGCTGCAGTTAAATTTAAAAAGCACATGGCATAGAATAAAGCCAAAAGGAAAAACTGAAATACTTACCAACAACAGATCACGTTATTTCCCCAATTGTCTTCAGCATGTTAACTTTAACTAGATTTAATTCCCTCCAGTTTATTCAGGGCGCAATGAAAATAACAAAATCAGGATTATTCTATAGTGCATCATATTTCACCTACGCATACAGACACCAACGAAGTGAAGCTTCTTGCTTAGTTGTTACCAGGTAGGTCATTCTTCCTTGCTGTGCAATCTCATTAGAATCTAAGTGTCATCCATCCTTCACTTTGGGATCCAGCCAACTAAGTATTAAACACTGACTATTTTGTGCCAAGCTCTGGTTCATCAAATACAAGTGGATGCATACACAACAAACATAAACAAATGCCTTCATAAACACCCATATACTTGCAACACTGGTCTCTAGACTAAAATAATTGTTTTAGAACGACTATTCTGATAAATAATGATTGTAGCATAGCCTCATTAAAACAATGCATGCCAGTCACATTAATTTATATGACACAGATAAACCATGGTTGTACAAAGTGCAGTAGTGTGGGTGTGTTGCATTTTATATATATAGGTGTAAGTATATATATGTATACTGATGTATCTATGTGTATGTATATGTGTGTACGTGATACTGGATGTATAAAGAACAGGTTCCAACTTTTAAAACTTTTTTCTAGGATGTGCACAATCATGTGAACACCATGACAAGTATTGTACCCCAAAGGGCAAATGACCACTGCCCAGGGCTTTTTTTGTAGAAGAAGCCCAGCAGGAACTCGTTAGAATAATAGGCCACACCCAACAGCAGAAACTCATTAGCATATTAGGCCACACCACTGACAACACAGTTTACTGGCATATTAGGCCACACCCCCATGTTACCAGAAGAGTGGTCATCCAGCCACACCCACCTTTTGCTTCTTATTCTGTTTACCTTGTTTGTTGTCAAAACCCAGGGCTTTTTTTTGTAGCAGGAATTAATTTGCATGTTAGGCCACATATCCCTAATGTAGCCAATCCTAATGAGTTTCTGCTGTTGGGTGTGGCCTATTATGCTAATGAGTTCCTGCTGGGTGTGGCCAACTCAGGAGCCAGCTGGAACTCCATTCCTGTGTGTTCGTGCCCAAAAATAGCCCTACCACTGCCTATTAGTTTTTTATTTTATTTATTTAAAACATCTCGCCGCTCTCAACTCCCGAGAATCCAGCAGCTGCTGCTCTGGGGGTTCGTCAACCGCTCCAGGCACCGCTTGGCTCCCGACCAGCCTCGCCAGGCCCAGTTCCAGAGAATCTCACCGCTGCACCCAGGGTTGCTCCAATGGCCGCCGCTCCGGACATCACATCGAGGTCTTCGACCCTACCAAACCCGAGTACTGGGAGGCATGGACAGATCAAGTAGGCTTCTTCTTGGAAACTCAGAAAATCACCGACGACAAGGAGAAGAAGTCCTGGCTGTTAAGCTCGTGCGACTATGGCGTGCAACTATGAGACTGGGAAGAAACTTGCTCTCTCCCCGCACCCCCATGGAGGCTTCCTATACAGAGATCATGGAGGCACTCAATAATTACTTCTCCCCCAAGCCGTCCAAACTCGCACAGCGAGTGACCATGTTCAACCAGCGCCAGCAAAAGGGGGAATCAACGGCCACGTTCCTGGTGGAACTCCGCCGCTTGGTACTGGGGTGCGAGTTCCGGGACGTAGATGATGCCCTAATAACAGCTTTCTTATGTGGTGTCAAAGAGCAAAAAATGCAGAGAAAATTAGTGGCCATTAAGAACGCCACACTGAGTGATATTTTGGAGGCTGCTAGCGCTTTTGAGATTTCACAGAAGGCCAAGCACAACGGCCCAGTGTCCACTCACCATATGGCAAGCACCTCAGGATCCGAGGCTTCCGATAATGACAGCGCCCTGCAGGTCCACCACTTACCCGGAGTCGCCAGTGGCCCCACAACACCCTGGCAGGGCAGGCCCCACAACTGCAGGTCAACCTACCAATCCCCGGCAACCCCCAGAACGGGCGCTCCTACTTGTGCCAGCTGCGGCGACCTGCACAACTCCTGGACCTGCAGATTCCGGGATGTGGAGTGCCGGTCTTGCAGAAAGAGGGGACACATTGCCCGGGCATGCCGCTCCAAAAGCAACCACCACACTCAAGCCACGCACCAGGGGTCCGTGGAACTCAACTCGTTGGATTTCTCGCACTATCAGGTATTGAACTTGCCCCCAGACAGCCCCGATAAGATCAAGGTCTCGGTCCTCATAGAGGGCTCCCCCTGCTTGATGGAACTGGACACTGAGTTCTCGTATTCCATAATTTCCGAGGCCACGCTCAACAGACTCTGTCCGGGGGGGGGGTGCCGCCTGTGGAATCCCTCTGGCCTAAGGCTCTGGGACTTCCAGAAAAACCCCATAGAAATCAAGGGGTGGGGCAAGTTCACGGTTGAATTTGGGGACTTCGAGGGAAAACTGGACCTCCTGGTGGTGAAGGCAAACCTCATAAGCCTGTTGGGTCTAGCTTTGTTCAAACCACTAGGCCTTTGTTCAAACCACCGGGCCTTTTCCAGGAACTAATGGATTGCTTATTAAAAGGCTTAGCAGGTGTCCAGCACTTTTTCGACGATGTCCTGATCGCTGCGCCGGACACCCAGACCTTCAGGCAGCGGCTCCGGGCAATCCTTCAACGTTTCCAGGATGCCGGTCTGAAGGTAAAACCGGGAAAATGTCTTCTGGGTATCCTGTCTGTGGAATTCCTTGGGTTTATCGTAGACGCCCAGGGAATCCACCCCACACCCGACAAGATAAAGGCCATCTCTGACGCTCTGGCTCCCACGTGCAAGGCTGAGCTCCAATCATTTCGGGGACTATTAAATTTTTACCATAATTTCCTCCCCCACAAGGCTGTGGTGGCAGAACTGCTGCACAGACTCTTGGACAAGAATGCTAGATGGGAGTGGGGCCCCTGCCACGCGGCCACATTTAGGGCCGTGAAGGATCTGTTGACTTCTAATGCTGTTCTGGCTCATCGCCTTCCGCTGGCCACCTGCAATCCTGACCCTGCTCCCGCCTACCATGTCGCGCTCCTGGAGGAGCTTCCAGATCGGCCCGTTCAGGTAACGGATATCTCCATGCGCATGGCCCGGGATTGCATGCTCTCATGTGTTCTGAACTGGGTGGGGAGGGGGTGGCCTGCATCTCCGGGGCCAAAATTTGCAGCGTTCACAGCCCGGCACAATGAGCTGTCTACCCACAAGGGGTGCCTACTATGGGGGGCCATGGTGGTGATTCCAGAGTCCTTCCGCACGCGGGTACTGTGCGCCCTCCACAAGCACTACCCCGGGGTTGTGTGAATGAAAGTCCTGGCCCGCAGCTATGTGTGGTGGCCCGGCCTAGATAAGGACATTGAAAACACGCCCAGCACCCCGAGAGGTTTCTCCCCGGAAGACCCAGCGTATGCAAAGAACTACGCACGGGGTCCTCGGTGGGTGCCAGCCCGGGTCACCCACGTCAATGGGCCTCTATCTTACAAGGTCGCCACCGAGGATGGGCAAGTATGGCAGCGACATGTAGACCAGCTACGGCGCTGCAAAGGCTCTCTTCCTTCCACAGGTGGGGCCGGACCCAACATTCCAGACCTGAGCGTGGGCGAGGACAACCATGGTCTGGAGCGGGTGCCAGGGGTGGTGCCCCAGGATTCCCTGCTGGACTCACTAACCCTGGCGACCAACCAGCCGGATGTGGCTACCGACTCCCCTGCGGCGGCGAACCTGGGTCCTGTGATGGAACAACCGGTCCCAGTGCTGCCCACTATGAGCCCACGTCGGTCGAACAGAGAGCGGAAGAGACCAACCTACCTGAAGGACTTTGTGTGCTAGGGTGGCCTGAACTATGGGGGGAGGGGTGTTATGTCTGGTGCTTGATTCTTTGTCTGCAACCAGGGAACATGTCTGGGCATGTTTGCCTGTAATAGGATGTGATAACAACAGAGCTTCTTTCCCCAGAGAACAATGGACCTGGGGATCCTGCCGGTCTCCCTATCAGACTCTGTGGCATTATACCCAGCTGAGGGTCTCTCCTTTACCCAAACCCAGCCCTCCTTAGACTCCACCACAAAATCTCTGGGAATTTCCCAGCCTGGCAGGCCTGGCCCTAAGGATCCCACCCTAAAAGGCCAAAATAGGCCTGGAAAGGGCCCTTCTCCTGCCTTTTACTGACAGAACCAGTTAGAAGCTCTACCCCCCCCCCCCCGAATGTTCTCTCACTGTTGATGCCTAGAGTAGATCCCTGTGGAGGCCATTTCAAAAAGTATTGGGGGAAATTCAACCCTTTTTATTTTTTTGATTTTTCTGCCGACCCATAGAATCCCCAGTCTGTAGAAAAAGCTGTTGGGGAGAGTGAGCCCTCTGTTGGTAGAAATAAGTATCCGTACTTAAAAGGAACTTTGGCTATTAGTATATAGATTGGATAGGCCCCTTACTTAATTTGAAATTTTTTTACAGAAAAGACAGCAAGACTCCAAGGGAATGATTTCTTTATTATACCAATTTTAAATTTTAAAAAATTGAATGCAGCCTACCTCTCAGCAACAGGCTGACCTCTGCCTGAGACCCTGGAGAGCCGCTGCCAGCCTGAGTAGACAGTACTGACTTTGATGGACCAAGGGTCTGATTCAGTATAAGGCAACTTCATATGTTCATGGTACAAGGACTATAAAATTTCATTAACAGATAACCAATGGCAGGATATATGGTCATCCTATCTTTTTACTACTAAATCATCAAATATAAAATTACAGAACTTTAAAATATATTATATATTTTATATAATATAATTTTATATAATATAATTATATATTTTATATAATATAATATATATATATTATAACTAGTACATGACACCAATGAGGTTAGTCCATTGAAGATTCGTAACAGATGCTAGCTGCTAGAAGGTTTGTGGATCCCCAGGTACATTTTCACACTGCTGGTGGGCCTGTTCAAAAAATTTTAATATTTGGAAAACTATTATTTCTGTATTATAGAAAGTATTGCGTAGGTCTGTGCCCAGTACTCCTGAATCTATATTACTTATTGGCCCACCCAGACACTTATAAAATCTAAAGCCAAACTGACCTATTTATTATTGGTAGCTGCCAAAATTCTTTTGGCCCAACAGTGGAAAGGAAAACTAATAAAATTCTTATGCTAAAACAATGGTTTTCAAAAGTATGAGATACTGCTGTAATGGATAAAATTGCAATGCAACTGGTTATAGCTGAAACTCCTACAATGAAGTATAATTTTGTTGAAAAAATGATTCTTTGTTTGAATTATGTTACGTCAAATTCTAGTGATATTTCTACCAAAAAGTAGATGTTGTATTTTATTAGTTATAACTGAAAATTGTAACCGATGATATATTGCCAAGAAGATACAGATCTAAGTTTTTAATTTATGTTGTATGTTTTTTGTTGTTGTTTGTAAAATTTAATGAGTTTATATATAAAATAAAAAGTTTAAGTTTAAAACAAACAAGAGGTTTCCAAAAGGACATTAGGCTATGGCAGATATCAGGAGTAGTGTTATATTTGGCTGTTGCAACAAGACCAAGACAGTCTTGCAGCCCCTTATAGTGGCCCTTCTCTCTATACTCCTATCTTTTCAAGGGAGATGAGCGAATACAGTCAACACTTTCTCTTTGTGTGCATCTTGTCTTGGAACACCATCCTATGCACACTCATGCGGTGCCTAGACTGCTTTCTGTTAAGTGCTGGGTTCTTGCACCTCCCTTTCCTACTCTGTTATATTTATTGTATTTTTAACTAGTAATTCTGATGTATTTATGTATTATTTTATTTATGTAAATTGCCCAGAGCCCTGTGTATTTAGGGACTGGGTGATTCATAAATTCAAAATATAAAATAAAATACTGGTTTAAATTATTTTCTGAATTTATAGTACTATTTTAAACTGCAGGTTTATTTCCACTGGTTTCATTTTGATAGTTATGGTTTTATTATGCTGTATATTGTTTTTACAAATTATAGAAGGTGCCTCAGGAATCTTTGTACAATAAAGCTGACAGTAGCTGGAGATAAACTGTTTAAAACTCTGATGAAGGTGGGTCTATGGATGCCCTGAACAGGTGTCTGGAGACATTAATAGGATGGATGATGGCCAACAAATTAAAACCCAGTCCAGACAAGACTGAGGTGCTCCTGGTCGATGACAAAGCTGCTCAAGGACCAAGAAGTCAGAATGTTCTAGAGGGCTTTGAACTCCCCCTTGAAGGAACAGCTTCATAGCTTAGGGATTCCAGCCTACAGTTGAAGGTCCACATCCTCTGTGGCACATAGTGCCTTTTATCATATCCAACTGATATACCAGTTGCAGCTGTTCATCGAAAAGCATGATTTGATCACAGTCTGATTACATCCAGGTTTGATTACAGAAATGCACTTTATCTGGGGCTGCATTTGAAAACCATCCAGAAACTTCAGCTTGTCCAAAGTGCAGCAGCCTGGCTATTGTCAGACCTGGGATACAGGGCTCATATCACCAGTGCTGAAAGAGTTGCGCTGGCTGCCCATAGAGTTGCCAGCCTCCAGGTGAGGCCTAGAGATCTCCTGGTATTATAACTGATATTACTGATCTCCTGGTATTGTAACATGACAGAGATCAGCTCCCTTGGATAAAATTGACAGCTTTGCAAGTGGACCCTATGTCATTATACCCTGCCAAGTTCCTTCCCCCCTCAAACTCCACCCCACAAAATCTCCAGGTATTTCCCAAGCCAGAGTTGGCAACCCTAGCACTGCTTTTTACCTTTAAAGCCCTCAATGGCCTGGGGCCATGGTTTTCAAAGGACTGCCCCTTCACACATTGTTCAGCAAGCCAATAAACATCTGCCACACAAGTCCTGATCTCTGTGCCCCACCTTCATAAGTGGCACCTCATTCTACTCAAGGCTTGCCAGCAATATCTTGCATTCTTTCAGCCACCAGGCCAAAACATTTATTTTCACCCAGGCTTTTAATTAATGAGTTGATTTACATGGGTTGATTAAGGGGTTATTTTACAGTACTTTACTCTGGAAACGGCTGTTTTAAGCTGTCAGTGGTTTGTTTTCATGTCAGATTAAGTTTTAATGGTGGATTTGAAGTAATCGGTTGTTTTTATTTTGGGAGCTCAACTGCCTCAGACAGTTTTCTGGGGAGGTACTAAAAATTCTATATACGTAAGAAAATAAAGAACAAGCTTTCAGCTTTGCAAATCTGATAGCATTTAAAAATGCCACAAAGCTATTTCCCCTCAGCCTGTGTAGCACAAGCCCTTTCACCAAGCACCCCCGACAGACCAATCTCTGAAGTACTAGTCCTTGCCCTACCAACAGCATATGAATGAAATGCTATCCCATCCCTCTGAAACCATCAGTAAAACTCCTAAAGAAAGTGCCAGCAGGCCCTCCAATCCAGGCCACGCGAGATACATTTTTAACTCTCGCGAGAACTTATAACCTTTCGTTCTCAAACCACGCGATATTTTGACATTTGCTTTCACCACCCACATTGGCTGGGAAAGGCTAGAATAGCAGACTTCCCGGTAAACAACTGAAAGCCATATTTCTCGGTAGGTGAAGAGTGCTGTCGACTTAGCCCTTATCTCTCAGCTGAAAACCCTGTCCGTGTGGCTTTACTCGGTCTATATGAGACCGCACAGGTCCCGTGTTCGCGCCATTGCGATAAGAGACGTGACTGCCCTGCGCATGCGCAAATGGACTCTGCCTCCGTGGTTGGCGTCATTTCCGATTTGCGAAAGTGCCTTGCTACGGAGCGGGGGTGCATGGGAAAGTAGTGAGTATTGTTGCTTCCGGTTTAGAACCTGGAAGTTGATTTCCGTCCGTCCCAAGCGCTTTCCTCTCCGGTCCCCGCTACGAAAATCCGAGCCCCGCCCCCTCCGCTCGGCGCCCGGTAGTGGGAGGCGGGGCTATGGAGACGGAGTATTACGGCGAGGAGCAATCAGGTACAAGCGCAGCGCTTGGGAGTGTGTTCACTTAGCCCTGCTCGAATGACAAACGGAGGGTGTTACGTGCGGGAGGGTCACGGGATGGGCGGGGTAAACTGGCTGCCGGGAGAAAAGTGTGTCAGGAAGGCGATGCTTCTTGGGTATTTACCTTACTTCCGACTGTTTCATTGTGTTCTAACTGGGGTGTGTGGGTTACAGACTTTGGTGACGGTCGTTTAGATTCATGGGCTAGGGGGACAGAGTCTCTGCAGTGTTATCATCCTGATAGTCTTCACGTTAATACGACATAACGATAAGTTCTTTAGTTGCCCACATCTAATATGTCGCCAGCTATATGTATTTGATAGATCAAGTTCAAATTAGCCATAATGCATCCTCTGAGTCACAGCGAAAGGAGCCAAGAACTCCTTCAGATCCCCGACATTTGCTGTCCGTGAACTTTAGTCTGCCTTGACCTGAATGGTTAGTCCAATTTCATCAGCTCTCAGAAGCTATGCCAGGTCAGCACCGGTTAGGACTTGGGTGGGAGACCACTAAGGAAATCCAGGGTTGCCACACAGAGGCAGGCAATGGCAAACTACCTCTATTAATCTCTTGCCTTAAAAGCCCTATGGGGTCAGTTTAAGCTGCCACTTGGCAGCAGTTTTCATGGTCACCAAGCTTAATCTGCTGTCTTCATGGTTTTTGAGCTAGGCGGTGAAAGCCCAGATGCTCATCCCTTTTGTTTGGCATCTTGGGAGGGGGCAAAGCTTAAATTTACTAATAAGGTGCAGCAGTAATACTGTTACCATCATCACCTTCTAGTACTAGTAGCTCAGTGGTTTGGCTTGTTTTCTGCTTAATAACTTTTGTTAGATGGCATAAGGTGTGGGGTTCAGTAAACACAAACCCTGGCTAGTTAACCCTGCAGCAACTGAAAGCTGTACTTAACATCTGTGCCTGCCAGCCCCAGGAATATGTGTGTAATTTGCTTATTTGTGGTTGGATCCACTTAGCTGGGTTTTGTAATATTTCCCTCCTGTCTCCCATTTGCATCAACACTTTTTCTTTGCTTTACAGCAGCACGAAGAACTAGTTCCAACATTTTTATTTTTTATTCATTTATATATTTATTGTATTTTTCTGCCAAAAATTGACTCCCAAAATGGCTCACAGGAATCAAAATATAGTATAAATCATAGTGTTCCATGAACAGTGTTCCTTGGGGAACTGTTCTTAGCTGAACTGGCTTCAAGCATGATGGAGGGGTATCTGACTACTGCCTCCCCTCCCTCTGTGATGGCCTCAACACTGGCAGAAGTAGGAGAGAGGGGGCCTTCAACTGGATCTGAATCCAAGCACCGTGGAGGGGTACCTGCTTCCTCTTGACATATTGTTGTTGGTTATAGATATCCAAGTTAAAAAAGCATGCTAACTTCAAGTGTGAATGGCATATTTGCATATAAAATTTAATTCATGTCTCCTCAGAAGTAGTGGCAAAGAAAGGATTGAGACCTTGCCCCTATGGATTTTAAAGGTATGTGTGCATCTCACTTCAAGCAAAGTTTCTTTCTGTTGAGTGCACACTATTAATTTCATCCTAAACAGAGTTACATCCTTCTCAGTCCATTGAAGTTAATGGGTTTAGAAGGATGTACCTCTGTTAAGGATTGCACTGCAAGTTTCTGACAAGTATAACAGATGCTGTTTGGAGATGTTTGGAGATAATTTGATTTTATAGTGATACCAAGACTACATTTACTTATGGCGTTGTATTTCTGCTAGTTTGTAGAGAATGATATAGCTTACATTTTTATAAAACAGTTACAAAAGTACAGTCTTCTGAAGTGCAATTCTGTTATGAAAGCAGTAGTTCGTCAACAGAAAGGGTGTCGTACTTACAGCTGATATTGTTTTGTTTTAATGAAGTCTTAGTTCAAAAGAAAGCAGAACACAGGAGTTGTAGGCTCTGCAAATATCAATTTTTTCAGATAATGAAGTCCAGATATTGGTTTCATTTGACATTAAGTCTAATATTTGACAATTTTATCTGACTAATCATATGGCTAACTCCAACCAGGGTATAGAGCATAGATCAAAAAATCTGCAAAATGGAGCCTGAGACAGACAGGGAAGAGTTCTCTCAAATCCTGAAGGAAGCCCTAGGTTTGCAGAAAAAATCTGAAATCTAAAACAAATAAGAACATTGGGAGATTAAAACTCTCCAAAATAATCAAAACAACACCTGTAGCTTTAAGAAAATAATGCCCACTGAGATTATGTTCCGAAGTCTCAGTACCATTTTTGGAGTTGCTAGGCAACCACAGCTACATAGCCCAGCCTTCCAAGCTTTGGTTTCTGTAAAGCAAAGTTGCAGGAGTGGACTTGGAGGCAAAAAAAGCCCTGAAAAGTCCTTGTTGTCTTCTTTTTCCCCCAGGGTGGGCTGGTGGTGGCGGCCATTGCACAACTTTTGCTGGCCTTTTCCCAGAGTGAGGAAAGAAGGGACTGCTGGGGGAGGGGCAGATAAATGTAGATTAGCTTGTGGTTAGGAAGCAGGAAAGGTTGTGGGGATTGTCAGAGAAGGAAAAGAGGAAATAGTGGGGGAGGGGATATAGTGGAAAATGAGGTGCCCACCACAAGTCCTTGAGAATCCCCACTTGTACTTCTCTAATTCTGAATCTGGATATCTAGCTAGGAGCTTCAGCTATCTTGGCAATCAAAATATTTAGCTGTTTCTAAGGACTAAAAGGTATTTTTAAGGTTAATTCTTTAAAAAAATTATTGCAGATGATGGTGGAGCCACTCCAGTGCAGGATGAACGTGATTCAGCATCAGA
The DNA here is from genome assembly GCA_029233225.1 of Lepidodactylus listeri. Taxonomy (NCBI): domain Eukaryota; kingdom Metazoa; phylum Chordata; class Lepidosauria; order Squamata; family Gekkonidae; genus Lepidodactylus; species Lepidodactylus listeri. The sequence goes on along the minus strand of JARCFY010000005.1, from coordinate 58,761,039 downwards.
TATGGAAGAAAATGGAAATGAACAGCATTCTGGATCAGAAAATGAAAGCATAGGACAACATTCAGAGGTAGCTTTAGTTCATCAAATAAGAAGTTGCCATATGTAAAGGATGAAAGGTATTACTGGCAGTTTAGAGATGATGGATCGTGAAGAGTGAGTCTTTAGAACAACCCTAAGCACTTTTCCTAGTTAGGTTACAACACTTGGCTTTGTTACATTTCTTAATAAAATGCTAAAGGAAATGAAATATATGTATTAACCATTCTGGACAGTTCTGCATCAATCTATGAAAGGTCTTGACACAGATCCTGTTGTGTGCTATCTTGGCAAAAATGTATATTTTTCTCTCTCAGATGACTTGGTTGCCTTTGTATTTTGTTTTATTGATTATCGAGTAATTTTGTAATTGAATTGTATGTGCTGAATGGTCTCAGGCACATGTCTGTGTTGAACTAGTATACAGATATTTCAAATAAGTAAGGCTGCTAAATAGAGAGGTAGGAAATATAGCTTTGAATATAGGTATTGGGAAGTGGGGGAAATTGTTTAAGAAAAAAGACAAAGGGTCATTTTGCAAAGTACCAGAAGAGAGGGCTGCACCAGTAAGCAAAGTAAGAATAGGCAAAAAAGTTGTTGGCGCGGGGTGGGTGGGAATACAGACTTCATGATCCCTACAAATTTTGCCTGTGCTTCCTTAGGGGAATCTGTAAAAATATATAAATATAAACAAGTTCAAAAATAATGTCTGTTCACAACTAAGAAAAGTATTGTAAATCTGAGTATGGGTAAACTGAATTGTATGTGATTAACAGGGTTAACTTACAGAGCAGAGTATGTTTGGAAGAATTATAGTTATAATAATTTGTAAGGCCTTGAACTTGAATTATTTTAATAGGAATATTTGTTGCATGCTGGAAACTTAAATAGAGTGGGAGTCAGGGATTAATGATTTAGATCCCAAATCAATTTTGGAGCACTAATCTTCTGTGACTACAATTACAGTTTGCATATTACAATACCATGAAAGTTTAAACACACACACACACACACACACACACAGACGTATATATTAAGAGGCTTTATGAGCATGCTTCTTAAAACCTGAATTTAATGTCTCTCTGCTTCCTTTTGGCTGCTGATATCCAAAGTGCTTTTTTAGGCAACACTGGTGTCTTGTACTAGCCCAGTAGGTTTTAAAAGTTTTTGTTGAATGAAAAATCCCCTGTGTCATGAGTGCTCTGTGAGTGTGTATAATAAATATATAACCAGCATAAGGGAACCCTGGAGCTATAATCTTTATTCAGAGAGTTTCTGTGCCCTGGTTGACTTTAATGTCAGTACAGGTGTGCATATACTGGATATTAGTATGTTATCATAGTATATACACTGGAAGGATATCAGTGTGTCAACATCCCATGCCAAAAGTTTGTTTTTATCATTTTGACCCACTTGATTGAGTGTAGTACAGAAGGCAATATTTGAGATACCAACCTTTTTGTGCCTTGGCTGGAACTTTTGTTTTTCCCCTCCCCAGAACGAACTCAGCGATGAAGAAGATGATGGACAAACTAGAGGTCACCCTGTGACGGACTCTGAAAATGAAGATACTCCAAGGCAAAAACACAGTGATTCAGAAAATGAGGATGCCCCAAATCACAATGCCAGTGACTCAGAAAATGAAGGGGCTCATGTAGGTAAAGACACTGATTCTGATAATGAGGATCACCCTGTCCACCGTGCCAGTGACTCTGAGAATGAGGATGCTATAAATCCTCAAGCCAGTGACTCTGAGCATGATGAGCCTCCTAAAGGCCATGACAGTGATTCTGAAAACGAGGAACCTCAGAAGCTCATGGCCAGTGACTCTGAAAATGAGGGCTCACACAAAGATCACACCAGTGACTTAGAAAATGAGGAGCCCCAGAAACACCCAACTAGTGACTCAGAGAATGAGGAGCCCCAGAAACACCCAACTAGTGACTCAGAGAATGAAGAGCATCCAAAAACTCACAACAGCGATTCAGAGAATGAAGAGCATCCAAAAACTCACAACAGCGATTCAGAGAATGAAGAGCATCCAAAAACTCACAACAGCGATTCAGAGAATGAGGTGGCTCCAAAACCTCTTCCCAGTGACTCTGAAAATGAGGAGCCGAAGGCTCAGCCCAGTGACTCTGAAACAGAAGATAACCATGGAAACAAGCAAAGAACAGAGTCGGGTGACAATGATATAGAGAATAAGAAAGAGGAGGAAACTGAGAATGGTTCTCACCTTTCAGACACTGATCAACCAGGCAAAAGATCTCATGGCTCTGATAGCGAGGAAGAAGAGGGCCCTAAAAAACGGAAGATAGCAGACAGTGATGAGGAAGAAGGGGGAGAGGAGGAAAAATCAGCAAAGAGGAAATTCGCTGTACTCTCCGATAGTGAAGATGAGGAAAAAACACGTAAGGAAATGCAGATTTTGGCCTAGTGCATGTACATTGTTTATTCGCTACGTTATGAGCAGGTTGCAGCTGAATGTGTGAAATGAATTCATTGAAATGCACAGCAATTGTTCCTCTGTTGATATTTGATCTGTAATGGCTCGTTCACACCTGCAAATCATCATTTGCTTTCTTCAAGTGGTAGTTGTGCAGATGTGTGCCAGCCTTTTGTAAGTATTCAGTGTTCCAGTATGAGGAACTGTGATGTAGAGAGATTTATCTTAAAGTGTCAGATGTAGGTATGGCTTGATAAACTAGGATGAAGGTATCAGTGGTCCTTTCTAACCTCTAATCTCTTTAAAAGGGTAGTTCTGAGGGCCTTACTGAAAGTCTAAACTTAAATACTGTTGCCAAAATTGAATCAAGGGCAGTTTGGTATGTGAAATCTTCTTCTGCCCCTTTTTCTGATAGGATCAAGGAAGGTAGCCCCAAGCAACTACTTTCTTGTCACAAGCTGCCTTTACTTGAGAGGAGGAAGAAAACATAGGATCTATGGCAGGCTTTACCACATTTGCAACCAGCCTAGCTTTGAATAAACTGGATCCACTGTTCTTGTGCTATGACATTTTTATGTTCAGTTTCATCTTTTCTTTTTGTACTATTGAGCAAAAGTAAATAGGCATTGAGGGTAGTCCTTTGCCTTAGTTAGTCATTTTCCTTGGCTGAATCTAGTAAGGGAGAGAAATAGGAGGAAGATACCAAGGTACAATGTGTAAGCTCCCTTGGACGTTTGCATATGTAATCATGTGTGCCTTAAGTTTCATCCAAAAAACTGTAGTTTGCATTTATTGTTGAATGTGTCTGACTTCTCCAAGAGTGTATGGGTCTAAAACTGTTATTGATGACTGAATCCAAAATGAACTTTTAGAAAATCATTATTTATTAAACAACCCTCAGTCGCTCGGTAAGAGGTTTGCACTGCTCCATGGGCACAGGTCACACTTGAGTTAATGTACTGCATAACTGCTACTGTTCATTATTGTTCTAAGGGTGTATTCATTTTTTATTGACAGTCTTGTTTAGAGAATGTTTAGGGAGGAATACTTAGAAATTACAGGGCAGCGGTGGCTTAGAGGCTAAGATGCTGAGCTGCAGATCGGAAGGTTGTTACCTCGGCAGTTCAAGACTCGAGTGCTGCATGACAGAGTGAGCTCCTGTCTCTGGTCCCAGCTCCTGCCAACCTAGCAGTTTGAAAGCAAGAAATTGCAAGTAGATAAATAGGTACTGCTTTGGTGGGAAGGTAATAGCGTTCCATGCGCCTTGGCGTTTAGTCATGCCAGCCACATGACCTTGGAAAAAGTCTTCAGACAGTGCTGGCTCTTTGGCTTGGAAAGATAAGCACCGCCCCCTAGAGTTGAATTCGACTGGCTTTCGAGCAAGGGAAACCTTTACTTAGAAATTAGTCATAATTTGAAATTACTATCGTCTGCAAAGTTCAGTTGAGTAAGAGGTTATTTGATTAGTTTGTAAATGGTTTCTGTTCCTCTTCTTTATAATGTTAATTGAAGGATCTTCTACCCTATCAGTTGCTTGTAATCTTTTTCTGAAAAGGTTATTAGCACTGCCTCCAAGTACCCCAGCAGCACTTGCTGAGAGCCGAATCCGGTCTCCCTTCTCTCCAGGCATGTGCACACAAAGCACTTTTTAGCTACTGGCCAAATTGAAGAGAGCCCCAGCAGATCATCTTTCAAGCATTTGTTTCTCTATGTCTAAAAGATCCTAAATGGCAACGCAGTTATAACAAACTCCTTGAAATATATCAATTGCCAGATGTTGTCTGAGGAGCTTCTCAGGCTGACTTTAATGGTAGGGCGCAAATATATACACTAGATACTGCTTTAGATAGGCAAGTCACACTAGAAACCAAATTCTCATCCTGGCATAAATCAATTAAATTGGATCATCTTAGGGCACAATATCTGTCCAAGATTTCCTTTTTTAAATTATGCTCAGCTTTACATCCATTCACTTTTAAATAATGCAAACAGCTATGCTATACCCAAACACCAGTTGCTCAACGCCTCTGCACGTGTGGAGGCCCAGATCCTGAAGACCTGTGCCATTATCTGTTGGCCTGTCCACTTTATTCAGTCCCAAGAAAGAGATTCTTAGGTACAATCCTGGCCAATTTAGGCCACAGCATTGTGATGGAAAAAGTTATATTTTTACTTGCTAATGCAGAGCCAGAGGTTTCCTATAAGGTTGCCTCTTTTGCCTTAGCGGCAAAGAAAATTTGAGCCAAACTAGTGCCAGCGTAGCCCAATTAAGATTTTAACTAGTACACAACAGATGTCTCCAAAAGGTTTTCCTTTTTTATGAAATAAGTTTTAAAATGTAACTTTTATAGTGTCTTAATCTGAGATTACTGGACTGTATTTTGTTGTATATTATTTCCTACCACTTGTAACGACCATCGGCCCTATGCAATAAAATTGAATTGAACTGATTGCTTGTATCTAAGTTGGCTCAGTTACTTACTGGCTCATTGGTTAATCTGCAGCTGTGAAAAAGGGGCGCCTGATATCTGATGGTGAAGAATCAGATAGCGATGCTGCATCGGAGAAGTATGAGAAGCAAAAGAAACCTATAGCATCAGATAGTGAGGAGCAGGAAGATGATGACAAGGCCGATGATACTGGGAAGAAGAAGGAAGAGAAAGATCTCTTTGGGAGTGACAGCGAGTCGGGAAATGAGCAAGAGTAAGTGCTTCTCATTTAAGAAAAGTGCAAATGTATGGTCTGGACTGCTATGGGGAGGAGGACTGATGAATTATCTGTGTGGGGGAGAAACTGCTGGCATCCCAATTTTAGACTTATAGCTCTGTTAGAAACCTGTCAGCGTGTGATACTTTTCTATGTAATGTTGAAAACACACCTTCTTGGAAACAAAGAGAAAATAAGTCATATCATTTTCCACAGAAACCTCATTGCAGATATATTTGGAGAATCTGGAGATGAGGAGGAGGAAGAGTTCACAGTAAGTGTGTTGTGAAACTTATTTTTTCCCCTTCCCAGTAACTTGTGTGTGTGAGAGAGAGAGAGACTACGTATGTCCAGTTTTCCTGGATTTGGATAACATTTCACCTGGGTTTATTGTGGGAGTCTCTAAATGCAGTCAGTCCCACTGTGTGGCAGATGCCTTGTAGGTATCCCGCAGCAGGCTGGATACTGGTGGTCTGGACTCAAGGCTAGCATGAATCTTGAGAACTATTAAAAGGATGTCTGTATACTGTGTCAGGGCTATCCATTGACTTGTGTTATCTTTAACCCAAGGGTTTCAACCAAGAGGATTTGGAAGAAGAGAAAGCAGAACAGAAAGGAACAGCAGATGATTCAGACTCTGATGACAATATCAAACGAGGAAAACAGTGAGTCTTCATTGCGATTGCTACAACAGACCAATCTTGCTTTGGGTCAGGAACTCCTATTCCTTTAAAATGTCAGCAGTACCCAGCTTCAGAAAATCGGCTGCCCAGTGATAAGGAGTGCTTTCAGCTTTCTTCTTTCATTTTTATTACATTTCTATGCTTATGCTCATCCCCACAATAGTGAACACTAAATTACAGGAAGAGGTTGTCTTCTATCAGAGCTTGAGTGAGCCATGCTGGTTTTAAGAGCAGACCTTAATACTGGGGAAACTCATGAATACCTGCAAGTATAGGGAGCTGTGTTTGTCCATCAGAGGGGAAAGTGTAATCAGGGAGAGTATTTTATTCATTGGTGGAAAATGTTTGTATCCCACTTTCCCTAATGTGCTGAAAGTAGCAATAATCAAAAACATACAATATAATCATAAAACAAGAAACCAAATCAACCCTAACAGGAGCATTAAAATCAGTCTCCTCCTACTCAAATCACTCTGTCTTGGGTTCCATTTGTGTTCTTAACTTTTTTGCATTTTTTCCTTTGGCCCTCAGATTATTTAATTTTTGCCCATTAAAGACCATTCCGGTTTGGCTTGTAGGGTATTTGGCTTTAGTTTGCCAAAAGTATTCCATGTCCAGTGCAAGATGTGAAAGGCCTAAAATCCCAGCATGCCTCTTTTCATTGTGCTACAAAATGGGTTAGAGTTTCAGTCTGACTTTCTTGAAACCTTCTTCTGCATTTCAGTTTGGATTTCATGTCAGATTTTGATATGATGCTGCAACGGAAGAAAAGCATGAGTGGCAAGCGCCGGCGCAACCGTGATGGTGGGACCTTTATTAGCGATGCTGATGACGTTGTCAGTGCTATGATTGTTAAGATGAATGAAGCTGCAGAGGTGCGTTTCTTGTGTCTAAAGCCTGCCCGAAGTAATTTTTTTCAGCACTAGGTTATGTTGAGCAATTAAGTTGGTATGTGTAGCATGGAGCAGTTAGAGCTGAAAAAACTTTTAAACTGTTTGTACTGTGAAGTGTTTATCTGTTAGTTAATTAACAGGGGTTCTTGGGTCTTAAGGGGAAAAAGCACAACAGCATATCACTGCTTTCCCTTCTCAAACTGCTTGCGTTGTCCATGTTCCATGGAGGGGGGATGGGACACTAGCAGCTCAGCAGCCAACTAACAAGACCTTTGTCGTTTTCAGTACATAAGTAATCCATATGGTAGGCCAATAGATGGTGGCAGTGGAAGCAACTGAGTGGTAGGACACCTAGGCAGGTGGTGGGGAAGTAGTAGGATTAAACTATCACGTATAATCCTCATTCATAGACATGAAAGAAACAACAGTGTTATTTTGCCCAATTCAGATATCACAAGAAACTGCAGTTAGTTGTGAACTGTGAGGACCTCAGTTTCCCAGCTAGACAGAAGGGAAATGGGGTTGGGAGCATGTGATTCTTCCTCATCACAAACCAGGGCTTGCTTGTTTGTGGCTTCTGAATGCAGCCTATTCTGGTTTGTAACCAAAATAATAATAGTGTGTTCAAGACTAAATAAAAGCAGATAAATCTCTAAGGATGTACTGGTGTCGTTGTGCAAAGATATTGTAAAAGAGACGGGCAATGCCGGTTGTAATACTAGTGAAATTAAAGAAACGTAGTTCCTATTTTCCCATTTGTTCTGTGATCAAGAGATTAATAATCAGTTTGCTTTGCATGTCTTCTGAAGTGGGATTTTGAGTGTTCTGCTGTCTTTCTGGTTATTCCTAATTAAATCTTAAACTCCCCACAGGAGGACAGGCAGTTGAACACACAGAAGAAGCCAGCACTTAAAAAGTTAACTTTGCTTCCAACTGTAGTTATGCATCTGAAAAAGTACGTAGAACTTGGTCTAATTTTCCTACATTGCTTGGAGAGAGAGAGACAAGGCCTGATGCGATGTGCCCAAAAGTGCAAAATACTACCATTCAGCTTACTCTTGAATATGTTTACTCATTAAATCGATATAAATTAAATGTCATTTCAAGGACGTTTCCTTGCTAAAGTGTATGTTGTAATGGCATTATCCACCTAAAGATAAATTCAAGGTGAATGTGGAGGAATTTCAAAGGAAATAGGCTTCTGTATGTTTAGCAAAACATCCCAGTGGAGTTCCTTCTGTGCTTAGTTTGGAGTGAGCCACCTTATTTACCTGCCCACATAGTTTATCAATCCTATACATGCAAGGAGTGATGAAAGCCATGGCTTTCCAGCAATAAAGAAAGCATGCAAAGGGAAAATGAGTATATAATGGCTTGGATCCCGAGATCTGTGCATGTACTAGAACTGCCCAGACCCTCTATTTTCTCCCATATCACCTTGTTTCCCCTCTGAAAAGCTGCTTCTGAAGGTCAGGAGACCCTCCAGGCTGACAATGCAATGTAGTATCAGGAGCTGGAACCAGAAAGGCAAATCAATATTTACTTTTGGGGCGTTCGTGGAGGTAACTTAACCACATACAAGATGCTCCCTGGCCTATAATTCACTTTTAAACACGGGTAGTTCACCCTAGCTTTGCAGTGGGAATGAGAATGCAGAGATCATAGGACTGGGGTGCTGCTGGAAGTATTCCTCTTGTTCTGAGTGGAGTTGCTGATGGTTTTCATTCTGACTTTCCAGACAGGACCTGAAGGAAACATTCATTGACAGTGGTGTGATGTCAGCCATCAAAGAGTGGCTTTCTCCCCTGCCAGACCGGAGTCTTCCAGCACTGAAAATTCGAGAGGAGCTTCTGAAGATTCTGCAAGAGGTTAAAGCCTTGTACATAGCAGTTAGAGTCAATGTAACGTATGCCATTCATGTTGGGTTTCTGACAGCATGAATGAGAAGTCAGTGTTTCTGTGCATGCATGTGCAGCAGTAAGAGAACTGTAAATGGTTGAATCTGTTCGTCTCCATCTATTTGATATGATTATGTGCAATGAAAACACTTGGGATATAGAAATTGAACTTTTCTTACAAACCTAATAGACACTCTTTTCTAAAAACAAAGTTGAGGGAGCACAAAGAGTCCTAGCCCCAGCATGAGTGTTCAGACTTCCAGTAGATACCCACCTGTGCAGTTAAGATTCCACAGCTTAAAAGAAGAGACTGGATTTATACCCTGCCCTTCAGTACCCGAAGGAGTCTAGAGCAGTTTACAGTCTCCTTTCCCTTCCTCTCCCCACAACAGACACCCTGTGAAGTAAGTAGGGCTGAGAGGGCTCTTCCGAGAACTGCTCCTGGGAGAACAGCTCTGAGAAAACTGTTACTGACCCAAGATCACACCAGCAGCTGCATGGGGAGGAGTGGGGAATCAAACCCAGTTCTCCAGATTAGAGTCCACTCTCCTAGCCCAGCTGTGGTTATTGCTAAGACTATCCTCTTGTTTCTGTCTAGTTTGAAACTTTTGTTTCTTCTAAAACAGGAGTCACCAGTGCAGCACCTATAGGTGCCAGGGCGCCTGTCACTATCCTTCCTGGTACTCACCAAGGGTTTTTAGGGAGTGGGCAGGGCCAGAGGGAGGCTTTTCCCCAGCAGGGCTTCTGATTGGCCATTGGACATCTGTGCAGATTTTTAGAAAGTTCCTTTGGCAGCAGCTGTCATTACAGCACAAGGACCTTCATTGCATGACTGAACGTATACTGAGTGTATGCAAGGAAGTATTTTAAACCATCTGTACCTTTTTAAAACTCATCCTTTAAACAGAGCTTCTGCCTCTAATAGTTACTATTAGAGTTACGCATGACCTTACTCCTGACATTTTTTGGTGGGCTCCGCCTCTTGTGGAACTCAGTTTCAGGTTGGCACCACCTCGTCTGGCAGCCAGGTTGTGGTAGCATCCACCACCCACTGTCAGAATTCCAAAAAGGCCCATGGGCTCGAAAAGGCTGGGGACTCCTGTTCTAGAAAATGTGAAACAACTGTTGTGGGGTTTAGGAGGTGATAAGTTTCCTTTGTATTTCTTTTTCCCTAGTTACCTAGTGTGAGCCAAGAGACCTTAAAGCACAGTGGGATTGGGCGAGCAGTGATGTATCTCTACAAACACCCTAAGGAATCACGGCCCAACAAGGACATGGCAGGGAAACTAATTAGTAAGTAAAGCTCAGCTGTCACATGGTGCACCGCTGCTCCCAGGTCCCTCTTGAGCAGTAACCACCGACATCAATATTTGCTCTTGTTGTGAAGAAAATACGTGATGCAAGAATCTGTAACCTTCTGTATTACTGCTTCTGGTGGTTTATGCTGAAGGTGTGCACCTTAGTAACAAAAGCTGCTCTTCTTTATGATAAATATTTGGGTAGTGAATGGAAAGAAGCTGGCTCATGTTAGTTGCTTTCCTTTTGTTTGTTAAATATTTTAGTATGTATGTTTTCATCAGTGTGATGATGGCTGCCATACTACAGATAGGGCACATGCATCTAACAGATTTAAACGTAGCCCCACACTTGAGGACTTAGAAACATTTAGAAATGAAAGCCAGGATTCTTGCAAGTGTTCTGACTGCCACGAAAGTTCTTGGAAGCTTTCCTTACCCTTTTGTCCCCCACCAGCTTTCTTCTTGGGAGACAGCAGAGGACTAAGGGGTTAGGTGGCTTAGGGAGGGGCAGACTGTTGGGGAAATGATGTTCCATGGACTGTTTAAACAACTGATGAAAATGCCAATGAAATGTAGGTAATAAAAATTTCTTGGGAGGGCCTGCAACCCACATTAAGTGGGCTTTGAATCTATGTTTAATATTAAGCAATGCAGGCAGATACCTGAGGTGTTGTTCTGCTGCTTGAACTTCACTGATTTTTGTTTGAATTTAACCAAAAAACAGATGAGTGGTCTCGGCCTATTTTTGGTCTAACCTCAAACTACAAAGGAATGACAAGAGAAGAAAGAGAACAGAGGGATCTGGAACAGATGCCACAGCGAAGGCGGTTGAGCAGGTAGGGTTTTGTGTGTGCATAAAATTTCAGCATTTATTGTTTTTTCTTCCTCTTGCTGGCTTTTGTAGCCTAAGCCAGTTACTGTCCCATCCCCCCCCCCAAGCAGCATTCCCAGGGGCATTGTTCCCTCTAAGCCGAGTTAGTGTGAGCTAGCTCAGGTTTTTAGCCTCCAGCTCACAGATTTTGGACTTAGCTCAGGAAGGAGGGCCCCAGAGCAAACTGATTTATGCAGCAGCCAAATCGCTTGCTCACAACTGTAATGCCAGTAGCTCACAAAGGAGGATTTTTGCTCACAGGACTCCACAGCTTAGAGGGAACATTGCCCATGGGGTGCTTTGAAAACTGCATTTTGTTTGGTGGTGAATCTTGATTTTCATAAGTGTCCTCTTCATTTTCAGACTTTCTTTTTTTGTATTGTTTCCTTTTCTTCTACCATTTTAACACCTCTTGTTCTGTACTTATCTATTTCAATGTGAGGGATATTGGTTCTCCTATGGGAAACTTTTGTGAATACCTACTAAATGCTTTGTAATTTTGGAAATTATTATTGTCCAGCAATTCAAAATCTCCTCCTTTCTTTACAGCTCTGGTGGTCAAACACCCCGCAGGGACTTGGAGAAGGTGTTGACAGGAGAGGAGAAGTAAGTATCTCCCCCCCCCCCCCCCCCCCCCCAGAACAGCTTTGTTTGCAGATTTTTGTTCTGTGTTTTGTGTTTTGGAGGGCGTATAGGAAGTAATTTGAGAGAGAGGATTAAAGGTTGAACAGCTGTATGTTAGCAACATCCTTGTCTTGTTTCCTTAGAGCTCTTAGGCCTGGTGATCCAGGATTTTGTGCTCGTGCAAGAGTTCCGATGCCCTCCAACAAGGATTATGTGGTCAGACCGAAGTGGAATGTGGAAATGGAAACCTCCAGGGTAAGTGGACAAGAAAAACCGAAGGAATTTGTTCTGCAAAACTGAGTGTAGACCAGTTCTAGTAAAATGTTACAGAAATCAATTCAGCTTCTCCTCAGTACTGCCTTGTTTTTAGGCATCATATCAATGTTTCCATCCAAGTACTGCATTTGCCTTATGAGGCCACTATCCTGTCTGGTCTGAAAATCCAGCCAGTACTTCCTGTTGTCAAAGGTAGCAGAAAGAAACATAATTTTTACACTACTGTTCTGATTGTGGGTGACTCTCAGACTGTGGAACCCAAAGGCAGAGGATGATCTGTCCTGATGCAACTCTCTACCCTTTTTCAGAGTATTTTTACTGCCCTCCCCCCTCCATTCCCAATAGCCTGAAATTTATGAAGTCCATGTGTCCTCCTTCCGGCTCCTTCCCATTCCCGAAATCAGCTCAGTGTTATGGCAATAGATGCAATCTATCCGTACCCAATAATTCCCGATTTTTGTTTAGAATGCAAGGCAAAATGAAGGAGCCATCATCAAATGCATTACAGTTTTCCGTTCTGATCAGTTGTCCTTCCTTTAATTAAATGAGATGTTGTTTCTAGCCTGGAACTGTTAAGAAAGGTATTAGTCGGTTGGAAAAACACAAGAGACGGTTTGCAGAACAGAAACGACTTGGCAAAATGCATCGGGCTGTCAAATTCAGCATTGAAGGCAACAGGATGCCCTTATAGCCCTGTAATTCTGCTTGTCTCAGGTTTGAGAGGTATCCTCAAAGGAAGTGTGAACAGTGCATGTGTTTTAGCTGTTGGCAGTGTGCACATTCAGACAAAGCAGCGTAACTCTACTAATTGTCCCCTAGAAAGTATTGAAAAACAGGAAAAAGAAATTAATGCACTACTAAATCAGATGCATGAAGATAAGGACATTTTGCATGTAGTTTAAGCACAGTTTTGTATCTGTAAACAATATATTACTCTAAACAGGCTCCTTATAGTAGCTGATTAGTTCAACAAATTCCCTGAGGAATAACTAGGTTTGGTCTACTTTTTTGTGATGAGAGACTGCATGTTTAGGAGACCCTACTCAGATTCTAGTATTTACCCTCCTTTTAGCAGTTATCTGACAACTGCCTGCCCAAGTATTATTTTTATTTATTTTGTGAAATTTATGCTCTACCCTTTTGCCCTCATAAGGACCACTGAGACAGCTAACATATTTAAAACATACATAATAAAATTACATCTTAAAAACCATTAAAACCAACAAAAATGCATCATCAAAACCTACACAAATAACAGTTAAAAACATTGGGCAGGAAGGAGGGATCACTAAGGGAATGCTAAATGAAACAAAAAGTTTCTTTCCCTGCTGGCAGAAGATGGCAACAGAAGAGGCCAAACAAGTCTCCCTTTGGGGAGAGTTCCAGGTTGTTGATGCCACAAAGGTCCTCTCCCAGGTTACCACCTGCCAAGGTGGTGGCAATCAAAGCCAGGCTTCCAAAAATGACCATAATGGTCAGGTATGGCTGGCCAAGCGCAGATCTGTTTGAGCTTGCAAAATGCAGTTGCATAAGGCTGACTGCAAGCTCAGCAGAGGCATTTGATCAAGAATATTGGCTTGGATCCAAAGATCCCACTTCTTCTAAGTGAAAAGTAGTGTTGCTTTCAGATGTCCTCCATCTGCAGCATCCTGTGTGGCCAGAAAAACTGCTCTGCAGGATCCCCGGTCCTCTCCCTACTCTTGGGGGGGGGGGTATAGAGGCCTGCAGATGGCTGAAGGACTTGGAAGGCTCATGTGAGTGGAAGTGTCTTCTGTTCATAGTGTGGCATGCTTGAATCCAAGCCATTTGTGCAAAGAAGGCCAATGAGAATTTAGTAGTATATATTTGGCTTCATTTTAAAGTCACCCTGTTTTAGAGTATAACAGGTCAAGATTCAGATTTGTATTTTAGCTATGACAGAAATTTGCTGAATTGGACATGCTGGTGTCTCTCAGGCTAACCTACTTCATACAGATATAAAATGAGAGATTGGCTGACTTCCTTGGAGGACAAGTAGGCACAAATGTAACAGGTACTACAAATCTTTTGTTTCAAGGAACTCTTTTAAGTTGTGACCCAAGTATATGATACACAGAAGTGTTAGATTTGCTCAGGGTACAAAGAATGTAAATTAATACATCATTCTATAGCAAGGAGAGGTAAGTTAAAGAAACATCATTTCTCAAGAATGAAACGCTGGTGATGATGTCTGTAAGACCCATTTAATAATTGTAGAAGGCTGATTTGGGGGGAAATGAGCCTTCACAGGAATGCACTGCTTTAACTAGTTTTGATTAGTTGAATATGAAAGTCACTGTGTTGTAACATTGATCTTGGAAGTGGAAAAACTCATCTTGGAATCTCTACTCAGCTGCAAAATTCACTGTAAGGATTTGGGCTAGACATGCTCTGAGTCTGACTGGTTTGGGAAGATACACCAGATAAGAATTGTAAAACATGCCATGTATTGAAATGGGCTAATAATTAGTAACTAATAATTTGGACTATAAGGATGTCAATGCAATTTTTAGAGGGAGAGAAATGTTTACAGACACAGTGGTGAAGAGCATAAAGTGAGACTGGTTATATTTCTTCTCCAGCTAATTATGATACAATTTTCCCTTTAATCAGTACTTGACTTCTACAACAAAAGGTGCTGGGCCTGGAGGTCACATATCCTAGACATGGCAGCTTTCTCTGTAATCTCAGGCTGTGTTAGTGTTACTTGGTAGTGAGGGAAATGCATGCTGCACATGCTTAGAGGTACTCTTATTGTTTCAGGCTTTTCTTTGAAAAAAAGGGTTCTGCGGAACCCTTTGAATACTACTTTGCCATTAGTTAAGTAACCATTAGTTAATGAAAATATATAGCGGTGCTGAGTCTTGCATACAGTTGTGGCCTGTGTTATTGTGTGGCTTTTTAAAAGAGAGATAGTTTGGTGTAGTGGTTAAGAGAGCGGACTCTAATCTGGGAGAACCGGGTTTGATTCCCCACTCCTCCACATGCAGCTGCTGCGTGACCTTGGGCAAGCCACAGTTCTCTCAGAGCTGTTCTCTCAAGAGCAGTTCTCAGTCAGAGCTCTCTCAGCCCTACCTACTTCACAGGGTGTCTGTTGTGGGGAGAGGAAAGGAAGGAGATCGTAAGCCGCTCTGAGACTCTTGAGTGAAGGGCGGGGCATAAATCCAATCTCCTCCTCCTCTTCCTTCTTCCCTGTGTTAGAGCACTCAGAAGGGCAGCAGGAGAAAACAATATAGCTTTTAGAGAGGAGCAGTAGCTCAGTAGTAAAGAGCATTCTTTGCATGCAGACGGTGCCAGGTTCAGTCATTTGCATCTCCGGGGCGGAAAAGATAGTGGCTTACAGGGGCTGTGATGATCTGTCTTTGAGACCTGTTGGAGTCACTGACAGTTGGGATAAACAATACAAAGCAAGATGGGCCAGTGATCTAGCATGGTATAAGGCAGGTTCATGAATTGATAGTTCTGTTATGCCCCCTTTTTGCCCTTGGTACATGTAAACACTATTTTGCACTGTTTGTGGTGATTTGCTGGTCTACTGCTTGCTGCTTGAACACACATTCATTGGCTGAATGAGGCCCAAGTCTTATACATCAGCAGTGTTTGTGGGTTTTTTCTCCTTGCCTGCTAAGCTGATGTTCGGGAATTGGTTGCAGTGTGGAATTGTTCAATTAATTGAAATTTAATGAGAAATGCTGTGACAGTATGCTTATTGCCTCCCATTATAAAATGTGTAGTTACAGTGCTGGTGGTAGATTCCAGCATGTGGTGAATAAAATGCTCATTTTTTTAAAACAGGGAAGATTGCATTTATGTAACTCTTTGTAAGCAGTGCACCTTTTATGGTCTTCTTCTGAAATTATGCTAATGAGATTATTTTTTTGGGGGGGGGGTGTTTAAGCCTCTAGAAGAATTAAGCATGCATGCTTTGTCCTCTTTTAAAAAATGACGTTTTTGTCTTTTCCTAAGGCTAATTGTAATTTCTATTTCAAGTTCCAGGCCAGCTCTAAGAAAGGAGTCAGTCGACTAGACAAACAGATGCGGAAGTTCACAGACATCAGGAAAAAAAGCAGAACATCCCATGCTGTAAAGATCAGCATCGAAGGCAACAAAATGCCCTTGTGATGTCACACCAGATCCTCTCTTGGAACCCTTCTGAAAGAAGTGCACCTAGAGACTCTCTGAAGATGTCTACATTTTTAAAAGAACGTTGGGTGTTGTTTTTTTTAAGTGTGTCTTCAAATTGTTGGTTCAGCTATTAGTAACACGTTGTCTGAGGCTTTTGACTCCCTCACCCACCACCCAGGCTGTTGTTCATTATGACTGTATTTAACTCCAGTCTCATGTGTCCTTTGTACAGATGGAACCATGTATTGCTACAGCCCTCAGACAATAAAATCTCTTTTGGATGTTGTGGGGCTCAGTGGTACTTGTAGTTCAGAAGATTCAGGACAGCTTGCTGGCTGGCCCCTGAAAGTATATTTGGGGGGGGGGGGGGGGGGATATGAATATATTTTACACATCTACATGTATCTGCTGGTCATTCACAAGTGCAAATTACAAGTAGTTGTCTTAATAACAGCAGGATCCACTCTTCCATGATTTGTTCGGGACTGCTGAAGGAAATAAAATCTTGTGCTCTACCTTTGAAATCTAATCAGCACCACCTAATTGTCATGATGTGACCTATATGAGGGAAAATCTGCTAGAAGTATTTAACTCTGTTCTTTGACTAAATTGATTTCAGTGGAACTGAGATTTACCTAACTCATGTTGGATTGTAGTCTATATTTTTAACCTATGGTTGCACTAAAAAAATAAGGCCTTGACGGATATCAGTGAGTATCCCAGAACCCTCTAGAGTTAAGTGCTGTAGCATCCAGGCATTGGGAGGGGGGGGGGTGTGTGACTGGAATGGTAGGGATACAGTAATGGGCAGTAATGCTTTGGAAGATTTTTTTTACAGCATCAGTGTTTTTTGTCTTTCTTGACAACAAGTCCAGCCACTTGTGAATTTGTTGGTTGTCTGTTGTACTTGAGGATCATAATTGGATTTGTGTGAAGTTCCATACTCTGCTAGGATTCTGTCTGTTCCAGTGTTTCCAAAGCTGGGTGCATACGTTTGTCTGCTGTGCAGATAATAGTAATGGTTACTAGAAGGGATTGCAGAAGTTTTACCAAGGTGTTTTAATGACTAACAGGCTGCTTATAAACGTTTTAGATAGTCAGTTAATGTTTTTATGGACATTTTACATCTATAAACAGGATTACTTGAAAGGATGGGGACCTATCCTCCAGCTAAATTAGCTCTTTGGAGTAGTTTTCTCGCTTCTTTTGGAACACATTCCATGACTTTTCCCTCTCTTTTTTTTCAAGCAAAGTAAAATGGAAATAAATCCATCTTCTGCTCTGTCATTTTTAGCAAGATTATATGAGCTAGGAATAGGTAAGATAGAAACTTTGAGGTAAAACATTTTTATAAGATCATCACAACAGATAAGCTGTGTTCAAATTTCTCATTTCTGTTTAATTCTAATGAATATGGCTCATGCCAGGCGTAGTGTAGAGAGAGGTATCCCCAGCTACTCCTAGATTACACCTTTCTCCGAAGTAGCTGTTTTGGTAAACCATTTTCATTGTGGAAGCTACTTACAACAGCATATAGAAAGCAGTTCTCCAATGTAATCCAGTGCAAACAAATCTCAACATATATGGTAGTAAATTAAAAATACAAATAGTATATTTTATATTTAAAATAGCTTTCATTTCAACCCATGTAAAAATCCTTCAGAATCAGTCACACTTTCAGTAATTTCTTTTATCCATGAAATGTAATTGGACACACGGGTGTAAGCCCCATATTTCTCTGCTGTAGCACAACCTTCCCCCCAGCTGACAATTCCCAGGAGAAACCAAGTATTGTGATAAAGTACAGCAAAAGGTCCCCCACTGTCACCTTTACAAGAATCTTGAGTTGCTTCAGGATAACCTGCACAGAACATGTTGTCAGTAATGAGTTTTCCTGTGGATTGTCTGCAAGTATCCATGCTCACCACAGGCAGCTTGACTCTCAGGAGAAAGCGGGTTGACCGCCCCTTGACATGAGTGCTGCCCCATCCACTCACTGTTCCTACTGTCCCTTTTTCTGTCAGTAAAGTTGAGAGGTTTGGGTTGGGAAGACAAATCGACAGTACGTGCTGGCTGAAAACAACATTGCTGGTCAACTGAATCAAAGCGATGTCATTGTTGAAGTTTTCTGGGTCATACTGGGGGTGCTGCCAGAACTGACGCACTCTAACTTTTTGTTCATCCCGTTCTCTCTGGTGCTTGTCAAAGTCTCCTGAGAAGCAAATGAAAATATAACAAATTAACACCTTTGTAACTAATTATAGTGAGGGGAAAGGAATAAAAGATGGGTTTTTAAAAAAACCCCAAAAGGCCACTAAAATGTTTGCTATTTAAATCTAGCAAGCCTAACATCAAACTCTCTCTTCATCATTGAATTATCCTATTTCAAGAGCAAGTATTTTCTTTTAGTGAAATGGAAATGGATGATATTCACAATACTGAGAACATCCATTGATATAGGCACAGCTGCAATGATCTCAAAGGCCAAAAACACACTTATCTTGTGGGTGTGGGCTGTGGACAGAAATAAATGGTGAATGATGTTTATGGCTCCATGGCACTCACCAACAGTAACCTGATGAGGGGCAATGGTATCGAGGCAGTGTGCTGCAGTGAGTACCCACCGACTGCCGATTAAGCTGCCACCACAATAGCCATAACCTCTCTTATTTTGGATCAGTACCTAAGGAAGAAAAAGCAGAGCTTGTTAAAGTCAACTAATTTTAATATAAGGAACAATTACCTAGCTAGGCCACAAATACAGAGGAAATAATAGGTAAGTAGCTATGTGGGATACATTTGTAAACTAGAGTCATATACTTACAGTTCAGTTTGCTGTTGCTTAAATACAAAAAGGATTATAGAAATAATTGTGATGTGTGATGATACATGCATTGAGAGCTGTGCCAACAGTACCAGAGTGGCGGCTTCTCATAGGATACACAGAGGTTCCAGTAGTGGCATGATGATACACCATTGTTCCTTGGCTCACCTATAATGGCCTGAACCCAAGCTAGAGCCTGGCACAGCCACCATCACTCTTCTTTGAGGATGAAGCTGTGTCAGTCAAGGGGAACTCATGATGAGTTACTTCAGGATGGTTAAGAGCTGTTTTTTGTTTCTTAAAAAACAGCCAGTCTGATGCAGAGTTCTGGATAATTCAAAAGCTTGCATACTTCTTAATTGGGCCTAAATAAAAGATATGATATGGCTTTTGTTTTAGGCTTTTACTTTACATCAGCAAAACAACTTGCAATCTTTTGCATAAATGAAGTGTGAGCTATGACAATTTTGTCAGAACTTCCAAGAAAAATCTCTTTACCTGCCAGGGACAGTTTCCTGGGCGGCAGAAGGAGCCACCAATTACCCTTGAATCATCATCTTCATCAGTGTAATTTATGTTTAGCCAACTGTGTAGATCCACTTCTGTGAAGTTCCTTTCAGTCTCTTTAACTCCATCTTCCTCTGTTGTAGTCTGGTTCCATTCTGCCAAGGCCTGAACTTGCGTCTGGTTCCAACTGGTCACGTTCTCCTGAGACAATGTTTGGTTCATCCCATCCCTAGTGCAAGCATTAGTTTGGTTGTGCTCAAAAGGTTCTTCTTCAGATCCTTCTTCATAAGAGCGTGTAGATACTTTAACCAACCCACATGGAAAGTGATCTTAAAGGGAGAAAAGTTAGACAAATCCATTTACTTTAAGGTAGGCTATTAATTCAAGGGACATCATAGACTTCATGACTTTTGTTAGTGAATTATCTGGTTTCCTGAAATGAGGAAAGTTGTAATGAACTTAAACCATCAGTATAACCTAAGAGAGAATGTCCCCCTCAGCTGATCACTGAGAAAAAATTAAAGATAAAAAGCTTACATACAAATTTATCTATATGCCTGATTGTATACAAAACAATGCCAACATTTATTGAGGCATGCGGATAAATTAAGATACTGTTGGTTGACTTAATACCTCTTTTAACATATATTTATATCAGTGAAAATAATACGTATGGTCTTAGGGTAAAAACCATTCATATACCAACACTCTATAAGCAAAATCCATTTTTTCACAGATCTATCTGACAGAAAGCCTTATTCCTCTTTTTATAGTATGTCATTTTAGTCAAAAGTGCCACAGTCCAGATCCTTGTGTTCCAATCCACTATCAATGGTGGATCCTTTCATTTCCAAATACTTGCTATACATATTCTTACTGCAGTCAACGAAGATATGACCAGTTTTAATCCCCAGCTCCAAGTCTTTTAAAAATTATCCGAAAGGTTTTCTTTTTTTACTCCATTCTCTCTGCAGCCCACTGACCCCTATTAGTCCACAGGGTACTGTGATCCCAGGAATCAGCTTTCCTGGTTTTGGAAATGGCATCTGCTGGGATGCAAAAGCAGGGAAGATCCAAGACAATACCTTCTCCCAGATCCAACCCAATATTTTCCCTATTTACTCTTAAATCGATCAGAAGTCTGTATGTTTCCCTTACTCTTCCTTTTATCTGTCAATTCAAATCATGGCTCAGTGGAAGCGCATCTGCTTGGCATACAGAAGGTCCCAGGTTCAATCCCTGGCATCTCCAGTTAAAGAATCAAGGTAATGTGAAAGACCTCTGCCTGAGACTCTGTAGAGCTGCTGCCAGTCTGAGTAGACAATATTGACCTTGATGGACCAATGGTCTGATTCAGTATAAGGCAATTTCATGTGTTCATGTGTATGTGTTCATATTTTCATGAGCATAGCCCTCAACTGAAAGTACTGGAATAGAGGGGGACAATATCCATGCATTTTATCTGACATTTGCTCACAAGATAGAATCACAAACTCCCCTCCAACCAATCATTATCATTTACAAATATATTAGATTCATTTACATCTCTGTAGTCTAATAGTGGATGGCAGATAGGGAAATATGTAGGTTAAAGGTTCTGTGTAGCTGAGAGTACTTGGCTAATTAGTAGTAGTCCATTATGACATTTAAAAACTAGGCTGTGTTTTTGGAACCATTATCTGTGAATAGGCAAATTACTCATCAACCAAAAAGGAGACTGCAACCAAGAAATCAGAAGGAGCTAGAAAAGATTCTTTAGTGTAAGGATGTGTTGCTGGCAACCAAGTTCAAGTTAATTCATTCCAGAGTATTCCCCATTACTATGTATGGATGTGAAAGTTGGACAATGAAGAAAGTTGACAAGAAGAAAGTTGATTGATTTGAAATATGGTGTTGGAGGAGAGTTTTATAGATACTGTGGACTGCCAAAAAGAAGTGTGTTCTAGACTGAATCAAGCCTGAACTTTCCCTAGAAGCAAAAATGGCTAGAATTTTTCTGAGAGCCAGTTTGGTGTAGTGGTTAAGTGCGCTGACTCTAATCCGGGAGAACCGGGTTTGATTCCCCACTCCTCCACTTGCACCTGGCTGGATGACCTTGAGCAAGCCATAGCTCTGTACCAGCTGTTCCCTCAAGGACAGCTTGGGAAAGAGTTCTCTCAGCCCCACCTACCTCACAGGGTGTCTGTTGTGGGGAGGGGAAGGGAAAGGAGTTTGTAAGCCGCTCTGAGACTCCAAGTGAGTGAAGGGCGGGGTATAAATCCAATCTCTTCTTCTTCTAGAATGTGGATATCGTACTTTGGTCACAATACGTAAAGACAAAAAGATGATAATGCTGGGAAAAATTTAAGGCAGGAGGAAAAGAAGACCCAACATGAGATGTATTGACTCTATAAAGGAAGCCACTGCCTTCAGTTTGCAAGACCTGGACAAGGCTGTTAACAATAGAACATTATGGAGGACATATAATTCATAGGGTCACCGTAAGTTGGAAGCAACTTAGCAGCACTTAACACACACAGCAGGCAAATTACAACTGCACAGCACAACACTATGTATGATATAGTTCATCTGTGGGTTGTGCCACAGTCTGAGCATCAGACCCATTCTCTTCTCAATCAGGGATCAACCATTACCTGTAGGCATGCACTGCTTCCCATCTTCATGTAGTGTATACCCCAAAGCACAGGAGCAGGTCACATGAAGAGACCGTTCATTATCTTGGCAGTATTGCCCACAGGCGCCATTCTTGTACCAGCATTCTGACTTCTCTGCATAATGAGAACACCTTTTAACAAGTCATTAGTTGGAACACAGCCACTCACCATTGTTGGCTTTTCAATGCCAACTCCATAGGTCAATAGCAGGAATTAAAATCACAATTTAGGACTATTATACATTTATTTGTTCTATTAATTTAAAAGATTTATTAGCTGCCTTTATACCTTATAGGAACTCAAGGTGGCTTACAAAGCCTGAAGCTGCCTTAAACCAAGTCAGATCTTTGGTCTATCAAGGTCTGCTCTGACTGGCAGCAGCTCTATGAGATCTCGGGTAGAGGTCTTTCACAAAACCTAGTATCTGACCTTAGAATCATAGAATCATAGAGTTGGAAGGGACCTCCAGGGTCATCTCGTCCAACCCCCTGCACAATGCAGGAAATTCACAAACACCTCTCCCCCCACACCCCCAGTGACCCCTGTTCCATGCCCATGTCTAACTAGAGATGCCAGGGAGTGAAACTTAGGCCTTCAGCAAACAAATCAGATGATCTACCCCTGAGCAGCAGTGAAGAAGAGTGGTAGTTTTTTCAATGAATGCATGAAAGGAGAGTATCAGAGTCATAGCCCCTGACTGAATAGCCCATGCATGCAATACCCATGCCATGTGCACAGGTGGGGTCCTAGAAATTCACTGTATGAACATAGGTCCCTTGACCACATGAGCTCCATTCACAAATTACAGTGAATGTATGTATATTCATGTACAGTGTTCATTTTATTTTTCTTTATATGTACTCTGAATAATTATCGTGTTACGTTCAACTCATGAACATGTGATTTAAACCCCACATTTGTTCAGGTACTGGTCTCTAGTTTCGTTTGCAAAGTGAATGTGAGTTGGAAGCCAGTTTGGTGTGGTGGTTAAGTGCACGGACTCTAATCTGGGAGAACCGGGTTTGATTCCCCACTCCTCCATTTGCACCTGCTGGATGGTCTTGGTCAACCATAGCTCTGTACCAGCTGTTCTCTCAAGGACAATTGTCTCAGAGCTCTCTCAGCCCCACCTCACAGGGTGTCTGTTGTGGGGAGGGGAAGGGAAAGGAGTTTGTAAGCCGCTCTGAGACTACAAGTGAAGGGCGGGGTATAAATCCAATCTCTTCTTCTTCTTACATACAAACTGATGTATGCACATAACATGTGAGTTCACTGTAACATTTCAGCAGGGATGTGGAGATTTGCATTGGGGACAGCAGCTGTGATCCTATCTCCCCATACTTGACGCATCAATGTGTAGCCTGAAACGTGCTACCCTGTCACTAGATTGTGTAGGTAATGTGTAACTGAAGAGTCCCTTAATATTATTTATTATTTCATTCATATCCCTCTTTTCTCCCAAGTGGGGGCCCAAAGCTGCTTACATTTTTCTCCTCTCCTTCATTTCGGCCGAGAGTGTGTGACTTGCCCAAGATTACCCAGCAAGCTTCCATGGCAGAGCGGTAATTCAAACCTGGATCTCCCAGATCTTAGTCCAACATTCTAACCACTGGTTCTTATTCCTTTAGCTGAGAAAAGGGAACAGGTTTGCGTCTATGTGTATAAACAACAGTTTGGAGCTGAGGGAGAAAGGCCAACAGAGAGAGAGATGTGAAATGGCTGAGGGTGAAAGCATTTGGATGCAGGGTCTCTTCTACTAGGGTAATGGATCATGCCTCCTTTGCTTCTACCAATGCTTTGCTTGCATATTTGTAAATCAAGCACATAGTGCAAAGAGACCATAAAATTTCCAGTGTCATTTCATCCAAAGAAAACTATACCTAGGCATCACTACCCTGGAACCCCTTGCCATTTGGGGAAACAGGAAAAATGGGCTGGTGCAGTGGTTAAAGTGTCAGCCGCAGGGCTCATTTCATAGCAGGAGCTCCTTTGCATATTAGGCCACCCCCCCTAATGTAGCCAATCCTCCAAGAGCTTACAGAGCTCTTCTTACAGGAGCTACTGTAAGCTCTTGGAGGACTGGCTACATCAGGGGTGTGTAGCCTAATATGCAAAGGAGCTCCTGCTATGAAATGAGCCCTGCAGCCTAGGATTTGGAAAACCCAGGTTCAAGATCTTTCTGTCCCATGAAGCTCAATGGGTGACCTTGGTTTAGACACTGTTAGCCTACCTTACATCACAGGGTGTTTTTGAGAACAAAATAAATGAGAGGAGAAAGGGTAAAATGCAAATGTATATAAGCACAGTATTGTCATAATACTGCTGTAATAACCAAGGTACAAGTCCACAACCTACTACGTAAAAATTAATCTATTACTCTTACTCACCTATTTCACACTCATTCCCGGCAAATCCTGGAAGACAAGTGCAGGAACGTTGGTAGAATTTAACTTTGCAGACTCCACCATTCTTACAGGGATTCTCTTTGCAGGGGTTTAAATCTGTTTGGAAGAGGAGAAATGCCACGTCATAAACATCAGTGCAAGAGACAAATGACAAACTGAGTATGTGATAATCTCCTGAACAATGATAAATAAAGGCAGTTATCAGAAATTTGCATCACTGTGGCTGCTCTTAAAACTTAAACTATTGCCATTCATTCAGTATCAGGATAATCAAGAAGCAAGCCTGTATTTTAATTTATGCTTTTGTAAAAAGTATTAATTTTTCTCTTAAATTCAGGAATATTCTGTTCCTTTGTATTAACTTTTTGTTTATGTCTAAAAGACAATATGCTTTTCTAGACTAAATAAAGAAACAGCAAATTCTTTGGAAGCCTTCACATTAGCTCTCCCATAACAGAAAAAAAAATCAAAGATAACCTCCTACCTTTGTAATCAAACCAAAACTCCATCTGCGAAATAATTACAAAAATATTGGTAAATTAGTCAAAAGACACTGTCTGGGGAGAACCCCCTCCTTTTAAGATTAAGCTGTAATGGATAAGTGAATCTGTATATGAATTTAATTTAAGCCACACAGAATCATGCCTTGAAACATCCTGCTCCTATGGACTGCCGTACACATTCTGCCTATGCCATTATCCCACCCAAAACATTTGCCTGAACATAGTGCTCTGTCTACACAGCACAATGGTTCCATAGCAGCCTTCTAGTATAAGACCCCATAGGAACTGTGGAACTGGTGCAAAGCTGGACGGATGAACCTGCTTTGTGGGGAGGGGAAGACAGTGCCAAATATCTAAAAAAAATTTCATATATAACAGTTCAGATTTATACATCCATTGCTGCAGCTTTAATCAAATTGGATGTCACTGAGGATATCTTACTGGCTTCTAATTCCACACAGATCAGTAGCATTGGAATAAAACAGTGATGTCTTAAAGACTAACAACATTTATTCTAACATAAGGTTTTGTAAGTCACTTCATTAGATTCTAGCTTACATTACTGGCTTCTACATATCTAATCAGCGATTTTAAAAAATTATTTAGTGATGACATATTCATTTTCAAATAACACCACCAATCCATATTAGTGGGGCAGTAGGCTATTGTGGTTGCTTTATCTTGTGATTCAAAGTACTTTGGGATGCTTGGGGAAATGTCCTTCCCTGTATCTTACAGGTGCCAACTCTAGATTTAGGTTTCCTGAAAAAATCAGCTCACTGTTTTCTCCTGCGATTTGAAAATCTCTTTTGCCTCCTCAAAAGAACACTTTTCTTCAATGCATTCTCTTTCCAGATCTCCTGGGCGAATTTCCTCCAAGAAGTGGTTGGCACGTTTATGAATCCTCAGAACCTGGCTTGCCTCTTCTGGTCTTCTGAAAACTGAAAACAGAGTGACACTATTGTGAACCCTGCTTCTTGAATCCAGTCTATTCATAGCCTTGAAGAAGTGAAGTAAACATGAAGTTATTGCTTATAAAAATAAAATAAAGGGATGTATTGTGGTAGCGCATTTGCAAAATATTTGACTGGGATTCAATCCCAGACTTATCTCAGGACAGGAAAGATATAAGTAAAATGGAAGCTGCAAACTGATATGAGACAGAATACCTACAATAATGGGTGCTATCTCTTACTTAGATATATGAACATATTGGCTGTTGTTTGAATCTACAGTCAGAGCTCCATTTTGTGATTAAGAAGTACCTACCTGAAACTGAAAATGCTAGGCTGTTGTAGAAGGAGCATATTAATAAAAGAAAGGTCACACTCAAGGAACTTTCAGCCATTCTACAGGCCAAATGGGTAGAATCTGATAGTTTTGTAGCAGGTCACCTACACAGAGAAGAAGAGAGTGAGCAAGTGAGATGAGAGAGAGTGAGGGATAGAAGGAGTGAGGAAAGGGGAAAGTGAAGAGAGGGAGAAACAGAAATAAATGAATGAAAGGCCAAGTAGGTTTCACAGACATGAAGTATTTTCTCAAATCAAGCAATTAAATGCACTGGAATAACAGCTCAGGTGATCTGCACGTGCAGCAAAACCAACACATTGGGAGACAGAAGCATTTGTATGGAGAGTTAGTCCAAACCCAAATACAAAACTTTGCCTGGATTGCTAAGGGCTTGAAGCAATGCTCAGAGCAGATAGAAGCCCATTCTGCCATCTCTCCCGTTTGACGGAAGGCATCATTGGCTGAGTTAGTCTATTCTCCTCCTACTAGCTGCTCTAGATTCTAGATGTTGTTAATCAAGTAAGGGCCAAACTACCTGTTGCCCAGGACTGGACTGCCTGAGATTTTTGTTTCACCTTCTTGGGGCTGAAGAGGGCTCTGAATATGATTGAAGCAGAGGTGCTGGGGGACGTTTATTTAACTCCCAAAGTTTACAAGTTAAAGGCATCCAGCGACTGAAATCTGACCCCCTCACATGGAGCAGTATGGATTCTGAGGGAAAAGGAGGACATGAAGAGTCCCGGTGATGACCTTAAGTTATCAACATTCCTTTCCTAAAGGAAACAGCACCAATTCATCATAATATAGAAGGACTATATTCTCTTACCTGATTAGGAAGGACGAAGCGCAATTTAGATCAACACCAAAGAAAATGGTGCAAATTTAACTGTTGATTATTAATCTAGTACAAATATTGACAAAGAGGCCATGGTACGTCACCTTTCCAGCCCAAAGAAATTTCATTTAATTAAAACAAACATAATAAGCAATTCTAACTTAACATTCCATTAGAATAATTATAGCACTGTGCTTATATTGTTCATACTTTTGTGGCAAGTCTGCTGATTGAAGGACCTTTTGTCATTGCACTTCTTATTCTCCTGAAGATGCTATGAACTTTCCCAGTAAACTTTCTACACAACTACTCTGTGGAAGCAGAAAGACTATTTTCCAGAAGGCAATTGTACTTTCCTCTCTCCAGCTCCAGCCATGGTTATTCATTGACTTTTTAGACCTTCTGCTTTTCCTAGATACTTTGAATCACCGGACTGCAGAGTAAAAATATTCGGAAGGGAGAGGGAGAAGAGAATATAAATGAAATAATTTGGTGGATTCATCTTTAGTGTAATGGATAGTCCTAGAATTCTTATATATTTAAGTAAACAAGATTTTTTTTTGTTTGCTTGTTTTTGTTCAAATTCCTTACTATAATGCTTCCATTAAAGGCAAACCTTGTTACATGCAGACGAATTAAATTTTTGGAAAGACATCACAAGAAAGTTTACATGAGTGTTTACATGTGGAATATCCTAGGAGGCAAGAGGTGCTCAGCAAGAAAAAATCCACATGTAAGCATGAAAGCCTTTTCTGTGCACTTGTGGGTAACGGTGGTTCTGTGTGTCTTCTTGAATTAATTCACAGACAAATATTTCTGTTTTTTTTCTGAGCCTTCACATCTCTAGTGGAACTTGGGGAGGGAGCTCAATGGGTATATAATGCCAGAGTCTGCCTTCCAATACTGCCATTTCCTCCAGGGAAACTGATCTCTGTAGTCTGGAGATTCTGGGAATACTCCAGGCTCCATCTTGAGGTTGTTAATTCAAGACAGGATTGTCAACTCTAGGTTGGTAAATTCCTGGAGATTTGGGAGGTGGAGTCTCTGGAGGACAGAGTTTGGAGAGGCGAGGGACCTCAGAGGGGCAAGGCTTTTTTTGTAGAAAAAGCCCAGCAGGAACTTGTTAGCATAATAGGCCACACCCCCACAGCAGAAACTCATTAGCATATTAGGCCACACCACTGATAGCACAACTTATTAGCATATTAGGCCACACCCCCATGTTACCAGAAGAGTGGTCATCCAGCCACACCCACCTTTTGCTTCTTATTCTGTTTACCTTGTTTGTTGTCAAAACCCAGGGCTTTTTTTTGTAGCAGGAATTAATTTGCATGTTAGGCCACATACCCTTAATGTAGCCAATCCTAATGAGTTTCTGCTGTTGGATGTGGCCTATTATACTAATGAGTTCCTGCTGGGTGTGGCCAACTCAGGAGCCAGCCGGAACGCCGTTCCTGTGTGTTCCTGCCCAGAAATAGCCCTGCAGAGGGGTATTATGCCATAGTGCCCAGGAGAATTTATCTCTGTAGTATGGAGATCGGTAGTAATTCCAGGAAATCTCCAAGCCCCACCTAGAGGGTGGCAACCCTACCGATGAGTATGAAAAGCAATCCTCAGACCAAGCTTGTGCAACTTGTGATTTACCAAGCCAAATTCAGCCCATCAGTCACATATTGGGGCCTGGCAGCTACTTTACTCATTCCCAAACACATTTATCTGATATATATAAAAGCCCTAATGCATTGGCACTTTCCAGCTCTCCCGTTGGCTGTGCTGTGTGCTCCTACAGCCACTGGCCCATCAACCGCCATTCAAGAGAACTTGCATGCCATTGGCTGGGTGCTAGGTCCACTTCCCCGATCAATGCCGCCTCAGCCACTGTACCCTGTCAGAATAAACTGCCAAAACAGCTGTCTCTCCTGACGAAGATGCTTCTGCATCTGGCTGACTACTGAAATTACTGTTTCCTGTTCAGGAAGAGGCTTCTCTTGCTTGGCTCCTCCAAGGCTGGCTGGCTGGCTGGCTACTGAGGTGAGCCAGTGCCCATCAAATCATTTCCTTCTCCTCCTGCTGTTGGGCTAATTTCCCCCTCAGTGGCTGTTGCTAGGCAACCAAGCTTGGTTCTGTCAGTAAAAACGTGGGGGAAGGAGACCCTTTCCAGGCTTACTTTGGCTTTTGTGGGGAACTCATTAGGGTCAGTCCTGGCTAGGGTTGACAGCTCCAGGTTGGAAAATTCCTGGAGATTTTGTGGTGGAGTCAACAGAAACCAGTTTGGGGAGGGGCTTCAGCTGAATAGAATCCCCTAGAGTCCGCACTCTAAAGCACTTATTTTCTCGGGGGGGGGGGGGGATCTGTTGTCTGGAGTTCAGTTGTGATACCAGGTGATCTTCAGGCCTCACCTGGAGGTTGGCTGCCCTAGGCCTGGCAGCACCATCTGAGTGACTTGATGACACCTGACTGGCATGACTTTACAAGGCCTGGCTGCTTGCTCCTGTTCACCAGCAGCAGCCCCCCTAGGACAGTCAGTGTGGTGTGGCAATTAGTGCTTCAGAGCAGGGTCTGCCAGACTCAGGTTGCTGCTGTGGAAGCTGTGATTTCAGACCAGTCACAGACTTTCCGCTAACCTACCTCACAGGGTTGTTGTGCAGATAAAAAGGGGGAGAGGAGAATGATGTAAGCTGCTTTGGTCCCCACTGCAGAGAAAGACTGTACTTTTCCTCCTGTGGAACCATTGTTGACAATCTCCAGGTGAAGACTGGAGATCACTCAGAATTGCAACTGCTCTCCAGATGGCAGAGATCAGTTCCCCTAGAGAAAATGGTGGAGTCTGTGTCATTATACCCTGCTGAGGGGGTGAAGGGTCTGCCAGACCCAGGTTCTTGCTGTGGAAGCTGATTGGGTGATTTTGGACCACTCTCAGATTTTCAGCCTAACCTACCTCACAGGGTGATCGTGCAGATCAAAAGGGGGAGAGGAGAATGATGTGAGCTGCTTTGGTCCCCACTGTGGAGAAAGATTAGTTTTCCTAGGTTGAGGCTGCAGGGAGTGGAGAGGAGTTGGAAACCTGAGGTCAGAGGGGCAGATAATGGTAGGTTGATGGTTGGCTGGGAAGGAGATAGGGTTGCCAACTCCAGCTTGGGAAATGCCTGGACATTTGAGGGGTGGAGCCTGGAGAGGTTGAGAAGGGGTGGGACCTCAGACAAGTCCATAGACTCCACCCTCCAAACCAGCCATTTCCTCCTGGGGAACCATTGTTGCCAATCTCCAGGGGAAGGATGGAGATCACTCAGAATTACAGCTGCTCTTCAGATGGCAGAGATCAGTTCCCCTGGAGAAAATGGTAGACTCTGTGTCATTATGCCCTGCTGAGGTTGCCACAGCAAATAGATGCTGAGTGCCCAAGGCCAGGGCACCTGCCCAGAGCCTCTCTCTAGAGCCCGTTGGATTTATTTCCACAACAAGCCTTATTCCTATCTGTCCTTATTATATAAAGCTGTTTTCAAGTGGCAAGATTCCATGGGGCGCCAAAATCAGTTGGCTGGAAGGACTGCCACTCAAAAGGGGGTCCCTGGCCACTGGCTGCATTCTCTTGCCGCTTTGCCTCAGTTCCACCCACAGAGCCACCGGCCAGTGTCTTGGCCTCAGTCTGGAGGGAGCTGGCGAAGGGGAAGGACTGGGTGCTGGGTCCACTCTTCTCCTCCACCCACTGCCAGGTGGGTCTAACTGTCCCCTCAGTGCCCTGCTTCTGTCAGTGAAAAGACAATGGACTTTCAGCATAACCCCCTCCCCCGTCCATTGACTTTCCTGTCAGAATAAACTGAATATTCCTGTCAGAATAAAGGCTCTCTCTCCTGCTTAGCTCCGCCATGGCTGGCTGGCTAATGAGGTGGCCAGCAACCATCAAACCATTTTCTTCAACCCCCAGCTGTGTGGCTGACTTTCTCCCAAGGGTTGCCAATCTCCAGATGGGACCTGGAGATCTCCCGCTGTTACAATTAATCTCCAGATGACAGAGATCAGTTCCCCTGGAGAAAATGGCTGCTTTGGAAGGTAGACACTATGGCATTATACCCTGCTGAGTCCTTCCACCCCCCCCAAAAAAATGCTGCCCTCCACAGGATTCACCCCCCAAATCACCAGGTATTTAGGGTCTGGCAACTTCCCCCTCAGTGCCTGTTGCTAGGCAACCAAGCTTGCTTCTCTTTCCACACCTATGTTGGCCTCTGGGAGAAAACTCATTGGGGCAGCTGAACAGAATGCCATAGAGGCCACCCTCCAAAGCAGTCATTTTTTCTGGGAGGGGGGAGATCTGTTGTCTGGAGTTCAATTGTGATACCTAGCGATCTTCAGGCTCCATCTGGAGGTTGGTTACCCTAGGCATAGCAGGCAGCGCTTCAGAGCAGGATCTGCTAGACCCAGGTTCTTGCTGAGTGGGTAATTTTGGGCCAGTCACAGACTTTCCACTAACCTACCTCACAGGGTTGTTGTGCAAGTCAAAAGGGGCAGAGGAAAATGATGTCAGCTGCTTTGGTCCCCATTGCAAAGAAAGACTACTTTTCCTGCAGGGGAACTATGGCTGCCAATCTCCAGGTGAGGGCTGGAGATCACTCAGAATTACAAGTGCTCCCCAGATGGCAGAGATCAATTCCCCTGGAGAAAATGGTGGACTCTCTGTCCTTATACCGGGCTGAGATGGACCCCCTATGACAGCCAATGTGACATAGCAGTCAGGGCAAAAGGTGAAAAAAAAAGGGGGGGGGGAACTCAACAAATAGCTGCGAACCGAGATGGTCAAGCTAACAACAGAATAATTATAATGGAAAATATAGACATTTATTAGGGTGTGCACATAAATTAAATTAAATTAAATTAAAAGAGACAGTCCAAGTATCAGACATTTAAAACTAGGTTCATAAAGAACTAATTGCAGTGCATATCAAGTGAGGTTGATGACTGGCTGGGAAGGAGATAGGGTTGCCAACTCCAGGTGGAAAATTCCTAGAGATTTGAGGGATGGAGCCTTGAGACGGTGAGGTTGGAGGAGGGGATGGGACCTCAGACAGGTACAATGCCATAGACTTCACCTTCCAAGCCAACCAGTCCCTCATGGAGAACCATTGTTGCCAATCTCCAGGTGGAGGTT
Organism: Lepidodactylus listeri; assembly: GCA_029233225.1. Lineage (NCBI taxonomy): Eukaryota > Metazoa > Chordata > Lepidosauria > Squamata > Gekkonidae > Lepidodactylus > Lepidodactylus listeri. The sequence continues at coordinate 58,729,004 of JARCFY010000005.1, read as the reverse complement.
GGAGATCACTCAGAATTACAACTGCTCTCTAGGAGGGAGGGAGGAGGAGATGGAAAGCTGAAGCCAGGGGGCAGATAACAATACGTTGATGGTTGGCTGGGAGGGAGATAGGGTTGCCAATTCCAGGTGGGAAATTCCTGAAGATTTGAGGGTGGACCCAGGAGAGGGTGAGGTTTCAGCAGGGGTGTGACCTCAGACAGGTACAATGCCATAGAGTCCACCCTCCAAACCACCTGTTTCCTCATGGGGAACAATTGCTGCCAAAATCTCTAGGGGAGGGATGGAGATCACGCCGAATTACAACTGCTCTTCAGACGGCAGAGATCTGCCCCTGGAGAAAATGGTGGACTCTGTGTCATTATACCCTGCTGATGTCACCACAACAAAATGACGTTGAGTGCCCAAGGCTGGGGCACTCTCCCAGAGCCTCTTTCTAGAGCCTGTTGTATTTATTTCCACAACAGGCCTTATTCCTAGTTAATATATAAAAGGCTAAGCCATGCTGGCGACAACTCACCTACTCTCCCAATTGATCTCCACACTACAGAGATCTGTCCCCATGGAGAAAATGGCTATGGAACCATTTTCCAGACCCTTGGAACCCAGAAAACATGGTATAGGAGGAGATGCTTTTCTACCTTAGCTGCCACTGCATAGCCCCAAATCAACATTAGTCAGGTGTGGAGGGAACCATACCTGTTACCATGTGGCTCTCCTCCCATACTACCCACTTGGGGCAGCAAAATGACTTGAGACAGCCCTACCTTATAGCTAAGCAGAAGGAAATAAACATGGCTCACCTCCCTCTATTTTCCCCTTCCCTCCACTGCCCCACCAGCCGCAGCCAGGACACTCAATTGTAGCCTCTTTCTAAAGCCCGTTGTATTTATTTCCACAACCTGCCTAATTCCTAGTAAGTTATAATACTCAGTCTGAAGCCCATTTCATTAGTTCCAGGGTGCCAGATCTGGAGCAGGTCCAGCTCAGGTTTTACCTATGGCTCTGGGTAAGATGGCTAGGCTTACTGTGAAGGATTCCAGTAGGCATTGGGTTCCTTTGTTCTGAATACAGTTATACTTGTTTTACTCAAGACAACCCTCAACATATTCCTGAGTGTTTGTAGGATTCTACAGCACAAGTTTTTCTGCCCTAGAAAGGCAGCAAAAAGGGAGGGATGCGATCAAGCTTATGGCAGATGGCGATCATAAATGGTTGGTTGCATGTGATTTGGTGGGTCTAGGCTTACCAGGTCTCCTGCCACTGTCTTCTGCTGGTGCTCAGCAGGGTGCTTGGGGGGGGGGAATGGAGAGAAAAATTGACATGATGTCATTGTGTCAGCATGATGCTCTAGATTCCCCCCCCCCCAAAAAAAAATTCTATGGTAATTCTGTGGTATTCTAGAGTGTCATGCCAATGTGGTGAGGTCACTTCTGGGTTTATGCATTCTGAGGCAGGTTGTGTTAATGTGACTGGGTGCATGAATGATACCATAGGCGTCAACTACGGGGGGGCTCGAGGGCTTGAGCCACCCCCGGCAAAACGGAGCACCCACCGGGCCCTTCCTAGGCCTGCCTGCCAGCGGCCGCCCTCCCCCCCCGGCCTGGCCACTCCTGCCTCCATCCCTCCAGGGGCCAGCTGGGCAAATGCCCAGCGTGCTGGTGTCAACATCATGCTGGGCACATTGCCGGGGCAACGCTCTAGCAATCGCTCCGAAAGCACGCTGGGCATTTGCCCAGCTGGCCCCTGGACGGATGGAGGGACAGAGGCAGGAGTGGCCAGGCCCGGGGGGGGGGGGGAGAGGAGGCGGGGACATGGTCCCGAAGTGCGCATGCACACAAGAGCCCCCCCCCCCCCCGGATTTTAAAACTCAACGCCCCTGAATGATACAGTGAATAAAGATGATAAGACAAGGGCGTTTTTCAGATTGCCTTAATGTTCCATTTTCATTCCCCACTGTTACTATTTTTGTGTATGTGTCCAGAAAACTTCGTTAACATTCCCATGCTGTCCTGGGCTTTCCTCATTCCCGCCCCCCTTTCCTAAACTACTTTTCCCCCTGTACTTCTTTTTCCATTGCAAAATAAATTTGCACAATAACCTCTTGCTCAGAATCTGAACATTTCCCCCCACCTTGTGATTGCCACCCAAAATCCACCCAGAAAGAGTGGGTTTGGGTGACAAATTTTAAAAAATATTTACATGCCAGCACCAAAACTTTTCAGTGCTGGAGGGCACCTGCACTGAAACAAACGTTCAGTCCCATTGGGAGGCCCGACACCAGCAGCCAATCATTGCCTATTTATTTTCTCTGCAACCTGATCTATCTTATGCATGCATTGGTGGCAGCAAATTTCAGGGTGTTCAGTAGGGCTATCTCATGTCAAAAGCCTGGAACCCATAGCCCCAATGGAAGCACGAAAGAATATTGTTTGGCCAAAGACTCGTCCAGAGGGGTGGGTGTTTGTATGCATAAATGCTGAGCTTGTCTTGGGATATCAGCCATCACTCTGCACAAAGTTGGCAGCTCAGCAGAGTAAAGCAAGGGGGCTTTCAGGGATCCTCTCCCTCAAAGGGCACAGGTGCTGAAGACCAGGGCAGGCTTGTCCTAGAAGTGCCCTTCTCCATACATGCTTACTTGAGCATAAGCCCCACTGAGTTAATTGGGAATAAGCCCACTTAAGCCCTGACCTGGACAATTTTGTCATATAGAGGAGAGGGGTATTAAAAAATTATCCACTCCAGATGTCAAATACGCTAGGTACACCACTGAGCTGCATACTTGATGCAAGTCAGGTAAAAGAATTCAAAATGGGGTAGGGAGCCAATCAGAGAGACCAAATACATGCATAACCCTCCCCCAGAAAAACAGAAAATCAGTCCTCAGTGCGAATGTGAACAGATAGAACTGTAACATGTGCGAATGTGAACAGATAGACCATGTAAGTGTGAACTGATTACACCAATAGCATGATCATCAGAGCTGCCATGATACCCAAGAAAATCCAAAAGGCAGCTGCAGTCTGGAAAACACCAAGAAGTCTCTTGCAACACATTCTATATAAAAAAAACAAGAAAAACTCCAAACAAATCCTAGGTCATTAAAATCATGACCCAGAACATTAGTTCAGGTTTTTGTTAAAGAAGTAAAAACCAATGTGAGTTGGCCACCAAAAATCTCAAACAAATATTTAATATTAAACCACTGCATCTAATTTCATGGACTGCTCCTCAGCAAACAGTCCAGATGATGCAACAATAGGTTCTAGTACTGAGTTGTATACATTATATTTATTTAGAAAATGTGTATGCCACCTCTCCAAACCTGCTTAAGTCGGCTCACACGTCAAACAGTAAATCAATAAAAAACAATGATAACAATGTGAACAAATAAACAAAAATGCATTCTGTTGCACGTGCATATCAGGAGTGGTTGGAATTTTTTAAAAGGCACCTAGAATCTCTAGATTCACAAAGGAAGAGTTCAAAGTGCAAGTGACTTTAAAGCTCTATATGGCTTGGGAACAGAATCTTAAAATCATTTGACCCTCCCTGGACTGAAAGACACCAGACTGGCCTGTACCAGGGCAAGGGCCTTCTCAGTAGTGGCTCCATTCTGGTGGAACGAGCTCCTGGAAGACATCAGGGCCCTGAGGGACCTTTAACAGTTCCGCAGGGCCTGCAAAACGGAGCTCTTCCATCTGGCCTTCTATTAGGAGCTGCTACCAATAATAACTGAACTGTGGTAAGGCTATTACCAACAGCCTGTGGTATATTGGATACTGACTTTGGCCATACTCCTTTGTCAGAATCTTACCATAGCCTATTGGGATCACTATATGTTATACCGCCACCAGCACTTTATTTGTTATGTATATGAGTTTTATAATGTTTATTATCTGTGTTTTAATGCTTTTTAACTTTTTAATGTAAGCCACCCTGAGCCTGCCTGGCAGGGAGGTCGAGAGATAAACCAAAATAAATAAATAATCTAAGGACCACCTACTCATGAACCTACCTAACCACTGCAATAAACTTCAGGGACTCTTGTTTGGGTGCCTCAGGTGTCTAGAGTTAGATGGCAGCAATCTGAGAAAGGGCCTGCTCAGTCAGGTCACCAAAATTATAGAATTCCCTCCCCAGATAGACCTATCTGTCCCCCTCTATCATTGTCTTCTACCAGCAGGTGAAGATTTTATCTGTTTTGTTTCCCCATTGATACTCTTCCCTGTCTAAATGTTTTAACGTTGTATGTGGTTTGCTTAGGTATTGTTTTTAATTGTTTTTATGCTATTTTGCTTGTTTTAATGTTTTTGACCTTGGGGATCCTAAACTGGATGGACAGCTGGCATAGAAATGTTTTAAATAAATATATCTCTTAACAGATAATTAATCTATGCTGAGTCCACCTACATATGCATACTTTAAAGGCTTAAGAAGTGTTTTGCTGGATCAGTCCAGCACTCTTTGTAAGAATAAGGGGCAACTGGCGAGTACAAGGTGATCCACCATAAATTGGTCCACTGGAGACCATGGTCTACCTTCTGCTGAACTGTGGCATACACAGTGAGGAAATAACTAAAGAATGCAGCACACTTTTATGTGGTATACTCTGTATTTATTAGCAGAAGACACCGAGCATATGATTGCTGGGCACATTACCAAAGTGATCGTTACTCTCTTTTTTCCGACATAGGTTTTTGTGGTGTTTTTATTTGCTGATCAATCCATTCGAGGTAAGTGCTGACTTTTGTGTAGATTCCAAAGTTATCACCTTTCCCACAGCCCTCTCCCCAGCTCACCAGCCCAACTAGGAACCAGGTATCCTTGAACTGAGTGACCATAGGACCACCACTATCCCCATGACAGGAATCCCTCTTATCTCCTAAAATCCCTGCACATAGCATGTTATCTGAGACTGAATTCTGCATAGCATGGACACATTCATTTCGAGGTGCCACCGGGATTTCAATATAATTGAGGACAGAGCTGTAGTTAGTTGCAGAGTTCCTGCTCTGGGTGCCCCAGCCAGTCACCACTGTTTGTGTCCCTTCTTTCATCAGCACCTGCTCTGCAAGGTTCTTGATGGGTAGGCATATGGGCAGCACGTACTTATTGAAGAAAACTGGATGGGCCAGGTGCAACAGTGCAATGTCATTATCAGAGGTCCTCTTGGTGTAGTTTTCATGAGGCACAAGCTTGTCAGTGAAGATAGCTTGTTCGCCATCATCTACCCGCCAGCGATGATATTTGCCTGTAAGGGCAACAAGAAAACAAAGAGAGGGTACTGTCCTCAGGAATCTAAGCCCACTCCACCCCCTCAAAACAATTAAGAAAAGGTGACTGTGTGTGTGTTCCCTTGCTCGAAAGCCAGTCAAATCCGACTCTAGGGGGTGGTGCTCATCTCCATTTCCAAGCTGAAGAGCCAGCACTGTCCGAAGACATTCCCATGGCCATATGGCTGGCATGACTAAATGCCAAGGCACATGGAACGCTGTTACCTTCCCACCGAAGCAGTACCTATTTATCTACTTGCAATTTTTTACTTTTGAACTGCTAGGTTGGCAGGAGCTGGGGCCAGAGACAGCAGCTCACTCTGTCAAGTGGCACTAGGGTCTCGAACTGCCAAACAACAGACCTTCCGGTCTGCAGCTCAGCATCTTAACCTCTGAGCCACTGTGTGTGTTAGGGGTGTGCATTTGACAGTATCTGAGCTGAAAAAAATAACCAGAATTATCTTACTGGTATTTTTTGGGTATTTTAAAGGCGAATACAGATAAAGAGAATCTGACTGGCTACCAGTATATCTGATCCTGAAAGCTAATTTTTTCTGGCTTTTTTTGGTATATTTGGCAATACCGAACAGCTGGTGGTGGAAAGGTTTAAAGGGCTACCAAGTTAACTTTCACTCTAAAGCTGTTTCCTGTCTTTTGCTCTAGTTTTCAGGACAACAAGGGGAAGAGGCATCTCTGCAGCCCAATGGCAAAAGCATCTTAGGGGGAGCTGTAGTGCCTTAGAGCCAGTCATTGCAAAGCTTTTGCAAATGGCATGGCATTGCAGGTTTGCAACTTGCGAGGTTGTTGGCTTCAAATCTGAAGTCTAACTTGCTTTCCCCACCCATCCCCCAGGGAACCGGGGGGGGGGGGGAAGCGGTGGCAATTTGGCAAGTAGGATTTCAGATTAGGGGGGACACTACTCTTTACCAATCACAGAAGTTTAGATAAAGAGCATAAAAGCAAGGGTCTGGCTGAGCTAGACTCCATTGCTGAGGGAGGTTTGGAGAGTGCTTTGGCTTCAGCTGCTGCTCTGAGCCTGACTCCTGCTACCTGAGAGACTCTGCTGTGGACTTCAGATCCTGCCTGCCTGGAGAAGAGTGAAGACAGTGACTGGTTTGGTTGAACAACATTTTTTAAGAAGTTTTCTTATTTTACTGTTAGTTGTTCTTCGGGCTTGGTGGGTGGTAGGCTGTGGCGGGGGGAAGTGAGGCCAAGGACATCAGGCCTTTTTTTTTTATTGTTGCTGTTCTCTTTGGTTGTATTCTTAGGTTTTAGTTCCCTCTGGTTTTGTGACTTGCAGTCTGGAGTTTTTTGTTACTTGTTGTTTGGGCCTGGTGGTTGTGTGTGTGGGGGGACTGTGGCGAAAGGTCTCAGGTCTTTTTTTTTGGTTCACTTTGGTTTTATTATTAGGTTTTAGTTCCTTCTGGTTTTGTGGCTTGCATTTATTTTTGTGGAGTTTTGTTGTTGTTTGGGCCTTATAGTTGGTTGTGTGTGTGTGTGGAGGGATGCCACACACACCCTCCTCCTTGCTTGGATTGTAATTCTGTGCTTGACATCAGACCTGTTGAGCTGGCATTTGCCACAATGGCACTGGGTTCTGCTGCTGGGCACTAGTACATTGCACTCATTCTGCTGTCTTTGCAGAAATGCCCCCTCTCAGTTTCTATTTCAGAAATTTGCAGATTTGACCTTAGTCCTGTTGGGTTTTGCCACTGCCACAGTGGCGCTGGTTCTGCTGGGCACAATGTACTGGTTCTGCTGCTGGCCTTGCAAAACTCCCCCCCCTCACTTTGTACTGCAGAAATTCTCTGGGACACTCTGCTGGGCTTGTATTGCTTTGCTATTCACCCCATTGGCAACAATGGAGGATAAGGGCACCTTCTTTGGGTGCTCATAGAATTGGACCCCCTGGTCCAAACTTTTTGAAACTTGGAGGTTCATTTGATGAGAGGCTCCAGCATTTATGCTGCAAATTTGGTGTCTCTACCTCAAAACACCCCCCCCCCCAGAACACTGAATATACCCCAGGATAGATTTGCCATTGACTAATGGACCTGGAAAAAAATCGAGATTCCCTAATATTACCAAATTCGAATACCATACCGGTATTAGGATTCAGGAATATTGGGAAATATCAATGTTTTTCAGTCCAATATTCCCAAATTAAAAAACAATTTTTTTCTTTGCACACTCCGAGTGTGTGTGTGTATTGTGGGTCATCTTTCCTTTCCTGAATCCCAGGATAAGCAATATGAAACCCAACACTGGAAAGTGGTGAACTAGATGCTTTTTTGCAGAGTAAAGTCAAAGGGCTAGTTTATACAGCCAACAGAATCTTGCACTGTATTGAACTTGAGGTGGTGAAACTTGACTGGAAAGGGATGGGGAGGGAGAGGGTTCTTGCATCCAGAATTAGATGGGACAGCCAAACAGGGGAGAGTTTAATCATTGCCGTATTGGGTAGGTATGAAAGTAGCAGGTAGGAGAAAGAGTTGTGCACATCAGAATTTACCAGCCAAAATGTTGTTTGTGGGCCTTAGCTCAAGTGTTAGAAGACTTCAATTACTCTCCTTTTTCAGACTTAGGTTTAGTGGTTGATTTGATTTGGTTGGATCCTAAACTGCGTATAGAAAATTAGCAAGCCAGGGAGAAAGGTTTAGCCAGGATTTTTCTCTGATGCGCTATTTGTTTATTTGTAGAGATTTTCTCATGCTTCTGATGGCGCATTCATCATTCCTCCAGCCTATTCACTCTCTTATATACATCTATATCCTAAATTCTAGTCCAGGAAAGGTTTTCCATTTAATTCTCCTAATTGTATAAACTGAGTTTAAAAGATTTGATAAAGTGGGAAATGACTATGGATGCTTCAAAATTTGTGTAGGTTAAATGTTGCAAGCAGCAATAAAACAAGCTTGGATTTTATCATGTTTATGTTAGTTCCAAGAAGTGATGGTAAATCATATATCACCTCACAAAGAGACTGTTCTTTGGCTCTCTCTGTTACCCTGGTGGGTTTATCTCTTCTTAGTTTATTTCAGTCGAGTTTTAACTTGAGTCCTGATGAGACCATACTGTATGTCTCCAGGGGTAGATTGGGAGGAAAAATTACCCTGGAAAAGGGCCCCACCAACACAGGTTCCCCGAGAGGGGGCAAGGGGAAGAAGAATAGGCTCAGATCATGGCGGCAGCTTGCACCTGCCTCATGTATTGCTGGGGCCAAGGGCTCCCACCAACCTCTCACAGAGCTGCCTTTTGTGAGGTGAGTCTCACCTCAGTTGGGGCCTGGGTAGTCCCAGCAAAGGGGAAGGCCCTAAGCCTATTGGTCCAGTGGAACTTTTCCTGGGAGTCTTAATAATTGTCTCTATGGCCTTATGTGTCTCCATGGCCTGCCCATTTGTTTCTTTTCCAGGAAAGGCAAAGCCCTGATGTGTCCCATATTACAAAGAAAGGCAGTCCTTTTTCCATACCAAATTTCAATCTGAGTATTTCTTCTCCCTCCAGACAATGAGCAGCTGTCAGCACCCAGGTGGGGTGTATGAGGACACCCCCACACTTAAATTTCCCTGCTCCATTGAACAGCATAACCTGAAATGGAAAAGAGAGGTACAGGGCCATTGTTTCTTTCTCACATATTATTGACTTTGCAGCACATGTCCAACATTACTCTGTTGGGAGCTCCCAGCATCTTATATTTTGCTTTCTGTGTCCAGTGATATAAGCCTTTCTAGTCAAGATATTTTTAAATGGCTTGGAATAAATTATATAGAATTTTCTTCTCACTTTTTGTGGAGCTGTGCTCTTCTGCCGGTGTGGTATAGAATTTGTATGGGAGGGTAAATCCATACATCAACTGGATATTGTGCTGTTAAAGCAATCGTTTGAAACCAGATTTTCCTGTGTGGACAAACTGAATGACTGCAACAACAGTACAATGTCCAGTGATGTGTGGAAGTAGCTTTTGCTGAGGACTGGGATAAAATCATCAATCAGCCATGAAGGCTGCTGGGTGACCCTGAACCAATCATGTTTTCTCAGCTTAACCTACCACCCAGGATAAAATGGAAATGGGGCGAACCATGCCCTGAACTCCTTGAAGAAATGACACAATAAAAGTTATATAGGTAAGTATCTAGGCCAGCGGAGTCAAACTTATTTGTTACAAGGGCCAGATCTGACATAAATGGGACTTTGTGGGGCCAGGCCATGCATGACATAAAATGTAATGCCAGGAAGTGGAGATATAAACTTCATAAAGGATACAGACAAACACAAAGATTTTTTTTTTACTTAAAATACAAACATGTTTGAAACTCTTGCGATATTTTGTTTATTTAACAGTCTTTGATAACTGACACCTCCCAAACCTTCCCCCTCCTTAAAAGATGCCTGCCTAAAATGGAAAGGTACGGGAATAGTAAAATTTGGCAATGCAAATTTAAAAATGAAACATCAAGAAAAAGCACAAGGATCACAGCAGAAACTAAAAATATAAACTAAAAATATAAAATGCTCTGAGCCTAGGAAAACATTAAATGGCTGGGCACTGCAGGCTTCTCCCCCCCACCCTCAACTCAGAGTGGCAGTGGCTCTCCAGTGTAATGTCCCCCTTTGGCTGTGGGTTCCCATGTTATACTCACTCAGGCACCCATTCTCAGGTCCATTCAGCAGATACAAACTAGCTCAAAACATCAACCCTGTATTTGCAAGGAGACAACCCCAGCAAGCAACAGCTTCAGCTGGCATACAAACACTGGAAAGTGAAACTATTTGCGGTCCACTCTATTGAAATACATTGCAGCACAGACAAAGTTGCAAAAAAAATGTGAAATGGATTTTCCATTAAGGTGTCTGGGCCCAAACAGACTATTCTGGGACTGGAATGACAGGGCACAGAGTAAAATGACAGTCCCTGGGAGTAGCTAAAGCATTCTGGGATTGGAAAGAGGGCCCCCAGACTTGAATTCCATTTCTAGAGTGGAATTCCATTCCCAGAATGCAGCTGCTACTCCCAGGGACTGTCATTCCACTCTGTGCCCTGTCATTCCAGTCCTAGAACACAGATTCTATTGCTAGGGACTGTCATTCTACTCTGAGGGCAGTCATTCCAGTCCCAGAGACCACGATATTGATACACAACACCATTACTGTTTCTATTACTAGAAACAGTCCCAGAATAGTCTATCTGGTTGCAGAGACCTTAATGGAAAAATCCATTCTGCATTTTCAGTGCAATTCTGCAAGCCCAGAAGAGCTTCCTGAGGAAGCATGCAAAGACAAAACCGAAGGGAGATGGGAATTTCCGCAGCCTTGAGCTTCAAAGAGTGAGGGGAGGAGAGAAAAGAGCCCCAGGCCGGATTAAAGCCATGGGTAGGCCATTTCTGGCCCACAGGCCTTAAGTTTGACACCCTTGATCTAGGCATATAGAGACTAACACAGCGGAGCAAGTCTGCTGAACAGAAGCAGAAACTGCCTTGTTCTGCTTGTGCTAAATCAAACAGAAGATAATTAATCCCAAGTCCACCATTTACCAAATATTACATTCCATTGTAATTCTTATTACCATTAAGATGAATGTCTCCAATCAGGAGACCATGTATGAGTTCAGGAAATGTCATATTCTCTCCTGTGTATAAACAACCATAATGCTGTGCAGAATTTTGGTATATCAGAGTGATTCCACGTGGAGTTTTTAACTTTGAGGGTTCAGCCTAATTTTTTTAAATAACTGCTCCTGAAGGTCCACACAGTGTATCTGCACTCTGACCTGGTGATGCAGCTAGGGATCAGGATGGCAGACAGACACAGTCTTTGGAGTAATTATGTTCCCTCCCTTCGCAGAAGTCAGAACCAAAGCTTAGGCGCAAGCTAAGTAAGCTGCTGTAGTTTAAGTCTGCTATGACTAGCATGTACTGTAGTCTATATCACAATGGTTAGCCTGCCCTAGGCTAGCTTGATTTCATCAGACTGTGGTTGGCCCTGGTTAGTACTTGGATGGGAGACCACCAAGGAATACCAGGGAGGCAGGCAATGGCAAACCACCACCGAACATCTCTTGCCTTGAAAACCCTACGGGGTTGCCATAAGTCAGCTGCGACTTGATGGCAAAAAGTTTTGTTTGTTTTTTTGCATGATGCTACTGGTGGCAGGAATGGGACAAAGGTGAAAGAATTCTGGCCAGCCTGGGTTGCCCTGGGAGTTGAAGAAAGTGCCACTAGAGCACTACACCTATTCTGCTCAAACACCTTGCTCTTTGGAATGGGGGGGGGGGGGGGGGGAGGAACCAAACAGGCTGTGATGAAGAGCAAAGTAAATCTTTTCTGTCTAGTCCTGCATGGTGGCTCAACTGGTCTGTCAAGTTTAAACAAGAAGCAATATTCCTTAGCGAACAGTGGCAACATACAGGGGGGAGGGTGCCCAAGCAGGAAGTTTTGTGCCAGCTATTAGGAAAAGGGAAGTCTTCCCAAAGAAGCAACTGTAGGTAATTGAAGAATTCCTTGAAACTCCTTACTTGCCAGGGGCTGTTTCCCTTTTTCCCGGGTTTTCCTTCGATGAGTTTAATTTTCATCCCACTGATTGAAGCCTGGGGTTCCACAACTCTCCCACAGGGGAACTCCACTGTAAAAAGGTAATTGAAGGATTGTATAGAAAGGTCAGAAGATATATACAATCATCCCTATAAGATCGTACATTCAAAAAAAATCCACTCTACTTTTTATCAGAACATTCAAAACCATGTTATACTTCCCTTATTTCTAGGAACCGTGTGAATCTAATTAATTGTTTCATTCCCAACTTCCTATTGGATCAATCTGAAATAAATTCCCAGTCCTTTTAGCAATCATTATGAATTTTTAGCAAGAGCTATTTTGCACGAGGCATTACTATTTTGTTAATTTCCTATGCAGTTTTGCAGTTTAATAAAATATTAATATTTTCAGGGGTCATTATTTCTCTGTGTTAAAAATGGCAATCAGTAACTTTTTATTTCAAAGATTTAAATTCTGCTTTATTAAAAAATTGTCATTGGTGACATGTACATCTAGAGGCACAGTCTACAGGATGTTAGATTTAGCTAAGAGCCATTCTCCATGACCTAATTTAAAACAGGAGGCTGACAAGGCAAAAGAATAGGCTGCCAACCTCCAGGTGCGTCTGGAGATCTCCTGGAATTCCAACTGATTCCCAGGCTTCAGAGATCCCAGGCTTCCCCTAGAGGAAATGGCTACTTTGGAGGGTGAGTCCCTCCCCTCCCCAAACCCCACCATCCACAGGCTCCACCCCGAAAATCTCCAGGAATTTCCTAGGCTGGAGTTGGCAACCCTAACTATCTATGCAACTCTGCACATACCAAGTATGTTATTTAAACTGGAATCGTTTTTGCACAAATCAGTGACAGTGCAAATTAGTAAAGATTTATAGCCAGGGTGGCATATTAAAGTAGCATATGAAACTGTTTTGCATGGGTACCAGCCCAGTTTAAACAAGCCACTGGTCATGTGCAAAGCACTAGTAAGTTCTTTCTGGCAGCATCCAGTTTAGATCAGGCCTTCTGGATTGTACCACTATTCAAACTGCAGGTGGAGGTTAATGTGCTTGAACTTCATTCATTTAAAAACTTGCATGCAGTAGTAGACTCTATATATGGAGAAATCTTTAGCATGCAGGAAATGCTTTTGATGTGCTAATTTAGTATATGCAAAGAGGTTTTGTTTTTAGGGGGGAGAGGTGAGATCAAAAATGTAACTCCTCTCTCAGCTCAATAGTGATAGTGGTACAGTCGATAGTGAAGTGGCACAGCCCTATTAACTCATTCTACCACCTCCTGCGCAATGTACAGAATGCCTCTCCCATTCTGACCAGTAGGGTCTGAATGCTTAACTGTGTGCTTTACAGACCAGAGTACACAGTAGACTTTATATGTATTGTCCTCTATATGAGAATTAAGTCCTACTGATTTCAATACAACTTACTTCCTTGTATGGCTGCTTAAGCCATATATTTTGGAAGCATTATGGGTTGGATCCAGCTAGCTTTTTCATTCAGTCTCGCTCCATTACCTTCATTAGTACAGCATTTGTTCCACATTGTTTTGTCCATGCAGTTCCCATGATCCTGAACATAACCTATTTGGTGGCCACTTTCCATTTTCATCTGCAGAAAAGCTAGTTGTTTCTAACCTGTTGTGTACCTAACCACCGACTTATATCCAGTCCTGCATGCAGCAACACAATAAGTCATGCCCACTGGGTTTTATGAATGTCAGTAATTCTAATCACTCAAATAAAACTGTTTCCTTTGTTACTTTCCATAGTAATTATCAAGATTTTCTTGTCAAGGCAGCTAATGAAGCACTGCAGGGAAGAATCATACTAATCATCTGTTTGATGCAGAGTTTTGGATTGAGTCATTATGCAGATTACACTCAACTCCATATCATCTTTCCAGGGAAGCAGTGGATAGGTTCACCAGCGTCTGGCGGCAGTGAGGGATTAATTGAAGATAAGCAAACTGAAATGTAATCCGGACAAAATGGAAGAGCGGTGGCTTGGCAGTAAAACCGATCTGAGAATAAGTGTTTCAAATGTTTTGAATTTTTATTCTGGGGCAAGTGATGCACTGTATTCTTGATGCTTGGGGGGGGGGCAACAGTGGGAGGGCTTCTAGTGTCCTGGCCCCACTGCTGGACCTCCTGATGGCACCTGGTATTTTTGGCCACTGTGTGACAGAGTGTTGGACTGGATGGGCCATTGGCCTGATCCAACATTGGCTTCTCTTATGTTCTTATGTTCTTATTACCACAGTTATGGAGTTCGTGTGTGTGTGAGACTACTAATTACAGCTACCTTGGGAATTTTTTAAAATGAACAGGTGGCATATAAATATAATGAGGAACCACTGAAAAGAGACAAAGAAAAGGGTGCCTTTAAATTAACATTCATATGTTAAAATATATCTGTTTTTAAAATTCTATACTGGGTTGCCAACTCTGCCTTGGAAAATTGCTGGGAGTGGGCTAGAGGAGGGGTGGGGTTTAAGGATGGGAAGGACCTCTGTGGGATATAATGGCCCAGAGCCCACCCTCAAAGGCAGCCATTTTCTCCAGGGGAACTGATCTCTGTCATCTGGAGATCACTTGTAATTCCAGGAGATCTCCAGGCTCCACCTGGAGGTTCACAATCCTCCTGCGGAAATCAGAATGCATGTTATTTGAAATGCCTTGGATTGAATCCAAGCATGTTTGTGTGCATCCTTCCTTACCAACAGGCTGACATGAGGTATGATCATCCTTCAGCTGGTACCCTGAAGCACAACTGCAGTAACGGTGGCCCTTCTCCCGATCCTCATGACAGAAATGCTCACAGCCACCATAGTCAATGGAGCAGTTGATGTGGTTGATCTCTGGGCAGCAAAAACATTAAAAGATGCCATGAAAAAAGCTTTATCTGTCACAAAAAGATTCACTCAAGACACTTTAATGTCCCCTTTAAAGCTGTACAGAAATAAAACTATTTGAGAGCCAATTCAGATTACCCCAATCTGCTCTGGCTGCAGTATGTCTGCAGTCTGATGAGGCACAGGTCCACACTAACGGTTCTGCCCGCTGAGTGCAGTTTTCCCACCTCTCCCCCACTTCCTGTGGAAACCTGGAATGTCCACAAAATATTTTACCCCAGGGAGAGGGGACCCCTAGGAACAGAATGGGAGGCATCCGGGGCTGCTGCAAGAGAAGTGGGAAAACTGCACTCACTGGGCAGAAGTCCTGGGATTTAAGCCCCAAATGAGGCTGCCTCATACTGTCTTGAGCCCAGCCAACCAGTTCTGTATTGTCTACCAGTAGCAGCTCTCCAAGATATTATGCAGAGGAACAGGGCCAGCTTCAGGTTTGGGGGAGGGAGGTAGAAAGTTCCCAGGGCCCCCTTCCCCTCTTCTGCCCACAACCTGGCACTGATACTAGAGATGCCATCCTCCAGGTAGGACCTGGGGATCCCCCAGAATTACAGCTCATCTCCAGACTACAGAGATCAGTTCCCCTGGAGAAAAGGGATGCCTTGGAGGGTGGAATTTATGGCCTTGTACCCCACTGAGGTCTCTGTCCTCACCAGGCTCCACCTCCCAACCTGGATCTGGCAACCTTACCCCCCAGCTGGTGGCTGGGGGTTGTGTGTCTGGCAACCCTAACTGATACCTCCCACCCACTTGCAGTTCTCCCACCTATTTGCATGTCCTTCCTTTGATTGTGCACAAGCCCTCCCACTGCCCATGCTCACAGATACTTGCAGCCGTTTCCCCAGTGGGACCAGGCAGTGCACAAAGGGGAAGGGGTGGTGGAGTGCTAGCAAATGAGTGGGCAGGGGGTCTGGCAGTGGGCCCCGGCAGGTACCAACAGCCCCAGCAGCTGCCCCACCTCCTTGCAGAGGAAGCTCTTTCTCAATATCTGCCAACAGAGATCTTTCTAGAGTGTTTTTTCACTCTAGAGTTTGTTGCAATGGGTACAGAATCTGCATACAGCACGTTTTGTCTGCTATAAATGATTCCTGAGGCAGCTCCTATGGGAGACAGGAATATTGTGGTTGAGCTTCAGAAAAGAGGTTGGCCACTAGTGAGGGAGATATTGCAACTTGCCCAGAATTCAAACTGCCCTATTTTGTGCTGGGAAACTGCAGTTTTCCCTCTAGCTAGAGCAAGATATACAGATTGCTTACCTGTAATTGGAGATCTTCGAGTGGTCATCTGTGCATTCACACCTCTGGGATTAAGTGCGCCTGCGCCGATCCCGATCGGTAAACTTCAAAGCCTAACGGATTTTCGCGCCAGCTCCCCGGTCACGTGCACGTCCCACTGCGCATGACCTGGGGAGGGGCACGAGGATCCCGCCAGTTCCTTCTGACCGCTGCTAACAGCCCCAAGAAAAAATGAGGGAGACCGAAAGCAGAGGGGAAGGAGGGCGGGTGGTGTGAATGCACAGATGACCACTCGAAGATCTCCAATTACAGGTAAGCAACCTGTATATCTTCTTCGTGGTCTCTGTGCATCACACCTCTGGGAGAATAGCGAGCAATAAACACACCACGTACCTGGGGGTGGGTGCTGGAGGTCTCACATCTGAGCTGCTTGTAGCACTGCACGGCCCACCAGAGTACGCTGATGGACGCGGACATCTAGGGCGTAGTGTTTCACAAACGTGTGAGGAGACGCCCACGTTGCAGCATTGCAGATGTCTCCCAGGGGGATGCCCTTGAGGAATGCCGTGGAAGCAGCCACGGCTCTCGTGGAGTGCCCGGAGGGATGCCGGCAATGGCCTCTTAGCCAGGAGGTAGGCAAGCTTTATTGTCTCTACTATCCACTTCGAGAGTCTCTGAGACGATAGTTTCTGTCCCTGCCTGGGCAAGGCATAAGTGATGAAGAGAGCTGGAGACTTGCAAAATGGCTTTGTCCGATGCAAGTAAAATGAAAGGGCTCTCTTGACATCCAGAGTGTGTAAGCTGCGTTGTGGCGGGTCCTGGGGATCAGGAAAAAACACAGGCAGCGTGATGTCTGCTCCCACATGGAAGTCCGAGACTATCTTGGGTAGGAAGGCGATATCAGGAGCCAGGGTAACTGCTCCGTGGTGAAAAGTGAGATACGGCGGGTCGCAACGAAGCGCTGAAAGCTCACTCACTCGCCGAGCAGACGTGATGGCCACCAGAAACGCAACCTTCCACGAAAGGAGTTGGAGGCTGCAAGAGGCCATGGGTTCAAACGGTTTGCCCATTAACTTGGTAAGAACCAGGGGTAGGTCCCATGCTGGCACCGGTGCCCGTACTGGTGGATAGAGGCAACGCATTCCTTTGAGGAATTGTTTTGTAGTCGGGTGAGAAAATACTGAGTATCCTCCGATCTCAGGATGGTTGACTGAGATAGCCGACAGGTAGACTCTTATAGAAGAGTGGCACAGTCCTCTATCCGAACAGGACAACAGAAAACCAAAAATGTCATTAAGGGTGGCAGGAACGGTAGGCCGCCCTGTAGAGGCTAGAAAGGCTAAAAATTTATTCCATTTCGCTGCATAGGAGTGGCGTGTGGACAGCTTGCGTGAGTTCAAGAGAACCTGTGCAATGCGTGATTCTATATCTGAGGTTGAAGCATCCACGCTGTGAGCTTCAACTTGGGAACATCGTGATGGAGCACTTGACCTCCGTGCATCCAGAGAAGGTCTGGGAGTGTTGGGAGGTGGAGATAGACTCCTAGGGAGAGATGAAGGAGTGTGGGAAACCACGGTTGTCTCGGCCACCACGGTGTGATGAGAATCGCCCATGGTCGCTCCGACATGAGTTTGTGAACTACCCTCGGTATCAGGGGGATCGGGGGGAAGAGGTACAGCTGTCTCCCCATCCACTGGAGAAGGAGGCCGTCCCCTAGGGATGCTGGGTCCGCGCTGGCTCTGGAGCAGAAGAGATGGCATTTCTTGTTCTCCCGAGAGGCGAACACGTCCACTGAGGGGTGACCCCAGCGATCGAAGATCGGGGTCAGGTAAAGAGGGTTCAATTCCCACTCGTGTAGGGATGCTCCTCCCCTGCTCAGGAAGTCTGCTTGGGTGTTGAGCAGTCCTGGGAGGTGATTTGCTACAAGATGAATGCCGATGGATTGGCATTCGTCCCAAAGCTCGATGGCTAGGCAGCAGAGTCCACGGGAGACCGTTCCACCCTGCCGGTTGATGTAATACATGGTGGTCGTGTTGTCTGTAAGAACAGCATCCATCTTTCCCGACAGGGATTGGCGGAAGGATCTCACCGCGTAGAGCACTGCCAGGAGCTCCAGGAAGTTGATATGGTTGTGGGCTACAGCAGGGTCCCACTTGCCGCCGACACCAACACCATCCAGGTGAGCTCCCCAGCCCCATAGGGAGGCATCCGTGGTGATGGTTGCAGAGGGGGGCGGGAGTCGGAAGGGAGCACCTGAGAGTAGATTCTGAGGTGACAGCCACCATGTCAGGGTTTCCAATATTTGGTCCGAGAGTCGGAAAAATTTGGAGGGGGGTGGATGCTGGGACGGAAGCGTCTCAAGAACCATAGTTGTAATGGCCTCATCCGTAGCTTGGCGAACGGAATCACCGCCGTGGTTGTGGCCATCAGGCCTAACAGGCGGAGTATTTGCCTGGCCGTGGTCTCCTTGTCCTTCCGGATAGATTGGAGGAGGGAGACTATGTCCGCTGCCCTGTTGGGGGGCAGAAAGGCCCTGCACTGCAGGGAGTCCAAAATGGCTCCGATGAACTGCACTCGTCTGGAGGGTATGAGCATGGACTTTTTGAGATTTATTGTTAGCCCTAGGGAATCTAGGGTACTGAGGGTTACTGAAATTTGGTTCTGTAGAATTGTCGCGGAGGGCGCGACCAACAGCCAGTCGTCCAGATACGGATAGAGTTGGACACCTTGAAGCTGGAGATGAGCTGCCACCACTGCCATGAGCTTCGTGAAAACACGAGGAGCCGTAGAAAGGCCGAAGGGAAGGGCCTTGTATTGAAGTGACGCGGACCGACCGCGAAGCGTAGGAACGGTCTGTGAGACGGATGGATCGTCACATGGAAGTACGCGTCTTTTAAGTCCAGCGTCACCATCCACACGTTGGCTTCTAGCAGTGGCAGAATGGTCTGAAGGGTGGTCATGCAGAACTTTTTGTAGGTGATGAACGCATTGAGGTTCCGCAGATCCAGGATGGGACGGAGTCCACCATCCTTCTTTGGTACCGTAAAGTAGCGGGAGTAAAACCCCTGCTGGAGGTGGTGTGTGGGTACCGGCTCTATGGCATCTTTGGATAGGAGGGCTTCGACTTCTGATGACAGGGTGTCGGGGGGGGGGTGACTACAAAATATGATTCCTGTGGTATCTGGAAGAATTCTATGTGGTAGCCCTCTGCTACTACAGAGAGGGCCCACTTGTCCGAAGTTATGAGTTGCCATGCGGGTAGGAATGGGGACAGACGGGTGGGAGTACCGGAGTGGATGTGGAAGTCAAAGACCCTGTTTATTGGGTCTGGGGGGTTTGGTTTTGGAGGCAGAAGCCGTTGGGAAACGTGGCTTGTGGCCGTAAGGTTTCTGCTGGTATGCAGATGGTGAAGGTCTTTGCCATTGTGGTTCATTGGGAGACCTCTGTGGTTGCTTTTTCGACCAGGATCTCTGCCAAGTTTTCTGTTTCTGTTGCTTCGGCTGAGAGACACCTAAGTTACGTGATGTTTTCATGCTTTTGTCCAGGTCGTGGAGGACTGTATCTGTTGTTGTACTGAACAGTCCCTCGCCTTCGAAAGGAAGATCTTCGACCAGCGACTTAGTGTCCTGTGGAAGTGCAGTCGATCTCAACCAAGCATGTCTCCTGAGGGCAACTGCTGAAGTTAGTGTCTTGGAAGTTACATCTGCAACGTGTTTGGATGCGTTTAGCTGATGTTTGGCCAAGACCATGCCCTCTTTCTGGATTTTTCTGGCAAGATGCTGTTTGTCTTCAGGAAGGTGTGCCAGGAGTGGTGTCATCTGTTCCCATAGGGAGTATTGATATCTACTCATACATGCTGTATAGTTTGCAGTTTTGATGCCTAATGCCCCTGCTGAATAAAAACGTCTTCCGAACGAATCCAGTTTCTGTCCCTCTTTGTCAAGGGGGGAGGAGTGTCCACTACAGCCCTTAGCTGAAGGTGTCACTACAATTGAGTTGGGCTTGGGATGGATGAACAGAAATTCGGCTCCAGGTTCTTGGAGTCTGTACATGTGATCCAATCTCTTGCTAGAGATTGGGGTCGATGAGGGGTGTCCCCAGGATTCTTTAGCGGTGTTCAGAAGCACCGAAATCAGTGGCAAGGCTACTGCTGTGGATGTATCCATCTGCACGATGTCGAAGATGGCATCGGTAGCGGCAGGGGTTGGTTGGATTGTAGCCAGGGCCAAGGAGTGAGCCATTCTTTTAATGAGCTCCCCGTAGGATTTCACATCTTCGGAAGGGGAAATCGGCAGGTTGTCAGCGACATCGGGGGATGGTGACGGATGGGTAGGGGATTCCTCTTCGGAATCGGATGAAGCGGAAGAGTTCGGTATCGACAAGTGGGAGTGTTCGGAAGGCGACATGGGGTTCGACGGGTCTGGTTGATACGGAGGGAGGTCGACATCGGGTGGGGTCTGTGGTGGTATCGGCATCGGTCTCGGCATCGGTAACGGTTTCGGCATCGGTGACGGGGGAGGTCTTGGAGCCGGTGGATCTCGGCATCGTGAGACTCTGGATGACGTCGACTGACGGTCCCATTCCGTCGGGTACCACTGCGGTGGTGGAGGATAGGAGGAGCCATATAGGTAACGCCATTGTCAGACGTCCCACGGTACCGAAGATGGAGGTAGACGCCAGTCTCGCTCATCTCTCGGCGGCGGTGACGGATCGGGCCCGGTTTTGGGGCTACTTCGAGGGACTTGTGTCAGCTCAATGTTGGGATCCGAGTCCGTCAGCTGGATGGGTCGTGGCACCAGGGAGATGGAGCTGCCCCGGGGTCGCTCACGCACCGAAGGGTCAAGCTGTGGAGACCTGCGCTGGGTCACGTCGGACATGGGGTGCGTCGACTGAGCACTAGACTGCTTCTTGTGCTTTTGCTTGCCCTTTTCCTCCTTGCCCTCTCTGCGTTTCTTTGCAGGAGTGTGCGGCAGCGGGAGGGATCGTTTCGGTGCCGATTTCTCGGTACCAATGGTGCTCTTTGTCGGAGACGATGCCGGGCCTGTCGGGGCCGATGGCGACGCTGCTGAAGCCTCAGTAGCAGACATCTTCAGCGAAAGAGCTGCTTCCAAAAGTGCCACTCTCAGCCTTGCCGCTCGATTTTTGCGGGTTTGCTTGGAGAAGGCAGCGCAGCTCGAGCACGAGTCTACCCGGTGTGACTCGCCCAAGCACAGGAGGCACAACGAGTGCTTGTCCAGAGGCGCTATCTTACTACCGCAGTCAAGACAGCGTTTAAAGAAGCCCCACCGCTGCGCCATAGGCCAAACGGGGAGTTTACGAGGAAAATCCAGTAGCGAGTCCAAAAAACAGTCCGAGTCAAAAAGGAGGAGAAAAGACAGTCCGAAAGGCTTTTTCCAATTGGAAACGAAAGTTAGCTACCGACCGAAGTGGAGAGGGGATCCTCACGACGCGGCGGTCAGAAGAGAACTGGCGGGATCCTCGTGCCCCTCCCCGGGTCATGCGCAGTGGGACGTGCACGTGACCGGGGAGCTGGCGCGAAAATCCGTTAGGCTTTGAAGTTTACCGATCGGGATCGGCGCAGGCGCACTTAATCCCAGAGGTGTGATGCACAGAGACCACGAAGAAGATATGCCCACTCTGAACACACAAGAGTGCTAAACTACAGTTTGCTAGCCTCTTCCAACAGCAGACGAGAGAAACCTCCCTGCAAGGTTATTCCTTCACTGCTTAGAAGCAAAAAAGTTTATTTTTGCTTGGTATAACTTTCCTGGTTGTACAGCCGGTAGCAAATATACATCTGGAAAGGCCTTTGGATCAGCATGTATTTTCTGCAATGGTGTAATTACTAGGGTTTCCATATTTTGAAAAGCAAAAAAAAAGAGAGGATGTAGTTCCCAAATGACTACTAAAAACAAGTGATCACTATGACAAATCTCATTTTAAATCCCCTGGCTGTTTAAGCTGCGATAATTACTGCTAACTAGGGATATTCCTAACCTTCCAACCCCCAAAGAGGACATTTTCATCAGAGGACAGACAGCAAAAAAGAAGACACCTGGCAATGCTATTAATTACTCATCTGAACTTTAGATGATACACAGGCACCCATTACACTGCAACAGTGTGTGTGTTACATACTACAACAAAGGACTGAGGCATGTAATTACCATGTTGGCACAGCTGTCCCTCCCAACCTGCATTACAAATGCAGTGAAATCGTTCAAAGCTGTCCACACAGGTTCCATTGACACATGTGACATTTTCACATTGATCTCCATCTAAAAACACATTTGCAGAGAAACTCAGACCATGCACCATGTAGTTTCATTGCAAGTTAAAGGCCAAATACATCTCCTGTAGGTTTTCCCAACCAATATATATAGCTGACTTCCTTTGTTGTACTTCATCTCACTTATGAGTATGGAATTCCCAAAAGTACCAACAACCCCAGAAGCAGTAGGTTTAGGGGGAGCAATGGAGAACTTTGGAATGCAACCCTGGTTCAAAATTATTTAATCACAAAGTCCTTTGCTACAGCTGAGTCATGGAACATTTGTAGCTTCTGTAGTAAAGACCATGGAAAGTACCCACTTATTTCCAGTTTTAACACAAATCAGAGCAAGTAGCAATAGCTAACTTAATGCATTTGGTGACAACAGTCCTTTGGAGTACAAAAAAGAAGTGATTGGGGAGGAAAGAAATAAAAGTACCCACTATAAACATAAAAAGTGAACTCTTCTTTACTTACCAATATACTTTGTCCAAAAACTCAGCTGCAAAGACACAAAATCTAGGTTAAAGGGGAAAACAGACTATTTTTCCATGAATGGACGCATATATTATCACATCATGTCTGGGAACAAATAGGAGAATGATCAACCTTGATGGAGTCATTATGAGAATGAACTAGTTCTGGGGTACCTGCCTAAATGTACACCACAAAAATGTGTACTCAGGATTCTTGCATACAAGAAGCACATTTTTTTACCAGGTTGGAAATTGTCAGAAGAAACATTGTGTTCTATATTGCCTTACATCCCAATGCACATATTGCAGTACTGGAACTAGCTAATGGATAACATTCTCAGGATAATTCTTCTCCTGAAAACAACAAGCTGAAACTGTAAATGGCTTCAGTCATCATAGTTCCACTGAGACAATGGACCACAGTCCAACCCAGCATCAACTAGTATAAGTTGACTTTCTATAGATATATCCCATCAGAAACTGGCATGATAATTCAGTGCAGTTTACACAGCCAAATCAGATGTGTTAAAAATGGGAGTTGAATAGATCACAATCATATTCTTGCTTAACCACATGCCCATCTTACAACTGAACAAGTATGTGCAAAGACACTGACACTGAGTTGGGAATGGAACAGATGGTAAATGTGATCATACAACCACTGTATCGCATATGCAATCCTACTGGCAACTACACAGCCCCATAGACACCCAACAAAACAAGCAACCCAAGAGACTGTCTGGGATGACAATGCTTTTAAAGATGCCAACGAAGCAGCATCCAGTCCAAGAGCATCCCCAAGATTACTTGCAACACCACAGACAATGCTAGGATGAATAAGCTACCTGGGACAACAGAGTGGTTTGGGTTGGCCTCACTCAGACCATAGTACACATTGACTTGGCACCATCATATCACAACTTACAGTTGCTTCCTTGGTTTTAAAGATCTCACTGGCTTCCTCAAAGTCACATTGTTCCTCATAACATTCTCGTTCCAATGAGCCTGTTTTGATCTCTTCCAAGAAAGTATTTGCCCTCTTCTGTATTTTCAGCACTTGATTTGCTTCCCTGCTATTGTAAAACACTTTGGACAAAAATTGAAAAACCATACAAGCCACTAAGGCCACCTTGCTAGAAGTAAGCATTAAGTCAGACATGTTGCCTAATTTATTGTAACTGATGCTGGGGAAAGTATTTTCAACAGAAAACAATTTAACAGAAAGCAATTAATGCTTTGAAGTGACTAAATGCTGAGCTGGACAAAATCATCACAGATAAAAGGCACAATCCTAAAGCCAGTATGTACTTAGTACTTAGAGCAGCAACTAATCTCCACACTGGAGTAACTTGGAAATATGCTGCTGTAGTGGAAATATGCTGGCATAGTCCCTGCTGGTACACATAAGTGTTACCATGATGACAATACAGCCATATTGGTGTAGGGTCCTGAAATGGATAGTGCAACCATACCTCTTTTAAATTCTATATAAATCCCAGCTAGGGTACACATAGCTCAGGTGATGGCATGGGGTTACACTTCTCTGCTCTCATGTGGCACACACTTCAAAAGCATGTACACATGGGAACTCTAGAGAAATGGCAATTTGTACCAAATAGGAACACTATACAGAGTCAAGGCAGAGAACAGATATTGTTAGAGCATAATATTGCTAAAACTGGAGGACATCTCTAAGCCTTGGAGCTGTAGCTATTGGTGCACCCAGGTACATTGCATTCCTCTCTGATGGAGCTGGATGGGAACCTGCAGTTCTGCTGAGGTGTCTTATGACACCCATTCGAATCATTGCTGTGGCCCAAGTCTGAGCCAACTGAGCGACTCCTGCAGCGCTTTTAGCACTGCAGATTCCTCTGCCAAGTGACTTGTGGAGATGTCTAATGTGGTTGAGCTGTCCATTCCTCCTTCCCTGTGTGTAGGCTTGTGAAAAAGGCATTTGCAGGTAGGGCTTTGATAATTCTTCTGTGGAACTCACAGGAAGATGGTAGTTACAGGGCTCCTATTAAGTATGCCACAGCAAAGGGTGCTGTGCTCCCTTCCCTTGTGGGCTGTGGTTGGAGACAGGGTGACATAAAAAAGGCATGGTGGCATGACTTCCAGGTGGGCTGACACGGCTTTAAGGTGGGCATATGTGTTCCAGACCAACAGACCTGTGCTTCAGGGGGAACTGTTTCCATATATGTGTTGTGTATATGTATTTTATATGTATTTTAGGCTGTCTTGAGTTCTGCAATGGAGATAGACAGACAGGCAGACAGACAGACAGATAGATCACTGCTGTGTAATCAGCACGCTGTTCAGTGCATAGTGACCCAGTGTTTATGGACTCCAAAGCAGTTGCTGTGCTCTCAGCACTTTGGAGCAAGGTCTGTGAAAATATCTTTTCTCAGTTGAGAGAGCATAGGGTTCTGACTAGTTATGCCAGAGCAATGCTGGTGATGCATCAGCACCCACAAATTAGGCTGGTGTTACCCACTACAGAGTTTTAAGAATCCATGCTCAGTGGCTAAAGAATATCAGAGCTGGTTCCAGATTTTGGGAGGCTCTGGACAGAGTTCCCAGAACCTCCCTCACCTCTTCTGACCACCATCAGGCCCTGATCACTATTTCATTTCCTCCCACCTACCCTCATGTCTCCCACTTGCCTGTGTCTCCTTCCCCTGCCTGCTTGTGAGACCTCCCACCTCCCATGCTCACAGCTGCCTGCACAAGCTGCAACCCTTTCCCTGGTAGCACCAGGAAGTATGTGCAGCTGTGGCCATAGGGGGTAGAGTGCTAGCAAGTGAGTAGGAGGGGAGGTTGGCAGCATTGGGCCCTCCTAGACGCCCTGGGTCCTGGTAGCAGCCCCAACTGAGGGTATACTGATGCTGCCCCCAAGTACAGTTGTTTTCCATAAGCAGGAATAGTTTTGTAACTAAGTGGCATCACATTATATTTGGAGTAGGCCAGTTAAATTTCATTAAGGTTTACGGGACAGGAATGCCTATGCTCGGCAACATATGTATAGTGTGGGCTCCCTGCAGTCTCAGGGAAGCTTTGAAATTAGGGGGAAACTTTTCAAAGTTAGATTTAACTTAAGATAGGAAGGATTACATTTTGATGCCCATTTCCCCTGCTGAGACACAATCAGTCCTAAAGAACCTATGAGGATGGAATGCCAACTCCTAGGTATTCTGTTTTCTTTACTAACAGATCTTCACTGCATTAGGGCTCTCAAAACAATTGCTGCTGCTGTACATAACTGTAAAATGGTACTGGTGAATATAGGATCCTCCCAAACTATACACAACAATGAAGTATAAATGCTTGAGCATTTCCTTCCTCTCTTTACTTGCACATCAATGTGACAACAGCCACTCATACTGTATCATCCTGACTTATTTTGAAGAGAATAATTCTGGGCTCTTCAGATCATGAGTTTAAAAATGCAGTGGGGATAGAATGCAGGATATAGAATTTCTCTGACAAGACCAATGCAGGAAAGAAAGATGTACCTGAGGCTTCATGTCCACTATACAATACAAACGTAGCTGAAAACACCCAAAAGGGAACAGTTTTCCACATCATACCACACTTTAAGACCTAAGAGAATAACCACAAGACAACAGATTTTAGGGAAACATATGCTCCTTTATCTGTTTTAATATTTATATTTTCATCTATTGAAACACATTCTGTTGTGTGTGAGCTGGCGTACAAAATATGGCTCATAGTTCAGCAGTTAGTAGCATTTTTATATTTAGCCTGGCACCACCTTATAGAAACTGGCAGTAATTTTATCCTGCTGTGGCTCCTCATGACTAATTAATTAGCATGGTTGTGCTTGTTCACGACAGCACATTACTCGTCATGTTCTACGGACTTTTATGTTCCTATCTAAAAACTACTGAACTGACTTCCAAGAGGGTTTGTGTTTCCAAAGCTAGATGGGATATCAGAGAACCAAAGCTTATGCTAAACATATCTGATTTACCTTTTTGCCTTACCAGCTTCCCACAGCTATTTCCCACACATACCTTCAATATATTTTAGCTACTTTCTTAAAAAATTAATCTAATAAGGAAAATCAGAGAGCAGGAAAACTTCCAAAAGACTTACTGATTTCACCAGCTGAATCACTGTTGCCTACAGTTCTGCCATTAGTTCCAGAGGACACTAGTTAATACATAACCTCAAATATTTACTCATCAGAGAGACACTCACAGGTATTTCCTTTCAGTCAAACAAAAACTGCTTCTATGGGATTTAACCGGAGTGATACCAGGAATCACTCGCTTTCAGACATCTTCTCTGATTTCCTTCTTTGTTGTTGAAGAAGACATAACTGTGCTGAATACAGGATAACCAGGTAACAGAAAGACAAAATTTATTCCATTTGTGATTTGCCCTTATTCCACATATTCCCATAAACAATAATTAAAAACCATTCAAAATTACATGGCAAATGTGCATTTTTTTTGCTTGTGCACAGCCTTGCACTGTTTTCCTGCAGGCTGTTCCTGTCTGACTCCCTCCATCCACTACTCTACCCAACAGGGAAAAAAGTTAACTTGCAAAAGAGATTATTTCCTTGGTTATCTCAAACCTGGTGCATTGATAGGAAGGGCTGGTGAGGGGAGGGGACTGGTGGAGGGTTGCCAACCTCTGGGTAGAGGCTGGAGATCTCCCAGAATTACAACTGATCTCCAGACTACAAAAATTATATTATTTATTTATTTAAAACATTTATTCCACCTCTCCTGAAGAAAAAGCCTGCTTTGGAAGGTGGAATGCATGGCATTATACCCTACCAAGATCCCTAATCTCCCTAAACCCCACTCTCCCAGGCTCTACCCATAAATCTCCAGCCTCCAGGTATTTTTGAATCCAGAGTTGGCAACTCTAGACTGGGAGAGAGATAAAATTACCAGGGCCCAAGTCAGCTGGAGGGCCCCTGAAGCAAGCCTCATGCTGCATTCAGATTCGAATGCAGTTCTGCACTGCCTTCCATGTGCCTCTAGTGGCAGCAGAGCACAGTAAATAGGGGGGCTTTCTGCAAAGTTTACTATAAGGTAAACTTGTCTGTCTTGCTAAACTCATCAACCAAGCCAACACTGGAGGAAGGCAAGATCAGCCAGCACAGCTCATGGCTGCTACAATTATTGTCAGGCTGTAGCCTCCTAACAAGGTCACTGTTTTTATCAGTCTGTTTCCCTTTCCCTTTGCCTCCACTCAGCTCCATAGTTTTGTCTGCTCAACCAGATCTTTCCTGTAGAAAAAACCTTTCCTCTTTTCTTAATTTCTCTTCCTCTTTTCCACACTTTTCTTCATTTTGCTTTCTTCCTTTCATGATATGCCTTTATCCCCTCCCCCCCAAATCCTCTCACCTTATTTCTCAGTCTTGGTCTAAACTTCGCATCCCTATCCTGGTTGGCAACTTAGAATTATTTAATAGTAGTGTAGCAGCAAAACCTTGTTAATATTATGAAGTGGCAGGGGAATATTAATCTGATTTAGTGGTTACACATGTGAAGCAGCTAGATTCGAGTCCAGTGACACCTTAGAGACAAACAAGAATCTCGGGATGTAAGCTTTTGAGAGTCAAAGCTCCCATCATCATACAAACTACATGTGGAACAGATTTAATTTCATATTAAACACTGTTCAGGCAGTAGATTCTTGTTGTTATTGTATTGGTGGGACATCTAATATCCCTTTGTAAATATCACTTTACTACTGTACAGATTAAGCTTCATGTTATATGATAAATGACACAACCTTTTTAGAAAATGTCAGCAAGATCAATCCCAGTGATCTCAGTATTTCTCATACAGCAGGACTATATAATACATTTGCCCAGGGGTCATTTCATAGAAAAAGAGGTGCAGGAGCTCACTAGCATACCTATTAGCATAACTTATTAGCATATGCCCTGCCCCCTGACATCACTGGAAGTGCGTCAAAGGGAAGCAAAAGGGGGGGGCATCTTCAAAAGCTTCCCCTTCTCTTCCCCAGCTGGCCTGCCAAAACGGGTGGGGGGGGGAGCAAAGCAAGAAGGGCCCTATAGAATACAATGGAAAGATCATGCTGCTGCTGCCACGCAACTCTAAACAGAAGGGGTTTAAACTTTAAACCCCTTCTCGCTTTGCTTCCTCCACAGGCCAGCTGGGAGCTGGGGGAGGGGCTTGCCACCACTGCTATTTGTGCCCACTAGGAGTGTGTAAATAATTTTTTTTTGGCCCGATCAGGCTGCATCAGTTCTTGCTGCCGAATTACCCCCACGTCAGTCTTGGCAATGCAAGCTGACTGGGGAGTCATTCGGCCAGCCGAATGTCAGTTTCAGCCCCACTATACCCTATGGGCCATTGAAGTCAATGGCAAAAACTCATATTGTATATGCGGGGTTTGAGGAGAGGGGGTTTGAGGGAGAGGCTCCAAACTTGCAAGGTAGCTGCTAGAGCCTCTCCCCCAAATACCCACCAAGTTTCAAGTGGGTTTCAAGAAAATGTTATTTTTCCCCACCGTAGAGAACAATGGAGGGAATGGGGGCAACCTGTTTGGGGGCCTGTAGAATTGGACCCCGTGGTCCAATCTTCTTGAAACTTGGTGGGTATTTGGGGGAGAGGCTCCAGCAGCTACCCTGCAAGTTTAGAGCCTCTCCCTCAAACCCACTCTCCTTCAGCCACTTTTTAAACTGCTGCCAAATTTCGGCAGCAATTCGGCAGCAGGCCGAATCAGATCAGAAAATCTGATTTGGCCCATGGCTGCCCTAGCACCCACTCCTGGGCTGGTGGAGTGTTGGCCCCAAATGACCCGTTTTTTTTTTCCTTTTTTGGCTCACATATTTATCCCCATGTCCTCAGTCCAAAACAAATGAGAGGTTAACTAATTGTCATTTACCATACCTATTTGACTGTGTGTGCGCACCTCATTGTAAGTACAGGATGGCCAAGAAAATACCACTTACTAATAATGGCCTCTTTCTCTGCAAGGGCTAATCTTGAAAATGACTCATTGGTACTGCCTGAAGATTTTTGTGTGTCTTAGCATCCCTGTACCAAAGTGTTAGACCAGTGAGAAAACATGATGTTTAGGAAAGAGAAAATGTACATTTATTCCTTGGCTCTGAAGATGGCAAATGCATTCCGCTTCCTGCAATATTTCCCCCTTATATCCCATCCACCAAAGAAGCAGTGACATCTGGAAAAACAGACGGTTAAAGGATACCTTCCTCCCTGACAACCAGGGGCATGTTATCCCAGTTTTGAAAAAGGGAGGAAGAAAAAAGGAAGCAACAGGCCAGTTAGTCTGATCTCTGTCCCAGGGAAGATACTGAAGCACATTTTTAAGGGATTCATCTGCGAGCCTCTAAAGGACAACTTGGTGATCCAGGAAAGTCAGCATGGATTTGTCCTGAACAGGTCCTGCCAGACCAACCTCATTTTCTTCCTTGATCGAGTGACAAGCTTACTGGATCGAGGGAATGCTGTTGATGTTGTTTACCTGGATCCAGTAAAGCTTTTGACGGGGTTCTCCATGATGTTCTGATGAATAAACTAGAGGACGGTGGACTGGACTGCAGGATAGTTAGGCTGATAGGGAACTGGTTGGAAAACAGCACTCAGAGAGTAGTTGTCAATGGCATTTCTTCTGAATGGAGGGAGGTGACCAGTGGGGTGCCACAGGGCTCAGTTCTGGGCCTGGTACATTTCAATATTTTTATAAATGATGTAAATGAGGTGTGGAGGGGCTACTCATTAAATCTGCACACACTAAATTGAGAGGAGCAGCGGATGCAGCAGAAGAGATAGAATTCAGTAAGATCTGAACATGCTTGAAAAGTGGGTGGATGTGAACAAGATGCAATTTAAGAAGGATAAGTGCCACGTTCTACATCTGGGTAACAAAAATGAGGAACATGCATACTGGATGCGGGATACACTTCTTTTTTTTTAAAAAAAAATTTTTTATTGCTTTTTCTAATATCTACATCTAAACGCTATTTACTATGCTACATATATCTTATACAGAGAATACTTTAAAAATGCTTAATTATATCTGATTATGTAAAAAAAACTGAAGCATTAATAAAACCATGGTTAACTACAGATTACATTGTTATTGTTTCTACTATAAAAGCTATTTGGCAAGTATGCATACTTTAAAGAAAGCACTTAATAACATGGCTTATACATCATATTAGTGCACATGCTTAATATAACGATTTAAAGAAATAATCTCTTCCTTTGTCCTCTTCAGGCTGCCGCCCCTTTTTCCGAGTCTGAAATATCTTCATCGCTTTTAGCACCATCGAAACCGTACATGCTTTCTTGCGAAGCTAGCGAGTCATCTGAGTCTCTGTCTTTTTTCTTTTCTTTATCAATTTCCAGAAATTTTTTCACTTGTTCAACAGAGTCAATCTTATATTTCTTGTCTTTGATGCTGAAGCTTAGTCCCTCTGGAATATTCCAATGATAGACAATAGACTCAGACTGAAGCCACGTTGCTAACTTTCTATAGGCTTTTCTTCTTTTCCTTATTTCAAACGGTATGTCCTTCAAAACTTTCACCTCTTCTTCTTGGATCTTCAGAACAGCTTTGTTTGTGGTTCTTAAGACCACATCCCTTGTAGATTTTTTGGAGAACCTTATCATTATTTCACCAGGCAGGCTTTTCTTTTTAATATATTCAGGATAGGTCCTATAAATCATATCCATGTCGTTTTTTATGTCCGCTGCTTTTAAGCCTGTTACTGGTTCCAGTGCTTCACTTAGCATAGTTTTGAGGTCTTCTCCTTTTTTTTCTGGTACGTTCTGAAGTCTTAAGAAGAAATTTGATCGTTCCATCTGCATTTTTAAGATCGAATCTTGTTGAAGAGCCTTCTCTTTTTCCGCTTTTTGTAGCCTTGAGTCTTGATTTTTAACTGACTTTTTAACTTCCATGAGGTCCAGCTGCAGCTTCTCTGTGGCCTTATTTGATTCTTTCAGTTCCATCTGCATTTTATCCATCTTAGTGTTGAGAGACGTCATTTGGTCCACTAGAGGTCGCAATAACGAGGAGAACACTGTGGTCATCTCTGTGGTATCGACCTTTGCACTCGGAGCTGTACTTCCTAGTTTGGGGGAAGGTTTCGGTTTCCCTGCCATTGTTGAGACTACGCTGTTGTTTGCGATTAGATAAGATGCGCAAAGAAAGCAGTTTTCTTAACGGTACTAAAATCGTTTTCAAGCTTATGCCTTCAAGTATGCGATACCGCCTGCAAGCAGTTCGTAGGAGCTTTTATTTTCTCAGTAACGCCGTGGGATCGAGCCTCGTAAGTACGCCAATATGTACGAGAGGGGGGGGGGTTTCACTCCACCCGCCGCTTTCCCGCTAAGTTCTGCTTAGTTTTACTTCGAGACTCACTTTTTCACCGTGCGTATCTGGGATCTTGTGCTTCTCTACTTCATATTCTCTGCTGCTTCACGGTTTGCGCTGCTGCCATTACGGCTCCGCGACGGGGGAACCTACGGGGGTGATGAGGGGGATCTCGATCTCGCGGTCACCACCGCAGAGAGAAATCCCCGCTCATGCCACCCCAGGCAGAGCCCCCTCACTGGGGTCTCTGGGGGCTCGGCACCTGTCCAGAGCCCCTTCTTCCCGTCGGGCACGGATCGCCTCCCCCGCTGGTGTGGAGGGAGGTGTCCGCCATTGCTCGCAAGTTTTCCGGAAGTCCCGGATGGGGGATACACTTCTGAGTAGTAGTGTACGTGTGAACAGGATCTTGAGGTAAGGGTGGTCCAAAAGTTAAATATAAGTGGCCAATGTGATGTGGCAACAAGAAAGGCTAATTCAGTCTTGGGGTGTATTAACAGAGGCATAACATCCAAATCACAAGATGTCATAGTCCCGCTGTATACTGCATTGGTCAGGCTGCACCTGAAGTATTGTGTGCAGTTCTGGAGGCCTTACTTCAAAAAGGATGTGGACAGAGTGGAGTGCATGCAGAGAAGGGCGACGAGGATAATCGGGGGCCTGGAGACCAAGCCCTGTGAGGAAAGGCTAAGGGACTTGGGAATGTTCAGTCTGGAGAAGAGGAGGGTGGGGGGGCATGATTGCTCTCTTGAAGTATATGAAGGGCTGTCACTTAGAGGAGTGAGGGAGCTGTTCCTGTTGGCAGCAGAGGAAAGGACTCGCAATAATGAGTTTAAGAGTCTTTAAGCAGCGTCAGGACAAATACTTGTCAGGGATACTGTAGGCTGATCCTGCATTCAGCAGGGGGTTGTGCTAGATAGCCTGTAAGGCCCCTTCCAATTCTGTGATTCTATATAAAGACTGCTGTCTGGAAGTGTATGGGAGAAAAGCGGCAAATGCAGTCACCAGGTATCACTGATGAAGGTCCATGAGTCCCTGAAATGGAAACTAAACTGAATTCCTGTAACACACTAAGGCTCATGCTTTCAAGTTTTCTACCTGCTTTTTCAATGACACCATACTTAAATGTCATGATCAGAAATAGTTTAAAGCTTCTGTCTCCACACAGGGCCACAATCATGGTTTAAATATATATTACTACCCAGCCAGTAAATAGAATCAGCTGGAAGAGCCAGTATTGTCTTGCCTAGAATTCCCATGGCCTCATATTTGCCAATTCTGCCTCATGTGGCAACCTAGAATGCTCATCCGTATGCTGCTCCTGGGAAGAAGGGGGGGGGGGAATCAGAGGCCTCTCAAGGGAAGGGGAAATTGATAAAAATCTTCCCTCCTTCCATCCAACACAAATTCTAGGTGACACCCAAGCCAGTATCTCTTAACTTTTTAGGAAGATCAGCACTGGTCTCCTTTTGATTAGCTGCCATATGACTTTCTCAATAAATTGAGCAACAGATCAATTCTTTATCAGGGAAGTTCAGAAACAGATTTTCTTTATATACAAGAACAATGCATTTACACCAGTCAGTTGCAAAATATGTACATACAAGAGGTGTTTCCATAGTAATTACTGTATAAATTAAAATAATAAATAACAGGTCCCATTCTTAAGGCACAAAACCTTCTTCCCTAGACTGTACAGGACTGACATGCTTCCCTATGCTTTTAACAGATCACCAGAATGGTTACAACACCCCTGAGGAACAGCCATTGGTGGGCAACAATACAGACATCAAATGACTTATAAAAACATTTTTCTTGCTTTCCTTTCCTTTCCTTTTTTACATCACACGTCCATTAAGATACAAGGAACTTTGTGTAAACAGTCTTTCAATTATCACTCATACAATATTAATTTCTAAACAATACGTGAACAATTTTAGTGTGATATAGATGGTCAGAGCTTTTCAAGAGACTGGCACAATGCCTCTTTACAGTTCCTATTAGAAATGCAAGAGCTAGTGGCATTATTACTTCTTGATCATTCACAGACTAACAAGAGGAATATATCCACTAGAATGGATCATAATAAGTAACTTTGGCTGCAATCCTAGGCATTCTTATTTGGGGAGTAAGCACCAATGAATTCAGTGGAAAATACTTCCAACTAAACATGCATATCACTGTGCTGCACTTTCATGAATGCGTCTTATAGCTGCATTGAACTGAAGGTGCGATATTTGGGGCACTAAAGAGCAACTTCAGATTTAAAAAGACCAAAACACTAGACCATGTTATTTTTCCCAGAGGTGTTTAGGATTACGCTTTCTTGGATATATTTCTTCTTTTACTTACACTGAATACACGCCCAGTTAATGCAATGGACCCAACAAAAGATACTAGCAGGTAATATTCCAGTGTTGTGCCATGCAAAAAAGGGCACGAGACATCCAAAATTGTGTTATTTTCCCCCCAAGGAGAATACCGTTCTATCAACTTAAAATATATTTCAAAGGTGTAAAATAACTGGTGCCCAGGAAATAGGTTACTTTATGCATTAATCATAAAAGATATGCTTGAAATTCTAAAGTCCTCCAGGTGCAATGTCTAGCTTGCCATGGCAGAGTTAAATGTGCCTTTCTCAACCATCATTTTTAATGACTTCTGCTTAGAAGCAGACATTTTCCAGTAACACTACTAGACACCAGAGACACAACTCCACGGCAGCTATATGTTCACTTTGCCACAATGCTGTACTGACATTTTTTTTACAATCTATGTGGTGCACAAAAGAGACTGTGGCACATAAAATGTTTAGGATGGGCTTTAGGCCTAAATCAGCTCTTGTTATAATTCCAAAGGCATTCAATTCAAAAACACAAGTCTCATTTTCTAGGCCAACAGAGAAAGGGAACATTTCCTAATGGTCAGGTCCAGGATACCAAGTCATCTTTACAAAGCAATATGCTGGAATGTGTTGCAAGGAGGATCACACGGTTAGAGAGTTCACTGTGTGAGAGAACCTGCCAGTACAGAATTCAGAACTGCAGAGAGCAGATATTACCAGATGATGAGGTCCCCTCACTGCACTACGGGCAAAAAGGCCTCCTATGCATTTGAGCTGAAGGAGTTTATGTTAGGGCAAGACCAATCATGGAAAATAATTCCACATGAGATTTTTGGGAGATGCGCAAGAGCAAGCCTTGCAAGTACTTCCACAATTAAAGGACTAGAAATGCCTTCCCCACAATATCTTTTCCCAAAGTTATTACAGAGTAATTCTTTTCCCTGAGGTGTTCACCAGGAAATGGGAGAGGCTGCCTTATGGTTATCACCAACAATAAAGTGCAGAAATAATCTTTACTACCTTCTGTTTAATGGTGGTCTATCGTCAAGTCTCGCACAGAACTTCATTAGTATCCTAATAAATGAACATGTAGAGGGTGAGCAACATAGTTTAACAGTGTGTGCCTTGAAGTTCACAATCCTTCACTGTGTGCAGGGAATCCAAAATAACATAAGTAATCTGTACCTTTAAGGCTAAACATCCCTGTACACAATGATAATGGAACAGAGCCAGGGATGTTGGGCCCAAGTTTAAGGAGCCCCCCCCCCCATACACAAAAAATTATATTACAGATTTAAATGTTTTTTCTATAAATAATGTTTTTTCTATAAATGTTATCCTCTGTTGTAAAAGAAGTGTCAGAAGGAAACAATGCTAGACTCAAAGCCAAGGGGTAATTTTTAACCAGAACAAATTTTGGGCAATTCAGAAAAGTTATACTAATAATGAATTTGGCCAAGGTTCTCCTAAAACAGAGAAAAAAGAGTGTACATCTCAAGCAAAGATGCTCTGGCTTCATAAAATTTGGGAAACAGCCACTGAAAGTAAATAAATATTATACCCTGCCTAAACCTATGCACAGAAGGACCCAAGCTTAAACAGCAGGTTATCCTCCAGAAGTGTTTTCAGAAACGCCAATGTTATTCACTTTCTTTAACTTGTTAGAATCAGAGGCATTACACTGAAAAACCCAATGTCAACAGGAATCAGAAAATACTCCCACCCTGGATGTGCTTCTGGGATATTTCAGTATTTGTAGGCACTTGATGTTCTAAGCATTTGGTGCAAGCCCCCAGAATAACACGTAGTCCCATTCCTTCGGCATTTACAAGCATTACAGAGCAAGAAGATGACACAGTTTTAGACTTAGTGATAAACTCATATCCTTGGAGAGGGCAGAAAAAGACTTTGCACTTGTATATCTCTCAGACCCATGGAAAGGGTGCTAATTGAGAAGAATCAGTTCCTAATGTCAATCAAGGTGGTGCTTTGTACAAAGACTTCGTATATATACCTTTTGGTGAATTTATTCTTTAAATTACCCCATGAATTTATCTTACATAAACCCTTTTTTCACTCCAGTAACCCATTTCTACAGTCTTGTGTGTATGTGTCTTCTTAATATTTGGCACACTACTCAGAATATAGGATAGTTTAAAATATATTGGCTTCTGTGCCTAGCTGGGGTATTCAGCTGTGCACAAAATTTGCTAATCCACAGGCTGTTTTATTGAAATTGGCTGGAAGGAACCTAACATGCATGGAGTGTCCCCATTTCAGTGTAAAGGTAGGGAAGGGGTGGCTCTTGATAGCGAATAACACTGGATTTGGAATGCAAGGTGCCACTTGATTGGATAGTGCTGTACCTCACAACAGAAAGGTAGCACCATGATGTTAGACATGAGCTCTGAACACTGGCAAATGTTTGGCGGGTCCATACAAACAATTCTGAGAAAATCTGCTTCTTGACGTGTTGGTTTTGCAGACATCAGTGGGAATGGTATATACAGGCTCTGAAAACAGAAGTCAGGCCTCGCTGACAGGAATATTCCTGCTCAGTTCCTTGATCCCATGTAATATCCTCTTCATATGGCCCACTTTGGTCACCCCGAGGTCCTAAAAAACAACATAAAAAATAATCTGAGTCCAGCCTATCAACTGTAGATTTCTCAGTTCACTTGTAAGAACACAAAAAAATTGAGAAAAATGAAAATGTGACAAATAGAACATTTCTAAAGTCAAGGACTAAGGTCAAAGCACTTGAAAAAGCAATATATCATTAGGTTCAAATCAATGAGTAAAATGTCAATGCAAGCTAACAGAAATTCAACCCCAGCTATCAGTCAGGAGGATTTGTAGAGAGCTGAGGAACCAGGGTAGCACTACAAAACAGAAAATAATAAACCTCTCTCTTTTTTGGGGGTATTTGTTGGTATTTTCTGTGTGCACATGTGTGTCTGCACCTGGCAGTCATGTTGACCTCTGGTGACTGACCCCCACTGGAGGCCTGGAGGATACTCAGAGAGGTGGCTGAATAAAGCACCTGCCTCTGTCCTCCCAACTTGGGATTCCAAGGAAGTCTCCCATCCAAGTACTAACCACAGTTGGCCCTGCTTAACTTCTGAGATCTGATGAGATTGGGCTTGCCTGGGCTATCCAGGTCAAGCGCCACAAAAAAACTGTTCAGTTTCTCATGTACTAATAACTCAAGGAAACTTGCAATTTGAAGACGTCTGCAAAATCAAAAAAGTTCATTCTGTTTACACATACAGTTCTCATTTCATACTAGTGCAGAATCGCATTAAGCTTCCGTAATACAGACTGCACTACAGCAATGGCAGTGCCAGATAAAAGCTTAGCAGAGTGCTGGAACATCTGAGTCAAACTGTTCATCAAACTAACTCAGTATTCTGACTGGCAGTAGTTCTCCAGAGTCCTATGTAGCCCCACGCCCCTGCCAAGATATTTTTAACTGAAGAGACTTGGGATTAAACATGGGACGTTTTGCATATTTTACTGGAACCAGTTTTATATTCCTCAAAGCTGCATTTTACTTTCTGCTGCCAATTCTTGATCAAGCAAGGACCTACTACCCACACTGTTTCTAAAGTCACACGAAACCTGGAACAATTATCACACTGGAAGTTGTACAGAACTGTTGCCTCAGTCTTGCAACTGATATTGATTAGCTGAGCAACAGCATACCGTCAGCGATAAATTGCCTTTTAATTTGTACAGGAAAAGTCAAAGTATGAATACCTGCTGGCAGCAGTGTCCCATATTTCCTCAATTATCTGCCTTACCTACAATACAGCTACTTATTCAATTCCATTTAACAGAAGTTTCTCCAGTATGAAAAGTTACAGCATTCAGAAGTTAAAAACATTCTAGAACACAGTGGTGAATTGCAGACTTGATCTACAACTTGAGTAGTGAATTTTAAAAGATTCGGATGCTTGCCCAAGAACCATGTTTCTAATCTGACTCAGCTAACCCATACCTGTAAAATACTCTATTACTCTGTCTAAAGCCACCTAGAACGGAGAGTATGCAGACCAGACCCAAGCATAGTCAGCACAAATGGCCATGACAATGCAGATGGCTACTCTTGATGAGCTGTCATGAAAGTACCTTGAGGTCTCTCCGTTCGAGATGCAGGAGCTCAGAGCCCCGGACGTCATGCCGGATGAAGATATCCTTATACTCACAAAGACTGAGGTGCTCAAGCCAGGCCGCAACCTCCTCCGTTCCCCAGAGGTGAACTGTCAGAGATGGAAAAGCAGGAGTGTGTTGAGTACCCAAAGCCCAGAGGAAACACAGTGAGAAAAGGTGATCACCAGCAAAAGCCAAAGTAGCATGTGATGAGAACTGAAAACAGTACCTTAACCTCATAGCAGAAAAAATGACATATGGTGCAAAATAATCTCCAAAGCAAGAGAATGGAAGCAAAGGTGGAAGAGATATGCTCTTAAATAAAGGCCAGGTGCACTGGAAGCTGATTTTTTTTCAACTCATAACCAAATACAACACTGCTGAGTTAGCTTGGACCACTGGATACTTATTATAGTATCCAAGAAGTAATGTTAATGTGACTTAATGTATGCAAGAACAAAACAAGCATGAACAAAATTACTAGAGAATCCAGCCAAGGTGGATGGCTATTATTCTTCATACTACTCTTATCACAAGAGAACTCTCACTGGGACAGTGCAAATTCCTATATCTTTTTTAAAATGTGTGCTTTTTAAAAAATGTGGCCCAGTTAAAGTAATATATGTACATAACCCTTGGAATTTCTACAGAGTGAGACTAGGAGCGGGCCTCTGGCTTGTGTAACTTCTCTCTTAGCTTTCCCCCTTAACACGGCAAAGAAAAATAATACCTGGAAATACCACAGAATTACAAGGTCAGGAAAACTCCATGTTCCAGGAAATGTGGTAGCTGAGGTGTATAATCTGTTACATACAATGAAGAAGGCCTGGGGGAAAGTACATAAATCTAAAACCTGTCCAATCTCACTGTGTAGAAAAGCTCAAAGGGAAAAAAAACTGTCTTTACCCCTATCATCCTGAGGCACTGTGTGTTTCTATGGCCCTCCCCCTAAGTGGAGGAACTTGAAAAGTGCATACATTTTTCACTTCCTTGTGTTTTGTGAACAACGTCTTAATGTAAATGTTCTGTGTCAGCAAAATTCATTTGCATTCTTTCAAGAAATAAATGTTATCTGGGCACCCAATGTCCTCCCCCCACTTAGGGAAGGAGAACTGGCCATCAACACACACTGCCATGCGGCACCTCCGCTGGTCTCTAAGCAAAATGACGGATAACACCTTTAGAATGCAGAGGAAAAAGAAAGATATGCTGTAAAAAATCAAGGGTACAGAGGATGATACCATTAGCACTGAAGGGCAAACAGCTCTTTCAGAAATCAGAGACAGAAATTCTTCATAAAATGAAATATAAGCCAACAAATCAACCCAGTTGCAACGAAAGTGTCTTGATACTATTTAAACTACTGATTTCAAGATCTTGCTTTTATCAAGATCTTGCTTTTACCGTCATATTAACTAACAGAATTAAATCTCAGGATGCACCAGGGGTGATGCAGGATCCACAGATAATTATACATGAGAATTGATTAAGAGCCTGGGAATGAATCAATGAGAGAAAATCATTAACCAAATTAGGGAGCATTAGCAGGAGGAGAACTGGAGTTATGCGGATGGGCCCTACAGCTCCTTTGACTTCTAAGCACCTCTCAGACCCTGCATGACATGTTCCGGAAAGTCACTGAAGGCTACCTTGGAGGGTGCAATCAGTTTTTATATTTGGGAGTAGCCACTCAGTATGTTACTATTGTACAGCTTCAGAGAACATCCCAGGAAATGTTATTCTGCTATGGAATGTCAGATACCTGTAAACGTAAATGAAAAGGGCAAACTCAGAAGAGAGTGAGGAAAGAAGCAGATGGCAGTCACAGAAGAGGAAAGGCATTTTGTGCAAAACGGCAGCACACATGTGTGTATACATGGGGAAATGGGAAAGGAGGGCAAAGGGGAAATACACAGGCAGGTGGTACCCGGCAATCCCAGACTGCTACGGGTTTCCTTGTTCTTGTTGTTCTTTTCCTTTTTAAACTTTGTCACTAGCCGAAATTTGCCACTCCGGCTGCGTTTTGA
This sequence comes from Lepidodactylus listeri, assembly GCA_029233225.1. Classification (NCBI taxonomy): domain Eukaryota; kingdom Metazoa; phylum Chordata; class Lepidosauria; order Squamata; family Gekkonidae; genus Lepidodactylus; species Lepidodactylus listeri. Next base: position 58,688,425 of record JARCFY010000005.1, on the reverse strand, counting down.
ATAGTCCAACATCTGGTTCTGCAGAAACAAAATTCAGGAGTCACAATTCAGGTAATTTGTATATCTCCAGCAATCACAATATTTTCATAACAAGAAATAATTATAGGTAAGGACCCTAGTGGTGTGATGAGAATTGTTCATATTACTGAACAATTCATGACAACACAATATAGTTAATTTCATTCAAATTAGTTTAGGGACCTTGGTCAGAGTAAAGCATCAAAACTGATCCCTTCTACCTCACTGAGCTATCCCACTAATAGAGTGTGATGCAAAGCCCTCTCTCTAGGGGACTGGCTCTTCTCTTTGTAAGTTACCTCTTCATCACTGGGCTCCATGAGCTGCCACAGCCAAGGAATATCGACTAACTTCCTCATATGAAAGTCCATTTCGGTCAGGGCTGCTAGAAGCTGCTCTTTCTGTGGAGGATCCAGCTGCTGCATCAGAGATGGAAACACACAGGCTCAGTTAAAAGCTGCACAGCTGAAAACAGAACTGCCTAAGCCCTACTCAGATCACCTCTGAATGAATACCTAAGCACAAATAATTCACAAAACGAATACATATGCTAAGATAAAAATAAGCAGTAATCTTGTGGCACTTTACAGGCTAGTAATTTTTATTCCAGCATGAGCTCTCATGGCTTAGCACCTACTTCTTCAGATGCATAACGGGATGACTCTCCCTATGTTTTTATTTTAAATAGGAGGTATGAAAACAGACATCAGGGTCAAGGGGCCATGAAATGCAGGATATACAGGGTAAAATTAGATTTGAATTTTACGTAAACTCATCAAGAAAAGTTCAGTGACCATTCATTAGTTACGTGGTTAGTTAGTAATCTCCTCCTCATCTCCTGGGGGCCACTGGCTCCTTTCTTCTGGCCTCTCCTCATCCCACTGCTGTTACCTCCCTGGCTACTGTGGCCACAGGCTGTAACATTATTTACTGAAGCTGTCTGATTACTAATTCAGACTAAATCCTATGGTAAATATGATTGGCTCATGACAAAAATGATGGGTAAGATCTCACAGCATAGTGTCATGAGATTTTTAAAAAAAATTTTTTTACGTCTATGGGTTTCAATTCCTCTACACTATTTTAAAAAACTTTTCAGATTTTTCTGCAAACCTGGGGGCTCACATGAACGCATGAATCTGCCTTATAATGAATCAGACCATTGCCTTATAATGAATCAGACCATTGGTCCATTAAAGTCAGTATTGTCTACTCAGACTGGCAGCGGCTCTCCAGGATCTCAGGTAGAGGTCTTTCATGTCACCTACTGCTTGGTCCTTTTCACTGGAGATGCCAGGGATTGAACCTGCAACTTTTCACATGCCAAGCAGATGCTCTACCATTGAGCCACAGCTCCTCCAAGTTTGTACAAAAATCTCTCCTGATCTACACTCTGAGGTCATGTTCACAATATTCGCTCATTTTAGACCACAATTCCGTTACATCTTCCATTAGGGGGTTAGAATATACTTGACAATTCTAGCACTATAATTTTTAAAAAATCAAGGTACACACCAATGTACTTAACACTGTCCTGCTCCCAACAATACCATATTGTCAGTATGCAGCCATTCTGAGAATATTTTCAGTTTTGTCGCTTGATATTTTGTAAGCTTCGGACAAGAACCCCCCCCCCCCCCCCCAATTTGTCTCTATAATGTAAGCAAAGCAACGCTTGGTCTTTTATTTAACCAAATGTAATTAGAAATAATGTTTTGACAACTGCCTAACACCTGTAGAGATACCAAGACTGGAACATTTTTAAACAGGAACAACATTCTTCACAAAATAATCATATCACTTACAATTTAACCAAACCAAAAGATTTGCAATTAAGAGCATTTTTGTAAATCAGTTTTTATCTCAGTTCATCATGATTAAATCTATTCACTTGAACAGTCACAGTTCTCATGTTCTGATTACTAATTTCACATCCCTGTATGGTCACCAGATTTAGAAATAACTGGAGCTCAGATGTTGAAAGACTGCCAAATGTCAAAAGATTAGCAACATTTGTCACGAAGGCAAAAAGAGATATCCCAAGAAAGAGGTTGGACCTGTTTACAATGTAAACTACCATAACACTAAGGTATATTGTGCTGGCACCTTTTATCAGGCAATCAGGATCTAAAGCTATGCCCAAAGTATCAGCAGATCACTTGCACAGCCATGGGTTAGTGCCAGAAACATTGTCCTCAGACACTGTCAGTTGCTTCCTTTCTGGAGAGAGGTGGGGGGGGGGCACACACCTGCACTCTAAGCCCCAAAATTGGGGCTTGGAATGCAGGTGTGTGCAGTCCCCCCCCCCCACAGTTCTCCCCAGCAGCCTTTAAAGCCATGCTGGAGAGATGTGGGGGCCACGCACCTGCACTCTAAGCCCCAAATTCGGGGCTTGGAATGCAGGCACACGCGGCCTCCCCCTCACCTCTCCCCAGCAGCCTTCAAAGCATGGCTTTAAAGACTGCTGGAGAGAGGTGGAATCCATGCACCTGCATGCTAATCCCCAAATTCAGGGCTTGGAATGCAGGCGCACGTGGTCTCCCCCCCCCCCCAGCAGCTTTTAAAGGATGCTTTTCAACGTGACTGGGGAGGGGTGGGGGTGCCACACCACAAGGTGATGACGTCACCTCTGTGTGACATCATCACGTTAGGGACACCCCACCCCCTCCAATAACACCTCCCAAAGTCCCCTGCTGGGGACTTTGAGGGGACCTGGCAACCCTGCCTGAGAAATGTAGGCCCTGATGACTACTCCAATACAGGCTTCCCTGGAGCCACTAGGCCTCCCTAGAGCCTGCAGGCCATACATTAGACCCAGGATCATGACAGGAGGCAACTAGCAGCGCTGCAGCACAGGCACAACACAGAATTGTTCTGCCCATCTGTCATCTGGGTAGAAAATGGACATGCCAAGCACCAAATTATTTTTGTTTCAGACAACATGAACAGAAGCATGCAGAAGGGGTAAAGGGCAGCCTTGTTTTGGAAAACGGATAGCAATGACAACAACTTGACAGGAAAGGAATGCAATTAGATGCCTCCATATATTTTGGAACCATTAAGGATGCTGCTGCTAAACATTGCTCCTGAAACTATGTCACACAGTTTTCAATGGCACCAACAACAATCCCTACAAATTCCATCAAGGTGACATCACAGTCCAGCCACTAGGTAAATCCGCTTCAACCCATTATTAATTTGGAGGCATGTTGTTATTCTTAACTGAATTAAACAGGGTACATTTTAGAAATGGTACCACAATATTTACAGGCAGGATGAGGGAAGCAAAAACACTGTCAAACTGGAGTTGGAGTCTTAAATGGGAAGATTATCTTCTCAATAAGGAATGAGGATGGAAAAAACAGCAGAAATAAAAACAGGTTTCCTACCTGTAACTGATGATCTTCGAGTGGTCATCTGTGCATTCACACTGATGGGTTACTGCGCCTGCGCTGGAATCCATCGGTATGTAGAAAGCTCTAACGGATTTTCACGCCCAGCAACACCGGGCATGCGCGGGAGCCCGACCGCGCATGCCCAGAGGAGCGGGCACGGGGATCCCACCAGTTCCTTCTGACCGCTGCGACCAAGCAAGAGAGAAAAAGCCTGGCAGCAGAGGGGAAGGTGGGTGGGTAGTGTGAATGCACAGATGACCACTCGAAGATCATCAGTTACAGGTAGGAAACCTGTTTATCTTCGACGTGGTCTCTGTGCTTCACACTGATGGGAGAGTAGCGAGCAGTGTCCTACCTGGAGGTGGGTGCAGGCAGACTGTCACTGAGAGGCAGAAGAGAGAACCAGACGACCCAGGGAGGAACGATCAGCAGCCCGGGTGTCCAAGGCGTAGTGCCTCATGAAAGTAGTAGGCGTGGCCCATGTAGCCGCGTTGCATATGTCTGTAAGGGAAGCTCCCTTGAGGAACGCGGTGGAGGTCGCAATCGCCCTGGTGGAATGGGCGTGGACCGGTGCCGGAAGAGGCTTGTGTGATAACTGGTAGCAGAGAGTTATGAGGGCCACTATCCACTTAGAGAGTCTTTGTGCTGTGATAGGGGAGCCCAGTCTGCTACGCGCATATGCCACGAATAGTCTCGGGGTTTTGTGAGATGGTTTAGTCCGGGCCAAGTAAAAGAGGAGGGCCCTTTTAACGTCCAGTGTGTGGAGAAGTCTTTCCTCTTGAGAGGAATAGTTCGGATAAAAGTCAGGCAAGATTGTTTCTGCATGTAGGTGGAACTCTGAAACCACCTTGGGCAGGAAGGAGACATCAGGCAACAGACGGACCGCGTCCGGTAGAAATGAAAGATAAGGTGAGTCATGCCTGAAGGCCAGAATTTCACCTACTCTTCTGGCGGACGTAATGGCTACAAGGAACGCTGTTTTCCACGCTAGAAGATGAGGAGCACAAGTGGCCAGCGGCTCAAAGGGTTTCCGTGTGAGCACGCGTAGGACGAGCGGAAGATCCCATGGCTGGGCCGGCATCCTGCGTGGAGGGTAGAGATGTAGAAGACCCTTCAGGAAGCGCTTTGACAGCGGGTGTGCAAAAACTGAACAGTTGTCGATACGATTATGGAAGGCTGATATGGCAGCGAGGTACACTCTTAGGGATGAGTGGGCGAGGCCTGCATCAGCAAGAGTAAGCAAGAATTCAAAAATTCTGGGTAGGCCCGCCAAAGACGGAGAGGTCGAGTCTCCCGACATGGTGGAGCAGAAGCGTGACCACTTGTAGGTGTATGACCTCCTAGTGGACGCCTTGCGGGAGTTTAGGAGTACATTGGCTACTCGTTGGGAGAAACTGGAGGGGAAATTCTCCACGCTGTAAGCTTCAACCGGGGAATGTCGTGGTGAAGCAGGGGGGAGTCGCCGATTCTCAACAGGTCCGGTCGAGGTGGGAAGTGATGGAACCGCTTGTGGGACAGGGATAGAAGTGTGGGGAACCAAGGTTGGCGGGGCCACCAGGGACAAACAAGGATGCAGTTCGCCCGGTCCTGCAGAATCTTGTGGACGACACGGGTCAGGAGCGGGAAGGGTGGAAAGAGATACAGGAATTCCTCGTCCCAGGGGTGGAGGAGGCCGTCGGCTAGGGAGAGTGGGTCTCGGCCGCCGAGAGAACAGAACTTCTCGCATTTGGAGTTGTGTCTGGTGGCAAAGACATCCACTTGAGGAACACCCCAGGCTTGGAAAACTGGCTGGAGGTATACATTGGAGAGCTCCCAGTCATGCACTAGCGCCTGGCCGCGGCTGAGCAGGTCTGCCTCCGTGTTGAGAGTCCCCGAGATGTGCGTCGCCCGCAGATAGATGCCATTGGTTATGCACCAATCCCAAAGAGTCACTGCTAAACGGCAAAGACGACGAGACACGGTTCCACCCTGTCTGTTGACATAGCTGATGGCTGTAGTATTGTTCGAGAGGACTGCGACACAGGTGCCCCTCACGATGGGGAGGAAGGCACGCAGCGCGTGAACTATCGCCAATAGTTCGAGGTAGTTTATATGGTGGGATCGCAGGGCGCTGTCCCAAGGCGCACCCGTTCTCATGTCTTTGATGTGCGCTCCCCAGCCCCAGTTGGAGGCATCTGTCGTGAGAGTTAGCCGGGGTGCTGGGATGTGAAATGGGGCCCCCTGCAGTAGTCGAGTCGGAGCTGTCCACCAGTCGAGGGAGTCTCTGACTTCCGAGGTAGGCGATAGCAGCCTGTCCTGTGGGTGAAGTGACGGGCGGAAGTGACGCAGGAACCAAAGTTGGAGGGTTCTCATGCGTAGTTTGGCGAACGGGATGACCGATGTTGTAGCTGCCATGAAGCCTAACAGCCTCTGTATGGTGAGAACTGTGGAGTGCGGCTGGGAGCGCACCTGGACGGCTAGGGCGATGATAGGTTGGGCTCTGTCCCACGGTAGGAAGGCCGTCAGTAGTGTGGAGTCGAGTTCTGCTCCAATGTAGCAGACCCGTTGGGAGGGCGTGAGGTGGGACTTTTCGGAATTGATGCGGAGCCCCAAGTCCCAGAGAAGGGATTGTGTGGTGGAGATGGCGTCGAGGAGAGCTGGCTTGGAGTTGGCGACAAGAAGCCAGTCGTCGATGTAAGGGAAAATAGAGATGCCCTGAAGGCGGAGAAAGGCAACGACGACAATCATAGTTTTGGAAAAGACCCTGGGAGCGGTAGAAAGGCCGAATGGGAGGGCCTTGTATTGGAAGTGATTGGGTCCTATTGCAAACCGGAGAAATCTGCGGTGAGGAGGGCAGATAGAAACGTGGAAATATGCGTCCTGGAGGTCGAGCGTGGCCATCCAGGGATTCCGGCGGATTAATGGCAGGAGGGAAGGTAGGGTCACCATTCGAAATCGACGGTACTCGATGTAACGGTTCAATTCTCTGAGGTCCAGTATTGGTCTGGTTCCACCGTCCCATTTTGGCACCGCAAAGTACCTTGAATAAAAGCCTGTTAGATGGTACTGCACAGGAACGGGTTCGATGGCATCCTTTCGTAGGAGAGTATCGACCTCCTGAAGAAGAGGGGCGGAAGGTGGAGTGGAGACGAACACTGGAGCGGACGATGTTTGGATGAACTCGATAAGGTATCCCCTGGTGACTATGGAGAGGACCCAAGAGTCTGTTGTGATAATGCGCCACGCCGAAAGGTAGGGCGCGAGACGCGGAAGATTGGAAGGCACACAGTCAAAGACCCTGCTTTTGCTGCCGGGCTTGCTTAGAGCGGTTGGGCTGCTGGGGTGCAGGAAAGCGTTGCTTTTGAGGGTAAGAAGCACGCTGGTGTGCAGATGACGAGCGAGGACACCAGGTGCGATCAGGGGAGCTCCTGGAGGAAGAGCGGCGAGACCATGGCCTGGTCCAAGATCGCGGCTTGTACGGTCTGGTGGAAGTTGAAACACCCAAGGTTCTGGAAGCCTTAATACTCTTATCTAACTCCTGTAGAGTAGTGTCGGTAGAGGAGTGAAAGAGACCGAGGCCATCAAAAGGTAGGTCCTCAATGTACGATCTGGTGTCTTGCTGGAGCGAGGTGGACCTCAACCAGGAGTGATGCCGCAGTGCAATTCCCGAAGTCATCGTCTTAGAGAAGGTGTCCAGGGCATGCTTAGATGTATTAAGCTGCTGTTTTGACAAAATTAGACCCTCCTTCTGGAGGCGGCGGGCTGCCAATCTGTGTTCCTCCGGAAGGTGGGCCAGAGCTCCAGAGAGTTGTTCCCATAATGCATAGTTATAACGTCCCATGCATGCGAGATAGTTGGCCGTTTTAACGCCTAAGGCTCCTGCGGAGTAAAAGCGACGGCCAAAGGCGTCAAGCTTCCTACCCTCCTTGTCAGAGGGAGTGGAGAGAGACCTCTTGGCTTTGGTGGAAGAGCTCACCACTAATGAATTAGGTTTAGGGTGGGAGGTAAGGAACTCAGCTCCCGCCTCCTGTATGCGGTACATGTGGTCGAGGCGTCTCAACGACATCTGGCCAGATGCAGGTTTATCCCAAGGCGCCTTCGCGGCTTGCAACAGAACCGCCGACATCGGAAGGGAGACAGCGGTGGAAGTGTCAGCCTGTACAATGTCGAAGACGGGATCATCAACAGCCGGTTTGGGCTGCAGTATTGACAAGCCCAGGGAAAGTGCCATGCGCTTCACCAGCTCCCCATAGGAAGACATGTCCTCAGATGGTGAGATTGGCAGGTTGTCTGCCACATCCGGGTTAGGGGAAGGCCGAGAAGGCGAGCCCTGATCCGAATCGTCATCATTGGTGTCCTCCTGTGAAGAGGAAGATGCCGGAGGGTCAAAAGGTTGAGTAGGTGTCAGTGGCGGCGGCACCGTAATCGGTATCGACGGTGTCGGAGCCGGAGTCGGTATCGATGTCTGCGTGGCCAGAGAACGAGGTGGCAGGTGGGTTGCCGAAGGCTGCGGTGGCTGACGAGGCGGTGACGAAGGACGAGGTTCAGCAGGTCGGTGGGAAGGCGGCCTGACCCACGACGACGATGGTAAGTTGTGCGGAGGGGGCGACCTCGATCTGGTGGCGTATTGATCCCATTCCGGATAGACGGTAGGTGGCGACCATGGTCTCGACGCTACAGAGTGATGCGTGTCGAGATAGTAGGCACGGTGGCAGTCCCAAGGAGCAAAGGATTGCGGAGGAATATCCCAACGAGATGGGCCCGGGGAATGATGCCGGGAAGCCTGATGACGATGTGGCGACCTCTATCGTGGAGATCGGGATCGGTAGTCCCATTGGTAGTGGTGCGCACGATATGGTGGGCGCTCGATGTCGACGGGCTGGTCGGGTGGGCAATCGGGCTCGCTGACCTCAGGTGAGAATGACCTGGCGGACAAAGGGGACCTGGAGACAGAGCGTGGTCGATGTGGATCCAGACAACGCTGTTCGATGACGGGGAACCGCTGCGTCTCTAAAATAGTGTCAGGTAAGTCGGGATCGACCTGACGGATTGGAGAGTCGAGGAGGTGGATGGTTGGAATCTCCATCGACGTGGACGGCATGGCTGGTGGAGCCTGGGCGGTTATAGGCGGCTCCAAAGGCAGCGAAGCCGGAGGCGCTGAGGCCTTCTTAGGCGGTTTCCCAGTTAGTCCGGAAGAGTCCTTGTGTTTCTTCTGGGACTTATCCTTTTTCTTTTTCTTTAATGGAGTCGAAGCCGCGGACTGGGAGATAGCAGGGCGTTTCGACCCCGACGGGGTAGTGTCCGACGCCGGTCTCGACACCGATGGCCTGTCGGTGACGGACCGGGATGGTGTCATCGATGTCGATGTCGCTGGTAGGTCGGTCGGAGCTGAGGTGCTTGTCGACTGCATAACTTTCGACGGGGATGGGAGGAGTGCGGACTCTAATAAGGCGACCTTCAATCTAGCAGCTCTGTTTTTGCGGGTCTGGTTGCTGAACTTCGCGCAATGGGGGCACGAGTCAGGACGGTGAATTTCTCCCAAACAGAGGATGCAAAGCGAATGGCCGTCAGGAGCCGCGAGCTTGCTCCCACACTTTACGCACCTCTTGAAACAGCCCCACTTTTGAGCCATACAGTAGCCCAAAAGCGGGAAGAAAAAAGGGGGGGGAGGGGGGGAGCGCCCGAAGGCAAGAAGAAGTAAAGCCCACACCCAAAAGATCACTTTTTTTTTTTAAATAGAAAGAGCAAAGGAGAAGAAGAAGAAAAGAAGCGAAGACTGAGGAAAAGAGCTAAGAGCTTTCCTCAACGGAGCTGACTGACGAAGCTGTGAACAGCGCGGCGGTCAGAAGAGAACTGGTGGGATCCCCGCGCCCGCTCCTCTGGGCATGCGCGGTCGGGCTCCCGCACATGCCCGGTGTTGCTGGGCGCGAAAATCCGTTAGAGCTTTCTACATACCGATGGATTCCAGCGCAGGCGCAGTAACCCATCAGTGTGAAGCACAGAGACCACGTCGAAGATCCATCAATTCCATCAAGGTGACATCACAGTCCAGCCACTAGGTAAATCCGCTTCAACCCATTATTAATTTGGAGGCATGTTGTTATTCTTAACTGAATTAAACAGGGTACATTTTAGAAATGGTACCACAATATTTACAGGCAGGATGAGGGAAGCAAAAACACTGTCAAACTGGAGTTGGAGTCTTAAATGGGAAGATTATCTTCTCAATAAGGAATGAGGATGGAAAAAACAGCAGAAATAACAAGAAACTTTTACAGAAAGCTATCCCTTACCAGGGCCATTTTGCCAGCCAGGAGCAGTTCTGTCTCATTATGCAAAGCTTTAACATTATTCATCATTTCCACAACGAGGTTGCAGTTTAGGCCCTGTGGTAAGAACATATGCATAAGGACTGGATGTTACAAGTCAGCCTTTAACAAAATACGCCAGTCTGAGAGGCCACCCAATGGGAACAAGATGAGCAAACTAAGAGAAGCCAGGTAATACCTCTGCAGACTTGGATTTGGCATACACTTGGTCCATAGATTTGGAGCTAGCGTTGACTGCGTGAGCAAGTTCTTGTTCCATGTCCTGGTACGACTGAGCTATTTCTCGAATGCTGTAGAGAAGGGGGGAAATGTATGAGTTTCCTGGATCGTTATCTTACTGTGATATTCCTTGCTCCGCTTGAATCCAGAAAACAAAGAAGATGATCCTCCACCTGTGAATCAGAGCTCCTGCTGCTCGGCAAAACTGATTGATCTGAGTGGACTCTTCTTCAGATATCGTCTCTGGGTGCAGCGAGAAAGATGGAGGTCTGGGAAGCTCACATTTTTGTTTGTCCTCCCAGGACTTCAGGGTGTTCTCAAATGCCTGAAAGAAAAAATCAAATTGTTCAATGCCTTCTGTGACCATTTAAGAGACGCTGTATGCTGCATGCCTTGGATGCAAGCCCATAGTCATGCCTGTCTATTTCTGCAAAGACTATCATGCTATTGTACCACACTATTGGGGCTATCTTTTGCTGGCTAGGTTCGTAATGTAAGAAAATTGCTCTTACCCTATCGCGGGTTAATGTCTGTGCTCTGTTTTTATGCACAATCCAAATATATCCTGGCGGTTGGATCCAGGCCTCCCCATCAACTTGCACAGGAACTCCCTCATCTCCCAGGATTGCTATCTTCACTGTCCGGCACTGTGAGAAATTCATCTGTTAAAATGCATTCTAAATCATAAGACAAACATGTTTTGTACATGCCAAACGTTTCCGTGCCCCACAGCAATTACTAGTTTTTTCAGCCTCTTTCCTCCTGTAAAAGCAGAAATTTGACTGTTGTTGCTAGTCAGAACATGGAGAAACCAGTCCATGCCTAATACTGCAGATCACTGCTTCTGTCAGCCTTGGGCCTTCCATCAATTGCTGTACATACAACTATAAGCATATGCATAGGACCAGAGACCACCTCATGTGAAACGTGTAGAAGAATGAAATACCTGGGCAATCCGATGATGCTGAAGGTTAATTACACGGGAGACAGCCATCTGCATACTACCAAACACCGCTACCACTTCGAGAATCTTGTCATCAAAAGACGGAGCTGTAAATGTCTATAGAAAAATAAAGAAGAGAAAGGAATCCAGCTTCTGCTTCAAGGATGGTGAGGTTTCTTTGCATCACAATAATGTACAGGATGTCTGTACCTTGAGGCTGCGTTCACACAGCCCCTTTAAATCCGGGAGCCCTCCCGGATTAAAGGGGCCGCATTTTTCAACCTCGGGTTGGGACGTGTACACATCCCAACCCCTGCGGTGGCCGGTGGCGTTGGGCGGAGGCGGCGTTGGGTGGAGAAGTGTCGGTGGCAGCAGAAGCAGGGAAGGAGGTGACGGCAGGAGCGGGGAAGGATGCAGCACCGGCAGCAGAAGCGCCGCTGCCGGTGGCGGAAGTGGTGGCGAAGGAGGCGGCCATGGCGGCAGAAGAAGTGGTGAAGGAGGCGGCCACAGCGGCGGAAGAAGTGGTGGTGGCGGAAGCAGCAGCAAAGGACCCGCCAGCTGCCTGGTAAGTTTGGGGTTTGTTTTTTTCCCCCTTTTACACTTGGACGCTTGACTGCCCAAGTGCCCAAGTGTAAAAGGGGGGGGAAATGGCCTATGGGACCATCTGGATAGCCCTGCTCTCGCAATGACTGCGAGAGAGGGCTGTCCAGATACCTCAAATGCGGGTTCCTCCTGCGACTCCTGGGAAAACTGTCGATTTTCCCGGGGTCAGAAAATGTGGGAGGAACCCGCATTTGAGCCCGCTTCTGCGCGGGACTTTCTGCGGCCGTTGTAGACGGCCCCTTTAAATGTGGGAGGAAATAGCCCTTCTTCCTGTATTTAAGGGCCGTGTGACCGTGGCCTAAAAGGACCAATCCGGGGAGGCAGGAATTTGCAGAGAAGCAGTGTGTTCTGTGTGCATGGATTTGGCCCCCTCCCCACTGATGGCTTCTCAACTCCAAATCACACTACTGGAGCTCTTTTTCCTCCCTCACAGGGTTTCAAAGGGGTTGGAAATAGCTGCTGACTGTGTGTGTGGTTGGACCATAACAGCTTCCAACAGGGTAGGCACTGCAGGCTTTTGAGTGCCAGGCAGTGTAGACTAGTTGCCCTGCTGTCGGCACATAATAACCCATTCCTTCTATGCATGGGGACCATGGGGGACTTACTGCCAGCATAATATTGAGATCAACAGGTGGAGGTGGAATTGCCAGTGACACTGTAGGAAAGTTTTAGAGAGCAGCTGCGCTGGTCTGCAGTACAACAGCTAGATACAAGTCCCATAGCACCTTAGAGACCAATAAGATTTTTGGGGAATGAGTTTTGACTCTCAAAAGTTCATACCCCCAAAATCTTGTTGGTCTCTAAGGTGCTTCTTGAGTCATATATCTAGCTGTTCTGCAGGAATATTTGTTGAGCTACACTATTGCTTGTTTCTACTGGTATTTTAGTTTTTACCAGGGCTCCGTTGGGGCCGGGGCGCGCCGGAGTGGCGCTCTGGGAGAGAGGGGGCAGGGGGGGGCGGGCACTTAACAAAGCCCCGCCCCCTGGCCTCCCCCCCGTCAATGCTCGCGGGGCCGGCTGCACTCTGCCGGCCCCGGGAAGGAGAACGTTCCCTCCCCCCTCCCACTGCTCCCGGGGCCACGGCAGAGCGCCGCCAGCCCCGGGAAGCCCCTTTCCTCCCCCCCACTTCAATACACCCGGGGCCGGTGGCGCTCCGCCGACCCCGGGATGGAGAGGCTTGTCCCTCCCCCCTCCCACTGCTCCCGGGGCCGCGGCAGAGCACCGCGGGCCCCTGGAAGCCCTTTTCCTCCCCCCCGTCAATGCTCCCGGGGCTGGCGGCGCTCCGCCAGCCCCGGGAAGGAGAGGCCTGTCCCTCCCCCTGTTCCCGGGGCCGCGGCAGAGCGCCGCGGCCCCGGGAAGCCCCTTTCCCCCTCCTCAATACTTCCTTCCTTCCTTCCTTCACTCTTTCTCTCCCCCCACCTACCTACTTACCTTCCTCTTCCTTCCTTTCCCCCTTCCTTCCTTCCTTCCTTTCTTCTCACTTTCTCTCCCCACCTACCTACCTACCTGTTCCTTCCCCTCTCCCTTCCTTCCTTTCTTCTCTCTCTCTCCCCCACCTACCTACCTACCTGTTCCTTCCCCTCCCTTCCTTTCTTCTCTCTCTCTCCCCACCTACCTACCTACCTGTTCCTTCCCCTCTCCCTTCCTTCCTTCCTTTCTTCTCTCTCTCTCCCCCACCTACCTACCTACCTTCCTGTTCCTTCCTTTCCCCATCCTTCCCCTCTCCCTTCCTTCCTTCCTTCCTCCCTCCCTCTCTCCCCCCTTCCTTCCTTCCTTCCCTCTCTCCCCCCACCTACCTACCTATCTTACTGTTCCTTTCTTTCTTTCTTTCTTTCTTTCTTCCTTCCCCCCTTCCTCCCTCTTTCCTTTCTTTCTTCTCTCTCTCTCCCCCACCTACCTACCTTCCTTCCTGTTCCTTTCCTTCCTGTTCCTTTCCTTCCTTCCCCCTCCCTCCTTGCCTTCTGACACACTCCCGATGACGTCATCACTTCCGGTGACGTCAGGGGGTGTGGCATATGCAAATAAGTTATGCTAATGAGCTCCTGCACCTCTTTTTTTACGAAAGGACCCCTGGTTTTTACTATTATGCTGGAAGTGTATGGGTTGGCAACTATGTAAACCTGGCACAGCAGCTACCACTACACCAGGGCCACAGTACTGGCTTAAGTGAGTCTTCCTTCTGCAGCCCTCTCAGTGACTTGCCATTTCCTCAGGCCCTCAACTTAACAATCACCCAGAGACTGAGCTACCACTGCAACAGCATGCATGAAGTATACAAACTTTAGTACTAAAAATTAGTAGACACTGCAATTCACCAGCCCACTTGTATTTTTTGTTTTTTTAGTGAATAAACCCACTTCATTTTTTATGTTGCTAATGGTGGCTGCTCTCTGCATCCCTTCTGTTCTCAAAGTTGTTCTCTGCTTAAAGAAGTTATTTAATCACAAGTAGAACAGAGTTGTGAGCACGAATGAAAAAAGATTAATCACAGCATTCTTATGGGCTTAAAAGACTGTCTTGCTCTCAAGATACATGGAAAATTGCTTCAGGAATTTTAGTACAAAACAGAAAATATGAAACAAAGACTACCATTTTTATTCACAAAAAAATTCAGAACCACTCACATCATCTTCCTTGGTGCCTCCCCAGAAGTTGGTCCCTCCAGCATAACTGGGGATGTTGAGGACAGCAATTCCTTGAAGACTAGGCAAAGGGATTGGGCGCCCATCACACTGCATGATGCAAAGACATTTTTTATACCATAAGCAATCCCGGGTTTAATCAGCAGATTAACTGCCTGTCAAATGCTACAGAGACAAAGCAATGGCCCAGGATAAATACTGCATCCTTTGCTAGAATGGAGCAAAGATACTCTAAGGATACAGCAAAGTGAGGAATCCTGAAAACAGAAGGAAAGGGAAAAGGTCTTAACTTATCTGTAACAAGGAATCTTCAAGAAGATATCAGTGCTTTCTTAAAGAAGGGCCACTGGTCCTTCTCCAGTTTCCTACTGATCCCTCAGATAAGGAAAACAGGTTATTTGAAACCCATACTGAAATTCCACTGAGTTTCTGACCATAAGCATTTCCAGACCATGAGAAAGCCCACACAGAAATTGTCCTGTACATGACAGAGTAATGCTGTGAGAAAATGATGCCTTGTAGGCATTTGTCATTTTATAAAGGCTACAGAATGAACCCTTCTACCCTCAAGCAGTTCAGCGTGAAGGGTGTTCAGATTTTACAATAAAAAGGAACCTTTTAAAAAGTACAAAGAAGGCAAAGAAGTGGGGGGGGGGGGGTTGCTACATACGTCAGACACTCTGTTTAGCTGATGCTTGTGACATTTGAGCAACTTAATTCTACATAGCATTCAAACATGAAATGGACAGGCTAGACTGAATGGAATTACACTTTGACAAAATACTGTAGCCTTGACGCCAAAAAGACAGAGATTGCCTAAAATAATAGCACTGAGAAAAGGCAGCTGAATTTCTCATGAACCTTTTTGTGGAAAAATTAACATCTGGAAATGGGGTAGCGCTTTAAGAATAAGATAGGAAAGCAGATGATGAAGTAATGTGAAGTCTTCCCCAATTAACTTCAGTTACAGAATACATATCCTTCTTTTGCAGCTGAGCCCTTTCTTTATATTCTCAATAAATGGGTACAAAGCAGTACCTCCTCCAGCAGACAGCAGGAATGATTCTCTAGAACTAGCTGTCCAGACAACAACTATTTGTTGAAGTTGTATTAAAACCCAATGACCTTGCTTAACAAATAGGAATTCCACTGTTGCAGACAATATCTGTTACAAGTGGGGGACCCATGAGGATGGGGTCTCTTCCCTGCTTCTGTATTCCCCACCCTTTAATATTTCCTGTTTCCCTCTCTCTGGCAGACCTATGGCAGGCCTTTTACTTGACTCTGCACTCAGTCTTCAGCTTCCTCCTCCTCCCTCTCCTATGTACATCTTCCCCCCTTCTATTTTCCTCCTTCCTCTAGCAGCCTACCCCCTCTTCTTTCTTCCCTGCCTCCCACCTACCCTTTTTTGAACTTTACCCCTTCACTCCTTTCCTCTCCTTTCCCTGCTTCTTTCATTCCCTTCCCATCTTATTTTTTTTTAGTTTTGCCCTCCCTCTTCAGCTGACACTGACTGAAGGCCCTTAGCAGTGTTTGCTGGGGTTTCCTAGCAGCTCCCAAAATGGCCATGAAGATCTCACCAAAAAAAGGAGGGAACGAACCTTAAAAAAACACACAGACAAAACAAAAGTACAGAATGGTATAACATAATAATGTAAACAATGGAGGATACAAATGTCACAGTATATAAATAGTATCAGACATACAAAATGAACATATAAAAATGAATAATAATTGAAAGCTGATTCAAATACAGTTCAGACAACAAAATTTCATAATGGTATGCTAGGAACTCTGTTTCTAACATCCTTCTTCAGATGTACATACTTTCTAGAATGCCATATTTACCAATGAAAAACACAGCAGTGAATCACAAGCTTTCTTCTCATATCAAAAAACAACCTGTTCCTAGCATACTGTTATGGAATTCTGTCATCTGACCTTTTGGATGAATTGTATTTGAATTACCTTTCAACTGTTATTTATTAATTTTTGTATCTTTTATACTTCTTTTTTTTTTGTAAAGAAATTTTTATTTTTCAAAACATTAAAATTAATACATTTATCTTATACAAATCCTTTTTTCCATATTATATAACATTTTGTTCTATTTGTATAATCTTATTTTTATCTTGTGTTGGCGGTTTCCCACCACATCTGAAGCATAACACATTTTCCACTTTATCCAAAATAGTAATACTTATATCTGTGTTTACATTTCTGGTAACGGACAAACATCTTTAAAATACTTATATACCAATTCTTACTTTCTATATTCTTGTATAATTCTAAAAAAACAGCTTCATTATCTAATTATCCTTAATACATTCATAAACTCTAATTCTATTCTTTTATGCTATTATAACCATGTATAAATGTAGTTTTTCATGTCCCAATATTTTTCAACATATTCTTTCAAATCCTTCCAATCTTCCAAAAAGGTCTCTGAGTACATATTATTCAACTTTCTAGTCCATTTGTCCATTTCAGCCGTATATAACAATTTTTTCAACCATTCCCACACTTCTGGTATTTTTTCATTTTTCCAATTTTGTGCATACACCATTCTTGCTGTTGTTATCATATACCATACGTATCTTTTATACTTCTGATACTATTTGTGTACTGTGGAAATAGTGAAAATTGGCACTGTTGTCTTCTTTTGTATATGTTATTTATCATTTTCAATTAATGGGCTCAATGTGGTTCATTGCACTTTTTTCTACCTACATGCTACACCCTTCTGTACTTCTGTTTTATCCACTGAATTCTCACAACATAGTCATGAGACTACAAAGGCCCTCCTTATTTAAAGCTACAGACATTACTTTTATTTGGGGAGGGGGGGTAAACCAGTGCCTTTAAAAAAAAATAATAATCAGATTTTTCTGCAAACCTGGGGCTGTAGAAAAAATTCCTCCCATCTGTCCCTGGCCTCACTGTGTAGATTTTTTGATCTGCACTCTAGAACCAGGTTCAGAATTAAGTATATAGATTGACTTTCTGTTGGTGTTACTATCAGCCATCATAACCATCAATGACTGGAAAGGAGCCTGTGAACACTCAAATTAAGAACAAGGTTTAAGCAACCAAGCACAGAACAATTCAGTTTGACTACACATAGTCTACAATTCGTTTTGTAAGACAGAAAAGTTCATTGGAAAACAGCAAAATATAGTAAATTAATGGATTCAGGTTTTGCACCTAAGGAAACTGCCAAAACACACACTGGTTAAGCAAACAAGACAAACGGGGGGGATCCAACAGACATCTTTTCCTTTACTATGGAGAATCAGACTTGAAGGGCCAACTGGCTGTGGACAACTCCGGAATCCATTACCTCTAGCAAAACTTTCTGTTCCAGGTTCTTGTAAGTTCTGTGTAGCAGCTCCTTAGTTCCAAGAACTCCATACCACATCATGTTCTTTGTACGACTTCTGATAAGAGAAAGCAAAGAAACACAGAATGTGATAGACCACAACACATACTACAGCCTCTCATGCTCAAAGGAAGAAAAAGTCAGTGAAACACCTGATAGGGATGTGCAATTGGATATAGCCCAATATATATACCAAAAATACCATATTGGTATTTTCTGGATATTTTCAGGATTTTTTTGGGATACTGGGAAATGGGTACTGAAAAATCCTGGAAATATTCAGGAATATCCAGAAATACTGGGAGCCAGCATTTTAAGCCTCCCAGGACTGTTTTTAGTTTATTTTTCCCATGTGTCTGTGTCTTCCCATGCTTTGGTATCAGCTTGTCATTTAAGTTTGACTTTGATTCTGGCCTTTTAAATTGCTTTTGTTGGTCTTGCAACATTGTATTCTTTGTGTGAGTTGCTTTGTGTCAGGTTTGCTTTTTGTGGTGGATTCTTGAGCTCAACATTGCCTTCAATTCTAGGGTTGTCTATTGGATTAGATTCTCTGATTTTACATTTGTTGGGTTGGCGACAGCAGTTCTTAGGTTGGCTTGGATGATTCCCTGGTTTGACATGAGGTTGCATTCTCAGGTTGCACATTTCTTATGTTATGCTTGTTACATTGTGCTATGGTTGTGCCAGGATTCCCTGGTTCTGAATTGGTACTTTGGGTTTGTTGGTTCTGTCTGCTTTTATTGGCTTGTGGTCAGGGGTTGCTTTGCTTGTTCTTGTGTCTTTGGCTATTCTTTGTCCTAGAGAAAGCATGGACCCCCACAATGGAAGATGGCTGGGGGCACTTTGTTCGAGGGCCCCTCGCATTGGGCCTCTTGTTCCAATTCACTTGAAATTTGGGGGTTATTTAAAGGACAGGCACTAGCAGCTCTGCTACAATTTTGATGCTATTAGCTCAAAAAACAGCCCCTCCAGCCCC
Organism: Lepidodactylus listeri; assembly: GCA_029233225.1. Classification (NCBI taxonomy): domain Eukaryota; kingdom Metazoa; phylum Chordata; class Lepidosauria; order Squamata; family Gekkonidae; genus Lepidodactylus; species Lepidodactylus listeri. Next base: position 58,669,942 of record JARCFY010000005.1, on the reverse strand, counting down.
CTGGAAATATTCTCCATAAGACATGGAGCTGAATAATATCAGGACCGACCCCCCACCTCCCGATCTGAATACCAAACTGGATTTTGGAACATAGAGAACTGTGAATACTGGTACTTTTCAGCTCCCTGATACCCAGATCTGAGAAGTACTGATTTTTTTTTCAAGCTGTACATTTTTAAACCCAAATATAATTTCCTAGAGCAAGAATTTTTAAAGAAACAAGAGTATTATGAGCTACATCTTGTTTCTACAGGAAAACAACAGCCTTGAAAAACAGAAATATTGTACAATCTAGCAATGTAACTCATCACAGTTATCCACTTATAACTTCTAAACAAGAAGTACAGAATGGGTGTCACACTCTATGGTCGCAGTCTCCAGAGTAATTCTGAGGGCTTCAGGGATATGATTAAATGAGGACAGGTAGCATGAAGTAAGGCTTACCACTAACATAGAGCTCTGAATAGGTGTTCAAATCTGTAAGAACACATTTCACAGACAGGTGCCTTATCCACTTTGACCAGCATGGCCTCCAGTTCTCTAAAAGTGAAAGCAGCCCTATAAGCACATCCACCAGAGCAGTAGTAAAACAAACAGAAACTGCTGCATCCAGTTCGTATTGCTTTTTGCAAACAAGTTGAAGGAATAGGTTATCCAGTGTATTTCAGTTCCTTCCTAATTAACCATGATCACTACCAGCGTGACCATAACAGACAGATCTATACAAGTAACTTGATGCGTCTCTAAGCAGATTCTTAATTACAATTGATACAACAAGCCATACAGTTTCTAAAGAGATCCAGAGCTCTTAAACAGATAACCCTACCTGCACTTTTCTGGGTGCTCATCACGCTTGTTGTTGAAGTCTAAAGAGATTTTTGCATCCAATCCAATTCCAAAATAGTTGTTCATTACACATTTCTCTATGTAACAGTCACTGTGAAGTACAAGGCAGACACTTTAACTTAACATGGTAGAATATTTCAACACCCTTCACATGCTCTTGTCAGCAACAGAAATGAAATCCAGTATTTTACTTGTAAGTTGCCTTCAGCAGGCTTTCTGGATAGGTGAAATAACAATGTTCTAAATAAAGAAAGCCAAGGAATCCTCAGGATTATGCCTCCAAGAGGCCAACAGCCAAAAAAAAAAAGTAGCAAAAACAAAACAGAAAAGTAAAAATTGTTTGGATGATTAACTGAAATCAAAAGGCAATTATTTATATCTTATAAAGCAAGAGGTCTCCTAGGAACTCCTAGGGTAATAATTTCTGAATAGAAAATTTCTCCTGACCTAAATGTCCTGCTTCAGGACACTATACAGGCTTGATCCTCTCCCGTTTTTCTTCCTTTATTTGACACCAGGGGTGTGCGCTCGGTATATACTGAGCCGAATAGATACCTGAAAAATTTTATTCTGTATTTATTCAGCCAAATACAGATCAGAGATCAGAGATCAGAGATCTGTATTTGGCTACGAAAGTAGCTCCACCCAAATTAAAGCCAATATTATTCAGCTTTTATTCAAGCTTCCTGAGTGATGGGAATGGATTTAAAGTTTAAACCCCTCCCAAAGTTGGGCCACAGTTGCAGTGTGACTCTAAAACTTTAACCCATCCCCATCCCCTCCCTGGAGTCAGGCTGCAGCTGCGGCATAACTCCAGGGATGTGATGGGGATGGTTTTAAAGTTTAAATCCCTTTTCATTCCCTCTCCCTGCCAGGTCTGAGCAGCGGGGAGAGAGAGCCCTCCCTGGCGTGCAAAGATCCCAGGGCCAGCTTCTTCTGTGGCATGGTTTAAAGAAGCCTTGCCAGCTGGGTCTCTGAGGGAGGGAGGGAGAGCCCTCCCCAGGACACACAGATCCCACAATGGCTTCTTCTGTGGGGTGGTTTAAACCACCCCGTAGAAGAAGCCCTGCCAGGTAGCTGGGTCTGTGCAGTGGGGAGGAAAGCTTTAAACGAGAATGGAGCTGAATATATTTGGGTTTCCTGAGTATTAACCCAAATACCAGCACAATATCAATTCTAGTATTTGGGAATACTCTGGAATACTGAATATTTTTGGGTTAACCGAATTTTTTCCCTTGCACATCCCTGACACTCCACTGTCCTCATCATTCCATGCCTCCTTCAAAATGCTCAGTCATCATCAGACCATTGTGCAAGGCCCTCCTTTTCTATCCAACTACTCTCGCATGTACGCAGGAACCTGTTGTGTTTGTGTGATTCTCAGGGTTGATTAATCTGATAAAACCTTTTAGGTTTACAATTGCCTTTCTTAATGCTGAATCAGGATAGGATATGAAATCATATTTCATCCTTGAACATTTCTAAATTTGTTGCCTTCTCTTGTTGGGTACCAAAAGTTTTATAAGTCTCCTTGGCAGAGGATAACTTCAGTTTCCCCTCTAATCTTAACATGGCAGCTGTCATCACTGAAAAAATAAAAGTGTATGAGAACGGACATCAGGATAGATGGAAGCTATTCTTACTTGCATGTTCATCTGAACTCTAGGAACAAAAGATCTCTGTCAGATCTGAACAAAGCTGTTTTCACATCTGTCATTTTCAGTATAATCCAAATACTATCAAGGATAAGTTTGTTAGAGAATACATATAGTCCTGCTGCAAAAATAATATTATTTTATTTGCTTTTAAAATTATTTCCTCATCAGTCACGTAGTGTCAGAAGGCTGCCCTTTCTCTTTGAATACTCACAGATTTTCAGGTTCAGAGTTAAATGGATCTGCATTGATCAACAACCGGCTGATAACAGATCCTCCAGGTAAAGAGCCAGATGCCCCAGCACGAATATCTACCAAACAGAAAAGTTACAGGAAATTATATGGAATTTATGATGCACAGCAAGGTAGAATGTACTTGTAACTAGCAAAACAGGATTTAAGTCATTTCTGCAACTAATGTAATATCTGGAGCATGACTATTACTGCACATTTTTACTGTTGTTGAACTATGAAGGAAAAACAAGACTTCAATCTTGTTCTACACAGCAACAGTTTAAAATCAAAGATATCCTCACATTCTTTCTATTTATGATCCTGTGAAATACCGAGAAAATTCTACACATTTGGGAAAAAAGAACTTTCCATAGAGACTCTTTTATTTTAATTTAGAAAGCAGGAAAAAGGGTTAATGCTCTGAAATGGGACCAACTCCTATAAGGATGGAAAGTGTGGAAGAGCCTCAGAGTGGGTTTGCACTTATCTATAAGCAAGAGTGCTCCAAAACAGAAATGCAAGAGGAGAAAGCCTCAATAAAATGGCAGCTCTTTCATGGTTTTGAACCGAGAATGCACTAGAGAAGGAACAGAAATGAATTTCAAGGTTGTGTTGTACAGCTTTTGGAAAACCTGGATGCTTAAGACTTGCTATTCACATGATCTGCTAATCACTATAAAAAACTTGATAAAATTGATTTTGAACAGGAGCAAAACTGTATGAACAAGTGAGGACTGTTATTTAAAGCAAGGACGCATGTATCAACTTCTGGGCAAAAGCAACATTTGTACAGTGTTGATTAATCGAAGCAGACCTGAACTGTGTGAGAAACCAATGGAGAAGGATCAGATTCAGAACTGCCTTCAGTCTTGAGTCCAAAGATAATTTTGAATTCTTGGGACTTTTCTGAATTCTGTCTACAGTATCCCATTGAATCTTCCACACCAATACTATTTCACTCCCAAATATATTCTTGTGCAGTTCAAAAATAAAGGAAAAAATACATTATGCCCTGAGCAGCAACAGGATGTTATCTCTAGTTGAGCTAAATTGGATGATGGTGTTGTACTCACTGGGGAAGAGGATCTTTGCATTCAGCATGGGCAGATTGTCCCGGGTTCCTGCCTGGGGAGGAAGAGAGGCAGAGCTTCCCACTGATAAACCTCCTTTACTTATTAATCTTTCACAAGGAGACTTGATCACTATAAGATATAAACACAAACCACAAATACCATTAGTATGTTACTGAAACTGTAATAACAGCTTAAACTGGAGGAAAGGGGAATGGTGTAGGTCACTGTGGGTTCTCATTGGGGAGAAAGAAGTAAATAAATAAAACAGAGTGGGGAAGGATGGAGAACACTCTATTAGTTACAAATTGCACTGTGGTGCTTATCAGAACAAAGTCTGGGTGCTTATCAGAACAAAGTCTTTAAGGGCCTTCTTATTCTAGTGAAATAAGTGTCCTCTAACTGATCACTAACTAGCGTGGTACGATGGTTAGTGCTAAACTAGAATCAAGGGACCCAGTTTTGACTTCTGTTCTACCACGGAAACCCACTGGGTGATCATGGGCCAGTCACTCTCCCTCAGCCTAAATAACCTCACAAAGTAGTTGCTGTGAAGATAAATGGTACAGGGTAGAATAGCTGTTAAATATACTAACTGAGCAGCTAACATTCCCTAATAACTAACTGACAGCATAGCAGCTTTGGTTTATTTTGTGATTTCCTGTTGTTGTAGAAATAGCCCTTCTGTTCTTTCTTACACTTTTTTCAGCCACCAAAAATGTTCCAAGAAACAAACTCCAGTCATTAAGAAACTGAAATTTATATATGAATATATTCAAAGCTATTAACTTGTACAGGCTGACGGCCTGTGAGCAAGCAAGCAAGCAAGCAAGCAAGCAAAAGAACAAGAGAATGTGTGTGCATGTCAGGGAGGAAGTCTGTTTTTGCTGCTTTTGTGATTGACACAAGCCACCCACTTGACTATTTGTTACACTGTTACAACCAAGATGATGTATCAAGGGATGGTGCAACTTGAGAGAGAAATCTCTGACTTCAGGTTAATGTAAAAATAAAATGTAGATGCTAGTGAAGAACTTACAGTGACATTGGATGTGGTTGGTTTAGTTCTTATGAATTCAGTCACCTGGGCCACCTAGATTTTACCTTTCCGATGACTCCTCCCTTTTGGAAATCCATAGCTGCCAGTGTGTGAAGACTGCAAGGAGGTTTTATTCTCATTCCTCAGTTCCTTCCCCTCTTCGGAGGTGGAGAGGCCCAGGATAAAGCTCTCTTGTTCTTGGGTTTGAGCATTCTGTTCATCTACAGCTGAACAATAAAACGGTGGCAGAGTCAAGGCACACACTTTCATAACTATTACGGCACTGAAGGACTCAGGCAATTTAAGGTCAACAATACAGAAAAGATTCTTTTCCAGCTTTTCCAGAATGCATAGGCTTGCTTACTTGCTTTTGAAGGACCCAAATAACTTTAGATTAGCAAGAACATGTAAATGCCAGGTTCCAGAGGAAAACAACCTGACTATACCCAAAGGGTAAACGGGCAACAATATAATATGGCTGCCCAGAGCCACCAATAATCTTGATAGGTCATAACAGATGGACCTGTCAAGCCATACATGCCGAAAACAATTATTCATATGTGGATTTTGTAATATGTGGATCTGTGAACTAATATTAAGATCATTCCCTTACATTCCAAGAGAATGACCAATACTAATGCAACATTTGCCACTTGCATGACTCTACAAGCATCATCCCCAAAGCTCTCAAATGCCAAGCAGAAGAGGCCACCCATGTGGGGGGGTGATGGAAGTGTTTATTTGATCTACCTAACTTCAATGACCAATGTAACTAAAATCTTGTTTATAATGAGTGAGCTCTAAGGACTACAGTAACTACCAGTATAAAGCAGGTGACTTCAGCAGTTCAGCTGACACACACTATTTCCACTATAGTCTGTGAGTACAATTTGCATCCATGTTAGAAAATAAATATAACGAGCACTAATTGTAAAAGAGGCAGCACTGCTAACCAATTTTTTTTCTGCCAGGAGGCAAAATTCAATATAACAATCTCACTCTTAGGCTTCCCATGGATAAATATATCATGGAAGCTAAGTCACTTATAAAAGACATGGTTTTATTTGCAAGAAGTATTACTGGGAATGGGTAACCAAACAGAGAATACCAAGTGATGCAAATGTGAGGGATTCTTCTGTTTATTTAACCCCCCCAACACCACCATGACAACAGAAAGAAATCATGTCAACTATTCCTCAAGACTGATAATCTAAGGAACACCTAAATTTATGTACATTTAAAGAACACACAAAAAATAAATCATACTTATTTGGAAATCAAACATTAAAAACTAAATGTACAAAGATTCAGATAGCATATACTAAACAATTTCAAAGACCTCATGTTGTGAAATGGTTGATCATTTGGTTGGGGAAAAAGCACAGAGGAATGGAGCTGGCCATCATAACACCAGCTGATAAACAGGGATCCAGGGAGAACCAGGAGGGTATAAGCCAATTAGCCTGATGTTTGCTCCAGGGAAACTGGTAGAAAGGAAGAAGGAATTATTAAACATACAGAACAGTACGCCCTGCTGAGGTTAGAATCAACAGGGATTCTGCAGAGGTAAGTCCTTCCTCACCAAACTTTTGGATTCTTTGAAAATGTCAATAAGCAAGTTATCAGGAGTGATTTAGCAAACATATTCTTGATATTTAAAAGGCTTTTTACAATTTTTCCCCAATAATTTTTTTTAACCTAAGTGGATTGTTGGGTTATATATGTAACCCTCCCAATTTATCATTTGCCTCTTAAGAAAACAGAAACCTGACTAAAAATCCTAATAAAAATAAGATTACAGCAATTAATTTTGATTCCAATAAGTGTCTGAAATTAAGGACCCTTATATACTTCCAAGCTCCTCTTGAAAAATATTCATGAATTCCCAGAGTTTACCTTTTTCTGCATGCTCTATAATCTGACGAATGGCTTTTTTCAGACTGTTCGCTCTCAGCATTAGCTGCTCACGTGGCCGGAATATCTGAGGACGGGTGGTGCAAGATGATCCCACCGAACGTTCACTAGAGGAATCACAAACACTACCAGAACCTTCACCATCTTCTGTCTCCTCGGCAATGGTAGGCGGTGGGTTTGGCAGAGAAGTTGACGCTTGAGATTCTTCATTCAATGTCTTCAAAAGAGAGTCCAGCTTCTCTTTCAAAACAGAACACTACAAGTACAAAGCACAAGGGTTTGATGATAATTTAGTAACTAACCTTTCTATACACAGGTTATTTGAAAGCCTCCAAATACCTTTCTGGCCATAACTTCTGACTCCTCAGAACTTTCCGTTGCTTTCTCGTAAGCCTTCCCTACCCGAGCCACAAAATCTTTCACAGTCTCACAGAGCACCCTAGAGAAAAAAAGACAGAGAAAAAAGCAGTAGCTATATGCCTACCATTCAGATTGTAACTGGCTGCTGCATTTAATCATATCCCCCTGAATACTTACTTGGCTGATGAGATGACCACTGAGTGTTGGTCAGATGTCAAGATTTTGGATAAATGAGCAGCCACGGAATCTTCATAGAAGAGAATCTGCTGCACCTTGTGACATTCAGAAATCATTAATGTATCCTAATTTTCAGAGCTGCACACTTCAGAGCCAATATTAATCAGTATATACTACTGTAGTATTTATTTATTTTATATTTTAGGCTGCCCTCAGCCCACTCTTTAGTACAGTCATGATTGCAGTTTATTCTATGCTGAGCCCTTAAAACAGGCCATGGTAAATTTGGTATAAATACCAGTGGTATCAGACAAGGCAAATAGTTGTAGCCTGTGGACTTTGGGAAAACTTTAGCTTTTAGGAACTCCAAGCCCTTTCCACGTACTTTTCTTTGCTGAGCGGCCATGCCTCCCTTTACAGCTCCCCATCATGAACAGCATGAGTTTCTCCCAGACCCATTCTATTTTTCCCCTCACCATCTAAATTCCCTAGTCCCAAGTTGTCCAACCTTTGTAATGCACTCTACCTCAGAGTCTTCACTGAAATCTTCAGCAACTGTAGAACTGGATGCTTGACGAGGGAGTTTTGTTTCGTACACCATGATGCTCCACCTAATAGGAAGAATCATCACACAGCTTTTAAAAATCTGGTGCTGGTTGACACAAGGTTGGCCTTACCCATAAAGTGACATGAAAGGCAACAGATTCCAGATGGAGTGCAGTTTTAGTGCCTCCAATCTATCTCCATGCTTCAGAAAACATGAACATGGGAAGTGGGTCATTTTGACTTTTTTGGTTCAGGTGCAGAATGCCCAAGGGTACCTGTCCAGCATGCATGTGCACATGCTCAACGTTATCCCTTCAAACACAGCCCAAGAGGAATGGGTCTGAAACGAATGAAAAAGGAGAGTGATACTCTCTAAACAGGTCTCCCCCTCTATGATCAGGACATAGGAACATGCACAGCACGAGTCTTCTAGAGAACATGTTTTTTTGTTAAATTGTCATATTTATAGGAAACATTTGAGACCACTGATCACATTTTATTACAGTGTCCCTACTATAATAATATACATTCCCAATACATAATGATAATTTTAACAAACTACCCTGGAAGATCAAAGAAATTCTGCATTTCACTCCTTTCAGTCTTCTCTAAAGAAATTATTTGTAGTGTAACAAAATTTTGTATAACGGCATACACAATATGAAAACAGATGGTTGAATGTTCAAAGAACTGATTCCCGCTATTGTGGAAAGTGTGCAAGAATTTTGAAATGTTGTAATATAATGGCACATACAAGTCTGTTCCTGGTATTGTACGTGGTAGTTTTTATTGTTATTGTTAATACTTTCCAAGCTGATCGTGTATTGAAATAAACTGAACTGAACTGGGGGGTGGGGGGGAATTGCCCTATTTATTCTAAGGATAAAATGCTAGTCCCAAAAAGCAAAAAAGAAAACACTGACAGTATTTTTAGTCTTTATGTATTCCACATACTGGAGAACACTGTCATCCACAGCACAGAACTGAAGCAGAGAAGAAAAAAGTATAACCATGTTCCAGTTCATGTCATTTGCAATGAATATGTAATTTTAAAAATGCAACTCAAACAAATAATAATAGTGATATCAGGAATTCCCTCATACTTACCTGTAAAACAAACATAACTGCAAAAACGACAAACCTATTTAGGTTGCTTAAATCCTACAGACTCTAATTGGATTCAAGCAGCCTGTGTGAAGGACTGCAGCTGAACTTTGCTAATGCACATACAGAATTGGGGTATATTCTGAGGAACAGACAGATTTCACCACTGTAGTTCAGATGCTTTCAGGCTCACTTATGGAGATAGGAACTTTCTGGCAGCCTTAGAAATCATGACACAAGGAAAAGAATGCTGCTGCTTGGCAATAAATTCAAGTGGAATGTAAAAGAATATAAGCAAGTCAGGGATCATGTCTGCCTTCCTCAGAAGGCACTATTTCTGAAGAAGTGACACAATGTGCAGGTTTCAAGTGAAAATCAGGTGCTTGGCTCTGGCATCTTGGAGCAGCACTCACCTGTCAAGCATTTTGGTACTGGCCCTTTCAAGCTTTTCCAGTATCTGCGGGAGCTGGGTGTCATCATCACAAGCAGATCCCCAGCCCAGCACACGAGCAAGGTCATTGCCTGTGCCCAGAGGTAACACTCCTAATTGACACTACACAAAGGAGAGATTACAAACAAGGATAGTCAAAAGGGATATATAATCCACCAGCCCCCACCTCCCAATTAAAGAGTCTCTAATTTATTTCCAGGCAGACTAACCATTGTGAGAAAATGATATGATATGCCACCTGTGTTTCAGTTATATTCTAATTTTTCATTCTCTCGTTTTGCAAAAAGGAGCTTATTCCCAGAAAACCTACCCTATGCCTTCGTTCTCTTATACTTGTTTAAACAGATTCTTCCTATTCAAAATAACTGGCAAGAAAACTGCCCTATTACTAAAAACTACAGTACAGTGAGCGAATCAATTCTAATCCTACTTGCAATTTTCATCCACTAATAGCACAAATCTGTCCAAATCGCTGGTGAAAGTTCAGTGTTTCATTTTCACCACCTGGTGGTGCTATCACCCTTTTGAAGCAAGCCTTGTAAGGGGGGAGCATCAGAAGAAATTAAATTCAATAAATGCACCACTTTCACTTCAAGGTAATAGCTCTTTCAAGACCTAGGCATTAGTTATGTGAACAAACAGCAGCCTCAAAGCCACTTCAAATCTGCCTGTATGGAAGATGCTCATGCAGAGGCTCACCACTGAGGCCCCTCTTATTCCCACCATGAAACAGCAAACTGCAATAAAAGCAATATGAGTTAAAAAGCCATGGCCAAAGGTGGAAGTTTCTGCATGGCAAACACCTACAGATGAGTGGCTCAACAGTTTCCTCACAGCTGGATTTACAGAGGCCATTTTGCTTTAAAACTGGGCCCTGGGAAAAATGGTCATACCAGTTCAGTTTCTTCACAAGACTGGACAGAAGCCTAGCCAAGGGAAGCAGCTGCAGGCAACAGCAATGGGTCATGCTTAAACACCTCCTCTGCTGCTTGTCCCTTATAGATTCCCCCTCCCCCTTCACATCAGGTGGCAAATAAAAAAGCCAAACACCACCCATTTTCCATGTTTTTGTTTGGCTTTAGCTACTCCATTATTTCAGGCAAAACTGTGTGTGGCGTCATATTTTCCTGTACTATAAGCAGAAAAAGTCTTTGGTAACATACCTGCTTGTGGAGACTGAGGCTGTCAATTTCAGAGAGAACCCACCCAACGCTTCCATCCCCACCACACACCAGAATTCGGAATGTGTCGAATTTCTGGAAAAGACGTAAACTGCACAGGGGGGAAAAAGACTAGCTATTTAACATGTTATTACAGAAGTTAACGTGGTTAGGAATTAAAGTCCCTTCTATTGGTTAGTTTGGTAAGAATAATGGTCCTCCATTGGATTCCAAATTAATCTGAATACATGACAAAGTGCACAAGTAAACAATGATCTATTTGTGTCACAGAGAGGTAGGAATTTCTGCATGAGCATTCCTGTTCTTAAGGAAGCAAGATCTTTACACACAGCCCCACAGAGATCATGGAGCTGCCCCACAGCCATGGAGCTGCATAAAGGAGGATATAGCCTACAAAATGCTAATGGAAAACAAAACCTTAAAAGCCATTCAAAGATATATAGCAACATTAATTACACTCAGCAACAAAATTTCTAGTGGAAGACTGACTGCAGGGAGTAATAAAAACCTCATTAAGAAGCAAACCTTAGACCTAGCAGTCTCCAAAACTATATATGGGAAGATAAATCATTATGCTTCCTAACCTTAGTGAGCATGGCCGCATGAACTTTGGTAAAGAAGTGAGGAAAAATGAATTCCTAAAAGCAATCAATGCAGGTACAAAACAGACACCTTACAATCACTTCTATTTGATACAGAGAACATCTGCAGTAGATTACAGAGGCATGTGTTCGAGGTTGCATAGTGCCCCTGTCTCACACCACACATGGTCTGGATGAAGCAGCAACATCATGGCAAATGAAATTCAACTCAAGTTTCAAGCAACTGGGATCACTCCTTGCAGTTAGATTATCCTTCTTAGGTTAATTAATGTGGGGCTGCCCTTGAAAAGTGTTCAGAAACTTCAATTGGTACAGAATGCTGCAGCCAGGATGTCGACTGGAATGGCTCATATAGACTATATTGCTCCAGTCTTGGCCCACCTACACTGGCTTCCAATTTGTTTCCAGGCTGATCTTCACCTCTAAAGCACTGTATGGTTTGAGACCAACACACCTGAAGGACCATCTAATCCTTTATGAACCCACCAGATTTACGGTCATCTTCAGAGGCCCTGCTTCAGGTGCCCCTGCCATCTGAAATTAGGCAAGCGGCAAGCTAGGAGAGGGCCTTCCCAGTCATGGCACCAAAACTGTTGGCTAAACAAGAAGAGAAAGACTCCCAGCATGTAAAAAGCAAAAAGGCAGCATAGAACACTGAGATAAACCGTCAGAAATGATAATAAATTAAACACATATTTATATCCTAACATTGTCACCTTTTACACTTCTAAACATATGTAAATATAACATCCAAACGCTGCTGGTAATGGCTAAGACACGCATGTATTAGGCAGGATATTTCGGGTGAGTATTCTCTTCTGAATATTGGCAACGCTGGTATGTAAATTTTGCATGTACTAATGATGGTGGGTGTGAGTAATACTATGATTATGATGTTTTATAATTCTAACAGTAAACCAGATAGGAAGACGTTTTCAAAACGCAACGCTTACCTGGGACACAAATCTCGTTGGTGATGTTTGTACTGAGGTCCACCTACCTGAATATTGCCTATGTGCAACAGCTCCTAATCAAGTTGTTTTGGAAGCCTGTTTCAGCATTATAAAATGGACACTCAGTCTTTATTTTCTTTTGGAACTTATATTTTATGCTTATTGTACAAATCACTTAGTGCTTGTGAGTACAAGAAAAATAGCACTTGCATAAATTATTGTGTGCCTGCAAGCACAGGAAAAATGGCACCTTGTTGCTTCAAGAGGCAGTTTGGAGTAGTGGTTAGGAGTGTGGACTCTAATCTGGGAGAACTGGGTTTGATTCCCCACTCCTCCATACGTAGCTGCTGGTGTGACCTTGGATCAGTCATAAGTTCTTTCAGAGCTGTTCTCTCAAGGGCAGTTCTTGAGCGAGCTCTCTCAGCCCCACCTACTTCACAGGGTGCCTGTTGTGGGGAGGGGAAGGGAAAGGGATTGTAAACTGCTCTGAGATTCCTTTTGGTAGTGAAGGGTGGGCTATAAATCCAGTCTCCTCTTCTTCTCAAATTCTGTTGTGTGCCTGTGTGCACTATTTTGTGTGTCTTAGCCACTACTGTCAGTGTTTGGACATTATATTTACGTATGTTTATAATTGTAAAAGGGGACAATGTTACACTATACATATGTGTTTTATTTAATTTATTATAGTTTGTGACCATTTAGCTCAGCATTCTATCCTCCCTTTTTGCTAAAATTGTTGGCCGCTTTGTCAGCCCTTGTAAGCGGCAGGAAGGTAGGATATACATTCTGTAAATAAATATAATAATAATAATTGCTATCTCCAGGAAACAGAATAAGCTGAAGAATTTACGAATAGTTTCCATATAGCTACACATCAAGAGAATGGCTCTTACCCGAGGTGAGGTCCTCCATTCATGAGATCAAAGACCTGTGCAGGATTCAGCAGTTGTTTGAATCTTCGTAGGAATTTTACACCCTGGTTGTCTCCACTTTTTGAGTTGACGAAGACCAGCAAAGGACTTGTGCAAGATGGGGGACAAGTGGCTTTCCAGAAACCTGTGTGGAAAACCAAGAACAGGTTAAGCTATTCTGTCCCAGGATGACTAGCCCCCTACAGCACAACAGTAACACTGGGCAGGCAAACAGTACGTCCACATGCTGCCACCTTGCCCCATTTGTTCCCAGGACATTTTATCACTGATTTCCAAGATCCTCTATAGATATATTTAAGATGAAATACATCAAGATTACAAAATATATATACAGGGTTGGAGCTAACAATACCACTGCATGAGCCAAAGGCATTTTTGCTCACGTAAGAGGGTGTGTGTCTGTGATTTCAGCAGATTTCCCACTCAAGCTACAGCCCCCTGGGCTGCATCCCATGCTGTTTACAAGAGCTCCCCAACCCTCAGGAGCAGCTTTTCAGGTGGAGCAGGAGGCTGAAGAAGACAGAGAGAAGAATGAAACATCCATTCTGTGAAACGGACTTTGCTCATGGCCCTTTGGATCCAATGGACAGCTTTGAGAATGGAAGATTGGTATTCACTTACCATGAAGCTTCCTTCTCAGTGGTCCAGGATTGGGGCAGTCACCACTTGCGGGAATAGCTCTGCCCTCGTCGAGCAGGGTCGGTCTCTCTATATCCAGTACCCATTCGTCCCTTACTTTGGTTGCCAGTGTGTGGCAAACTGCCGTAACCACCCCCTATCTCCGGTGGTTCCCTGGCATTGGGACCATCATGCTGTGGCCCCCTTCTTGGATGTTTTGTGGTTCTGGTTGGGCTTGCCATGAAACGAGGACTTGTTCTCACATGGGCGATTCTGCCAGTTTCCCTTGAAGGGTTTTCCCGGTGTGTGTCTGGGAGCCTTCTTGTCACGAAAGGACTGAAAGCGTTTCCGCCCCCCATTGCCCTTCTTCTTTGATGGAATCTTGTCCTTGTCCTCTGTTAGGTACCTGTCCAGGCCCTCACCAAAAAGGTTGACTCCCTTAAAGAGAACAGCTGTGACCTTGGCTTGAGTGGATGGGTCCACATCCCAACACCTAAGCCATGTGTTTCTCCCAGCTGTTACGCTACAAGCCATTACCCTAGCTGCCTGTTGCAGGGTGTCCAGGGAGGTAACTGCAGCAAAGGCTGCCGCCAACTCAATCTTCTTGAGAGCATCCCTGAACTCTTTTGGCCCCCCACTATTAGCTGAAGCTAGTTCAAGAAGCCCAAATGTAGGCTGCTCTGGCAAACATAGTGCTTGAGGTCGAAGCCCTTAGGGAGCAGGCTAACGCTTCAAAATCCCTGCGGAGTGCCTGTTCGATCCGTTTGTCACAGTGCTCTCTAGGCATGCCATCTGCTTCCATGGGTAGGACTGAGTTTGAGACCAGACTGGTGATAGTTTCATCCACCGTCAGCAGCCTGATCTTTTTTATGGCCTCTGGAACCATGGTGCAGAACTTAGAAAACACCTGATGGTTGGCCCTTGGCTTGGCTGGGTGTTCCCACTCAGCTTTGATTAGTCTGTAGAAGGCCGCTGGGAGTGGCATGCCGGACAGTTTCACTTCTGGTTTGGGTATGCTTTTACCCGAGGCCTGAGAAAACTCTGAGTCCTCTGTTTCCTTTGGCTTTCATAAAATCTCCAGTGCCCTCGGCACCTTTGGAAAAAGCCTGCTAAACAACTCTGGGGGAAACAGCCTGGTCTAGGTAGTTTGCACCACCTCCTCCTCTTCCTTGGAAAGCTCTCCATCTTCCCTCTCGGATGTTGAGCCTTCGGAGTCGGACTCCCCATTCCGAGCATTGAGGAGAGGGCTGTACTCCCTCTGGATTGGTCTCCACTCTATGCCCTTTTTTGGCCTTTGTAGGGAAAGGGAGGTGCTTGGGGTGGAATCTCTCCCCACTCTGGAGCACTTAAGAGCTCTCCCCCGCTGTGGAGACGGGGGCAATGCATTACGTGCCTGTCTTGTCTCCTGCATCCACTCCCTGAACTCCTTTTTCATTTCTGCTTTCAGCCAGGATATGAAATGTGGCTTCTTCCCCCCCACCCCGCCCAGGTCCATGTCTTGCTCTTCTGACAGGGAATCCTGTGCAGAGAACGAAGCAGGGGGTCTGAGCATATCAGCCTCGCTGTCTCCGTTGCCCAGGGATTGGGGGCTGGCTAAACTCACTTTTGCAGCCATTCTGGGTCCCTTCTCATCCTCCACTCTGTGACCGTGGGCTGAGGAGTAAGAAGGGAGGGGGGCATTGAGTGGGAGAATCCACATACCGCCTTCCCTTTACCTCCCCTTTGGTTACTCGCCCTCTCTGTTGGACTGGAGAACATGGAGAGGCATGGGGAATGAGGAGAAATCCCACCCCCATTCATCTGGGGCATGCCTCTCCATATATTCCCCCCCTCTTTTCATCCCTCTCCGCCATGCGTGGGGGGGTGTCCTCCGGAATCCGAGCTCCAGGTTCCAGCCTCCCCCCACCCATGCCTGGTGGGTGTTTTCCTACCGCGATTCAGGCGAGAGATCTTGTTCTCCAGTGAGGGCTTCTAGGGAAGCTGCCTGGGTTTCAGCGCCACCCTACGCCTTCTGCAGCCTTGACTGTTTCCCTTCCCGTCAGGAGGAAAGGAGCCCCACCGCCGATGTGTGTAGAGGGGTTTTTGGGAGGCTGCAGCCCAGCCGCAACTACTGGGGATTGCTGGCTCCACTGCTCTGTCTGCTGCCTTTGCAGCCTGGTAAGCTTCTGTGCTGGCCTGCAGGATCACTGCCCTGGCCCTGTTTGCCTTGCTGCCGTCAGACATGACCTCCTTCTCTGGCTTCGGGAAGGCCTTGTTCATGTTGCGGTTGCTGAGGGCCTCTCAGCGCCGCTGTCCTTCCTCACCTCTTCTCCACATCCGCCGTCGCTCGTGAGGAAGTTCTGGCGGGAACTTTCTCCGACAGCACCTGGAATCTGGGAAGGCGACGACCATCCCCAGTCCAAAAGAAAAAATTCTTCTGCCGCTGACTGCAGCTTGAAAAAGGCTGGGGTGGGGGGGATGTAAGGAGGAAGCCCTAAGCACGACCTCTTCGCTCCTGCTCTCCCCCCCCCCCTTACCTTTGTTCTGGATCTTCGCACTCCCTGGAGTGCCGACAAGACCCTCCTGCTTCTCCAGCAGGGCCAGTAAGACTGGAGAACTCCTGGGGGAATAGGCCCCTCCCCTACTGAATCAATTTCAAAGAGACTGACCTTGCTCGACGAGGGCGGAGCTATTCCCACAAGTGGTGACTGCCCCACTCCTTAGGACCACTGGAGAATGGATCTGCATATGCTCACCTGTACTCTGTGCCAGGATTTTATCAAGAAGTTTACTGAAGTGTCTACTATTTTACAAACTACCACAAAAGAAATATAAGTAAAAACCTTGGAATTAATTAAAAGCAAATATATTATCTATTTGAGTGGAAGAGAAGTAGATTCTCATAAAGATTATGTCTTTGCTAACCTTTTGATCTGTTAATTTGCACTCCATGTAAATAAGAAAATAAAATACCCCTGAAAATAAGAATGGAGGGAGGGAGGAGAGAGGAGAAAGGAAGTCTTTGTCCAGTATTCTTTCTTATCTTATAAGGACAGCAGCTTTTTGTGTTATACCAATGCTGCCAATGAAACAGCAGAACAGTGCAGAAAGATGTGAAGCTAACACTAAGAAGAATCATCTGATACTCACCATCTGAATCAATGCTGTTGAGAGCCGTAGGGGGGATGACAGATACCTTACAAAGGCCAAGCGGGCATTTGGTTGGTAACAAGTCTCTACAGGAGGTGTGTACCTGGAACAATAATACCAGTTAAAAAATTTTAAGTCTTGCTTTAACTATTAGAAATGTTTTTGTCAATTTTCATTTGGAAGCCCAAGAAACTAAAATAGCACAGGAAATAAACAAGAACACAAAGTTATTCTAAGAACATATTCTTAAAGGATTAATACCTAGAAGACCTAGAATATACATCTGCTTCACAAACTCTTACCAGTTCTATTTATTTTGTTGTAGCGGTCAACCTGGATGGCTCATGCTAAATTTGATCTTGTCAGATCTCAGAGGCTAAGCAGGGTCAGCCCTGGTTAGCATTGCTCCCTCTAAGCTGTGGAGTCTTGTGAGCAAAAATCATACTTTGTGAGCTACTGGAAATAAAGTTATGAGCGAGCGATTTGGCTACTGCATAAATTAATTTGCTCTAGAGCCATCTTTGCTGAGCTAGGGCAAAAATGTGTGAGCCAGAGGCTAAAAAACTGTGAGCTAGCTCACACTAACTCAGCTTAGAGAGAACACTGGATGGGAGACCTCCAAGGAATCCCAGGGTCACTGCGAAAAGGCAGGCAACACCAAACTGCCTCTGAATACTATGCCTTAAAAACGCTATGGAGTCGCCACATCAGCTGTGACTTGAAGTTTAAAAAAGTATTTGTTCATAGGCATTTTATAAGCCTGGTTCTCGAAAACACAGGATAAAAACAACTGTTGAAAGACTTATGGAAAGAGTTCACTTGTACACAAAGAAGATTGAAATTCTGTAGGAAGGAACAATCTTGTTAAAAGAATAAACAGGTGATTCTGGAATCAGTTAAATTAAATACTGAGAATTACAGTAAAACATTCTGCAAAAAAAAAGCAAACTGTGGCCTTTCCTACAAGATTTTTAAAAATCTCAACAGAGATCATCTATAGGGATGGGGCTGGTAGTTGTCAGCATGCTGATTAAAACAACCCGTTTCTACTTTTCATGAAACCCAGGTGACAGCACTGGCGTACCTAGCCTTTCTGGTGCCCAGGGCAGATAACTTTTCAACATTTCCTCCTCTTTTTTTTTGCCATCAAGTCACAGCTGACTTACGGCGACCCTGTGGGGTTTTCAAGGCAAGAGACCTTCAGAGGTGGTTTGCCATTGTCTGCCTCCGCCTTGTCCCTTTGTCCCTGCTTAGCTTTGGAGATCTGAAGAGATCAGGCTAGGCTAAGGCTAACCAGGTCAAGGCCCCTCCTCTATATAACAAAATTATTTTCAGTAATATTCATGAAATAAAAACGAATAATAATAATGATCAGGAAATATATTCAGGTGGGTAGCCGTGTTGGTCTGAAGCAGCAGAATACACTTTGGTCTTAAAGGTGCCACTGGACCCAAACTTTGTTTCAGTGGCCAGAGAAGAAACACAGACAGTGAAAAATTTCATTTAACTTTGTGTATATAATCATGTCAGTAAAAAAGATTCAAATTCCAACATGCTATTCCATCATCAGAGCCAGCATGGTGTAGTGGTTAAAGTGTTGGACTGGGATCTGGGAAATCCGGGTCTGAATCCCCACTCGTGCCATGGAAGTTTGCTGGGTGTCCTTGGGCCAGTCACATCACTCTCAGCCTAGCCCTGACCTGGAAAGCCCCAGGAGAGCCTGATCTCATCAGATCTTAGAAGCTAAGCCAGGCTGACATGGAGGTAGGCAATGGCAAACAAACTCCAAAAGTTTCTTGCCTGGAAAACCCTACAGGGCCACCATTAGGGATAGCCACAAACCGGTTCATGAGCCAAAATTCGGCATGAACTTGGCCCAGTTCAGAGATTTCAAACTGATGTTCAGGGAAGGTGCATTCCGTGAACATTAACTGGACTTTTGCCCACTTCGATTCAGCTATTTGGGCCATTTAAATGTAAAAGCTGAGCAGCGTGCGGGTCCGCAACTGATCTGTTACTTTTACTAACACTAGCCAAACCATCAAAAAATAGTGATCACAAACTTCACCAGACTGGATGTTAAGAAACACACTACCCCCCCAAAGAAGGTGCCCCCATCCTCCATTGTTTTCAAAGGACTAAAGTCAAACCAGAGAACTTTTGCAGTAAGAACTGGGGGGGGGGGGGGGATTTTTTGCAAGGCCAGCAGAACCAATGCAATGTACAGTGCCCAGCAAATTCAGCGTCTTCTGTTCATAGTATTAACAAAGGTTTGCTACTCTATTACTCTCAAATACTTTCTGCCATCAAGCAGAATAGTGATGAGAAGGTCTTGAGACCAAGAAGTGAAAATAAAGGGGCGGGAGGGAGAAACACGGAAAAATTAGGTGAAGAGAGACAGAAATGAATGAGAAACGTGTGAAGAAGAGGGAGAGAAATAAAGAGAGGGAAAGGTTGTTTTAGTTTGCTGCAACACCTTAACTATTGCCTTGCAAGATTTGTCTAAGCTGGGTGCAAAGAAAGGAAACGAGAAAGGCTAGACTACTGGAGAAAATGATTTGCAGGCTGGCAATTACTGTAGCAGCTATCAGCATGCTGGCATGGTTGTATGCAGGGCTCCGTTCGGGCAGGAGCTAGGGGGAGCGACGCTCTGGGAGTGACGAGCTGGGGGGGCGGGGTCTTAGTCAGCGAGGAGGAGAGAGAAGGAAGAGGGTAAGTGGCGGCGGCAGGCGCTCCGGCTGGCCCCAGGTCTCCTAGCTGGCTGAGAGGCCTCTCAGCCGGCTAGAAGGCCTGCAGCAGCCTTGGGCGCCCAGGAGCCGGGTGGGGGTGTTTTTTTGGGGGGGGGGCATGGGAAGCAGTGGCAGCAGGAGCTCCAGCTGGCTGAGAAGCCTCTCAGCCAGCTAGGAGGCCTGCAGCAGTCCCCGGCGCCCAGGAGCTGGGCGGGGGTGTTTTTTGGGGGAGGGGGGGTGGGAAGCGGCGGCGGCAACTTCCCCTCCCTCCCAAATGCCCTTTGCCGAGTCTGTAGCACTCTCGTGGCGAGCCCTAGTCAGGCTTTGGCTGGTGTCCAGCATATCTGCTGCTGCTGCATCCTCCTCCGTCTCTCTCGCAGCAAAAGCAGCTCCCTCTCTGGCTGGGTGAGTGAGCGAGAGGGAGTGACTGCTGCCAGGTGACCTCTAGGCTCCTTCCCCGCGCTATGGAGGAGCACGGCGGCAGGGGATGGAGAAGCCAGTGGTGGAGGCAGGAGAGGAGACAAGGGGCTTCTGTTGGGGCCGTCCGGCGCCCAGGAGGAGGTGGCGGCTGCCTCCCCGCTGTCCTGTGGCTATGTCCTCGCTCGCTGCGCGAGCTGCCCAGGGAAGCGCTGGGCTCCCTGCCAGAGAGGGGCACAGGGCGCTGCCTGCAAGGAGGCTCTGCTGCTGGGCATCTCGGGCAGGACACTGCCGGGAGGGGGGGGGAACCAGCCTTGCGGAACAGAGACAAACGTGCACAAGATTGCTTGGCCCGCTTTGCCAGCCACAGAGCTCTCCGGCGCACTCTGTGCATCCCGCACTTTCAGGTGTCTGAATAAATAACATTTGAGTCCAGTGGCTCCTTTAAGACCAACAAAGTTTAATTCTGGGCAGGGACGTGGAGTTTTTAAATCGGGGTGGTGGTGGGGGCTCTTACAGAGCTCTCCGGTGCATCCCGCACTGTGAGGTGTCTGAATAAATAGCATTTGAGTCCAGTGGCTCCTTTAAGACCAACAAAGTTTAATTCTGGGCAGGGGCTTCGCAGCCTCTGTTCCTCCTTCCCCCCCCCCCCCCAGCTGGCCCCAATGGAGGGGGGAGGGAGGAACAGAGGCAGGAGAGGCGGCGGGGGCATGGCTTTCCCCCCATTTCAAAACTCAACGCCCCTGACACCATCCCAAAGGCGGAAAGAGTTCTGAGAGAATCCTCAGCTGAAGTTGCAGACTGCAACTGGAGGGGGGAAAGCCCTTCAGCTGGATCCCTTGCAGGTTTACTGGCAAGTAAGTAAGGGGGGGGGGAGATAAGCCTTCAGTCCCTCCCTGCTGGTGAGAGAAATGCAGGCTGTTGTGTACTTTTTTTTTAATGGGAAGTTCTTATTACATAGTTTAGAAATGCAATGGCAAATATCTGTTCCATGTAGGTTCGACAAGGCTGCCTGCCAGTAACTTTGCATGGGGTGACCCTGCCAGGGGAACTGCAGCATTGTAAGGGTTAAATGGTGCGAGAGCTGCTTCCTAGAGAGGTGGGAGGGGGGGGAGGGAGGAAAAGTCCTTTCCAGGGCTGGGGAGAGGGGGCTTTGCTATTTAAATGGCCAAAGAGACTAGGGAGGGTTTCAGTTCTGCAACAGGAGAAAAAAAGCTTTTCAGCCGGATTCTGAGCAGGGTCTCAAGTAAGTCATGGGGGGAAATAAGTCAGTTGTGCTGGAAGAAGAGATTGGATTTATACTCCACCCTTCACTTGGAATCTCAGAGCAGTTTACAAACTCCTGAGCTGTGACTGAGTCAGGAAAGCTCCTCCCCTGCCACGAATTTTGTGAGTCTTTCAGGTACTGCTGGACTCTTGCTCTTTTCTTCCCTTACGCTCTGCCATGACAACTTTGCTCATCTGAGCAGCAGGAACTCCTGCAGCCCCCCCCCCCATGGGCAGAATCAACAACTGCCCATCCAAAGGTGCCTTCTTGGCGGCCCCCACCTTGTGCAACAGCATGGCTGAGGTCAGGAAGACTCCCAGCTTTCCACAATAGGGTGGCACTGTACAGAAAGATTCACAAAGTCCCTTGGAGAAATTATCTGGATCTGAGGTCTATATTAATGTATATTTGCTGTTGTGCTGTCAAGTCACAGCTAGGGTTTTCAATGCAAGAGACATTCAGAGGTGGTTTTGCTTTTGCTTGCCTCTGCATCATGATCCTGGTATTCCTTGGAGGTCGCCCATCCAAATATTAGCCAGGGCTGACCATGCATACCTTCCAGGGGATGAGGGTGGGGGCCCAGGTTGCCCGCCATGAAGCAATGCTCCCCCCACCAAGAAGGTTTTGGACATTTGGCATCACCTCAGTATTCCTTCATTCTTGGAGCTGAAACAAGGGAGGAGAAGGGAGGCCAGTCCTGTCATTTTCTTTGCTCTCCCCTCCTTGATTGCATTGACTTAGAAGCAGGTAAAGGGATAGAGGAGCAATGGCACATGGTCTCCCCCCCCCCCCCAAGCTCCTTAGAACAGTATTGTGACTAAATCCCAGCCAGCCAGTGATTTCTCACAGTTGTAGGGAAAGTACAGTCTCTCCACCCCACCCCCCCTTTTCCAGGTGAAGTTATTTGTTCCTGTGGGGAAGGAGGAGGAGGGAAAGACCTGAGGGGGGGGATGGAAAGTCTACGCCCTTGATTCGAGTCCTCCCACCAAAGCATGCATTTTCTCCAGGGAACTGATTTCTGTAGTCTGGAAATAAGCTGTAATGCCAGGGGTTCCTGAGGTCCCCCCTGGAGGCTGTCATCCCTAATTGGGAAATTTAAGGAGCCAGAAGTCACACCTCTAAACTGAAGACCTGCATTTAGCCTGGTTTCTGGACAGCTTTGATTGTATTAATGGAATATTGATAAAAGGCTAAATGGTGTGCTAAAACTGACCGCAATCCTCTGTTACATATGTATAGTGAACAGCTGTTCCTAAATACCAAGTATACAATCTGGTAAAAAAAGAAATTCTCAAACAACAGCTATTTAATATCTTTTTAATGGTGGCAGAAAATGCCAGCAAGTCACAGCTGACTTATGGCAACCCCGTACAGTTTTCAAGGCAGGATGCCTTCAGAGGTGGCTTGCCATTGCCTGCCTCCACGTCACAACCCTGGTATTCCTGGGAGGTCTCCCATCCAAATACTAACCAGGGCTAACCCTCCTTAGCTTCCAAAATCTGACAAGATCAGGCTAGCTTGGGCACTTTTTAATAAGGAGCAATTTTTTCTGCTCCGCAGAACATTATGTTGCCTCCAAGCAGTGGTCTTCCAAGGTTTACTGATAACCAAACAGACCTTGCCCAGAGCTGGTTAGCTAGTTAAGCAACTGGGGGGGGGGGCACAATGAAAAGGGGACCAATACACTGCAGAGGTTCAGCTGACTGAACCTGCTTTTCCTCTCTGAAAGTGACCTTGTTGTGGCTGACAAAAATAACACTAAATGCCAGTGATATAAAACCCACAGTCAACTATAACAGAGAGGAAGACTGCCAGTCAAACAGAAAAGGAACACTACAAGCACCTCAGCTATCAATGCCAAGGAGAATAAAAATATATTGACCTGGTACCCTGGCATCCCCCCTCTTTACATGACATGGGTAGTTTGTTTGTTTTCCCCCACGTGTGCCATCAGATAGGCTTGCCAGCTCTGAGTTGGGAAATACCTTGGAGATTTTTGGGGTGGAGCCTGAGCGGTGGGTGTGGCCTTCTGACACTTCCAGTGACGTCAGGGGGTGTGGCATATGCAAATAAGTTATGCTAATGAGCTCCTGCACCTCTTTTTTTACGAAAGGACCCCTGGTTGTATGTTCTGTTAAGCAAGTTTGCTTTGGTTATGGAGAAAAAGAAGTCTAGCCAGTCCTAGAGTGCTGACTTCCTTGAGCCCCTAGTGGTTGCTACCAGAACTGCAGTTTAAAAATAAAAGGAAAGACATTGGGGGACACAGCATGATGCTGATTTCAAGGGCCCCCTTCAAGGGCCTTCCTTAAGCTGTACCCAGGGCAGAGTGCACCCCCCGCCCTTGGTACCCCACTATGACACAGACATATTGGAGAATAGCAGCAGACTAGATTAATAGATTTAAATTCAGTATAGCTAAGAAAGTGTTGATAATTGTGGAGGTGTAAGCAAACTGCTTAGCTAGGAAAATAATTGTCCTTAAAAATTGGGTTCACAAACTGGTGCTAATTTTGGACCCAGCACTACCCCAATATGCCAGGTAGCAGCTAGAGCCTGGGATGCATTGTATTGGCTTCAGCAGATATATCCATTGTCTCTGCTACTGAAAGACATCATTGTTACTTTGGTGAATTCCAGATTAAATTACTTTAATGTAAGCTACATGGGGCCCTTGAAGACGGTACAGAAACATCTTCAGCAAACAAAGAATGCTGGCTTTATTTATTTACAGGGGGGGGCCGCGATATTCACGGGGGGGAGAAGCTGACAGCTGCTCCTCCTTCCTCCGCCTCTGCCCCCCCCCCCAGAGACTCCCGGCAGGCCTTCCTCCCCTCCCTCCCGCTGTTGTTTCCTCATCAGGCAGACTCCTCCCCTGTTCCCAGGAGCGCCGGGGATGGACTCAGAGGGCAAGCGGCAGAGGAGAAGGGCGTGAGCCCGGCCAGCGAGAGTGGCACCTCCAGCCAAGCTGCCGTGAAGCTCTGCGTCTCCCTGCGGGTCCCACAGACCATCCCCATGGACCTGCGGATCGGACAGCGCCTCGCCAAACCTGGCCCCGACACATTCCTTGCTGGCCCTGAAGCAGACACAGCAACTGCAGCACCAGCTTCTCCTGGCTAATTTGCACCAGCAGCAAGTAGAGAAGCTCACTTACCATCACCTGCGGGTGCCGATGGAGCCGCCTCCCACCTCCCCGGACCCTGTCCCCCGTTCACTCCACAGCGGTGTGGGTGGGCTTCAGGCAAGCCTCTCTCTCTTCCCCCCTGCCTTCCCTGAAAACGGCGGCGGCGAGACCCGCCGCACGCCAAGACCCGCCGCACGCCAAGACCCGCCGCACGCCGAGCCTCTTCCCCTCCCTCCCCCTGCCCTCTTCAACGGCGGTGGCAGCGGCGAGGCCCGTCGCGCGCCAACCCCCCCACAGCTAAAGCGTTTTCTGCGCGTGCGCAGAGAACGCTTTTACTTTCGAGGAGATTTAAATATTTCCCGAAAAGTTTTTTTTACTTTTAGGATTTTTCTGCAGGCAGGGGAGTCATTCCCCACCTGCAGAACCCCCCTCTGCCCCCCAGGTGCCCCCCCTGCGGAATTAGGTATCCGCACGCGGGGGGGCCCTTGGCTATTAGATATATAGATTTAGACTGATATCCCGCCTAGCCAGCACAAAGCGGCTCTAGGCGGCTCACAGTATTAAAATCAGTAACATACAAAAAAATTCAGATAATAACTAATTACAATAAAACCACAGAACCCACTAAAAATGGCGGCAAATACAAAATCCAACGCCAGGGCAGCAACTACAGCCCCACGGCCAGGAGGCTACCACCTGCAGATGTACCGGGCCAATACTTCAACTGGCCACTTACCTGTGGCCATTTCCCCCAGTGGCAGCCCCAAAAGCCTGGCGGAAAAGCTCCATCTTGCAGGCCCTGCAGAACTGCAAAAGGTTCCGCAGGGCCCTGATGTCTTCCGGGAGC
The DNA here is from genome assembly GCA_029233225.1 of Lepidodactylus listeri. Taxonomy (NCBI): domain Eukaryota; kingdom Metazoa; phylum Chordata; class Lepidosauria; order Squamata; family Gekkonidae; genus Lepidodactylus; species Lepidodactylus listeri. The sequence continues at coordinate 58,644,750 of JARCFY010000005.1, read as the reverse complement.
TTGTTCCACCAGTAGGGAGCCGCCACTGAAAAGGCCCTATTCCTGGTGGTCACCAGCTTGGCCTCTCTCAGGCCAGGAAGGGTCAGGCGATGTTGTGTGCCTGACCGCAGTGCTCTCTGGGGTATGTACGGGGAAAGGCGGTCCCGTAGGTAGGCAGGCCCTGACCATACAGGGCTTTAAAGGTTAAAACCAGCACCTTGAACCAGATCCGGTACGCTATAGGCAGCCAGTGCAGTGACCTCAACAGCCTGGCCATGGCATTCTGCACCAGCTGCAGCCTCCAGAGCTGAGACAAGGGCAGCCCCATGTAGAGAAGAAGGGAACCAGCTGCCTAATCGAGGAAGGGAACCAGCTGCCTAATCAGCTGCAGATGGTAAAAGGCTGCCTTGGCAGTGGCTGCTACCTGGGCCTCCATTGTTAATGAGGGGTCCAGGAGCACTCCCAAGCTCCGAACCCTCTGCGCTGGCACCAATGGTGCCCCCCCGAAGGCCGGCAATGGGATCCCTATCCCCGGTCCACTCTGACTCAGGCACAGGACCTCTGTCTTCGTTGGATTCAATTTCAGTCGGCTCAGCCTGAGCCAGCCCGCCACGTCCTGAAGCGCCTGCTCCAGGTCATCTGGGGTAGCCCTGGACTGGCCGTCCAACAACAGATATAGCTGGGTGTCATCAGTGTACTGGTGACAGCCCAGCCCATGCCTCCGGGCAATCTGGCCAAGAGGGCGCATGTAGATGTTAAACAACATTGGGGATAGCACTGCCCCTTGTGGCACTCTGCACACTAGCAGGTGCCTCTAGGACATCTACTCCCCCAGCGCCACTCTCTGTCCCCGACCTCAGAGAAACGAGGCAAGCCACTGCAAGGCAAGCCCCTGAATCCCCGTGTCGGCTTTCAAGTGTTAACAGGATACAATTATCATACTTATACGTAACCTGTTTAGATAATCTACACTGGTCACCAATTCAAAGGTGCTGGTTTTGATCTATAAAGCCTGGGCCCTGATAATCTTAGGTAGCATTTCCTGCCATATGAATCCCCCCGCCCGCAATTTACCATCTTAAAGTTTAATCATATGTAAAGGCTAGATTGACCTCCACGAGAAGCAGGACTTTTCCTGTTCATTTGGCTCTGGAATGCTTTTGTATGGGTACTTATATCATTCCTCTCCTAATTATCTTTCTATGGGCAAGTTAAAATTTGTTTTGCAGCTCTTTCAGTTTCTGATACTCAGCTGTTTTAGTTTGTGGTTGGCTTTAACATGTATTTGTATTGCTGATTTTAACATTTTGGGATGTATTATGATTTAAACATCTGTGTTAAACTATTCTGAATGCAGTTTAAAATTAAATTGAAAGCAGCGTGAAAATTAATTAATTAAAACCAGTTTTTGTAGTTTATATCATGTTTTTTCCCTTAAACCATGCTGTGGCCAACTCTAAAACATTAACTTTAGAAACAGAATTGTTTATCTTGATAGCTGTGATTTATTTGGCCCTCTTGCTTGTATTTATTTCCAGCCAGATATACATATATGCAAACCAGCAAAGAAATTCTTTTTCTTTAGTATTTTCTATTAAGAACCAGCGAGGCATTCAATATAATTCAATTCTATCGTACTAGGCTATTTAGCCAGGCTTTTAAACAACTAATTCCCAGATGCAAGAGGAACTTACTTAGGTCTCAGATTCTGCCATCTGAAAGATGCGATTCATGTTCATTATTTACATTCACCTAGTTTTCCAGTAATCTAATTGTTTGTTGAATACAGTGAGATTTTCTTGGCAGGATGCCACATGGGATATTTCCTCCCACTGCGGAATCAGCAGATAGTATTCTGCAATTCACAGAAGATACTATATACTAGGTCTGTCCATTTCCCCATATCACTTAGGCTAAAAATTGATCAAAGCCATTTATAAACATTAAAAAGTTGGCAGAATGGATCTGAAACCTTCCCTTTAAATGGGTGGCATTAGCAGAAGGCATATGTACAGCACAAAACAGGAGAGTAAAAGTGCACAGAGGCCCAAAAGGAGTGCTTAACTCACCATGGCTTTGCACCAGAGGCAGCGCCAGTCTTGCAAGCGCAGGACACTGCCACAAGTTTTATCACACACTGTGCATTTGGCACTCACAGGGAGGTTTCCTTCAAGCCACTGGTGTGGCATTGAAATCTGCAACAAATCAAGCAAAGGACAAGTCTCTTTATAGGACTGTTCTAAGAAACAGTAAAGCATGGACAAACGTAATTAGCGAGGACATCATTTAAGAGATGCTAACACAACCAGCTAGTTCTGTATCACCATCACGGGCAATACTTTGTTCATAATGTGATTACCTGTTCTTGAGACTGTAAGAAGAACCCTGTTGGATGAGACTGAGAATTCTTCTAACCCAGCACCCTAGGAACAACCAGTCAGATGTTTCTATGCATCTTGAAGTGATCTGTTTCTCCTGATTCTCCCTTTCAACTTCCTTCATTAGACATTAAATGTGACCGTGTTGACTCTTCTGAGCATCTTTGGTTTTACATATATGTTGGACTTCATAGGATTATGGTCATTATTCCTGTACCAGATCCTGGAGGCTACTAAGCAGGAAGTCACTTCCCCTCAGGAAGTCACTTCCCCTCAGGTCAGCAAAATGACTATTAAGAACATAACAACATAACAGAAGCCATGTTGGATCAGGCCAATGGCCCATTCAGTCCAACACTCTGTGTCACACAGTAGCTAAAACCCAGGTGTCATCAGGAGATTCATTAGTGGGGCCAGAAACCCTCCCGCTGAGTTTCTCTGCCATCTTTCCATCTTCTTTTAGCAATTCCTTTATGCCTTTATTATCCAAAGGTCCCACTGCTTCTCTGGCTGGTTTCCTGCTCTGGATATATTTTTAAAAAATATTTATTGTCTTGATGCTTTTAGCAGCTCGTTCCTCAAAACCACTTTTTGCATGCCTAATTATTGACTTACATTTTTTTTTGCCAGAGCCTGTGGTCCCTCCTATTTAATTCATTGGGGCAGACCTTCCATTTTTTAATAGAAGCCTCTTTACTTTTTATAGCTTCCTTGACTTGCAATGTTAACCATGTAGGCCTTCTTTTAGACTTGGCAGTGCATTTCCTAATTTGTGGAATGCATTCTATCTGGGCTTCAATTAGTGTGGTTTTAAATTGCTTCCAAACATCTTCTAGGGATCTAACTCTCTTGTGTTTCCCCTTCAGCTTCCTTTTTACTGTTCCCCTAATTTTTGTAAAGTTCCCTCTTTTGAAACCACATGTTACAGTTTTGGACTTTAGGGGTAACTTTCCATTGACCTGAATGCTGAAATTAATAGCACTGGTCACTGTTCCCAACTGATGTAACAACCTCTGCATCTCTCATCAGGTCTTGAGACTTGCTCAGAACCATGTTCAAGATCATTACCCTTTGGTTGTATCTGAGACCAACTGTTCCAGCACACAGTCATTTATGATGTCTAGGAATCTCATTTCTACAGCATATATGATCCTCCCTAAAACCACTACAACATCTAAGCAGAGGTAAAGGCAGACAGAAAATTCTTTATACAGTTCTTGATATCATTCCCAACATGAGAAATCGTCTGACACATACCCCATCTTCATCCTCAATGATATCTTTTCCAATAGATGCTAGCGTTGTCCACTTGCAGTTATTGGTTGCCCGTACAGCACATCGCTTGTGGGCTTTAAATTTGCACACTAGTGAAGAGGGAAGGGGGGAAAACAGCATTTCTTACTACAATAGACATGATGTGAAATAACTTATTTAAGCCTAAAAGAAACCCAGCACTAATAATCTGATTTGATCCAGACTTAGCAACGCTAGACCAATCTAATTTAAAGAGATTGTTTGTTAAAGGCCATTTTAATCTTGCTGTTAATTACAAAATAATGTCTGTCCTTTTTTTGGAAGTTTAAAATATTGCTGTCATTTACAGTAAACAACATTAACCTAAACTATTGTTTTTTGACTCAGACATATTTTACCAAAAACAAACAAATAAACCACTAAAAGGTAATAGTGATGGTGATGAATTACAAGGAGAAAATCCAACCAACCCCAAAGCCCTTCCATATATCAAGCCCTATTTCTAAAAATGGCCAATTTTTTTTTTGGGGGGGGGGTGTTAGATATATACTCTTCTGCACACACCCCCAAGAACCTTCATGCATATTTATATAGTCCCCAACTCCCATGAGTTAATGGTATCGAAGCCAAATAAATGTAGATTGAGGCCCTTTAAGAATTCACTTTGCAACTATTTATATCCAACTTCCACTGGTAAACATGATTTTGTGGCCCTACGCTCAGCAGATGCTAGAATCTGACAGTACACATTTTAGATTTATACCAATCTTAAATGGCTGTTGACTGAAGATTAAGGATAGGGCATGATTTAGTGGTAGACCATTTTGCATAAAGAAGATTCCAGGTTCAATCCCCAGCATCCTCATTTAAAAGGATCACATAATAGGTGACATGAAAGACCTCAGCTTGAGAGCTGCTGCCAGTCAGAGCAGCCAGTGCTGACCTTGACAGACCAATGCTCTGACTCAGTATAATGTGTTCCTGAAGCATGAGTCTGATGGATGCCTTCTTGCAAATCTAACAGCTATATGTCCCAAGCCGGAAAGAAGGACTTTTGTTTTACATTTTCTTGTGAGTAGTTGTTTTTTTTTACCTTCACAGGACAGTCCATGAGATGTAACCCCAGACAATGCCTCCCGACACACGTTGCAATATGTTGGCCGAGCATGTGAACAGGCGTACCAGTTATGCATCCCTGAGAAATGGTCCATACTGTACTGGGTAGACTAAAAATGAATTAATGACAGAAAAACTAAGAAGAAATTCATGTGAAGTACTAAAATGATACCGCAAAATATAAAATAAAGAGGAAACATTTATCTTGATGAGAAAGAATTTAATTTTGATGGACTCTACTATCAGTATTGTTGATTTTAATTTGCTGTGTTAATTTGCTGTGAAGTTTTAAATTGGATTTTATTGAAATTATGGTTTTATTACACTTATTGTATTGTTATGTTGTTAGCTACCTAGAACTACCTACAGCCCCATTCTGGGGGAGGGGTGGAAAAATAATCTAATAGAATCAATCAATCAATAAATAAATATACCATGTGCTGTCTAGAACACAGAAGACCAGAGCAAGTAGGGCAGAACTGGATCACAAATTACATACAACATGAAATGAAATGGTAGCCTCAGCCCTACAGAGCCATTTTTGGATAGAGCTTCTGAGTACAATCTATGTGCATTGGCTGATGTGGTAAATAGCAAGTATGCCAGCTGTAAACAAGAGGGACAATGAGACTGAACGGTCTTTTCACAAGCACAAAACATTTCATTTAATCAGAGTGGGAATGGATCAAAAGGCCATCTCTTGTCTAATTCTCTGTTGCAAGGCAGAACCAATTATTTTCCTGCTCAGATCCTTGGTAATGTTTGTAATAAACGATTAAGTCCTTTTAACAGGAGCTCCTCAGAGCTACAGGGAAGCAATAATTACTTAACATAACCACAAACAAGCATATTTCCAGTCATTTGCTGCATGCCAATGATTTCTAGGAGACAACCCAATGGCTAACAACTGCAGGGTAAAGTGTTGGGTGGTTAAAAAGGCACTACTAAACGATGTGCTAAAGATAAGCCTAAAATATGCGGTGACAGTCATGTCAACAGACCCCACATACCAACCTCCAGGTGATGACTGGAGATCTCTGGCTATTATAACTGATCTCCAGGCAACAGAGATCAGTTCACCTTGAGAAAATGGCTGCCTTGGAAGGTGGTTTCTTTGGCATTATACCATATTAAAGTTCCTCCCCTCCCCAAATCCCACCCTCCTCAGGCTCCAGTCCCAAAATCTCAAGTTACTTTCCAGCCTAGAGCTGGCAACCCTACCCACATGACAGTAGGAAACTGTGTCAACGGAGTAACTAAGGTCAGACAAGACCATATAAGGAGAATGCTCCATATAATGAGAATGCCCCATACACATAAGGAGACTGTCCCATACACATACTATCTATCCATCTATATCTATATCTCCACCTTGAATCACAGTGGAAAAGGCAGACTATAGCTGAAGTAAACAGAAGACAAAAATCATATCTGCTGAAACAAGCACCATCTGAATTTCTGACAGCCCACTCACCTTTGAGGGGAGGTAGGGCTGTTGCACTTTAAAGCCAGTGTGGTGTAGTGGTTAAATGCGCAGACTCTAATCTGGGAGAACTGAGTTTGATTCCCCACTCCTCCACTTGCAGCTACTACATGACCTTGGGCAAGCCATACGTCTGGCACAGCTGTTCTTGAAAAAGAGCAGTTTCTGTCAGAGCTCTCTCAGCCCCACTTACCTCACAGGGTGTCTGTTGTGGGGAGGGGAAGGGAAAGGAGATTGTAAGCTGCTCTGAGACTCCTTCGGGTAGTGAAGAGCGGGGTATAAATCCAACCTCTTCTTCTATGTGGGGGGGACTTGCAAGGACTTGCAATGGGCATCTCATTTTCCTCTGCACCTCCTCCTGAACATTTCCTCTTTTCCTTCTCTGGCAGCCCCCATCACCTCAACCCTTTAGCCGTTTCCTTCTCTTTTTTTCACACACCAGCCAACCAATGTTTATCTGCCTCCCTGTCTTCACCTTTCCCTCCCCCTGGCAGCCCCTCCCCAGGGAAAGACTGGCCAAGTTGTACAGTAGCCTTTGAGCCAGGCTGAGCATTATGGAGTTGTTTCTGTTACATGGGTGTGTGTGTGTGTGTGTGTGTGTGTGTGTTAATGCCTCAATGTTGTGGGTTTTTAAAAAAAAAATCAGATTTTTTGCAAACTTGGAACTTTCTTCAGGTTTCTAGAGAAATCCTCCTTACCTTTCTCTGGCTCCACTTTGCTGACCTATTAATCTACACACTACGGCCTGATTCAGAATTGCACACATACACAAATGCAGACAACTGCTTTCTGTTTTGGCTTTTTAGTTAACCCCTCTCCCCTTTAATGTTTGGGATCTTTCTGTAAGCCTGGAGGGTCCCCCAAGTTTGGAGAACAGTCTCCTTTCTCTCAGTTTGGCCCCAACTTGCAGATAGGTCCATGCTGACTATTAAATAGATAGATGATAGACAGACAGACAGACAGACAGACAGACAAATAAAGCTCTTAGATTACTTCAAAATGTTCCCGATTCTGCACAGTCTTCAGTGCTGCAATCCAGTCTTCCATTTCTTTTCTGTTGTCAGCACATAGGATAAGCTTCCGACATGGAGTAATAACCTGTAAGGTAAGAAAGTCCAGGAGATAAATGAAAAAGAACATGATGAAGCTAGGGGTCCTACGACTTGTTCCACTCATGCATTTGCACTCAGGTGAACAACTGCTGCTGACTCCTCAATCCCACTGCAGATCTCCTACTCTGTTCCTCAGGGTCTACCAACTTTTCCCCTGGATTAGAATTTCAGTGAGCACAGCTGCCTGAAGCAGCAAGAGAAAGGTGGAAAAGTTTAATTTTTCAAGTGTTAGTGTGATCTGTTGCAGTGCATAGAATTTAACCCAAAACATCTTTCAATATCTTACAACCACCTCTCCCTTATTGTGACTTAAGCTTGTGTAGACATCAGACTATTTCATCAGAAGCAGGAGAAGAACCAAAATCTGCTTGGAGCAATGGTATTTATCACATGAGAGTTAAGAAAACGAAGAGTTTTTCAAGATGATTAAACAATAAATACTTTTCTCTTAGCACTTTAGAAGCATTAACCCAAATTCACCATCAGAGGTATAGTATTCCCCCCCCCCTCCAGCCTTGCAGCAAATGATAGGGGGGTTTTCTGCTGCTTCTTTCCCCTTTTAAATATGGAGAGATGTTTACCCCTAGAGAAAGGAAATCCATGTGGGGTGCAGTTTGTTATAGCACCACTACTGTGGCAGACACGTGCACACAGAGTACAATTCTCTGAGTCTTCATGTGGACAATTATGGGTGCAGTACACATTGTGCATTGGTCCTCTGTGGCTTGTGGAGACTAAAACACTGCAACGAGCCCACTAAATATCCCAAAAGTCCTATGAAGAAACAAATAAGCATCAAGAGGAAGTCCCTAATTCTAGGAGCAGAAGAGCAAGCCAAGAACTTGCCCAGGGATGATGCAGATTCAGCCTCTCTCTATGTCTGTAAAGCTAACAAACTGAATGCCTGTTTTTCGTGCTCATGCCTTGGAGATCCTTTCAACACAGAAGATGGAACTAAGTGGCTTGAACATTAGAAGCTCCAACACTAAATTATATTTTTATGTTAGGTGTAATGTGTTACTTGCCTCACCACAGCAAGGAATACAGGTTTCCACCATTGATGTGGACGCCATCATGCATCTTCATGTCCACTGTAAAGCTCATTCAGCTCTCAGTGAATTTTTCACTTGTTCTAAATTTAACCATCAGTAATGCCACCAAATGACCTTTTGTTCACACATAATGGGACAGGATTAAAAATAAGGGGCTGATCAGATAAATGTCAAAGTCTCTTCTTAGCCAAACAAAATGACACAAGAATACCCCAATAAACCCATTAAATAAATCTTGTGTACTTTTCCCAGGCTTTAGAGCTGGCAGCACTCATACCTTGCTCAGATTTATTTCAGGGTTTTTTTAGAAATGCCTTTTTATAATAGGGGAATGTCAAATGCTAAATAGAAGGTTTAAATAGTCTTTGCAGAAGCCTTTTAGATTTTGGATAGATTTTGCTATGCTGGAAACTTTAAAGTCTTGATTTATAGTTCTAAGCTTAGGTTAGTTTAGAACACAGTTCTACATGGTCACTACAGATTTGTGTAACAAGCTGTCCCATATGGCATAATGAAGTATAGCTGGGTTCAGAATTAGCTAAGAAACATAATTTTTTGTGGTCCCCCTCTAGCCATTCTTGAGACAATGGGAAAGCTTGAAATTAGTTCAAGTAGCAGGATGAGCTTCACATTTTATACAAAAACAATACCTTGCAAACAAAGAAAAAACATTATTTTCTGTAGATTCAACTAAGGTAGTATTTTTAATTTTTAATTTATTTTGCTGCTAAGCTGCAGCTGAATTATGGAGACTCCATGGGGTTTTCAAGGCAGGAGATGTTCAGAGGTGGTTTGTCATTGTTTGCCCCTGCCTAGTGATCCTGGTATTCCTTGGTGGTCTCCCACTGAAATACAGACCAGGACTGACCATGCTTAGCTTCCGAGATTTTATGAGATTGGGTAGCGTGGACTATCCAGGTCAGGGCAAGGTAGTGTTGTACCATCATGAAATTAACAGAGGAACCAGATTCACAGAGCTAAAAAAGAATGCCTTTCATCATCCATAACACAATGAGAGAGGCAAAGAAGGTGAATTTTTTAAAAAAGAGATGCTTCTGGTTAAGAATATTAAATCATCATCTTGATGTTAGTCAACGGGGCTTACTCCCAAGAAAGTGTCTTCAATACTGTAGTCCAGGAAACTGATCAAAACTCTAGAGACTCTTGAACTTCTGGTTTAATGGCGCTTCGCAGCGGGCTCTGGTCTCGGAAGCTCCGAGTCAGAGACCCGGACTGCTGAGGGAAGGAGGGGACTCCGAGCTGGCTCGAACCCCCCAGGGACCCCCAGAAAGGGGGCCCTGCTTGGGGTGCACGGAGCTGCCTCTCCCGGGATGGCGATCCCGGGATTGAGGCTGCTCTATGCCCTGTAAAGTCCTCCCTCGGCTAGAACCCTCCAGGGACTTAGAAGCAACTACCGGACAGCATGCAGGAATCTGGACTTAAAAAGAATCAGTAATCCTACCTGAGATGCATGGCGATAAACGTGAGTCATTTTTAGCAAGATTCTCTGATGTGACTGTAGGAGTTAAAAAAAACCCTCCTTGGCTCTCCGCTTCGGTGAAGAGGGAAAAGGAAAGCTTTGTTATGTAAAATCGGAGAATCACGGCTTGAGCTTTCTTTCGAGATCTCAGTGTGTGAAGTCTTAGCTGCATTTTGAGGAACTTTAAAGAGGCCAGTTGATTTCTTTGAACTTTCTTATCTTCTGATAAAAAAGCTACGATGGCCGGGAAGGGAGAAAAAATGGTGCCGAAGATCAAACCTTCTCCCAAAACAAGCTCTACGTTACCTAATGTACTTCCTAGTTCAAAAGGCAATGCAACAGAGTTTAACTTGGCACTAACAGCTGCTATGCGCCCCCTGATGGATCAGCTGTCTGCAGTTAACCAGAAGCTGGATACATTGCAAAAAGATATCTCAGAGGCAAACAGGAGGTCCGAGAGAATGGAGAAGGATTTGTTGGATGTTAAGACTAAAACAGAGAAGCATGAGTCAAGATTGTCCAAAGTGGAAAAGAATCAATCCTCTGACAAAAATGCTCTATTGTCTATGCAATTGGAACGTTCTAATTATTGTTTGAGATTTCAGAGTGTTCCTGAACAGCAGGGAGAGAATCTCAAGAAGTTACTCAGTGAATCACTGGCCCCAGTGACAGGGATAAAAGCGGATAAAATACAAAGCGATATGGATATGATCTATAGAACATATCCAGATTTTGTAAAGAAGAAAAACCTGCCTGGGGAAGTAATGGTGCGATTCTCCAAAAGATCTACCAGAGATGTGGTTCTCAAAACCACCAACAAAGCCACTCTGAAAATCCAAGACCAGGAAATTAAAGTGTTAAAAGACATTCCATATGAAATTAGGAAGAGGAGAAAGGCATACAAAAAACTGACTGTTTGGCTACAATCTGCTAATATTTCTTATCGCTGGATTAATCCAGAGGGCTTAACATTCAGTTTTGAAGAGAAGAAGAAGAAGATTGACACTGTTGCCAAGGCAGATGCTTTTTTGGTCTACTGCAAGAAGAAAAAAGGGAAAAAAGGAAAAGAATCTTCATCAGAGGACTCACTGGATCAACAAGAAAGCATTTATGGACTAGAAAGTTCATCTTCAGAAAGTTTGGGACTTGATGAAGGGGATTCGGAATCGGAACTGGGTGCAGCAGGTCCCAAGATCCCAGAAAAAGGGAAGAAAAAGATGCAGAAGGAGGAAAAACCAAAGAAGAAATAATTGTTATAAGTTGTAATGTTTATCTCTTTAAAGTTGATTGTTTTATTTAGTTACACACTGAATCTCAAAGATATTTGTATAACTTGCTTAGAACCTAGAAAAAGAATATGATATAGCCTGAATTATGTAACCATTCTTTTAAGAAAGTTTTGTAAGGCATAGACTAACTATTATCCGGACTCCTGTTACCTTAAAAGTAGTTTAGTTTTTCTTTTTTTTTTTAGTTAATGTAGTTTTGTTTTGCAGGTGGTAGTGTAGGGTAAAAAAAAAATCAATAAAAAACTTTTAAAAAAAACTCTAGAGACTCTTGTAGGGTAAAGAATAAACCAAAAAAATGTAGTAGTCCTATTTCCTCAATCAATGACTACCATTTTACAGTAAGCAGCACCGATGCTGTTGATGTGGACCCAAGTCCAGCTACTGAAACAGTGGCAATTTTTTTTTATTTACAATAAGAAACCTTTTTCTACTTTAAGCACACACACATACCCAACATGACAGAAGAAAACAGAAGAGAGACAAACTTGCAGTCTCATTTACATACATATAAACATATGTGACAGCCAAGCAGGGCATGAGAGAAAAGGAGGAGGCAGATTCTTTTGGTTGGCTGTTCTCTCTTAATACTGAAATGTTGTTCACACTTTGACCAAACTATCCTTGTATTAACATAAATTTTGGAGTCAAGTTAGGTGGAAAACAATGAAGATAGCTAATTTTACCTCAGAATAGATATCCTGCTCCGATGAACAGCTACAGGCACACTACATAACACAGTCTAGAATTAAAAACCAATTTCTTTAGTTCAGAATGTTAACTGAAGACCTTTGTTTCAAGTCCTTGTATTTAGAACCAATATCCTACATTCAATTTCCTCTACGAGACAGAAATTTAATGTTTATCTCCACACCTTCTTTAGCGTCATAAGGCAATCTTACCCACTGCTGTCTCCAGGTCTTTCCCAGCTTCCCTAAGAACTCTCAGAAATGAAGCCATGGTTTTCGGCCAAATGCAAAGTGAAATATCCTTTGTCAGAATTGATGTTGCAGTAACCATGAGAGACAGGAAATTACTTAAATATACACAGAGATTTAGATTATCTCAAAATTTACAAAAACATATCCAGAAATAGAGGTGGTCTGGATGTATCTGCTAAATATAACTACCCCAAACCAGCACGCTTCTGAAAGAAGCCAGCTCTAGAGCTTGATAGGGACTGATAACTATGGCCGTTTCCTTTTTACTCATATCCTGCCTGAATACAGCCCTATGTACAATTTGTTAACCTTAAGTTCCCCTACAGACTGTCAAGTATTTTAAAACAACTAAAAACATACGGAAGCTATTTTATTAAAAAACAATGTCCTGCACATAAACCCAATTGATCTTAATGGGGCTTAGGAGCCTGTTAAGAAGGTAGGAATTAGATATAAATTTTTATGTGCTTCAGTTATATCACTTGGTATTATTCCTCTGCTTCAGTTAATGCAGATTAACCACCACTGATAAATTACGATTTCCCCCCTTTAAATGTCACCCCATACACATACCACTAGTAAGGGTGGAAGAAGATAATTTTCTACCTGGACTCTTAAACTGTTGTGGCCTGCAACTAGAATTGGACACAATCCCCAAAAATCTGTGTATAACACCATCATCCCCTTTCTGCACTGTGTGCCCAGCCACCCACAAGATGATCACCTTATATACAAAGAAAACTTTTTAGTCAGTTTCACCTCTATAGTTTCCTACCACGTTCACTTAAAAATACGTGGTTATAACTAATTTTAACCAGTAAAATAGGTCCAGTACTGATGTATTCACACAGTAATTTAAACAGCAACAAATATGACATCTGTTCATAGTGCCCAAAGAGATATTTCCATACAGGGAGAAGTTAAAAGGCTAAATAGATGGTTGCACCTTTCCTAAGGTTATCAAATCAAAAAGCCTACACAAACTCCTTAAAAACTCCACCTCCATTTTCCACACAGGCATAAGAGGCACATATGAAACTGATCTAAGCGCTGTATTGCAGAAACTGTTCAGGAACTGAACTTTCACCAGTTATGAAATTTCTTTTGCAAGAAATTGTAACGTATTATTTTGCCCTTGTCCTCTATTTAGAATTACACACATTCTCAACCTGTCATCCTAGTTCTACTATGACAATAGTTTCTGCAGAGCAAGGGGCTCAATTTCTTCCTACTACTGCTACCATGGCACTAACCCAGTTACAGCATTAGTAGTTTTATACAAACATAATGTGGAAATCCAGTGGATGGGGGTGGGTGGGTTTCACCCTGTTTTCCAATCGTAATCCCAGATGATTTCCTAGTTCTCTACAAATCAACAATACAGTACAATTAACAAATGCAGATTAAGTACTAGTTGCTGGGTTAAATTTTGGGAACACAGCTGTTGACCTTTGGTAATTCTTGGGAACTTACCTGTTGGGCTTCGGGACCTAATTCATACTGAATGTGTGATTTCGGATTAATGATTCTGTACATGAGGTGGTAGGGCTGCAGTGGCTCAAGTGGTTAAGATGCTGAACTGCAGACCAGAAGGTCGGTAGTTCAGCAGACCCAAGTGCTGCATGACGGAGTGAGCTCCTGTTTCTGGCCCCAGCTTCTGCCAACCTAGCAGTTCAAAAGCAAGAAATTGCAAGTAGATAAATAGGTACCGCTTCAGTGGGAAGGTAACAGCATTCCGTGCGCCTCGATGTCTAGTCATGCTGGCCACATGACCACGGAAACATGGAGAGTGCTGGCTCTTCAGCTTGGAAACGGAGATGAGCACTACATCCCTAGAGTCGTATTCGACTGGCTTTTGAGCAAGGGGAACCTTTACCTTTACCTATATGAGGCTGTATTGAGATATCTGTTGAACTTCAGAGGTATACCAGTTGAATTTTGAGAACTAGTTCATATTGTATTATGTCACTTTAAGAACTATATCCAGTGCTCGGGGGGGGGGGCACAGCAAGAGGGCTTTTAGTGCTCTGGCCCCACTGGTGGACCTCCTGATGGCACCTGGTATTTTTGGCCACTGTGTGACAAAGTGTTGGACTGGATAGGCCACTGGCCTGATCCAGCATTGGCTTCTCTTAATTCTTATGTACATGATGGTCAAGAAATAGTATTAGTATATTTAGTAGAAAAAAATAGCAAATGAAATATATGTTTACTTTTTATAATTTGTAGTAATTTCCACAGATTTATTTGTCTCTCGGTTTCCTGTTTAAGTCAGAGAAAAGGAGAGTTTTTCTTTGCTTCGCTTTCAAGGTAAAAGTCATGGAGTTCCATACACTGTGCTCAGAAACAACACAACATCATGTGAAAGTTCCCTAAACAAGTGGGGCCATGCTGTGTTCCAGCTGGAGGGAAATCCCAGTGTGGAAGCAGCCAGAAAAAACTAAGGAAAAACCTTGCATGCTTATAATCAACAAAGCCAGATTTCTTAGGAGCAAGTGAAATAGCTTTCCAGTTGCTTCTCTTGTTGATATTATAAGTCAGCAACATCCCCTGATAAAGTTTATATTCAGTCTGGCTGTCTGCAATCTTTTCTGAGGTGGTAGTGGAAAAGCCAACATGATACTGCTTTCTCTAGGAAATAAATAATCTCCCAGGCCAGGGTCAAATTATTTTATGCATCTGGACTTTCATTTGTAACCAGGCTCAAACTGTTACAAATCTAACAGCAGATTTATATTTGTAAAACTGTAAGAAAAATTAAGTAATTTGGAGAGCAAAAATTGGGGGAGGGGCTTAGCACCCAAATATGATCCCTGAACAATTTGATATTTAAGATACTAACCCATATTTTATGACTCAAATGTGAAAAATGCAATCAATCAAATGTGGAAAATGCCAGAAGTATAAGCTGGGATTCAAAGAGGTAGAGGAACTAGAGATCAAATTGCCAACATTTGCTGGATTATGGAAAAAGCAAGGGAGTATCAGAAAAACATCTACTTCTGCTTCATTGACTACGCTAAAGCCTTTGATTGTGTGGATCACGAACTGTAGCAAGTCCTTAAAGAGATGGAAGGCCAGATACTGAAACTGAAGCTCAAATACTTTGGCCATCAAATGAGAAGGGAACACTCACTGGAGAAGATCCTGATGCTGGGAATGACTGAAGGTAAAAGAAGAAGGGAACGGCAAAGGATGAGATAGTTAGACAGTGTTATAGATGCAATGGACATGGAGTTGAGCAGATTCCAGAGGACGGCAGAAGACAGGAGGGCCTGGTGTGATCTGGTCCATGGGGTCGCAAAGACTCGACTGTGCGACTGAACAACAAGAAGTTATTAAAGGTCTCTTGAAAACTGGTTTGCTACTACCACAGGACAGCCTAAGCCCAAATATTTTCACTATTACAACTGAAAACGCGACTGAGATCTGAAAGTGTTGCAGCGGTTTAGAAGCTAATTCACTTACTGGGGATCAGCTTTTGCAGGGAATAGCTTCCTTCATAATGTCTACAAACTGAAAAAGTGACTCTGTAACTCAACTTTTCACTGAAAAGGACTCATTTTACTTGTGCTTCAGCCCCATCCAAGCCTGACTACTGTAATGAACCTCTGAGGCTGCCCTTGAAAGTGTTCAGAACCTTCAACAGGGATCCTACAGCCAGGCTGATTTTCTCTAGGGCATGCCACAGAAATCATCAGCACCAATACCGAAACAGTTTCACTGGTTATCATCTATTTTAGTTATAATCCAAGTCCTAATGGTTTGGGACCAGAGTCTCCCATACAAACTTGCCTATCAATTGAGACTGAAAGCCCTTCTTCTGGTGTCCCCACCTTCTGAGGTTAGCTGAGTGGCTACTGGTAAAAGGGCTTTCTCAATGGCAGCACTTCAGCTACAGAAACCTCTCCCTTGGAAGATCTGTCTAGTACTATTATTATTTAGTTGCCAGGCTAAGTCTATATTTCTTACCCAAGCTTTTGCTCAATAATCAGTTTGACTTTTAGTGCTGGAATTGGATTTATTTGCAGGTTTTATGCTGTTTGAATTTTTTTTTATCACAGTGACAATTTATTGGAATTTTGTGGTGGTATGCTGCCTGGAGGACGTTTTTTAAAGGGGAAAGGCAGGATATAAATACCTTAAAAGTGAATCATTTAAAAGGAGGTAAATATAAATATTAAAAAGGAAATATACATGTGGGGTAGGGCTGCCAAGTCCAGGTTGGAAAATACCTGGGGACTTTGGGGGAGGAGCCAGGAGAAGGTGGGGTTTGGGGAGGGGAGAGGCCTCAGCATAGTATAATGCCATAGAGTCTACCCTTCAAAGCAGCCATTTTCTCCAGGGGAGCTGATCTCTGTCAGCTGGAGATCAGTTGTAAAAGCAGGGGATCCCCAGGCCCCACCTGGAGGATGGCAACCCTAATGTGGGGTGTGGTACTATGGAGGCCAACCTAGTCAACAGGTCAGAATGCAAAACACCCAGCTTTAAAGCTGCAGTGTTTAATGTGAATACAATAAACTGTATGGTTGACAAATCAAATACTAAAGCACCAGAGAATGACACTAGAGATACTTAATACAGTATATAATAACATTTCTTTTATGAAAGTCAGTACTATTACATTGCTTCTAGTTATCTTTCATTATTATATTGGCAGCTGCAGTGTTTCTCATTGCTGTACACTATCTCCAGAATGTAAAAAATGAATAAACAGTACATTCTGTTTTTATTAATATATTATTTAAAATACAGAACACATGTAAATGATCACTTTTTATTTAAAAACATATTTTCTCCTTTTGTGACATTTTAATGGTACTCATACCAATATCAAGAATAAAAGTGAAGTCAGTTCTCACGGTCCTGCCTTGTAGCAAGCAGCCTGATTTCAAAATTCTATTTGCTGCCTTGTGAAACTGCTTCAGTTTCCCTCAACTTCATCTGCCCCTGTGAATCAAGAAACTGAGACAGCCCATTTTGCAAATCTGAACAGTATACTGAACCTATGTTACCAATACAACCAACGCAAAGACAAACTGGGTGCCAAATTTCCTACCAGCAGTTTCATACAGATATTAAAAAGCATAGGGGACAAGATGGAACCTTGCAAGCCCCACAGGCCTAAGGTTTGTAGACTGTGTCTCCATATAAGTGGACTGTGTGTGTGCAATGGCACTATACTATTTTCACTGGCAAACATGATGTCAGAAAACCTGTTTACCAAAGGTCTGTCTCTAAGTTATATCTTTAACTGGTCTATCAGGTCTACTATGCAAATAACAAAATAATATTAAGAGAGCAGATCAATTTACTTAGGAATAAAACTGCTTGCACTGAAAGCAGTGTAAGAATAAGATATACATATTAAAGCAGAGGATATAGAGTCCTATTAAGTCTAAGCAGGAAAATTTCTTAAGATCTTACTACTTATGCTAGTAATGCTTATCTGTAATAGGAATATGTGAAGGAATGCATTTTTTCTTTGGAGGCTGGAAATGAGCAAAACCATCACTCTGAGTTTTAAAAGTTTTTTTCCCCCTCTCTGGGCAGAGAACAGGCAGGAAGGGAAGAAGTTAGTTCAACTACTTTCTAGACTTAAGTCAACCCACTTTCACACAAATGCTAATAGAACTAGCAGGAGAGATAATGGGTGAGTCAAGCTCTCCCCCTTCTCCAAGCAGAGAACAGAGATTTGGCGGACTTTAGACTAGAAAGGCTCCAGGAAGAATCTCCAGGAAAAGCTTCTCTGACCTGGCGTGACCTGGTCAGTGGGTGGGGAAAAGAGGTGATAAAAGGGGAGCAAGGAGGAGGGTCTCTTGTGCTAAGTCCAGCAGAGCAGACAGAACTCTTAACTAAGGTCTGGAGGAGGTGGCCATTGCCATGTGCTGGCCTGGACAGCTGAAGGAAGCTGAAAGGTAGAGGAAACTCTGTAGCAATCTATAACATTCTAAGCTAAGCTAAGGAGCCTATATTTGACAACAGATAGGGCATGTATAGAGAGAGGAATTGCATTTTACCCATTTCTTTTGAATTCCTTGCTCAATCTGGTGCTGTGCTAAAAGTATGCTTGTAAATATTTCCTTTTAAATAAATACTTTATAACTTTTGATCCTATAGTGATTTTCTGTACCACATAGACCTTCATCATCTTGGACACACTATTTTAAAAGGAGCACCAGGGGAAGGCAGTCAGTTGGCAAACAGCTGTTCCTCCAGGGGCACACAATCCCTGAGGTGAACAGGCACTGGGCAGCAGGAGACACAGAGGCGAGGCCTCAGAATTTGGAAGGGAAGCTGGGAGTCCTGACCCTCCCAATGGGCAATTCCTACAAAGGTCAGGTGGTGGCACTGGGTTACAGAAGAGAGAGAAAAGCCTTTCCAGGTGTTGGGGAAACCTTGGAGGGCAGGATGGAACAGGGCCTAGAAGCTGGAGCAGGACTTTTCTGCCACAGCATGTCCAAATGGAATTTCATGGGCTGAATCCAGAGCCTGAAGCAAGTTTACATAGGCTCCTGGTAACCACTGGACCTACCCAGTTGACTCAAGAAATATTAAATATTTTTTTAATTTGTTATAAATATATTCCATACTTTAATGTTACACCTCTCTTTCTGATTTTGACTGGTACATGTTTATGAATACATCTGCTATATCTGATCGCATGAATGGCACAAATTGAATTTATTATGGACCCAATCATTCTGGAGGGCAGCTGCATTACAGTGACCACTAGATTACTCTCTGGGAAGAGCACAACCTGAAGAACACAGAGGATGTCCATCAAAGAATGATTTTAAAAATCATTCTCTCTCTCTCTCTCTCTCTCTCTCTCTCTCTCTCTCTCTCTCTCAGAGATCATTAAAAAATGTCAGTATTTTCTGGAGACAAAACACTTGCATATTGTTCCCACAGATTTTTTTTATCTCCAGAAAATGCTTCCACACCCACAAACACTATGGACCAAGCACTGTTCCCATTCTCCCAGACTCAGAGGCAGGGTCATTATGAGGCTGAAAGGCCACTGAGTATCTTCAAAGAAAGGAATACAAATGTAATAAAATAAATGAATTAAATCAGAGGGACTATCAAATAAAGAGCATCCTAGCAAGTCTAGGGGATCCTAGCAAGTCTACCCTTGCATGTTTGCAAGCAAAGTCCTCAGATTAACTATCAGAGTGGTACTCAGCACCACCACCCAACATACTGAAAGAACCCTTCAGTATCTGATGTCTCCTAAAACCAAACCAAACATGCCTTTACTTTGTTAATGAATGCTAAGAGACCCAATGTCTAATCCAAATGCTGATACAATACATACATGCCTCATCATTACCTGAGTTTACATTGTATATAAGAAGTGAAAAAAGAAAGGTTCCAACCACTGAGTCAAGAATGAAAGTAATACAATACTCACTCAGAGAGAGAAAAAGCAAGGAACAACTTAGACTGCTACCGTCCTTTATGTGGAACTGTTTCCACTATTTAGTAACAATAAAAAGTGAAAAAGTCAGGCAGACTATCACGAAATAGAGTCTGAGTAAACACAAATACAAGATTCAAAAGAAGAATCACAGCTCCTATTCCACTTCATGAACAATGAACACAAAAGTATTCAGATCCAGTATTCCAAGTACAGTGAGTGATAAACACTACTATTTCCCATGTCAGATATTTTAGGAACTTGTCTTCTCCATATACTGCAAAGAAAGTTCTGAAAGTGTGGATCAGTCCCCCCTCCCAAACGAGTGGTTCTCTTAAATTCCTCCCTACTGTTCAGGAACCTGCCCATTCTCATGGAATGGTTCTAATTCTGCTACCACAGCTCAGGACTTTACACTTTGTGTATAGATGGGTACAGAGAGGCAGGAAACTCAAGCTTAAAGAGAGCTTAAGGGTATTTTGTTTTTTCTTTTCCTACAGAACATGGAAATCAGCCAGATGTTTTTGAGACAGACTGGTTTTTAAGGGAAGAGCAGAAATTGCACAAAGTAGAAATCCATGTCACTCCCTGCTTGGAGAATTTGAGCCAATCCTACTTTGACAAACAAGGGATGTGTATTATGCTTTGGACAGGTGTTAAGTATATAAAATGTGTGCTAGTGAAGGCAGAAGCTATGTTAGCATTGGGGAGCTTAAGCTGAATAGAAGTCAGAATAAGGGATTTAGTAATTTTGGTAGCAAGACAAGAAGGCCAGCCTAGGATTTGGGGATAAAATAAAAGAATTGTTAACTAGGGATGGGCACAAACCAGGAAAATGTGGTTTGTGCCCGATGCGCACGAACCACAAACCGAATCAAACCAGGAGGTTCATTCGCAAACTGAACCAGTTCACGGTTCACGGAAAGAGACAGCAGCCACTGTAAACAAGGTTTGCAGAAAGCTTGAAAAATACCTGAGCACTAGGGAAGTCCCCATGCTTTCTTCTGCAATCCCTTTAAACTTCTTCTTCTGCAATCCCTTTAAACACCATCCCACCTTAAACATCTTTTCAACATTTTGCACTTAAGAAATTTACATTAGATTAAATCTTGTTATAACTATTTACCGTTTTATCTTTCAAAGGTTTTATCCTCTCTTCCTTGCAGTTCCACAGTCAATTTATTAATTTCGGAAGTTTCTAGTAATTTATAAATTAGGTCCTTCCTTGAGGGTATTTCTTCTCTTTTCCATACTCTAGCGTACAAAATCCTGGCTGCAGTTACCATGTGAGTTATCATGTAACAATCTGATTTATTATACTGTTCAAGTATTATGTTCAACAGAGAAATCTCTGGTTGAAAAGGTACATTGGTTCCTATTATTTTTTGTAAATATCTATGTATATCCTTCCAATACTTTTTACTTTTATGACATGTCCACTACATATGAAAAAATGATCCAACTTTTTTCCTACATTTCCAACACCTATTTGACATGTTGGGGTAGTATTTTGTCAGCCTATCTGAAGTCATGTGCCATCTATAAAACATCTTATAAAGGGCAAAAATTGTGATGGTTCGTGCCAGTGTTCCCTTTAAGCTGAGTTACTGTGAGCTAGCTCACAGTTTTTTAGCCTCTGGCTCACACATTTCTGTCTTAGCTCAGGAAACATGGCTCCAGAGCAAACTAATTTATGCAGTAGCCAAACTGCTCGCTCACAACATTAAAGCCAGTAGCTCACAAAGTAGAATTTTGCTCTAAAGCCTCCACAGCTTAGAGGAAGCATTGGTTCATGCCCATCCCTATTGTTAACTTTCTAGAATTTGTTACTTCTCTATCCTTTCCTCCATTTGATGCATTTGGCTGGAAGGAAATTTGGGCTTACAAGTATTGATATATATTTAGGCTGGGACTGGTAAATACTTACACTTAAACTGAGTGTTGCTGGTGACAGGACAACCTACTAGGGTGGTGAAATGCCCTACAGAGAATGGCTTATCCTCCCTAATCTTCTGAGTGAGCTGTTTTTTAAACATGAACTTGTATCTTAGCAAGTTTGTTGCTGCTAAAGATAATCCTTTTATATTCAAACATTTTTGGCTGCAATAAGCTTTGTTTTTTAAGCAATTATTCTGAATTTTTTATTTCTTTATATCTTTCTTGCCCTCAAGTCATCTGGAGAATCAAATATGTTCCGATGTAAATCCTGTCATAGAATAGGGAATTAAACTGGAAGTGAATAATTTGGGAGAAGAAATTGGTATGAAGCTCTGTCTGAGCACACAACATTATCTTCCATTCAAAGACCATTTCTAAAGACAAGGATATCATAACCATTCTTAAAGTATGTGGACAATTCTTATTTTATTTAGTATATTTTAGTCTTGCCCTTCCTCCATGGAGCTCAGGGCAAGTAAATTGTTCTACCCCCCTCCATTTTATTCTCACAATAACCAACCTCTGAGGTAGGTTATTTATTTATTTAATTTACATTATTTATAGAACGCCTTTCTCACTGGGACTCAAGGCAGATTATACCTAGTGAGTCAGTATAGTCAACAAAATGAGACATTCAATAAGCAGTGCATTAAGATTTTAGAAGTCTGGAATCATCAGAAAGAACTGAAGCATCACATAAGTATTCACATGACACATTAAGCAGGACAGAAATTATGTAAATAGGATCCTACTCTGAATAAGATATACACAGCAGTATACACTATAGCCCCTAATAATTAATCCAAGCAAGTTTGTAAAAACAGTTTGTATAGTGTAACCCTACTGCCTGCACAGAAAAGCCCTCTTGAATAATTCAGTTTTGCACAGTTTGCAAAAAGTGAGCAAAGAGGGAGCTTTCTGACCTCCTCGGGCAAACTGTTCCACGAGGTGTAAGCCACTACAGAGAAAGCACATGCACTGGCAATTGTTGATTTTGCCCTTTTGCAGGTTGGGACCTGCAGAAGTTCCTCCTGACCTGAGCACAGTTGTCATGGCAGAATATAGGGAGAGAGGCAGTCCCACATATAAGAGGGACCATGAAAGACTTTGCATGTGATAACCAATACCTTAACTGAGCCCGGTAACAGATGAGCAGCCAATGGAGTAATCTGCATGGTCCATCTAGCTCCAGTTAATGGGCTAGGCTGAGTTGGCAGAAAGCCTTTTCTGCAGCTGCATTAATTTGCTTCTCCAGTAATGAAGCTGGATCCAGTATGACTCCAAGGCTTTTAACTGAGTCTACAAGGGTCAACTAAACTCCAATGAAAGTGGGGAGAATGATGTCCTTCAAGACCTTCTCCTTCTCAACCAGCATTACCTCTGTCTTTTCAGGGTTAGTTTCAATTTGCTCACTTTTAGCCAGCTAACCACCATGGCCAGGGAGCAATTCAGAACCGCTACTGAATCACCAGAAGATTTGGATAAGGATACATACAGCTGAGTTCTCATGAGCATATTGAAACAACCAACCCCAAATGATTTGTCCTAAGGGCTTTACATAGAGATTAAAAAGCATGGAGGACAGAATTGCACCCTTTGGAACCCCACAAGATAGATCCCACACTGATGACAACGGGTTTCCAATCGCAACCCTTTGTGTCTGATCCATGAGGAATTATCAAAACTAATTCAACGCACATCCCCTGATACCTACTTCTGCCTCAAGGTGCCTTAACAAGATGACATGACCTGCTGTATCAAAGGCTGTAGATAAATCCAATAATAGTAAGAGAGAGGCTTGGCCTTTGTCTATACTATGATGGAGGTCATCAATCAAAGCTAGCAGAGTTGTCTCTGCCCTGTATCCTGGCCTGAAGCCAGACTGAAAAGGGTGTAGGGCAGACGAGTTATCCAAGAAGACCTGGAGTTGGTTTGCTACCACTCTCTCAGTCTCTTTACACAAAAAGGGTAGACTAGAGACTGTGACAGGCCCAAGCTCATTCAGCAAACTACATGGCAGAGTTAGGAACTGAACCTACGTCTCCCAGATCCTTGTCCAACATTCTAATTGCTACACTGTGCTAGCTCATATGACTTCCACACTGCCTGGTTCTATCTTTAAAGGAGGAGGAGGAAGAGGAGATTGGATTTATACCCCGCCCTTCACTCACCTGGAGTCTCAGAGCAGCTTACAAACTCCTTTCCCTTCCCCACAACAGACACCCTGTGAAGTAGGTGGGACTGAGAGAGCTCTGAGACAACTGTCCTTGAGAGAACAGCTGGTACAGAGCTATGGCTTGCCCAAGGACATCCAGCAGGTGCAAGTGGAGGAGTGGGGAATCAAACCCGGTTCTCCCCGTGCACTTAACCACTACACCAAAATGGCTCTCCAAAGGACACTGGCAGCCCATTAAGTTGTCTCTCAAAAACAGTATGCTTAGAATTCTGAAGGCGAAAATGTCTCAGGGATTGGAAGATGACCTTGGCCTCCATGATCTCCAGAGTTACCCAATCTCTGAAAATACAGTGTACAACCTCACCTGATTTCGGAGGAACTTTCTCTACAAACAGCAATTTAAAAGCCCTGAATAGAATGCACATGAGTCAGCCAGCATATATGATGTGACAGTTTGTGGAATCTCACCAAGACAAGCAAAGCACATGGCATACTCTATACTTCCTGCCATTACATTTCTAAAGCAGAGTCTAGCTTCTTGCAAACATGCCTGTACTCTTTCTGGTTACGAATAAGTCACTGTTGGGGGAGAGGGGCTTAAAAATTCAGACCAAACAAGCTATCTCTGATCCTGATTTCTTGTGTACTAGCAGTGTATTATGAATGCACTACTGTCAAATTGGGGTACTTTCAGAAGACTCTGTCCAAACAGAGTCCTAGCCTCTTCGGGGAAAGGAGTTGGATGGGCATATAGCATGTTTTCTGGTCAAAGTACAGCTTCAATACCAGATAACAAATCAGGTATTTATTCATAAGGGAGGTACACCCGTTTCTAACAACAATCTAACACTGCAGCAGACATTTTGTTTCCTATACTAAAGGTACTGTGAAGGCCACAAGAAGAAAGCAAATGAGATTCTAGAGCAGGAGTTATATTCTGAAGTACTTCAAGTGAGAAAGGTGAATAACAAAAAATCAGAACTTTTCACTTACTCCTTTCTTCTACAGATGAGGAAATTCTTTCACTCCTGAGCGCCCACAATTACATACATACTATCACACACCCCTGAAACTAGAAAAACAATCTTCAACTCAGTTGTACAAGGGAAGAAACAGATCACACGATAGATCCAAACCTCAATTCCCCGCCTTTCATCTCTTCCTGTGCTGGAAAAGATGACAGCGTGTCTATTTCAGGCAACAGAGAGCTTTCCTGTGTACTTTCAGCCCTACAAAACACATACTTATGCATCAGCATGGAAGAGTGAAATATGTAACAATTATTAATTTTACCATCAGCAAATAAGTAAGAAATTCCCCAGATCTACTTACCCCAAAGTATCTGAATTCCTAATAGATTCTAGTAAAAGAGCAGATTTTGTCTTCAGAATCCTCTGGTGCAGCACATTCAGCCCACTTTTCTTTTCTTGTTTTAATACTGCACTTCACATTTGTATTCCTGCAGTTCACACTCCTGGCCCCCTCTGTCTCCCCTCTTCTGTGTGGGAAATGAGCTACTGAGAGTTTACTATAGCATTACTAAGATTAGTCTTTCACTCAGCCAGTTCCTGCAAATTGTGTTTGACTCCCCACAAGCCGATTAGCTGTCTGCTTAAGGAGAGGCAGGGACAGATTTGCTCCTGCTGGCAGTAAACTCAGGAGACAGGCACTGACTGTGAAAACATGCAGCTTCCGGTCTGCAGCAGAAGTCAGAAGTACTTCCCAATTCAAGAGGGTATATGAAGGATCCAGGTCTGATCTCTGCCTGTTCAAACACCAACTCGGAGAGTGGCTCTGCAATAAGTAGCATGCTTATTGACAGCTCAGCTGCATGCCATTAATATGCTAGCCCCAAAGAGCTTTTACAGTAGCACCATTACTAGAGGATCAAGTAAGCAGTTCTGCCCACTCACTGCCTGTCTCAGTTTACATCTGGTAACTTTCGCCTACACAATCTGTAATGTCTGAGAAAGCAAATGGGGAATTGATGTTGAAATCTTCAAAAGGTCACTCCAAATGGTGAGTAAACTGGATTCCAGACAATTTTTTTTTTGGCTGGAATTTTTTGGTAAAGGAATCATATTCCAGAGGCACTGTCTGGAAGTTAAATTACAGAAAGTTTTTTTTTTTAACAGAACAAAATAAGCAAATGCCTATTTGATACATATAGAAGGCATGTTTTCTGGTCTTCAAAAAGGCACTTAGCCACCCCCAAAGGTTTCCTGTGCTAATAAACAACTCTGTAACATTCTCTCTCATGGCTCTTCTCTGGAATTCCCTTGCAGAACACTTATGTGGTGCCACTTCCGTTCTTTTCTCACTTCAAATCCCAGCTCTAAACCCACCTTTTCTGTAAACATTTGGCTGAGTGCCAGTGCCCTCATCCCTGGCTGGATTTTATTATCCCACTTTTCAAACAACATTTGTCTTCCAACGCAGCTCACATCAATCAATACACACCGGTCCCTGCTCCCAGGTTTACAAACTCAAGCAAACAAAAACAGACACAAAAAAGGGCGGGGAGGTACAAGGCAGAGGTAGAATATTAGTCTGACAGTGTCAGAGCAAAGGCAGCATTAATATCCAGTGAGAACAAGCTGATCTTTCATCACTGGTGCTCTTCCTCGGAGGGAAGAGATGCAACCACTCAGTGAGCCCTGGACCCAGGACCCGTGGCAAAGGCTGATTACCCTTCCCCTCACTTATGCAGTCCTTGGAAGGTGGCAAGTCTAATTCTTTCTTGCAGGAAGGGGAGAAGGAAGCAGGCTCCCTGTGACCGCTCATTCTGGTCCATCACTGGGATCACACAAAATTTAAGTGTTTTATTTATGTTGAAGATCATTTGCTCCCATTCATTCCATGATATCCTTAGTACTCATTTCTCCCCAACCCTCTCTCATTTAGATTCAAAACTCAACTGGCCAGGGTTCTACCTTTTGTGTCTTTTATTCTGTAATGTACTGTGCATACTGATGGTACAATAGCGGTAATAATATGGGAAATATTAAACTTTGGCTTTTCTTTTAAAATTGTTCTAATCATACAGCTTCAAAACTTAAAATAGTCTAGAGATACTCTTCCTATTTTGTATCATGCATATCAGAAGAAAAGTAAAGTATCATCTCTGTTTATACTTACTTTTATAGTACTCCACGTGTCAGAAAAGTTCATGAAGTTTAAATTGGAGTTTTAATGTATATTTATATATGTAGTTAGCCGCCCTGAGCCTGCCAAATGGTGGGGAGGGCGGGATATAAAGATAAATAAATAATAAATAAAGTCCAATAACCCTAGAAACCCCTCTTTATGTCACTCTGTAAGTTCTTCTACCCAGAAATTTCATTCAGCCTGCCTCATTATCCAAATAGCCCTAAAAGGCCCAAAAGCAACCTGACAGTGCACCATGTCACACTCAGAAATCAGAAAGATCCACTGTAGCAAGATACAACTTCCCAAGTCATAGTTAACCTGAAAACTTTAGGCAGAGAATACTGGAAGAGGGTAGAGCATCTATATATCTTATCTTCAAAGTCTATAGCTTCGGAGTCATAAATGTTTCAAATAAAGAAATAAATTGTCCTGTCCCAGTAGACATATTTGATCCCTTTGTGTGCCCTGTTTGGGTGAGACTGGAGAAGTAACTCCACTGTGGCCAGCTCTAGTATCCTACACTTATATTGACTGAGCTCAGAGTACAGGGGTCTTGGTCTCGTTCTCTCATGTGCTCATCTCATAAAATTTGAAATTATCATGTTTTTTGTGATCTTTCCTTTTTATACAATTCAGGATCTGTGCTGGAAGTCAGGATATATTTGGGAGGACTGTCCAAGATATTCCTATGGATTCAGTATAATTCGTCTTGCACAGTGTAGAAAGGAACTCTTCTATCAGCCTATCAGCTATATTATGGCATCCAAGAATCCAATGGTCTATATACAGTGCACTTATATAGACTGCCTTTCAGAACCTCTGTCAACTAACAACAAGAGTAATGTACAATAAACCAGTCAAATACAAATACAGCAACCCTATAAATTACCTCCTATCACTTATCGACAACTAGGATCTAGCATATAGCCAGAATAAAATCACAGAGACATCACTGTTACCAACTTAGCCTAATGGTTTCTACAAGCCTCTTGAAACTTAACAGATGGGGCCAAATATACAGCCAGGGGGAAGAAATTTCAGAGTTTCAGTGCTGACATTGAGAAGGCCCTGCCACAGGCATCCAAACCTCTGACAACAGCAGAATACAGAACAGCACCCCTCCAGCTGACTTAAGGTACATTTGTATTAGAGAAGATCCATTTTTTCCCTGATGAGTCACTGGATTCAACCCCTATCAACAGATCAGTTGTATCTGAAGAATAGAAGAAGAGATTGGATTTATACCCCGCCCTTCACTCAGAGTCTCAGAATGGCTTACAATCTCCTTCCCTTCCTCTCCCCACAACAGACACCCTATGAAGTAGGTGGGCCTGAGAGAGCTCTGAGAAAACTGCTCGAGAGAACAGTTCAGAGAGAACTTGTGACTGACCAAAGGTCACACCTATAGCTACATGTGGAAGAGTGGGGAATTAAACCAAGTTCTCCAGATTAGAGTCCTCCACTTTTAGCCACTACATCAAACTGGCTCCAACTAAACTTTCCAATGCAGTCCCACATATGGTACACTAAATAGTCCAGTGTGGAAGTCATCAGGACACGTAACTGTGGCCAAGTCATTTTGCACACGCTAAATTTTTAAAAATCCTCTTCTAGCTTCCCATTTTGTTCTACCAATGCACCGCATCCTCTCTGCTCTTATATCTTGCTGCTACTTGTTACATGAGAAAACTATATGGTGGCTCTCGTACACCTGGCCAACTCTTTAGAGACTCTAACTGTAACATAATTCCACAGTCTTCTATTTTAATAATTAGAGCTAGATCCAAACAAACAACATCCCCATCTATTAGAGACCACAATCCCAAATAGGATAGAAAGCTCAGCAACAAGTCCAAATAGTTTAAAAACATCATTCAGAGAACAGCCAATTCCAAACTGGCAATGAATTAATACCTTGATCTAATTCAAAGACCCATCCCATTAGTAATACTAGCAGAATTTCAAAAGGTAAGCCCCACATTATGAAAGACTCAAAGATCATATCTAATAAATCAATCTCTACACTGGAACAGGATCAGCTACTGCTGAATCAAAACACTTATTAAGATTAGCCCACAACATTCAAATTATAGTGTACCATGGATAGAAAGGAGATGGACTTCGGTACAACATGGGGCAAAAAAAACCCTTATGGCAAAAAATGTATTTTGAAACCTATCCAAAATTCTTATTTGAGAAAGTGAGAAGGTTGAGAAATATCAGGTACCATCATGGAAATCTAGATGTCAAATGCATCATTATGAATGAGACATCTGTAAAGTGTACCAACACCTCTTACTGCTGCACTCCTAAAGTGACACAAATTCAGTAAGCATTTGAGGTATGAGGCTCCTAGAGCTGCAAAAAGGCAGGGATAAATTACATTCACAAAGAGAGAGAGAAAACTATAGGTTATACAGAAACCAGGGAAGGGACTTCAGAGATGTGGCTAATGCAAGGGTAACAAAAATAGCCCAGTCTTTTTGTTTGCTTGGCACTTTTCATACCAAGATGTTCCTCGAGGAGACAGAAGACTAGAAAACTGTGGCTTTTATGATAGTTACAATTCTATCATAGAAGTTAATTATGAATAGCTGTTACTCCCAAAGCTTGGAATAAATGTGCTGCAAAAATGCCTTAAATGCTATGCATTTGGACTGCTGGCTGCAGGAAGTGTGTATTTGTTTCCTAAAGACAGGAAGTTCTAAGCAGTGATGCCCATTCTGCCTTGGACTCCCCCTGGTAATAGCAGTGACCTGTGATAGTTGCTTCCTACCCATTATGAGAAAATAGTAGCAACACAAATATGCACTCCCACGATCCTCCATAACAGGGATATGGAGAATTCCTAAGCATTCCTACAATATACTTTGGTATGTGTCCATCATATCTTTGAACTGCCATAATTCTTTACACCCTGCAACCAATTGTATCCCCCAAGCCAAGTTTTTAAAAATGCATGCTACCATTTCCCAAAGGCTTAGGTCAGATAACACATGGAAAAATTAAGTAAATAAATATACTAACGGAACCAGCTTAAAAACCCCACAGAATTAAAATAACCCTGTACTAGCCAAAAAAACAGGAACTAGAAACTATTATCATATTTAACTGGTCTGTTGAATTAATGTTCCTTCTCTTTGACAGTTTGCCCTGCTTACATTTGGCTAGAGTTGGATACCAAGTAAGGCAAAATGGGATGCCTATGTCTATTTTTGTCTTTTGCATAACACAGTGAAGCATTTCACCCAATAAATGCAACAATATGGATTACGTTCTCCTACATAAGTGAACTTTAACAATTTCAGCAACAGATGCCTATTCTTTTAACTTCATGTATCATAAACTTGTTTGTCACTATCACACATACATGAAGAATTAGTTACCATTACTTGGAAGCCATGACTATGAATTGTATTTAGCCAACTTTGCCACCCACATTCATTGAATTTCCTTTTATTAAAGTCCCCATCCTACAAGGCTTTTTTTATTAGCCCTAGCAAAGCCTTTTTGGATGGAACCGCCCTCCTCCTTTTTCCACCAGCAGAAAACCTGGTTGGATCCAACTCCATGTCCACACTGTCACTTTTGATGCTCATTTCTCCCTATTGCTTTGGGTCCCCCCCCCCCCTTTTCACATGTGTTTTGCTCCCTCTGGGACTACTACAGAGAGCAAAAAACATTTTTTGGGAGGGGGAACCTGAAGCAATAGGGAAAAATGAGTGACAAAAGTGACACTCTATGTCCTTGTTTGTGCTACCAGGGAGTTGCAACAGTAATGTAACTGCATTAAGCTACACATAACAGAACCAGACACTAGGTAAACCTGCAATCCTGTGTTCACCTCTAACGTTCAAAGCAAAGGCAGAGATGGGGGGCATGTTTGCAAGGCAAAAGTGCGGGGAGCGGTGCTTAACCCTACCCTGTCTACCACTTTTTCTTTGCAATTTCTCTGGTGATAGAAGTGACTTGAGAGAGCTACTCCCCACTCATTATGGTACTTCTGCACCATCACCCTCCCCACCCAAGCCTATCTCCAATAGGTTGTTTCCTAGTCAAACAAAGAAAAAAGAGACTGCTCAGTCATCCACCATTTCCCCACTGTAACCCATCCCATGTTGCATAATGGTGATAGCCGCTCTGAGCCTGCCATTTTGGCGGGGAGGGCGGGATATAAATCTCAGGAAATAAATAAATAAATAGTTTAATATTTTATTTAAAGTGCCAGAAATTCACTTACTACATTTTCATGAATGAAATTAAGAATCGAATTTCACTCCACACTGCATTTATATGTAAAGACTGTGCAAGTCTTGCAAACATGCCGGAAATGTGATGTGAGAAATCTTACCGTGAAGCTGTTGTTGACATTTTTAGTGCTGGATTCTGCCACGCTGGCATCTGTCAGATCCACTTCATCAAAAATGATTGACTGGAGGGGAAATGAAAACTTCAATTAAAATTAAAATAGACCCATGTCTATAAGGTTTTGGATCAAAAACACTAGTACTGGCGATTCTTGCTAACTAGCACTAAAGCTAATGGTATGAGACAGATATACCACATGAAAGAGCCTTGACAAATCACAATCCCCAGGGGCATGTTTATGGAGATATGAATTCCTTTCAACGTTGCAGAAAAGACAGGATAAAATCCTGTACTATGTGCATGCTGGAAGCAGGGTGAGGAGCACTGTTCATGGAGGTCTGTTGCCCATTTAGTCATTGCTGTGGCTATATCAGCTCTGCACAGCAGCATTTAACAGAATGAGTGAAGAGTTGCAAGAGTTCCATGGGAACTGATCCATGCCATATTCCTCAGAAACACAGGTGGCAGGAGCATGTGACTCCTGGTAGGACTTCTGCTGAGACAAATATGAGCACCTGGGACTGGGATCACCTGCCTGCCACAGGAAAGAAAGACACTGTGCTCATCTGGTGGTGGTACCTCTCTTACTCATTCCACCACCTCCTTTTTCTTTCCCTGATGCTCCTCCAGTCACTGACATGCCTGCCTGCTTACCCACTCATAGAACTGCGAACTCCACCTGCTTGACTCACCTGGCAGTGCCTCTGTCACCCTCACTGCCACCTCTCCCATTTCCTCTTATCCATACTGCCACAGTGGCTCCTCCTCCGGATGCACCCAGAAGCAGCACCTTCTAGCCACTCCTTCTGGCTTTGACTGTGTATGTGGTTGCTAACCAACCCTCAAAATGGCAGCTGAGATCTTACAACATAGCACTGTGAAATATTTTTTTTTCCTTCTGTAAGTTACCTTTTTAAAATCTTAACAATGCCTGTCAACTTTATTTTTATTTTTGGATTTCTGTGCAAACCTGGGAGCTTTGCCAAATTTGTACACAGTGTTCTCGGTGTGTGCATTTTTTGATCTACACTTCATGGGCCCTGTTCAGAATAAGATATAACACCCAGAGGACCTGCAAGGACTTCCAGGAAGCATCTCATTTTCTCTTCTCCCACTATTTACCCTTTCCTGAAAGCCCCCAGATCCTCTAATCCAGGGGTGTCAAACATGCAGCCTGGGGGCCAGATGAGGCCCCCAGATGGCTTCTATCAGGCCCGCAAGGGACTGGCTGTCTTCTGCTTCTTTCTCCCGTTCTGCTGTTGCGTCATAGCTTGCTTTCCCAGACTCACTCAATTGCTCAGGAGAGATAGATAACCAAGCTTCTGCTCCCTGCACTGGGCTGAGGCTCCTCCCCCTCTCAGATTGCAACAGCACAGACATTTTGATGCAATAATTTAAAGCAAGAAGTGTCAGTTACCAGAGACTGTTAAATAAACAAAATATTGCAAGAATGCTAATGTTTCAAGCATGTTTTTAAGTTTTAAAAAATTGTGTTTGTGTCCTTTATAAAGTTTATATCTCCACTACCTGGCATTACATTTTATAACACACATGGCTCGGCCCGACAAAGTCCAATTTATGTCAAATCCAGCCCTCCATAACAAATGAGTTCGACACCCCTGCTCTAATCCTTTCCTGCTTCCTTCTCTCATGCCCGCCCACCCACCAACCAACCTACCTTTATCTACCCTGCCTGTCTTCAGCTTGCCCTCCTTCCCTCCCCTTGGCAGCCTCTACCATGGAAAACTATGACCCAGCAGTGCTGTGTTGGCCAATTGGCCAGGAGCAGTTTCATGGTGGAGAACCTGCAAGGACTTTCAGGAGCACCCATTTCACCTGTGTCCCCTTCCCCACACTAATTCTTCTTTCCCTCCTCCTGGCAACCCCCACATCGTCACCTTTTCCTGCTTTATTCTCTCCTTTCCATCCACCCACCCACCTACCAACCTTTTTTTATCTGCTCACCCCACCTATATTTATTACTTTATCTATACTGTGCCCTGATGAGTCCTCCCTCAAAGGCTAAAACAACCCTGGAAAGGGCCCTGCTAGCAACACTGTTGTGGTTGCCAGAAACTGCCTTCGAGTCATTTGTTTCTCAGAACTAGAGACACTCATTTTATCACTTGAAGGGGTTAACCTCCTCCAATGTATATTATTTTTTAGATTTCAGATTTTTCTGAATGCCTGGGGCTCTTCTCAGGCCTGAAGAAAGCTCCGTCTTGTCTGTCTGAGGTCCCAGTCTCCGAATTTTAGTATCCAGATGAAGAACCATGTTGAGCATTAGATATATTCACAAGCTGGAGCCCACAAGAATTGGAGGTGAGAATTCCCCTAACCCACTAGATACCAGCTTTGCCACAGTGTCTCCCCCCATCCTGCCTGACTCCAGCCTCACCACCTCAATGGCATTGGCAGCGGCTCCCCCCCAGCTCTCATGACCCCAACAGAAAAGCATTGTCTGCACATGTGCAGACAACACTCCTTTGTTTTAGGGGATATACTTCCTCCATTTTCTCCCTCGGCTTTCAGATCTTTCAGCAAACCTGGGTGGGTTCCCCAAGTATGTAGAAAAATCTTCCTTCTGTGTAAATGGGCCTGATCCACAGATTTAAGTGTCCGCAGATGGACCCAAGCTTCAATAGTAGATAAAAGTTTATTTTTATTCATTCATTCATTCAATTTATATCCCGCCCTATCCCACACATGGGCTCAGGGCGGCTTACAACATGTAGTAAAACAATAACACAGTAAAAGCAATAAAATAATCAATGGCACAATAAACAATATCATCAAACCCTATATGTCAGGTGAATGTAGGTGCTCCAGTGCCCAATAATATTATCTGTCAGGAGGCACTAGAAGAGGGGCCATAAACCGGGGAGGCCCAAATGGTTATGATTACATTCATGAAGTACAACAGCAATTACGAGCTCCTATCACAAACTGCAGTTTTATAGGACTGAGCCTTTTAAGTAAGTTACCAACCTGCAGAATTGCAGTCATATAACCCACTTGATACACATTTCACAGTTTCATCCCCCCACCCCCAAATGCACAGGCTTGTGGTCAACAACATACCTTTGCTGTTTTTGCGTAGTACAGAGTTCGTCCTCGTAACTTGAAGTATCGTCTCTTCCAGCGCTGAAATGAGCTGGTCTGTTTCATCAGCATGCCCTCTTTTATGACTGTCTAGAAGCCAAGAAGATGCAACTTAATTCTTTTTGTAAAGTCCATTTACCCACTCTCCCCCAACACTGAAGGATTCCAATGGGGAAGGGCATTCTGGCCTCAGTTTGAGATCACTTCTTTGCATATTGTCACAGGGGAGGCCGGAAGAAAAAATGACGATGGTGGGCACTCCCTCCCATTTAGAGACAGAAAGGTCAGCCTACTTTCTACCTCCAGGGATAATGGGTAGGAGAGTACCCAAATGTTCCAAAATGTCCTCCTATCCTCAAGCCAAAATTAACCGTGATAAAGATTTTTCTACCCATTCACCCCTTCCTCCTGAAAGAATTCTGCTCTTATAGCTAGTTGCCCAGAAACTGCAGAGGTGAAAGAAAGGGCACTTTGGCCAATGGCCAGAGGACTAAGAGCCACAGGACAGCTGCATACCTTCATCTGAGCAAGAACAACCACTAAAAGAAGATCAGCTGGATATACATTCTTTTTAAAAAAACATATTTTATTGAGTTTTTAAGATTTCCATTACAGTTATTTTGACATTCCACAAAGTTATCTACAGTTAACATTTCAAAGGATTTTGTTATAGTACCTCTTTCTATTTTTGAATCTAAATTTACATTTTAAGGTTCATCCAATTATATACTCTATTCCATCTTTTCCAGTATAACTCTTCATTTAAATTTAACCAAGTAATATTTAACCTATCCATTTCTGCCAACTCTAGTAATTTATCTCTTATTTCTTCTCTGGAGTGAAGTTTTTCAGTTTTCCAATATTTTGCAATTAGAATCCTAGCTGACATAGTAATATATATAATTACATATTTATCTGCTTGAAGATTCTCTGGTAACATATTTAATAAGAAAATTTCCAGTAGTATACGCAAATTAACATCATATATTTCTAGGATCATTTTATGCACTGTAATCCAACATTTTTGTGTTTTTGCACATCTCCACCATATATGAAAGAAAGTTCCTACATTGGTCTTACATTTCCAACATTTGTTGGGTGTGTTGGGAAAACATTTAGCGATCTTATCGGGAGACCAGTGCCACCCACGGAACCTCTTAAAAATATTTTCTTTTTACAATATTGATCTCACGTACTTTGCCGACTTCCATATTTTCGACCAATGCCCTATATCCTTCATCCATGAGATCATAGGTGGTTTAATTATCTCATCTTGCATATAGTCATTGACCAGCCAGTTGTATAATTTCTGGATTAATTTATCTTTTGTGGATAACCATACCTTATCTATCTCATTCCGTTTTTTATAGAAGTTGGATATACATTCTAATGGTCTAACACATTCAAACTGATCTCTTTTGGCTACCTTTTCTCTCCACCCGCTTTCCCTTGTGTGTCCTGCCTTTTTAAACTTGTGAGCTGGAGGGCAGGGGCCTCTGTCTCTTGATTAATGTGAGCAGCTTTGGGAGACAACTGTCTGAAAAGCAGGATGTAAATATAATAAATAAAAGATGCAGAGTATTGCACTGGAAAGCAATATACTTTACTGTTAGACTGCCCTCTCCTGGAAGTAGCCAGCACACACATGAAACTGAGCTGGTGATCTTATCTATATCCAAGTGCAATAAAAAGTAAAACACAGCAGATATTCCTTTCCTGTTTTTGAGAGATGTTATCATGGTGTGAGAAAGATACAATTCTTTAAGTTTGTCAAGGTGAACTTAACCAACTTTGATGATACAAAAAGCACCAAAGTCTTCAGAAAGCACAGAAGTTTCACAGGCTGAGGTTAAAGCCCTGTCCTGTCAAATCAGGATTCTGATCTCATCTGTTTGACTAAAGTTAGCACACAGCAGTAAAGTGATGCTGATCATCTGACTACCACAGGAAATGATCTGCATATTTAAGGGACAGAGGAGGACAGTAATAAAAAGGCAAGAATAATCTTTCCAGCTTTTATATTTGGTATTATTTTCACATACTCTTGGCTCTGACTCATTGCAGACTGGCTGGCTGCCATTTCCCAAGGCTGAAGTGCCAAGTTTGTCTACACACAGAATTCTCGACTTTTTTTTCACTACTCCTCAGCTAGACACATAGACACGACCTCCCTCCCTACACTCATTCACATAATATGCATATCCAGGCTACACTGCTATGTTTAGCCCACATTCATTTAGTCTCCCTCTAGAAGATATATTTGTTAATGCAGCTGAAGAAAGATAATACCAAATGATATATTTAAAATCATTGCAAGGTCGAACCTTTAAAAATAGGTCAAAGGCAAAAGTCAAAATCAAAGGCTTCAGCATGAAATCATTAGCAATGCAGAGCTTTTGCTACTGGCAGTTGACAGAAAGTCTTGCACTTAATGCTTCCTCTCTCCCACCTTCAATTGCTACAGGCATGGTCTCAGCAGTTCGGTCTAGCAAAACCCTGTTGGGGGGAATATTGCAATAATTTCATAAAGTTGACTGTGAGGTTATCAGAGGTTCTCTATGTAACACAGACTCATCAACTGACATTTGGCAGCAAAGACTGCAATTAAGATAACCTACTATTCTCATTACCTGGTGCTGCTAACATTCCAATTCAGTGACACCTACTAATCATTCTATATTTGAAAATTCTCTTAAAACAATTAAAAAGCTGGTTTTTGAAGTAGGTAAGCCAACTGTGCAAAAAACCCACAAAAATTACTAGGAGAATCTTCCCCCCTTCTTTTCTAACCAGACTGTCCACAAAACACCATATCTGTAATCTATTCCACATCAAACTACAGCAAGAAAAGAATCAAAATTTTCCCACCTACAAAAACTTCCCTTCTTGGTCAGCTGGACATAATTTTTTTTTTTTTGCTAGAAGAGAGGAGGCAAGCGGCTATTTATAAGCTTGGTCGAAGGGACAAAGTTGAACTAGGGATGCCTACCCTTGCCAACAGCTGTGGAATTCCAGTTTTGATACAGTTCCCCTTGCCAAAATCAATTTTACCAGCAGCTAGTGAAAAAGTGCTTTTTGAGGATCGCCAGTGCCATCCAGTACAACCTACAACTCCCTTGTACAGATAGCATCCCTTGTAAAAGTCCAATAGGGTGTACACTCACATCCACAGAATAAACTCACCTGTGCAAACGACAAGCACTCCTCCATCTCTTTTAAATACTGCTCTTGCAAAGAAATCAACACCACCCCAAAAAAGCTGTGACCATCCCCCACACACAAGCAAAATATTTCAAGGTATTTCCCTACATTAGATTCTCTACAGGAACCCCTCAGGTACATGACTTAGACATGAAAGGCCAGCAAAAAGCCTTACATAGCTGTTATGCTGCCTCTCATGCAATACAGATGCTGCCTGGGGGAAAATAAGCCTGCAGTTTACAGCTGCCCATCTCTGCAAGAGAGCCACTGTTCTATTTATAGACAGACAGCTTAGTAAAGACTCTGGTGGGTTTGGGCGGAAAAGGCTGGAGATAAGATCAAAATGACTTTACAGCATTTTTAAAAAAGACATTACTCCTTTTCTTTGGCTTGATGGTCATTTCCCAGACCAAGTATTGCTAAGCCGTTTCCACAGAGGGATGTGTTTTTTAGCAATGATTTCTGTAGAAAGGGTAAATAGCGGAAAGCAATGTAATATTTTTCTTTCTCCTTGGCATCTGTAACCCTTCAAAGTACTGAAGAATATATGGTCAGGCTTCATGAGGAGGGGAAATCATAGTAAGTGCTTGGAGGGGGGAATTACTTTGTTTATTGCAGGGATTTCTTAATAATCAACTGTTCATATGAAGCAACTTGATATTTTAGTTATCTATATCACACCAGGAATAAATGCAAATATTAAACAACCAAATGATAAATAGTTAATCAGCGCTCATTTGCAACTGAACAAACCTACTTGATTCCTAAGGTTGAAGTGATTTCTCCAACCAGAAATAAGATGGCTGCTTTCACAGATTAACACCTTCCAGGCAGCAAAGAATGATTATGATCCAATGCATTAGAGATGATGCTGTTCATTCACTTATTTGTGACAGAGCTATGCACAATTGGCAAAGGTGAAAGAACCTGTAAAATCATAACTGGGAATGCAAACAAGTTGTAAATACATAAAATAAACAAAGCTGCTTGACATTCTGTTGCGTATTTACAAGAACCTGTTAAACGAATCGAGGCCGAGAAGTAACTCACCCAAGGGGATCCAGTGAACAAAAGTCTAAACTTAGGCTTCCCACGTCAATGCCAAACATCTTTGGTATACCACCTAATCAGAGCTCAATTATGTAGAAAGAGGAAGACTGTGGAAACTGTCTTATAGCCAACAGATTCGTTCTGTAGCTGTCACAAATGATGTTTCTAGCCAACAAAAAACAATTACTGCATATTAATCTGAGCCTGCCTCGGCAGGGAGGTCAGGGTATAAATTGAATAAAATAAATAAATAAATAAACCCATGGTCTCTAGAAAAGAACCACAGGTGAAGACTGTAGGTAGCTGTGATTGGTCCATTAAAAATTCCAAACACAATAGCTGTGTAATGTGTATTTGTTAGGACCAATCACAAAATATCAAGGTTGAAAGTTTCCCAGAACACTTCATCAGGCTGTTTGGTAAGGCGAGGCTGAAAGAGGCTTCAGGACACGGTAGAAAAGCCCCAAGCCTGCTGTTTCAAGAGTCTCAAAATCAAACACACAGGATGAATTGCAGAGTTAATTGGATAGTATTTGGTGCAAGAAGCATTTTAAAGACTACTGGGAGAGAGAAGGGAACAAAAAAGTCCCCAAGCTGGAAAGACATCTGATCAACTGCTAGCTTTTATATTCTCACAATGAAAATGGGCCATTTTTATTTGCATGATTCTAGAACTACCAAAGCCCTTTGGGGTAGGCCTTTAGGCAGCCACTCAAAGAAGAGCTTATTGTTATAATGCTAAATGGAAGAGCAACATTAATTACTACAGCAAAAGTGATGCTGCAAGCAACAGTAGTTAAAAAGACAAACAAACCAAAAATTAAGTCCATGGTGTCTGAGGGGACTGTTGGGGGATTTTTTGCTTTATGCCAATTGCCTTGGCAGGAAAAGTTGTTGAGCCAGTCAGTACTAGCCTGCCCACAACACTGGCTAGAGGATGAGCATGCAGCAATGCAATCCTAAACAAAGTCACGCCCTTCTAAAGCCAAAGGCATGGAAGACTGTAACTACTTACAATTGCACTGTAAATCAGCTGCCATTAAGTCTACCTGTTTCTTTACCCTACTCTACACTCAACAATTCAAAAAGGCTTTCAAAGCATTGTTTGCCACCTGTCAACACACTTCACCCTCTCCTTTTCTTTCTGTCGTTTTTCTGCAATACCAGTACGATGTTCAGTGGTTCTTCCCCACGTATGATGGCAGCAGTCAGCTATCTAAAATATACACTATGGGAATTATAAGACCAATGAGAAAAAATACACATACTACCGAGGGAGTACGCACAGCAATCTATGCAAGTAGTACACATCATTTAAGCACACGGGTGAGGACCACTATCGTCCATACACTTTTACTTCTGTGAATTTAAATATGCCAAAAGTCTTATGTGACTGGCAACATAAACCTGCATAAAAATTATTAAATGCTCTTAATGCTAGAAGAAAACACACTTGTTAATTGCTTTCTTTTTCTGTTTTAGCACATGGCCTATTAATCTAGACATTGCCAGAAGAAGGGATGTGAAAGCTTCCTTTGTGTTACCATCAGGCTAAGCGTGTGATCTTCAGCATGGTCCCTGTGTACTTGCATCTTTCCCAAATCAAAGACCCAGTTCTAGCTTCTCTCTGCCATGTTGGAGCAGGAGGTGCTTCAGAAGATTCTTTAAGGCATTTGTGTCCGCAGGGTACCCATTCAGGTGCAATGCATGCAATCTTCCACATTTTGTGATTGGTGAGCCCCCACTGCCCATCCTCAGATTTCTAAAAATGACCACAGTCTGATGGAAACCCTTTGGCTAAGCAGTTTGATTCTATGTAGGGCACACAATAATTAATTAGTCAATTAGAAAGCGAAGAGAACTCAATATATCTTCCTCAACATGGCCCCATCTGTGGATGCAGAGACTGGGGGCATGGACTGACAAGACAAATCTTTCTACTCACCTGAGAAACTCCCTAGGTTTGCATAAGAATCTACAAAAATATATATTGGGGGTTAATCCCCCATGATCGAAGCAATGACTATAGCTTGAAGGAAAAAATGCCCTCAGGAAGGGCTGGAGGATCTTTCCTTAACTGGTGAAAGAAACCTGGAAGTAATCTCAAGGTCTTGTAAACTCAGGAACTAGAGTTGGGGGTGTGTGTTTACAATATCTGGAAAGGCTAAGCAGCTGGAAATGAAAACCACAACAGGAGTGGGAGAAGGAGGAGAGCTTGACAGAACATACTACATGGCCGTCAACAAAGATTCTGGCAAGGTTCAGGCTTCTACCTGGACTTTTGCATACAGTGATGCACTCCAAATGCCATGTGGTTTATAGCCAATGTACTCTTTCCACTTTCTGGTGTTGCATACAGGTGCATTTGTGTAAAACATGAAAAGAAAAAATCTGGGGCAAGTATATGAAAGCATGTGTCATTTCTGCAGCCCAGCTCAATACCACACATGTGGCTGTTCAGATAATAGATACCAAGTGAACTCTCTCATGTACCACATTTCTATTTCCAGCCAAGTATCTAGTATTTTTAAAGCTCTTTTGTTGCTATTGTTTCTCACCACATCCTGTTGCAGTTCAACACACAGGTAAACTGTGCCACTAAAAATAAAATGGAGTAAAGATGATCTGTTTTGGATTGGCCTTCTTAACTCACGAAGACATACTGAACAATAAAACAGCAAAACATTACAGATGACAGAACTTTACTAAACACGTTAAGTTCACTGCCTTGAATGATTTTATAGTCATACATCAATTACTCATTTTTACATACAGTGTATTTTATCATCTTTATCTTGTTTATTTTATAACAATGCTGCAAGAGAGGGCATTGTTATTCCCACTTTCTAGACATGGCTCCATACAATCCAACATTCTGTCTTCAACAATAGTCCTGGCTCAGTGACAGGCCACATGCTTTGTACATAGAAGATCCCAACTTTCATCCTCAACATCTCAGGTATCAGAGTGTCCGGAAGGGAGTGGTCCCCGACCCCTCCTCTCCCTGCCTCCCTCTGACCAGGAAACCGAGGGGCTGGACCCCTGCAAGTCCTGACAGGTGGAGGCAGGCTCCGGGGCCAGGGAAAACCCCTGAAGGGCACGGGCACGGGACTTCAGCCAAGAACTGAGTCCCCAGGGGTCCCCTTGTTCTGGAGGAAACCTGAAGGCACCATACGAGGCTCCCCTGGTGGCCCTGGGCTCCTCCTGCCCAAGCCAGCCTGAGGAAACCCTATGGCCAAGGGGGGACTCGGGGGAGGGCCTGGACAGCACCCACAATGATGCTGGCTGGACTGGGAGGATGCCAGCTGGGAATGTAGATGGGGTGGGAGACTGGGGTAATCCCATTGCCACCCTCCTCTGAAGGACGAGGGGCGGGGCTGGGACCAGGAAGAGGAGGATTTAAAAAGGGGAAGTGAAAGCCGACCAGGGAAGATGAGACTGGACACTTATGAAGTTCGAGGACTGGAGGAACAGACACGGTAATGGTGGAAGGGAGAGGTCCCCGAGAGAGAAAAGAGGAGCCCCAAGGTCTAATTTGCAAGCTCAAGAATAAGTGCCAAACTGGGCCAGGACAGGAGAGGTATCTGGTCCCTCAAGTCATATCTGAAGTCGAGCGCATTCCCGCGTCTCCAGTCTCCGGACCCTGGAACCAGCCCAATGCTCCCCTTCACCCACGCGAGATGGCGGTCTTGACACAGAGTTAACAAACATTTGCTTTGAGACCTTGGATAACTGCTGGTTGAAAGAGGATATTATACTGGGCTGAACAGACCACTGGTCTTTTATTCTTCTATACTATACTATACTGCAATCTGAGGTAAGTAAGATAATCCTTTGAATTCCTGCTTAAAAAGCAAAAGCAAACACCACCTCAGAACAAATCATACAATCACATAGCTTGTTAGTAGTAGCCAAGCTGAACTTGCTAGAGACTGGAGAATTCCCAGTAAAACTGTTGCATCCATTCTCAATATGATTTACATGGAGCAATGTCACCTCTGCCAATTGTTTTCATCTCTGACTCAAGTCAAGCCCACAAGTCATACAGAAGCAGAACGGTGTTAATTAATTAATTGCCTAAAAATCTATTGCTACCTATAGCATTCATCTTAATACATTA
The DNA here is from genome assembly GCA_029233225.1 of Lepidodactylus listeri. Classification (NCBI taxonomy): domain Eukaryota; kingdom Metazoa; phylum Chordata; class Lepidosauria; order Squamata; family Gekkonidae; genus Lepidodactylus; species Lepidodactylus listeri. Next base: position 58,602,141 of record JARCFY010000005.1, on the reverse strand, counting down.
GACAATTAAAAGGGTTAGAGGTTATTAAAGAGAATTATATGCATGACATTATCTCAGCCCAGTATTTTCCTAGCAGAGGTTCAAAACTTAGCTACTTGTACAGTGATTCTTTGGTCAACTCCAGTGAATAAAATTTTAAGAGTCTCCTGTTCAGAAAACAGTTTTTTAAAACCAAAACAGATTCCAGTATATTCCAGATTCCAGTAAATCTAGCTGTGCTTGAGTATAAATAAAACAAAACACGAGCCAGTGACGTAATCAAGTTATCAGAGCAGAAATAAAATCTACAATTAGCTGGAATATTTTTATATCTTACTGTCATCAATGCAGATGGTAAAACATTAAATTTGGCCAGCGTAAAAGCATAGTGATATCTTGAAATGGTTAATGTTGATAAGCAACATGCACATTAATGTAGGATAACTGGAGCCAAACTGAATAAGAGAGGGGTTCATTTTGACTGTAATAAAGTATTAAGTTTATGTCAACTCTACGGCTTCAGCCAACCAAAAAACATGAATTCAGATCAATTTAGAAGCCTATTAGAAGCCAAGGATTATTTCAACAGACTGTGAAGGATCCTTGATATGTCATACAAAGATGAAACAGACTTAAGAAATACTGTTGATTCCTTTCAATTTTGAGGGTCACATATAACATCCTAATTAATTTCCTGAACTGTCAACTTCTGGAAGTTGCATCCTGTCTACTGTGTTGCAATGTATCAAATGTATGTACTCTCATAAACTTTCATCTTTAAGTCACAGCCCTTTCATTTTAGCCCAGGCCCAGGTCACTGCTCTTGCCAGGTCTGCCTTTTATCAGCTGCAGCAGGTCAGGCAACCTGTTCCCTTTCTCTCCTCCCAGGATTTAGCCACAGTGATCCACCCAACGGTCACTCCCAAATTGGATTACTGTAACTTGCTCTATGTGGGGCTGCCCTTAAACCTGACCCGGAAGCTCCACCTGGCACAGAATGCGGTGGCACGCTTGCTGATGGTGTCATCTGTGCTGGCATGCATTCAGCCAGTGCTATGCCAACTGCACTGGCTACCAGTCAAGTACCGAATCTGTTTCAAGGATATGGTGTTGACCTTTAAAGCCCTACACGTCCTGGGACCACCATACCTTCAGGACCATCTTTCCCCTTATATGCCCCTGAGAGCCTTGCACTCCACTGAACAACACCTACTGGTAGTCCCTGGCCCGAAGGACGTCCACTTAGCCTCAACCAGGGCCAGGGCCTTTTCTGCCCTGGCTCCCGCCCGGTGGACCACGCTCCCAATTGAGACCAGTGCTCTGTGGGACTTGCTACAATTCCACACGGCCTGCAAAGTGAAACTGTTCCACCAAGCTTTTGGTTGAGGCAGCAGATGTTTTTACCATCTCGACCTCCCTTGCCCATAGTAGGCCTACAGATGCCTACTATCCTGTTAACACCTAACAGGAGGCATATTAGGCTGCTCTGGACTGATGATGTTTTTTGTTGCTATCTTGTTTTATTTAACTGGTTTTAAATCATATTTATTGTTTTATCTCTGTTGTGAGCCGCTCTGAGCCCATCATAGAATAAGGCAGGATATAAATGCAATAAATAAATAAATAAAATTATCACATTCACTTTATACTTTGTCTTCCCAACAAGTACTTAAGACAAAATGCAATCAGACACATTTTAATTTCCCTGTCTGTGTGAGAAGTAGGTTACTTGTCCAAAGCCACCAATGAGATTCATGGATGAGAATTAATTTAAACCTGGGTCTCCTACCATCATATCCAGCATTCTAGTTACCAGACCATACACAGGTTGGCTGGGGGGGAAAAAATCTAAAAATAAAAGGAAGTTAAACTGTTACATCTATTCTGCAGTGGCACAACTATGTTATCCTAAGTTTTACAAAAAGATCTATGACTGGAACTCCATATATATAACTTGGCATTTAAAAAGTGTGTGGAAGGGGGGATATGAATCAGAGCCGTGGCACTGCTCCCCCCTGCACCAATTCCCTGATCAAAAATGCCCCCTTAAGCTGTTTTAAACTTTTGTAGAGGATAAAAGTCAGTAAGTCAGGGATCCCCAACCTTTTTGAGCCTTATGACACAAGATGGTGGGTGCAGCCACAAAATGGTTGTCACAGGAAGTGGAGCCAGCCACAAAATGCCTGCCATGGTTTACCTTCAGACACACAGTGAATACCCTTATGCTTTGGTGGCATCTGTTGTCAAAGCAACATTTTTTTAAAAAAATCTGCACAGCCAATCACATTTCCAATGGTCAGTCAGAACCCCTGCTAGACAAAAGCCCCATCTGGCCCTGCTCACTTTCTACAAACAGTTGGCGTGCACCAGGAGAGAAGTCTGTGGGCATCATGATACCCAGAGGCACCGTGCTGGGGACCCCTGCAGTAAGTAATTAAGTTCAAGTGAAATAGCACTGGCTTCCTTCTTAAATCACCTTCCTCAGAACTGCACTTTTTTCAGCCCAGTGATTCAGGGTCTCTACATCACAAGGAGATTTTGATAGAGCTGGGTAAAGTCGCCATATGAATGACAGCCAATCCCAGAACTATGAATGATTTGTCCTAAGGGCTTTATATAAAGTTTGAAGGGGGGGGGGCAGGACTGCAAGTTGTAAAACATGACAGGGTAGGTCCCACACTAGTGATGAGGCAACTCTTTGAGTCCAGCTCATGAAGAATTATTTGAATCAGTCCAATAAACATCCCCTGATACCTACTTGTGCCTCGAAGCACCTCAACAAGATGGTGTGGTCCACTGTATTAAAGCCACTGAAGATAAATCCAGTAGAGGGATGGCTTTTGTAAATATTCAGATGGAGGGAGGGGAGGGGCCTTGGCTCAGTGGTAGAGCATCTGCTTTGCATGCAGGTCCCAGGTTCAATCCCCAGCACCTCCAGTTGAAAGGACCAGGCAGTAGATGATGTAAAAGACCCCACTCTGAGATCCTGGAGAGCTGCTGCCAGTCTGAGTAGACAATACTTACCTTGATAGACTGATGACCTGATTCTGTATAAAATGGCTTCATGTGTTGGTTGTCAACTAAAGCCAACAAGGCCATCTCCATCCTATAGCCCAACCTGAAACTAGACTGAAAAGGGTCCAGAGCAGGTAAGTTATCCAAGAAGACCTAGAGGTTTTCTACTACTCTCTCTACTACTTTGCCTAGAAAGCACAGATTAGAGATTGGGTGATAATTTGCTACATAATTTTTCTGTGGGGCAGTTTTCTTAGTAGCAGATGAACAACCACCTCTTTGAGTGGCTGAAGGAAGGTGCCCTGGGTTAGTGATTAATTTATAATAGATACATAAAGCTCGTTGATGTGATCCTGAAATCATTTTAGCAGACAGGATGGATCAGCAAGAAACCAGAACACAAGTAGTGGTCTTCATACAACCAGGATCCTGTAATCAATCCCAGAAACTGGGTCAAAATGATTGTTAAGAGAAGCCACCTTAATGGAATTTTCCAGCCAATTCCAGCTAATTTTGCTGTTCTCTGGTTCTCTGTGTACTGCCAGTTACTCATCAAGGCTATCTACTCAGAAGGTTATGGTTTTTCTATAAGTATAATCTGTTAGAAAGAAGAATCCTTACCCTTTACCTTTTCCTCCCTACCCCTCCTTACTGCCAAGAAGATATCTGTATTATGTTCTGGAACTCTATACTTTAAGAAACAAAACTGTCCTGTGTTAGGCCACAGGTAAACAAGACAGCTAGGCAGTTTTGTTATTTTTGTGCATTTACACTGCCACTGAATTATATGCCTTGTTTTTAATACCTTTTGTTAAGTTTCTTCAATAAAGCCTTATTTTGTTTTAGGGAGTTACTGAGTCCAAATCCAGATAAAGCTTGGTTATGTTACTGCACCAAGGTAGCATCAGCCTTGACAATGGTCTATAGGTAGAACAGGCAGTGTATAAGGTATTTGTTTGTTTCTGAGACAATAAAGGCTCAGATTTCAAAGTCGGAAGATTCCAAGCTACCTTGAACAACTGGCATGGTCATGAACTCACTGATCTAACAGTATCAAAGAAATAACATTTCTGTGTCACCTTAAGTGTTCCAATGGGCTCTACAGCATCATCAGTCAGATTCAGCCTGAGTTCTCTAGCTACATCATTCTAGACACCTCCCAGCCCTCTTCAGGTCACCCAGCTCCATGGTATGCCAGGCGGCTGGGTTCTGCTCCAAGGGCAGGAGAGGTTGTCAAGGGGCAACCCTGATGATAGCTTCAAGCAGTTTCACATTCCACACCACCACCAGAGCCCCAACTGAGCACATATTTGGAATCCAAACATCTCTTAGAAAATTCTGGAATCCAGCAGGATTTATGAATCTGTCAACAGACCATTTAACTGGGCCCCTCCTTTTCAGAGGGGTGTTGGAGCCACTTTCACCTTTGCCTTGAGTATATAAGTGCTCAGACCATTCTTCAGGCCATATCTCAGATCCCAAAAGCAAACTTTCCCTCAAATGCTCAATGCAAAAGATTAAGTCCAAGGTGCGACCTCTTTCATGTGTTGGGCCCATCATGATTTTGAGAGAGGCCGAAGGCAGTCAAAGAAGCTATGAAATCCTGAGCTAGCTGTGGTGAGGTATCCTTAGCAAGGATGTTGAAATTATCCAGAATGGTCAGTCTAGTCTCCAACATCATATTCAAGAGTACCTCTGTCAACTCAGAGAGGGAGCCCACTAAGCAGACAATAAATAAGCAGAATGCCTTACTTATCCTTAGCCCCTAATATAAGCAGCATTCGGTCAATGCCAGAGCTGGTGTGCACTAGAAGTCTCCAGAAGCTGAAGGACTCAAAGAATAATAGCCAAACCTCCCTGGCCACCTATACAGGGTTGGTGGAGAACTGCATAACTAGGTGGTGTTAATTGCATCAGACACACCACATGATTTCCTTCCAACCACATCCCTGTTATAAGAGCTAGGTCAAGTTCCTCTTCTTGTGATATCCATTAGAGACATGCAGTTTTGTGCTGTACTGATCTTGTATTGCACAGTATTAGTGCAGAGGGGTAGAACAGGGACCCTTGCTCCGCCAGGCATTTGGTTGAGGACAGCGATGTTTGCATCCTTTCAAGGATATGGTGTTGACCTTTAAGGCCCTACACATCCTAGGACCAGCATACCTTCGGGACCATCTTTCCCCATATATGCACCCGAGAGCCTTGCACTCCACTGAACAACACCTACTGGTAGTCCCTGGCCCGAAGGACGTCCACTTAGCCTCAACCAGGGCCAGTGGCACTGCTGACATTTTTAACCCCATCCTTTTAGGTCACTTATTGTATTTTTATTGGTTTAAAATTTTAATCCTGTACTATGTATTATTATGTTGTAAATCTGAGCCCTACTTTGATAAGGAGGGGTGATAAAATCCAATAAATAAATAAATTCATTACACAGTTCAAGAGACTAAATCCATGGTTGTGAACTAATGCTATAATACTGATCTTAGCAGTCATATATCTAACTATTGAGCATATTTTTATCCCTCAGTGTCCAAACACTTTGTATGTTATTTATTTTCTTTATTTATACCCCATCTTTCCACAATGGGGACCCAGAGCAGCAGACATAATTTTCCTCTCCTCCATTTTATCCTCACAACATCACTGTGAGGTAGGTTAGGCTCAGAGTGTGTGACTAGCCTAAGATAACCCAACAAGCTTCCATGACAGAGTGGTGGATTCAAAGCTGGGTCTACATCACACTGGCTCTCTAGATATTATCTTGTTATAGTACTACAATAGCTCTGTAAGGAATCCCTGTAACCCCCATACAGCAAAAGGGAGGAGGGGTTAAGAGAGTAATTCACTTCTGACTACCCAATGGGATTGTCAGCAGTGAGAAATGAACAGGGAGGGGAGCTCTCACACCTCATTCTCTTAGCCGTTGCACTACAATCACCTTATATCCCAGAAAACGCTCAACCATTCAAAGAAAAGTTGCAGTAAGTATGTGTACACACGCACACAAACACACACATACTTCTTCGCCAATCTACAGTATGCTGTTGCACCCTCCTATAGGTTAAGCAGCCAGTCTTCTTTGGCTAAGTACTTGAAGGATTAAAGTTTAATAATAAGTAAATTTTGAAAAAAAACAAACATTTCTCTGTACAGTCCTCAGCCTCAAAACAACACATGCCGTAACACAATCAATGTGCTAATCATGCATTGGTTCTTCCCGTTTCACTTCTCTTTCTGACTGGGAAAAAAGATAACTAAACTAAAAGGGAATCAGATGAAGGAATGAGTCTATGGCTGAGGACAGACCGGCAATCTGCCCCGGGATAGGTCCGCATGGGAAGTGGGGGAAGGGAGCCTGTTCAGACATGCGCAGCTGTCCCTCGGCTCCGTTCCGCACTTACCCGCTTTGAAGCCGGTTTTCTTGCGCTTTAGAAGGACACCAGGAGAAACCGGTGTCCTTGCCTCCCGCTTCCAGTCAGTGTGAACCGGAAGAAGGTGGGAGGCAAGCGGAGGTGGCAGGGCGAACGCAGAAATTGCCGAAACAGCCCTATTATGAGCTGCGGAGGCCGGCCAACCTGGGGCCACTCCGCAGCAGTCTGAACGCTCCGTAACGGCATCCTTGCGCAATACCCTGGCCAATGTGGACAGCCAGCCCCGGGGGTTTTCCCCCCACAGCTTTTGCCTCCGGATTCATCCCACTCCAGATTGCCAGTCTGTCCTCAGCCTATGATATAGCCAGCAAGCCACAGAATAAAGCAATTGATAAATCTGAAATATCCCAAATTGCCTTGAGAATCTGACAGTGCTTAGTTAAAGATTTTTAGCAGATTAAAGCAATGCAAACATAATGGCTATACACAATTTCTGTTTATAATCCTTGTACTTAAAATGTTTATATTCACATAGCCCAAGCAAAGTGTTTAGGCTTTTTCCAGCCACATTGACGTAGGAAATGATGCAAAACATGGTAAGTGATTAAGAGGAGATTCAGCCTTATTTGAACTACAGCAAAATACAAGGCATCCCTAAATGTCCTGTCTCAAAAGACTTATCAGTTAAAACAGGAGATACTTCCACTCTAATGCAAAAGGACTGTGCCTTGCCATTTTCGTTTCCAACAAAGTTTACAGTAACATACATGAGCAAGATTGCTGCATCCTTCCTGCCTACTCCTATGGGACGATGCAATATGAGAGTGTAGTATTTGAACACCATACAAATATATGAGGCACAATTTCAGGTGTTCATCCTCAAACAGAATGAAATTCACAGCAGCCACAAAAGGACAAATTACAGGCTTCAAAACATAGATTAGAACATAGAATGTGCTCAACACATTCAAAGGATTTGGCTGCTTGAGTAAATAGGGTTGAACCAAACATTTTACAATGTGAAAAGCATGGCCAATGACTCTAAACCAGGGCTGCTTCCACACCAGAATGATTTTTCATGGTAATCTGGTTGCTGATGGATTCTGTGTAAAATCGCCCTTGCAACAGAGAATCCAGACAGCCCAGGGTCATCCATTTTCTATCCCTTTTTAGTGGTGGCTTCCCTTGAACATGTGCACTGAAGCACCCTCTCCAGCTGTGTTGTCATGTGACTCTCAGGATTCTTCTACTCTGTTTTATTTTTTAATTATTTTGAGGAGCATAAGTAATGCAGCACTGCACAGAAATAACACAATTCCTTTTTTTTAAAAGCTTAAAAAAAATCTCCATGCATTTGCAGACACCTCCAACAATCCTATCCCTCCCTCCCTAAAAGGCAGCCTGAGCTGTGGGTGATTTATTTTATTTATTTATTCCATTTATACCCCGCCCTCCCCGCGAACGGGCTCAGGGCGGCTTACATGGGAACACAGCCAAAAATAATACATTAAAATAACTAAAATAGTTAAAAATTCCTATGACAAATAACATTACTAACGGCTTCCTGTAACATATTATCAGTGGCGACCCAGTGGTATGTCTCCATATCCCCCTTGCCACCAGCCAGGGCCATTTCGGGACGGCTACATCAAAGATGGTAAACCTGATGGGTGGAATCCCCGGTGGTTATCTTCTGTTTTTTAAAAAATCCCCGGTGATTATCTTCTGTTTTTTTTAAAAAAAACAATCATCAGTAATGCTGGACAGGAATAACACAATATCTTCAACAACATCTTTTAAAAATTGCAGAGCCTCCAACAACCCCTCTCCTCTGTCTAAAAGGCATATAATTATCTTCTATGCTAATTATTGCTAGGGACTGGTCCTTCAGGGGCCTAGCTCTTCACCTATTTCCTCTTCAAACACAAGAAAATTTTGCATCCTGCCAGGAAATACCCTTTTTTTACACGTTTAACATAATGCTGTGTGTGTGTGCGTGCACAAATATAGGATGATGTTATACATCATATGGAAACATGAAGAAAAAAAACCCCCAGCACCTGTTGGGAGGCTGAAATGTGGGAAACCCTTGGTGTGGAAGCAGCCCAGGATATAAGTAGGAAAAAAACCAACTCGGCACTACTACTCCAATGTCAGTAACTGCTTTGACTATAATGACTGTATGAGGTTTTTCCCTCTCACAGTAATTGAGTCACCCCTACTAATTTCACATGGGTCTGACCTAAAATAAGTAAATAAGCAGTGGCTTTTTCAAGTTAACCTTAGAGAAGTTTCCAGACTTAATACAGGGGGGAAATGTTCAGAAACATAGGGTGGTATGGACAAAGAGCTCCAATTTCCTCCATCCTCTTCAAACCTATACTGATATGTCTAAAATAATTAGTAGTCTTCTTATACCTTATGCTGAGGATTATGGTATGTATGCACGGGACATCCGGAGGGGTGAACATAAATTCAGCATACATTATAGCTTACATGGACTACACTGTCCCTGTATTCAGTCTGTACTGGACCCCTGCCCAACTGCACTGCAGATGGGGGACAATCACGCCACCCACAAAACAAATGCACCCTGCATGACTGCAGGAAAGGTGTTAATGTAGGATTCTCACACTGCCATATTGTTTCTTATATTCTGGGGCACCACGTCCCACACTCCTGCTTGAGGGTTAAAATGCCAGAACACTGAATGTTGCCTGTGCAGATTCCTCTGCAGGATCTCAGAATCTCATGGCATTAAGGACAAGTTTGCTTAGAAGTTTTGCAGGAATCTTGATTTGGATGTCTGGCACAAAACTGAGAATGGAGAAATAGCACCTGAAGAAAGAAGATACAAGGTATTGTTTTTTTATTTCAATTTTACCCTCACACACCTGGTGTAGACATGTGCACAGCAGATAATTCTCTGCCTCTGCTATGTGGGCAATCACAGATAACCTGCTTATGGAGATCGGTTACATCCCCAGAGGGAAGTATAATGAGACAGTTTATCTCCCTTTAAATGAGGATATTTCTGACTTACAAACTGCTACACCTAAGTCACCATCAGCACCCCAATATGTGCTACACTGACTCCTTAGAAGACGGTAAACCCTTTCACCCACCTCTTCTTTTTTTAATCAGTCCCCATCCATGTCTTCCAGCTCAAACTCAGATCATATTATGTCAGAGGCACAAGAATTTTAACTGAAGCCAGCTAATCCTTCCAAGATACACAGCAGGGACTTCAGATGCTAGCTTCAAAGGCTGCAGCACAAGTCTACTCTTTTCAAGAGAGATTAGAGGAGTCTCTGACAAGACCATCACCTTTTTTTCCTAGCCAGGATCCTGCACTTTTAACAGCTCTGTGGCATGCAGAAATTCAACAGCCACAGCTTTTCATGGCAAAGATCTGCAGGGTTTCTCCGGATGAACTTCTGCCTATCATGCAACTGGTCAAAAGAATCCCAAGACACACACCCCCCTCCCAAGTGGCAACCTTATTCATGCTTGCAAGATACACACCAGGGACCTCAGATGCTGGCTCCAGGGCACAAGATACTACACTACTACATGTCCCCAGCTTGTTAGGGGACACCCGTACAATAAGGAGGTACAATAAAAACGGCGCGATGGGAGACTGAAAGGAGGCCTAGGAAGCACTATCAGAGCAACTGAAGCCTCCTGAGAAAAGGGGGGGGGGCAGTTAAGCCTGCCAAAGACAGCGGCGGTGATGGGGAGAGGGAGAGGGAGGGGGGGAGACACCAAGCCATGGAGTGAACTAGAGAAAGACCAAAAATGAATTCTAGGCATTAGCTCTGGTGGGGGATTCAGGGTGGGAAGACTACTGCAACCGGGGGGTGGGGGGGAGTAATGGTGGGAACAAGGATAGAGAGAGACGCGCTAGAACGCGACTGGGTCCCCGAGTGCCCAGGCCACAGAGGGGAAGGCAGAGAGGATTAGAAAAGAATGCATGGGATGAAATGGAGGAAAGTCAGGCCGGGAGGGGGGAGGGAAGGAGGGAGGCGACCTCACACTCCCCTCCAGGCCCGACCCCCACAGCCCCTCCCCGTCCTCACCTTCTGCCGGATCTGGCCAGACGTGGAGACCTTGCGGATAAGTTTCTGCGGGGAGCCGGGCTCTTGCTCGGGCTCGCTGTCCGACGACTCCTCCGCCGCCGCCGTAGGGGCAGCGGTTGCAGCGGCGGCGGCCCCGGCCTGAGGCTGCGAGGGACCCGCCGCCGCCATGCTGCACCGTAAGGAGCAGGGCGGGCAGCGCCACCTAGCGCTCCGAGCGCCGCTTTGCACGCCGGTTGAGGGAACTAGGCCGCGGGACGCGATTGCGGGGGGGGGGGGGGAGGGGGGGGAGGGAGAATGGGCAGGCGGCAGCGGCGGAGGCAGCCCCTTAGCGGTCAGTCTGGGCATTACTGCGGCGCGCCTCGATGTTGAAGGCTGAAGGCTTCGTTGCCTCAGGACCAAGTTCCCAGAGAGCTGTTCGATATGGATGCTCTGTGTACAGATGGTGTGAAATGCGCGGATAATGAGCAAGTGGAGCGCTGGTGGAGCTCTGTTCAGACCCTTCCCTGCCGGTGGGAAAAGAGGCTACGTTCGGTCGGTCCCTGCCCCACAAGCGTTTAATAGAACTTGTGGCGAGACGGGCAGTTTTATTGCACATTACGATGCGCACCAATCATACCCTTTGGCAATCTGACATACAGCCGTTCTGTATGCAAACGTGTCTTCTGCATAGGAATATTGTAACATGCAAAGCATTCCTCATTCAACATCAACAGTAAAACATCTGCAAGTTAAGTTGCATGTTTACAGTGCTCATCTCCCCTTCAAACGAAGAGAGGGGAACATGGGGCGTTGTTCTCTCTAAGAGACCTCTTGGCATCAAGCCGCTCAGCAGACAGAACACTTTTAAAAAGCCTTTTACTTGTTGCATTTTTATCCCATCCCTTCCTCAAAAGACCTCTCCCTTCCCCCATATCCTCAATTTGTGAGGTGAATTAATCTGAGAGGGGATGGCTGGTCGCTCCCTAAGGTTTATGCTCTGAGGGGGGATTTGAAACCAGGATCCCCTGTACTAGCCCAGCACTCTAACCACATCATCATCTTGGCTCTGTATTTTCCAGGTGAACCCCAGAATCTCAGTAATATATGTCCAGTTTGGGGAGAGGTACTGGAGATACGTAAACTCTGCACCAATCATATTGTGTGACCTGTCCATAAGTCCAGAAGCTTCCATCACTGCTTTGAAAGGAGATCCAGGTGGTCAGCTGTGTTTGTCTGAAGCAGTAGAATAAATTTAGAGTCCAGTGGCATCCTTAAGACCTTTGTGGGTCCTAAAGGTGCCAGTGGACTCTGCTTTGAAAGGAGCTGTTTATATATAACCACAAGTCAGGCAGTCAGTGATTCTGGTGCCCTGAGGGAAGGGAGAAGTCCAGAATGAGGCCCCAGAATCACTGCCACCTTCCCTCACATACACACTGGGGCCAAGCAAGGACTGCTCCTCACCCTGTGCAAGGTAGGCAGGAGGCACCACTGTTGCTGGAGCCCTAGACAGGAAAGGTACAAGAAGTGGCAGGAGACTGCTCTTCATTTTCCTCCTCCTTTGAGAGGGTGGAGCTGTGAACTGTTGTTTCCCCCCCCCCATGCAGGGGGAAGCTGTCACTGTTGCCCATTGGCTAAGACTATCCCTGACCACAAGAAGTGTATGCATGAGGTTCTGCTGCTGAATCTTGGGTTCCCAGGTCCCCCCTAGCCACTAACGGGCGATGGGGGATAGCGTTGCCAGATCCAGATTGGGAAACTCCTGGAGATTTGGGGACAGAGCCTATGGAGGACACAGACCTCAGTGGGGTACAGTGCCATAGGCCACTCTCCAAAGCATCCATCTTTTCCAGGGGGACTGATCTCTGTAGTCTGGAGATGCGCTGTGATTCCAGGGGATCACCACATCCCACCTGGAGGCCAGCAACCCTAGCTGAATCATATCCTCAGCTATATGAATTCTGTGGCTTTGATCCATGAAGCAATTCATAATACGGACCCTGCCACTCCACTGCAGCCTAATAACAGCCCTCATACTCTAATGCCTTATTAGAATGGGAACAGGCATAGTCCAAAATGGTTGTCAAGAGAGAAGCCATCTTAAAGGATCCACTTTTCTGTTCTATAGAGTGATATTGTTTTCTCAGCTGGACAAGTGGAACAGTGGTTTCTGCTGGTCATTTGTGCTTGGAGTTGTGACATGAAGCACCTGAAAGGGTTCTGAGCAAACAAATGTTAGTAGTATGGTCTACTAATCTTAGCTATCTGACCAGCTTGCACTAATGGCCTTTCCCCATGGCATCCATCACCAAAATTTTCTAAGCTGTTATTATATGAGGCCAAAAAGATGCAGCACATCATGTCATCTGAGTTATGGGCCAGGGTTATATATATGGCTGATGGTAAGCTCTGAATTGCTGCAAAGTTAGTTGGGATCCTATGCTTCCACAATGGCAAGAGGAGTGGTGGGAAGTTTGTTTGTCTCTTCCTTGACTGGAACTAGGTGTGTAATTATATCGGAGCCTTTTTGCTCCTCTGCTGGGTACTGAGAAGGACGGATTCGGGGTGCTTATATATTTGGACAAGTCATGCGTTGTTTGGATTTGGATCTGGAAAGAGTGAGAGGGTCCCAGAAAGAATCTTTTTCTGGGATCCACAGTAGCTCTCAGCAATCCTGTCTGGTGGCAGAGCTGAGACCGTGACCCAGAAAAGCATGGGATCAGGACTAAATTGGCCCCCTCCCTGCTTCTTTCCTGATATGCCCCTGTCCCTTCCCATTTTTGGCCAGCTACATCACTGCTGCTTAAAATTGTTACTCAAATTTACAGCATCGTAAATAAAAGTAAGCTCCCTTATACCTCCATAACTTTGACTTATGATGTTTTAAAGTACTTAGACCTTTTCTTGTCCTCATCTGGGTGGTGTAACTTGCAGATAGACATTGTCAGTTCCGAAAGGGAAACAAGCAGATCTTTTACTAAACCTGCTAGGAGCTGCCTGAGTAGTAATAAGTACTGGCATGAAAATGCACATCCTTCCACAGGCTAATGGTTAGGAAAAGCTTGGGACATTTTCTCAAAGTTGATACATTACATGAGAAGAATTTTTTTGCACAAAATTGATCTTTTATTGCGTACTCAAACTCTAGAGACTGCACAAATAATAATGTGCATAATATGCTTTGCATATCATGTGGAATTCTTCTTTTGTCAAATCCCTGTCTGCTGTCTAGCTACACTTTAGTCAAAACCATAGTGACAGACCCTTCATAGTCTCTCATGGCAAAACTCAACAGTATTTTCACACAGTCCTTAGCAGTGACAGTAAAGTATGTCAGATGGTTCTTTTCTTTCTCTATAGACCCTTTCTGGACAAGAGAGCTGTGTACAGTCCTTTTCTATTTTATTTCACAAAACTCTAGTTATAGACGCAGTGGGTATAGAGGTTAAGAGTGTCAGACTAGTATCTGGAAGACCCAGGTGCAAATCCCCACCTGCACCATGGAAGTTCATTGAGTGAATCTGGGCCAGTCACACTCTCTTAGCCTAATCTATCTCACAGGGTTGTAGTGAGAATGAAAAAGAGGAGAAGAGAATGATGCAAGCTGCTTTGGGTCCCCATTAGGAAGAAAGGCAAGGTAAAACTGAATGGGTGGATGAAATAAATACATACATAAGAGCTCTCTGTTTGGATTCAAGGGGCATCAGCAACCTGCTAGTCAGACACCGTGTAGCAACAGAAAGTAGCCTGCTTTACCTTTCTCCTTTTAACATTAAGGAGAGCTCTGCTGGATCGAACTAGTGGTCTAGTTCAGCATCCCTTTTCACACAGTGAAAGACTCCCAAGACAAAAGCTTCATTCTTCCATTTAAAAAGAAATCCCTGCTTTACTCATCTTCTCCTGTACCACTGGGACAGAAGTATTTTGGATAACATAAAATATGTCTTACCTTCGGTTGGTCGCTGGGCCCAGAACTGTTCCTTTGGAAGGCATGGGGGGGCTAATATTTATGCCAGTTTGAGTACACACTGTGGCCAGTCCTGGCTCTCTGCCATGTGCATCTCTGATGCCCATAATCATAGATTTTCTGCCTTCCTGGTATTTCATTTTTCAAATCCAAGCAAAGTAAGCTTGGGATGAAAGGGAATTTAAAACTATGTAGGAGTGTTTGCTTCACAAAATTGCAGGCCACATGCAAAACCAGTTTTTAGAGCAATTTTAAGCCAGTCTACTCAGTCTGTTCAATGAAGCTTACTCCCAGGAAAGTGTTCTTTGGATTGCACTGTTAATTTCTAAATAATGGAATAGGATCCATTCTTTTAGCGAGGAAATACATTTAATAAAAAGCAACACTACATAATCAAAACTTAACCATTCTGTTTCTTTATTCTAAAAGATAATCGCTTAATTGACATAAAAGTGTTATAGTGTAATACTATTACTTTCTACATGGTATACTGTTATAAACAATTCTTGTGGCTTTCTTAGCTGATCCGCACATGCGTCACATATCATTTGGAGAGCCAGCCGGCTTGTCCTCCTCAGAGTTCTGATCATTCAGCTTTTGATGAGCGAATTCCTCAAAAAACGGATCATCTTGGCCACTAAGGGAGGAAAAAAGGCTGCACTGAAACATCACAGTAAACCATGGTTGTGCAAAAGACTACTGGATAGAAGTAATTAATCCCAGTTTGTGCATAAAACCCAATTTGTCTGCTTTTTGTCTTTCCTCTCTGCTTCCTCAGCAAGGAGACATTTCTGCCATACTGCCATGCACTACCATGGCCAGGTGGCTGCAAGGGATAGTGCGGCTCAACAAACTGAAGTTTGTGGATTCGGAAATCACAACACATCACAATCAGTAAAAAGTGTGTAACAACTGGTTACAAATCCTAGTTTGAAATCCAAGTTTGATGCTGACCAATTGTAATTTGTTGAATCATCTACATTCAGAGGTTACAACTACCTAGGATCTGATCAAACCATGGTTCATAGTGATGTCTGAAATCAGCCTGCACTTTGACATATCTTGCACTTTCCCCCCACTGTCATATATAAATATTGATCTTTGGCATGGCTTAATGGGCTATGAATCAATACCCACTGAGCAGAGCTGTGCAAAAAAAAAAAAAGGGCTTCAGGTTACTTGTTGTTATGAAGACTTGAGTTAGATTCTTTAATATTGGAACTAAAGGTAGTAGGAAATCAGTCTAGTTGTTTCCATTAGGGATGGGCATGAACCATTATGTATTTTGGCTGGTTAGTGGTTTGTGAACTGAAGTTTGTAGCAGGTCAACCAACACGAACTTTCCACGAATGTCCAAACAGTTTGTGGTGCTCCGTGAATGGATACATTTCCAGGCAGATTGTCTCTACTCAATCAAAATGTTTACCAGACTTCAAAGTGAGGTTCTCAGTGTGTTTGGCATATGTAGCTTGCAGTGGGTCCATTCTATACACTTTTGAACCTGCACCTAACATTTTCCCCAAAAGCAATTTCCTGGGAGCATCTTCTTTGGGGGCCCATAACTGGACCTCCTAAATTCAATCTGCACATAACTTGGAGAGCATGTACAGGAGCATCAGGGGGCAGTCTAGAGTTTGATGTCTCTAGTTTGCACAGGGTCCATTCTATACACTCCTGAACCTGTACATGTCATTTTTCCAGAAAGCACTTTCCTGGGGGCACCTTCTTTGGAGGGCTGTAACTTGGACCCTGTAAATCCTCACCAAATTTAGAGGGCGGATACAGAAGAGTCAGTCGGAGATTCCTTGCAAATTTGGTGTCTCTAGTATATTGGGGGGGTCCCCACACCAGGAATCTCAAACTGAATGGGTTCATTTGGCACCTAAAAGACTGTGATGTTCGTGGCTCACGAACTGAGCATGCCACAAACTATGAGTCAAAATGACCCACATTTTCCTGGTTCATGCCAATCCCTAGTTTCCATTGGGTTCAATGCAGTGCAGTATTTTTGTGAGTACAAAGACATGCCTAGCATCAGGCACTACAATTTCTTTCACCACCTCTTAGCTACTGAAATGTCACCCTGCTACACCAGAAGGATACAGTTTTTAAACTGTGGATGCTTTTCAGTTTGTAAAGTGGTATTTACAGAGGCTGAACTGAACCCAACTGTGAAGGGCAATCCATCTCACTGGCTTAATTTTGCAACTTTAATAAAAGGTGATTCATCAAAAAGACTGTTGTTACCATGAAAAAAGTAAACAGAGTATGGCTAGTGATAAAAAGTTCTTACCTTTCCTTTCCTGTAACCACTGAAGTGCATTAAAAAGAAATGACAGGCTTATTGTTAAAAGTTGGCTAACAATATTAACAGAAATAAAGATCCACTTCCTAATGAGGTTGATTAGCCTTTTAAATCCTGAAACAATTACTACAGTGTAGCAGAACATAAACCACAAAGTGGCACCTGATAATGTGTGTCAACAGCTAGACAGACAGAGGAGCAGAACGCCTCTCTAGCAGGCAGAACCATCTGCCTGGAAAGGTGCCTGTGTGATCTCCTGTCAGCGCTACTGGAACACAGAGTTCCTATTAACTGGTCAATTATTAATTTACACAGTGAGCTGATCACAACTGATATGCCTTTGGGGGTACTTCAGACCGTCAAATCAAATGCCGGGGGCTGAAAAGGAAGCAAGAGATGATGTATTTCAACTTGCCTGTTTTTGATACAGCCATTTGCACAAATAAATCAATAGCTGAAATTCTGGATGGTCTTTAAAAGCCTCACATTTGTCCATCTGGCACAGCCCAATTATGTACAATGTCATGGAGGGTGCTATTAATGGTCTCTATTAGCAGGGCCCTGGTCACCACCCTAGCTTTTGACTCATCAGACATATTTTACAAAGTGAGCTCTGACCACATGAAAGTGTATGCTGGAATCAATTTTGATTACCTTTAAGAAGTCAATGGACTTCTGCATAGGATGGCACTCTTAATAAAGCAATCAAAAGGATGGTCTTGTAGTTAGGGTGATAAGTCAACAGGATGTTTTGTTCCATTTTTCAACCATTTCAACACAACTCATAATAGCCATTTTGCTTGTCTACTTAAAAGAGACTTATTGTAGTTATTTTTTTAACAAAAATAGCAATTCTGTAATATTGATCCCTTTTCTGTGCCTTTAATGTGCAGAAAAGAATGTGTGGCTTTTCTGCTATCACTGAATTCCAGGAAGTGCTTGACCTGAAGTTTTTGCTTGTCATTCTGCTGTTGAAGTAACAAAAGCAAAGCTAATAAAGAAGAAGTTGGGAATCCTATTTTATGTGCATATTCAAGCTATTTTGCACTCACATCAAATGTATCCCCTGCTGCTATGTAAGACTATAATCTGAAATGTAGAAACACTACCAGCTTTTCTAACACACGGTGCAGTTTTTTGTTTAAGCCCACTGATTTTAGTGGGTTTAGACTGGAATAACTGTGCATATATTGTACACTAAATACCCCCAAGTGCCACACCAGACATATTCAGCTTTATTTAAAATCTCAGGGAATCCTGCTAGGAATATATCACATTTAAAAATAGCCTTAAAATGAAGACTTTTAATATAATCCCATATGCCTCATTTTTTTGTATTTTTTGGAATTTGTGTGTGTGTGTGTGTGTGTGTGTGTGTGTGTACACGCATGCATGTGAGTGTGTGTACCTGGAAGTCATGGCAACTTCTGGTGACTGACTGTGTGTGACAGCCAGTTTGGTGTAGTGGTTAAGACCGTGGACTCTAATTGGGGAGAACCCGGTTTGATTCCCCACTCCTCCACATGCAGCTGCTGGTGTGACCTCAGGTCAGTCACAAGTTCTCTCAGAGCTGTTCTTATCTTCTTCTTCACCTGGAAGTCATGGTGATGACCTCGGATGACTGACCTCTACTGGGGGCCTGGAGAATATTCAGAGTGGTGGCTCCCACCTCCGGTATTCCAGGGAGATCTCCCACCAAGTACTTGCCAGACTCCACCCCGCTTAGCTTCCAAGATCTGACGAGATCAGGCTTGCCTGGGCTATAGCCCAGTCAGGGCTCATATGCTTTGTATATTAAAGGCAAATAACTTACTAAATTCACTTTAAGGCTAAGATTGTTGACCAGTTCTGGAGAAAGAAGATGGACAATACTGGAACTTGAAGCAGAATTTGTTACACAGCAATGCAATCCTATGCATATTTACTCAAATGCATGTATCACTGTATTCAGCTTCCAGGGAATTGTGCATGAGATTCCAGTGTATTGAATTTATTTTGCTATTGAGAAAATAGGATGCCATCAATATGCAGATGACACCCAGCTCTTTTATTTAAGGAGCGACCAGTAGCTGGAATTCTGGTCTTGGCCTCCTGCCTGGATGTAGTGGTAGAATGGCTAGGTAAGATTTGATTGAAGCTAAATCCATCTAAGAGAGAGATTATGTGGCTGGGGAAGCCTGGACCACTGGGGTGGCCTCTTCTACTGACCCTTGATGGAATCTGTCTTTCTATAGTTGACTCGGTCAGGAATTTGGGAGTATGGCTTAATTCTTTGCTCTTCATGGACAAACATGTGTCCTCAGTGACAAAGACTGCATTTTACCATATACACTGGGCCTGCCAACTGGATCCCTATCTGTCTCGGGAAGATCTTGCCACGGTGATTCACTCAACCGTCCCCTTGAGACTGGACTACTGTAATGCGCTCTATGCAGGGTTACCTTTGAAGATGCTTTGGAAGCTACAAGTGGTTCAGAATGCAGCTGCCAGATTGCTGACAGGAGTGTCTTGGTCAGCACATATAACACCTATCCTATGGCAGCTACACTGGCTCCCAATTTGTTTCCAGTGCCAATGCAAAGTGTTGGAACTTACCTTTTAAGACCTAAATGGCCTGGGACCCTCATACCTTTGGGACTGCCTCTCCTGGCACGATCCTTTCTGTCTTCTCTAATCTTCATCTTGGCCTTTATTAAAGGTCCCTGGTCCATGAACTGCCTGCCTTGTGTCAACAAGGGTGAGGGCCTTTTCAGTAAGGGTCCCCATCATGTGGAACCAGCTGCCCAAAGAGGTGTATGCCTTGCAGGACCTCCCTAGGTCCCGCAGGGCATGCAAGCCTGCTCTTTTTCAGGTGGCCTTTGGGTGATTGTGATTCACCAGGCAGCTGGCATACTTCAGCTGTGTCTTCACCATCCACGCATCCTACCCTGCTTGATAGTGGATAGATTTTAATGAGGATAGATTTTCAACTGTTTTATATTTGAAAGATTATTTATTATATCTTTGTATTGTTTTTACTGGTGTATTTTATATGCTGTTAGCCACTCCAAGCCCTGTTCAGGGGAAAGGGAGTGAGGTATAAATTTAATAAATAAAAAAGAATAGCAAATATATATATTTTGGAAGGTCAGTTACTATGCTTCTTCTCAAGTCAAAATCTCTCAAAAAGTCAACCTATGGGTCATTATATGCCAATTTAATACCATATTGTTTTCACTTATGTCCAACAGGATGGCAGAAAGAATTCCTTTTTTAAGCTAATAATTGGACCCCATCTTTTTTGAAGAATATTTTTATAGAAACAGTGACATTCTTCACGTGGGCCACTCTTGGGGTCAGAACAGGTGGGACACTAGTAGATCTGTTACTGGATCTTTCTCAGCATCCTTAAGAGCTAAATTTAACCTGTAGCCATCACTACCACCATACATTTGGATCTGCAGCAAGTGAGGAGAGCAGTTTTAATCCTTTTAACCCTGCATAGTGTCACCTATCAAACCCACCAACATCACCTATTAACATTAGAAGATGTGGGACACTTCATATGGTGCCAGTAATAGGAGTGGGGGGGGAGGGGGGTTTCAATTGGTGAAACCATGCAGGGGTGGAAGAATTAAACCCCTTCAACCTACAGGCCAGAATCTGAATCAAGGACCCATGGGCCTGAAGGTTAGGTTTTAAAGCTGGTGGGATATTCTTGATTTCAGTTTCACATTGCTTGGCCCTAGAGCTGCCAGCTTCCAGGTGGGGCCTGGGGATCTCCTGCTTTTACAACTGATCTCCAGTTGACAGAGATCAGCTCCCCTGGAGAAAATGGCTGCTTTGAAGGGTAGACTCAATGGTATTCTACCATGCTGAGTCCCCTCTGCTCCCCAAACCCCGCCCTCTCCTGGCTCCACCCCCAAAGTCTCCAGGTATTTTCCAACCCAGACCTGGCAACCCTACTTGGCCCATGGCAGCACCCATAAAAGCCATGGTAATATCCAATGTGTTCAGTATGAGACCCAAGGAAATAAATATTTTTTCATTAGATTTGTTTTGTAAAGAAGACTTTGCCAAATGTATCTAAGTAGGCCAAGAAAAGGCAATAGGGACAGAAATATTTCTGTGTTGCTACTTTCCACAAAATCTTCTTTCAGGCTGTGACATGAACTTGAACAACGTCCTTTTAAATAGTTTAACTGCATTCATATACTGTTGCTTTCTATAAAGGCATTCAAGGTGGTTTACAATTTTAAATTTAAAAAAAGACACGCACAAAAGACCAAATAAAACAGAGAATAGAATTATTTCAGACTGTTGGTGGCCTCCTTAAGAGCTGATGGCTTGAGAGCCCTGCCTTGGGCTTTTTCTCTTTTGTGTTCCCCTCAGGGAACACAATAGCATTAAGCACGGTATGAAAACAGGTGGGGGAGTGGCTACTGCAGCTGGGTTCTTGGCCAGTGCACTGGTGGTCTCTTCAGGAGCTGATGGCATGAGACTCCTAGTTAAGGCTTCTCTGTGCTAGGTAACATGCTACATTGATTTACAACAACCTTCAGAATAAGCAGTTCTCTTCTGTTCAGATTTTGACAGGTACCCATGCTTAATTTCTCAGATGAGAGGTGTTGGCACTCAAGCCTTCCTGGAAGTTATGCACCCTGACCTGGAAAACACTTTGTTCAGCCAGTGTTTAAAGGTAATAAAATACCATGACTCACATTTGTCTGAAGTTCAATTTTGTGGCCTGGAAGTCATGTTCCTTAAATCTTCAGTGCACTAAAGTAAACACTTGGTTGTTTTTGTGAGGGAAATACAAACTGCATGAACTCAGAGGTATTTCTATTTCTGCTTTACACTTTGCAGAACTTGACACTGAGGTGAGGTCTTAGGACTGAACTAACTAATCTTTGATCATTAAAGCAGGTACTAAGCTCTAGGGAAGGAAAGTATTTTCTTCCAGGTCGAAGCCAAGTGGAGTAACTTAGCAATATGTTAGAAAAGCTAACCTTAATAATTAACACAGAATTCATGTAGAATTATGGCCACTACCATTCTCTTAACATTTATAAGGGAATAATTTCAAAAGTATTTGTGGAGGATTAAATTACAGAAAGTGTTCATGTAACACAAGTGCCCTGGGGTAAAACAGTAAGGAAGTAATGAAGCAGTCATAAAAGAATAAAGCAGACTTACTGCTTTTCAATGGAATTCAATGGAATTGCAAAGTTTGAGTGGCCTCAAACTTTAGACTAGCAAGCAGAAATTGGGGAGTGGCTGGCAATCTGTGTAATTTCGACAGTGTTTATTCTCCCTACCGTTCTTGTGCAATGGTGACATATAGAGATTTTTTTCGCCTCATTCATAAATGACTGCAATGCACCAGCAATGTTGCCAAAGAGATAGTACGTGGGTAGGGAAACTGGGTTCCCACAGCAAGGCTGACATGGAATAGAACTGCATAATTCACCTGGCTCACAAGGGTTCACTTTAGCATAGGATGAAGACTATATTACACAGAAATGTACTGTGGGTTGGGTTGCCAAGTCTGGAAATTCCTGGAGATTTGGGGGTTGTGCCCAGGGAGGGAAGGGTTTGGAGAACGGAGGGGGCATAATGCCACAGAGTACACCTTCCAAAGCAGCCATTTTCTCCATGGAAACTGATCTCTGTTGCCTGGATATAAGTTGAATTCTGGGAGATCTCCAGGCTCCACCTTGAGGCTGGCAATCCTAACCATGGGGGTTTTGAAATTCCTCTCTGACTAGTGTGAATGAGTTTAACTTAAACAGATTTGAGTCAGAGCCTGTGATGAAAGAATGTTAAAGGCTGAAGTCTTAGGCATACTTATGTGGGAGTAAACCCCACTGGATAAAGAGGGAGGTAACTTCTGAGTAAACTTGCATAGGATTACACTGAAAGTTCCATAATGACTGTGGGTCTAGGGTTGCCAGGCCCCCAGTCCAGGCGGGGGTTCCTCTGCTTTCATGGGCCCCTTTCTGGTGTGCGAGGTAAAACCCCACCTGCAAATGCCCCCAAACGTGATGTAATAATGTCACCTGGAAGTGACGTCATCATATCACTGGTGTTGGGGGTGACACTCTAGTTTCTGGGCAAATCTCTGTGGTAAAACTGGGCTCAACCATTGAATTTTGCCCAAAAACTAGAGCATCACCCCCATCGGCAACAACATGATGACATCACTTCTGGATGACGTCATTACAGGGTGCACACCAGAAGATCCCAGGACAGGCCCTGGAGCCTCCTGCCAGCAGCCAGGTAGGACCCGGCAACCCTACCGGGTGTACCCTCAAGGAGAGGCTATTGTTTGAAGAATGCACCCCAAGGGTCTGTTTATATCCCCGGAGACTGCAGGAGGTATCCCCCCCCAAGCTGAGTGCAGAGAGTGGTGTGTAGTAATACCAGTTTTTCATTTAAAGGGGAAGAAAGAGGAGCAAATAGTAAGCTGTGAATTAGCTGAAGCAACTGAGGAGTTCAGGATCTCTCTCTCTTCGGGCATAATGCTTTGGCATACTGATTCTACTGCCCTATAGGAGTGCCTCTTTACCTTCACCTGTGCATTGCTTGTTTAAAAAGCAGGTCTCCAGTATTCTCTCTTTCAAGGGAAATCAACCCAGAAAATGCTGGCCCTGGAACTGCTCATTGCTCAGAGAAGTATGGAGTATGAAACTGTCTGATGCAAATCTCAGTATATGAAAAAAAAATGTAGTGAATTTTTTACATTCTTCCTAGCTGACAACAACGATTACTTCCAGTTAGCTTTGAATTCAAAATACGAAGTCTTTCTTTCAAATATTGTCATGCTGTCCTTCAGTGCAAAGCAGAAATGCCAGCCTCCAGTTGGGACCTGGGGATCTCTGGGAATGACAGCTCATCTCCCAACTACAGAGATCAGTTCCCCTGGAGAAGATGGATACACTGGAGAGTGGACTCTATGGCATTGTACCCCACTGAGGCCCCTGTCCTCCCCAGGCTCCATTCCCAAATCTCCAGGAGTTTCCCAACCTGGAACTGGCAACCCTATCCCCCCACCCCCCATCCACCCCCATAGCCAGGGGGGACTTCACAACCTTAGCCCAAAGTGGTTGTCAAAGCAGCTTACAAAAGACTCAGATACAGTAAAATAAGTGTTTAACCTTTCTTTGCATAGCTTCCACCAGACAATACAATAAAGCTCTCAAAATAAATTTTGTCTGAGCCTCAATAACCTATTAAAAAGACCTTTTGATACCTCCACCCACCCACCCCAGTACACCATTTGATGCAGGCTGTACCTATAGATAGCTTGCATATTCTTCACAGTGTTCCAGTAAAATAAGTGAGACAAGAACTCTTAGTCTGAACTACTATGTCCCCTTAGGGACATTACAAACTGATAAATAGAAATACATGAAGAGAGAGATGTAAGAAGCAGGAGCAAAGGCTCTTATTCATTTTCTTTCTCCTGCTCATTTTTTGCCTTTCAAACACTTGGTTCATTTTTATTCTACTTTGTTACTTTCTTTAAAGCTAATGGCCAGGACAGCTCAGAGCCACCATTGGCCCCCACACAAAGATTCCCTCTGCTCCCCTCACCTGGAGCAACTCAAAATATACAAAAGTCAGTCAAGTAAATTGCTCAGCTACATAGGCCCCCAGGGTGACCAGAGCTCCTGTAATATTGTTTCCCTAGCCATCTCACCCACCCCAACAGCTCTGTTAATGACTCACAAATGGTGATTTTAATAATGCTTGGATTTAGGGTCGCCAGGTCCTCTTCAATCGCCAGTGAGGGGGTTGGAGGGGGCTCTCTGGGAGTGTGGGGGCAGGGCAATGGTGATGCTTTGGTATTTTGGGCAAAATTCTATGGTTACCATGGAGTTTTGCCCAAAATACCAGAGCATCGCCACGTGGCATCCCCGGTGTGATGATGTCACTTCTGTGTGATGTCATCATGCCAGGGACACGTGCGCTGGGTGGTGGATGTTGAGGGTGGGGCTGGCAACCTAGCCTCCTGGCCAGCGCAGGCAGGAGCCTGCCAATTTGGGGGGTCCCCCATTTTCACATGGGGGCTGGCAACCCTACTCGGATTATTCAGTGCATAGAGACCTAGTTTCAGTGGTGTTTTCCAGACAGCCTTAACGTGCTGGTTTCATTTCACTTTGTTACCTTGTTGTTGTTTTTTCCCCACAGCTTCCTTAGCAATCCCTTGCTGTCTCAGTTTTCCAATGTTCAATGTGGGGGTGGGGGAACATTGAAAAACTGAGACAGCAAGGGATTGCTAACAAAGCTGTGTCAAAGCAACAACAACTGTCAAGAAACTGGTTTTCTTACACAGTTTCTTGTTCAGGTTTTCAACAATGGTTCTGGCTTTTGGCCTAGTAAAATGGCCCTGGTAAAAAGGCCTTGCAAAAGAAAGGTATTTTTCCTCTGAAACAAAGCAAGCTGTAGGAAGCTTCAGAGATATAGGCCTAGAATGCATGGGTGTTTTCCCTTGCTTTCACTGTGCATGTCCATTGGGTTTTCTTTGTTGTTCTGCATTGATTTTCCTCCCTTCAGCACTCAGTTTTCTGTTTGCTGTTTCCCCGGGTTTTCTGAGAGTGCTTTTGTGCTGATTTTCCCCTTGTTTCACTTCCAAGCTGAAGGTAATTCAAAAGTATACAGATTCCCTTAGACTTCCCCCTCACACTGTTGCCACCCCTTGAAGGTCACTTTCATGCCCACATTGAGGTCATTCCGCCCACTTTGCACCTTCCACCATTCAAGAAAATGTCCAAGTTCCATTTTCCCCGCATTTTTTAATTTTTTTTTTGACAAGCGGCATGAGTATAGTGATACAAGTCTATCACTAGTTTTGGATTGCTGAATAAAAAAATATTAAAATAGGGAGAGTTTAAAAGGATCTGTATGAGATTTAGTTCCCTGCTGGTATTGACTTGAAAGAGGGATCAGAGAGGAGGCAAACTGCAGCATCCCCAGTGCAAAAAAAAAAAAAGGATTTCAGTGCTGCATGCAAACAAAATAAGGGGGGATTGTCAGCTTGGAATGAAATTGACAGGAGATGTAAAGAGAGAGGGACACTGGGATGGGAAGCCTAAAGCTTTAAAAACATTTTTCCCTTTAATGCTTTAGTGAACAAAGTTTTTTTTTTGGGGGGGGGAATCATTTTGGCAGTTGCTGGAAGCCTAACATGAACATGGAAGCTTAGCCACATGTACCTTCTGCAAACCGCCAAACTTAAGAATCGCTTGGGATTAATCCATTTGGAGGAAGAGTGCAATCCACACAGGACAAGCTTTAAAAAACTGCCAAGATCACAGCCAGTGTACAGGTCAATTTAGAGAATCATAACCCCCCCCCCACAAATTTGCAAAGAAGGGCAAAAAATTAGCATTACTATGCAGCTGTGCTAGGGCATTGGCAAAAATACCCCATTTTTTTCAGTTTAGTGACACAAGACTAAAAAAGCTCTCCAGAGCTTCTGCCAGAGCATTCCTCCCCCATACAAATTGCATCCCTGTGCAAAGCATGGTGGAGTTGCAGCCGCACACACATTGCCAATGATCTCAGCTTGCAGTCAGTGGGTTCTACTGTGCATTCTGTATATTCAACATATTATGAGATCATGTGACTCTTTCCCATTTTTCACAGGGGTTGATAACACAGCAGAAAATCCCCTAGTGCTCCACAATCTGGAAAATGGGACTTCACAGCTGCTTGTCAGTTTCAAAAAAGTATTGTCAGTTTCCATATTGGGTTTTCCCCCTTTGCCTGCCTTCCTTTCTGTCCCCTTTCATTCAATGAATTAATGCTAAAATGCATGCGCAAAACCTGAACCACGGGGATTTAAATTGAAGGTGCTTGCTGGACACTACTGTATAGCTGCGATAGGGCAATTGCACAAATTTAAGAAAAACCTTTGGACACCAGCACCCACACATCACAAGTGACATTCCACCCCAATTTAGAAAAGTGTATTTTTTAAATTGTAGCTGCAGAATAAATATACCAGAGGAAAAAGAATGGTGTGCAAAGCTGGCTCAAAATCCAAAGTCAAGATTAAAAGCTTACTGCTCTGAAAATCTACAGTATGATGTTCATGTGTAATGGGCCATAGATGAGAGAGATGGGAGGTAGCCCAGTTGCAGGTCATTCCATTAGGCCTGGTAGCTCCAAGGACATGAGACTGGGGAAGGTGCATTCCATCTCATTAGTGCCTGAGATCATGGGTGGGAGAGAGGTGTTTGTTCATTTGAATCCAATGCACCTGCAGAACATCTGATTGACAAGCCCCTCTGACTGGTCACATCATCACCATAGCAACAGGTCTAGTGTTTAGGTTTTATAATTTGTCCTACACCTGACTGGTTAATTAGAATCAGGCCAACACTGGTCCTTTGGTATAAAGTAAAGGTTTTCATTCCAGTTCTTTGCTACAAACTATGTTATGGCTACCAGCTAAGAAAGCTGCATTTAGCCACTGTGTGTTGGGCTACCAGCCAGGAGGGCTGCAGTAAAGCCATTGCTACAAGTTATTGTGTTGACCATTGTGTCAGGTCACAGGCCACTGCCTCAGGCATTTGCTGTGACTGACTCTGTGCTTGGATTAGCCTGGTTGCTGTCTTTTGTGATGAGTCTTAGTGACTGGAAATCTTTTCTTGGACTTTGAAGCTTGGAACCTTGAAGACCTCAGTCTGCTGTTGGGTAATACCAGAAACCTTGAACCATTGTTTGTAAAATGCTTAGAAAGACCTTTAGCTTTGTTGTTTTATCCTCACTGTTTACTGCTCTGCTTAGATTATTTCTCCACAATTTTAAATAATTCTGTTCTTGTGGAATTCTTGAATTCAGGAGGGTTCAATCTGAATCCAGTACTTTAGCCTTCATTAGCTACAGCAACC
The DNA here is from genome assembly GCA_029233225.1 of Lepidodactylus listeri. Taxonomy (NCBI): domain Eukaryota; kingdom Metazoa; phylum Chordata; class Lepidosauria; order Squamata; family Gekkonidae; genus Lepidodactylus; species Lepidodactylus listeri. The sequence goes on along the minus strand of JARCFY010000005.1, from coordinate 58,574,560 downwards.
AGTAATTGTTTGTGAAACTTGCCTTGAAGGTGTCCTACCCTGCAAGGGTAACTTTCTTGATTTTAGTCCCAGGAGGGCCTCAGACTTTTGTTCCTTGGTCTCTGGCTGTCTGGATAGGAGAAGGGGACTGATGGCAGCTCTACCCTGAGGTGTGAGGACTCAACACTTCAGCCATTTTTGATTGTTTGTTCCGTTTGATTCCTGCCCTGGGTTGGTGGTTTGAGTTTGAAGTCCCATGATGAGAACAACAACAACGGTAACAAAGTGAAATAAAGCTGACACATTACAACTGAATAGGGCAGGGGTGGGCAAACTTGCTCAGTGTAAGAGCCACCTAGAACAGGGGTGGCCAAACTTGCTTAACATAAGAGCCGCACAGAATAAACATCAGATGTTTGAGAGCCACAAGACATGAACAAATATTACCTGCTTTTATTGGAAAATAAGCAAATTTGCTTCTTATTAACATTGAATGAGACTGCCAAAAATAATAACAAAAGGGGTAAAAGCAGATATTGATAATGATATTAATTTGTCCAATGATATTTGTTTGCAAATTATATTTAGCTTCCCCAGCCACCCTGCCGGGAGCCACATAATATATGTGAAAGAGCCGCATGTGGCTCCCGAGCCACAGTTTGCCCACTCCTGGAATAGGGAAACATCCATGACTCAGACTGTATTGATGAAGTAACTGAAAACTTGACGTTGACGTTCAGACTGCTCCCTTATTTCTCTGACCTGTGCCCTCAGAGTGCATTTCCAGCTCCTTGTACAGGTCAGATAAAGTGCTTATTGACTGGGAGGACTAGAACCCTCAGGAACTAGGGCTTCCAAGTTTCTCACCTTGGCTCCCTGGTCCCTAGCTGCTGCTTCACAGAATGGTGGGGAAGAGGAATTGGGGGGGGGGGGTCATTTGGCACCACAGCAATGTATGACATCACTTCTGGCATGAAACCATAGAGCATAATGCCAACATGATGACATCACATCTAATTTCACAGCAGAAGTGATGTCACATGTTGGCACAGTGCCAATTCACGTCTCCCTGCAACCTCCTGTTGGGTGCCAATGCTGAGTTAGCAACCCTATTAGGAACACATGGGCCCTCACTTGGGGGCATGCAAAGAAATGTATAACTGTATCCATTTTGCTTTCTGTACCATCCAAACACGCTTCCCAAAGCATTGTGTTTTAAGGCTGCATAAACTGTCTTTATACTGGCTGGTTCCCACTTCAAAGGAAGAATCTTCCTTTGAGTTCTGCAGAACCAGGAGGATATCATTCCAGATGTTACATACAAAGACAGGAAAGCAAACATGAGCTGAAAAAGAACAAGTAATATCCTACTGACCTGTTGCATTTACCTCCTCTGGCTTAGGGTGCATAAGACGGAAGGGTAGTTCTATGCCTACATCACTGTTCGGATATGAAAGAAAGAAGGGAATCCATCATACTTGCATACCAAAGAACATCTGTTGCCTCCTACTTCGTCCTACTATAGCCATTACACTAAACACTGAGTCTATAAACAAATTATTGATGTCACCCAGTATGTGAAATTTGAAGAAGTCCAAACTCTCCTTCCCAAACACACAGGGATGAGCCAAGAAAACCCCAATGAGACAACACAATACAAAAAGGTCCAGTCCTTGAAACAATGCGTTGAAATGTCAGGGAGTGCAGGGGGCATCTTTTGGAACATGCACATTCATGTATGTCACAAGAGATGTGCCCAGGCACATATGTGTTGTTATGCTCAACTTATTTTTTTAATGGCAGCCACTGCCAGGGAAAACAGCAGCAACTCAGAGAAGAAAAGGAGGTGGCTAGGGAATGGAATGTGTAGGCAGTTAGATGAAGGCAGGCCCTTTAAAAGTGCAGCAAACTGTCCAGACTCCACAAAAAATGCTTCAGGTGCCTTCCTTCCAGAAACATCAGTGCAAAGATTGTCTGAAAAAACATGAGGGAAAGTTGGGAGGAAATCAGCAGAGCACTGACTCGGAGTGTAATGTTGGTGAGGTGGGAATAATGTAGTTAAGAAGCCAAGCTGCACAAAAAACTCTGTATGGAAATAACCTCACCTAGCTAGTGAAGAAGGATGCCTGCTTTCAAACATTTCTGAAAATATCTTGTAGAAGAAGAAGAGATTGGATTTATATCCCGCCCTTCACTCACTTGGAGTCTCAGAGCGGCTTACAAACTCCTTTCCCTTCTCCCCACAACAGACACCCTCTGAAGTAGGTGGGGCTGAGAGAGCTCTGAGACAACTGTCCTTGAGAGAACAGCTGGTACAGAGCTATGGCTTGCCCAGGGTCATTCAGCAGGTGCAAGTGGAGGAGTGAGGAATCAAACCCGGTTCTCCCAGATTAGAGTCCGCGCACTTAACCACTACACCAAACTGGCTCTCTTTTGCCTTGTAACTTGTGGCTTGTAGCTACTGGCTGACCTTTTTTTCTTTTTCTTTGTAGCTAGGTTAATAAACAGAATAATTGGCTTACATTTTCCTCAACAGACAATTATTAGGAGATTGCACTTGGGGGACTGGGGAAGCACAATAGTGAAAAAGAGGAAAGATCACAGATTTACCTGGAAGTAAAATCTCCTAGCAAGCTGGGGAATAAACAAACACAAAATACAATACTTACAACATTTCCCAACAGATGTGCTCAAGCCACTTGGCCATACTTCATACCTTCTTCCTAGAAAATGCAGCTCAGAGAAGATCATTTTTAATCCTTGCTGTCATATTTGCACACTCTACCATTACAATAATTTCTTTGATCCAATTAAGCAGGTATTCTACTTAATTTGAGAACACTCAAACAAATATCAAAGTGGAATGTTCTTACCTGCTAAATATGGGATAATTATTTATGATTGGCCAAAACATGTTAGAGGACCTACTGAGGATGCTGCATATCCTCCTTTGCCATCATTCATCCTGGTCTGACAAACAAAAGAAAGACCACTTGTGATAGGTAACTAAGATACTTTCAAGCTTACCCTGAGACAGCGAGCTTCACCTTGATCTTATAAGCAACCAGGATCCCCAAAACTGCCTTGTCTATCCCATCTTTTATGCTATTGGAGAAAAAAAATGTAGGATAATTATTTATTACAATTAAACATTGCTTTTAGGGTAAAAGACAGTCTTGATTTTTTCCCCTACCACAACTTAAAACAGCCCAAGAAGGCCATGTTCAGTTAGGGAAACAGCACATGGAGAGGTTAATTGTATTTTAAGCCTGTGGAGATCCAATTTGGCTCAGGACTGTGCCATTTTCCTGAATGTTAAATGGCCACAGGGAGGAGTTATTTGCCCCATTCTGGAGCTGCACATGCACAGAATACCTAATATGCAGTTCCCAAGTTATGGGAATAGCTTATCCCCCAGGGCCATTTCAGCTCAGGAAAATGGCACAGGGAGAAGATAGGAATCCCTCCCCCATGCCATGGTCCAGAGCCAAATCAGGCCCCCACTGCTGTTTCACTGTGGAAAACACAAGCTGGGAACCTGGACTCAACTCATTAAAAGTGCATTGTGTAATTTGGCCCTTAGTGTGAGCCCAACTGAATGTAAACAGAGCTCTTTTGAATGACATGAAAGATATTCTCTAGACATGAAAGATATTCTCTAGACTTTTTAATTACAGCTGATGCCTTTTCTGATTGGACTCACATGGTACTGGATGCCAAGTTAGTGTCTTCATCCTTTAGCTTCCCATCCAGGGCTATGCCCCGTTTCTCTCGGTTGTTTGCCAGCAAGGGCAGAATTGTCATTGTCTTAACGAAGGTGCAGTTTGGCTGTATCTTAGCCCTGGAGTGCCCATGGCCATGGAGAGACAGAAGGCAATTTTAGTTCCAACCTGATAGGATGATATTTGACTTTCTACTTTCCTACTGACTTCAACACCACCTATATGAAGAGAATTATACTAGTTTTTGTTAAGTGATGCAAATCTTTCAGAGGGCATCTTTTATCATAAACTGTTTACGAAGACAGAGATCAGTCCTGTTCCTAGAAACATACCAAAACTTACCTTAGCCAAACTGGAATTAGGAAACAACACAACGTGTAGTTTTAAATCTATATATTCCCAAGAACAGATAAAGCAACGTAACAGGAGAAAACTAATAGTGCAAGGGAGGACAACATATGGCATACTCACTCAGCTTCTTCCAGAGCTACTGTTTTGGTGTAAAAGTCACTGGAATACAACACCACATTAGCAACTTGCACCACTGAAGAGGGAATAGGAAAACAATTTCAGTTCAACAGAAAGAAAAGCTGGAAACTGCAAGCAAACAAGGAGAGCCTACTGGGTTGGCACCACTTCGTAGTAGCATCACGAATACACAGAATGATGCCGAACATGCATCACATCTTGTTGGACCTCTCCTCCTGTCTTTGGCCTCATGTATAAAATCTGTAAAATGTTCATCTTATCAGTCACTAGCAGGACAGAAGCTGAATGTAAAGAATATGATGACATGCAAGGGTTGAATGGCTTGGGAGTAACCCAGTGTTTGCAATGTCAGACCTTTTTTTAAATGTATAGGTCCTGCTATAGATATTGCCTTAACACATTGGGAAAGCAAAGCTAATGTTGTGAACAGGAAGAGGGCTGCACCAGTCACCCAGATGAAAGAAGGCAAAGCAAAATGCTAGTGGTGCAGCGGGAAAGAGAAAATTATTATTTGCTGCATTCGATATGTGTAGGGTTTTTTTTAAAGTATTTTCTGTGGTTTGGGAATAATGCCTAGTTTATAGCCAAAAACCATACTGTACCTGAGACACTGATCTTCTTAACCACTTTATCTGTGTTGTTGATCACAGTCACAGTGACAGGAATTGGCTCACCGTGATAAAACACCTGGAATAATTGGGCTGGCTTAGCAGGAGGGCTCGGTAGGTCAATGTAACAAAACGTTATTCCAACTAATTTGTCAGGACAGGTTTGGTAGACAGGGCCCTTGGCCTCATCCACAGCCTGTGAAAACCAGTGGAAGCATTTATCAGTGAGTTCAAATGTCTCCTAGCATGAACCACTGTTGCAAACAAACTCAGACAGAATGTAGCTACACAGAACATCTCCAGGCAACCATAAAACATGCTCCTCAGTTTAGTTCCAAGGGGAAAAAGCACCTCACCTCTTTGCTGAGACATGCTTTCAAGTGCAATGGCTTCTTGGAGAGGAAAAACTGCCAGGTGGTCTCTGCTTGAGGCTGAGGGCCTGATGCTTCAGGGGCATGCTGCACTTTACGGACCAGTAAGCGCACAGAGTTCCTGAGGAGCAGAAAGCACAATGTGCCTAAGTGCAATCAGATGGAGATGGTGGTAGCAATGGAAGCTGTGGAGACGGGAGTGGGGCTGTTAAAGAGGTATGAAAGAGGTAGCGAGAGAGAGTGGCCCATTCTGCATCTAGCATTCACTCCGCTGTTTTACCAAACCCACACTGGAACAGAAATTCCCCTCTACATTGCATTCTACTTTCACTTTCTCTGATTGTCAGATTTTATGGTAGCCTCGTCACTGCATGCTGGTTTCACTTCCTTTGATCTCTCAGTTTTATGGTACTGTCTGCATAGATTTATGGCTGTTTTATGGCTGTTCAGGGGTGACTCTGCAGTCAGTACAATGTTGGCCTGGGGTATCTGAATGTGGTTTTGAGCCACATCTTTTTCTGTTCCAATCTGGGTTTGGTAAAACAACAGAATGAATGCTAGATGCAGAATGGGCCATAGAAACAACTGCATCTGCCATGTAACGCTGCTTCTTTCAGCTGTGGCGCCAGCTTCCATTGCTTCCCATTTGGCTCAGTATAAAAGCTTGCCGTCTGCATCATGTTTAGGGAGAGAGTGCAAGAGAGGGGGGAAGAGCAGCCTCTCGGGGGCGCTGGCAGGGCAGTGTGCTGCAGGGAGGAAATGGCACCCATGACACACACACCCCGCAGAAAGTAAGGGGGGGGGTGACCTGGCCAAGGGGGAGGTGGGGGGGGGGGAGAGGAAAGACCAAACAAGCTGGGTAAAAAACACAAAACACCCGGCCCCAGGAAATAACAAATGGTTCAGGGTGGGTGTGCTTCCAGCCCCCCCCCCCCCCCTATGATTGCAGAAAAATGTTCCCTAGCTGCTTTTAAACACAGATGACTGGATTTTCAGCTAACTTGTTTCCTTTGTGACAATTTGTGTATCTCCACAGAAAAGATAGGGGGGGGGAGAATTCGGCTCCAGTTGTCTGCTTATCGCTCACAGTGGGGAGAAGGGTGGGGAGGAGCAGGGGTCATTTCAAGCAAGAGCTCAGGGGAGCGCAGCTCCGGGAGTTGGTGCCAGCCCTCCCCCCACCCGCAGGGGAATGCCTGCTTGTGTCATGGCTGCAGCAAAATGACCCCGTCCCCTGGAAAAGTCCTTGTTCCTCTGACCAGCCTTCCGAAGGCTTCAGCCACCACTGAAGCTATCCTCCCAGAATAGTTGTATTTGAGAGGCTTGGATTAGTAGTTGTCCCCTCTCTGCCAGCTTTCTTTTTTTCTTTCTTTTCTTTTCTTCCTTCCCCTCTCTCTTCTTTCTTTTTTGCCTTCTGACATACTTCCGATGATGTCAAGTGGTGTAGCATATGCAAATAAGTTATGCTAATGAGCTATGCTAATGAGCTCCTGCACCTCTTTTTCTACAAAATGACCCCTGGGGAGGAGCATTTAAACTACCTTAAAACCAAATCCACATAACGAGGTGAGGCACCATAGTGACCTCGGAGTTGCCACTGAATGGCAATAAAATGATGCTGAGGCAAAGCAATTCGAGAGCAGATGCGGAATAAGATGCAGACCGAAATTTGTTAGAAGATGTGGGGTCGGGGACACAACAGCAGGAAAGACCAATGCACATTGGACCGGGGGGGGGGGCAGTGATGTGAAAACACAATGGTAACGGTCATCAGGATACTGGTGCTGCAATACAAAGTGAGCAACAATTCCTTTCACATACAAACTTTCACAAAGACTGGAGGTCAGCAGTTCTGGTAGTGGGAGGTGCTTACTTTCAAAGTTTGATCTACAATCCAGTTAAGCAGAAGTTCCTGGATATATTCAGGGAATTCAGGACATTTACAGTGCAATCCAAGCACAGTCAGTGACTTCAGTGGGACTGTGCAATGCTGGAGACTTCTCTTGAATGATCAGAGTTTGCTCCTTTCCCTCCTTTCTGTTTTGCTTAGAAAAACGCTGTAGCTTGTAAGCTGGATCCAGACAAGACATTGCTGTGGACTCAAGTGATTCTGCCTGCAGAGCACAATTTTCTCACTTCTCCTGGAAGCCTGAAATTCCCCACAAAATGCTGTTTCTGGGGATTCCCTCTGCTCCAAAAACAGAATTTTTGGTGCATTTCGGGCTGTCATGAGACATGCTCCGCAGGCATAAGTCCTTGAACCCATGGAAATGTCTAGTCTAGACCCAAGTCTCTATGTGTAAACAGAGATCAATCCAACAAAAGGCAACCTGTTAACGTATTTTATATCATTCTAAAAAAAAATCCACTTATCTGTTCACACACTTAAGAGGATAAACATTTTGGACACCCAATGGTAAAAATGCATGGAAATTTAAAATAAAATGTTCAGTAAAGGTCTTTTTTATTTAATAGTTTCTCATCTTTTCCTATACTTCATCTACTTTTCATCAAACAAAATATTACCTCTTAAGAATTCTCTCTTCCACATTGTCTGTAGAGAAAGCTTTGACCTCAAAATCCACCCCACAGCACTGTGGAAAAAGATTGAGGTAGGGAGTAAATGCTGAGTGGGGTTAAACATCTGAGGACAAAAAGAACCCTGACAGTCACTCAGTTGCCTTTCCCTCTGAATCTGCCAGCTTCCCACGAAAGTTCATACCTTGAATAAAACTTTGTTGGTCTTAAAGGTACCATCGAATTCAAACTTTGTTCTTCTATATTCAGAGAGTCTTTCAACTCATACAAGTGTTTGAGATTACTTCTAAAACTCCCTGTATCTCCCCACCCCAAGATTTTGGCCTCCACAAGCAGGAATCCCATAAGGGGGGTCCTATTACTGGAAGGGACAATTAGGTGTTTACTGTTATAGTACCAAACCCTCTGCATGTCATACAATGCCACTGGGGGCCACTGATCTTGAGCTTTGCAGGCTTTCCGACCTCCAGATGGGGCCTGGAGATCCACCAGAATTACAACTGATCTCCAGATGACAGAGGTCCCTTCCCCTGGAGCAAATGGATACTTTGTAGCATGGACACATCTCTGCTGAGCTCCCTTCCCTCCAAAGGCCATACTCCACCCCCAAATCCACAGAAATTCCCCAAACTGAAGTTGCCAACCCTAGTAGTAGGTGGCTGGTAAGATCTAAAGCAGGGCAAGTTGCTCTGTTCCAGCTTTTTCAAGAGCCCACTGCAAAGTTTCTGTGGGTATGGGAGCAAATATCCCCCCCTTTGCTGAAGGCAGCATTAGAGGAACACTGATGCTACCTCCACTCCATGCAGATGGCTCATGCAAACTGAAAATGGTGGCAGAGCGCTTAATGGTCCCAGCTTGCTGAGCTCTAGTACCAGCCATGCTGTCTTCTAAGCCTGAGGTATGTTTCTAAAATAGCATGTAATAATGTAATGTAATAGCATTTTACAACCTTAGGTTTGCTGTGGGGGGCGGGGAGTATGCTACAATTTTCCTCTGGTTCCAGTCTATTGTCTCACGTACTCTGTGTTTCTTGTTCCATGGGACAAGGTTGATGCCAGATTAACTCAAAAACGAACATGATTTTGGGAAATCCACCACTGAATCTTCCCAGCATTTTAAAAAGACTTAATAATTGCAGTGCAGGGCCTTGATTTTGGTCAGGGCTGCAGTGCTTAACCATTCCCCTCCATGTGGCTTCAATATTCAAAATGCTGAGCATTTTTCTCACCCTTCAAAAGAAAAAAAACAGGCACACACTCTCTTTGTCATTCTTTTTTCTTTTCCATAGCTAATAAAAGCACAGTGGATCAATTGTGTTTAGCAAAGGAAGTTGGGAAGGTCCCACAGTCATCACCTCTCAGACTCTAATATTTCTTTGCTTTGAAAACTGGTCTCCTACAAAGTCCAAAACAGGGGCTCAAGTCATGTCTTTGAGAGTGAGAAATATTTGCTCTCTGCATTAGCTTGTGGGGAATGCATTCTTATCAAACTAGAAGGTTCTACTCCCTTCATCATTTTATTGCTTTCCTAATATTATTTAAATACAATTTAAATGAGATTTGATATACCTTCCCGACATCATGGGGAGCTGGTTGCAGAGAGACCGAACATGGCAGGTAGTCTGGAAACTGCACAGCAAGGAAAAGAAGAAACTTGACACAAAGAATGATAGTAGCAAAGCTGGCAAGTGATGCCATTCTGTGCTCAGGAAAGGTACTACATAACCAGCAGACCTAGAAATGCAAGCCTGCCTCACATCGCACTCCAAAGGACTTCTCCAGATGCTTGCATTGCAACACACTTCTGTCACTGTAGTGCAGCCACATTTAGAATGCCGTGTACAGCTCTGTTCGCCTCCTCTCAAAAAGATTTCATAGAACCGGAATAGGTGAAGAAAAAGGCAATCTTAATAATTAAGATGTTGGAACAAGGAAAGCCTAAAGAACTGTGGGCTTTTCAGTGCATGGTGAACGACTAAGGGGAACATAACAAAGGTTTATAAAATTATGCATGGGATGGAGAAAGGGAATAGAGAGACTTTAAAAGGATATTAGACAAATCCATAGACTCAATAGCTATTTACCATGAGAGCTAAATGGAACACCCAGGCTGGATCCAGATTTTCTGCTAACTTAACACCCTTCTGCCAGGAACACAACTTCCCTGCCTTTCCCCCCACCCCGTCCTGCAGCTACCCACTGATCTCTCTGAAGTGCTGCTCCTGGGGGACAGGGAGCCCTCAGGAATGGCATGACGGTGGAAGTGGGGAGTAGATGGAATTGGCAGAAGTTACTTCTCCCCTTTTGGAAAATTCAATCTGGATCCAACCCTCCAAGAGGCAATATATTTCTGATAAGAAGTGACTGATGGGGTGGGAGGCAATAAAACCATGGGGTGGGTCTGTGCCCTGCTTGTAGGCCTTTTAGAGCACTGTGGGAAGCATAATGCAGGACTAGATGGACCACTGATCTAATCCAGCAGGGCCTCTCTTGCATTTCCTTAGGTGACCATATTTTAAAAGCTGGGCTCTGGAATTAACTGTCACTAAATATGAAGCAGCTTGAAGCGCTGCTACTTGAAAAACATTAGATGTAAGAGACACCTAGACAGAAAAGTCAAGATTAATATATTGTCAGTCCATTTTCTTATCAGCCTTTCAAGCCCAATACAGAATGTAACCAACAACTTTTAAGTATTGAGAGTCAGGAGACGATGAGTCATAGCAAGGCTTTTATTCTGAACATCACTCAGCTCCAGACAACTCCAGCAGACTTATACGTTCTCAACAGTGAACTATATACAATGTAACAATATACACCAAGTCCTATTGGACCTAAGCCGGGCTCTATGGCTCTCTGGGGTGAGTTCAGGACCAATGGTTGGTCTTTATTGTGCAGCCAATCAGGAATTATGAAACCATGGCTAAACCAAACTGCACAGAATGAAATCAAAACATAACAACAGCAACAAAATCTCAGAGTACTTACAGTTAAGACAAAGGGATATGCATTTTCCCCCAGCTTATTCAGTAGACATGTCTGCAAGTCGGAAAGTGGTCTTTGTTTTTCTAGTGACGGGTACACCTGTGTCCTGGAGAAATACAGGTCCTTCCGGAAAGTGAGGCCCATAATATCAATATCTTCTTGCCCGTATCGAAAAGCGCAAGTTAGTGTCACATACACTGGGGAGAACACACACAGAATGTTACAGATTTTATGCAAGATGTACCAGCTGGGTGGTTTGGGCATTGGGACAGGTCCCTTGGGGGGAGGCACACCTGCATGCATGCCTCCCCCATTTTTGTCCCCTTCCATAAGGGGCCTGGGGCATGGAGCCACTCAGCCACAGGCCCAGGTCATGCAGAGGCCAGCGCCCGCATATGTCGCGGTATCCTGCCTTTCCATGATCACCCCCTCAACAGGGGAGCTGGGGGATGGGTGCATCAGGCAGCAGGCGGGTTGCCCAATATTAGGACCCGCCCCTATGCTGTGCCACTGCTCCTTTGTCAGTAGTAAAATAAATAATCCATGGCCATGTTTCTCCAAGATGGTTTGTGTGTGATCATGTCCTTCCAGCGCCTCCCCCCCAAACTCTCCTTGAGCCCACAATCCTGTCTAGACTTATCAGCAGGAATTGTGGAGAAGAACTTTTATAACTTGTGAATGTGAAGTTTTCACTATGTAAATATTTTGTGTGTGTTTTCTTTCTATGTTTTAATGTGGAGTTTATATGTATATCGCTGTGATTTAAAATGCAGGCCTGTCGAGTAAGAAAAAGGGGGCTGGATTGGTGATTGAAGTGTGTTATGATTGGATGGTAGCTGTATCCTAGGGAATGGAGTTGATTGTTTTGTTCAGAGAGAGAGGGAGAGAGATGTGTGTGTGTGTAAAGAAGAGATGGATTAAGTGCTATAAAGTGCTGTGTGAGAGCAATCTGTGCTCTGTGTGGAAGTTATGAGATCATAGGTGTAGAGTACAGGGGGGGTCGAGGGCTTGAGCCACCCCCGAAATTTCCCGGGGGGGGCTCAGCCACCCCCGGGAAAACGGAGCGCCTGCCGCCGCACCTCCCCGGGTCCTTCCAAGGCCCGGCTGCCGCTGCTGGAGAGGGAGAGGGAAGGGGTGGCGGGCGGGGGGGGGGGGAAGAGAGAGGCACCAGCAGCAGCGGCTGGCGGGCCTCAGAAGGGCCCAGGGAGGCGGGGCGGTTTTCCAGGGGGGAGAACATCGCTCCAGCGAGCACGTGTGCAAAGCACGCGCTAAGGAGCCCCCCCCCCCCCCGGGATTTCCAAAAGTCTACGCCCCTGTATGAGGTAACAAGAGAGGAAAATTAGCATGTGTGGAAGTTATAAGCCTGAGAGGCAAGCGAGGAAATTAAACTTTGTACAAGTTATTAGCCTAAGTGGCAGGTGAGAAAAAAATAAGCCTTTGTAGTCAGGTCTATCTGAGGAACTTTAGAGAAACAAGAAGAACTATCTGGAACCATTACACTTAAGATACTATACTGAAACTGTTACATTGTTATACTGCTACATATGTTATTTATGTTTAAGATAAAACAACAAAAAGCTATAGATTCGGGTGAGTTTTCATGTTGGTCTGAAGCAATGTTCCCTCTAAGCTCCACAGTGTTGTGAGCAGAAATTCTACCTTCTGAAGCAATAGAACAAACCAGTAGAACAAAGTCTGAAGAAGTGTGCATGCACACAAAAGCTTATACACAGAATTAAATTGTGTTGGTCTTGAAGGTGCTACTGGACTCAACATAAAACTATGTTTATGTCAAAACAATCTGTTGTGTACTAGGACCACGATCGCATGGTCTCCTGTAATGGCGACCGCCACGTGGTCAGCGCACATGGTCAGAATCTACCTGAGCTTCAGCCAGGTAGAACAATAGCCAGTTGGATCCTGAGTGACCACCAATTATGAGCCTAGGTCTCCCGCTGGGGGACCTATGAACTACAACCACGGACTTAAGGTCCTATCAGGACCTGTGGGCGAGGTCGGGGCATTGTCTCCGGCCGGCATAAAAGAGGGCTCTGAGCCCGGGGTTCCCCATGTTCCATCTGACCCTCAATAAAGAGCTTTACTATGAAATCACTACCACTCGCCTCCCGACTCCAATACTTTCCACAATCCTAAGAAGGGATCCCCTTTTTACCTCAGAGCCACTCCCATGTGCTGACTGTTCTGTCATTCTATCAGTTATAACTAAACTATTCTGTTCTTTGGGTCCAACTGAAAATTCTACAGCAAGAGCCTTTGGGGGCAGGGGAAATAACTGAAGAAGGCAAGGAGGCAGCATAACACACGTCACCTCAGAACACTAGAGGTTCCTTTACAAAGGTTACATATAAAGGGTCTCACAGAAAAGGAGTAAGCTGTTAGAGTGAGGTTCAGCCTTTCTGAGCATGTAGGTTAATTGTCTCAGGATGTTGTACTGGATTAAGGTTGTCAACTTGCAGGCAGGGGCTGGGGAGCTCCCAGAATTATAATCGATCTCCAGACAACGGAGATAATTTCCTCGGGAGAAAATGACTGCCTTGGAGGGTGAATTCTATAGCATTACCCCCTGCTGAGCTTCTTCCCCTCCCTAAACCCCACCCTCCCCAGGGTCTACCCCCAAATCTCCAGGAATTCCACAACCTGGAATTCACATCCCTACACTAGATCCATCTTTATACCTTACCTCCAGGTTGCAGTGGGGGCCACATTTTATTAGGTATGTGTTCACTTATGTGTGAACTAAGCATGACAGATCAGGCAAATTACTGTTTTGCCATAAGGCCGAAGCAAGTAAGGATTCTATCAACCAACATCAGGGAGCACCCCAAAAATGGTTCAGACTGGGCATTCTGAAGCATTTAGCCCTGTTTCATTGACTGAGATAACAGAGAATAGAGGGATGCCACAGCACTCCAGAAACCAATTTTTGGATGAGGGCAGGATGAAAATACTTAAAATAATATAAGATTCTTGATCTGATGTTCTTTGAAAGTATGTCTCATGTCCTTATCTTGGGTGATTGCTAATTTGTACAAACCGTGATACATCTCTAATTGTAAGCAGCACATTAATACTTTGAGCAGTAATCTCTAACACAACCAGATAAGCTGTCTGACCTTTTTTCTCCTTGACAATTTCTGGATCCACCAGTACCACACCATCTGCAGTGATAATAAGCAAAGAGAAAAAAAGAGAGAACCACTCTAAGACACAGGATATTCAGCCTCTATAAAATGAAAAGAAGAAGCCTGCAACCAAGCTGAGCTCACCTACAGGTTCCACGTCATCGACATGGTCAATGAAATCTCGCTTTCCCAGGTAGATAGTAACCTGTAAGATTTAGAAAATCATGACTGGACAAGGCTACTCCAAACACTCACTGATCTCAGCACAAGGATGTAATGCGATAATAAACTAGTACAAAAATTGAAGGGGCACCTCTGAGCCATTCTAGCCTGCTCAAACTCAATACTCAAAAGTATACTAGACCTCTACTGCTAACACTCAAATAGAAGAGAGCAGGTACAGCTGAGAAAAGCTGCAGCTCCACAATCCCCTCCACAAAGGCCCCATATTTTTTTGTATGTAGTGACCCTAAAGAAGGCAATTTTGCTTCTACAGCAATAATACAGAAGAGAGTTTGTTTACATGTCTGGCAAGCAAGCATCAGCAAATCAAGTTGAGTGGCTGGAAAAAAGTTTGCCATCTTTTAGGCAATTACAGATCAGGACCACTTGCTGTGCTACTTACTCCTTTGTCACGAGAGATCTTCTTGTAGATAACATGAGTTTGAGCAGACATGGTGTTCTTCACGGAAATTTGGGAAACAGAGACCATCTTTGGAGGTTCAGGGCAGCTCATCTCCACAGTTATATGACCTGGTAAGAATGAAGATATATGACCTGGTAAGAACTAAGCTTTCCTATATCCAGATAAGACCAGTGTCAGACAAAGATAAGCAAAGCCATGGGAGACACAGCTGTATTTAAGATGGATTAAAAATTGAATAGCCTTGTATAATCAAACACCAGCCCATTAAAGTCCCAGATCAAGGATTACAGTTATAGATTCAAGTCTGGGATCTGGTTAGAATGGATGAACCCTTTGATTCAGGCGGCTTCTAGATTTCCATGTCTTTCTCTTTCTTGCTCTCTCTGGTAACATTGCTTTTTTCTACCATTTTATTAGTGCTGGCTGGGCATTTAAGTGATAGCTGTTGGAAGACAGCGTTGCTACTGAAGACTTTGTATTTTCATTTGTAGGAAGGTGTCTATTGCAAAGGACAAATGCATGGTCTCCAAATTAATCTTTCCTCTATAAAGAAAATTCAAGACAACCCACTTTCCTAGCCCCCCCCCCCAAACCCCTATGTTTTGGGAAGACATTCAAGACCATTCAAAACGGATCTGAAGGACTGTGTGTGATGTCTTGCATTGATGGTAAAGGCACCACCATCCAAAAGGTGCCTCATGACACTTGAGAGGCCGCTATCTCCATACCATCTTCAATAATTTCATAATTATTGGAATCAGGAATCAATATTTCCTAGAAACTGCAGTAGTTATTTGCACTAGTGGTTAATATTAACTGCATAACAGCAATTTTATTGCAACATGTTTTATAGCTGGTTTAGCTGTGTCTGTTGACCTCTCACTATAGTTCCAGCATCTCAGGCAGACCTTTTAATATCTTTTAATTAAAGCCCAACTGAGCAGATATTACATGTTTACAAGACAACGTTTGGAGTTAGGCAATGAATTCTCATGCCTGGCTTTGATCGGTCAGTGATAATGGTAAAGCCCCAAGAAGAAATACAAGAGAAAAACAACAAATAGTGTAATGCTTTTAGAATGCAGCCAGTAAGGATAAGATATGATAATGAGCATGCTGGTTGTAATCAAATCTCATTGATTTCAAACATACTGTAACACTGGCCCCAGGCAATGTTTTTGGGAATTGGCGTCTACTTCAGATTAAATAAACTGTTCATTGGGCTAGTAATGGTATTCTGCTACCCACAATCTTCATCCCCAAGGGTCCATTTTAAAATGCATAAAATTAATGGAATACACAAGTTGTGGCAAATAATGGATGAAATTAGCATGTCCTAGAAGATTAAAGTTAAAAAGATATTAATCACCTGCTTTTGGAACAATGGCATTTGCTAATAATTTACTGAAATAAGATTAAACCATGTGAAAATATAAAACAGGGAAAAAACAGGCTAATAGAGGAAATGTTAAATACAAGGATCACGTTAATTCATTTTTCTGCATTTTTGGCTACATAATCTCAACATCTGTTCAAAACATGTAACCTTTATATAGTTTGATCACATTGAGAATTATTGCATTTTAATTTATAAATGTATAAAGTAAGCTTAAAGTTGCTGACAATACAAAAAGTTTAAAATTTTATTGTCATATCTATACAACTTGGGGAGATGTTTTTTCAAACCAATAACAAGCCTTATTTACACCTACAATCTCCTTATGTCTTTTATTTAAAAGCTCATAAAAATATAAATATCACCTAAACAGATATTGCTTCTGAAGTATTTTGAACAAGTATAGCACAACAATTTATAGCAAACTAACTATAGGAATAAACTCCTATCCCTTTCCCCAACCTGATGCATGCAGTTCTAGAAGAAAGTATTTCAATATTGGTGAGATTCTTTCTATATTTATGATGATACGAAAGTGAGTGCTCCATTTCCCAGTGCAGAAGCATAATGGTTCAAGGTCATCATAAGATTCTTGTTGCTGTTTTTAAAAGAGCATTGCTGCACTTGACAAACTGGAAATGAAAAAAAATTATGGAGCAAAGGCATGTTTATTTAGAAATTAAGCCTCACTTGCTCTGTAGTAAGTACGGCTAGGAATGTTGCTTTAAATGGACATATCTGCAATGAAAAGAAATACCTGTCAGGATTCCAAATGCCCCCAGCCAGCAGAGGAGAGAGAAAGTTCCAGGAGCAGTAAAACAAAGATACCGCTTAATTTAATGTACAGGGCTGAATGATCCAGACACAGATGAATTTGACTTGACTTTCCTTTCTACCCAAAGATGAAACATTATCCCTTTCAGATGCTAGGATGGCAGTTTGCAGTAGATCTGAAACTGAGATTTTGGCTTTCCGACTATAAATCTAAACACAGGTATTATACCTGGATTAGCGGATCAGAAACTGGTAAGATCGGCGGTGCTGGTGGGTATTACCTTAGGGACCTCAGTTCTACAATGTCAGGCTTCCTGATTTCATAAAGCACAGAGACAACATACAGAAGATTTAGCAAGGAGGTTATTGAAAGCAGCTTTGTTTTAAATCTCTCCATCTCCTCCTTACTAGGGATGAAAACCATCCAGCCTGCTAATGAGCTAAAGATAAAACACTGTTTGTGCACCATTGATTTTGTAAACATATCTTTTCTAGCACACAAGCATCATATAGAACCATACATACATCCGTGCTGGCTACTATCTCCTAATCGAAAATCCCTCCTATTTAGAAGATGATTTATCTATTGATGTCCCACTCTTTTCATTCTAGCTGAATGCCCACCATTGCGATAGACAGGTACAGTGCTCTCTAAATCACAATTGATATAAAAGAGACACAGAAGGGACAAATTGTGCCCAGGATTGCAGGGAAATTTCAAACTGTGGGCTCATCCAATGTTGAAGAAAACACAATTAAATCAATATGGCTAACCAGAGTCTTTTAAACAGAAGGTAGCCTGGGAAATAAATGCATCAACAAAACAATTTGCTATTGTTAAAAAATCTTACACTACTGTATATACTTCAACAGACAAATTAATTTAGACCAACATATCTGCCAGTGGAAAATTGCTTCCCTCTGCTAGTCTCTCAGTTACCATTATGACAGGCAGGTGTAATAATCTCTAAACCCAAAGATGCTGTCACAGTCTCTGCAAAAACAAAAACAAACGCTCCAGACATCTTGTAGTTACTATGAGCGATCTTGCTATTCTAGAGGTAATGTCCGGATTCTCAGATCTTTCCACACCCCCAGCCTTTTTAGATTTACCTGTTTCTCTTCTCTTCTCGTCCTTCAGTTCCACCAGCTACCATTCACTGCTCTGTTTTTCCCCTCCTGGTTTCTCCAACATTCCACGCCACTCCTTTCTTGTTCCTTGACTCACCCCCCCCCCCCAACATTCTGAGGATACACACAAAACCAACTCAGTAACAAATAAGAAAGGTATGGCCTGTGGAAATATTTCAGAATAAAGTGCTTGGTACCAGTACATGGTGTTTTGTATACTTGTAAGCCACTTAACATGGTTTATGTGATAATAAATTTGAATTTTCATTCAAATGAAGAGGACATAGCCTTTCTACAACACAAAACATGCTGCTGTAGAGGTAAAAGGATTGTATCATAACAAAATGTTTCAGAAAAATGCTTTGGTAAAGAAACAGAATGTGGACTGTATGATCCTACTGTGTAATTTCTACTTATGTAAATGCTTATACTTTGTTTCATCTGTTTCAAATTTCTGTCATCCAAATACTATTGCATTGTTTACTGGACATTCCATACTGCTAATTGTTTTGACTTGTACTGTGTAATCCACCTTGAGTCTCAGTGAGAAGGGCGGACTATAAATATAACAAATAAAAAGATTAAATAAAACTAAAAGGTGAAAAACAGCAGGTCAAATCATATAGGGATGGGTACACGATTCAAACATCTCCATCTTTTTAACACCTGGAAATACCCTTGAAAGGAAGATAACCACTTTCCATTTTGGACAACTGGAAAAAAAGAGAGAAGGTTTTAATGAATGATGCAATGCTGTAATAAATTAAATAAAATGAGCAGTTGGAGCCCTGCATGTTGAAAGGAATCTATCACACACAGGTACATTGAGGCACAGTGGTGATCCTGCCCAAACAATTACAAAACCCTCAAAGCCAAAGAGTACTAGGAATATTTCAGATCAAATATGTTGGATATTTGTTTGGCATACAATTAAAGACCTTATTATTTTACTGACTAACACGAAAAATCAATATCTTAAAGACTCAGTTGCATATATTATTCCTGCGGCTGAAATATCAGATGCCAGATGTTGAAAAGAGAACAAGGGATTGATATAAAATGTAAGGATGCCAAGAATAACAAATGATGTCCTGATGAACAAAAAAACAGACTTTGGCATGTTTTGTCATATCATTGATTTATTGAGTTTTCTAACAGAATAACATAAAAATGATGGTTACAAGCAAAAACATATTATCAGATACAACTGACATATTCTACTGGTATAGACTTTACACTTGGTTTATGCAAACATGGGACATATTCCACTCATTTGAAGGATCTTAGGGAAGGGGTACCGTTCTCTCCAGAAAAAGACAAATCACAGCTCTTCATGAAGCTGTTGTTTGTGGAAGTTGGGAAAACCAGTTCAACTGACAGCAGCTCAAGTGCAAAGTTTTATTTTTCTCATAAGAGTGGATGGCAGCCGCTGATTTATATGGGAAAACATTGGGATAGGAGCTAAACTTCTCTCCCACCTACAATTATAGTTAAGTATTATAGTTCAGTGCCTTTATTGGCATAAATCATAAACATAAGAGAAAGAAAACAAGTACAATTTAAGTGTTACACAGGGAGAAGTTCCCATCAGAGGATTTTACCTTATGCTCCCAAATCCTCATAGCAATTAGAAGATAACTTGCTACTGAACAAGTAATATAAGGGAGCTGATCCGACAGAAGACATGAAACAAGCCTCTCAGTGGGATATCCATGGAAGTTGTGCTGAAGTGGACTAATTAAAGAACCTTGCAGTTTAACACAGAAGTCACAATAGAGCAAAACACGGGATACAGATTCAAGATTTCTGACTCTACGTGACTCTACATGGCTGACCACCTGGACTATCTACATAGACAAAGTCTTTCATGATAAGGAACATTTGCAAATCTTCCAGAAAGAACAGCTGTGGGGAGAGCATTAAACCCTGCGAGCATAAAAGCTCGATGTAATTGAGATGTTAAGTGTGAAAAATAGAATGCTAGAATAGGATGTGATCACGTGTGATACCAAACTCCAGCAGGGAGCACGTCCTGTTTGCCAAAGAGCAGAGTGTTTGTTTTTCAATATCAAAAAGTCTCTGTTTCAGTTATCTAAAAGCTTCAGATTCTTTAACAAGGAGATAATTGAGGTTGGTCAGGCAATCACAGTTTGCCACCCATCTTGCCCCTTTTAAAATACATAGATAAACCTAACCCTTTAACACACCAGGTCCTCTGTCTCATTCACAGAGACAGCCCCGGATAGGGGAGACCAGTCCCCTTTAACAATCACACCCCACTCAGACAGTTCACGGGGCTATTGGGGTTGGAACTCAAATGCTGCTTGAGGCACACACTGCCACCATTTATTCATCCATATCTATATATAGACTGAGATCTTAGTTTCTCTGTGTGTGCTTCTTTCCCTGAGACCATACACTTCCAGCCAATAGGGTCACACAAACAGGAAGTTAACATTTAATTTTGACTTAAACACAACATTGGTGTGAAGCAGATAGATGAATACAAAGTTTCCCTACACCTGAATTTTTCAACCCTAACTCTGCTCAGGCATTCAGGATTGTTACGGATTTACTTTCTCCCAGCCAGTGTCAAGCTGCTCTGATGGTTTGAAGCTTCCCACTCCTTCCCTAAACCAGTTCTCCCATCAGCTGAACTAATGGAGTTTTAACTTTTTTAGCCTGTGAGCACCTTTGGCATTCTGACACAGGATGGTGGGCGCAACTGCAAAATGGCTGCCACAGGAGACAGAGCCACACAGAAAACATCCGGGAGTTTATGCTTAACTCCAGTAGTAACTCTACAGCATTCCAGACAAAAGCTGTTTAACAGGAAGCCTTTTAGATTAAGATATTGTCTAAAATAAATTTCTTGCATACACTCAGCTTGTCAGTCATGCAGGAAGGATTCTTGCACTGTGGTGGCAGCTGTTGCCAAAGCAATTTTTAAAATGTACACAGCCAATCAGATCTCCAATGGGCAAACAGAGGCCCTGATTGACAAAAATCCTGCCCATTTCAGGCCCATAGCCAGGGTGGGGCCCTGGGGGTCAGGGCTGGGAGAGGGAGAAAGCCTGGGCTGAGTAGTGTGCTGCTCTCCTCCCCCGCTGCCCTCACAGTGGCTGGCGCAGTACTTGGCAGGAAGGGGGCAGGGCCAGGAGGGAGAGGAAGCCTGCTTGTGATAAGCAATGTACTGCCCATCCTAGGATCAGATGCTTCACCCAAAAGAAACCCACCTGGGGCAGAGAGAGCAGCCACCACCTGTTGGCAGAGCCTAACAAGAACTGCAGCCTCATTTCATCAGGGTGGCGTTTTCTCCAACCAGCCCCATCCTACACTGTGTGTGTATGGAGGGGGGTGGGGGTTGTTGAGGCAATGCTCGCTTGGCTGCCTTGGGGGCTTGGCTGCCAGGTGTTTTTGAAAGTGGTCCTTGGAGCTGCTTTTGCAGCTTAGGTTTGTCTTCATCTTCTCTTCTTTAGACCTGGCACAAGCCACTTGGGCAAATCTCTGCACGCAGCTTCCCAGACCTGCCCTGAATAAAGCACTCAAACTCAAGCAAGGAAACTCAGCTGCCCAAAAGGTGCATCTATGCATGCAGCCACCTGGAGAAGCAAGAGGCTGGAGCATCAAACAGCCACAAGCCACCCAAGGCTGGGAATGAATTAAGTCCCGCCCTCGACCTGTCTGTTCCCACAACAGCCCAATGGGGGAGGTTAGGCTTATTATTTCTGTGATGGAAGTGTCCCCGGGTGCGCCCCCATCAAAAATTCCTGGCTGAAGCTTTGTGGGGGCAGAAGCTAGTTCACTTCACTAAAGGTCAGGAAAAATGGGAAAGCATTTGATAAATAATAATAGGTTGCGATCTAATGTTAGAGTGTGGCTTTGGATCGGAGGTTATTTGGGAAAAAGTCCCAGTACTGTGAAGGTCATGACCTTTCCCTAGGTTAACCTATCCCTTTCAGTGCTTATGATGTACTAAACAGATTTGATGGAAACCATGCTAGCTAATTCTAGCAGCATGAGTTCCAAGAGGAAACACTTTACTTAGTATAGGAATACCCAGAAATGTGTCAGACTATTTCCCCTGTATTTCAAACACTGGCAGTTTTATTAACCCAACAGTTGCACGCTCAGTATCATCTTCCAGTTTATACTCTCCATAACAAGACCTACAGTACTTTAGTAGGAGGTTACCCCAAACGTTATATGGAATCTTGCATTAGACTGCCACTGTGTATACTATTCTGCTATAATTCACTGTGCAAGACTGACCCTGTATCTGTCTTACACAACACCTTACCTCTCCCACTCTAGCCTGCAGTTGTCCTCCTTTGGAAAACAGATATAATCCATTGGTAATCCTTCATCCCTGTGATTCAGCGCTAGGAACACTCTTGCGCATTTGTTATATCTCGGAGGCTAGTAGCACATACAGCAAGTACCTTCTTAAGCAGGATTATGCAAATGCTACATTTTTATACAGCACAAGCCATTGTGAGAGGCAAAAACGCAGATATTCTCAAAGGACACAGTATGCATCTTTTGATGGTCCCCCCCCCCCCTTATACAGCAATAGCACCGTGTAATAAATCATTTGATTTGCAGGGATTATTTGTTCAGCGGTTTGTGAGATATGAAAATGCTGGAATTCTCACTGAAGAAATAGCCCACTCCAGTAGAATTTTCATTGCTACCATCACTCAGTGTTCAGCCCACGTTTCCTCCCCACAGAGATTCCGTAACTGGCTTCCTGAAGAGCACAACAAGAAGGCAAGCTCAGGCTTCTTTCGTGCTCTAAGCAGACTGCAGCTAAGCCCCTGCTTCAGATTCTCATGGTGCTTCAAGCAGCTGTACATACATTGGAAAACTACAGAGGACCTTCCAGGTTGATGATCCACGGGCAGTCACAGTACCGGAGACCACAGTAGTAGCTTGCCTAAACCACCCATTTACTCCTTCCTAGCCCTTACTCAGACTGAAGAAAGCTTTTCTGCTGGACTTACTTCACCCCTAGCAACCGTTATACATGATGTTGCTGCAGTAGAAGGCAACAGTAAAGTGTCTATCAGGCTTATAATTCAATGCCTCCATGCCATCTTTACTGCAAACAACTACCAGGCTGCTGCATGAGGAGAACGTGAAACAACCAACCAATCCCCATCCTCCAGCTGATGCACACAACCCAATGACTAAAGCTGTTCTTATACAACTAAAGGATGACATGGTACAATGGCCACCAAGGTCAATTGTGAATGTAGTTCATGGCTGTCCCCTTTTCCATTTCAGATGAGAACATACAGGTTTGGAAAGCAGGTACACAGGACTGATGTGGGAAAGAGATAGCTGGGAGATAGATGCTTTGAATCAAAGGAGAGTGCTCCTGGCTGTGTGTAATGGAATTGTCGGTTCACCAACAAAAGTTAGTCCTGGGCTGAATTTGCCTCAGCTGCCTACATATCACCTGGAATGGTGCAGGAAAGGTTAGAAAGCAGCAAAATAAACCAAATGTTAAAAGTACTGCAAGCTACCCTAAGCCTGAAGGAACGAGCATGTATATGTGGGGCATGCGCATGCCTGTGCACGATCACAATACATTCAAAAGAAGCCCTCCACAAGCTGTACGGTCCCTTTCCCAGTACATGAAAAACTTATTTGCCTCCTTTTAAGCAGGTTCTACCACTGTGCTCAGCAGTGAAGAACTGGCAGCACAACGCTGCCTGCCTTCACCATCTTATGGCTTCCACGGAAGGGAGAGCTGGTGGGCAGTTTCAGAGGGCAGCTGTGTTGCTCTGCAGTAGTTTGCAGTGGTCCAATGAAGGGAACTTTGACTCTCAAAAGCTCCTACTCCAAAAATCTCGTGGGTCTCTAAAGTGCTCCTGGACTTGAATCCAGTTGGTGGGTGTTCACTGCAGCTGGCACAGCCTGACGGACCTTCTACAAAGCTTTCAATCTACCTTTTCCCAAGCAGCATGCCATCACAAAACTTCCAAACCACAGGCTGCATGGCAGAGCTTTCTTCACACTCTTCTGCCACTTCACCTGCCCACACCCACCCTAAGTAGATAAAAGAACAAAGGAAGGGAAAGTGCTGTGAGTTCAGAAGCAGGACACACGGTTTATTTATAATCAGTCAAGTACTAGTGGGTGGATTAATACAATAAATAAGGTTTGTCCTGTTTTCCTCAGCAGAAGCTTTCAAAATATGAAGAGGTCCATTACAGGGAACCCCACAGAGAGCATTCCTGCTCACCTCTGCCTTTCAATACGAACACACTTCCATATAAAACAAGCTTAGGAAGGAAGCAAAATTAAAGTGCAAATTAAAAGGCAATTAAATGCTGGTGGCTTGTCTTGAGGCTCAGTGGACGTGGAGAAGTGTTTGGCTGGACGAATGCGCAACGGCACAAGTTAGTTCTCCCCAGAACATGCTGTGCATTTGATTGCCAGGAGACACTGGTCAACAAATCTGCTCGCGGGCAAAGGGAGAGCTCCAGCACAGGAAGAATATTGCACACATAGGCAAGTGATCTGGATTTTCCAGCACCAGAACATTTACATTCAGGGCTCTATTTCCCTTCACTCTTCAGCGCTTGAGGCTCTGGTACAGAAGGACAGCGGAAATAATCACATATTTGGTGCTGAAGTCATGTTTTTAATACATTCTTTACCACAGCAGCAGTCACGCCCCACAATTAATACCCAAGACATAACTGGGTCAAATTAAAAAAAGCTTTTGTTCCGCTGCCACCTGGAAAGCCTTTGGAGGATGCAGCATCTCTGCAAAATGGGCAGATCCCCCTATTACAGGCAAAGCCAATACAGGGAGCTGTGACTCACGAAGTGCTTGAGGCACTGTGGACACAGTTGCCAAAACCATTGACTCATTCAAGTAATATCACAGTTGAGACCCACCCCTTTTTATCCTTCAGGACTCTTCACCTCACATCTTTCGCTAATCCACAGAAGAGAACACGGATGACAGTACATGCATAATGTCAGTATACACAGGAACTTTGCTAAAGCACTCCAGAGCATGAAGTGCTCTTCATAATTTTTAAAGGAATAGTTTGGCACTGCTGTTTGGTGCAAGAACTCTTTCCAGTGCACAAACGGTGCATCTTAAAACCTACTGGTTCTCCTCCCAATCCTTGATGGAGGCCGCATCCCAGCACCGTACTTTAGAGTGGAAGGGCTGGTCTTCCTTAGCTGCTGCATCAGAGTTCTTTCCTGGAGTCAAACCTATGCATTTAGCAAAAGATCACTGACTGAAACGCCAGCCCTGTCCAGACACAGACCATTGCTCTCCTATGTAGGTTTTTGGCATGCCGGCACTTGCGCCTTCGCATCAAAAGTCAGACCACAGGACAGCCTTGTTTCCTTTATCCACACTGACCACATGGGCTCCCGATGGTGACCATGCCACAGCATTGATAGAGTTGCTGAAACAAAACACAAGAGTCAGTCTATACCCATAAGAGTCCAGATACTCTTGAAGACACAGTAAATCTGGGGTAAAGAAGGAAATGCTAATGAGCTTTGGGGTCCCAATAAAGCCATTTTGAAGGATCTGTGTTGCTACTTGCATGAGCTACTCAAATTTGCTCATGACTATGGCTATCATGAACTTTATTAAATGACAAGCTGACTTCAGTCACCACCTGGCCTCACCTGTGATGCTTGGAGAGCACCTTCTCCACCTTTCCAGTGAGCACATTCCAAATATAGAGGGACCCATCTGCCGAGCCAGCCACCACGTAATTGCCATCAGGGCTGAAAAATCATGGGTTAGGTGTGGAGGAAAAATGGAAGATTGTTATCTTACTGAACATATTAAGTTCCATTATTAAATGTATTCTTTGTTCATTATGTAAAATCACTAAAGAAGCCCATCCAAAGACCCTCAGAAAATTCAGACAAGACACAGGGGTTGGTAGTTGGATTTTTCCAAGCACAGGTCATTAACTTTTAAGTCACTGACTCTCTTCAGACATTGGAGAGATTCAGATCCGAATTCAAAAAAGTCACAGTATTTATTTCATCACAAATCACAGTACTCGAGGATGCAAAGATAGTCATTTTCCAGATTATGTGATGAGGAGACAGCCACACAACAATGTTACAAATATTGGACAACGAATTGGTGTTATTTTGTCAACATCGACTTGCATGAATGGAGAGCAAAGAGTAATCAAGGGATGCTTGCTTTGTGGGGAAGGGGAGGTGAACAACAATGCTTTCTGCCCCATGGAAGGGAATACATTTGGTCACAATGCAGCACAGAAATGGGGCAGAGCTGAATACATGACACTGTCTAACACTGAGTCAGATCATTAGTCTACAGTCAATACTATCTACTACTCTGAGTGGCAGTGGCTCTCTAGGGCCTCACGTAGAAGTTTTCTACATCGCCAACCAGTTAGAGATGCCAGGATTGAATCAGGGACCTTCTCCATGCAAAGAGGATGTCTACCACTGAGCCATGACCCCTCCCATTACTCTGCACTTGTCTGGAGTGCTAAATATAAGGCAAATACCTTCTAGACTTGCAAGTCAGCTCAAGCTTCTCAGAATCACATTTTTTCCCTTAGCAAATTGTTAAAGGAGATCCTAGCCAGTTCAGTCAAATAAAGCATAAACCTTTACAGCTGAAGTGTGGGAAGAGAACCATACTTCATGTGAATCTTCATACAAAGGTCTTTTATCTACTTGAATATGGAAAGTCCACTCCTTCATTTTGATTAACAAGTGCCTCTCACTGTGTAGACCCTGTCAGCTACACCAATCTAGTCATCATGTGCAAAAGAAAAAAAAGACACCCACTGCACACAAGCAAGCAAAAATTCTGCTGCTATAACATTTCATACTTGGAAGCAAGAGAGAATATTAGCCACCTCGTATTGAAGAAGAGTGGGGCTTCATACCCCTTATGGAGTCTCAAAGCAGCTTTCATTCCCTTCCTCTCCTCACAACAGGCACCTTGTGAGGTAGGTGGGGCTGAGAGAGTTCTGAGCGAACTGTGATTGACCCAAGGCCACCCAGCAGACTTAATGTGAAGGAGTGCAGAATCAAACCCACTTCTCTGGATTAGAGCCTGCCACTCTTAACCACTACACCACACTGGCTCTTAAGTGAGGATTTATCAAGAGCATGTTCAGTTTCTTACCTGAATACAACTCTGGTCCAGTCAGACCCACATTTAAATCCTTGGGCACTAGACAAGAGAAGGAAAAAACATGAAACATTCAATACAATTAATTTTCAAATATTAATTTTAAGGTAGCATGTGCTTGACAACTACAAACAGAGACATCTTACCTCCGTTAACCTATACAGGAATAATCTAACTACCATGAATCCTTCTCCCAGCACATCTTTTTATCTTGGGTACAGCATTCTTCTGGCCACACGGACACACACACACACTCATAATTTTAGCCAGCTTACATGCTTCAGACTCACACTCACCTAAAAGTCTGCTTAACAGCATTGACACGAAGATCAATAATCTTCAGCAAATCATCTCGAGAACAGGAGAGGAGCTCCGTTCTTTCTGGGTTGAGATCTAGAGCTGTAATCCTGCCAAGCAATTCCATTTCTAGTACTGTACTCTCAGTTCTAATAACAAAACACGGAGAAAGAGATTCCTTAAGAGCACCTACATCAATATTTTGCAACACATGAGAAAAGTGGCACCTCATCAGCACCTTGCTGATGCATTACAACCACGAAATGAGCATCAGGGTTTACATAGTGTGCTTGGGACTGGCTATATTTTCTGCTTGCTATTCTCTCCTTGCAGTCTAAAACAGATTTTGCTTCTTTCAGAATGTTCTCGCTAGCATTAAAACAAGTTTACTATCTTAATGGTTGTGAAGAAATGTTTTACAGTATATGTATGGTTCCTTGCAATGGGCAGTTCTCACATCATCTGACAGTGGGACTTCATGTTCTTTCCTTTCTTTAACAGTAGGTCTTATTCTATTCTCGTTATATACCTCTGTCTAAAACCGTTCTCTTGCCCTTGCTCTTTAGCCCCATTCTATTTGCCAAAATATTCCAAATTTCACTATTATCTCAGTGATTTAAATATACTTCTTCATAGACAACTATGGGGAAGAGATGGGCCTGTTCAACATATCTCTCCCTATAATGTACTTATTAATACTCACTTATCCCCAGCCCCTGGCCTAGTGCCTCCTTTGAATCTGCTAGAAATGCAGATGTTTTGAATTTACTAGTTTTTAAACCACCCACTTAGCAGAACTATCCTCCTAAAAGCAGAGATCCTTATGTATATCACAGATACCTTTTGGTGCTTTTTGTGAGGCTTTCAGAGTATAATGTCTCAAAGAACAGTTACCTAATATCCCAAAAGCGAATTTTCTTGTCAAAATGTCCACTCATCACACACTGTTCTGTGCAGACCAGATCATTGCAGCTGGAGCCTGCAAATATAGTCTTTATACCTTAAAAGCAAACAGATGAACAAACAGAAGAAATTGGAATGACTACCAGTGGATCCATTCTCTAGGCTCAGATCTCAGGTGAACACCATCACCCAAATATAACAAATACAACACTGGAACCAGGTGGAAAGCTGTGTTGGTCTGAAGCAATAAAACGAAGTTTGAGTCCAGTGGGCACTTTTAAGACCAACAAAGTTTAATTCTGTGTGCAAAGTTTAATTCTGTGTGTATACCCACTGGACTCAAACTTGTAACACTGGAACTCTGGATCTTCATAGAAGTTATTGCACTTTATTTTGCATTCACACACTAGTAAAGAATATCAGCCATATAAGCAACCCATTACACTAACGTGGGAAGCCACAGAGATGAACTCTAACTTCAGCTCATTAGATACCATGCAAATACTTCCCCTTCCCAGAAGACTTCTAAAGCACACGAATTCCACAGAAGCAGTAAGGAATCTAGAGGGTGAAAAGAATGACAGCACAGTGCTCCATGCTGGTCATTACAGTAATAGGAGATATTCAATTAGGGACTGGTATGAAAACACCATTTTGAAGGATGTATAAACTTAGAATTCATTAGTCTACGAAGGCACAGGACAGCTCTCTTGCTCTACTGCTTAAATGTTTAGTAGTTATTCCAAGATCCTTGCAGTATGAAACAGAAATTAACAGTGCAATCCTAAGCAGAGTTATACCCTTCTAATGGGCTCAGAATGAAGCACTGGGCTGGAAGGTATCCTTGAATCCAATATTTCGTTTTCCATCAGTGGAGGAAAGTATCCTTGAAAAGTTGTATCATCCAGGGTAGGAGATGCAGTACTACTGAGGAACAACCTGCTGGAAGACTTATACGCCCAAGACTGCCTCAGTCAGGGTGAGTGGAATGAGGCTGGAATCCCTCCCAGAGAGAGAGATAAATGCCCCAGTAGCTGCACTACAAATCTTTCCCAAGAAACACACAGGTGGAAAGGGCAGTGCCTTATTGAAGAGAGCTGTGATATCCAATGAGAGTTATTTTCAGCAACTCCCAGTTGTTGTACAAGTTGGGCCTTGGCTCTTGAGACATGTTGCTTCCCAAAATTCAAAAGTGACACTGTGGCTTCTTGAACAGTTTTCCTGTTCAGTCCAGAGTGTAAAAGGTCATCTACATATCATAACAAGGCTACATTATTATAATTAGTCAAAGGTGAAGAGATTTGCAAACCCTTGAGGAAGAACAGTCCAAAGAAAATGAGTTTTATTCCCTGTTGTCAGATCTTTCCACTCAAAAGCAAAAATGTCTCTAGAATCAGGAGCCAGAGGAACACTAAAGAACGCATCCTTAAGATTCAAAACAGTAAACCACTCATGATTCCCCGGAATTGTTGACAAGATGGTGTAAGGATTTGGAACTATAGGATATGTATGCTGAACTATATTATTCACAGCTCTAAGATCCTGGACCAGACACCATTTAGTATGTACCTCGTCTTTAGGTACAGCTAAAATGGTATTATAAGGAGAAGTGCATTCTTCTATTCTCCCTTCTTCTATAAGACGCTCTATGATAGGTTTTAGTCCTAACCTTCCTTCTATAGAGAGAGGATATTGCTGCACTCTAACTGGAGCCTTTCCAGGTTTTAATTTTACATGAACAGGGGTTACTCCCAAAGCAAGAGCCAGAGTTCCCTCGTCAGCCCAAACCCTAGGATCAACCCCATGAACGGGACCTATAAGGTAAGAACACACATCCTTTTCTCCTTGTGTAGCTAAAAGTGCAGCTAAGTAATGGGGACCAGATTGAAAAGGAAGACGTCCCTTTGTGTTGAGGTCAGTGTAATGTGTAAAAAATAGCATGGAGCTGAAGCTATGACCAGCTGGATTAGATTGGAGCTGTATCCTCCAGGACTCCCTTCACTAGAAAAATCACGGCTCTGGAGAAGACGGAAGAGGCAAAAGCACCTTGTTTATCCTGCTTTTCCTCAAAGGGGTACAAGCTGACCATTTTAACCTCACAACAGCCTTGTGAAGTAGGATGAGGTCTGAGAAGCTCGTAATGGCATGTGCTGATGCTTCCATTCTCCAATGGAACCTCACAGTGCCCCTTTGAGGCAGGTGAGGCTGAAGTAGAATGACAACAAGCTACACAGCATTATGTGGATCTGAACACGGGACTTCCAAATCCTAACTGAATCCTCTGTGCTCAATGACAACACTGGTTCTCCTTATTAGATGTATGAGAGTGGAGGTAGTCTTCCCCAAGAAGTGGGAGAAGGTCAGAACTGGGAGAGACGACTGGAAACGGCACTCAGAGAGGGGAGTAGCTGTCCCATTCATTCTCCCTCTTACCCTTAAGAAGCCACAGAGACTGAACAGGATTTAAAAGCAGTGACTGCTTGACCAGAGGGCGTAGTGTGGAACGAGGTGCAGTGTAGAGCACCACACATGCTGAGGCTGTTGAGGAAATGGCTCCCCCACCCCCCCAGAGGACTGGCTGAAATGGAGGCCTCAATTTGAGAAAAAACCTCCCAGAGACTTTGCATGTAGATGATGCTTAGGATCTAGGGGAATTGGAGCTAGAGCCTCCAAAGGAATAATGATGGAAATATCAATGCCTCCTGACCCTGAATTGTGCTGTCTGGAAGGGGCAGAGGAAAGGAAGAATAGGGGAAGAGACACCATCTTTCCTCCTTCTCCCTAGTACATGCCGAGTCCTCTTGACAGGCCCTTGCCAACACCAAGATGTTGGGTTAGAAGAGGAACTTCTGTGCACTCCCTTTTGTTGCTGAAGCATCAGCACAGTGCTGGGGAGGGTGTTACTGGCATTGAGAAGGGCCATTAATGCTGACTGCTGTTCTCAGAGCCTGGGGAGCCAGCATAGACAGGCTTGGAGATGTTGATGCAAAGCCCCAGCTGTGGCCACTCCTTCAAAGTTCTTCCATCAGGCCCAACCACCACTGAGGCTTCAGGGTGGGTGGGGGGAGGTTTGTTGACATGCTCACCATATCATCAAGGATCTTGGTGGGGGAAAGAGGCTGTTTTAATGTTCTCTTGTTGGGCCTGACTGCCACCAAGGCCTCAGGGTGGAGGAGGGCTGACTACACACTTACCATCCCTGACAGAACTTTGGCAGGAGAGCAGCAGTAGTGAGATGTTCTTTTCCTTCCTGCTTGAAGACTAAGCATAAAGCAGGAGATGAGCTGCTGAATCTTTTTAGTATTCCTTTGAAGCCTAATAGAAAGAAGGAACCGTGGAAACTCTTCCTACTGCAGAGCAGGAAGGGTGTGGGCTGGAGGTCTGCCTCCAACCTGCTGTGGAACCCTTGCTAATTAATTTGCAAATGCCCTACAGAGGAAGTGGGAGGCATAATCCATGCAAAGATACTTTCCACCACTGACAGCAGAGAAGGGCGTTAGTTTGCTTAAAGTTTGCATGCATAGTT
Organism: Lepidodactylus listeri; assembly: GCA_029233225.1. NCBI lineage: Eukaryota > Metazoa > Chordata > Lepidosauria > Squamata > Gekkonidae > Lepidodactylus > Lepidodactylus listeri. The sequence continues at coordinate 58,542,887 of JARCFY010000005.1, read as the reverse complement.
AGTCCATTTCCTGCTGTTTGGATCTTCCTTTAGGACAAAACTACAAAAGAACTGCTTGAATTTGTCTTCTTGCTACTCACTACAAAGATTTTGGCCCAGTACTAAGGCAGTAGCTAATCCCAGTTCATTACCTGCCTTGGAAACTTTCCTAGCTAATACATGCTTCACACTTTTGAAGCTACAGACCACTAACGATGTCTGCAACTAATCCGTCTGTGAGCCAAGCAAGCACTGACTGCAGTGAACTATGTATGTCATTTCAGCCCTATTTTCATTAGCTTCCTCTGCGCTGTTGGCTCTCCCCAGATCCAGCACTATAACCACTATGCAACACTGGCAATTGCTACCAGCTGCCCAGAGAGATGACAAAAGTGATGATCTCTAGTGATGTTTATTTTATGTTAAGAGAACCAGCAGTCAGAGAAGTAATGCCAACAAGTGCCAACAAAAATACCCAGCATATGGGTCTTCTAAAAGGCACCAGTACCCCAACTATTCATGTAGGTACACTGGCCATTTTCCTCTTGCCACTGTACAATGGCAACCAATGTTAGACCTATTCAGAACTGGGCTGCAACAACTGCATTATTTCGGGCTCCACCCATTATCAAATATACTTGGAACACACAAGGGACAAGCCTACTTTGGTCCCATGTGAACATCAGCCTTTTAGCAGAAGAGTTGTCAGTAGCAGTTCTGAACATTAAGACAGCCTGGCAGCCAGAAGCAGTTCTGGTCTTATCCTCTCCATTACATTCAGGGAACATACTACAAAGCAAACTATGTCTGTATGTGAAAATTTGCCTTACAGACTTTGCTGCGTAGGTCCCACAGCTTGAGGGTTCTGTCGTGGCTTCCCGACACGATGCGTGCATTGTCCAACAGAAATTTGGCTGACAAGACTTTTCCACTGTGCCCTGTGAGTGTGTGCTAGAAAGAAATTGGCACAACATAGTGAAAAATATTTGCTACATTTGCTCTTCCTAGCCTTCAGTGCTCTATAAGGAACAGAGCTACTCTGCCTACACTTCAGCCCAGCTACATAATTAAGCAAAAAAGCCAGTTTGGATGCTTGGTATTGTAGTTCCTAACACAAGCGCCCTCAACACCTGTATGAATGCCACATCAATACCTCTGATATGGGCAAGGTGTAGATGTTCACGGAGGAAAGATCTATGAAGAGCGATTGACTACAGAGATTCCATTTAATGGAGGCTGTCAACTTTTAATTACTGATAGCGAGGGGAAACCACATATGATGGCTAACACCTACCAGACGCCATTTCTGAGCTTCCTAGATCATCTGGTCAGGTACTGTTGGAGACTAAATGCTAAGCCAGATGAATTTTTGTCTGAATCTGCGAAGCAATTACCTTCTCAGAATTTCCTTCTCAAGTTCATACACATAAATATTTACAAAGCCAGTACACTGGACCAAGCCAGCAGCCCTCTGGTCATTCCAACTGGCAACTCTCCAAAGTCTTAGGCAGAGGCCTTTCCCAGTGTTGTTACCCAAGACCCTCCTTAAGTGGCCAGGAGTTGAACCTGGAACCTTCTGCACAGAAAGCATGTGTTATTCACCACTTGAACTATGGCAGAAGAATGACAGCTCAAAGAATGAAACAGATCAATATGGAATGTGCCTACATGCAAGTTTCTAACTTTTTAACATTTACAAATCTAGGGAAAATTAGCCACTGAAGCTACGCTTCAGACAAGGCACTCACCCGTAACCGATTATCATCTACAGTCCAGATCCTACTGGCAAAGTCATTCGAAGATGCTAATAGGTAAGAACCCTGAGAAAACAAATAGGATTAAAAAAAGACAGAAATCATTTTCGGGAACAACAATCGGCCCAGTCCTTTATACCTAACATATATTGTTTTTCATAACTATATGCATTCAAACCCTCCTCTGTTTTCTCAGATGTCTGCCTCAGAACCTTGCCAAGTCCTGTCACTAGTATTTCTTTGTCTCCCTCCTGTAGATTTGCAGTCTCTGCCTTTGGCATAGTCATTCCTGGCCATAACTGCTGTAATCTTCTCCTGCTCCCGTATTCTCTTTTAAAGCTTTGAGGGAATGAGAGTGATCGATCCTTAACATGAATTATTTATACTTGCTCCTTGCTACTTTCTGGACGACCTCTTATTCCTTAGGTTTAAGCCTTCCCAATCTCTCTGCTCCAGTTCTTTTCACTCTTATTTTTCAGAGGTGAGGCAGGTAGTGATTAGAAACAGGGCGTTTTCTATGGTGGCACCTCAACTCCTGAATGCCCTCCTCCTCCTTGATGCTCACCTGGAACCTACTTTACTTTCTCTTAGATGCCAGGCCAAAAAACATCTTTTAGGGATTCTCTCCTACCAGCTATCAAATATCTGCTTTTGTTTTATGGATAGTTTTTATGCTATGTCCAACACCTCATTTTTATATTTTTTAAATTGTAAAAGCTTCCTTGTGCAGGTAGCATAGAAATACCCTAAATAAATTATCCTACTGTGCACATTCTGGACAGCAGGCTACTGTTAGATGGTTTCCAATTGGCACAGGTGTCAGAGAAGGATACATTTTATTTCCCTCTCTCTTCAGTCTATATGCAGAACATATCATAAGGGAAAAATTAGTGGAAGGAACAATTTGAGAAATGCAGATGACACCACATTAATGAAAGAAAACAGGGAGCCCTTGTAATGACTAGTGGTGAGGGTTAAAGCAGAAACTGCTGAAGCAGGATTACAGCTAAGCATCTAGAAGGCAAAAGTAATCACTACTGAGAAATTACCCAACTTTAAGGTTGATGATAAAGAAACTGAAATTGTTCAAGATTTTCTATTCCTTGCCTCAGTCATCAACCAAAAAGGAGACTGCAACCAAGAAATCAGAAGAAGACTGAGACTGGGAAGGGCAGCCATGATGGAGCTAGAAAAGATCCTTAAGTGTTAAAATGTATTGCTGGCAACAAAGAACAAGACAATTCATACCAGAGTATTCCCCCTATGCATTGGTGTGAAAGTAGAACTCTGAAGAGAGCTGACAGGAAGAAAGTTGATTCAGTTGAAATGTGGTGTTGGAAGAGAGTTTTACTGATATCATGGGCTACCAAAAAGACACACAAGTGGCTTCTAGATCAAATTAAGCCTGAACTCTCCCTAGAAGTTTAAATGACTAAACTGAGGCTATTGTACTTTGGTCACATTCTAAGAAGACAAGAGTCACTAGAAAAGACAACAATGCTAGGAAGAGCTGAAGGCAGCAGGAAAAGAGGAAGTCCCAACAAGAGATGGATTGACTCAATTGAAAGGAAGCCATGACATTCAGTTTGCAAGACCTGAGCAAGGCTGTTAACAACAGGATGATTTGGAGGTCTTTAATTCATAGGGTTGCCATAAGTCAGAAGCATCTTGTCAGCACTGAACACACATTGTGCATTCTTATCTATTGTTAACCCTTTCCCACTCCAGGGTCCTTTCTTCCACTCCTACCTACACATCTGCTCCATCACTGCCCATAACTTGAAGAATGGGAAGAAGGATACTTTGGTTCAGATGAGGTCTCAGCTAAAAATTTCAGATCAGATACCCAGGTACAGAGCCAATGCCTCAAACTCCTGTATCTATTTATGTTGGACAGCAATTTCAGCAGTGTTTACCCAAGACTCTAGGGTAACACAAGTTGAATATATCACTTCTTATCAGCAAAATGGTGATCCCATCACAGCATTTCTAGAGCATGATGGAAGAGAAAATGCTGGGAGTTGTGAGGGTAAAGTAGGCAAAACCGCTGGGCAATCAGACCTTTTACTGTTCATCATTGACCTCAGAAAAACATTATGCTGTAAAAAGTGGGAGCTTTTTACATGCCATGTCCTCAGACTTACTATGCAGTAACCCTAGCTAAAACTTACTGTGCTTCAGTAAGATACACGGAGAAAGTCTAACCAGTGTAGGGATCCTCTGTAAAGTAAAACACAGAGGAGTGCTTCACCAAAAGAGCTTCCTGGTACAACATTATTTCTAGGTAATGCTGCCATTCCCTGCAAACATTTTGTGTAGCCTTTAGCAATGTGGCTGAGGTAGAAAACAGTAGTTAAAATGGCCACACGTATACTTACAGCACTATCAAACTCTATGCTTGTAATACCGGCATTACTGCCAGACAAGGAACCTTTAAATTCACACTTGTCTGTAAAAAGAAATAAGAATTGTCAGTCAGGAACAGTCCAGACTCCTTTGTCTTCTTTCATTCAACCTGGTTCAAGAAAAACATGCAAGACAGAATTGACTGAAACCACAATCAATAGTATGCAACAACTGTAACTTCTGTTCTCTTCAGTAGCAAGCAAGTTTGGAGCAGTAGACTTTAACAGGCTCAACATTTCTTAGTTCTGTGCTATAGGTGCAGAAGAGGCTAACTACCAAGTCATCCCAAAGAGAACACTCCTTTGATTTACAGACCTGGCCATTCAAGTGGCCAAATAGCCAACTGACCCACTAAATATCATTTAAGTATTTTTAAAGCATTACATTCAAAGCTTCGAGAATAAAAAAGGCAGTTTGATCTACAGGATGACACTAGTACAAATTAGAAAAACAAATTGAAGTATGTATTTGTTCGATTTTTATCCTGCCCTCCCCTCAAGAGGCTCAGGGCGGGTTACAAAGTCACATAAAGATGGGGACTAAAATAACAATAAATAGAAATTTAACAAGAAATTCACATTAAAACCAACCATGCAGCAAACCAAAGCGAGCTTGCCTTGATAACAAAGCTCAGATGGATAGTTCGCAGGGGAGGTTGAGATAGATTTGGATGTCCGATGCCACAACCGAAAGCCTGGCAGAACAGCTCCATTTCACAGGCCCTGCAGAACTGTAACAGATCTCACAGGGACTTGATTTCAAGTGGAAGCTTGTTCCACCAGGCAAGGGCCCTGGTTGAAGCTAATTGGATGTCCTTCAGGCTGGAGACAGCCAAAAGATTTTGATCGCTGGAGCATAAGGCTCTGCAGGGCACATATGGGGAGAGGCGGGTCTCTGGCTGCATAGGGCTCTGAAGGTTAGCACCAAAACCTTGAATTGGAATCAGTACTCTGTTGGCAGCCAGTGCTGTTGGTGCAGCACAAGCTGAATGCACACCTGCACAGATGCTGCTGTCAACATCTGTGCTGTTGCATCCTGCACTAGCTGCAGTTTCTAGGTCAAGTAGCCTCACATAGAATGAATTACAATAATCCAATCTGGTAGTGACCATTGCATGGGTCACTGTAGCCAAGGCCTGAGAAGTGAGATACGAAACCAGTTGCTTGACCAGGTGAAGGTGATAAAAGACCAATTGAGCAATGGTGGCAACCTGGGCCTCCATAAAAAGGAAGGCATCCAGGACCACCCCTAAACTCTTCACCCTTGGTGACAGCACCAATGGTGTCCCGTTGGGAGTTGGATTCCCAATCCCAGATTCCAATGGCCTAGGGACCTCCGTCTTCACTGGATTCAGTTTCAGCCCACTCTGTTGAAACCATCCAGTCACGGACTGCAATGCCCTGTTCAATACCTCCAGAGCAGAGTCTGTCCATCAAGAGATAGAGCTGGGTATCATCAGTATATTGATGACAACCCAGCACATACCTCAAGGCCAACTGGGCACATATAGATGTTATAGTATTATGAAACCATGTAATAAATTTATGAAAATTGGAATGATTATAACTTGTAACCAATGCTCCCTCTAAACTGTGGAGTCTTGTGAGAAAAAACTCTTTTGTGAGCTACTAGCATTAAAGTTGTGAGCAAGGGATTTGGCTACTGCATAAATTTGTTTGTTCTGGAGCCATCCTTCCTGAGCTAAGACAAAAATGTGTGAGCAGGAAGCTAAAAACTGTGAGCTAGCTCACACTAACTTAGCTTAGAGGGAACACTGCTTGTTGGGTAAGAGCTATATAAATGTGATATACATGTGACCAATGTACTAAATAATTTTTCTCTTTGGGACACCAGAGCCAGTCTAGAAGTTCAATTTCTTTAAATGGTTAAGCACAAATAAAAAAAAATTAACAGAAACTATTAAGTAAGTAAAAGTCGGTGCAGTTGTACTGAGCAGACAGCAGGCCAATGCTTCCTGCTTGGGCATGCCTGCACATGTAGAAGTTAGACAGTGAGAGAAACATTGCTGTGCAGCTGCAGGGCTAGGGGGCAAGCTGCTCTCCATCCCTTGCAACAGATGACACTATAACGAAAATGAATAGGATAAACCACCACCTATGCAGGGACAGTCTTAGCTCTGTGGAGAATTTGACTGGTTTACTGATCAATGTAATTTCAGTGGGGTAGCCATGTTTATCTGTTGTAGCAAACCAAAACAGGAAGGCCAGTGGCAGCTTAAACACCAATAACATTTATTCCAGTATGAGCTTTTATGAGTCAGGGCTCTCTTCCACAGATCCAGTGGGAAGAAACTGGCAATGTGCCCACCACAATGATTTCTCATGGCATGCTTCCTCTCATTGTAGCTTACCTCCAAAGACTTCCCAGAGTTTTACCCTCCGGTCCAAGCCACCTGTTGCCAGTAACCGAGAGCCAGGGCTGAATTGGACTGCATTAACTTCCCCATCATGAGCATCCTATTGGGCAGGGGGGAGAATTGAGACATATACAACAATTGCAGTTGATACTAGGGAAGATAAAGCTGCTTTGTTAGCTGATCAGCAGCCTACATAAATTCAGCTTTCCATTATTCTTTTCCTTTGTGATTGCAACTTACAAATTAGAATCTAAAACACTACAATTTAAAAGCAACAATCTAAACCTCTCCCTCAAATAACTTGCTCCCTAAGGGCTTTCTTCCACCTTATGCTGCTCAGGTTGGATTGGTGGTGTTTCTCTTACTGGAAGAGCGACCCACTGCTTTAGCCTGAAAAGCCTATGACCTCAGTGTTGGCTTGGTAGATAGCTGGGGTACTAGTATGAACAGTGGATGAGGCTTTGCATGGGGCTGTTTCATGCAGCTCTGACCAGAGCTCATGAAGGTCCTTTCTTTCCAGGGCCACAGGAGATGCTACCGGCCACATCTCAGCAATCCCTCTATACTTGCATCTGGAGGAGCCTTCTGAAATAATCAAAGGTCTGGCCAATACCATGATACCTCAAGATTAAAGTACCTACTTCCTTCATATCCACTCTGCAGTAGGGGGAGGAAGCAGACGGCTCTACAGTCTGTAGAACTACGTAGGTTGATAAGCAAAAAATAGCAGAAGCTAGCACGGCCATGGTCTGAGAAGCAGGTAGGGGTGATAACTGCAAGGGGCTTCCTCCCACGGCAGGGATATCAGGCTGCCTTGTTTTATAAACCATGCCTAATGGAGCCAGTGGGAGACGTACCCTTTCTTTCAGGACCCCCTCTCTCCCACCACTGGAGAACTTAGTTTTCAGCTATTCTTTTGTTGTTTGATTCCAAATACCAGAACACCAACACAGGTAATAACTTGGCAGGGAGAATAAAAATGACACTTTCATAATTTGGGGTTTTTAACATGCTGAAGAGATTTTCTTTTTAATAATGACAAATTAGTAATTATGAACACTCCCCCAGCCATTTTAAATGAAGTAGTAACTATTATATGCAATTTATTTGGCAGATTTTTTAAAAAGGGTGATTAGTTAGAACTAAGAATTTGTATATCCTGGGGGAGAAATCAATGTACACAATGAATTTGAAGTACAATATAGGCACATTCTGGCATAAAGGTTACCAGAGTGATGAAAAGATTTGAAAACACTTTGGAATGCAGTACCAAAATCTGTCACTGTCTGTTTAATGAGGCAGCATAAGACAGCATCAAAACATATTAGGCTAGTGTTATATTAAATTATTACCTGTCTAACGATTCAATGCAAAGTATTAGAGTACTGATAAAGGTCTACACAGTGGCTAAGAAAAACAGGCTATTACCTAACATGGTTAATCTGACTCATGCATGAAACTGAAGACACATACCACCACCATCACCACCCATGGCTTATTTATTGACTATAAAACAATAAATCATCTGTGACAGACTGTGCTCTAAAAGCTCATAAGTACTGTATTAACATGTGGTGGACTGTCAAGGATTAATGCCTCAAAGAGCCAGAGAGCCTTTGAGTGACAGCCTGCTCAAGTGGATCTCATTGGATACTGTCAGTTGAGAAGAAAGAGTTGAGGACTGACTGCTGAAGCGAATTCAGTTTAGCACTGACAGGACTGGGAGGAGCGCTAAAGACCCCCATTTGGGCCAGAAAAAGGGACAGACCTTCTAGCTTATAGAAGTAATTTCCTGCCCAGTTGAAAAGGGAGATAGCTCTAAAAAGTGGAGAGATTCATGGTCTGTACAGAGAAGGATTTTGGGTACCCCTACCTTCTGAAACCCCTACCTTTTAGTGTATCCCTACCTTCTGAAACCTGAAGAGTCTGTTAAACTCAAGAATTTATCCTGGAGTGTATAGCACATACTGAAACCAAAGGCTCTCTACTCAAAGATTCTAAGACTTCGTGAAAAGCTTAAAACTCTTACTTGCTGGAAACATATTGTCTGGAGTTTGTGGAATTATTAAATTACCTCAGAGTTTATTGATTCATCTGAGACATTTTATCCCTGATTTCACCTGACGTTATTTTTGAACTTTCAAAAGCCTCCTGTATGCCATTTTTGGAAGTTAAGGAGGTGTTCTTGTCTCTTCCCTAAAGTTTCTGGGTTGAGCCGGCATCAAATATAATAACATGACAGTGTGGGAGAACCATAAACCTTCAGATAAGAAAATAGATATAGGGGGGCTGCTCAGCCAGACAGAAAGAAAAATGGAGGGAAAATCCTGCAAGTGAAGGAGGGAAGAGGGTGAGATTGCCATAGCATCAAAAGCAGAACATGTTTCTTTTTTAATGTGTTACTTAAAATATTTTTTCTGTAGTAGTTCTGTCAATGATTAAAACACCCTACGTTGTTTAAGAGAGTAAACACCCAAGTTTCGTAATTTACTGTGCACTTTGCACTTTCCTTTTTCTTGTTAATAAATCAATTTCATCATTTAATGGGGGGGTGTATGCCAGTACACACACACTCTTTCCAAACTATTTTGTGACTTTTCTAATAAAAGCAATTAAATATAAAGTTAATTGTATTTTAATGTAGAAAACTGATGTTGAGACAAAATGGAATTCCTTCTGCCATCATTCATAATGAAATTAAAATCAGGAGGTCTCAGCTTGAAAACTTCAGATCATGCACATTACGACAACCCGAAATTGACAGCTCCTGGACTGGCTTTGTTGGATGACAGCAAATGCAAAGCCCCCCAATACTGTGGCTAACATGTACCAGCTTCATCCATGTAATATTAGCAGCTTCATAATATCTCATAATATTACTGGAACATGAGGGAAGAGAAAGAGAAACACTGCTGGGAGCTGAGAAAGCAACGGGTGTGCAATTCAGTAGTGCAATCAGTACTTTTTCTTGTCATCACTGACCTCAAGACATCTCATAGCTAACCTGAGTCTCTGACTCGTTTTTTGAGCTAAAACCTGTATTAGTTAAGGTGCTGACAATGACATGAAAAATAATTTCAATGAGGACATATCCCACTTAGTAGCTGGTTTTATTTCTAAAGATTACATTTCCTAAACATACTTACAAAGACACACACTGCAGTAGTAGGGACTCGCACATCTTTGCTTGCACCCAGATGTTTATCAACATTATCTTGGGGAACAGAAATTGAGGACTGAGAGCGCCTCCTGGGGAAGGACACACACAATAAATACAGAAGCACAAGGAGGAACAAATTTTGTTTCTCAGTTATGGGTGGGGGAGAGAGCAGGGATGATCCCGACTACACAGTAGGGTAAGAATGGGAGGGAAAGGGTAGAGAGATTCAGGTCCAAATTTGAGTTTTACGGTAGCTGGGTGGTTACACCCAAAAACACATTTTTGCATAGCTGGGACTCCTTACAGTTGCCATAATCTCTGCAACTGGCACTCACATGAGCCTGTCAAATTACACCAACTTCCATATACCCAATTCCCACATACCCCGATAGGTTAATGAAGCTGGAGTGGGGGACTGGATAACTTGACAGCAGTCATGTGGAGCCCTGAATTAAAATGAGCTGAATCTGGGCTAACCAGTGTGCCAAGCTATTTTGAACAGTGCTTATTTTTCTACCATACAAAGTAATCCAAGTGAGCTACGAAGATACAAACTATCAGGACTGCCTATTAAAAAAGTTCACACTGCTTTACTACTCCTAGACATTTAATTAATTTGCACATTTATATCCTGCCTTTCCTCATGGCTCAAGGTGGATCTTCCTCTTGATGCACAAGGAAACTACAATGGCTGACTATAGCACAATCTTTGAAGAGACAGTTTGGTCAGCAAGTCAGCTATAAGACTTGCTATAATCTAGCCCTCTTTTAAGAAGTCCAAAGCATTTTTTTACAATGAAAGCTTTTCACGGCTACTTATATGTCAAACAAGGCAGTTATTTTAACATCCCTCGCTCACATGCTGGAGTAAATGTGAATAATTTCAAGTGAATTTTCACCTGGCGGTATCAGAAGAGTGATGTCCCAAAAGGGGAGACTCAGACAGACTGGAGGGAAAAGTCAGAGGTCAGCAAACAGCAGAAGGAACAGGAAGTTCAAAACAAAAACAAAACAAGAAGAAGAGGCAGAAGCTGGAAAAAAGGCTGATATAAGGACAAGTGTTTGCATTCCTTGCATCACTGAAATGTTGGTGTATATTGAACCAATTATGTAACAAAACAGGTGAATGTATTCTAACCTACCCAAAGATATTAGTGATAGAGTCCAGAAGGCCTCCAGCTGGCTGGGAAAGTCGCTTACTAAAGAGGAGGGGAGGACAGATTTAAACCTTAATTGTTCAAGCAGAGGTCAAAACACATATAGCGCACAACACACATCAGGGAGAACATTCCTCCTCATCAAGACCCAAATTCACCATGGAAAGTCAACCACCACAAGACAGCTTAGGAGACCAATCATGCTGAAACTGAAGAAATAAAAACATTTATGTAGGCCAGCATAACTGTATTCAGTAAACAGTTGGATAAGAGCAAAAAAGAACTGAAGCACCTTAATCATCTAGATCTTGAGAATAAAATTAAGGGCTGAGCGAGTTATTAGGGTGAACTGAAGTTTTAGGCACTCAGAACGATTACCCCAGCAGGGAGGCTGGATGCATACTGGTGCTTTCTATTCAAGTGCTCACAGGGACCGACATGGGACTGAAAACTAAAGACTAGTTTCTTAATAGTACATAAAGAAAACAAACCCATTTTCACTGTGATTCTCAGAATTCACACACACATTCAACCTTTCCTTCCAGCCACTTTTACAGATACCAAGAAAGCCTGTCTCATTCTTCCCCATGCACCATTGCTGCCACCACCACAAGACTCTTGACCCATCCAGCGCTCTGATACTTTGACAGGAAGTTTGACTGTTGTGTGGTGTGGTGTCCTTGTAGCCTAGGGCAGAACTGAGACAGCTCCGCATCATGCCTTTTTCTGGACTAGAAGAGCACCACGGAACTGACCGTATTGGAATGCTTGGCCTTGCAGTACTCTTTCTGGCCCTGAAAAAGGAGCACGTGCTCTCTGGTTACCTGAGGGAGACTGACAGGTGAATGTTAGCTCTGAAATAAGTCTAATAAAATCATAAGAGGATTTGTTCAGAAATAAAGTACAATGAAAATGGTGAGGCATCTCCCATACCAAAAACCTATAACAGTTTTCAGCTAACATTCTGAATACCATAGGCATAATTCACTGGACCTTTCACTGCATTCAACAAATGCAGGCAGGCAACAGCCAAGCTAACTCCATTTTATTTTAACGGAGCCTATGTATGAGACATGTTTAATTTATCTCCTTTCCTGGCCACCCTTTAGTAATGACTTCTTTAGCATATCAGCACAAGAAGATCTAATTTACATGTATTTCTCATGTATTTCCCATTTCAAGACACAGCAGCAGGGAGCTCACATTGTTATGCTATTAACAATTGCCACAGTTCCTCCCTCCCAAAGCCTTTTATGGCCCTCTCTGAAAAAGAACTTTTTCATTCTTTTCTATTCCCTTCTTACCTGGCTGTCCGACTGACAGCACGCACTGGAGATGTATCCTCAGCTGCATCTGAGGTTTCATCTGCAAGCACTTCAATATCATCGTCCCTGAAGAACAACAAGATCATGCCTTCCTTTGAATCATTTGAGAGTTAAAGGAAATCCAGATGTTTTGTCTCATCTTCTTATAACCTTATCAAAAATTTCCTTCCTACAAAGCAAAGCAGGAAAAGTCTTCCCATGCACAGAAATCCACTATTCTCTCTCTAATCACAGTGGCACTAAAAGATGATACTCTAACTGGAAAAATTACAATACTATTTTTAAAAAAACTACTTGTTTTTAGTGTATTTTGCAGAATGAATCATTGAACAGGAGATGCCTGTAGCTTCTGGAAAGGGTGGGATATATATTCAAGCAATGTAAAATGTATTCATTTTAAGCAAATGAATTTTTTAATGGATGCTTTCCATTTTTCATGGTAATTCTAAAGGAGTAAGCCATGCTAATCTATTTTAGCAAAATAAAACAGAAGTCTGGTGCACCGGTTAATTAAAGACTAACAATGTTTACTTCAACATGAACTTTCATTTCAGAGCTCCCTTAGCATCTGAAGAACTGAGCTCTGATTTACGAAAGCTCATCCTGGAATAAATTATGTTAGTCTTTAAGATGCCACTGGACTTCCTGTTTTATTCTGTTTCCAGCCAGTTCCCATCCTAGGAACTTCAGCCAAGTCTGTCATTCATTTTTTAAAAAAAAATAACTATAATTACTGGGTGCTTCCCGTACAAGAGAAAAGCGAAGGAAAACAAACTCAAGACTCTGCAATATGGTAACCTCGATAACTGATGTGTAAATATTTATTAGCGTGCAGAGACAGTGTTTGTTACCTGTAGGCTTTTATAAACAAGGTGGACATAGCACAGCTATGGCCAGCAGTGGTCTGTTAATTTTCCCTAAATAAAAGAAATTCCATTTCACAAATCACCATGCAGAACAGACAAGAGGCACTGGCTGGACACCAAGTGTGTCTGAGGGAGGTATACATTTCAGGGGGAAGAAAATCAAATGGGTGCAACAGAACCTTTCCTCTTTCAACAGAAGCCTCTGAGGGAAGATAAACACATTTTAAAGCTCCTCTTTTCCCCAAGACTATCCACTAATGCTTATATGCCATAGTGACGCCAACTCCTTAACTAAACAAATGCAACTCTTCTTACCTCCTAAATATTTTCTGTGATAAAACAATGTAACACTGATTACACAGATTATGAGCTTAACCACTTGCCTATCTTTTCTAACTGGCCGAATTAAGTATCTTTTATCACAGTTGCTACAAATTTTAAAAGCTGAATATATGAGGGAATACTTACTGTTCGACTGGCAGTGGTTCCTTCGCAGCTTCCGCTAGTTCTTTCTGAAGTCTGGCCTGTCGCCTTCTACAAGGACAGAAACAAAATTGCTGGGAAATTCCACATCAGCTCGGCCACAGTCTGCTGACAAGTTCTTGGAGGGTGAATTTCAAGTGTGCTGTAATATGGTAACCAGAGAAACACACTCGAAAGACCATATTGAATTAAGCACAAACATTCAGAAGTGCTAACCGACATATGTTGCTTCAGTAAGTTTTGTTTTGGGGACCTTGATACAGAAAACATTTCAGGGAGTGATATGCATAATATATTTCTTGTCTACACAAGAACTCCTGACCTACCCTGGAAAGCTTTCACATAGTTAGAAACTGGTGAGTTGTTAATGTACTCAGGAGCAATTAGCCCAGTCCTAATTTTTGCAGCCATTTTAATCTGAGCACTTGGACATGAAAAAGTGGTACCCTATTACAGACGGTCAATGCATTATAAGAACCAGCCGTAACTGACTTCCATTCAGATCAACTTTGATGGAAAATATTGTTTTTTTATATTATGCACATAGTCATTAGAAAGCAACCAGGATACTAGACTAGATATGAGATTGCCAACTCCCTTATGAACCCACCTGACCACTATGGTCATCTTTGGAGACTCTGCCCTCACATTCTGAGATTAGGCAGTGGCAACCCAGGAGAGGGCTGTCTCAGTCCTGGGACCAAAACTCTGGAACCCTCTCTTCAGGGAGATTTACCTGTTCTCTTCTGTTGTCATCTTCCACCAGCAAGTGAAGGACTTCTTTGTTTTATTTGGCATTTCCTCAGTGTTTCCTCCTTCATGATCAATACTTTAGTTTTTAGGTCTTTGTAAGTATTTTACTCTGTTTTTGTTCTAATGATATGTGTTTTTTAAGTATGGGGTGGTTTTGAAGTGTGGTTATTTTAAGTACATTTTAATTTGTTAGCAGCTTTGGTGGCCCTTGTAAGGGCAGAAAGGTGGGATATAAATTTTGTAAGCAAATAAAATACTATGATCAACACCATCACTAACCATCCACATAAGACTTCAAAAACTTACTGAACCATTATCTCTTACACAGAATCAAAGGAAGAAAGGGGCTTCTAGCCTTGAGAGAGGGTCACACATTCATATTCAAAACAAAATGATTTACTCAGAGCACACTGCCGCTATCACACCTTGAATCTTTCTCATTTTCTGCATTGAGACGATTAGCTTCCTGAGCCTTCTCTGCCATCCAGCGAGTCACCAGTTCTTGGTTATCTTCAGTTGTTTTTCTTAATTTTTCTTCTAGCGCTGTGAAGGTTATCTGAAGAGCGTCATACTCATCCTTAAGAGTCTGATTGGCTCGTTCAAGATCTTGCAGCATGTTGCGCAGTTCCTGGCACTCTGTTTCTAGCTCAGATATCTTTTGCAAATATTCTGCAATCCTTCAAGAGAAGCAACCGATAGATGAGATTCCAACAAGAAGGCAACAGGCTGTTTTTTAGCATCTAGAACGAATTATGGCAGAAAAAAAATTGATTCTACTCACTTTGCTTCATTGATTTGCATTTCTCTGTCCTTCTGTTGTATTTGGTTGTTCAGATCAATCACAGATTGGGCCAACTATAAAGACAAAAATTACTTTAGTGCGGAAAATAAACACCGCTTTAAGAGGTACTTTATGACCAACAATCACTGTCACATTGTTAGCATATATAGACTTTTTGTATATGTGCATTGCACAAAAAACCCCACCTCCTTAACTAAACCAAATAATTGAAGAACAGAAAAATCAACCATGACATTTATAAGAGACTGTATTTTTAGAACAAGGGATTTCTCATCTTATGGTAAACCATTCAACTGTCAGCATACTATCCCACTTCAGATATTTCAAAAATAAAACCACCCTTATTTATGTTCGGTAATTAGACGCCTATGGCATTTTAATCTCTTCCAGCTAAGAGTATGGGGTATTTCAACAGTAACCAGAAAACAAACATCAAAATTAGACAAAAAATCACTGCATCTCTTCCAGCATCCTGACAACCACAGGAAATAAGATTTTAAAAACAGAAGAGCTGAATCCTAATAAAAAACAAACTTACACATTTCTTTATACATAACAGAATGGCATTTTGCACTATCGCACAAGGATCAAAGTGTGGTTGACGATGCAAGAGTAATGACTCACTACCCAATGAAATGCACATAAACATTTCAATTTGATATAGTCACACTGCTGAATCCCATAGAATCACAAAGTTGGAAGGGGCCATACAGGCTATCTAGTCCAACCTCCTGCTCAATGTGGGATCATCCTAGAGATTCCCTGACAAGTGTTTGTCCAGCCGCTGCTTAATGACTGGCAGTGAGAAAACAAAACAGCAGACACTCCTGCAAAAGAGCACTCTTGAAATAGAATATATTGATGGATAAAGTAATCCGAACCTCGCCACGCTTCTTGTGTAGCTCTGTCAATTCCTCTTGATGTTTAATTCTTAGCTGGGCTATTTCTTGCAAGTGAACATCATTCCTTGTACCATCATGTCCTGGACTGGAATTTTTGAAGGAAAAAAAAGAGGAAATGCTTGGTCACTCTAATACATACATTTCCAACCATACCTCAAGTGCCAACACAATTCCCAGAAACCCAATTTTCATTGAAATTTAATTTTTCATTCATAGTTGTAGTATAAACCACTCATCACTATTTCAAAATAATCAAGGTAAATTCTTAAGGTAATATGATCAGGTAAGTGAAACACTGTATTCACCTATTAAAAAGTCTTTTCCTTAGAAGCTAACACTCACTGTACATCTCTGGTTTTATAGATGTTGGGTGATTGTTCCAGTCATGGGTTAACTGATCTCTAAGATCAAGGCTTGCAGTTCCTGCAGATATAAGGACCTCAAGACTACTTTTTAAAAAAACGGTAACATAATTTTTTCTCCTGTTAAGAGCAGGGCTTCAGTCTGATGCACACTTGCTTGGGGAAAAGTCCAACTGAACTAAAAGCATACACAGGATCAGGCTATTAACATCCAGACAGTTATTAGCAGTAGTTTCAGTTACCTTGTACTCAGACAAGAGTACTTCAGTGGTCAGAACTGCACATAAAATACTACAGACGCTGCTTACTTCTCCCATATACATATAACGTACTGACTCTGTTATATCTTTACTAATATTTCCATCAAATACCTGATTTCATGCCGGCTTGGCAAGTCATATTTTTCTGTTTGTAGCTTGTCAGCCAGCACTGCATGGAGATCTGACTTCTCCAGCAATTTGTTATCTAAAGGAAAAAGAATTTCCATTAAAGTAGAGGCAAAAAAAAAAAAAGAAACAAAAGAAAGCAAACAGAAATTTCACAGTCCTGAATAAAGAACACAGGTTATTAATGATTGTAACCTTTGTATCATAAACCAACTGTATCAAAGTAAGAATACAAAATAATACTCTTTATGCATTCTGCTATTTGCATTTATGCTATTTATAGCCCGCCTTTCTTATTGAGACCCTAGGCTGATTACACAGTGCAAGTCAATACGATCAACAGGGTGGGACATCCAATAAACAATGCCATAGAGTTTGGATTGCAGAAATCTGAAGCAAAGACAAAAATCAACATACGTGTTAAATGTGGCAGATTAAATGACGCAGAAATTACACAGTAGGAGCATGCTCAGAGCAGACAGTGCACACCATACAGCTCTCTGTGTAACAAGGTCACAATAGAGAACACACGTATACAGGCAGTTGTTGATTTTGCCCATTTGCAGGGTGGCACCTACAGAAGGCCTTGCTCAAACGAGTGAAGGAACTATGGCAGAATTAGCTGCTTCAGATCTGACCAAGAAGATATTCTTACCAGAATGACAGGCTTTGCTTGCAACAAAAAATCTTTTCCTTTCTTTATCAGGCTAATATTTTGCTTATGTAGCAATTTGGTAATGAGTTCATTTTTAATAGTGGTGCTCCATTGGGAACATCTACGTAGCATAAAGGTATTATTCACGGTATTTCATTCTAATCAGTACCTCACTATTGTTATGTGCATTAGATTAAGAGCAGTACGGATGCTGGAACATCACTTTCCATTCATCAAAGCAGAATTTCCCATTTTGTTCCATGGGGGACCCAAGGAGATCAAGGCACAGAAGACAGCTTGCCGCCCTGTTGGTAGTATTGTCAGATACTGCATCTTGTCATTTTAGAAAGTTACATCACTCCCTTCTTGTTAGGCAATCCACATGCCAGGCAGGCTAGATAAGGATTTTATAATGCATTGTTGCAGACAGCAAAGGAACCCCCTTCTTGCTCCTGAACAAATGCAGACTTGGTGGAACGTTAGATACACACTTCTTAATAAAGACACCCTTTCAGGAATTTTGGTTTTTTGTTCTTAAAATATTGCAAGCAAAATTATAAATCGCATTATGCTATTGACTGAGAGTCCCCTACATAGACAGATCTTTTCTGTAATATTTCTGCCCACCTTTGCTGCAGCATGTACTGGGAGCAAATGCACCAAGAGTTCCTAGAGTTCCTAGCGTGGTGCCTCTGGTGCCCGCCAACATCTTTAGAATTATGCATAGCCTTGCTTCCTCATATTTTGTTGTTGGCTTCATCTCCAGCAGCAGCCATTTTACAGCCAGCATAGTATAGTAGTTAGAATGTTGGACTAGGATTTGGGAGACCCCAGTTTGAATCTTCACTCTAACATGAACACTTGCTTAGCAAGTCAAACACTTTCAGCCTAATCTACCTTAACAGGATTGTTGTGAGGATAAAATGGAGGAGTGGTCCATCTAGTCCAGCATCCTGTCTCACACAGTGGCCAATGAGTTACTATGGAAGGCCAACAACAGGGCATACAGGTTGAGATCATTCTCAGATGTTGCCTCTTGGCACTGGCATTCTGAAGTTTAGTGCCTCTGAATGTGGAGATTCCCTTTAGTCACCATGGCTAGTTGCCACTGATAGACTGGTCCTCCATGGATCTGGTTGTCACTACATGTTCTGGCAATGAATTACACATTTAATCACTCATTGTGTAAAGTAACATTTCCTTTTGTTCAATATCCTTTTGTTTATTCTGAATCTATTGATCATTAACTTCACTGGATATCCTCAAATTCTAGTATTGGGGGGGGGGAGTTTTCTCTATCCATCCTCTCAACTCTGTACACAAATCTCTATCACACCCACACCCTGTCTCTTTTATAAATTAAGAAGTCCCAAACTCTTCACTCTTTCCTCACAGGGAAGGTGCTCCAAACCCTTAAAATTCTTAATTCCAAAGGTGCCCACAGGCTCAAAAGAGTAACAAGGTCCCTTAAATAGTTCCCTCTATTCTGCTGAACCTCTTAGTCACACAATCAGGCAACCATCGCAGATCGTCCATAAGTCTCTTCTGTTGTGCATACAGAATGTTTAGGGTACATGAACACACCCAGAAAAAGACAACAGTTTCATGTTATCATCTTTCTTACTTTTTTACTCTGATTAGAGTTTTAACAAAGGAAATTTGAAAACAAAAGGCTACAAGCAGTTCATACAGACATTAATCCACATTTTATTTTGAGTCCATCAAAAGACCAGAAAAACCACATCTGAACCAATACTCCCTTTAAGCTATGGAGTCTTGTGGGCAAAAATTCTACTTTGTGAGCTACCAGCATCAAAGTTGTGAGCGAGTGATTTGGCTGCTACATAAATCAGTTTTCTCTGGAGCCATCCTTCCTGAGTTAAGACAAAAATGCATGGTCAGAGGCTAAAAATCTGTGAGCTAGCTCACACTCACTCAGCTTAGAGGGAATACTGATCTGGACCCAAACACAGATACCATCAGGAACTGGAAATACCAGTTAAGAAAAGAAGAGTGAAGAGAGGCACTCTATTAATCAGAAATCCCTGCTCTTAGCTTCTAACCTTGCAAGGACCAGAGCCCCAGATGGAAACACCAATGGCAACCCAGCCAGTAATCCAGGACACCCCAGAAGACAACCTCGAATGACGGCTACCCAGGGACCACAGTCCAAGAAACAGAAGAGCCAACAGCAGCCAAACCATCACAGCAACACTATTCTGATCTCTCAGATCGCTCCCAGCATCATTTACCACCCCCTCACAACCCAAAATCGGTGCTTTCAAACGCTATCAAAACGAGTGGCTTACACTGCAAGATGATCTCTTCAAAGGCCTGTCTCTGGAGCCGATCCCGTTGCCTCAGTTCGTCCAGGATGTGGCGCTTCCAGGCGGGGAAACTCGCTGTCCGGTGCCCAGAAGACATCTTCCCACAGACTGTTCCTCTAAATGCCGTCCTTCTCTCTCTGCCCCAGAGCGAGCTAAATCGGCCGGGCAGACAGACTCTGAGAGAGAAGCAGGAGGAGGAGGAAACTAGCACTCGAACGAGCCGGCGGCTGACACCGGGCAGAGCAAGCACCAAGAAGCCCAGCGGGACTGGCTGAATTAAACGCCCGGCCTCCCCCCTCCCCCCCGGGGATGCCTAGGGCCGCACATGGGGACAGCGACGGGGCGTGCAGAGAGCTTACCGCTGCTACCATCGAGCACGAAGCCGAAGAGGAGCCTCCCTTCGTCGGCCGGATCCTTTCACCCACTCCTCAGCCGGGCCGCAGCCCCCATCCAGCCCCGCGCCCTCTTCCCGCAGTCAAACACGGTGCAGGCTGGGCGGTATAACGTCACGAGGGGGCTTCCCACGGCGGACTCGCAGGTTACCTCGTCAGAGACGGGTACGCTAATGCCTGAGTAGAAACCAACGAATGAGACAGACTTCCCTATGACGCCACACATCTCGCCTTCATAGCGCCGTGATTTGCTCTCTTCTTCTGTGTTAGTCAGCCTTCGTATATCTGCTCCCCGCTTTAAGGGGAAGAAAACGCAGTCGCTTTGCAATCTGGCAAATACGTTGGCAGGCTCCGGACAAAAGAGCAGGAGGCAGGGACCTTGACTAAACGCCATCTTAGGAAGGGATCATGGGGCCTCTGAGATGGCGCCTTTGCGGTCGCCATCTTAGGAAGGATTTGGGGGCAGAGTAGATTCCGTGGAAAGGACCAATCATCTTTGAGATGACCGCGCAAGCGGGCCCTGGAGGAGTCTCCCTGTTTGGAGATGGAGAAGGCCTCTGATTGGCACCTAAGAATTAAACCCTGCCCACATTTTCTGGTTAAATCCGCTCACTTCAGAGCAGCAGATGATCTCAGTCCTTGTTCCCGTTGTAAAGCGTGGCTCATTTGTAACGAGAATTTCTTTTAGCTTTGTCATTGTCTTTTGTTGAGTGCTGGCGAGGGTAGCCATAATACTTCGTTGCAGCAAAAACAAAAAGCAGTCTTGGGACATCTGAAAGACGGACAGATGATGTTGGGGGTGGGGTGGAATGAAGCAGCCTGAAGCTGCAATAAATCTGTGCGGAGACAACATTGTTGCATCAAGCAAGTGGTACAAATGCTATATTCTACATTAAGCCTAATGTGAGGTCAGGTGTCAATTTGAAAGGCAAATAAAACAATCCTGTCTCTCTCTCATTCCAAGTAATGCCACTCCCTCCTTGATTTTTTTAGGGATTGTGGGTAGGGGGCATTCTGACCCTGGAAAAGAGCCTCATCCTCTCACTTGATGGAGGGTAGAAGAGTGGATGGAGGAACAGATAGCAAAGTACTGCTCCTCCTTGCCAGGGCTGGCGAAGGGCAAAGTCAGGCACCACCAACATGCCCTGCTCCCCAGCTGGCCTGAGGGCAAAATCACAGCCAATATGTTCCTCCTCCACCAACTTCACAGTGCCTGGGCCTGCACAGGGGGAAGCCGGACACTGCAGTATCCCTACTCCTCATAGGCTGCCCAGCTCCCTGGCAGGTGGACCAAAGTCATATACTGCCATGTTCCTCCTCATTCCCTTTCCCTCAGGCTCTCCACAGATGGTCCTCCAGGGCAGTGGCCCACCAGGATTTTTCTTAGTAAAGTGTAGGGCCAAATCACCCCTGGTTTCAGGGAGGAGATGTCTTTTTTAAATGTTATTGGTGTGTGTGGCAAGAGCTGTCATCCTACAGGTTTCTAGAAGTTAAATCTGGGAAGAAGCCGGGTAGGTGTTAATTCTAGTTACACCTATATGTAAATGTTGGCATATTACTACAAAACATCTTATTTCACACTTCTATATACTTATTAAAGGCAGAGTTGAAGACAGATGTGTTGGTCCAAGACAAAATCTCAAGGGTCTCTACTTTTTCTCCCTCTCCAAAATACTGGAACTCAAGGGCATCCAACGAACCTGACAGGCAGTAGGTTCAGGACGGATAAAAGGAAATACGGCTTTACACAGCGAGTGGTTAAAATTTGGAATTCACTGCCAGGGGATGTATGTAGATAGAGTGATGGCCCCAGGAATAAACAGCTTTAAAAGAGGATTAGATAGATTCATGGAGGATAAGTCTACCAATTGCTTCTAGCCATGGCAATTGAGGGGAACCTCCATATTCAGAGGCACAAATCCTCTGCATCTCAGAGCCAGGACGCAACATTAGGGGAAGACCTTGGCCTCTATGTCCTGTGGCTGGCCGTCCAGCGGAACTGGTTGGCCACTGTGTGAGACAGGATACTGGACTAGACAGACTACTGGTCTAATTCAGCAGGGCTTATGTTTAAAATGAAAGCCTTTTACTGAGACCAACTGACATTCAAAACATTGCAAAATTTTGAGTTCTCCAGAATGCTTAATTGGGCTGGGCCTGGGAGTTTAGGGGAGGGCGGGAAAGGTGTTTCAGACTAAATCACCCCCATACCCACCCTCTTCTTTACATCCAGCATCTGGAGAAAACAAAAACTTCTACTCTATTGGTGTTATTTTGCTTGTTCTTATGTGCTGGGATTTGCCTATTAAGTTATTGTTACTGATCATGTTTCAGGCCCAGCTAGTTCATAAGTACATCAGTACAGCTTCTTGATGCCGGTTGTAAACAATGGAACACTTTTCCTCAGGAAGTGTGATTGGCATAATCACTATAGCCTTCCTGGCACCATTTGGAAATATTGCAAAGGCCATTGGAAAAAAAATCTGTCATGCCTGGGGAGTTTAATTGTCTTTACTAATGTTTTTATTTTTAAATCTGTCCTATATTTTATGCAGGAAGTCGAACTGAACCTGAACCCTGTTAGTTCAGGATCGAGGCAACAAAGAGACTTAAGTTCTGATTCACATAACCATCTCCCTGAACTGGTTTTGAGTGAGAGCCTGTTAACTGTCTTGGGCATTCTATAAAGGGAAAGGTGGCATTGATACCCACTAAATACATAAATTACATTAGATTTTTTTTTAAACTTGTTAACTAATAATTGTCTTTTCAGAAGCCAGTGTAGGATGGACTTTTAGAGGGCATAGAAGACTATTTGTAACAGTAATAGAGTAGTCTCAGGCAGTTTTGCATCCTTGGTAAGAAGTTTTAAAAAATGTTTGCTTTATGCTTTGTCCTCCTACATTGGCTCAGAAGGACAGGCAATGCTAATTTGTTAAAGGCCCAATCTGCATCTGCTGTGTAACGCTGCTTCTTTCAGCTCTGGAACCAGCTTCTGTTGCCTCCCATTTGGCTCATTGTAAAAACTTGCTGTCTGCATCATGTTTAGGGAGAGCGCTCGAGAGAGGGGGGGTGGAGCAGCCTCTTGGGTGTGCTGGCAGCAGGGCTGGCTCTATCACTAGGCCAACTAGGCGGCAGCCTAGGGGCGCAGCTGGCAAATGGGGTGGCGGAGAAGGGATGGTCGAGAAGGGACGGTCAGCGGGTGAGGAGGGCACATTGCAGAGGGCGAGAAGGTGGCAAGCCTAGCTGCACATCGAACGAAAGGGAGCAGTGCCTTTTGGGAAGGGAGTCCCCGCCCCCAGGCCCCCTCCAATAGCCCCGGTCCCCACTGCACGCCCCCTCCTCGGCCTGCCAGCCTCTTGAAAAGCGCAAAGGCACCCCAACCAGCTGGCTGGCTGGCTGTGAGGGCAAAGAACAGCCCTGCAAGCGGGCTCCCTGGGCTGTGGCGCCCTGTCTCTCGCTGGGCTGGCCTTCTCTTGCTTCCCCCTTCCAAGCTGCATCTCCCGGTTGGCACCCCGTTATGTTTGAAAATTGGTGGGCGCACGGAGGGGGGCGCCAGAAGGTATCCTCGCCTAGTGTACAAAAAATCCTGGGGCCGGCCCTGGCTGGCAGGGCACTATACTGCACTGTAGGGAGGAAACGGCACCTGTGACCCACCCACCCCCGCAGAAATTAAACCGGGGGGGTGACCTGGGTGGGCAGGAAAGACCGAACAAGCTGAGTAAAAAACACAAAACACACGGTGGTTGCCAGGCAGGGTGTTCTGGGGACTGCCCCAGAAATAACAAATGGTTCAGGGGTGGGCGTGCTTCCAAACACCCCCCCCCCCCCCATGATTGCAGAAAAATGTTCCCTGGCTGCTTTTAAATGTAGGCAACTGGATTTTCAGCTAACTTGTTTCCTTCATGACAATTTGCGTATCTCCTTAGAAAAGATGGGGGAGGGGGGGGCGAATTCAGCTCCAGTTGTCTGCTTATCACAGCAGCTGGGCGGGCAGGGAGGTGCAATTAAACCATCTTAAAACCAAATCCACATAACACGGTGAGGCGCCGTAATGACCCTGGAGTCGCTACTAAATGGCAATAAAGTGATGCAGACAGCCGATGCTGAGGCGAAGTAATACGAGAACAGATGTGGAATGAGATGCAGCCGGAAATTTGTTAGACAGTGTGGGGTTGGTTGCACAGCAGCAGGAAAGACCAATGCAGATTGGACCAAAAACAGAATAAAAGCCCCCTACTGGCTTAATCTGACCACCAAATGCCTGCATAAACACCAAGGTTTTATGCAAATCTCAAAAAAAAAAAAAGTCACATTCTAAGATATGAATCTCAATATGTCTGAAGTGAAGCCGTTACTGAGAAAGCCTGATTTGGTTCTATGCCAGCTTTAAAAGCTTTATACAACTAGTCCCAAGTGTTGCTGCAGTTCAGCAGCGTAGATTAGAGATTAAAAATATCTATTGATTTTGGAATTTCCCTAAGGTCTCTGAGTAATGCCAAGTGATACAATTAATCTGTTTCCTTTTTCCAAGAAGCAGAACAGTGAGAGCACTCAGCGTCTTTTGTAGGAATTAATGATGCCTCTAATTTTTAATCGGTGACGAAAGAACGCCATTTCAAGAAGCATGACTCAGAGTGTATAAATAGCTGCTCTAAGAGCACAACAAAAGCTTTGTCACTGTCTTGCACAGCAGAGCAAAAAGTACATGACAGATTAATGGGTGTTTGGTGCAATAAATAGCTGATATATATATATATACCATAGAGCTACTTTGCAGGAGTTTTTCAGTCACTTCGATGTTTTTTCTGCTACCTTTAGCTTAAATATGAATAAATGCTAAAATAATTTTTGGTATCAAGCGACAGGTAAATCCCACCTTGGTCCTAGCATGCTTTCAAAAAGCAATCAAAAAGATTTTTATTTAGGTTAACATTTAATAATAGGGTTGATAGGTCTCCCATGGCCACCGGCAGTTGGTGGGGGGGGTAGGGTTGAGCCTTATGGGCCACACCTTTCACAGCCGCCACATTCTGTTGAAAGTCTCTGAGGACAATGCAGGCCAGTTTAAGGTGAGGCCCTCCCACAGGGCACAGACTCCTGAGAGTCTCTGTCAAAATGATGGACATGGAAGACCCATGTCCAACTCCATCTTGCAAGGGACACCCTTGATTAACACAGTCACCTTTAACTTTTTTGGGGGTGTCCTCAGGCAAGTGTACCTGCACAGCCATACGGATGTGGTGTGTAGCTCTTCAGGGTGTAAGGACTGCTGTTGTATAGCCTGTCTCCTCCAGGTTCCCTTCAATTGGCAGGCACATGTGATGTGGCCAGCCTTCCTGCAGCTCCAACACATTGCGTCCCTGAAGCAGCAGGAGTGTTGTTTGTGGGGGTCCCCGCAGCTGGTGCAGAGTGTTGGTGAGGTGATCTCGGCAATGCGGCCAGGGCATGAACCCAACAAGGCAGATGGGTGCATCTACAGGACCTCCTCGCTCTCAGACACGTCTAGGGTTGCCAAGTCATTGAGACTTACCGGCAGGGGGGAGTCCTCCTCGGTCCGGGAGCTTCCCCGGCACGTGCGCTTACGCATGCGCCGCAATAATGTCACCCGAAAGTGACATCATCACATTGGGGGCATTGCCAGGGCGACACTCTGGCAATTGCCCCAAAACTCTATGGTACCATAGAGTTTCGGGGCGATTGCTAGAGTGTCGTCCCGGCAACGTCCCCAACGTGATGATGTCACTTCCGGGTGACGTCATTACACTGGGGAAGTCATCCTGACTGGATGACTTCAGGGGTGGGGTTCCCCCCGCCGACTGAATGCTGGCCGGCGGATTGGGAACCCCTGTAGCGGGGGATCCCCCGCCCCCCGGGCTGACTTGGCAGCCCTAGACACGTCAGAGGCTGAGGAAATGGCGGCCTAGTGCACTGCAGCAGCATGGCGGTTGGTCTTCTGGTTGCCACTCTCCCGGGACTTCTCAAACACTGCGGCCTCCTGGATTGCCTTTTGGAAGTCTGTAGCCTCCTGGCCAATGAGTGTGCGATGAAACTTCTGGAGCCCGAACACGAAACAGTCGAGGAGGGCTTCTTCGATGTTTTGGAACTCACATCGAAGAGCCAGGCATCGCAGGGCAGTGACATACTCAGAGGCTGATTCGTTGGGCCTCTGATTCTGCTTGAAGAAATCAAGGCGGCGAGCCAGTTGGGTGGTCTGGGGTGCAAAGTGGTTGGTGAGCGCTGTGAGCTGCAATGTGGTTGGCACGATGAGGCCCTGAGCTAGCTCCAGGGTGGCAACTCCACAAGAGCTGAGCAGCAGTACCTTCTTCTTGGTGGCGCCATCGATTTCCTGGAACTCCACGAAGTACTTCAAGTGTTCCACCCAGGCCTCCCATTGCTCTGGGTGAGTGAGGTCGAACTCTGGAAGAAGTCCTGGAGCAGCAGCCATGGTCCCAGTTGCGATGCGATGTGCGTGGCCCTGGAGCTCAGTGCACAGTGCGGTGCAGATGGGCTCTAGGCTTGCTCAACAGGATCTCACCTTCATCGCCAGAGTTAAATACTAGGTTCCATGGATGATCCAACCCCCAGCCTAGTGATTAGCTCTGCTTTATTAGTGATTCAGCAAGAACAAGACAAAACCACCAGGGCAATGGCCCTGTTTAAATAGCATGCAACTCCATCCACTTCCCAAACAACTACCAACCATAGGCTATTGTCAGAACCATTAATTTCTCATTGGCCACCTCCTGAGTCCTAGTGGGCTATTGTTCTTGAGCACCAAGCTCAGCCAGATTCTGGTAGAACCAGTTCTGTAATGTTCCAGCCCCAATACATAACAGCAGGAAATGCTTTAAAAGTTTAGCTAGAGGTAGCATGTGTGTGGGCAGTTAAAAGTTTTAAAAGATGTATGCCCTCAGGAAGAGATGCTGAAAGGCGGCAGCAGGCACCCCACAAAGGAAGGGAGGGAGGGAGCAGCCAGGCATGCTTGTGCTGGCTGCACCCCCCTCTCACCCAGCATGCAAATGACTGCCCGAGCCTGTCCCCCTCGCCAGGATTCTGGCAAACTAGTAGCCGCCCACCCTTGGTCTGGACTCCTGCTTGGCACTGGTGGCCAGGCAGTGGGGGGGGAGGAGTTTCCCAGAGCCACTACGGGCAGGCAGGTTTGCTTGCGGAGTGGGAGGAGGCTCGGGGCTGGGACAAAGAAGATGTGACTTTCATCCTCCATGTCCCAGCCCCAAGCTGTTTCCTGTTCCACTAGCAAACCTGCCTGCCTGCAGCAGCTCTGGAAAGCCCCCTACCACCATCTGGACACCAGCACCAAGGGGGAGCCTGGCCTGAGCGCAGGGGGCTACCAAGTTGCTAGAGTCTCACTGCAGGGCTGAAGAGGGGAACAGGCTCCCACATGCTGGGTGGGGGGTGCCACCAGTGCAACGCACATCCAGCTGCTTGCTCTTCCTGCATGGTGCGCCTGGCACTACCTCTCTGGCTAGGTGCTTGGCGTCTCCTGAGGGCACACATCTTTTAAAGCTTGTAACTGCACACACACTTGCTATCCCTAGCAAAACTTTTAAAGCATTCCCTGCAAATTATTTTTTTCTTCAGCAGTCCAAGTTAATGATGAACTCATATTGCTAGACTCAACCCGCTTATAAAAATCAAAAAAATTAAAAGATAGAAAACCTAAGCAATAGTGGAGCTTGTACACCGATGAAGGGGAGAGGGTGGCGGAAGGTGTAGAGTGGGAGGAACAACCTCAATGTGTTCGGTGGAGTGGCTTCTGAGGAGCAGGAAAAGGGCAGGGGGAATCTGACAGAATCTGTATGCTTTTTGTTGTGTTTATTTAGAATATGAAGCAGTAATAGCTTGAAAAGGGCTCCGGTATCCTAAAGCTCCAATTCCTATTGGCTGATTAATAAAGACTCCCATTGGTCCTAAAGCCAATCTAGACACCCAATCACTGACCCCTGCTTGGGTCCAGTAGTATTGCTTGTATATAGTTACATTGTTGAAAGTTATTGGCTGATTAATAAAGACTCCCATTGGTCCTAAAGCCAATCTAGATATCCAATCACTGAGCCCTGCTTGGATCCAATAGTATTGCTTGTATATAGTTACATTGTTGAAAGTTATGTGTTGGAACAGTATAAATGAAAGTGCTGCTCTCATAGAGCTGTCTTTTGAGCTAAACAATGTCACTGAATAAAAGCCTGTTTGTTTGAATTCATTGCCTCCTGCTCAATACTTAAAACTTTTGAATTACTTTCAGCTTGGAAGCGAAGCAAGGGGGGAAACTGCCACAAAACCACTCGCAGAAAACCTGGGGATACAATGACTGGGAAGTGAACTGAGCACTGAAGGGGGGGGGGGGGGAAATCAATGCAAAATGAAAAAGAAAACCCAACAAACACGCACAGTGAAAGCGAGGGAAAACACTGATGCATAAAAGACCTTAGTGTGCTCCTCAGAGGCTGAGATGGCTGAGCTAGATGAACTGGAAGAGGGCAGAAGAAAACCTCAATAAGACATTTGGGGCCATTCCAGTTGGATAACTTCTGTGCTGTTGGGGAGAACAAAAGTATTGACTTCTGTTTATCCACAGATGCCCTAGCTGTGTATGTCTTAAGCCCAATTATGTTTCCTACAGTTCTGGCTGGAGTGGTCTTACTGTGTTTTCCATTTTTATTTAAGTTTATTGTTTGAATGCAGACACAAATCAGTTGAAATTGACAGCAAGCACACAAAAACCCAATGAAAACAACTTGAACAATTTGCAGTGTCAAAGGGAGAATTAGTATACAAACAGACATTTAAAAAGACACAATGTCTAGGTCAGTAGATTTGTTTTAAAGAATTCTTTTATTTGAACACCAAACAAACAAAACAAAATACACAAACATAACAAACAAAACATAAAAAATTGCGGGTTACATTTTACATCTTTGTTATATTTGTTAAATTATCACCCACAATATCCAGTTGTATGTTAGCCATTTTTAACACCATCTCGATTATCTATATATTCTGCCTTGTATTTAAGAAGCTCTGTAATGGGCTGCCGTCACACACACTAAAATCCACTTTCAATCCACTTTCTAACTGGATTTTTACTGTGTGAACTGGCAAAATCCAATTTGAAACTGCACTGAAATTGGATTATTTAGTGTTTGTGACCGCAGTCTAAGTGTGATTTTAAGGGTAATTTTACACCTCCCCTCTAAAGTAGTTTGACTGCTGTCTTTTCCTGTGCTGATTTCACAGTGGTGTGAAATTTCACTCCAGGGGGTCTAAGTGCACTAATCAACAGCAATTGTTTAAAGCAGAATCAAGCCGGTTGAATACTAGCTTGACCACAGGAGGGCAATTAGTAGATGTGGACATTTCAGTAACAGCACGGTTTCACACCGCACAGAGGTGTGGGCAGGTTTTTTTGGAACTAGAATGATTCCAGCGGGAAAGTCAGATGTAAAAACAGCATAAGTCTGTATAGCTCATTTACTGTTATCTTCCAACCATTTATAAAATCTTGATGTCTAGGTCAGTAGTTAACCTGAGTTTCTACAAGTTTCTTTTAAAAAGAACTGGACTCCCAATCCTTCCCCTCGTCCTTCACTGGTTCTCCAGCAAGTACTGGGCAGCCCTTTTGCATCAGAACTGTAGGTAAAGAAGTTTAAGTCCATATATTTCTTCATCTCCTATTCCTTCCTGTTCTGTATCACCACTTGCTTCTTGTCTAAGCTGGAGGCAGAGCATTTACTTGGCCATCTCCAAGGCCTTTACAAACCATGCATGGCAGGATGCATATGCGCCATGGAGGCTATGAAGACCATTTTGGCTACTGTCCCAGGCACTTCCCTATATCCAAACAGTGCCTGTTTCAGTGAAATAGTCAGATGTAATTTTCTGAGCTGATCAGCCCCCATTCCAGTGAGATGGTTAGACATAACTTACAGATCTTCCTTTTTCTTTGGCCCACCACCACGCATGTGCATGCTATAGTGCATAGGCTACTATATACCATGGGAAGCTTGTACACTCTAGAGTAGAGATGGGTCCACTGTTCAGGCTGAGGGTCACATCTTGGTCTACACTGGATTTTGAGGGCTCCAAACTGGAAGCCAGATGTGGCCCTTTCCCTCTTTCTTCTGTTCTTTATGGGTCTTTATGGCACTTGACCCTCAAGCCATTTAACAGTTTCCCAGGAGCACAGGCTTGCTAGCTGGTGTTGCAGTCCAGCGTGCCACTGGACTTGATAAATTGTTAGGCAAACTGAGAGCTGAATTAAAAGACAATACAGGTTGGATATGATCCTGATGCTGTAATTTGCCTATATCTGATTCAGAGATTCCATGTTAATCATGCCTGGAGTATAAATAGCAGAAATATTTTTTTCTCTTAGGGGTCTATAGACCTATCAGCCCAACATCATCCCTGGGCTCTTGAAATAATGGGTGAGGAAATAATCTAAACAACTTAAAAAACAAATCAATTTGCAAATTAGAAGTGCTTACTTATTAATACCAGAATACTTCCTGTCAACTAAAATCAAGCAGTTAAAAGATAGCCTTACAAATAAGAGCTGCATTTCCAGTAGAACTGATGATCCCTAGGTTCTTTGCTCACCCTTGTATGTCTGACCCTGGGTAACTAGTTTAAGTTATCTGCATCTCAACTGTGCCATGATGATTATGTGCCCACTAACTGTAAAAGGACTGCAAATTTTCTCTGCCTTTCTGTGTATATTGCCTAACACAATGGAGCTCTAATTTCATATTTAATCCTAATGAGACAAATGTATTTACTGATCACAATAAGACTGCTTGCAGCCCCAGCACCAAGGGGAGGGGGCAAGGCAGGCACCCAAGGCAAAGATTGGCCACAACTTTATTGGTTGCATCTGTAGTATGCTTTGGCACAGCATGGGGTACCAGATCCTGTCCATCAACTGACCCAGTTGACGATCTGCTGGACACCTTGGGATGACAGGTCTTTGGATCTCACAAAGGTAGACCCCCCCAAGGTGGTCTCCCCTGCCACCTAAGTGTGAGGGCTTGCACCCGGGCTGGGCGTACCACTTGAGCCTCATGCCAAAATCCTTTAAGGGGATTCTCAAACGCAGGAAAATGGGCACACAGGCCAGCTTTCCTGATAATGGAATGCTGATATTGCCACAATGCAAATATAGCTATAGCCAAATATATAGGGCATCCCTAATGCTGGGCAGCCAAACATCCATATCCCAGTCAGATAGGTGGACTCCATTAGGGGAGAATAGAGCATCCTGGCATAGTGAAATGTTCTGATGGTAAATCCAGAACACCCACCCCACCCCACCCCGCCCTCTACGGTCAGACCCAGCCTCTTAGTCCCCTTACGCCTTGCCAATTCAACCTTGTCTGAATAGTGTGTCTCCCACCAGAAGCAGTGCTGCAGCTAACTGGACCAGAAAAGCGTCGCAGCCAGGAGTACATCCCTCAATATGCGGAGGTCCTCCCTGGCCCAGTGCACCAGATCAATGCCCAAGTAGTTCTTGACAAGTTGTTATCACCAGCAAGCCAGGAGGCCGACAGCACCCTAGGGAGAAGGGCATCCCACATCATCCTTTGCTCACCCAACCAAGTGACTCCCACCTTATCCTGTAGGCCGAGGTCCCTGCCCCAACCTGACGTAGAAGCATAAATGCTCGCCCAACGTACAATGTTGTGTCCACAAATCCAGGCTGATCAGTGGCACCCCCCTGAAATTTAAGGAGTCAATGGTAAAGAGTCAATGTTAAATGCCTGGTACCAGATGCAGGTGAACATAAGTCCGGTAGGCCTCAGAATGCCATCTCCCAACAGCCCAAATGCCTGCAGGCCCATGCCCAGAATGGAGATGATACTCACCACCCCAATACAGAAAGAGTGGGGCCCAAAGTCTCCCAGGGGGAGTCCCAAGGTGGCCACACTAGCTAAAAAAAATATGGCAAATGATATCTTGAAAGGAAAGAGCCATCTTTGTGGATGAATAGGGGGGCTGGCCTGTGCATCGCCATAAAGGCCTTTGCAGTCCAAACTGGGCACTGCCCACCCCCTGGGAGCTGGGCCATGCTCAGATGAGTTCCGTATGCCCACTGCTCAGTCTTCGACCACCTGGTGGTTACGGAGACTCTGGCTGGACAAAGACGCAGACTCTGACTCATACGAAGAAGCCCGATCCTGAAGTCATCTGCCTGCCCAGCCATCCACACGCCATCTCTGCTGACTGCATCTGTGGACCTCCTGATAATAGCGAGTGGGGGCAGCACGGCACCCTAAATAGCAGCCAGGGCACCCCATCCCTGGACACTCAGGACCTGTTGATAGGGGTGGCATCAGGTCAGGCAGACCCCAGCTTCACACGCTTGCCATCAGCCTGCCCACTCCAGCTGGCTGGCCTGCCCATCAAGGATGCCCTCACTCGCCCCCTCCCTGCGGCACTGCAAACAGGACCCTGGGTAAGTCTAGGTCTTGGATTAATTTTAAAATGACTAGGTTTAAGCAAATTGGTGGTATATTAAAATCCATGACCAGCAGAAATATTTCAACAGTCCTGTTAGTGTTCTCCATATGCCTATTTACATACAACTTAGTCAAAAATTAAGTGAATCTTTTAAAAAAGCTTTAAAGCACCCTTCTGAATTATGTAAATTGTTGCTTAATTGGATGCTGCTGAAGCACTCAAGTACGATCAGCTTTAATTGAGTTATGTTGGGCAAAGCTCTTTTGCTTGCTGTTAGCAGCTGAAAAACAAAATTAGACATAATTGAGAAAGAAAAGCATATTTATCATTAAGACCCAATTTATGCATATTTCATCATAAGTCAGCAAATAAGGCTGTGTGGGTGAATGAATTCTTGTATTGTCTATCTCACAGCTTTTGTTGTGCTGTCTACTGAATCTAGTGCTGACATGAATTGTAAATAAAATTTGCAAGAAAGAGAAGCAGAGTAAAAATAGCAAAGTCCAAATGTTCTCAACAAATTCTAATGATGTGGACTTGGGTTTTTTGTTGTTTTCCAGCTATCATATTATACTGTATTTACCATTTGTTTCTTTAACTCATGAGTGGGTTACAGGAATGTATATTACACCAATAGCATCAGGCCACTATAGGTCTTGTAGAGTCTATCACCCAATCCTGGCAAAGTTCTTTCCTCCAGGCCTGTTGGCACCAGTACCATGCATAACTCTTATTCTCCTTCTAAGCTTACTTTTAAGAATGTGACTATCTTATCTATACGCTACACAACAGACAACAGAAAGGCAGTATGTGGGTGAAAGAAGCTCTGCCCATTTAAGACAAGAGAGATATGCAGACTAGCTGTATCAATAAGATAAGAATGTAGGTTAGCAAAGTCAGTCAACTTTGGCCCTTTCTGCACTGGGTTATTCCCTGCACTCACTGCTGATCTGCCTCACGGTATTTTTTCATTCTGCATTTCCTCTCGCTTTTGACTCGCCATATATTTTTAATTCTGCATTGCCTACGGGTTTCACTCTGCATTTCCACTGGGTTATTTTTTAAATTCTGCATTGCCCAGCACTCAGTTCAGTTTCCCTCCTCTGTGTAATGTATTCATGAGATGAAAACTTGCTGTAAGTGTTCAGCCTGGACAAAGTAACAGGGGTTGCGGTCACATGCCCAAGATAAAGTGGGAAGGAAGTGAGGCTATTTCTTCCGGAGGAAGTTGACCTGCCATTGTGTGATCACACAGATTTTTGTAGATGCGGGCATAGCCCTACCACTGCGTGATCAGACGCAACCACCGGTGAGTTGGGTTTTTTTAAACCGTTTGATCCCGATGTGCTTACACGAGGAATTGATGATTTGCACCTCTCCCTATGGAATGTGTGTGTGGGGGTGCGCTAAGGCAGCAAAAATTATGGCTGAGTTCAGACTGGCAGTTTGGCCTGATATAGGCACGTTTCTCAAGTGGATTAAGTGGGCTGGTTCACACAGCCACAGCTGTCTGGCATTCCTATGCCGTACTCACCCCATCCTTTTTTTTTTTTTTGTAATTTTTTTTTTCATAACATTAAAATTAATACATTATCTTATACAAATCCTCTTTTCCATATTGTTTAACATTTTGTTCTATTTGTATAATCTTATTTTATCTTATATTGGCGGTTTCCCACCACATCTGAAGCATAACACATTTTCCACTTTGTCCAAAATGGTAATACTTAAATCTATGTTTACATTTCTGGTAACGGTCATATATCTTTAAGATCCTTATATACTAATTCTCACTTTCTATATTCTTATATCATTTTAAGATAAAAAAACAACTTTATTATCTAAATATCCTTAGTACATTCATATACTCTAAGTCTATTCCTTTATGTTATTATAACCATGTATAAATGTAGTTTTTCATGTCCCAGTGTTTTTCAACATATTCTTTCAGATCTTTCCAATCTTCTAAAAAGGTCTCTGAGTACATATCATTCAACTTTCTAGTCCATTTATCCATTTCAGCCATATATAACAATTTTTTCAACCATTCCCACACCTCTGGTATTTTTTCATTTTTCCAGTTTTGTGCATACACCATTCTTGCTGTTGTTATCATATACCATATTATTGTCCTTTTCTTTACATTTATCTCTTCTAATTTAAGTCCAAGCAATAACATTTCAGGCAACTTCTTAAATGTACATTTCAGTATTTTTTCCATTTCTGCATGTATTATTGACCAATAAATCTTTGCTTTGTCACAAGTCCACCACATATGATAAAAAGAACCTTCTTTCTTTTTACATTTCCAACATTTGTTAGACATATTCTGATTAATATTTGCAATTTTTTTTGGTGTCATATACCATCTGTACATCATTTTAAAACAATTTTCTTTTAGGTTATAACATGTAGATATACTCATAGCATTTTTCCATAAAAATTCCCAAGATTCCATTTCAATATCTTTGTTAAAGTTTATCGCCCATTTTACCATTTGTTCTTTTACCATTTCATCAGCGTTAAACCATTTTAACAAAACTTTATACATTTTAGAGATCATTTTTTTCCCACCTTCCTCCCAAACTTGTTCTATTTCATTATTTTTTTCTCTAAAGCCAGATTTTTTATCACTTCTATACATGTCATATATTTGTCTATATCTTAACCAACCATAATCAAAGTCCATCTGATGCTGCTCCTTCAATATAAAGTCTTTACCATGTCTTGTTAATAAGTCTCTATATTTCAGCCAATCTTGTCCTTTGTAACGTGATGCTGGATTTAAAACTTCTGCGGGTACAATCCACATAGGTATCTCTTCTGGAAAAAAGTTTTTATATCTTGTCCACGTATCCATTAGCGTTCTTCTCAAATAATGATGTTTAAACATATTGTCCATTTTTGTTTTACCATAATACAAATACGCATGCCACCCAAACCTACAGTCATGACCTTCCAGGGACAATAACTTTCTATCTTGTAACATAGCCCATGCCCCTACCCAGGTCAAACATATTGCATCATGGTATAGCCTTAAGTTTGGTAATTGGAACCCTCCTCTATCTTTAGCATCACACATTATTTTCATCTTGATTCTTGGTTTTTTCCCTCCCCACACAAACTTAGACAATTCCTTCTGCCAGCATTTGAATGTTTTTACATCTTTCACAATTGGAATAGTTTGAAACAAAAACATTAATCGTGGTAACACGTTCATCTTAACCACCGCAATTCTACCCAAC
Organism: Lepidodactylus listeri; assembly: GCA_029233225.1. Taxonomy (NCBI): domain Eukaryota; kingdom Metazoa; phylum Chordata; class Lepidosauria; order Squamata; family Gekkonidae; genus Lepidodactylus; species Lepidodactylus listeri. The sequence goes on along the minus strand of JARCFY010000005.1, from coordinate 58,507,079 downwards.
AGTGACAAATTTAGTACATTCCACTTTTTAATATCCTGCATAATTTGCAACCATAATTTTTCATAATTATTTTTATAAAGATCAATATTTTTCATTGTTAGGTTTACACCTAGATATTTTGTCTTTTTCACCACCTCACATTCTATAAGATTTTGCAACTCATTTTGTTTGTTATTTGACATATTTTTGCACATCACTTTCGATTTGTTCTTATTTACATAAAATCCTGCTAAGTCACCAAACTCTTTTACTCTCTGTAACAAATATGGTAGTGTAGACAAAGGGTCTTCTACTATGAACATCACATCATCTGCAAAGGCCCTATATTTAAAAGAAAAACCTTTAATTGTTAAGCCTTTAATATCTTTGTCTTCCTTCACATTTAACAGTAGAACTTCTAGAATCCAAATAAATAGCAGCGGCGAAAGTGGGCATCCTTGTCGTGTTCCTTTTTCAACTTTAAAATCGTCCGTCTTTTCAGTGTTAATTATTAGAGAGGATTTCTGTTCTTTATATATTGACTTAATGAGGTTAAGCATAAATTCACCAATTTCAAGATGTTCTAAAACCTCAAACATAAAATCCCAATTTAAATTATCAAACGCTTTTTCCGCATCTAAAAAGAAAAAACCCACTTCCTTTTCCGGATGTTTGTCATAATATTCTATAGCATCCACTACTACTCTTAAATTGTCCCTTATCTGGCGATTAGGTAAGAACCCTGCTTGTTCTGTTTGTATAGTTTCTTTAAGGTGCTCTTTTAATCTGTCCGCTATAATCTTGGCAAAAATCTTATAATCATTATTTAGTAAAGAAATCGGTCTGTAGTTCTTAACATTAGTCAAATCTTGATTTTCTTTCGGGATCAGTGAGATGGTTGCATCTTTCCAAGTTTCTGGGACCTCACCAGTGACTCCTATATCGTTCATTAATAGCAGTAACACCGGTGAAATCGACTCCTGTAGCGTTTTATAAAACTTCACTGTAAATCCATCTGGTCCAGGAGCTTTTCCTAATTTTGAGTCATTTATTGCGTTTTTAATCTCTTGTAATGATACTGGATTATTAAATAGTTCTTTAATTTTCTCTGTTGGTTTTGGTAGCTTTAATGTTTGCAGGTATTCTTTAATCTTCCTTCTGTCTTTGTTTTCTTTCTTAAAAAGTTTTGCATAGTATTTAAAAAATTCTCTCTTTATTCCTTTGTTGTCTATTATCTCAATATTATCTCTTATCACTTTAGTGATAAATTTATTTTCATGTTTTTTCTTTAATTGCCATGCTAAATATTTTCCGGGTTTGTTTGCACCTTCAAATGCTTTTTGTTGGAGTTTTTTTAAGTTCCAGTACGTCTCTTGGTTCAAAATGTCTATTAGAATAAAAGGTAAAATCTTTTCCTTGTGGGTTAGCTTTCCTCCAAATATCTTCCAGCTTCTCTTGTTTTATCAGTTCAAAAAAGTTTTTTGGAAGCTTCCCTAATGTCTCATCCTTTCTCTTAGAGCGCCTGTCTAATTTGTTATTCACAGTTCCATTAAAGTCCCCCAGCATCATAATTTGGTCATAATTTACATTGTCCAATTCCACTTGTAGTTCTTTAAAAAAAATTTCTTTGGCTCCATTTGGAGCATAAATGTTCACAATCAAAGTTTTCAGTCCTTGTAGTAAGATTTCAATAGCTAAATATCTTCCTTCATTATCTTTAAATATTACTTTAGGTTCCAAATCTTTTTTGACATATGTTACAACACCATTCTTTTTATTACTTGCTAAAGAATAAAATTCTTCTCCCAGTTTTTTCCTTATTAAATATTTGTGGTCTTGTTTTTTAAGATGAGCCTCTTGTATACAAATTACACTACATTTTTGTTTCTCCAGCCAATGACCTACCATTCTACGTTTTTGGGGTGAATTAAGTCCATTTACATTCCATGTAAGTACTTTGTAATCCATCTTGATATATTCTTAAATATCTCCCAGGTCATCTTTATTCTCTCCAAGAAATGCATACATTTCTCCTGTACTTTTAATCACTACTCTGGTGTTGCCATAATCCTTGAGGTATTTCCCAACGGAATCTAATTTTTTTCTCCTTCAGTTTATCCGTCAGACGCTTGAATTTTTTTCTTTCTTGCAGTATTGCTCTGGGCAGTTCTTTCATTACTATGATTTTCTTTCCATCTATTTCAAAAGGATCAGTGAAACACTTCTTGTAAATTTGTTCTTTGGTCCTTTTCATTGTAAATTGGACAACCACATCTCTTGGTATATTTTTGTCTCTTGCGTATGTGGAATTGACTCTATAAACAAGATCCATGTGTTCTTTAACAACCTCTTCCTGTTCTTGTAAAAAATCTGCTAGTGCTTCTTGCATTCTTGTAAAGATGTCTTCACTCAGTTTTTCCTCAATCCCTCTAAATCTCAAATGGTTTTGCATGTCTTTATAATGCATCATCTTTTCCATCCTGTCATTGTCTCTCATTGTCTTTTGAGTGCTTTCTTCCACTTCTTTTACTTTAGTTTCTATGTCTTGTGTTCTTGTGGTTAATTTTTGAAATTCTGCTTTTAAATCCATGAAATTTTTGTCTGCTTGAGCAGCTATGCCATTCATTTTAACATTTACCTCTCCTATAGCGTCTAAAAAATTTTTTCCATTGCTTCCATAACAGCTAGTAATTCTTTTTCTTTTTTTGCTGCCATTGTAGGAGAGGACCATGTAGCTGCTCTCGATCTTAGTCCGCGATCCGTCTTGTCTCTTTAAAAAAGATCGATTTTATTTTATTTTCCAAATCAAACGCCAATTAATGCATTCAAACAAGCTAATCTTGCCAAGTCAAATTTTGTTGGTTTCAGCCTTCTAAGTTATATAGTTTATGAGATATTGCTGTTTAAAAATTTTATAAATCCAAAATGGTGGGCGCGACTTCTCTATGGTTTGTGTCAAAGGTTATAGTCTTTTTACCTTACTTCTGGCTTGCCGTAGTTTCCTTTTGTCCCTTCCTTTAGCTTCCTTGTCTGCTCTCTGCACGTCACTTCCTGTTGTGGTCCTTTTGGTCCGGCAACATTTACAGTCCCCTTTACTCTCTTCCGGTTCTTCTCCTTTTCCCTTCTTGTCTGCTCCTCAAGCCGTCACTTCCTGACTCAATCCTCACAGCTTAGTCTCGCGTTGCTTGGTTCCCTCCTCCCTCTTTGTCTCGCGATGCTTGGCTCCCCCTCCCGACTCTTCTTAACCGCAGGAATGTTAAACAACTTGTTTTTTTGGCTTTTTAAGTTCAAATTCAGCTTTTTAACATTTCAAAACTGCACTCATCCAGTCTGCAACAGTCTATTGCTTCACCCGATCTGCTTTTCGTCTTTCAAAACGCGGTAATGGTAAGGCAAAAACTTTTTTTTCGTTACTTTATGTTGTTACTTCGCTTCAGATGTGGTCCCAACGTTTAAACTTTGTCTTCTTTGTTAAGGAATCAGGGGAATTGGAGGTTTTATGCTGATTAAATCAGCTCAGCTTGGCTCCTTAGAGATACTTGCAAGAATCTTCTTCGGCTGCAGTGCTCAAGATGTTGCAAAAGTCTCCTCCGAGACTTTTCCTTCACCGAGCTTGCTCGAACCTGGATTATATTGCTTGCTAGCCCTCACACTACCTGTGTGAGGTTGCGTCAGGTGGATTTGTCCACCCAAGCTGTCAAGAAGAGCCGCTGTCCGCCTTGCGCATTTGCAAAGCGTGTCAGACCTCCATTCCTCCAACCGGAAACTCTCCGTACTCACCCCATCCTGAAGTGTTTTGATCCCGCTTTTAAAAAGTACCAGGTGAAAGCTGTGGCAAGCCATTTGGGTGCACATTGATCCCGCTTCCTGGAAGTGTGGACGCAAATATGCCACAATTAAGCGGTGCTGGTAATGTGAACTTGCTGATCTGGCAGGGATGCACATAACTGCCCATGTGTGCTGTGCACTTGAGCGCACAACCACCCACGGGGACACTTCTGGCTCACGAAGTTAAAGCTCCTAGCCATGGGATCCTGCCCCAATTGCTGCTGCGCCTATGTGTCTATGCGCAGGTTGGAAAAATGGACCAAAGCTGTGCACAACTGAGGCGGCACTACCGAGGCCGCCCCGCAGTGCAAATGCTCCATTCCACCTCCTCCCTGGTATAGTCCTGCATCAGTCCACGTAGTGCGACTGAAAAGCCCTGCAACAACTTGGCCCGGTTCTTTTTGCCCCGCTTCTCTTGCACTTCATTCTGCCAGTCTGTCCTCCGCCTATGAGAATCCTGGGTCTCCCATTAACCACTTATCATACCCCCACACCCCATCTATGACCGCATAATTTATACATGTGCTTTGTCCTACCTTTGGACCAGCCCCATTGCATACCCAACACCATTCCCCTATTTTTGTTATAACGTGAATCCATTCAAACACACCTTTATGGCTACTGGCCCAAGTTTCATTTGTACTCCAGGGTTTATCAAAGGGGCATGGGCCTCCTGTAAAGAGAGAAACATTTAGGGGTATAGGCAACAAGAGAATTCCTTGTGAAGTACAGGTGGGCATATGAGTACAAGTCCAACAGCTGTTCTGCTGTTCATTCAGAGGCATGGATAAATGAGTTTTTGCTATAAGCATAAAGTTGACCAACAGATATAAGAATCAGCAGGCTATAATAAAGCATATGAGGCATTATAGCGCTATAAAAAAGGAATCAATAACAATAAGACCAATACAAACAAAATAACAACCCAACAAATAATTTCTCCATCATATGCAAACACAATAATGCTTGTATACCAGTAGTACTAAACAAATGTGACAATACGCTTTCTTAAGTCATGTCAAGCTCTTCATTAATGGGATCTTTATATGCTTTAGAAGCTGTAAATAATTACTTTATATTGAACTATTATTATGACTAAGTGCCTTTTTGTTGCCGTTAAATCACATCCGACTTATGATGACCCATAGGGTTTTCAAGGCAAGACACTTTCAAGGTGGTTTGCCATTGCCTGTCTCTACCTTGCAGCTCTTGTATTCCTTGGTGGTCTCTCATCCAAATACTGACCTGGGCTGACCCTGCTTAGCTTCTGAGATCTGAATAATTTCCTGGGGTCCTAGAAAGAGAAACTATTTTATTGGACATTTGACAATAGTGTTTCACTGAGCTGTATACTGATGAATTCACCTCCACTTGGACAGTCTCCAGCAGGTATCCAATTCCTTCCCATGTTGTCATATACATTTGGCATTGCATGTGGCTACCATCATGCTTATTAAACACATTACACTCACTGTACCCAAAATTGCTTCAGGTATTTTTAAGAGACAAAGGTAGTTCAAGTAATAGAATGTTGCAGTTTACAGCTGACATCATATTGATCATATTAATGATTGTTGCAGGAAAAAAATTACTTACATCTTGATTTAAAGTTATGAAACTCATTGTCTAATCATGCTTTAAAACTGGCACACCCAGCCTTCTGTCCTGGCAGTCCTAGCAAGGTTCTGGAATCTTTCAAAATAATACCTTGGATCCCAACAAGTGTTTTCCAACTAGCTTTGAATCATGACAAGTCCTGAATCTCAAATAGTGTTTTTAAAGGCACAAATACTAGTCGGGATCCAGCCCGCTGTAGGAAAATGAGAATGTCAGGAAGCCAGTAATGGTGGTGGTGGTGGAAAGTGCCATCAATTCACGAACAATTTATGGCAACTCCAAAGGATTCCAAAAGTGGTTTGCCATTATCTGCTTCTGCATAATGACCCAAAACTTCCTTGCTGGTCTCCCATCCAAATACAGACCAGGTCCCACCCTGCTTAGCTTCCAAGATCTGACAAGATTGGGCTAGCCTGGGCTACCCTGGACAGGGCAAGCCAATTAGGAGTTTCCACAAATTCCGAATGTAGGCTGCTTCCACATGTGAATTTGAAAGCCCCCAGTTTAAATGGGAGCATTCCATGCTATAATGTTCATTCTGAGCACAGCTTATGGGCCTCCCACATTCTGTTACATCTGATCTTCTGTGCAGATACAGTGGAGGGAAAGAGGGAGAGGTGGGGTGAGGTGTCAGTGAGAGCAGGAAGTGCTACAGAGATGGGGTGCAGCAGTGCCATTCCCATCTGCTCTCATACCATCATCTGCTGCTACTGTCATGGCAGGGATTCAGTATGCTTCATACATGTGGAAGCAGCATTACACAGTGCTGCACACCTACCATGACATCCTGTTAGGGTTGCCAGCCTCCAAGTGGGGCCTGAAGCACTCCTGGGATTATAATTTATCTCCATTGTACAGAAATCAGTTCCCTTGGAGAAAATGGCTGCTTTAGAGGGTGGACTCTATGGCACTATATGCTGCTGAGGTCCTTCCCTGAACCCTATCCTCTTCAGGATCCACCCCCAAATATCTAGGAATTTCCCAACCCAGAGTTGGCAACTCTACACCCTACACGCCATGTAATTCTTGGCCAGTGTTGAGACAGCTCTAACTGATCTTCATAGTCTGAAGATAGTCGTAATTCTAATAGATCTCCAAGCCCCTATAGGTTGGCAACCATTTCCTGCTCTCTCACTTGTGCACTGCACACTGCTGAGCCTAGGATTGCCAGCCTCTAGCTAGGGTCTGGAGATCTCCTGGAATTACAACTGATCTCCAGACAACAGAGAAATGGCTGCTTTGGAGGATGGACTGTATGGCATGATATCCTACTGAGGTCCCTCCCCCAGTCCTGCCGTCCCCAGGTTCCACCCCCAAATCCCCAGGAATGTCCCTACCTGGGGTTGGCATCCCTAGCTGAGCCAGAAGCCTGGGTAGCTGTTACCTGGAAGGGACCATTACTGAACAGGTACAGTTTGCTTTATTTGCAGCCTCCTTCTGAACTCATAGCACAAACGTAGCTGTAAAATCGCATGGGTAGGCCAGTTTGCCTGTGGCAAGAACTATGTCAGTGTTACAGAAGAAGTGGCAAAACAAATCTGACTGGCCTGCGTTCTAGAGGATTGACCTGGGAATTACAGGTAAAGCTCTGAAAGAGATGTCTGTTGGGGAGGAAAGAGCCACGCCCCCCGCCACACCATGGTATTCTGCATGTTACAAACTGGAGCTGAAACCTTCAAGCACTCCTGACAGCTGGATCTCCATGGAAATTAGCACACTGAAAGAACACAGCTATTTTAAGAACTGGGCTAAAGTTGGGAAATGTATCTGTAGGAAACAAGCTGCTTATGAGCACTCACAGTAATTTAGCTGGGAAATGGCTAGAATAAATGGGCTATGTGGCGCGAGCAGCATGTTTGAGCCTTGGAGGAATGCCTCCTCTCACTCAAATATAACCTTTCGATCTGAAAGAGGCAGCCATGATGTGCTCTATATTGGGGATCTTTTGTTTCATTCAAGGGGCTCAACTGCCAATCAGGAAAAAAGACACTGAATGAGTAATTACGGTCCATAATTTTTCTTTCATATGGAAAAACAGGAGTTTTAACCATTTTTTCCTCTCCAGAGCATTAAAAAAAACACTTGATAGAGCTAAATCCTTCAATTAATGGATATTACATCTCTGAAACCAACATTTTTCTGAGGAGACCTGTGACTGATCTCCCATGTTTTTTTTAAACTGCAGTGTAGTTTCAGACTCTGCCAGTTTGTTTGTGTGTACGTGTATAGAAAACCCTTCCCCATGTCATTTCCCACTCACTTCCTCCCACCTGCTGTTTGCTCCATGGAGGAAATACAGGTTCCTAGATTTTTCTCCCACAAGTAGGGTTGCCAACCTCCAGGCAGGGTTCGGAGATCTCCCAGAATTACTAGTGATCCCCAGACAACTGAGAACAGTACCTCTGGGGAAAACGGCTGCTTTAGAGATGGACTTTATGACATTGTACCTCACTGAGGCTCATCCCTTCACCAAACCCTGCCCTCTCCAGGCACCCCCCCCCCAAATGTCCAGGAATTTCCCAAGCTGCATTTCTATTTTTTAATAAGAAAAGCCAAAGGAAAGGTGGAATATAAACATTTTAATTAATAAATAAGTAGGAAAATCAGTGCTAAATCTCTTGCACAGCATATAGTTTGGGTCTTCGTTTCTTTCTAACCTGTGTCACCTAAACAGATTTCCCTTGGATATTTCTCCAGGACTGGCCCCTTGAGTGGTCACCTTGGGAACTTATCATTTGTGGTTGCAGCACTGAACTTCACAGCTTTTGTAGCTAAATAAAAAAGTGTTTATGCTTTGTATCCTGTAACAAAATCAAGGGCTTATATTCTGTACAGCAGGTTTCACATGTTATATGGTATGATTCTAGGGTTGCTGACCTCTGGGCAGGACTGGAGATCTCCCAGAATTACAACTGCTCTCCAGACTACAACAATCAGCTCTCTTGGAGAAAATAGATCTTTTGGAGGGTGGATTGTGTGGTATTATACCTAGGGCTCCCTACTCCAGGTTGGGAAATACCTGGAGATTTAAGGGGTGGAGCCTGTGGAGGGTGGCATTTGGGAGAGGTGGGACCTCAGCAGGGCATGATGCCATGAAGTCCATCCCCTAAAACTGCCATTTTCTCAAGAGGAACTGATTTCTGTTGTCTGGAGATCAGTTGTAATTCCAAGAGATCTCCTGGCCCAATCTGGAGGTTGACAAAAGTAATTATATTCCACTGAGGTCACTCTCCAAACATTACCCTCCTCAAGCTCCACCCCCAAACCTCCAGGAATTTCCCAACTTGGAGTTGGCAACCTAAGGTGGAGTCTGAGGAGGTTGGGGTTTGGGGCAGGGAGGGACCCCTGTGGGGTATGATGCCATACAGCCCACCTTCAGAGCAGCCATTTTCTCCAGATCAGTTATCATACCAGGAGATCTCCAGTCACCACCTGGAAGTTGGCAACCCTATATGATGACTATGATAATGGTTTCTTTTTGGTTTCCTCCAGAATTTAGAGCTTTTTGTAAGTTGTGGGGTCTCTAAAGTTCCCCCAAATGCTCCCAAGCTCTTCCGAGTTAATCTGCTTGGTTCCTTCTTTTTGTAAGTTGTTAAGAGTATGAAAAGAGTGTATCCATTGTCTTAAGGTGTACTGACCAGTGTGAAGGGGTGTGTGCTAATGAGTGTAGGAGAGAATCTAAACAGCCCATTTGAGCACAGCCACAAAGAAATGCCCTCCCCCAACAAAGATTTTTTCTGGGATCATGTTGTATCACTTCAGTCTAGGGTTGCCCCATTCCTCCTGACAACTGGCAGGGATGGCGGGTAGGGTTGCCAGATCCAGATTGGGAAACTCCTGTAGATTTGGGGATTGAGCCTTGGAAGGACAGGGACCTCAGTGGGGTACAATGCCATAGAGTCCACCCTCCAAAGCATCCATTTTCTCCAGGTGAACTGAATTCTGTAGTCTGGAGATGAGCCCTAATTCCAGGAGATCCCCAGGTTCCACCAGGAGGCTGACATTCCTGCTTTGAAAACAAACCATGTGACTTGTCCAGCTCTATGGGCACCAAGCAAAGCCCTAGTCCCACTCCTCTGGAGACGCATAGTTGCACTAGGAAGTTTGCACAACCATGAAGCCTGAGGATATACAAAATAATCAACACTTAGAGAAAGTGGTTATCTTTGGTATAGAGGAGCTAATGTTGGGCAAGCATTGAGAACTGACAACAACAATTCTAACCCTAAAAACCCAGCTAAAATAGATTTAAATGGCAAACCCCATGGACCTCGGAACTTCTGAGGAGGAACCATCTTGCTCTGCAACTTTGTTTGCCCATCTGAAGGGGACAAGGGAACCTATCTCCATTGCCCTCCTCCTGAACCTCCGAGCAAAATATACAACAAAAAAAGAAAATATAGTAAGACCATAAATATTATGCATCAACATCAGAGATAGTCAAAATAAAATTCTTTAAGTTGAGTGTTTCACAGGAATCTTGCATCCTTTCTGCAGGGCTGAAAAGTCAAGTTTTCTATTCTATTTTTTTTAGAGGTATCTTTAGGAGGTTCCAGGTTAAGGGAGTGGGGTAGATAGTATCTATTACTGAGATCTGCTGCACTAAAAATTATGTTGTGGTAGTGTACTTGTATTTTGCTTGAAGATGTCCATCTATATCTCATTCCTGCTTTAAGTAATTTAGAAGTTATTGGTTTTAAGATTCAGCGAATCTCTAATGACTCTGTTGATAAATATGGGAAAAACAGGATGTGTGAACCTTGGTGTTGGGAGCCTCCTTTCTCTCTAGATGCCTGCAGGATTGTTCTCTTTGTTTGTACATCTGAAAGCTCAATTATAATGTCCCTTGATCCTCATATTTGAATTGCTTGCGTTGAGCCCACTTTGTAAGCTTTTAAAATTAGGGGAGCTATTCCATCTTACAACTGGGGCACCTTCATCAACCAAGTAGCCACAAATACAGACAGCTCCAAATTCCCTTCCATGTGATTCTCAAATCCTCTAAATTTCAAATTCCATTATTTCATTTTATTTTCCAAATGTATTATTCTTTCCTTTGCCCATCCTTCGTGGCTTTGCAATCTTTGAATTTCATCTTGCTTGGCAAGCCCCATTTCTAGCGCTGACTCCGCTGCCTGTGGAGTTTGTTGCAAAGATGCTTCAATAATTTTCAGTTGTTCAGCAACAGGCTTCAAAATTTCATGTATATTTTCTAATATTTCTGCTTTAAAAATCCTCAAGGAATCCATAAGGTCTTGTTTAGTAAGTCTGTCTTCTGCAGGTTTTTCAGAGTTTGACCCAGTGGCCATATTGGATTGCGGCTGTTGCATCTATAGAATAGCTCCAGCCAGCTCGCCTGAGCTCAGATAAGCAGAAAGCAGCTTCAAGCTTGGGTTTGAAGGTTTGATTTTATGACCTCCTGACTTTCCCATGCTCAAAATAAGGAATTATTATTGCAACCTGGGTGATTTTCAGAGGGTTGTTAAGTATGGGGTTAGAGCTTGGCTACAAGGCATCCAACATCTTTGCTGCTGACACCGTGCCCCCATAATGAAAACCATCTTGAGCTGCTCCTCACTGCTCCCTGCTGGCTTGTGATGGGTTTTTGTCTGTCCCAGAAACAGACCATGGACTAGGTAAAGCACTAGAAATGAAGCTATCAACTAATAAGCACAGAGAACAATTGTATGAAATAAGGATTTTCATTATCTTTTCCTGAGTCTCCTAACGGATGCACAAGCTACTTTACAGCTTCCAGTGAGTTCCCAGTAGCTCACAAGCACTCTGTGAGAGCTAGTTTGGTGGTTAAGAGCAGCGAACTCTAATCTGGAGAACCGGGTTTGATTCCCCACTCCTCCATGTGAAGCCTGCAGTTCTCTCTGAACTCTCTCAGCCCCAGCTACCTCACAAGGGGAGAGGAAGTGAAGGAGATTGTAAGCCACTCTGAGACTCCAAGAGAAGAGCATGGTATAAATCCAACTCTTCTTCTGTTGGAGACCCCAGCCCTAATGGCTATGCTATGAAAATGTGTAGTATGGGGGGGGGGGTGGCTTGGCGCCATGGAAGATGGATGCCTAGAGGCTCAGCTCCACTCACCCAACCCCCTAAAACCTAGAAAAACATCAGATAACCATCAGGTACATAAAAACCAGAACAGGAAAAAATGGATCTGACATCCCAGCACAAATCCAGAGCACCTCAAAAGGCGTCTCTGAATATTTTATTAAGTATAACCAAAGACCAAAGTTGGTTAATGCTCAGGCAGAAACCGACACCATGACAATGGTAGGAGGCCAGAACACAGTCCCCCCCGCCACTTCTATAACTGAAGCCACTCTGACAGAAATGTTCAACAAAATGGAACAAAAATTATTAGATAACATGACAGCATTAATCAAACCTATAAATGATCAGTTTGCTGAGCTAAAAATAGCTTTAACAACGGTAAACCAAATGGCAGAAACATCAAGAGACCTAAGCCTCAACCTAAAAGAAGGCGTAAACTTGCTAAAGACGGACTCTGAACACACAAAAGAACATATTTTATTACCAGAAACAACAAGCCAATGTACAAATCTGAAATTCAGAGGCTTTACAGAGCACTTAGAAATAAACGTTGAACTGCTTATATTCATAGCAGAATGGTTAGCGCATGAACTCTCACTTGAAGAAGACATCACCCCAATAGTTACCGCGGCTTACAGACTCGGCTCACCTTCTCATCCAAAATGCAATGGCCCAAGAGACATACTTGCAGTAATCCCAGATCCAAGTAAGAGAAAAAAATTTTAAATGAAGCCAGGCAAAGAGGGGCATTCACATACAAAGGAGAAAAAATACTAGTCTTCCCTGACCTTCTGCAGGAAGCACTACACAAGCATCGGGAACTACGCATGGTCACAGAAGCTTTACAACAAACCAAAATAGGTTACAAATGGATCAACTTAACCACCCTGCAAGTGCAACAAAAAGATAAGACCCTGTATGCCAGTGACCCAGACTTGAAAGCAGCTGTTTTACAAGCTCTTCAAATTACCACTCCAATGGACTGCAGCAAAGCGACGCAAAAACGGAAGATACCATCAACACTGAACAAAGACAACAAAATGACTGTAACACAAATGCAATAGATAATACTTAAAAAACACTCAGGAGAAACCAAAATATCAGAAAGACTTATATAGAAGAAATGTAATGTATGGTTCATAACCTATAGCTAAGGACCTGATGAAAAAATGTAGACAAATAGGTTTGGGGAAGGGGGTTTTGAGCTCTTTTATGCCTTACTTCCTACTTGTTTTCAGTCTCACCAGTTGGAGAGTACTCCATTATTCATGCCAGAACCTACTGTCGTGAACAAGAGACTGAGCTGAATAACAACAAAAGTTTATCTATTTAAATTTAAAATTAAATATAATAAAATTACATTATAATCATTTATTGTTATATTTATAAAATATTATTATATTTACTATATATATATTATATATAATATTTATTATTATATTATATTCATCATATATATCAATCTTAGATTAACTATACAATTTACTATAAATAAATCAATTTAGAAAACAATCAACTGAATAACAGCGCATAATAACTACTTAGAAATTTAGGGAACTAATTTTATAAGAGATTACAAGACTCTAATAGTATAATCTTACTTAAGAATTATTTATTGCACAAAATATTAAAACATAAGTTAATATATTTCTATATATATCTTCTGTGATTAACCAAACTAACACTTGTAGGTAATTACAACTGGATATTAAGCAATTAACCAACCTCAAATAAAAAATGTGTTATAGCTACAACCCTACTAACACAAGCGTTTTAAGGTAAGAAGAAATAATCTTGCACTATAGTCTGTCTTGTTGACACTTATTGAACACCCTTGTATGAACACAGTCAAAAACATTTTAGAATACACACAATCGGATGCACAAAAATAGAAATACTCAAAGACAAATTCCACACAAAACTTCAGAGCAAAGAACGCTACACCACACATAGAAGTAAACACAAACAACAAAACTACTCACAAACTAAACAACAAAGGGCAACAAATTAGAGATCATCAAAGGACAAATAAGCACTAAAAAAATAATAAGCAGCAACAATACAATGCTAGGAGGAATCCTACCCTCAAATGACATAACATATATTTACACACACAAACAATTACAAGAAATATAAAAACACACCCAAACACAAATAAAAACATTAAACAAATGTAAACACACAGTACTTACCTCTCATTGTCAAAACATGACCCAGATTTGCAACATACTATCTTACAATGCTAGAGGACTTAACAACACCATCAAGAGGAAACGTATACTAACAGAACTAGCCAAAACACAAACAGATATAATTCTTCTCCAAGAAACCCACTTAAAACCAAGTACGCAAGATAGCTTGAAAGCAAAATGGATCCAAAAGCAATTTCACACTGCAGGAAACTCAAAATCTCGAGGAGTAGACATACTGATTACTGAAAGAGAAAGGGCCCGTCCACACGAGTGCGATGAAGCGGACGGGAAGCGTACCTGCGTTGCGTCGCTGCATAAAAAGGTGCGTTAATGCGATCCCACGGTACGGCACAGAATCGCACAGCTAACGTCGTTGCGCGATCATACAGCGTCGCTCAAGCGTCCCACTGAGACCGCGGCCGAAGAGACGGCATGGTGCGACCATATGTAAGGGTGCTGTATGCGGCAAACGTTCTTCCGGCGTGCCGTTTGCGCGTCAGAAGCGTTGCGTTCGCTTCGACTTCTGCGCATGCGCACAGACTGTCCCCTCGCTCGCTCGCTCGGCCGATCGCAGCCGCAGCAGTACCACGGACAGCAGTCTCGAGGTCACAGGGAGACTACAGGACACAGTTGCCACAGTGAACCATGGAAACGGAGGAAGAGCTTGTCGGGACAGCCGTCCTGGCTGCGTGTGGGACTGTGCAGATCCTGAGCCAGCGTCAGCAACAACTGTGGCATCCAGGAGAGACAATGAGACATGGCCTCCGGAGACAATGGGCTGCCAGTTATGTGAGATGTGGCATCCGCCGTATAGGTAGCTCACGCCGGCGCAGGGAGAGTACAGCATGGCACGTCGTGCAGCTTACCTACCTTGCACAGCAGCTGCCACACCGTCAGTGGTGGGTGTACCCCCGGTCTACAGAGTGGTGGACGACATTTGTCACCCACGTCTGGGGAGAAGAAGAGTGGGTGAAGCACTTCAGAATGTCCAGGTGAAGCGCAGAGAGGGGCGGGGGAGGGGGTATTGTGGTCCGCAGACACACAGGGGTGGCAGACCGGAGCACCTGTCCATGGCAGACCCGTACGCCACGTGACACAGCCCTGCATATGGGTGGAGTAGTTTGGCACTGTACCTCAGGGCTACCTGAACCCCACAGCTCGGGTCAGTGGAGTCAGGGGGAGAGGAGGAGGAGGGGTTGCAGGTGTCATGACATGTTGTGTTGGAGGGCGACGCCCGAGTTGATGTGTTATGTCCACAGGGCCACATTCACCTGGCTGGTGGACGGGCTGCAGGACAGACTCCAAAGGGTGACGACGGTGATGCGGGTTCCCGTGCCAGTGGAGGAGCGTGTGGCAGTGGCTGTGTGGTGGATGGCCAACACCATGTCCTACAGAACCATCGGCATGCAGTTTGGCCTTGCCCGATCCACCGTGGCATCCATTGTCGTGGAGGTCACGCGTGCCATTGTGGAGGAGCTGTATCGTCGAGTGGTGTACCTACGGAACCCAGACAGGGTGAGTGCGCAAGTACATGGGGAGCACTGTGTAGTCGCAAGGGGAGGGGGCCACGGGCAGACCCCGGAAGGCATGCTGCCAAGCAGGCACGGACCCGTGTTTACAAGTTGCCCGTTACTTTGTCCACAGGTCATGCGTGCATTTTCCGCCCGGGGCTTTCCGCAGTGTGTCGCCGCCATTGATGGATGCCACATCCGGACCACGATCCCCATGGACCAGGCGGAGAACTACATGAATCGAAAGCACTACTGCTCATTGCTGCTGCAGGGCACCATCAACCATGCCACTCGTTTTGTGGATGCCGTGGTGGGCCATAGTGGGCGGAGCCACGATGCACACGTGTTGCGCAGCTCCAACATCATGGATGCCATGGATGCGGGCCAGTTCGTGCCGGGAAATCCCACCCGCACCATCGAGGGAGTGGAGGTGCCTCCACTGATCCTGGGTGATGCGGCCTATCCCCTGCGGCGGTGGCTGATGGTGCCCTACAAGGGCCACACGACCCCCAGGCAGCGGCACTTCAATAAGGTGCATGCGCGCGTGCGCAATGTCGTGGAGCGCACCTTCGGCCGTTTGAAGGCACAATGGCAGTGCCTGCTTCTACAGGTGCCGCTGCAGCTGGATAACGTGAAGTATGCCGTGGCTGCCTGCGTGGTCCTGCACAACCTCTGCGAGGACCGTGGCCACGAAGCTCCTGAGGCGCTGGAGGAGGGAGAGGAGAGGGACTTCGAGGAGGGCTGGGACGAGGCCGAGCAGAGGCACCCACAGATGGATGCAGACGAGAGGCAGGCAGCTGCAGGCCGGGTGGTGTGGGAGGCCCTCACCACATGGTTCTGTCGCCGCGCAGGGATCCCCTAGGTCCCTCTCCCTGCCGCCGCCGTGGTGTGCGCCGCTCCCTGTCCCTGGGGTGCTGAGGCGACAAGATTGTGGTGGAGTTCCGCCCTCCCTCAAATAAAGCAGCTTACAACCAGATGCTAGTCCGTTTCCTATTGTGGGAGCCATGGAGGGTGGGAGTCAGAAGTCATGGGGCTGTCACACAGAGGGGTGCGGGTTTGGCATGGCATCTCCCGTACGGCATGTCCCCCCTGTTCCGGACCCCTGAGCTGCCAGGAGGGGGGGCCAGCTGGGGACCACAGACAGCACATTGGGAATGCATGGACAGCTAGGCTATGGGGTCAGCTGGAAAGGAGACCCCCTGCCGTTGTCTGCAAACCATGGTGATGGCCCTGGTGCCTCTCCCCTTCCCTGCCACACACATAGCGTAAGGTTGGGTGTTCGCTGACAAGTGCGTCCTGGGAACGGAGGGCTTGCCCGTGTGCTCTGACATCGGGTCGAAGATGCCCAGCGGCGACCGGGCAAAGGCTCGTTCGTTCGCGGGTGCGACGCAGCGGCCACCGAACGATCCGCATCGCCGAGCCAGTGGATGCGGAGCGGCGGCCACATGTCACCTGGTCGCTTTGTAGAATGACATGTTCACTGTACAGAATCGTCTACCCGTTCCCCCCCCCCCCGGAGGTGCGAAGCCTCAGCCCTTTGCGTTTTTGTATTTTCGCACAAACAGCGGGCAAAAGGGGGTGCGTGTCAGCGCATGCGCAGAACGCAGAGGCCTCCTCATTCAGGCAGCATGGCTTTCCCCACCAAGGGTGTGCTATGGCTGCCTGAGGAGGTGGAGAGCCTGTTGGAGGCTCTTTATGAGCTGGAGGCCGGGTCCAGGGTAATGCCCTCGACCCATGAGGAGACCCTCTCCCTCTTCGAGCAGGCTGCCAGCCGCCTGGCAGCCCAGGGGTTCCGGCGCTCGGCACAGCAGTGCCGGGCGAAGTTCAAACGGGAGAAGGCGGCATTCTTCGAGGTGCTGGAGGACTGGGATGGTCTCCTGCCTCGAGGACACCGCCCTCCCCGTTTTGGACTGCTCCGGAACCTCTGGGAGCAGGCTGGGTGGCCTGGATGGAGGTACCGGATGCCATACCGTAAGTACCGCCCTACCCCCTTCCCCTTGGCTCTTAGTGGCCCCCCCTCATGGCTGTCATTTCACAGGGCGTCCACGGGCGAAGAGGCAGAGGGGGGCCACCTCAGAGGCCGAGGGCCAGGGATCCCTGGAGGAGGGCCAGCGGCGCCCTGCAGCACAAGGTGAGCATCATGACGGCATGCCCACACAGGCTCCCAGCATGGGGCTGCCAGATGCCATGACATGTAGAGTGCCTGTGGTGGTGGTTCCCCGGTGTCAGGGGGAGCAGACAGCGCTGGAGGAGGGCAGCATGGCTGACATGGGCCTAGGATGGCTGGTCACTCAGTGGTCTGCACAGCTGGGGCAGGAGCCCAGCTCCTGACGGCTGCCATGTGCCTCTGCCTGCAGGGCCCGTGGTGGTGAGCTCTCCGGAGGCACATTCGAGGAGTGGCCGATCAGGGGATGCGGGTGAGTACCCACTGGGCATAGCCATAGGCCATGGCCACGCGTATGGGGGGGCTCCCACAGCACACACACATGGGGCCGGTGCCTCCACCTCGCAGCAAGGTGGAGCCTGGGTGGCCTGGCAGGATGTGGTTGGGTCACCCTCCACGCACGCCTGGCAGCCATCAGTCGACTGCAGGGCTAGCTACGTGGGCACTGGCCCTCCCCAAACTCCTGTCTTTGGTTGCCCACGTAGTTTCCCCTTGGGTTCTCACCCCCACCCTTGTTTCACGTGCAGGGGAGCCAATGCAGATGGCTGCCACTCCCGAGGAAGCTGGACCTGTGGTCATCAGCTCTGCCCCTGAGACAGAGGCAGGTAGGTGTGCATATGGATGGGGCCCAGGGACCACGGTCGCCCCCTGCCAATATGGTTCTGACCCCCTTCCTCTTCCCACAGCAGTGCGGGCCCCATCTGCACCCGAGGCGGGACCCTCTTCCGGCACCACCGTGGAAAGGCTGGCCATCCTAGAGGGGAAGATGGAGAACGTCATAGACACCCGTGAGTATTCCGCTTGGCATGTTCGAAGAACTTTGCCGTGGGTGGACTGTAGACAGTGGTGAGCAGCTGGGGCGTCTGCTCCCATCCACGGCATGGCAGCTCAGCCGCCAGCCGAATATCCTTGTGGGCCGGCGGCGGCCATGTGGCCACTGACGGAACACCCGCCCTTGTTTCCCCACAGTCGGTCGATACGGATACCGACTCTCCTTCATGCAGCGGGGGATGCGGAAAATTGAGCAGCTGCTCACAGAGATGCGCCTGGATGACGCCATTGCAGCCCAGGCGGCGGAGGCTGCGTCTCCCGGGCCGTCCCCCCTCCGGACACACCGCACCTTGCGCCGGCGACCCCACATCTTCGAGGACTCTGACGAGGAGCCACCAGCCCTGGAAGGGGAGGAGCCACCTGAAGAGGGGGAGACGGGGCCGGCCCCAGATGAGGGGGCAGCAGCGGGATGGGGGGGCAGAGGTGGCAGGCCAGGCCGCGATTCTCATGGCCTCTGGTGAGGAGGGGGCAGAGGGGCCACAGAGTGCTCGGCAGCATACCCTGGAGGGTGCGGGGGAGTCAGGGTGGGACACCGGGTCGGGTTGGGGGGGGGCGGGTCAGTTGATTCATGTTCCTTGTTGTTTGCATAGTTCTGTTTATTAAAGTTTGTTATATTTTTCCAATACCGTAGTAGTGTTGTCCTTCCCCCCCCCCCAATACCCCCCTCCCCGGGGGACCTCTGCTGGTTGCCCTGGGCCAGTATCCCTATGATGCTCCCGGCTTCTTCCGTGCCTGCCCACGGCCTCTACCCCGGCCCCGCCCTACCTGCGTGGCCACCCCACTGGGGCCGGGCCGCTGAGGCTCTGTTGCCACAGCCCGGGCACGCATGGTGTCCACTAGGGCAGAGACCACATCTGTTAGACGAGCCATCTCTGTATTGGAGGCCTCTATGCTGGCCTGCATGGTGGCCTGTGCTGCAGCTTGGGCGGCATATGCTGCCTGATCTTGCTCACGGGCGGCCCGCATTTCAGCAATCAGCTCGTCATGCATCCGCCGGTCCTCTGCCATGGCTTCTCTGTTGTCTTCCCGGGCCTGGGTGGCCAGGTGCTCCCCAACACTTTGTAGGGCAGAGAGCTGCTTCTTCTTTGTCTTGCAGAGGGCTGCTCTCTCTGCAGGGGTCAGGTCTCCCATGGTGACGTCTGGCGGAAGGCCTGTTGGGGTATGGGCAGTGAACACCAGGCCCATCCCCCTCACACCGGCCACCTCTACCCTACCCAGACAGGAACATAGGCCATGCCCCAGCCTATCCCCTAGTGTGACTCACGGTCTGGGTGGCGGCCGGAGCCCTCCATGGGTTCTTCCTCCTCCTCCTCCTCTGCCTCCTCCTCCGCTTCCATGTCCGCATCCGAGACCAGCTCTTGTGTCCCTAGGAAGGAAGGTTCTGTTTACTGTGATCCACAGTGGCTGGCAACGCCAGTAGTGGAGCAGTGTGCAGTCGGAGGCCCACTGATGCCCTTCACCAACCTTGGCCGGGTGGCATGAGACTGTCCTCGTCAGTGTCATCATCCTCGTCACTGCTGTCCTGCTGGGTATTGCTCACTGACTCTGTACCTGTACGTGGGACAGACAGGGAGTCACCAGCTGTAGCTTGCGCGACACAGCCCCCATATGCCCCCTCTCCCACTGGATGCCCCACCAGCTCTTCTTCCGCGGGGGGCTCCCTTGTGGAGGGCATTGTGCCTTCCCACACAGCTCCCAGGGTCCCCCTGGCACTGTGGCCTGTGCAGGTCTCTGTCCCTGGGGACACTCACCAGTGTGGCTGCTGGTCGAGGGCAGGGACTCAGCTGACTCCAACTCGTCCTCTGCCCTGGGGCGGCGGGCACTCTCTTCTGATGAGGTGCTCAGCCCCTGGGTTGCCTGGTGTCTTCGCCGGCGCCGGCCAAGGGTCTGGAGCACCATGCCGGGGTCCACATCTCTGCTCTTATGCAGGATCCGGTGCAACTCCTCATAATAGGGGCACGTGATCCTGGGCTGGCCTGATTTGGAATTGTTAGCCACTACTTTCCGGTACTTGAGGCGCATGGACTTAGTTCTGTGCCGACAAGCGAGAGCATCCCGGTCGTGTCCCCTAGCCACCATGCCCCTAGTCACCTCGGCGAACACCTCAATGTTCCGGTGGGACTGTCCCAGGGTCCGCTGGACCCTGGCGTCTCCCCATAATGCTAGGAGGTCCCTCACTTCTGGGCGTGTCCAGGAACGACCACGCGGTTTAGCCATTGCACTGGTGCCTGTTCCGCATACAAGGGGGATCGGGAGCAGAGGGAGGTGTGGGGAACGTGTCCTTGGCCCTTTACTGTTTTTTCCGGCTGCACGGCAACAGTCCGTGCAGCCCGTACGCCCGTACAGCCCCCCTTCTGCTTTTCGGCGACTTTTCGCTACTGCGCATGCGTGGACCTCCGGTCTTACGCTTTTCACACAGCTCGGAAGAAAAACATCCGCTATTTACGCAGAAGCGCGACGGTGGCCGGATGCGATGGCATAGGTGCGCTGCTGCGATCCCACGCACGCCTGCTTCCGGCTCTTCCAGAAAGGACGTCTGTTTTAGCGGTCCCTTTTTGAAGCGCATCAACGGGCGCTCGCGATGTTGTTATGCCGGGAGCACGACACTTTGCAGATGTGCTCGTCTGATCCCGTCGGTTTGCGCCGTCGCTTCATCGCACCGCTTGCGTCGTAAATGGGTGCGTATGATCGCGCCCAAAGACACTTATGAGGTCTTACTGGATAAAGCCAACAAATTAAAATCAGAGCAGTCTCTATCTTGACATCACGACATTAATTTATCTTGGTGGGAAATGATGCAATTAAAAGCAAGACATGACCTAGATTAAAAAGTGGGCTTTCATGATTCAAAAATAGAATTAGATAAAATCTGGTTGTCTTCCAGTGATAAGATGATACAGAAAATGTATAGATTTTTATTGGAGGACTACATGTTGGATGAAAGTGTGAAAAACACGATGATATCATGGATGCAAAATATAGGGCACTGTATTGAATTTGATGATTGGTCTAAAATATGGAAATCAGTTAAGTATATGAGGGCTACAGCATACAAAGAAAATGTGTATAAACTGTTCCATAGGTGGTATTGGTCTCTAGAAAGAATCGCCAAGTGTTATGATAAGGCCTCCAAACTTTTTGGAAATGTAAGAGAAACATCGGTACTTTTTATCATATGTGGTGGCGCTGCGTGAAAATACAAAAGTATTGGCGGACGGTGCAAAAAATTATTTCAGAAATATTGGAGATAAACTTGGAGTTAATGCTGGAAATATACTTATTGAATATAATTCCTGATGATTATGGTTATGATAACAAATTTATGTTGTCTCATATTTTGACATCAGCTAGGATAATTCTAGCTAAGTATTGGAAAACAGACTATATTCCCACTAAAGAGCAATTAAAAGAGAAACTTTTGGATTTAGCAGAAATGGATAAATTAACTATAATATTACAAGAAAAGGATGATATGATATATAATAACAGATGGTTGAAAGTTTATAAATTTTAAAGTTTATAAAAAGAAAACGATTTGAGAGGATAGACTCAAACTAATTTGAAAGTTTGTATATGAATGTATATTTGTTATTTGTATAAAAAACCCATAAATAATAAAAAAAGGAAAAACAGAAAAAAAGAAGAAGTTATATTAGGAGGGGACTTAAGCCATATTGTCGACAATACACTCAACCAATCACAAACCAACAAGAAAATAACTGCAAAAAACCCAACCAATCACTAAACTATCCAATATCCTTCAAAATTTCCATTTTATTGACACCTGAAGACATAGCGTTGGCCTTTTTCACTGCAGTCACACACTGTCTCAACATTTTCATTTAGTTATCTACTATGACTCCAAGATCTCTCTCTTGGTCAGTCTCTGCCAGTTCGGACCCCATCAATGTGTATTTATAGTTAGGACTTTTGGCTCCAATGTGCATCACTTTGCACTTGGCCACATGAAACCCTATTTGCCACGTTGATGCCCACTTGCCTATCCTCGACAGATCCCTTTGGAGTGCCTCACTATCCTCCCTGGTTCTCACCACCCTGAACAACTTCGTGTCATCTGCAAATTTAGCCACTTCACTGCTTACTCCCAACTCCAAATCATTCATAAACAAGTTAAAAAGCATCAGACCAAGTACTGATCCCTGCGGTACCCCACTGCTTACCTCCCTCCACTGAGAAAATTGCCCATTTATACTCACTCTCTGTTTCCTTTTAATTAGCCAGTTTTTGATCCACAAAAGAACTTGTCCTTTTATCCCATGACTATTAAGCTTACTTAGGAGCCTTTGATGAGGAACTTTATCAAAAGCTTTCTGGAAGTCACGGTAAACAACATCTATTGGGTCCCCCTTGTCCACATATTTGTTTACTCCCTCAAAGAACACTAACAGGTTAGTGAGACAAGATCTTCCCTTACAGGACCCATGCTGAGTCTTTCTCAATAGATTTTGTTCATCAATGTGCCTACTAATTTTTTCCTTAATAACAGTTTCCACCAACTTACCCAGTATCAACATTCTATGACAGATTCCAACTAATCAAAACCTTCCTGTTTCCCAAACTATTCAGAGCGATACCTATACATTTAAATACACCTCTACTACATAAATGGCAGAAAGCATTCAACTCGTACTTATGGCAATATAAAAAACACCAAATAAATTTTAAAATACTGAAAGACAACAAAAAATAAAGGAGATCTGAGATACCCAGACATCATCACCTATTACAAAGCTACATTGATATCCACAATACTCAAAAGGATACAAAATGGAGCGAAATCAGCAAGTGCTAAGCCACTACACTAGTTAATCTACCCCAAGTCCATCCAAAATAATATGGAATGACACATCAACAAGACCTAAGAAGATACAAACCAACAAACTACTTACCTCACTACTAGGAATATGGGGCAAACACAGACTCAAGATACATCCAAGAACAAGACAAACAGCATTCTTATTCCAAAGTTGGTTCCTGATGGGAAACGATATAAAAATAGCCAAACAATGGAGAAAAGCCAACATGACCAAGATAGCAGATATTATGATGACAACAGGCATACATCCAAAACAACAACTAGAAAAAAAACCCCTTGATCATAATGTCCCCTGGTTCTTTTACTTGCAACTTAAACATCTAACTGAGCAAATATCAAAAACAACCAACTCACAAGCTACCACTGCATTTGAAGAACTACTAGAAGGCAAAAAAATCCAGAACAAGGGCCTAATCTCAAAAATATACATGATCCTAATCAATCTAAATAAACCACAAGACACAACACTACAAAACAAATGGCAAGCCGACTGCAAAACTACAATCTCAGAGGAAAAATGGAACCAAATATGGTCCTCACAACAGATCACATCAACAACCATCGCCACGAAGCTACAATCGTACAAAATACTCACAAGATGGTATATGACACACACAAAAAATAGCACTATCAACATCAGCGCATACACCACTCTGCTGGAAAAAATGCGGTCAAATAGAAGACTATGCCCACTGTTGGTGGGAATGTCCATCCATAAACAATTTCTGGTGAGAAGTCCTATCACACTTTAAGATTATCACGGGATATGAAATACCGCTAACACCTGAAGTCCTCTTCCTCAATATCAGGCAAAACCTTACAATCCTGCACATCCGACAAGAACTAATGCTAAGTTTCATTGTCGCGATAAGGACATGTATTGCAGCGAAATGGAAAATGCAACAGACACCCACGATAGAAAACTGGATATCAAAAATCTGGGACATCTTTATTATGGAAAAAATCACTGAAAACATAAAGCACACAGACTTCACTACACAGCAATACAACCTACTCATAAAATGGGAACCATTGATAGAATATGTAATTACAACAGACATCCAGCCGCATAACCTGATCTACCTTAAATTAATATACACATAAACAACACACAACCACCACAGTGTCACAAACCAATTAAAAAGGACAGACAACACACAAGAGAGATCAAATTCATATTTATTTAATTTAGAGTTCACAAGGTGATTAACTATATCGTGTCTACTACTGTAATTACTAAAACAACAATATATGTGTAACGTTGATAATTAACCTGTATGTATTATACACTGATTTCATTTTACTCTTGTATACTTTTGAAAAACCAATAGAAATCTTAAAAGAAAATGTGTAGTATCTCTCTCTAGTGATCATCTACCTGTATTTTATATCTTTGATAGTTGTCCTGCTCTTACTGACATGCAATTTCTTTAAAATTTGCTTGAAGTGTCTTGTGGTTAAGAAGGGAGGATGGGAAGTATGTTAGTTAACTCTGGACTTTGTCCGTGTCCATCTTACCTTCTACAGGGGTGCTGTTGCTATTTTAATCCTTCTGATGTAGTCTGAGAGCTTTGGAGGTGGGATTTTCATTACCCAAGATGTAAAGACCAGAGTGGTAGAGGTCTAAAAGAATTAGGGGTGTGTACAGCCATAACAGGATGCATAGTGGATTTATCTCTTGCCAACTCCACAATGTAAATGACTGATGTGGTGACCAGCAAAGTGAATGCTGTTCCAGTCATCAGACTTCCCATTCTCCCTGTACTTCAGGTGGGTTGTCCACTGAGTTTGTGTGTGTGTGTGTGTGTGTGTGTGTGTGTGTAAGTGCTACAGGTACCTTTATTTATTTAAATATTTGTTTCTTTAAAAAGCACAATTAATTTAATTAAAAAGAGCTGGAAAACTATTCTGGGGACAGGCAGGAAAGCTTTTGCTGTACTGAACATTTTTTAAGCACAGCTATGGAGAGAAAATGGTTCAGCTGACTGGAACACAATGAGTGCACCTCCAGAGTGGCCCCACCAGTTGTATGCACCCTAAACTTGCACTTTGCAGCAACTAAAATAAGAGAGACTGGCAAGAGGAAGCTTGCTCATGTTGGTCCAGACACAGCGAGGATCATCTTGATTTGGGGTATCAGCAATACAGTGCTCGAAGTTTGTGCTGAACTAACCACAGAAAAGCAAACAGCTGATAATAATTTTATTTGTTTATTTATTTGATGTAAACATTTCCATCCTGCCTTATCTCCTTGAACTCATGGCAGGGAATCATTTATTTTATCTGGTGTTTCCACATAAGAGATTTCCCCCACATGGACAGTAGGAAGCAGACAGCATCCAGACAGTGGCTGCTTCCACATGGAGGTTTTCCTCCACTTTGGCATTCCAACTAGAGTGAATTGGGGGGGGGGGGAGCACCCACACTATCTCATGCTTTAAACATGCTCCAATCATCCATTCCCTGTCTTTGAGATGCTCTTTCCAAACCTGCTTTTCTCTAGTCTTTTTGGAAAGTGCACAGTCCAAACACATAATCACACTATCTGGATGGAAAGGTGCACATTTCCAAGGGTCCCACCCTTATTGACAAAGTTCTTCTATTAGCTGGCAACTGTTGTTGTTGTGTGCTCTCAAGTTGCTTCTGAGCTATGGTGACCCTATGAACTAATGACCTCCAAAACAGCCTTGCGCTGAGTCTTACAAATTGCAAACTGAAGGCCATGGCTTCCTTTCCCCCCAACTGTGCCACTGGAGGACGTTTTCAGACTTTGAAAAATAAATTGATAATTGCAATAGCACTATAACACTTAGGCACTATAGCAATTGCTGATTTTTTTTAAAGCCCTCAGGTGGTGTGGTGGTGGGGACAAGATGCAGGGAAATGGCAGCTGATGGGAGAAAGTATGCAATAAACTCCCATATGGAAGTTCCACTGCCAGTGTGCATGCTTCTGCATTTGCAGCATCAAGTAATGCCAAATGGATACTCCTTGCTGTGTGGATCAGGCTCAATCTGTGCACAATTTGTCTGGCTCCCATTTTTTCCACTTTTACGTTGGAGAAAACTGATGCCATTCCTGCCCATTCCCACACTGTGTGCTGTTGCCATGGAGGGGCGTGTTTTCATAACCATGAGGATGCAGTCATAGTTTTGATAAAGAATTATTGCCCTTTTAATTTTTGCAATAAATATGAAAAAGCAGCAAAGATGATATAAACTACACGATTTTATCGCAAAGCTGTATCTGACAATCACAGATGGAAATAAAAATAAAGACAAATGTAACAGTATAGCTGATGTGAATAAAGCTAGCATGTATCTTGCTACTAACCAACCAGAAAGAATTTCTGATTGACAGAGGAATTGCCTTTAGAAAAGGCTGGAATGGCTAATGTTTAGTGGTTGTTTCTATTTATTTCTCATTCCTGCTTGAAGATGATAAACCTCAACATTTCCCTGAATTAATAAGTAAATACCGGAGGACAGACCAGATTGCTCAGATCACTGGCCTTGTCCTATAGGAGTATTTCTGTACCTAAGTGGGGCCCCTTTCATCCTGATTCATGTTACCAATCAAGGAAATATAATACTAATTGGGAAGTGGGACAATCGCAACAATAATAAATAGACCTGTGGCCCAAAGGACATATTTTGATTCCTGCAGAAAATCCATACTTCTCCTGCCCCATTCCCATTGAAATTATAAGACTTTGCATGTTCAAAATGCCTGTGTTCTTTGCTCTTCCTCTATCTTTGTCAATAAGGAAAAAGGCAATGGAGTAGGCTTTTCCACTATCTAGATGGTTGACTGAGCAGTTTGCTCTCTCACTCAAGTCTGAAAATGTGGTATCTTACGAAGACAATTTGCGAGTCCAGAGCAGTCTTTGGATGTTCCCGTACTATTATCTTTTGCATTCCAATATCTGTACCTCTCATAAGACAACCTCCTTGCTCTCAGAAGAACTGCCAAAGTTGCATCATAAAAAGTCTAATGGTAACCTGATGACTGTTGGTTCAAACTAGCCCTGCATCTCAAAAGATGTGTGTGGATATATAAAGATTCTCTCTTTTACATATTAAAAATCCAGTGCTTTGTGCAGCAGGCCATGCCAGGAAATAACACAGACTCTGGGAAAGGTCTGATTCCTTTCAGGACTCTTCCAAGGATCTCATCTTTGATGTTCGTATTGGCTGCAAAGACAAAAATAAAAATAAAAATCACACTCACTCTTAAGATGCTTTGCAAGAGAATTATTATAGGGGTTCAAAGGCAAGCAGTGCACATCTTAAACTATTTTAGTGCCAAACTAGATGCAATTGTGTCCTTGTGGCCCCGCCACCATTTGAAAGTGATTTAAAATTGTTGCAAGGCCCTGATCAGAATGTGGCAGGCTGAACATACAGACTACATGGTCGGGTTAAGAAAGCTTGGAAAAGAATTTTTTCTCTACATTGAATTTGTGAAATTGTTGGAATGGCCCAATCCTTAGAGAAACCTTATACAATATAGGCATCAAGCTTGTTAGATGGTCCTCTTCTGATGAAAATTCTTCGAAACTGAATAGTTTCCGGATGTTCATCATAAACTGAATTTTGGACCCTTACCTTTGTTATCAGTGTTTTTGATTGTATATTAAATCCCAGTATTGTTATATCATATTGTTAGTGCTTTACAGCTATTTTGTTCATTACAAGCAAAGAATTGAGCCATACTCCCAAATTCATACCCCCGCCGAGAGGCAGAGAGGGCAGGATACAAATCCAATAAATAAATAAATGAATGAATTCATGATGGAGTCAACTGTAGAAAGACAGACCCTATCAAGGGTTGGTCGAGGTGGCCACCCCAGTGGTCTGGGCTTCCCCAGCCACATCATCCATGCCCTACCTAAAGGCTGGCAACCCTGTTTCTGGTCCAACTCAAGGTGCAACCAGCAATGGTTTGGGATCAATCATTTTGACCTCTCCAAGCCATGAAATCAATGGAGAGCATCTCTCTATGGGAACTTGCATGATATGACCTTAAGTTAGCAAGAACCCATGACTGAGTCTTCAGGAGACCAAGTACCTCCTTTCCCCAGGCCTTCCATGGGAGATTAGAAACATTTTATTTCTGGAAAACCTTTGATTCATTTTTTTGATGACTGTATGTTCTCTTCTGTTTCAACTAATTGTAGCTTTACTGTTGTATGATATGGTCTAATTGTTTTTAGGATTATTTTAGCATTACATTGTGGAATGTGGCTTTTATGACCTTTGATTGTTAACCACCTTGGGTGCCCCAAGTGGGTATAAAGGCATACAACTTATCATTCTGCCTAACACTGAAATGAAACTGAGCAACCTACCGGCACCACCATTACACTGGCAGTTCCATCTTCATTTTGGTGTTTTCTGAGGTTTGATAATTCCGAACTCTCACGATAATCTCGGCCTTTGGGGTTCAGCATTTCAATCACCATTTGGCTCTTGGATGGAAGAGGTGGTTTGCTGTGCCCTACTTCAGACCTTGAGAGCTTGACAGGTTTCTTCATTGGCACCAGAACATCTACATTGGCATAGGGCTTCTGCTTGATCTGAGTCTTTTCATTCAGGGCAGTCTTTTCCTCTGACTGGGCAGAACAAGTGTAAGAACGAAATCGAGGTGCAGGAACTACAAAAGGAGGAGAGGATTGTTGCTTGTTAGAAACTTTGCTGGTGTCAATCTCTTGTAGTTTGGTAAAGCTCTGATCAGGGGTAGATGGGAGTTCTTTTCGTGGAGCCTTGATCAATTCCTGCTCTCTCTTTGACACCAGTTGGTCCTTGGATTTTGTGTAATCATACAGTGGGTTGTCAATCATCTCTGGTTTGGGGTACATTTCTTCCGGCAGCAACGGTTCTACCACACTTTTCCTTATCTCAGCATATCTGCAATGGTAAATGGGACAGCAACTAAAGCTGGAGCAAGTCCAAGTTAAATAAGTTGTAAAGAGTGAGGAGGATATCAAAATAGCTGTGGTGAAAGCAGATGAATACTGATTTAAAACAACAGGAACATGTGGCTACATATACAGCAACAACCGCAGTGATATTAAAACCAGTTGCCTATCATTAAGGTGCTAAAAATAAATAAAATACCTTGAGCTGGGTTGCTGAGAATAGTTTGGTGAAATTATATGCACTAATTTTCCACTCCAGAATGACACAGGTATTCTGCATGCCCTACAGCTAAAGCAAGAGTGTAGTAGTCATGAGATCCATCCTGGTGCCCATGACTTTCCTGTTTGTAATTCAGCTCCAAGACTAGGCTAGGCCTGCAGGCAGCATCTCTAGTCAGAGTGGGAACAGGACAGCGGATCACAAAGCCCCACAGAGAAAAAAAACAGGGTTTGTCCTTCAAAAGCTGAGTGGCTCAGCACCAGCCAGAGCAGGAATACAGGACCTGTCTGTGCAAGGGAATGTGACTATAACAAAATGGATAGAAGTCTGAGGAGAGAGTGACTAAGGCCTTTTCCAGGTGCAAGTAAGGGAAGAAGAGTCCCTTGTGGGATAGGCCCATATCAGGCCACCATAGCTCAAGATTGATGAAGAATTGTAAACTATTGAGCTAGGGAACCAGTTTACTGAGATTGCATTAACTTACTGTTTTATTTTAACTCTGTTTTGCATCTTCCCGGGTGTCTGAAATCCTACTCCACTCCTCTTTTCCCACACAACCTCTCTCCTTCCTCTGTTTCCCTCAAAAAGTCATTCCCAAATTACTCAGGTGCAAAAGGACTGGATTCTGTCTATGCCAGCTCTCTGTCGAGCCAGGCTGCATGTCTAGCTGAATGGAGGGGGGGGGATGTAGGTATGTGACAGAGAGAGGCTGAAGTAGTTCTGTCAGACTTGAGCCAGTTCGCTGGAAAGGCGGGATAGAAATGCGAATAATAAAAATAAATAAATAAATAAATAAATAAGACTGCCTGAGAACTTTGACTGACAGGTACGGGGGCAGCTATCTGCTGAGAGTGTGGGGCTATTATGTCAGGGCAAGCAATAACCAAATGGCTTCAGGGAGTCTGGGGAAACAGAGTCCTTCCTGTCTCTGGTTTTCCCTTCAGACCTTCTGCCTTGAATCAGCACAACAGTGGTGCAGGGGGCATCTGGTTTAATAGCATCTGGCTCTGCAGCTGGTGACTGCCAGTTTTCTCAGCACCTATAGCCCAGCAGTCATTCCAATTCCAATCTGTACTGATAAGCAGGTAAAATGGGAGAAGACTACAGATATGAGAAAACTCACACTTGGTGGTCCTGATTCCTGGAGCCTGGATTTCGATGAGTTACAATCTGAGCAGGTGGTCTTGGTGACTGGGGTGATAAGTTGGAAGGCATGGTGGGAGACTCCAATCCCATCAGAGAAGTGGTGTCTTTGGTTTGTGGGTCATAATTCCAGAGGGCAGGCGACTGGTCAGGTGATGGGATCTGTTTAAGCTGGCCAGTTGTGGAGAATTGCTGAGAGGTAGCAGCCATCCGTAAGTAGTTTGGATTGCTGACATCTGTGGCTGTTGCACTGCAGAGGTGAAAGTGGTCATAGGGAGAGAAACAAATCGGAATCGAACACAGGAAGTGAAAGCAGGCAGTCTGCCACTTTTGCCAACTGATGATGCAGTGGTGAGAGACCACTGTCCTTTTACACAAGATTGGCTAATGGCTCTGCCATAATTTTGAAAATGATGGTACTAGATGAGCACCACCAACCATTAGAAAGGGAGAGATGGGACAAACCCAAGTAAGAAAAAACCTGAAGGTAAAAATAATATTTAGCATGTGTATAGCATGTCCAAATTTCAAAGTTCTTCAAAAATGTTATCACAATATTCTTGCAATAGCCCAGTAGGGTAGACCACATTTTAAAAATGTCAATCACAGTAAATCATTACAGTATTTATATACAGTGTAAAACTGCTTCTCTAACATTCTCTTTAGGTTTAATCTTGTTCCTTTATATCATATATATTGTATATCATTTTTGATAAAAATTTTCCTGAGCAAACACTTTCTATTCCTACATATTTCTAGAGGCAGTAATTTTTTTCCATTCACATGAGAAACCAAATGTTATGAATCCAAATCTCCAAATTAGGCAGCTGACCCTGTTTCCAAGACTGTTCCACCAATTGTCTTGCTGCTGTGAGTAAATTTTTTATTGGTCATTTAAATTTTGACTGTAACTTTATGGCAAAAGACCCAAAAGGGCAATTTTGGGATCACATGACATTTTAATTTGAATTAGTTCCCACCGGCCATACTCATATAGTAGGAACAGAGGGAAAGGGAGACAACTTCCTTCATGAATGTATCCTTCATGTAGTGTTCCTTCCTTGTACCAACAGTATTCTTTAATGAAAGGGACCTTATTCTTAGAAAAGCGCAATAGCAACTTGTATCTCAGGAAACCTGGTTTAAAGACAAGTGGCCATGGTAATTTAGCCCACTCTTGCCTGCCTGGAAGTTTGCTGTTCTTCTTTCCAGGAAGGAAACTTAAAATAGGCTATTAAGGAAACTCAGCCTGCTGAACAAACAAATTAATAAGACAGGTGGCCATGAATGGCCCAAGACCTTGTGGTACCTCTGGGGGGAGATCCAAATATAATAATTGCAGCTTCTCCAAATGTAATAATAAATTACAATATGCCCCCTTTAACAGCACTCACTTATCCTCATGTCTATTTATCCTTACTGCATGTCTGCTCTAAATCTGTTGCCTATTAGTTACCCTAACTCTACCTGAGGAGTGGGTGAATATATCCTAACGAGTTGTTTTGTAGGTTAAAAAGATATCAGTAGGCTATATATGGGCAGGAATGGTAGGATGAGTGCATCCAGATAGACGCAGTCTGACAGAAGTGTTCAGTGGCTACATAAGCGTATGAAGGTGAAATCATGAGGTTACCGTGAGAGATCTTCTTTGCCCGCATCCAGAGATCCTGTTATGGTTCCTCGAAAACGAGCAAGAGCAGCTGCTTCTTTGGCTACCAGGTGACTAGATCTCCTGTTCGAGGAACAGCTCCTTGAAGTGAAGAGAAGGTTAGCAAGTGGACAAATTGACAAATATATCAAAAGGAAAAATGGAAGAAGAATTTATGGGATTCTGGAGAACCTTTTATGACTGGTTAAAACTTAGGTATTGAGAAAATAAGATTAAGTGAAGAATAATAAGAATGATAGATGAAGTAGTTGTGAAATTGTAATGGGAAGATATGCATGCAGGATGCTAAATTGGAATTTTAAAATATTTCTGTATTTTTCTTTTCTTCCTTCCTTTCCCCTTCCCCCCTTTCTGTATATAAACTAATAAAAAAAATTCAAAAAAAGGTTAGTAAGTTCTATCTATTTGCTTAGAAACTATCTATTTATTTAGAAACAACTTCCCCAGATCTTTGTTCTTGAGTTCTGACAGATGCACATCTGCTTGAAGGCATGGCCCCAGTCAACAATTCTATCTCATATAATCAGCTGCTTGTCAACATACCTATTTGTGGGCTCCCACTCTTTGCCATGGTCTACACTGCACATGCTTCTCAATGTTTTCTGTCCAGCAGACTCATCTCGCTCAATTTTCACAAAATCTGAAGCGAAATGTACGAGAGAGAGAGAGAGAGAGAGCGCTTTGGATTATGGTCCAGGTTTATCAGTTTATAGTTGAACATTTCTTAAAATCTATGCTACATCTCCACATTTCAACATTATTTACAAACATCAGTCATCAATGAAATAATTGTATGTGATACTCAAAACCTAACACTGCAACACTGCAGTCAGTACACATGGAGCCCCACAGTGAGGCAAGCAGGGCCCACCATGGCCATTTTTGTCCTGGGAAAATTGTATGTGAGGGAAGGCTGAACCCCCCTCCCCCTGCACCATACTTGTGAGCCAACTCCCGGCCCGCAGCACTTAGATTGTTAGCTCCCCCAATGTTACAGGTGACACAGGTTGGGCCAGGAGTGCCTGAAGCTCAGTACAATGAGGCCTGAACTAGGGCAGGATTGTTCCTCACTTTTCAGTGGTGACACCTGCACTTCTCAGAGGGCAGAGCTACCACCTCAGCTAAGAGAAACAAAGTGAACTGCTGCCCAGAGCTACCACCTCAGCTAAGAGAAACAAAAAGAGTTGCTGCCCATCATGCTGATCTCTCACTGACCACTGAAGAAATCTGGCTGGAGTAGCCCAGGCCTGGATGACTGGGTGTCTGAAATTGCTTTCCTCAGCATTGGGCAGATTTTTTCCCATCTTTGCACCTGCAATCTAGATTGAATATTCAATATAGATAAATATCAGCAGGTCCTTAAGGATGCCCACAACCTTTCTGTTTTAATAGAATGATAAAGAGGTATGTCCTTATCCAGAATAAAGAGAATATAATATTACTTCTGCAGGAATGATTAATGAATAACATTAACACTTTTCTCTTTAATCCTATCTGGGATGTTTTCAGTATGCAGATAAACAGTGACAACAGCATTTGTTATTGTTTCATGGAGAATAGGTCGACCGGTGGCTATTAGCGATGGTGACTAAAGGGAACCTCCATAGTCAGAGGCAGTAAATCTCTTGAGTACCAGTGCCAGGAGCCAACATTAGGGGAAGGCCTTGGCCTCTATGCCATGGCATAAGTGGCTGGCCACTGTGCTACACAGGATGCTGGACTAGACGAACCACAGGTCTGATCCTGCAGGGCTCTTATGTTCTTATCTTTGCATTTTGGAGCCTGTTGGTGTACTGAGTACACTCTTTGTTGCCCATTTTCAATAGATTTGATTGGGGAAAAAGAGAGAGCTGCCTCTCAGTTTTGTATTACTTCAAGTGGAAATAAATTCCTCTCTCTGTTCATATGCCTCGAAGCAGGAAGGGAAAGTTATAACTGGATTCTATGCGTCTCTTATAAGTTTCAGACAGAATCACAGAGAAGAGTACAGAATCCACCATTAAATGTTCTTACAGTCTTTAAAAAATACTTATACTTTTTAGTATCAGAGTCCTTTTTTGTGATCTTCAAAATAGGAAGGCCTGTTTCATGCATTAAATATTCTATATACACAAAAAGGGCATCTACATGTAGGGAAAAAACCTCTCTCTCACTCCGATACCTGCACCTCATTATGTGGTTTTTCAGCTATGTATGCAATAATTAAACAGACATGCTACTCTTCATACATTATCTTGATGGACACATAGCCATCATCTCCTACATGAAGATGATCTCTGAGCAGAGCAAATATGTTGTATGGATAAACAGGGGCCTTCTTTTTGAAAAATGAATGAGGAACAGGGTTTTATTCCAACATACGATTTGGTAGACTAGAGTCCCACTTGGTTGAATTACTATGAAAGCATATGCTGGAGTAAACTCTGGTTAGACATTAAGACACCACTAGATTCCCATTAATTTTTGCTGCAACCACCTAGCACAACAACCCCTCTGGATTTTATAGTGTATAAAATTTTCCTCACTTTATAGAAGGGGGCTTCAGGGCTGCAGTGACTACCAGCCACTCACAATAATTTGTACACTGAGCATCCCTTTCATTCAGCCATATCCTCTCTCTGTTTCTGCATCTAAGGACAACAGGCACACTTGTGCGTCCCCCCCCCCCCCCCAAAAAAAAATCCTGTTCTGGCTCAGGAGAGGTGAGGCTAGGGTACATGGCTGCTTCTTGACATAGGCATAGCTGCTTTGTCTTCTCCTGAGTTTCTGAGATATGTGCTGGAAAAGACTAAATAGATAGACAGGCTACCTTTAGTTTCTAGGCAAACACAGAAAATTGCTGGGAGCCACCTGGTGGTTACTGTCTCCAGCTTCTCTGTGTCCTTTCTACAGCTTCTCTAAAAACCATATTTTTTTAATTAGTTGGCTCTGGGTTCCCTGGGCCTGACTCACTTTTACCTCAGTCACACAGCAGCTGCAGGGAATGTTGCATTTAAAGCCTGCAGGAGCCAATTTGACTCAGAACTTTGGCATGGGAGGAAGGATCTCCCAGTCCCCCATGCTGTTTCCATAAACTGAAACAGCTCCAAGGGAGTTATCTGCATAACTTTAGAGCAGTGTGTGCTCAGAATACTCCAAGTGCAACTCCAAAGTTATGCAAATAACTCCTCACTGAGGCTATTTCTGCTCAGGAACAAGGTGTGGGGTAAAGCACAGGAGCTGCTCTGAGCCTATCCCCTGCACCACTGCCCTGAGTCAAACTGGCTCCTGCAAGATTAAAAGCAATGTTCCTTGTAGTCACTGTGTGACTGAGGTGAAAGTGGGTTGGGTCCAGGCCAGGGACTCAGGCCCAGCTTGTGACAAAATGTATCATGTAGTTTGACCCTGAGACAACTGAGCTTTTCCTCACTGGGTTTTTTATGCAGCTTGTCTCCTTAACTTGAAGAAAAACTGGGAGGGACTGCCAAAGACATTGTCTTTAGGGGAGTAGAAAACCCAATGCAGTTAAGAAACCAAGCGGCATCAAAACCCATGTGAAAAATCCATAATGCACAACATTGATGTGGCCCTTCTGAACAGTGACAGGTGCCAACTACAACTAAGCCCTAGGAAGCCAAGATCTTGCTTCTGGAGACTACATTCTTCTCCTTCTGAGCTGTTCGGTCCTACAAAATCAGCCGTGGGTCAACATGACAACCCAAACAACTTACTGACATGTTCCAGATGTGACACTGAGGCTGAGAGGTATTAACATGAAGAACAGACAGACCTCCCAGCATTCTGCATACCTTCCCCTCAGCCCCATATTCTTTGCTTGCACCACCCATTTTCAGGAGGCACCAGCTCTCACCTCTCACATTTCCTGTTGACAACTTGCTCCCTCTGCCAATTTATTTTTTGGGGGGGGGCATACCTTGAGGATAATATCATGGGTGAACAAGAAACACAAATACTTTGCTTAGGCCAATTCCGCACTAGTTGTTACCCTGGCTTCACTCCCCGTTAAAATCCAGGGCAGAGCAACAGTTCCTCACATGTTACTCCGGGTCTGCATTTGTCCCGAATTTAATACTCGTTTTCCCCAGATCTTTCATTTCCTGGATTTTCAGGGGGGGGGGGTTTGCCTCGGGAGTGAAGTCGGGGCATTCAGGTGGGGAACTCCGAAATAGGGGTTTATTGCTCCACCCCTTTAATGCCCCTCTGCTTCTTTCTCTCCCCTTTCCCTCCCCTTTCCCGCCCTGGCACAAACAGGGGGTTTTTTTGTTCCCCGCTTTGTTGCGTTACAACAACACGACACGACATTGATCCATCGTTGACTGGCATTTAAATGTCTTTTTAAAAATATAGTTTTATTGTTGATGTATCCACATTTCTGTGTATCATTGTTTGCACAAAAGTCGTGCCTGAGTCACGCCACTGTAAAGATATGTATTGATGGCTTTGAGGCGCAGCATGAGCTGGTTCCCCCCCCCCCCCCCCGGTTGCATTACAGTAACACGACATGGCATTGATCCATCGTTGAGTGTTTATTTTGTTTGGGGCCAATGTATTGCGGGTGGCATGGACACATTTTTTGCAGGGGGAGCATGTATAGTGTTGCATGATCCCCCTCCATTTCCCATCCCTTTCCCACCCTCCAATTCCCCTCCAACCCTGGCGCAATTTTTTTCAGCAGGCATTTCCTAATGGCGAAAGTGACCAGAGTTGTTTCATGCGCATGCGTAGAGGATCCTTGCCCCACTGTGGGATGGTTCGTCACAATGAAACTTCACCTACATTAAAAAAAGGGGGGGAAGGGGTGGGTGCATGATGTACTTTCCCGGGAATTATGAAAACCCTTGGCCAATCATGACCTTGTTGCGTCACGACGTTATAACGAAACTCCACCTACATTTTTTTAAAATGGTGGGTGGGGGCTCAAGATTTGGGGCAGGGACAGATGCGGAAATGAATAACCGGCATCAACCCAGGTCAGATTCATGTAATGCGGAAACGCGCAGACTGATTCGGACCAATTAAACCCGGGAGGAAAGGGAAGCAAAGCCCTTGTGCGGAATTGGACTGTAACAGAAATGAAGCCAGTTTTTCAAACTGGCACTCATAGCACTCTCCTGCATCATCACTTTTGGCTGGATTTTCCCCAGAATGCTGCTAGGAAAACAAAACAAGCTCTTTTTCATACATCATACTCGACCTTTCCTGACCAAGAAGTAGACTGTGTTAGAGCCATTCATTGCCTTACCATAGAGTTTCTCTCTCTGTTTGCCTTGGGAAGTTTGTAGCTTGAATTCTCCTTGGAAGATACCTGTCTTCTCCCCATGATGTGTTAGCATAGTTTGGATAGGGACTGGGGATTCTGTAGCTCCGCTCTGAAGGGCGATACAGCCTTCTCCTAGGAATCAAGGAGGAAATGGATACTGATTAACTGGCAGCTGGCAGCACATTGCTCTCATCCCTCTAAGCAAACAGGACTAAGGCACCCTGAAAGGGGGCAGGAAGCAATTGTCAGTTTTGGTGTTTGTGTATTTCTAAATAATTTCCCTGCTTGTAGGTTTCTTAAGCATCTGGCTGATGGACGTTTGTTCTGATCCAGTTCTGATTTGAGTGCAGATGGACATTTGTTGGATCAATGGCTGTTGCACAAGACAGCTTCCAGTGGTGCTACACCTGCAGGGACTACTACAGTGCTGAAAACATGACAATGGATTTCTCTGTGGTCTATAGATGAAGAAGTATTTACAAGTCTGAACAAACTATAGACAAGGATACCAATCCCTGCAAAATGCATTAAGCAGCTTGGATTTGAAGGGGGGGGGGGAGTGGGTAGATAAACATACAGGGAAAAGCACCGAGTACAAAAAGTCATAGCCCCTCATGAGTACATAAAGTCACCTCTTACAACACGTGCTGAAATGCATTTTTAAAGCAGAAAAGAGAGCACCAAAGCTGTCATTCAAGCTTTCTGCTGTCATTCTCCCCCACGCTGTCAGTGATTTAACTGTAAGCAGAAG
This sequence comes from Lepidodactylus listeri, assembly GCA_029233225.1. Lineage (NCBI taxonomy): Eukaryota > Metazoa > Chordata > Lepidosauria > Squamata > Gekkonidae > Lepidodactylus > Lepidodactylus listeri. The sequence continues at coordinate 58,469,091 of JARCFY010000005.1, read as the reverse complement.
TTGACTCATGCACAAGCCTCTGGGATAAGGGCTTACCATACGATTCATCGCTATCTGATGACTTAATGCTGATCAGAATGTGTTGGTCCAGTAGGTACTCTGGGTCTGAAATAATTGGAGTCAGCTGCAAGGAAAAGCCCAAAGAGTTCAGTAAAACTAGTAAAAGCAGGGAAGCAAATGTAGCAGCACCTTCTCCTTGTGTAAAGTAGGATAGTTAAGTATTTACATAGGAGAGAGGCCTACTGTATTTCAGTAATTTACTCCTGAGAAAGTATGTGCAATTTTAGCCTAAGGGCCCTTTCGAAGCTGAATGCTGATGCTGCAATTTTTGTTTAATGACTTGTACTCAGAAGTATTGACAGAAGGACTGAAACCTGGTCTTGTCACTGGCAGGGAACTGCAGTCAGCTCTGTACCTGTTGGATATACATTTTCACATTATATTTTTAGGTGTGCAGATAAATCAAGTGTATGCCTAAAAACATGATGTGTAAAGTGCCCCTCAGTCAAAAGTAAGATGAAAATCCTCAGCAAGCTTATTTTTGTCTGCCTTTACTAGGGGTACAATTCTTTTTGACATTAATGATTTCAAGTGAATTGGAGCTACACTTCTGAGAGCAAAAACTAATGAACATCAAAAGCAGTTCTTGGGTGATCTGTGGTGGTGGTAGCAGCAACCACAACAGATAAGTAGTATGTCACTGTAGAATTTCATTATCTTATGGCTGGTTTTTTTCTCTCTTTCATTCAGCTGTTGCATAAACACAAGCAGCAGAGGTAAGTCATGGCTTTTTCTAAAGCAGGTGGCAATTTTCAGCTGGAATATATTATAATGGGAACTTAAGGAGATCCTCCAGGTTACTCAAAGAACCGATCTCAGCTAATTTCTTGAGGAACATAGCGGTTTTATTTACATCTATACAACTTAGGCCTAGATGTAGGGATGCCAGCCTCCAGGAGGGACCTGAGGATCCCCTGGATTTACAGCTCATCTCCAGACCACAGAGATTAGTTCCCCTTAAGAAAGTGGATGCTTTGAGGGTGGACTCTCTGGGATTGTACCCCACTGAGGTCCCTGTCCTCCCCAGACTCCATCTCCAAATCCCCAGGAGTTTCCCAACCTGTATCTGGTAACCCTACCCAAGGGGACCTGGCAACCCTGGCCTAGAAGCCCTAACTGCAATGACTTCAGAAACATCTTAACAACTACAACAGGGCTTCTTTTTCCAAGACACCACCAGGAGGCAAATGGCCTCTCCTCAAAACATTAACTCTTTCTTAACTGTATCATTCTTTGTTAACTCTCTACAACAGAATTACACAATTTAATTAATGGGGGTGAAACTGAAGGGCATGCTTATTATTTTTAAGCTATGTTGTCTCTCTTGTATTACTGTAATAAAAAATGAAAACAATTTAAATATAGGTTTTGCTTCAAATAATAAGAACATAAGAGAAGCCAATGTTGGATCAGGCCAATGGCCCATCCAGTCCAACACTCTGTCAAAAATACCAGGTGCTATCAGGAGGTCCACCAGTGGGGCCAGGACACGAGATGCCTTCCCACTGTTGGCCCCACCCCCCCAGCACCAAATAATTAGTAATCATTTTGTTTACTCCTCTAGTACATTTTCTAATAACTAGTAATAACTTACTACACATTAGAAAATGACATTCCAGCCTCATTCCAGCAAACTCAGGGTGGCATACATAGGATTCCCTCCCACTAATTTCTTCTTGTAACAACCTTGTGGACTAGGCTTGTCAGAGAGATAGGAAATTTCGTGGTAGAAAGGAGATCTGAGCCTGAGTGAGTCTGGTCAAAATTAGATATTTTCACAGTTCCTTCAGTATCCTCAAAAATAATAACATTTAGTATTTAAAATGCTTTAGAGTGTTCAACGTGTTTCCTACATATTACTTAAATGAACCTTAAAACAATCCTGTAAGGTAAGTCAGTTTTTTTGTACAGGGGCTTCCTGTTTCCCATCTCACCTTCTTAGCTGCTACACAACACTAGCTGTCAGGCATATATGTTGAGGATTTTGTAATAAGCACAACTTATTGATTTGCTGATTAAAAGCCAGGGGATTCATCATATTAAAAACCTCCAACTGACACAAAGTACTTTTTTCCCTGCTTCATCATCCACTCAATTTTTCATCCCATGCACTAACATTTTTAGTGACAAGTATGCATTACTGCACTACTGGTCATCAGAAGCCCATAACCAAGATTTGGATGGTGATTTCAAGTTCATACTAATTTCTGCAGCTCTCCTGGCTATGTACATTTATCCTCACTCCCCTTTCCCTTTTCTAGTATTCTTTCCTCTTGTCTTTCTGAACTTCTCCTGTTCACATCTTTCTTCTGGATGATTCCTCCTTTGAATCTTAGTTTCCAAATCCCTGATTCTTTCGGTTCTACTTTCCAGGTCCCATTTATCTGCTCAGTAATCAATAGCAGCCAGAGATTCTTAAGAGCAGAGCAGCATAGTCAATGGCAATTTCTAACCCTTAGCATCAGAGCACATGAGCTAATGGGTAAGAATTTTTTTTGCAGTGACACCCTAAGTAGAGATACACCCTTCCAAGCCCATTGACTTCAATGGACATAGGACTGGGTCCTATATTTGAATCTTGTGACTCCCTTCTCTCAAGTCTTCCTCCAACAATGTGAGAGATTTACTTCAACAAATAAAATACTCTTATCCACCAGAGAAAGCCTTTCTCCCTCAAAAGAAGTCATTCTCCATTGGTGAAAGTCTTTCTGCCTTGTAAGGAAGACTCAGCAGAAGGGATATAACCCTTAGAAGAGCTTAGGATGGCAATATATAGAGAAGTAAAACTTTGATGGATGTGAAGCTTGGATTGCGGGTGAAATAAAAGAACAGCTGAAGAACCAAGGAGACTTGAGACAGGTGCATCCATCAGAGACTGCCAACATCATCCTGTTAAGTAGAAGGACAGCCAGCCAGTAGGTCTTGTTCCTTCTCATGCTTGTTGTCTGGAATGTAACTCACCATACAAAGCCAACTGGGAGGCTACTCTACTACAGCAATACTTAGTTTAAAATCCCTTTAAGGACACCAGCTGGAGAGTCATTTCAACATGTTCTTCCAGGCTTTTTAATTACCCATATGCTCATGTACTATAAGGATGTGGAGGTCTTTCAGCAGAGCTTTGACAGGACATTCTATAAACTATCTACAAGGACAAGCATCTCTCAAAATAAGGACCCTGTGATCTTTTGATCTATACTGTGGGTTGTTTCCCCTCAAAATAACACTCATGTGGGTAAACTGCTTTCTCACAGCAAACAAACCACAAATTGTTGTTGCTTGGAAAATTTGGTATTTTTTTTACTCCCACCCACAAAGTACTTCCCTGCTATTGTGATAGCTGTAGAGATATGTAGATATGTGAATGCCACAAGCACCTTTTGACAATGTCTGTAACTTTAGTGACATAATTCCTCCTCCATATATGTTTGTATGATTATTATGCATCTTTACAAAGCCTTTAGTAAAGACTCCCCATGCCATTGTTTAGGAACAGAGTACTTTCCTACTGTAGCACTCAAACAGAGGGAGTGTGTTTGTCTATCAGCTTAAACTTTAAAAAGTTGCCAACACCCAGAAAAGCAACATTTTATGGACTTCTCTATTCTTTATGAAGAGATTTTTAAAGCATTATGTATCTACTTCTCTATTGCTGTGGTGTCACCCTCCAACGTAAAAGAAGACTCTTGTCAGTTTCACTTCCCTGCTGTTCAATAGCAGGGAAGTGAAATCGACATGGACAAAAATGTGTAAGAAATAACCCCCCCCCCCATCTAAATCCTGTCTCCTGGGGACAGGACATCAAACTAACAGAGACTTCTGTACAGATAATGCAAATTAAAATTAATTTTAGTTGGAGGCCTGTTTACTCCAATCTTATGGATGAGTCCTAAATCAGCTGTTCTATACAGTTCTGGAAATCTGTAGTCATTTTACAGATAATTGCTTTTCTCTTCTTTTAGATTTGTAATTCTAGCTGATGTTCTATATCATCATTATTTTTAAAAAAAAATTAAAATACAGATTTGCTGTACAGCAAAGTTACAGATAGAAGGTTGTTAAAATAAGTACAAAAATATACTCTCAGCTACCTTAGGAAGGCCTACAAACTTTACCACCAGTTCCCCTTCATTTCCTTCCTCATTTTCTCCCTCCTGGCTCTTCATGAAGCCTGCAAGAGTGTTAGAAAAGAAAATCATTTTGCAGCTGAGAAATGCATTTCTAAAAAGTAAACAAACAAAAACATCTTGCCATCAAGGAAGGTTGCTAATTATTCCTTGTTCCGGACACAGGAATGGAAAGCACCTGAGAATTTAAAGGATATGACCCTGAGTGAACATAGTACCTTTGCAAATGGCCTTTCTGGGCCATCTTTTTTACTATTTCATCCCAAATTAGAACATCATTAGGAAGCTCTGTGCATGCATGGACAAGGGGATAAGGAGAACATGACAGCTTTTCTTACACCACTCAAGATAGCACATTTTCTGAAATTCTAATTTAAGATTGTAACACATGGTTTCCATAGAAATGTATGCAAATCTATATATAGTCAAAAAAAAAGTTTTTTTGGAGCTGGGTTAATCAAACTCTGTGGCATGAAAATAATAGGAAGAGTACAGTAGAAGTATGTTACTTCTCTTTCAGGTCTGGCCCTGTGACAGAGGACAGCATAACTGCCACACTTTGGGTATGCTATCTTTCATGTCATAAGCACATCTCAAACCTGGAAATTCAGGAATATTATTTACAGCACCAATATACAGTCTTGTTCCAGAGCTGCTCTAACACAATGACCAGATCACTTAATGTGTGCTGCTTGAGATTTTAAGATGTTCAGCCCAATGGAAAAAAAAGGAAATTATGGGCCGACCCTGTGAGTACATGGCTATTCTTTTCCCCCCAACTGAATTTCCATGTGATCATGATGAAAGGGGAGTCTGAAAAGTTTTTCATGGTAATAATGAATTGATTTTCTAGGCCACTTCAAGCCTTCTTAATCAGGGTGGAAGCAGAGCTCCGATGGGGCAGGGGCACGCCGGGACGCTGCTCCAGGAGAGAGGAGGCCGGGGAGCAGGCACATAATCAAGCCCCACCCCCAGCTCGCTTTCCCCAGCCCGCGCTTTGGTGCGGAGCCGGAGGAAAACCTCCCCCCCCCGCAGCTCGCTCTCCCTGGTCCGCGCTTCAGCGCAGAGCCAGAGGAAAGCTTCCCCCCCGCTCACCCTTCCCGGGCTGCGGCAGGCCGCCGGCCCAGGGAGAAGCCCCCATCCCTTTCCCCTCTTGCTCAGCCCCCATCCCTCCCCCCTCTCGCTCTTCCCAGGCAGGCTGCTGGCCTGGGGAGAAGCCCCCATCCCTCTCCCTTCTCGCTCAGTCCCCATCCAGTCTGGTGTAGTGGTTAAGTGCGCGGACTCTAATCTGGGAGAACCGGGTTTGATTCCCCACTCCTCCACTTGCACCTGGCTGGATGACCTTGGGCAAGCCATAGCTCTGTACCAGCTGTTCCCTCAAGGACAGCTTGGGAAAGAGCTCTCTCAGCCCCACCTACCTCACAGGGTGTCTGTTGTGGGGAGGGGAAGGGAAAGGAGTTTGTAAGCCGCTCTGAGAATCTTAAGTGAGTGAAGGGCGGGATATAAATCTAATCTCTTCTTCTTCTTCTTCATCCCTCCTGTCTCTCACTCTTCCGGGGGCCGCGGCAGGCTGCCGGCCGGGGAGAAGTCCCCATCCCTCCCTCTTCTCACCCAGCCCCAATCCCTCCCCCCTCTCGCTCTTCCCGGGTGCGGCAGGCTGTCGGCCCGGGGGAGAAGCCCCCATCCCTCCTTGCTCACCATTCCCGGGCGGGAGGTGGGCGGGAGGGAGGGAAAAGCTGGGCCCCAGTGCCCAAGCAAGGGGGGAAGGGAGAGAAACCCTGGGCCAAGTGACAGCCACTCAGCCCGAGGGGGGGGGGGGAGAGAAGCGCCTTGTCTGTCTGTCTGTCTGTCTGTCTCTTTCTTTCTTTCTTTCTTTCTTTCTTTCTTTCTTTCTTTCTTTCTTTCTTTCTTTCTTTCTTTCTTTCTTTCTTTCTTTCTTTCTTTCTTTCTTTCTTTCTTTCTTTCTTTCTTCTGACACACTTCCGGTGACGTCAGGGCTGTGTGGCCTTCTGACACTTCTGGTGATGTCTGGGGGTATGGCATATGCAAATAAGTTATGCTAATGAGCTCCTGCACCTCTTTTTTTAGGAAAGGACCCCTGGGTGGAAGTATCTTGTGCAAAAAGAAACCTGGCCATCTGGGAGTTCTTTGCGAGAACTTTGTGAGAACATGAGCTGCTGTAACAGAAAATGCTCTGTGCCAACACAATGATGTAAGGTGTGGTACTATGCTGGTGTTATGGGCTGTCATAAATAGCATGGCAGAACAAATTCAGTGCAATCCTAAAGAGAATTATCTATATATCTAATTCCCAGGTGGCCCCCTGCGTGCAGATACCTAAAACCACAAGGGGGTGGGGGGCACCTGGGGGGCAGGGAGGTTGTTCTGCAGATGTGGGGACTGCCCCACATCTGCAGAAAAATCTAAAAAGAAAAATTTCAGGGGGATACTCAAATCCCCCCAAAAGTAAAAAAACCCGTTCCTTGCACATGCGCAGGGAACGGACTTACCTGAGTGGCGGCGGTGGACGAGCACCTGGACAGCAGCGGCGGGGGTTTGTGGCTGAGCCGCCAGCTCAGAAACGGGGAAGGGGGGAGGCGGTGCGGTGGGCCTCAGGCTTAGCTGTGCCACCGGCTCTGGAAGGGGGTGGGGGTGGTGAGGGGGAGGCAGTGAATGGGGGAGGGGGGAGAAGTGGCGGCCCGAGCAGTGCTTGGCCACTCGGGCCTGGGAGCCGAGGGAGGGAGAGAAACGCCACTTGGGCCCGAGCTAGAGCGGGCCGGGGGGAAGCGCCTCAGTGAGCGGTGGTTCTTGCTGCCACCTCGGTGAGCGGTGGTTCTTGCTGATTTTCTGGGAGGGCAGGGGGAGAGCCTCAGCAAGCAGCAGGTCTTGTAACACTTTTTCCCAGCATAGAGAACAATGGAGGGGATGGGACAACCTGTTTGGGAGCCCGTAGAATTGGACCCCGTGGTCCAATCTTCTTTAAACTTGGTGGGTATTTCGAGGAGAGGCCCCAGCAGCTACCTTGAAAGTTAAGAGCCTCTCCCTCAAACCCCCTTTCCTCCAGCCCCTCATATACCCTATGAGTTTTTGCCATTGATTTCAATGGCCCATAGGGTATAATGGGGCTGAAACTGACATTCCCTTTCTGACACTCTTCTGGTGATGTCAGGGGACGTGGCATATGCTAATGAGTTATGCTAATGAATTATGCTAATGAGCTCCTGCACCTCTTTTTCTTCGAAAGGACCCCTGAGAACAAGCATGCTTACAGGGCTCCAGGGCCCTCATTATATGCTGGCCAGAGCCACACCTCCGGCCGCACCCAAAAGACCTGATAGGGGCTTTACATATGCACATGTTTGTCATAGGTTCCCTGGAGGAGCCTTTGGCCACATTGGCTCCCCAGGGAGAACCTAGGTCCCACATTGGTGGAGGCTTAGAATCCGGACGTCTATTGTTCCTCCAGATTCAAGCTCCCCTCTCCGCCTGACCATGTGCTCTGGCCATGCGGCGGGCGCCATTACCTGGGAGCACATGGCAGGCTGGTTGTTACACAGAACATACTACATTACAGGGAGAGAGGCTCACCGCCCCCCCCCCCCCCGCAAGTATCGCGAGTCCACCGGCTTATAATCTTCTAAATCCAGTGAAGTCAATCAGTTTAGAAGGGTGTAACACTATTTAGGATTGCATTGTAACTCTGCCAGCTGCCTATAGCTTATTTTACCAGACACTGTGTCTTGCCCTTATGCAGTACAAAGGTGGGGGCGGGGCTGGAGGTGACTCACCAGTGGGATACATTATCCTTAGGTCTTTATGTCATCACAGAGCATGGTATGTGCATACCTATATATATATATTTATCACATCTGCACCCTAATTTTCTTCTAAGAAACCAGGGAATTATGCAGGGCATCCTCTGTTTTTAGCCCCACAATAATTCTGTGTGGTAGAGAATTGTCCAAAGCCTCCCAGAGTGGCAAAGTCTGTGGCTACTCTTAGCTCTCCACCTGACGTGCTTGCCTATACATGTCCACAGATACATTTTTGTTATTTCCAAAGGCAGTATTATAGGTGTACACTTCAAACATACCTTAAAGAGAAATGATAAGTGACGTGAACACATCACATCACACCAAACTGCCTTATACTGAATCAGACCCTTGGTCCATCAAAGTCAGTATTGTCTACTCAGATGGGCAGTGGCTATCCAAAGTCTCAGGTTGGGGTCTTTCACATCACCTCCTACCTGATCCTTTCAACTGCCGGGGATTGAACCTGGGATCTTGTGCATGCCAAGCAGATACTCTGCCACTGAGCCACAGCCCCTCCCCTAAAGATTTTAACACAGTATTTATTTGAATAACACCCGAGCCCTTGGATCTGACACTGAAAAATCATTCAGTAAAATGCTTGTAAATATGGAAGGGCTTTCTGTCATATGTCAAGTGAACACCACAAATGAGATATGGAAAAAAACAGAGACATAATATGTCCCTCCACTAAATAGGTCACTCTTCTAAATAACCTAAACAAGATTATGACCTTCTACACAACAAGGAACAAAACAAGGGGAGATATCATACTTTCTAAGCAGCTGGAGTGGAACTCAATGTAGAATTTTGTTTGTGACTTTGTCTTAAGAGTGGCACAGCAGCGCAGGAATTCAATCTGTCCAAGGGAATCTGTGTACTTGGCTTCTAGAAGAAGAAAGGACACTTGCTCAGGTAAAAGACATTTACAGAAAGATTTGTCAGTGAATTAGTTCTTCTTTCAATGTATACCTCATGTATCCCTTCATAAGTATAAAGTAAAACCCCACAATACCACAGCATTTACTGACCATTCTTTGAGACAAATTGAGAAGTGACTGCAACTTCAAATGTGGCAAAGACAGGACTGTGGTCACTTGTCATGATGTCGCTGGTGCATCCTGACAACCAGAAAGGAAAAGCCATCAGTTCTAAGGGTCATTGTTCTTGACCAAACAAAAACAATGTAACTGTCTGTTCTATTACCAAAACACAAGGCCCAGGGGAATTTTGTCAAGGAACACTGAGGACTGGATGGATTAAAGAGCTACAATCCAAATAATTCCACACGGAGAGAAGGAGAATTGAATAACAATCCTCAAATGCCAAATGGCTTTTGATTCACAGGAGATAGGATAGCAAGTAATCTGCCATGGATATTTGGGCTCTTCTATCTTACAAGCAGATGTTCTAACAGCATCATCTGAATAAGGGCTTGATCATAGCAAGGGCATTTTGAATGTTAGGATCAGCCTTTGAAATATGAAACACATGAAGCTGCCTTTTACTAAATCATCCCATTGGACTTCCTTGCCCAGTACTTTCTATTCTGACTGGCACCAACTCTCCAGGGTGTCAGGCAGGTGTCCTTTACAAGCCGAGTGATTATTACTTGGAGAATATGGGGACTGAACCTGGAATCTTCTGCCTGAAAAGCATATGCTCTGCCACTGGGCTACAGCCCTGATTACTAACAAAAGAAGAATGTTGCTGAGTATTCTGTTTGAAGCCCCAGCACCACTCTTTTTATCAGTTAGGAACTGCCGGGAATCAAAATATTGTGTGGACCTTTCAGACAATGCTGCTCCAAATATAATGGTTTATGTATCCGTTACTGAGAACTTGGCAGTGAAATTGGGTTCTACAGATTCTGCTCCTCTGATTCATTTCCGTTTAAAGCAGCTTAACCAGTATTTTCAATCTGTTATCTACCCACCATAAGACTGACACACCACATGCACGAGGGGATATGATTTCCAGAGTACCCGATCACACCAGGATGGCAAATTGTATTTCATCTACAAACAAAAAGAGAATCAACATCAAGAATGCATCACTCTATTAGAAGAAGGATCTCTGTTGCCAAGAAAATCACCAGCTGGCTCCCAACTATATTTCCCTATTGTATGATTTTTTTTCAAAGAAACAGTCCTGGCAATAGAAAGCATTTGAAACCTCACAATAGGTCATAAAATATGACATACTCCTGTTGCTTTTTGCTTGGTGTAGACATAATTCTCTCGGGTGTTCCTTTCAAAGCGATATGTTGGAGCAAAAGTTATTTCTTCCTCCTCTGAAACAGAGAGATGACATGTTATTTTTTAAAATCATTGATGGCCCAAAATCTAGAGCTGATAGTATTCAGAGTCATCACATTCTAAACTGCTCCACAGTGCAGGCACTACTGTATAGTTAGTTGTCAGCATGCACTCTTACTACAGGGATCAAGCAATCTCCTTTATGCCACTGAGCCAAAAACCACAAACCTTCACAGCCGTGTGGTGAGCTGCCACACACACAAATAGTTTATCACACAAAGACAGCTGCTTTACAGATCAATTTAAAGCAACCATAATATATGCATCAGTTCTCCATGATCACTCCTTTTCAAAAGTGTCCTTTATTGGCCACAGAAAGGAAGAAAAAAAGAGTAGAAGTGGATGACTGCAGAGTTACCGGTAGAATTAATAATCTTACCAAACTGGAGAAACACCTTTTGATCCTTCCTCTCCATGAGGAGTTGGTCACAACTCAGCAACTCTGGGTACTGCTGTTGTTTGATCTTCTGGATGATATTCTCTGCTTCCTGATAACAGGGAAATATCGTAATGTTAGATGTTCCACTCTCTTCTCTTTCTTCCTCCCTCATTAATAAACAACAATCTAGCATTTGTGGCCATGAAAACCTGCTCTTAGCTCCAAGCGCTTCTCACTTCTTCTGCTGCAAACATGTTAGACTTATTTATTACACTGGGATATGACACTAGCAGTATTACAGCAAAATACAGAACCCGAAAATAATCAAGTGAAAAACCACCTCTAGGTGTTTTGTGGTGCAATTTTATACGGAGTCGTGCCAGTCTAAGCCCAGTTGAAACAATGAATTAGCTGAAAATCCAGTAGTCTACAAACATATTTGGGGGGGGGGGGGCTGGCATCCAGCCCCCCCCCCCGAACCATTTGTTATTTCCTGGGGCAGTGCCCAGAATGCCCTGCCTGGCAACCGCCAGGTGTTTTGTGTTTTTTGCCCAGCTTGTTCCGTCTCTCCTGTCCCCCCCTCTACCTCCCCCTCCACCAGGTCACCCCCCCTTTACTCTCTGCGGAGGGAGGACGCGGGTGCCATTTCCTCCCCGCAGTAGAGCACAGCACAGTGCCCTGCTGGCGCCCCTGGGAGACCATTCCTCCCTCCTTTCTCTTGCGCTCTCCCTAAACATGATGCAGACGGCAAGCTTTTATACTGAGTCAAATGGGTGGCAAGCTGGCACCAGAGCTGAAAGAAGCAGTGTTACACAGCAGATACAGATTGGGCCAAGGTTGTTGTAAGGATTATCAAGACAATGTATGTGAAGTACTCTGTACATTCAAGTAAAAGCGCTGTATAAGCACTATTATTGCTTATTAGGGAAGCCGAAGAGGTCTTCTAACCATTGGAGGCAACTCCAAGCGGTAGTTGAGATCTCCCATCCAGAAGAGGTGAGTAAAGCGGTGAGTGATGTTAAATGGACTCAGCTTCTTATCTCCTAGTTGCAGAAAGCGCAGAATACTTGTGTAGTTCTGGTTTCGCCTAATAATGAAAGAAAGATGTTCAGTATGCTGTTTTACTGTAATAAGGATATGTTCTTGTGGTCCTTTCTTACACACCCAGGAAAATGCTGACTTTGGGGTCAGGAAGCAATTTTCTTCAGGCCAATTTGGCCAGGGATCCTAGAGGGCTATTTTTTTTTGCCCCCTTCTGGGCATAGAACAGAGGTCACTGGGGGTGTGGGGGGAGGTATTTGTGAACTTCCTGGATTGTGTAGGGGGTTGGACTAGATGACCTTGGAGGTCCCTTCCAACTCTATGATTCTATGATTCCATGTTTCTAATAAGAACATAAGAGAAGCCATGCTGGATCAGGCCAATGGCCCATCCAGTCAAACACTCTGTGTCACACAGTGGCCAAAAATGAGGTGCCATCAGGCGGTCCACCAGCAGGGCCAGAACTCCAGAAGCCCTTCTACAGTTGCCTTTCAAGCACCAAAAATACAGAGCATCACTGCCCAAGACATAGTATTCTATCTATACCTTGTTGCTAATAGCCACTGATGGACCTCTGCTCCATATGTTTATGCATTCCGCTTGCTGTGGCAGTGAATTCCACATGTTAATTATTCTTTGTACTTCCTTTTATCTGTTCTAAGCTTACTGCTCATTAATTTCATTGAGTGCCCACAAGTTCTTGTATTGTGAGAAAGGGAGAAAAGTATTTCTTTCTCTACCTTCTCTATCCCATGTATAAGTTTGTAAACCTCTGTCATGTCACTCCTCATTGTCATCTTCCAAGCTAAAGAGCCCTAACCTAACCTTCTTTGAACCCAGACTGAAGTTGAATCCATTAAAGATTGAGGTCCTGTCCCCGGGTTGTGGGGTATTCCAACCTTTGACGGGGCCCTATTGGTGCTGGTGTCAAAGGTGAAGAGCCTGGTGGTGTTCCTGAATGCCTCACTAACTAATAATCAGCCGAATAGCATTTGCCTTTTTTATTGCAGTCTCACAGTGATTTGACCTTTTCAGTAAGTTACCTACCACAACTCCAAGATCTCTCTCCTGGTCAGTTTCTGTCAGTTTGGACCCCATCAACATATATTTATAGTTAGGATTTGCTTTCCACTTGCCGACTTTGAACTTCATTTATCACACTGACACCCTCTTGCCCAGCCTTGACAGATCCCTCTGAAGTTCCACAGAGTCCTCCCCCTGGTTCTCACTGCCCTGAACAACTTAGTACCATCCACAAACTTAGCCACTTCACCTCTCACTCCCATTAATGAACAAGTTAAAAAGCCCCTGACCTCATACTGAGCCCTGCAATACCCCACTGCTTACCACCTTCCACTGTGAAAACTGCCCATTTATACTCACTTTATGTTTCCTGTTAATTAACCAGTTTTTAATCCACAAGAGGACTTGTCCTCTTACCCCATGACTGAGGAGTTTACTTAAGAGCCTTTGATGAGGAACTTTATCAAAAGCTTTCTGGAAGTCTAGGTAAACAGCATCTACTGAGTCACCCTTATCCATGTTTGTTCACCCCTCAAAGAACTCTAAAAGGTGAGTGAGACAAGATCTTCTTTTACAGAATCCATGCTGATTCTTCCTCAATAGCTTTTGTTTGTCAATGTGCCTACTAATTCTATCTTTAATAACGGATTCCACTAATTTAGCTGGTTTCGACATTAAATTTACCGGCCTGTAATTTCCGAGATCTCCTCTGGAACCTTTTTTTAAAGATGGAGGTTACATTACCTACCTTCCAGTCCTTGGGAATGGAGGCAGATTTTAATGATAGATTGCATATTTTTTGTCAGAAGATCCACAAATTCACATTTGCATTCTTTCAGAACTCTTGAATGTATGCATTTGGGCCTAGTGATTTGTCAGTATTTAATCTGTCCATCAGTCATAAGACCTCATCTCTCATCAAGTCAATCCAACTAAGGTCTTTCGACACCCTTCGTGAAACTGGCATTTCTGGAGTGGGTCAGCACCTCCCATTTTCCATAGTGAAGACAGAGGCAAAAAATGCATTCAACTTCTCTGCCATTTCCCTATCATCCTTTATTAATTCTTTTACCCTTGGTCATCCACTGCCTGCCTGCCTGGTTTTCTGCTACTAATGTATTTGAAGAAATTTTTATTGATGGTCTTTATGTTTTTTGCAGTATGCTCCTCATAGTCCCTTTTTGCCTGTCTGATCACTGACTTGCATTTTATTTGCCAAACTCTGAGCTCATTCTTATTTACCTCACTTGGATTAGCCTTCCACTGCTTAAAGGAATGCTTCTTACCTTCTTATGTAATCTCTCACCAAATAGCAGCAGCAAAAACAGGTACTTAAAGACAGTGTATGTGTGTGGTGGGATGGAAAGAATCAGGTGATGATTCATAATTCAGGTCACAAAGATGAGGGAAAGATCTTTCTGCTCCGATCCTGGATCTAGCTGCAGCCCTGGCCTCACAAAGGTGATGGACAGACCTATAATGCTTTCTGCAGTGACTTATCCCTTAGTTCTACTTAATCCTTGGGAACTGTATGTAAAGGAGAAGAGTGAAAGATTGGCTACAGGATGGAATGGCATACTCATTCCATTTTCCTTTTTCCTAGTCTTGAAGAACAACTGCTTCCCTGACTTTACCCTATACAAATCAACGGCCTGATGAGATGGTGACTAGACCAGATGGTGGGCAGCTTCTGGCCTATTCAATTTCATTCTTTAGGCAATTAAAAGAAATTAACTGTTGTGCAGAAAGAAGAAAGCACACATCGCTAAAAAACAACAACAATGTATACAGAAAAATTTAAAAAGCATTTTTGAAATGGCTGGGAGAGAAGGGAGCCTTGTGCAATTTTAAAAATCTTTTAAATGGTCACCTGAATATTTCTACAATTAGATATATACACTACCTTCACTGTAATATGTGTGTGTGTGTGTGTGTGTGTGTGTGTGTGTGTATACCATATATATATGATATCATCATGGCAAGGATGCCGAGGCATCAGAGCTTCCACAGTGGAGTTTCTGCTCCATAAATTACCATTTTCTCCCTCTGTGTCGAGGGCTTTAAAAATGGTAATTGCTATAGTACTATAGCAGTTAAAAGCCCTTCAGTGGCACAATAGAGGCAATGATAGCATGAAGCATTAACAAAAGGATAAATGGTGCCAGTGCAGGCAGGACTTTCATGTCCAGATAGTGTGACAACATGTTTGGACTGTGCTCTTCCCAAAATGACTGCAAAAAAGCAGGTTTGGGAAAGAGCAACTGAGAATGGGGAAGATGAATGGAGCACTATTAGAGCATGATGTTGTGTGGACCACCCCCCCTCCCCGCCAGCACTCTAGTTTGGAAGCCAAAGCAGAGGAAAACCTCAGTGTGGAAGCAACCCTAGTTTTTTCTCTCACATGTACCCCCAAAGTTTTGTTACATTTGTACAAAACTTGCAAAGCCAGTTGACTTGAGCCCATAGCAGCATGCACATGTGTGACACACACGCACACAATGAATGTTTGTCCCTTGATCTGTGGCAGGTCTGTAATGTTGTTTCAAAGTATTTGAAAAAATATCATCTCTATACAATCCAATATTTTTGGAACAGCAAGACTGTCCTCGATTTTTGCTTGAGTGGATCAAAAGTGGCAACCACAAATATACTGCACATGTATATGCAGGGGTCCATTGGAGCCGGTGCGCCGTGGAGCAGTGCTCCAGGAGTGAAGATGCCGGGGGGCAGGCACATGACAAAGCCCTGCCCCCAGCAGGGCCGCCTCGCGTTCTCCAGGCCCAGCGCCGGATGCCGGGCCTGGTAGACAGCTTTGGAGGCTGCCTTCCCCTCCCTGCCATGTCTCCCAGGCCCGATCCCCTCACGGGGAGAAACCCCATCCCTCCCCCCACTCACCCTTCCCAGGCCGCGGCAGGCCACCGTCGGCCCGGGGAGAACCCCCTTCCAGGGCTGCAGCAGGCCGCCGCTGGCCTGGGGAGAACCCCCTTCCTTCCCCCCTCACCATTCCCAGGCCGCGGCAGGCTGCCGGCCTGGGGAGAAGCCCCATCCCTCCCCCCGCTCACCCTTCCCGGGCCACGGGGGGCGGGAGGGAGGGAAAAGCTGGGCCTCAGTGGCGTTAAGCCACTCGGGCCCAAGCAAGAGCGAGGGGGGGGGAGGGAGGGAAACACCGGCCCGTGTGGCTGACAGCCACTTGGCCTGAGCGAGGGGGGAAGAAGTGCCTAGTCTGTCTGTCTGTCTTTCTTCTTTCCTTCCTTCCTTCCTTTCTTTCTTCTCTCTCCCCCCCACCTACCTACCTACCTTCCTTCCTGTTCCTTTCCTTCCTTCCTTCCTTCCCCCTCCCTCTTCCTTCCTTCCTTCCTTCTCTCTCTCTCCCCCACCTACCTACCTACCTTCCTGTTCCTTTTTTCTTTCTTCCCCCCTTCCCCCCTCTCTCCCTTCCTTTCTCTTCCTTTCTTTCTTTCTTTCTTTCTTTCTTTCTTTCTTTCTTTCTTTCTTTCTTTCTTTCTTTCTTTCTTTCTTTCTTTCTTTCTTTCTTCTCTCTCTCTCCCCCTACCTACCTACCTACCTACCTACCTTCCTTCCTGTTCCTTTCCTTCCTGTTCCTTTCCTTCCTTCCTTCCCCCTTCCTTACTTCCTTCCTTTGCCATCAGATAGGCTTGCCAGCTCTGAGTTGGGAAATACCTTAGAGATTTTTGGGGTGGAGCCTGAGCGATGAGTATTGCCTTCTGACACACTTCCGGTGATGTCAGGGATGTGTGGCCTTCTGACACTTCCGGTGACATCAGGGGGTGTGGCATATGCAAATAAGTTATGCTAATGAGTTCCTGCACCTCTTTTTTTATGAAAGGACCCCTGTGTATATGTGTGTGTGAGTGTGCACGCACACATTTATTTGCATGTATATTCTGCTTGGAATACATGGTATGCCATATAACAGCAAAGGGAGAAGTAATCAGGAATTTTATTTTTTCTTAGAGATACTGCATCAAATTATGTCCGTGGGGAAAATGGCACACATGTAATATAAAAGAACAACATAGTGCCCAGTAGAGAGCATCCTGAAAGCAGCAACCATGCATAGGGGACAGAAGAAAGACCCTGTGGTATGTGTTGCCATGGGAATTCTTAGCTGCTGTAGGGAGCTAAATTGTGATACATGGGGGAAAGAACTGTAATTTTACACAACCTCATTTCCTGTGTTTTACGCCAGCAACTGTATGTGATTTCCATTTCTGAAGCCCACAAGACAGAGAAGATTATAAACCTAACTGATAGCCAACCAAACAATACAAAAATAAATTCAAGCCCCTCTGCTATTGCTCTCCTGGAATGTTAGTTACCGAACAATGGCAACATTTTTTTCTTTTTAGATATTCTGTTTTAAAAATAGAGAGATTTTATAATGGCTACTGCCAATTTGTCAAGCTGCCCAAATAAGTTGTGTGTGTGTGTGTATGTCTGTGAGAGGTTGCAGATACCAGTGGAAAGATGCTGGGTACCATCTAGGGTTGCCAAGTCCAGGTTGGAAAATACCTGGGGACTTTGGGGGTGGAGCCAGGAGAAGGTGGGGTTTGGGGAGCAGAGGGGCCTCAGCATGGTACAATGCCATAGAGTCCACCCTTCAAAGCAGCCATTTTCTCCAGGGGAGCTGATCTCTGTCAGCTGGAGATCAGTTGTAAAAGCGGGAGATCCCCAGGCCCCACCTGGAGGCTGACAGCTCTAGTACCATCTCTAGCATTCCTTTCTTGACCAATACACTTAAGGCAGGTTTAAGGTTTAAGGAATCATAGAGTTGGAAGGGACCTCCAGAGTCACCTACTCCAACCCCCTGCACAATGCAGGAAATTCACAGATACCTCCCCACCCCCACCCCCCCCACACACACCCCAGTGACCCCTGTCCCATGCTCAGAAGATGGCAAAAATCCTCCAGGATCCCCGGGCAAACTGTTCTGGAGAAAACTGTTTTGGAGCAAACTGTTACCCACCCACTTCCCAGAGCCTTCCCTTCTAGAAAGGCTAAGATCAGTCATCAGAACTGAAGATGTACTGATAAAAAGGCAATAAGACAGCTCTGTCCCATGGTCCTCAGAAAGGCAACAGTTATCCTTACCTGTGCTTCTTTTCACTTCCTGAAGTCAAATGGCTGTTCACAAAACCAAAGGAGGTTCCATTAAACATGAATGACACCCCCACAGCTCCTTTATTGCCTGGGGGGGGAACAAAACAGAAAGCAAAGATATCAAGAAATCAATCCACCCCCAGGCTAAGATAACAAAGAACAAAACACTTCTTAAGTAGAGTGGAGGATGCAGAGGAGAGAGATTCAGAACAGGAGAAATTAACATATGTAATGCAGAGTACTATGGAAGATTTTCTTCAAGAAACTTAGAAAAAAGATATGAAAGCTAAATTTCCCTTTGCTATCTGTTCTTCCTGTTGAGGCTTTATTAGCAGACAGAGAACCTCTGTTTTAATTGATAGGCCAGTTCTGCCACCCTGAGCCACCCTATGTTACAGGCAGACAAGAGCTACATGTTCGTCTCATGTACACTGTGTGCAATGTTTCATTTGGACTGGGACCATGGCAGTGTGTAATAAGTCCATCACTCCCCTCCCTGTGATGTGTTTGTGACATCAGGGAGTGCCATTTGGCCCCCTGGGGAAACCCAGGATACACATGTCTTTCCCTATGGACTAAACAACACCTTCCTCTGAACTTTTGAGATCAGAAAAATGAAGGGAAGGCACTGAAGCCCCTTCCCCGTGTGTGCTATGGTCCCAATCGAAATCAGGCACCATGCATCATGCAGGAATTGAAAAGAACCTGTAATGCACGTTTGACTGTTACATTGGGTGGGGACTCCAGACCCAGCCTGTGAATTCTCTGTAAAATGTGAATCAGCCCATAAAAGCCCACTGAACTCAAGCAATATAGAAGGGTGTAATTCTACTAAGGAGTGCACTATTGTTCAATGAGCTTGCTGAAGAAGCCCAAACAGAACAATGTTCAAAAGATGCTTGGGCTCCCATGCATCTTCAAAGAGAGGGGGTTCCACAGTTGTGAAGTGGCCAGTGAAGATAAAAACATAAGAAAAGCCAATGTTGAATCAGGCCAATGGCCCATCCAGTCCAACACTCTGTCACACAGTGGCCAAAAACACCAGGTGCCCTCAGAAGGTCCAGCAGTGGGGGCAGGAAGCCCTCCCACTGTTCCCCCCCCAAAACACCAAGATCACAGAGCATCACTTGCCCCAGACTGAGAGTTCCTATCTATACCCTGTGGCTAATAGCCACTGATGGACTTCTGCTCCATATGTTTATCTAATTCCCTCTTGAAGCCGTCCATGCTTGTAGCCGCCGCCACCTCCTGTGGCAGTGAATTCCACGTGTTAATCACTCTTTGGGTGAAGAAGTACTTCCTTTTATCTGTTCTAACCCGACTGCTCAGCAATTTCATGGAGTGCCCACGAGTTCTTGTATTGTGAGAAAGGGAGAAAAGGACTTCTTTCTCTACCTGCTGTATCCCATGCATAATCTTATAAACCTCGATCATGTCACCCCTCAGCCGTCATTTCTCCAAGCTAAAGAGCCCCAAGCGCTTCAACCTTTCTTCATAGGAAAAGTGTTCCAATCCTTTTATCATTTTAGTTGCCCTTTTCTGCACTTTTTCCAATGCTATAATATCTTTTTTGAGGTAGGCGACCAGAACTGTACACAGTACTCCAAATGAGGTTGCACCATCGATTTATACAGGGGCATTATGATACTGGCTGATTTGTTATCTATTCCCTTCCTAATAACCCCCAGCATAGCTGAAGAGTACTGGACTCAGGAGACCAGGTACTACATTACAATAGCATTGGCCTTTTTCATTGCAGTCGCACACTGTCTCGACATTTTCATTAAGTTATCTACTACGACTCCAAAATCTCTTTCTTGGTCAGTCTCTGCCAGTTCGGACCCCATCAATGTGTATTTATAGTTTGGATTTTTGGCTCCAATGTGCATCACTTTGCACTTGGCTGCATTAAACCCCATTTGCCACGTTGATGCCCACTTGCCTATCCTTGACAGATGCCTTTGGAGTGCCTCACAATCCTCCCTGAATCTCACCAGCCTGAACAACTTCGTGTCATCTGCAAATTTAGCCACTTCACTGCTTACTCCCAACTCCAAATCATTAATATACAAGTTAAAAAGCATTGGACTGAGTACTGATCCCTGCAGTACCCCACTGCTTACCTCCCTCCACTGAGAAAATTGCCCATTTATACTCACTCTCTGTTTCCTTTTAATTAGCCAGTTTTTGATCCACAAAAGGACTTGTCCTTTTATCCCATGACTATTGAGCTTACTTAGGAGCCTTTGATGAGGAACTTTATCAAAAGCTTTCTGGAAGTCAAGGTAAACAACATCTATTGGGTCCCCCTTGTCCACATATTTGTTTACTCCCTCAAAGAACACTAACAGGTTAGTGAGACAAGATCTTCCCTTACAGGACCCATGCTGAGTCTTTCTCAATAGATTTTGTTCATCAATGTGCCTACTAATTTTTTCCTTAATAACAGTTTCCACCAACTTAGCCGGTATCAACGTCAGACTGACTGGCCTGTAATTTCCCGGATCTCCTTTGGATCCCTTTTTAAAGATAGGAGTGACATTCGCTACCTTCTAGTCCTCAGGAATGGAGGCAGATTTTAAGGAAAGATTACATATTTTTGTCAGGAGATCCACAAGTTCACATTTGAGTTCTTTCATAACTCTTGGACGTATGCCATCCGGGCCCGGTGATTTATTATTTTTAAGTTGTCTATCAGACGAAGGACCTCCTCTCTTGTCACCTTAATCTGACTCAGGTCTTTCAACCCCCCTCTCGAAATCAGTGGTTCTGGAGTGGGCAGGCACTTCTCATCTTCCACAGTGAAGACAGAGGCAAAAAATGCATTTAGCTTCTCAGCCATTTCCCTATCATCCTTCACTACACCTTTTACCCCATGGTCATCCAAGGGCCCCACTGCTTCCCTGGCTGGTTTCCTACTTCTAATGTATTTGAAGAAAGTTTTATTGTTGGTCTTTATGTTTTTTGCGATATACTCCTCATATTCCCTTTTTGCCTGCCTGATCACAGACTTGTATTTTATTTGCCACAGCCTGTGTTCCCTTTTATCAGCCTCACTGAGACTAGCTTTCTACCACTTAAAGGAATCTTTCTTACCTTTTACAGCTTCCATTACTTTGTTTGTTAACCATGCAGGCTTTTTTCTATACCTATTTGTGCCTTTCCTACCATGGTATATATTTTCTCTAAGCCTCTAGGACTGTAATTTTAAATAGTCTCCAAGCTTCCCCAATGGTTTTGACCCCTTCTACTTTTCCTTTCAGTTTTCTCCTCACGTATCCCCTCATATCAGAGAAGTTACCCCTTTTAAAGTTAAAAGTGGTTGTGTCAGTCTTTACAGGCAACTCCCTATTTATACAAATGTTGAACTCAATAACACTGGTCACTGTTCCCAAGTGGTGCAATCACTTTAACATCTCTCACCAGGTCTTGGGCGTTACTTAGGACCAAATCCAGGATCGCCTCTCCCCTGGTCGGTTCTGTAACCATCTGCTCCATAGCACAGTCATTGAGAGTGTCTAGAAACTCAATCTCTTTTTCTCGACTTGAACACATATTGACCCAATCAATGTGTGAGTAGTTAAAGTCACCTATTACAAGTTATTTCGTCTAGCCACTATCTTGAATTCAGTCATCATTTTATAATCCTCCTCTATCTTTTGATTTGGTGGGTGATAACAAACTCCCAATGTTAAGCTTTCTTTTGGGCCCACTAATTCAACCCACAGCATTTCCAGAATCAAATCCAATTCTCCTACCCTCTCAATCTTACTGGACTGTATACCCTCTCTGACATAAAGAGCCACCCCACCTCCAACTTTCTCCCCCCTATCCTTCCGATATAATTTATAACCAGGAATCACTGTATCCCACTGATTTTCCTCATCCCACCAAGTTTCTGAAATACCAACAATGTCTATGTTTCTCCCCAACACCAAGCATTCCAACTCCCCAATTTTACCTCGGACACTTCTAGCATTAGTATATAAACATGTATAGTTTCCCATACATGTTAAGCCCACAACCTTCGTCTTGCAGCCTTGAGACCTTGCCAGGAAGTCCCTATCGTTTGCCACATTCTCAGAGAACAATTCTAATCCCTTTCCTTGTAAGAAAGTAATAGCTACCCCTTCATCTCTTTGAGATGAACCATCCCGAACCAGAGATTTTTCATCTCCTGTTGGCTTTCCCCCAATATTCAGTTTAAAAACTGCTCTGCCACCTTTTTGATTTTAAGCGCCAGCAGCCTGGTTTCTTCCCGGGACAAGTGGAGGTCATCTCTCTTGTACAGCTCCATCTTGTTCCAAAATGCATCCCAGTGCCTAACAAACTTGAACCCTTCCCCCCCACACCATCGCCTCATCCACGCATTGAGATTCCTGATCTGTGCCTGTCTCTCTGGCCCTGCACGTGGAACAGGTAGCACTTCCAAGAAGGCTACCTTGGAGGTCCTGGCCTTGAGTCTCTTGCCTAGCAGCCTAAATTTTTCCTCCAGGACCTCACGACTACATTCCCCCACATCATTGGTGCCAACATGTACCACGACCACTGGCTCCTCCCCAGCACTATCTACCAGCCTATCTAAAACACACGTAATGTCCGCTACCTTCGCACCAGGCAGGCAAGTCACCATGTGGTCAATACGTGGTTTTGCCACCCAGCTGTCTACCTGTCTAAGGACTGAATCACCAACTACCAAGAACCCCCCACCCTCCCTGCCCAGGGATGGTTCCTTGGTACGAAAGGATACCCGTTCACCAACTGTAGAAGAGGTCCCTTCTGAGGGCACATTCCCCTTATCCACAGCACGGTGCCCTGTTCCCTCTCGACCCTCATGCTCCCTGACAGCAGCAGGGCTGCCAGATACAGAGTGGAACACACCTAACAAGTCCCTGAGAGTCTTCTCCATGTGCCTAACTGACTGTCTCTGCTTCTCCAGGTCAGCCACCTTGGCCTCAAGGGAGCAAACTCGTTCCCTGAGAACCAGGAGCTCATTGCACCGGGCACATACTCAAGACTTCTGCCCAGTGGGCAGATAATCATACATGCTTCTTGGTATCTGCTATCCCCAGAGACTGTGATGGGACCATCTGGCAGATATGTTTGGTCCAAACCTTACCCAATCTGTTTGCAATTCCTGTCTTCACATTGTCTATGCAGAGGTGGCTTATGCGATTCTCATGTTCTGGCTTGGCCAGGACGACAATCCTGATGTTCCAGAGGGTATGGATTGCTATCTGATCAGGAAACAGGAAATCAGCTGTCATGTACTTCCACATGGCTGAGCTATGATATAGATTAGATAATGATATATGCACTATAGTGAGTAGAGTCCTAGTCCTATACTAAATCCACAATATGCCTCTCACATCCACAAAATGTTCTCATTTTAGGAATGTATCCCTCAAATGTCTACTGATATTTATTTGTGTACATAAACAGACTGAGTGTGTGTGTATTAAGTACTGTCAATTTGCTTTTGACTTATGGTGACCCTATGAATTAACATTCTCCAAAATGTCCTGTTGTTAACAGCCTTGCTCAAGTCTTCCAGACTGAGGGCTGTGGGTTCCTTGTCTGAGTCAATCCATCTCATGTTAAGTGTTCCTCTTTTCCTGCTGCTCAGCTTTTCCTAGCATTATTATCTTTTCCAGTGATTCTTGTCTTCTCATAATGTGCCCAAAGTACAATAGCTTGTTTAGCCATTTTAGCTTCTAGGGAGAGTTCAAGCTTTATTTGGTCTAGAACCCACTTGTCTTTTAGGTGGTCCACAGTATCTGTAAAACTCTCCTCTGACACCATATTTCAAATGCACTTTCTTTCTGTCAGCTTTCTTCATTGTCTAGGTTTCATACCCATACATAGTAATAGGGAATACCATGGCATGAATTAACTTGATCTTGGTTGCCAGTGACACACCCCCACACTCAAGAATCTTTTCTAGCTCCTTCATGGTTGCCCTTCCCAGTCTCAATCTTCTTCTGATTTCTTGGTTACAGTCTCCCTTTGGTTGATGATAGAGCCAAGGAATAGAAAATCTTGGACAATTTCAGTTTCTTCATTGTTAACCTTAAAGTTGTATAATTCCCCAGTAGTCATTACTTTTGTCTTCTTGATATTCAGCTGTAATCCTACTTTGGCACTTTCTTCTTTAACCTTCAGCAGTAGTTGTTCCAAGTCTTCATTATTTTCTGCCAGTAATGTGGTGTCATCTGCATATCTCTAATTGCTAATGTTCCTTCTGCCAGTTTTCACTCCACCTTCACCTAAATCTAATCTATTTTTCCTTATTATATGTTTTGCATATGGATTAAAGAGACAGGAAAATAACATACATCCTTATCTGACACCTTTGCCATATTCTGTCCTAACAGTAGCCTCTTGTCCAGAGTACAGGTTGTGCATAAGAAGACTCAGATGCTGTGGCATGCCCATTTCCTTTAAAACCAAACATAGCTTTTCATGATCCATACAGTCAAAAGCTTTGCTGTAGTCTATGAAACACAAGCTTGGTCTATGAAACATGCAGTCTATGTAATCTATGAAACACAAGCTACAAGCATGGATGGCTTCAAGAGGGAATTAGATAAACATATGGAGCAGAAGTCCATCAGTGGCTATTAGCCACAAAGTATAGATAGGAAATCTCAGTCTGGGGCAAGTGATGCTCTGTAATCTTGGTGTTTGGGGGGGCAACAGTGGGAGGGCTTCCTGCCCCCCCCCCTTGCTGGACCTTCTGAGGGCACCTGGTGTTTTTGGCCACTGTGTTACAGAGTGTTGGACTGGATGGGCCATTGGCCTGATCCAACACTGGCTTTTCTTATGTTCTTATGTTCTTAAGCTGACTGTCATTTGAAATCCTCTCATATGCTCCAGTAACCAACATAAATTTCCAATATGATCTCTAGTGCCTCTTCCTTTTCTCATTCCATATATGGTAACAGTCTTTGCTGTAAGATTTTGAGCATTACTTTACTCATGTTAGAAATTAGTGCAGTGGTCCAATAGTTGTTGCAGTCTTTCATGTCTCCTTTAATTTGAATTGGAATGTAATTGAATGCTTCCAGTCTGTGGGCCACTGTTTTGTTTTCCATATTTCTTGGCACAATCTTGTTAAGATTTTGATGGACTCCATTTCTGTGGCTTGGAATAGCTCCATTGATATCCCGTCTACTCCTGGTGATTTGTCTCTCCCAATTACTCTCAGTGCAGCTTTCATTTCACTTTCTAAAACTGTAGTTTCTTCTTCAAAAGATTCTTCTTGGAAGGAATCTGTCATCCTTTTGTCTCTTTTGTATAGTTCTTCAGTATATTGTTTCCATCTTTTCCTTATTTTGTCCTGTTCAGTTAACATATTTTCATGCTGATCTTTCAGCATGCCTAACTGTGCTTTAAATTTCTCTTTGATTTCTTGGATTTTGTGGAAAATATTTCCTTTTCTTCCTTTTTTGTTGTTCTCTTCTGTATCTTTACACTGATTATAATAGTTTTCTTTGTCTCTATGTGCAAGTTGCTGGAACACCAAATTTAGGCTTTTGATTCTGTTTCTGTCATGTTTTACTCTTGCTTCTCAACTATCTTTAGCACTTTTAAAAGTTTCATCAGTCATCCATCAAGGCTTTTCCATTCTTTTGGCTATAGGAATAGTCCTTTGCGCATTCTTCCTCTGGTTTCAACCCATAGTTCTTCTGGTTCATGTTCACTTGAACTAGCAATACAAATCTGTTCTTTGCATGGTCTTTAAACTCCTCAGGAATGTTGCTTAGATTGTATTGTGGCGCTATGAATGCTTTGGTGTTTTTCTCCGCTTTATTCTAATTTTCAATATTAACAGTTCATAGTCTATACCATAATTAGCTCCCTGTCTTGTTTTAGTAGAGAGAATAGAGCTTCTCCATCTTCTGCTTCTGATTATGTAACCTATTTGATTTCTATATTGCCCATCTGGCAATGTCCATGTATACAATCATCTATTTGGTTGCCTAAAACATGTGTTTGCAATGAATTCTATGAGTCACAGAATTCTATGAGTCACTCTCCTGCTTAGTTTCATGCTCCTAGCTCAAATTTTCCAACAATATTAGATTCTGCTTTGCCTCTTACTTTTGTGTATTAGTCTCCTATGATTGTCAGCACATCTTGTTTAGGTGTGTGATAATTTTTTTCCTGGACGCTTGCATAAAAGCTTTCAATTTCTTCCTCATTAGCATCTGTAGTTGGAGCATAAACTTGAGTGATGGTATATTGATAGGCTTTCCATGAAGTCTGACTGATATTATTCGGTCAGATTTTGCATTATAGCCCTTTACTGCCCGTGCTACATCTCATGTCACTATTAGCACAACTGCCTTTTTTCTGTGTTTGTCATTCCCTGAATGAAACAATTTACAAACTAAAAATGTCCTAATCCAGTCCAGTTTAGTTCACTCACTCCCAGGATTGCAAAGTTTAAATGTTCCATTTCTTATTTTACGAATTCAAGCATAAGGAAACTACTGAATGGAAACTAAGTATGTGTATGAGTGCAGGATGTTTCCTGGTCTTCAATGCACTGTACACTCTCATAAGTGAAACCAAGTTAATCTGTGTGAAGAACTGTGTATTTCCATGATACTGAAACTGCATTTTAATACTATAAAAATGGATAGTATCAGCAATATTGATCATTGCTATTGTCAATTACTATTGGTATAAGAAGTTGCCCATACTAACTATGCATAATTTATTTGGTGTACACTTTATCTTTCAGAGACAAAATCTACATCTTCTTTCAAGAACTGTTTACTACATGTATTTTGCTTTGAGCTTTAAGCATCAGCAGAGAACTTTCCTTACCACTTTAAAGCTGATGCTGGTAATCTCCTGTAAGGATTGTCTTAGGATCTCTTGCCATTCTCTATCTCCCAGGGAGTCCTCCTGTGTGCCAATTACATAGATGTCATGTGGAATATAGTCAGCTGTGTCATCTCGAGTTTTCCCCTGCCCCTTGGAGAGAAACCAGGAGGTGATCTTCTTCGGAGGAGGAGCATCACCTGGATTGGCAAACCAAAACAAACTCATCAAATTTTACATCAACTCTGAAGATACCTGCTTCAAATAGGCTAGCATGTGCAGAATCCTAGATGTGTAGAAATAACATTTGTTGTGGGCAAGAGTTACTGATGCTCATCCACATTTAATCTCTTGAGAAATAGAAACCTAATGGGCAGGTTTCCTGACAGATCTCCTTTCTCGAAGGAAGTTCCTGTGCCTCTAACAGATGCTAGTGGGGCAGCTTTTATATAATGGAGTGACATGAAGCTGTCCATGTTGAATTTTCAATCACACAGCTTTTAAAACACAAAAGGTTTTAGGAAAGGAATCAAAATCCTAGATGAATCTGTCTATCTGACGATTCTTTGGGGAGCGAGCCAAAGGGCTGTTTGCCCTTGGCTGTTAGTCTATGACATGCAGCTGAGGGAGGGGCAATGGTAGCCAGTCCAGTGAATCAGGATACACCCATGATGTGTTTGTTTTCTTTCTTTCTTACATTTATTTGAACTGGACTATGTAAGTTGGTTGTGTTGCATTTTGGAAATTTCCACAAGCCACTTCAGGTCCCTTTGGAGAGACAAGCAGCAAAGAAATGCCCTAATAATAAATAAATAAAAATAAAATAAAATAAAATGTCCTTATGGATTTCCTTATGAAGACTGAGGCATTATACACTCATTAAATCATGCAGATTTTTAACTGCATTTGAAGCTGTACAGAAATCATACAGTTAGAGGGGAGCAGGGTAAATGGGCCTTTTCAAAATACCTTTGAAAGTCTGATTTATTTATTTTATTTATTTATTAATTAAACTTATATCCCGCTCTCTCCACCCAAAGGCAGACTCAGAGCGGCTCACAACAGAGATTAAAATTACAATCAGTTTAAAATAAACGGTCAGACATTAAAACATCCAGTACATTCTTCACATTCTGATCCAGAGATATGCCTATTCTCCCATCTTTCTCTTTTGCTGTAAAAAGCCCATTGGGTTGGACCCAGATGAAATTTTCCACTAATGGAAGGAGTGTGGTAATTTCCACTGACTGAAGGGCCTTTGGGAGCTGAAAATTTAACCTGGATCCAATCCATTGAGATTAAAGTTGGAGAAACTGGAACAGCAAGTCTTAGGCACACAGTGGAAAGTTATACCCATGTTCCAGGTCCCAATGAAGATGGTGATCATGTCGGGCTCTGGTTGTTCAGAATGCTTATTCTTCATTTGCTGCAGAAGCTGGCAGAAACCTTCTCTCTTCTGAAAAGAGAGGAGCAAAGAAAAGGAAATAAAGGTGCTAATAAGCAGATCTCTTTATCCCTGCTTGTTACATAAAGGATAGTGGAATGCTATGCAACTATGCTTAAGAAATGTTGGTGTGAAACTTCTCCATATAAGCCAGTCAACCCATGCTGGAGGCTTTAAAACGTTACAGACGCATTTTGGCAGTTTCCCCCATTTGTCTGACATTTTAATTTTCTGTTTACTCTGAACCTAGCAAATGGGCTAAATATGGGAATGTTTAGGTATAGATCAGCTGTAGTCTTTCTTCTACAGATAGTTTCTTTAGCGATGCCAAGAACGACGATTGCTGAAAAATTCTTCACTAAATATCTCCAGAGCTGAAGCTTGCCTTTACCTTTTTTAATCCATTACAATGAATGACCTAACCTGCTGCTTTCCTTGTCCCTGTCATTGTAGATTAACAGAACAAGTACAGTCATTGTGCTATAGCTGTGGTCTTTGTCAAGAGTATACTCTTTTGAGCTTACAAGATGTTCCCCGAATATATTCCTACTTTACTTTCATACAGCAGTTGAAAATCTTTTAAAAAATCTTTTAAATTCATGCAATAGCACAGACATAGGTCTGATTTAAATGTGACACTGGCAGGACAGAAGATAAGTTTCTGAGACTTTGCCCTGTGTCCAGCATCTTGTTAAACTGGGCCCACTGCGCACGTAAGCAGCAATCATGCAGAAGGCTGTCCATGAGACATTAGCATGCCAGTGTTTCACCCATCTCTAGCATGTTAGTGTTGCATATCCAGCTGCTCTGTCCATGGAATGGCTTTGCTTAAATGAGATGGAGGGCAAAGTTGCACAGGTAATCTTTTTCCTGCCAGCATCACATTTTAAAATGGCCTCACAAGGATGCCCAAATTTTTCTTCAGAAACTAACACCTTGGAATATATTGTCACATGCCCTCCAAGCTCTAATAAAAGTTGGAAGGGTAACCAAATCAGAGGCTTGGGGAACTGGCCCTTTGTTTATTTTGTGATACAGTGAGATAGTCAGTGGTAACCTCAGACTTGAAATTATTGTGGTTTATATTGTGGGGGATTTACCTTGGAGTCAGCAAATACATATTCCTTTCTGTGTGTTTTCTCTTTTTCTGTCTCCAGAACAATCACCAGCTTGTTAGGGAACTTCTGAGACTTGATGAGCTGTAGAACTAAGCAGAGGTGAGAGGACACCACTTTTGGTGGCACAAGTTTTGAATTTGTAAGGACCAGTGTTTACAAATATCTGTATATATAAAACTTTGTAAGAATCATGAACCCTGCCGGCAGCAACTTGACAGCAACTCAAGACTGTGCCTGGAGGTGTAAGCCTGTTTTGGCTGAAGCCTCTCTATTGCTAGAACAGTTTCTGCTCATTAAACTTGGGAGAAGCAAGCCCAGAAAAAATCCTAATTTCTACTGCTCAAAATGTCTATGTGTCACTTTGCCTTTTCCTCATTGTGATATGAGGGTATGAAAGATTCCCTGATTTATAAACGTCAGCTTGGTTATTAGTTACAGTACTGATGTATATATCTCCAAGACTGGCAGAAGGGGGAATTAATTGTACTCTTTAATATGTTTTTAAATGTTTTATGCTGATTTGGCACTGTGTGCCACATTGTAAGCCACCCTGAGCCCGCTTGTGAGGAGGGCAGGGTAAAAGTGCGAAAAATAAATAAATAAATAAATTCTTGCATTTCAACTCAGGAATCAGTTTATATCTCACCACATCTCTCCCAGCCTCCTAGCAATTAGAAACAAAACAACACAAGCAGGCATCTAACAAGGTAGCCCCTAGATGACCACATTACTAGCAAACATTTTACTTATCAATAGCTGCTAATTTCTTAGGAACTATGTGCTGAAAGACATAAGACATTTTGAGCACCTATTGTTCCCAGAAATGTAAACTGAGAAGGTAGAGTCAGAAATCATTAATATAATAAAATAAACTGACAGCCATTATGTCTAATTTTTGTCATTGCTCGTGTTCCAAGTTTTTAACATCTTTGTTTATCCACCTTCGTATTCTTCATATCACTCTTCACTTTAAAATATTATGTAACCTTCAGGTGACATGTCCTTGTTGGTGGGGTGAGTTGAAGACTGGTACTCAGGTTTACATATTGCTTCCTTCACCATAGAGAGTAAATATTAAATGAACCAGGAAATCATTCAGTTATCTGAACAGGTATATTTCTGATGATGTGAGGTAAAATCTGCTACAATTCATTCTTTCATTCAGATGTATTGACTGTCCTATTCATGAACTCCTCCAATAACAAAGTTGTCAATATTTATAACACTGATTTTGAGGAAAGGGAAAGTTGTCAGTTTGGCTGATATTAAACCCTTATAAAAGTTGCATACCAGGAATATTTTACAAGTTGTAGTTTCTGCTGTTGCTGCAGCAGTACTATATGGCAGCCCTATGAATTTCTATAATCACTTCCTTAAAACAGCAAGACTGAATTAATGTTATGTTTTTCTGAGCAGATTAGTTGGCTCTTCATAGGGATAAAGTACCATGATTGTTTAGCTCAGGCCTCTCCTTTTGCCCTTGTGTTTTTGGCTTAATGCATTCTGGAGAAATATACTTCCCAGACACAACAACAAGATGATGCTTCTCTAATAAGGGTTTGTAAGTTTTTTGCACGTGAGAGGTGGGAGAAGTGGCCTTCCAGGGCACTGGCAGGTCACTGCGCTGTTGGGAGGAAACAGCACCCACGACCTCCCCCCGAAAGTAAAGGGGGGTAACCTGGCAGAGGGGGAGGTGGAGGGGGGTTGGAAAGTAAATAAGCTGGGTAAAAAACACAAAACACCCAGCGGTTGCCAAGCAGGGCCTTCTGGGGTGGGCATGCTTCTAACCCACCAGCAAAGAAACATGATTGGGATTTGGCTCCAGTTGTCTGCTTATTGCTCAAAGCGGCTCAAGGATGGGGAGGAGCAATTGCTCTGGCTGAAAACTTGATCCACATAATCCGGTGACCTCGGAGTCGCCACTACAGGGCAATAAAATGATGCAGACAGCCAGTGCTGAGTCGATACAATATGGGAATAGCTGCGGCGAGCAATGCAGACAGAGATTTGTGAGACAATTTGGGACCACTGGCACAGCAGCAGGAAAGACCAATGCAGATTCGACCAAGATCAGGCTAGCCTGGGCTACCCAGGTCAGGGCATAATCTTAATAAGGCACTTGTAATCCATCCCAACACAAAAACCTGTAAATGGGAATGCCTATCCAGAAGATGTGGTTATTTTTTAAAAAAACAATCAAACAAACACAGGGCCACTTTAGAGGGATCTCTTCCAACTGCTCTCCCTGTATGAGTAGACTTTCAGAAATGCTTTCATTTTTATCTTTCACAACTGGTTCTGAGTCAAGAGACAAAGATGTTCCCATTTCACTTAAAATTAGCTCTTCCTTATAAGAAGAAAGTGGAAACTGTGGCTAGTCCTTGCATGGATTTCAGCTCCCTTTTCTCTCCCTCAGCACATCCTATGCAACAGCTGTTGACAAAGGGGTTCTGTGGGAGGTGCATTTTGGAGTATTTGTTAGTAAAGGAAAGACTATTTAATATTAGTTCTATTCAGAAAAGAAGTAATTGTCTAGAACAAAAGAGGTTCAGGAGTAGTCAGGCTACTAAAGCAGGAAATGATAGTAAGAGCTTTACTTTGCAGTTCTGCCTTCACCTCATGTTCTTGAGGACAGGTGTTCAAAACTTGAGGACTCAGTTCTTGAGGACAGGTGTTCAAAACAGAGGCATAAATTCAGCAGAAATAAAATGCAGGTATATTGAGGAAGGGAGCTTCCACCTTAAGTGATATTTATAGCTTGAAAGCAGGGTTAATGTAAGCAAGATCAAATAAGAATAACTCTTGCCACTATGCTTGGTCTCTATGGATTTCCCAAAATAATTCTGTCCTCCCTTTTTTTTCTAAGGTGACCACAGTTTAACCTCCTGTGCCTGAGAAGGAGATGAAAGATAAACCAGTGCTGAAAATAATTTTTTTCCATATGCACTGGCAACACTGTTTGAAAAGAGTGAGGGAAAATTTCACAGTCGGCAACTATTGCCAGTAACGTAACTGAGAAAAGAATACTTTCTCAACTAAGCTTAGGTGAATACAGATGACCACCTTATTGTGTGGGAATTCATTTGGATAACAGCCTTTAATAAGGACGTGGATAGAATTTAGTCTTTCTTTGTAAAATTTTGGGCCTGCCCTCATGTATGCCATATGCGGCCACATGTATAGAAACAAACCAAAGACTCCTTGAAACTAGAGTATGGATTATTGCCATTAAATTTTGGTTACATCTACTTTTTAAAAGAGACGACAATGGTCTTATTGCTCATATGTTAATAGAGTCCCAGTCTTCTACATGGCTTCGTCATATAGGGGGAAAAAATCAATTCAATTGGGCTTAACACTGGAGATATATCTCTGTACTCAGAAAAGTCAGCTTTTAGGCTGTTCAGGCAAAGAATGGTTGACATTGAGAGGCAGGTTCTTGAGAGCTGTGCAAAAAGTAGATGCTCACCCCTCAATTTGGGGCTTTTACCTTTTGGGCATAGGGCTGAGTATCTAACTTGTTTAACGATCCTGGGGCAACGAAGAGTATATGTTAGCAGGGTTTAAAGTGTTGCCATCAGCAGTGTTATATGGGAGATTCCAAAAAAAACCATTCAACAGTAGATTGTGTTCCTGCACTAAGCAGGAGATAAAAACTCTTGAACATGTGTTTTTTTCATGTACTTTCTACTCAGACTTCTGCCTTACATTCATTGAGCTGTGGTTGAGAAAGTATTCAGGGAAACCTGATAAATGTAAGATTTACTTCTTGCTGACAACCCAGAATCATATAGTAACTGAAACTGTTGCAAAATTTCTGTATGAAGCTTCAAGAAGGCATTCAGTATTCTTTGCAAATTGAGCAAATATGTTCTGTATGTTATGCTAATAAAGGTTGATCGATCAATCGATCATGTGGGAATTGTGAGGAAGTTTGCTCTTTTCTTAAATGTATGCCAAAGTCCTGCAATATATACAACTGTGTCCAGCTTCGTAATAGTCTGTGGTTGCTGTTGTGCCACCCCTAATCACTCTCATTCTGTTGCTATGGCGTGAAGGCATTAACTTAACCTATCCCTCCGTGCGCTGCTGCAGCACTTTGTCACTGCTTCTTTGTTCGTTTATAGAAGTAGATGGATCACAGTTTGAAATAAGGCCCTTTTCAATATAATTTAAATCATCCCCGTATATTGGCTTTACTCAAATTCATTTTGCTTTTTTTAAAAAATGCGTTCTTATTTATGTGCATGTGTACAGCGCATCAATGAAGTGAAAATAATTTAAAAAAACTTCTAATGGTTCATTTTGAAAGTTTTTTTGGTTTGTAAAAACTCTTAAAATTTCTTTTCAAAACTTCACAAAAATTGCAAAAGTTTAAATTTTTCAATATATATTAACATAATTCTGTTTGGCAAAACTTGAAAATCATGGAGAAAAACAGGAAAGACAAAAGCTTGGATCCTGTTGAAAATTTCTTCTGACTGAATGGTTTCCTTCAGTGAAATTCTATGTCTCCCCCCTCCTGTTGCAATCTAAAGTATTTTTAGATTTGTCTTATAGATTTGGCCTACAGAGGACAAGGAACCCCTAGGAACAGTATGAGAAGGGAAATGGAACTCTGCCATGAGAAGGGGAGAAAAGAAAATGATTGGCAGATCCAAACTGTTTCCTTAAAGGAAGACTTGAAATTCTGCAGTTCAGGAAATAATTTTAGGGCTAGTATCAATGTACCCTGATATGGGATAATTGCCAGAGCCCGGGCTTCTGGTAGGGCTAGGATTGCTAGACCCCCTGGTGGAGGCAGGGGTCCACCACTGCCAGGCCCCACCACTCCGTCACCAATCAGCTGGCCAGCAGGGGAAGAACTTACCCCCCAAAAGAGGGAGAACTATCCAACAGGCAGCGACATGTCTACATCACTGCCCCTGTGACCTGGAAGTGACATCATCACATCCAGGATGTCAGGGTGACACTCTGGTATTTGGGCAAAAACTCTATGGTAGAATCCAAATTTATCATCGAGCTTTTGCCCAAATACCAGAGCATTGCCCCAACGTCCCGGATGTGATTACATCATTTCTGGGTTACATGGGCAGTGATATAGATGCAGGGCCTCCCTGTTGCTCCTGGTAAGTCCCCCCCCCATCCCCCACAGGTTGCCACAAGGCTGGAAGGGAGTAATGAGCAGGTGGGCTGGTGGTGGGCAGAAGAGGGAGGAGGGCCCCTGGGTACTCTCTACTGAAGACCCCCCAAACCTGTAATCGGGCATGGATAATTTCCCCACTTAGTGTAACTAGCCACAGATCAACAGTACAGACCATGTAGGAAATCTGACTACGCTGGGTATTCAGACACATGGGAATTTTATCAGTTGGCAAAGCCCTCCATCTTTAACTTGTATAAGAATGCATAGCAGCAAAATTTCATCACATATGTGAAAATACAATCATGTACCTATGTTGTACAAATCCCTACCACACCAGAAATTGTTTGCCTTTGTTATAATCCATGCACTATCTGACTTAAGAGTTTGAATGCAGCAGTCACCAGGGACAGTAGCACTCTCGCCCAAGAAAAGCTTTAAGAAGTGCGATGGAACCTTTCCAAGAACAAAAACTGTCTTATCTTAGAGATGATGATGAAATGAAGCTATACAGAAAGTATCTGTCATAATTATGTTGGAAATGGAGTGCAAAGAACACAGGTGAATGAGAGGAGAGTAAAACAAAGGGAAAAGATAAGAGAGAGTGAAGTGATGAAGGAAGGAATGGAAATATATGCTCTGCCAAAGAAACAAAGTGGAGATTTCAGATAGAGAAAGAAAAATGAAACAGTTTGAGCAGCTGAAGAAAGACTACTAGGTAGCAAACACTGTACCACTACAAACAAGGACTGACAAAGCAGCAATGCTGACAAGAAAATACACAGGGCATTTCCACATATGCCACTCTTAGAACATCTTTTAATATGGAAACAGTCATTTGTGAATATTGTTGATGCTCAGTAGAAAGTTGAAGGCAGCCATTTTTAAGCCACATGTTCATTCTAGCTACTGTTGGTTTCACCTGTAGAGTATCGGTATATGAAATGCAGTTAATCATAGTGGGCATCAAATATAAAAACACTAAAAATGATTTATTTTATTAGATTTATATACCGCCCTCCCCAAACAGGCTGTGCTCTTGTGTATGTGGTTGTATAGTAAAGTGGAAATGTGGGAAATAAAATAAGTGGGTCTCTTCAACAAGCATACTTTAAAGTATGAACTCTGTAACACTGACTGCATGCACTGGTCCCACCACTCCTGCTAACTTGGAGTATGAAGTGGAGACAGATCTTGACTCAGATCTTGACTCAGTTGTGAAAAATAGGACTGGGTAGCTGACCTGTGCAGGATGAAGCCACCACAGATATAGATGAACATCATAGGCTGGATGTGCCCTAGATATACGTTCATCTCATTTCAAAGCTGCCTTGCAGATAAGACTACTTTTACTTGGTGGGGTTATAAAGTAGAAGAACTGGTTGGCTGCCTAAAGTTATTTCTAATCAGTGATGTCGTGGCTGTTTGCAAGGTGGGAAGGGACAAGATTGGTCTGAACCACAGGAGAATAAGTTGGCTCCCAGTTCCTTATTTGCAGTTCCTACTTCCCTATTTTATTTAAAAATGCAGATGAAGCATGAGTGAATATAAGTATACCCTGAAATAGGCCCAAGTATATCCATCATTGTTAAGATCATCCCTTACAGCTTCCTACAAAGGATTGCTCACTCACAAGTCAGTTTGTGCACTGCATATGCTCAGGACTCATTTCGTGGCAGGAGCTCCTTTGCATATTAGGCCAAACACCCCTAATGTAGCCAATCCTCCAAGAGTTTACAGAGTAATTCTTACAGGGGCTACTGTAAGCTCTTGGAGGACTGGCTACATCAGGGGTGTGTGGCCTAATATGCAGAGGAGCTCCTGCTACGAAATGAGCCCTGCATACGCTTAAGTAAGTTGCTGTCAGTCCTCTCATGAAAAGCAAAATGAAACTAAGAAACAGGGATACAGCTGCATCTCAAATTAGTTTTTGGACCATGGAAAATCATGTGTTCACTTCACCACGAGACTGTCCCCTAGGAGCTCCAATATAGTTTTCCTGGTTCCAAAACTCAAGGTTTAAAGACTAATTGTAATTTGAATCTAACAGATAGGGACAACCCTGTAATGCTTGCATCTGAAACATCCCTCCCCGCCACATACACTGAGATTGCATCTGTATAGCTCTTTCTCTCTGCTTTGGTTCTCAGACTGGAGCAGTTTCATTTGGAGTATCCACAGGATGCCATGCTTTCCTCATCCATTTCCAAGGCTTTCCTATTTTAGTCCAATCTTTCCCAAATGTGTTTTACTGTGATCTTTTCTGAAAGATCTGTAGTCCAAGCAGATTTGTACACTGTATGAACGGGAAGGTGCACATTACCACACCTCCTGTCCACAAATGCCAGGATTTTATTGCTGTAATGCAACTGTCATTTCCTCCCCTAACACAGGGTTTAAAAACAAACAAACAAAAGAATTCTGGCAAAAGCCATCTGGTGGTTCATGGATCTGAAGGCCATCCTGCTGCCTTTGTATTTCAGCAGCAATGAATCCACAACAGAGAACTGTCACAGTGTAGGATGCAGCCTGATACTCAGAATGCCTTCTGCCTCCTTCTCCCCTTGCACTCTGTGATGAAACAGTCACCAAAAATAGAAAAATGCATTTCTTCTCCAGACTAACGCTTGTGTAGTGCAGGATAGTGTTTTTTCCCCCTGTATTAGTATGATTAGTCCATTTTTGTGCCTATCTGGGGCAGCTATCTAATATCAAGACAAGCTTCTCTCCTTGCAGGCACTTAGTCAAAGCAACCATCTATAACTGGGACCGATTTCCCACAAGCAGCTGTACTGCACTTGCTCTTCGGTTTCCCCCAGTTGCATTTGTCAATTTCACACTCTTTGCTGTGTGGCCGCACTTTGACCCACATCTCCCTCCGATTTCCCCCGTGTCTTTTTGATCTCAAAAAACAAGGATTGAGAAGACACAGAGGAAATCGGGGGAGATGCAGGTCAAAATGTGGCCACGTAGTGAAGAGTGTGAAATTGACCAATGCAATCGGGGCAAGCAGAAGAGCAAGGGCGGCACAACTGCTTGTGGGAAACTGGTCTGAGTAATGAGGCCAGACTCGGAAACTGATTCTGAGGCTGCTTCACATGTTACATTCTATTTTCAGAGGTCTATGCCTATATATGTTAAAATATGCGAACACAACTCATGTCTATTTTATTATGTGTGATCAAATAGACATGCATGGATACTGGAAAGCTGCAGTTGGCAATGGATGTCCAATACGTGTGTGCCCATAGCAAAATAAGCACAAGAGCGGTTGTCGCACATGATACTGTATGCATTTCCATCCCTTCTAACTGTGTAAGCAAAATGACATGCCTGAAACATTGCTGAGAAAACATTCTCACAGTGTTGATCACCAGATCGTTGATTCATCTAGCTCAGCATTTTCTACTCCGACTGGCAACAGCTGTCCAAGGTCTCAGGCAGTGAAAGCTGCTACCTGAGATCCTTTACCTGGGGATGCTAAGAACTGAACCTGGGACTTTCTGCATGCGAACCACCAAGCCACAGCCACAATAGATGCCAGTGAGGTCAGCCCATTACTGGTGAGTCCAGAATCTTACTTTTCTTGTGGTTATAGAACTTGTCTTCAGGCCCATCCTTAGCTTTCTTGATAATGAGTTTTCCCATCTCAACGTCAACTTTAAGATGTATCTTGGAAGAAATCCCAAGACAGTCTGCTTTTACCTGTTAGAATACAGACACATTATTTATAAGTTATAGTTCTCATACTTCTTCTATGATAACAGCAGTCAGAAGGCAAGGTTGGTTGAATATTGAATTATTATCTTTTAACCTAAAGTTATAACCTGCTTTTCAGCCAAGATTGGCTCTCATGGTTCCTTACGTCATTTAAAACCCTTCTTAGACATACAATATAAGATATAAGGAGCAGGGGCGTAGACTTTTCTGAAGTCCGGGGGGGGGGGGCTCTTTAGCTGGGGCGATGTTTCCGCCCCCCCCCCAGAAAACCAACCGCCAGCCGCTGCGCCTCCCCACCCCTTCCGAGGCTCACCAGCCAGTGCTGCTGGTGCCTTTCCCTCCCCCTCCGCCCTGGCCACTCCCTCCCTCACCCCTAAAAGAGGAAGAGGGAGAGCTAAGGAGGGAGGAATGGCTAGGCCGGTGTGGGGGGGAGAGGCACCAGCTGGCGAGCCTCGGAAGGGCCCAGGAGCGCGATGTTTTCCCGGGGGGGGGGCTCAGTCTCCCCCCCTGCTCCTGCCTCCGTTCCTCCATCCAGCACCCTGGGGATTTGCCCAGCTGGTTCCTGGATGGAGGGAGGGAGGAACGGAGCAGGGGGAGAGGCGGTGGCGGTGGTGGCGGCAGCCGGCCAGCCAGCCGGCCTGGGCGCTCCATTTTCCCGGGGGTGGCTGAGCCCCCCCCAGGAAATTTCAGGGGTGGCTCGAGCCCTCAAGCCCCCCTGTAGTTTACGCCTATGATAAGGAGGAAAAGTGTGTGTGTGTGTACCTTCTCAGGAGCCAGCAGATGACATATGTTTATTAGAATTGGGGGCTGAATCCAAAGTTAGATCAACATAGCAACTTAATGGAAGTAATTTTTTTAATCACCTTCCCTTCTCCCAGCAGCCTCTGGTGTCCACCCAAACACCACTGCTGAGGGTTAGGAAACCCTCCAGGATGTCACAGGGCACTGAGGGGTGAGTGTGCAGCAGTGAGGAAGGGAATTTGGCAGGAATCACCCCTTATTCCTTTTCTGTGAGCAGAGTAATGTACAAAGGGAGGGTTTGCTCACAAAAGAGGGAGAGAAGGTGATTCCCCCCCCCAAGCTGCCCTCCTCACTGCAACCCCCCTCCCCACATTCTGCAGGATCCCCTGGTCTTTAGCACTGGCTGAATGCTGCCCTTAAAAGGTGCCCTCAGAAGTCACAGGAGGCTGCTAGGGATCGGGAAGTTTCTACATTGACAGAATGTCAGATCTAACCCCAGATTTATTATTTCTCCTTTTTTGTTGAATGACAGCATGGTATCTACAGATCCCAAATATATTATATTGACATTTACAGCATTTTTAATACAAATTAAACTACTGCTAAAATACAGATAAATACTGATATTTATAAAAATTAAACTGCTGAAAAAGCCACATTCACCTCAAAGGTTACAGGAGGGATAAGTGAACGTCGATGGGTTGCCTCAGGCCCTTCAATTAATAATGTCTTCACCTGTAAAAATGCAAGTACCCAAATTACTGTTCAGTAATCCTAATCTTCAATTGAAGGAGATGATCCAAGATTTAGACAGTCTCCGCAATAGATTAATATGGATCAAGCAGGACAAATAAGCACTTCAGTTTAGTCAGAACTTCCTATTACTCCTTTCTGGAAGAGGATATTTAGAGAGAGGTGACAGATGAAGCAGACTGAAAGAGTAATCATTGGCCTGGGATGCAAATGCACACTTCTGTTTTGGTCACACTGGTTTTTGAACCAATACAAAATCATGCAAAACATGTCTACCAGAGGCTAAAGAATGTCCCCCCTCATGTGGTTTTCAATATGTTTTGTCTGCTGTCTAATATCTGAGCTATTCACATTGCTCCACTGCACAAATTGGTGGCAGGGAGTGGGTAAGGGAAGCAGTACCATCAGTACCTGTCTCTTCTTGTTCTGCTATAATCCAGTATTCCCAGACAGCAACAGCAGGAATGTATGTAATATTAGCCAGCCAGCCTCAAACAAGAACATTTTGACATGCTAGCCCTCCCATAGTGAGCCAAGTTGTTAGAAAATGGATAGGGAAGAGGCAGCCTTTGCAAGGCTCCACCATAACCCCATCCTCTGGTAGCTCATTAATCCCCATAGATGGGACTAGCTATAAGAAGAAGAAGAAGAAGAGATTGGATTTATACCCCGCCCTTCACTTGTAGTCTCAGAGCAATTTACAAACTCCTTTCCCTCCCCCTCCCCACAACAGGCACCCTGTGAGGTAGGTGGGGCTGAGAGAGCTCTGAGACAACTGTCCTTGAGAGAACAGCTGGCACAGAGCTATGGTGCAAGTGGAGGAGTGGGGAATCAAACCCGGTTCTCCCAAATTAGAGTCCGTGCACTTAACCACTAC
Source organism: Lepidodactylus listeri (assembly GCA_029233225.1). Taxonomy (NCBI): domain Eukaryota; kingdom Metazoa; phylum Chordata; class Lepidosauria; order Squamata; family Gekkonidae; genus Lepidodactylus; species Lepidodactylus listeri. The sequence goes on along the minus strand of JARCFY010000005.1, from coordinate 58,428,582 downwards.
ACTAGGCTGGCTCTTGTTGGTGGGTCAGGCTTTGGTCTCTGCTTAACCACAGCTATCTTCTGGGCTTTGTTTCCTTGTGCCTCTTGAGATTCCTATTCTGGCCTCTGTCTTCTTCAGATGTTACAAATCTGGCAATCCAACTGCGTGTAAGGAGAGATCACACAGTTCACGAGCACCTTGATAAGTGTGGACACCACTTCATTCAGATAGGGCAATGTGCATATTCTCCTGCTTGGGTACCCAGAAACTTAAATGTTTGAAAGTACACATTTGCATGTACCAAGGTGGTGACTGCCTGTATCAAGAGAATTGTGGGTAGCACACTCTGGAGCACCAACATCGTGATGACTGGGCAGGGCTCTCCTTTTGGACCATTCCTGAGCTTTTGGCATTTGACTGACCTTTATTTCCTTTGTAAATTATGCAAACTTTTAAAAAGTGCAAAACATCAGTGTGGCCTAGTCCTGAGAGGGTTTTGGCTCAGTTTATTTTCTGCCCATTTAATTTCTTCAGATCTGGCCTTTACGGTCATGAGAGCTTGAGATTTCGTTTTGGAAAAGAGCTAAAGTGGATTCTTTAGAATGGATGGCAATCTTACGGGTACTGGGAAAACAGCTTGGGGCTGGCAATTTTGGATGGGAAAAGACTCTTTAAAATACCTCTTTCCCTTCATGCCAGTCTTTCCTTTTAAATCATAGTCTCAGTGGTTGCATTCTATAACAAAAAATTATCATGATACACATTACAAAAATAATCAAAGATACACACGAGTTTGCCATGTATTCATACTACAGGCTTATGAGTAAACAAAAAATGGCTCTAAGACAGAAAAGGCTAATAAATACTTCAGTAGTTGTTAAGAAAGATGCTTGAGAATTTGGCCTGCAAGTTGTCAGAAAGGAAGGAGTCTAGATGTGGGAGTGGACTGTGAGAGTTCTTAGTTCCTAAGAAAGGCATGAAAGAAGAAGTGACACTTTTTAGTAAATTTCATAGCAGGTGTTTCTGTGACTTTTTAAAGGGTTTTTTTTTGCTTTTGTTTTTTGATTCCCATTTCTCTCCTTCACTGATGATTACCATTAAGAAAAAAAACAGAAGTAAAGATGAAAAAAATGTGCAAGTTAAGCCATTAGAAGATAAAGACAGCACAAGATATGTCTATTAAGGTTATTATACCGTGTCTTCAATGGAAGAGAGCAAGCAGGTCAACTGGCCAAGTTTTGAGCGGTTGGCTTCAGAACACGGCTGGCAAGAATGGCAGAGAAAAACAAAAGAGTAAGTACTAATGAAATGGACACCTTCCCCCCACCCCATGGAAGCTTGGAATTATGCTGCATGCATGAATGTCAGAAAGGGTAGTCAACATGAGCACACCTTCTATTATCTCAGCCAGTGCTCTGTAATCAGAAGCACTGAAATCCAGAATTTAACAGAACATGCTGAAGAGTTACATTGGAAAACAACACATTTCAAACTTGATGCATCGGTCAGAGGAATCTGTCAAGTGATGGAAAGGCAGTTTTGTAATTATGGGTCCAGGGCTGATCCATGCAGAGAAACTGAAACAGTCGCATTTATAGTCTTGAAAGACAGGCAGGTCTTTCAAGGCTTCTGTCAGAAGGTACCTGATTTATGTGGGTTGATGGAGGAAAGACAGGCCAGCAGAAGACATGGGATGGGAAACGATACACTCAGAAATGTTTAACTGTATGCAAGACAAATTTGCAATCTTGGATCACTGACAAAAACTCTGAAGAACACGGCTGCATTGTATAACTCAGATGACTATATTACACGTGCTCCTCACACAGGAGCCAAAAGACAAGTTGGAAAGATGCTAACTGAAAATGTACATTCTACTGGATGCCCCCCAGGTGTTAAGCAACTCCCCACTTCCACTCTGGGGGTGGTCTTAGAAAAAGGGCAGTTGCCCCAGGCCTCATACTGGGAGGGGCTACAACCACTCACAACCCTACTCCCTGAAAGGGGAGAAAAACAACAAGCTCCTGCCGCCAGTTGTGTTTGCCTGTCCAGACTCAGGCAGCAGGTTTGCAGTGGTGGCTGCTTGTGCCTACCCTATCTGGGGCATGGGCAGCTGGCTTTCATCAGCAGTGGCTCCCACCCACCTCACATGGAGTGAGGGCCATCCCTTGCTTGGCCCTGGTGGAGAGGGGCAGTGGTGGGGTGACAGTGATTATGGGGCCACATACTGAACTTTTGTGCAGGGTCCCAGAATCATGAAGACCACCCCTGTATCCACTGATAGTTTGATTCGGTCACTCTGATCCAATGACGTGTTGCCAACTTCCAACAGACTGTACCTGCGAATGTCGAAGGATACCAGGGGGCAGTTGCTGGTCAAATACCTTCTGTATGGACTCCAGAGAAGGAAGAGTTCGAGATACCTCACTGGTTAAAAAAAGGAGAACAATATAAAAATAAGAGATTTGCAGTCATAAGTATCTCTAAGGCCGTGGTCACACAGCACCCTAATCCCGGATAAAATCCCGCTGGACTTTATTCCAGAATTTTTACTTTCAGGTTGGGATGTTCACACATCCCAACCCCAGCGGTGGCGGCATCTGGGAGAGGCAAGGTGAAGGCCACCTGCTGCCTCCTCCCTGGTCTCGCCCCCCGGGCTGGGCCATTCATCCGCCCACCCAGCCACCTCCTCCTGCTGCTGCTGCCGCCGCTGCCCCCGCCTCCTCGGTGTGCGCCTAGCCCGGGGGCAAAGAGGCTGCTGCTGCTGCTGCTGCTGCTGCCGCCGTCTGGGAGGCAGAGCTTGGATTCTCTCCGTTTGCTGGTGCATTGCGTCGAGACGGCCTTTCCAATGAGCCGCTTTGCTCCAGATGCCAGCCTTGCATAGAGGTCCCCCCGCAAGAAGCACCTGTGATAGGTGAGTTTGTGTGTGGGGCTGCCAGTTGGCTTTTTTCCCCCTTTCTTGCACTTCGACGCTTGAGTGCCCAAGCACCCAAGTGCAGGAAAGAAAAAGAAAAAACCCCAGGGGACGATCAGATGGCCCTTCTCGCAATCATTGCAAGAGAGGGCTGTCCAGATCAGCTCAATCCCGGGTTCCAAGCGCGACTTCTGGGAAAATACTTGATTTTCTTGGGGTCGGAAAATGTGCAAGGAACCCGCAATTGAGCCCACTTTGGCGCAGAAGCAGCTGCGGCCGGTCTGATCAGCCCTTTTAAATCCAGGAGTAAACAGCCATGAGTGTGACCGTGGCCTAAGAGTATAGCTAGATGGATGAGCTGTTCCTGATCAGATATGAACTCTGGGGCCAGAGATGCTCTGTATTCTTGGTGCTTTGGGGGGGGGGGGGACAGTGGGAGGGCTTCTAGTGTCCTGGCGCACTGCTGGACCTCCTGATGGCACATGGTATTTTTGGCCACTGTGTGACAGAGTGTGACTGGATGGGCCACTGGCCTGATCCAACATTGGCTTCCCTTATGTTCTTATGTTCTTAGTGCAGACGACCCAGCATGAAATAATTCACACAGTTTTTATAAATCACTAGCTATAGAGCCTAGTCTTTACAAACAGGAATTTAGATCTTGGCTAGTAAGTGAGAATTCCTGGAACATACATGGGTCTCCCCTCCCATGCATGATGCTTGGAGGGTACAGAGTTTCAAAAACTGGAACAAAGAGAACTTGAGTGGATCCTAATTTCTTTGAATGTGTCTGAGCGAAGAGAAACATCTCCAGATGCTGAAACAAAGAGAGGTTTATGTTTGGTTTTTTTAAAGCAATATCTGGTGGCAAACTGCAAGGTTGGCGGGTCTGCTCACAAAAACTAGTAATATAGACAAGGCCGTACATACATACATAAATAGTTTACAAATTATGTCCAAATCAAATTATGCCTCCAGACTAACTCATGTTTACCTGAAGAGTCCTTTGCATAGTACTGCGAGCAGTTTCTTCAGCTGAGGGAGATTCCCTGAGCCGAGCTGTACTGCCTCAAGATCATTGGTGATATGAACTTGCAGATAATCCTGAATGAGTTTCAGATGTTCTTCTGGAACACTGCAAAAGAAAGAAATAGTTTGGAAGACTATCAGGCTTTCAGTCTATCTGACAGATGGAGCAAACTGTCTCGTTCAACATGGACAAGGACGCATTTGTATATACTATATCTAACAATAGCATTTTCAACACTTAATAGGAGAGAGAGATGTGGGCTAGAGAACACAGTGCTGGCAGGAATAAGCCTTCTCTTCTTTGGTATCCTTGATTGTTTATTTAAAGATGTCAGGGGAGAAATGCATGCCTGTCTGCATCAACAACAAACACAACATCATTTATATAGCACAAGGGTTTAAAAGCACTTAACATATATAACCTCTTTATAATCCTTAAAATAACCCTGTAAGGATGGTCAGCACTGCCATTCCCATATTGCAGATGCAGGGGCTGAGGCTGAGGCTAACACAGTAGCAGGCCTAATGCAGAAGCAAGATCTGAACCAGGGACTCCTCTGTATTATGTGTGAGTAACTCCTTCTAGGGGGGAGGGGAAGGGGAAGGCCTTCTTCCTGTCTGTAAGCCACACAAAACCAGCCCTCCTAACCCTTTCCTGAGAGAACTCCCAGCAAGATAATTTAACTGTCATCTACAATATAACCCCGTGCCCCACCATGTTATTACACAGAACAGATGTTCCGATTCTGAGTACGTAATATAGTCATGAGTGTGGCTGGCCTCCTTTTCCTTTATATATGCACAGAAAGATAATTTCCTCAGGCTCTTCTTCTCATCTCATAGAAATCCTATGAAAGAAAAGGCTGCACTGGGCAAAGGTAATCAGAGGTTGCAGGTAGCTGCATTAGCCCAAAGCAAAAACCAGAAACCATGTAATACTTCTTATTAAGAGCAACAATGTGCACATTTTCAAATTTTCTACAACTCTTAATCAAGATAGATGTTAAAATGGGGGTGGGAGAGGGAGACGATCCTATGAATCCTAGAAGCACCCCCAAGCTACAGACCTGATCTTTCAGGCAGAGAATTCATCCAGAACAGGTGAAACATCTATTCTAGATCAGTTCCCCCACACACACACACCTATAGCCAGGGGTCATTTCGTAGAAAAAGAGGTGCAGGAGCTCATTAGCATAACTCATTAGCATAACTTATTTGCATATGCTACACCACCTGACATCACTAGAAGTATATCAGAAGGCAAGAAAGAAAGAAGAGAGAGGGCGGGGGAACAGCTACTAATCCAAGCCTTAGAAATACCACTATTCTGGGAGGATAGTGTCAGTGGTGGCTGAAGCCTTCAGAAGGCCGGTCAGAGGAACAAGGACCTTTCCAGGGGACGTGGTCATTTTGCTGCAGCCATGATACAAGCAGGCATTCCCCCGTGGGGGGGGGGGGGGGCTGGCACCAACTCCCGGTGCTGAGCTCCCCTGAACTCCTGCTCGAAATGACCCCTGCCTATAGCAGTTCCATCTTGCTTGGATTAAATCGCTATTTATCCATGCATGTGCAAACAATACTGTTTTATTGGGGGGTGGGGTATAAATCCCCTTATTTTATTTTATTTTTGATATTTCAGATTTTTCTACAAACCTGGAGGGGTCCCCCAAATGTACAGGAAAATTAGTGTGACCCCAACCCACAGATTTAGATCTCCACAGATGGGGGCCATACGTTGCTATTAGATATCTAGATGATTATGATTATATATATTATTCTTGGAGTACTCCATAGGCAGATGAGATCACCACTCAATATATATTTGCAGGGCTTTTTTTTTTTTTTTTAAGAGATACCGGAACTCTCAAGAGGGAAATGAAGTTTTCAATCTGTATACTGAAAACTCGTGAACTTTTAAACATTTTTAAAAGAATTTTGTTGAAGAGGTTCCGGATCTCCATTACAGTGCATTCCCCCAGAAAACAAGCCCTTTATATTTGTCTGTATGCAGCCTAATGTTCCCTCAAATATATTCCATTGTGGGGGAAATCTCCTTCAGAGGGTGATCAGTACTTTAAAAAGACATTTTGTGTGTTTGTTTGTGTGGGTGTTTACATTATTTTTCTGTTACCTTTTCCTGTCCAACATAATGTGTGTCTAGAACTCACCTGCTGATGTCTTGGTGCTGTAATCGCTGAAGCAATGTCTCAGAAAGGGATGGCTTGCTCACTTCTACTTTTCCATTTGGAGAAGGATCTTCTTTTGCTTCATTCATCAGAGGTGCTACTGAAATACTACGGGGTGGTAATGTAGGTCGTGCAGAAACAAAGTCTACCACAAAAGTGAAGAAAAAAATGATCCAGGAGCTCTGTGAGACTCTCTTTTTATGTATTTTTTTGGGTAAAGGCTTTATGTTTTTTTGGAGGTGGGAAAGAAGAAGAGATTGGATTTATACCCCACCCTTCACTACTCAAAGGAGCCTCAAAGCAGCTTACAATCTCCTTTCCCTTCCCTTCCGCACAACAGACACCCTGTGAGGTAGGTGGGGCTGAAAGAGCTCTTTCGAGAACTGCTTGTGAGAGAAGAGCTCTGGGAGAGCCATGACTGACCCAAAGTCACACCAGCAGCTGCATGTGGAGGAGTGGGGAATCAAACTGGGTTCTCCCAGATTAGAGTCCACGCTCCTCACCACTACACCAAACTGGCTCTTAGAGGCATTTTATTTCAGAGGTTTGCATAAGGTACATTTTAGCACAAATTAATATCCCATCCACCAAGCACTGCAATCCCATCCCCGAAGCAGTAGGAAAAAACCTGTATCCTCCACATTCAGAAGCAGTAAAGCTCTGAATGCCAATGCCATGAGGCAACATCACTAGAATGCCTTGGACTCTATGACCTGCAGTTGGCCCTCCTTAGTAACTGGTTGGCCATTGTGTGAGACAGAATGCTGGGCTAGATGGACCACTGGTCTGATCCAGCAGAGCTCTTCTTATGTCTACAAATTTAACTGCCAAAGTGTCTGTGGCTTTTGGTAGGTTTTGAATATGCTGTTAGGTGTATATGGATGTATAATTTTTGGCCAAATGAGGAGTGTATGTACCATAGTATTATCTTCCCTTCTTGATGCTTCTGAAAAACAAGCACTATAAAGCTGATATCCTATAGTGAAACTACGCATTGATCTGATCATCTGACCTTTTCAGTAGTTTAAAGAGCCCTTTATTATTTATTTATTTAGGAGATTCATAGCTGCATCTCCAGACCTACTCAAGGCAGATTAATGTACATGTCTTTTTACTCAGTTGTAGTTAATAGCAGGGCAATTTTCATTAACCCCTACTCTGCTGTTCCAATTCAAGACTCCTCCTCCCCATTGCTCCTTCAGAGCCTTAAAAACAAACAAGGAGATCCATAGTTATAAATGTCCCATGTAGGGATGGGCATGAACTGGAAAAAGGCAGTTCATTTCAGTTCATGGTTTGTGGCATACTGGATTCATGAGGTACAAACTGTCCCAAACGTTTAGGTGCCAAATGAACCAGTACAGTTTCTGAGGTTCGTGATGTGGTAAAATGCCCCCTGGTGTGCTAGAGGCACCAGCCTCACAGGGGACTCTCCTCTACCTGCCCTCCAAGTTTGGTAAGGATTGGATTCATGGGGTCCAAGTTAAAAACCCCCAAAGAAGGTTTCTCCATCCTCCATTGTTTCCTATTGAGGGAAAAAAACCCAAAAGCAAAGGCAATAGAAACCAAGTAGCACAGAATCAAAGTCCCTTGTGTGTTAGAGACACCAAACTCACAGGAGATCTCTGGCTGACTCTCCTCTACCTGCTCTCCAAGTTTGGTGAAGATTGGATTTATGGGGTCTGCATTACAGCTCCTCAACAAAGGTTCTCCCATCCATCATTGTTTCCAATGGAGGATGAAAAAACAGCCCAAAAAGCAATGTTAATAGAAGACCAGTAGAACAGAATCAAAATCCCAGAGAATCTCTGCAATAGAAACTGAAGGGGGGCATTTTTTCAAGACCAGTGTAATGTGCCCAGCAGAACCAGTGCCACTGTGGCAGTGCAAACCCAAAAGAACTAAGGTCAAACCAGAGAATCTCTGCAGTACTAGAAATTGAAGATTTGGGGGGCATTTTTGCAAGCCCAGCAGAACTAGGGCAATGTACTAGTGTCCAGCAGAATCTAGTGCCAGTGTGGCAATGCCAGCTCAACAGGACTGATGTCTAGCACAGAATCACACTTCAAGCAAGGGCAGGGTTGCAAGCCCAGCAAAACCAGTGCAATGAGCCCACTTGTGGGATAGGGTGGGGTATAAATTAAATTGATGATGATGATGTACTAGTGCCAGAAGAACCCAAAGTGGCAATGCCACCTCAATCACAATCTAAGCAAGGGGGACATTTTTGCAAGCCCAGCAGAACCAGTACTGTGTACAGACTGTCCAGCAGTACCAGTGTAATCACAGAGTGCCCAGCAGAACCTAGTGCAAATGTGGCAATGCCATCTCAGCAAGCACAGAATCAAGCAAGGGGATTTGCAAGCCCAGCAGAACCAGTGCAATGTGCTAGTGTCCAGCAGAAGCCAGTGCCAATGGGGCAATGCCAGCTCAATCATAATCCAAGCAAGGGAGGCCATTTTTGCTAGCCCAGTATTACCAGTACAATGTACAGAGTGCCCAGCAGTACCAGTGCCATCACAGAGTGCCCAGCAGAACCCAGTGCCACAGTGGCACTACAAACTTAAAAGTTATGATCTCAAAGCACAGAGTCACAAGAAATCCAAGGAAGGGGAGCAGGATTTTGCAAGCTCAGCACAACCAGTTACAATGTGAAGAATGCTCAGCAGAACTCAGTGGCACTGGCATTGCAAGCATAAAAGGACTAATCTCAAAGCACAGAGTCACAAATCCAAGCAAGGAAGGGTGGGATTTTGCAAACTGTGTGCAAGAAAATGGGAAGGGAACAAAAAGGAAAGCCAGCAAAAAAAGGAAGAACCTCTTGAAACTGACAAGAAGTTTGGTAAACATTTTGACTGAGCAGAGTCAGTCTCTCTGGAAATGTTTCCATTCATTAACTGCACAAACTGCCCAAGAACTGCTTGAAAGTTTGTGGAAAGTTTGTGCCAGTTGGCCTGCTACAAAATTCAGTTCACAATCCACAAACCATCCAAAATTCATCATGAACTTTAGTTTGTGAGCCTGTATGTGCCTATCCCTAGTCCCATATAGAATTTCTATTACTGATGCTTTTACTAAAACCAAATTACCAAATGTGGAAGCTGTGAAGCTTTGTTGTACTGATTCAGCCATATTGTTCAGTGGTCCAAATGAAATATAGTCTCCCCAAGAAGGGTTTTTTAAAAAAGAAGAAGAAGAAAAAGAAGAAGAGATTGGATTTATATCCCGCCCTTCACTACCCAAGGGAGTCTCAGAGTGGTTTACAATCTCCTTTCCCTTCCCCTCCCCACAACAGACACCCTGTGAGGTAGGTGGGGCTGAGAGAGCTCTGAGACAACTGTCCTTGAGAGAACAGCTGGTACAGAGCTATGGCTTGCCCAAGGTCATCCAGCAGGTGCATGTGGAGGAGTGGGGAATCAACCCTGGTTCTCCCAGATTAGAGTCCGCGCACTTAACCACTGCACCAAACTGGCTCCCGAGACCTAACAAACGTTCAAAGATCTCATGATGCCCAGCCAGGCCCGTAGCTAATGTGGGGCCCATGGGGCCCAGCCCCCTAGCATTTCTTCTGGGCCTCTCCCTCCCAGGCTGGGCCCAAAGTGCCTCAACTCACTGCCTCTGACCTGGCTGCTAGACAACTGAGCGCCCTGAGTGCCTTGGCTGCTTCCCCAGTGGCCTCATTTCACTCCCAGCCTCAGATGTGCTCCAGCAGCAGCACCCTGGCTGGGCCCTAGTGGCCAGCAACACCTAGAACAGAAGCAGTGACAGAGGCAGCTGCAGCCCCAGCACCAAGAGGTGACTGGCTTGCTCGGTGATGTGGTGGGTGGGTGGTCTTACCTGGCTAGCCCGAGCAGGTGGTCTGGGGAGAGTGTCCTGCTGCCAGCCCCTGGCTGCCTCTTCCCACTCCCCCACCGGATCTCTTTCTCCCCCTCCCCTGCCGTCCCCCTCTTGGATGCCACTGCCTGCTGCCTGCTTTGCCCTGCCTGGTTTCGCAACTTGAGCAGGGACAAGGTGCTCTGGGGGAGGGAGAGCAGGCTGAGCGCCGGCCTGGTGGGCATTGCACTGGTGGGATCCTTCTTCCCCTCGACTATGAGAGAGAGGAGGAGGAGCAACCCCCCCCCCCATCCTGGGCATTGCTGGGGATCCCCCCCCTCCTGCAGCCACCACTCATTTCTGCCTGGCCAGCAGAGCAGCACACCCAGTGATGAGCAACTGACGTGACCCCCAGCTGTGTTTTCCCCATGGCCTTGCCAAGGGGGATGGGAAGGGAAGCTGCGGCCGCTGGGCATTACCCCCCACACACACACGTGCCCTGGAACCTGGCGGTGGTGTAGGGCTGCCTTAGGGGAAAGCCAGCTTCTAAGGAGTCCCACTATTTAAACCAAAGTTAATTTAATTAACCTTTATTTGATTAGCTGGCGTCCTCCCCAAGCCCCCTCCCCAAAAAATTCCCTAGCTATGGGGCTGTGTCCAGCTTAAATAACAAGCCCCGAGCATCATTTTTGTGGTACACAGTATACACATATGATAAGGGTACCTTTCTCCATACATATGATGCCATCCCATGCTGCATTCAATCCCATGAGTCATGAAAGAAAACTGTCTTTTTTATTTCTGAAATTAATTAACTAGTCCATATCACAGTAGCGGACTCAGGAACTAGGCCAGGCTCCTAGGGACTCCATGGAATCTTGGGCATTGTAAAGTGTACCTGTTTGTCTCTTTCACAAGGCCACAAATTAAATAATATATGCCTGCATTCTGCAACTATACGATAGATGGCCTGTGGCTAGGTTTGCGAGCTTCAGGTTAAGAAATTCCTGGAGATTTGGAGGGGGGCTAGGGAAGCTGGTGTTTGGGGTGAGAAGGGACCTCAGTGGGGTATAATGGCACAGAGCCCATCCTCTAAAGGAGCCATTTTCTCCAGGGGAACTGAGCTCTTTCATCTGGAGAGCAATTGTAATTCCAGGACATCTCCTGGTCCCATCTGGAGGTTAGCAATCCTAGGCCCGACAAGGCCATTATTATTTAGGGTGTAGCTCAGGTAATCATTGAATTTCCCCTTTCTGTCAAGATGTTCAACAATGATGGATTCATTGTTGGTGTAGCACCTTCGGTGGTGTAGCACCTACTTGTTCCTTGAAGGGATTGTGATTTTTAAAAGACAACCTTTTCAGAGACATGGCAATAGGCAGAGGCTTAGCACTTACTACTTACCTTCCAGACAATTTGAACCTGTTCTTTCCAGCTAATCTCAGCCTAAGGCCTGCTTTATTATTATTTTTTCCTTTTCTACTAAGATTTCTAATTGTGAATGTTATTTGTATTTTATTGCTGCCAGATGTTACTATTTATTGTTTTATATTGTAAGCCACCCTGTGATCTTTGGTCGAAAATGTGGGATTAAAATGCTTCAGATAAAATGATGGTTAAGAGCAGAACAGGATACATGAATCCATGTTTTCGATTCCTTACCCGCATACTCCTCTGGGTCATCTGTAGCTTCATCCTCTTCCTGTTGGACTGCATATTTGAGGCTCCGGACCAGTCCCATATTCTCTTTTTTGTAAAACTCAATCAGTTCTTCCAAGTTGTTGAAATACTGCACTGGAACACCCTCAGATGCCTTAAAGTATCCCAAAAAGTACACACATCAAACATTGCTGGAGAATATTCCCAACACTGAAGCAGGAATGAGAATGAGTCAGAAGTCATACCGAGAAAAATCAGCTTTCCAGACTTTCAGTGGACTGCTACTCATGCAAAGCAGCTATGCATTCATTAATTACCATGCCAGTGCAATGGCCCCTTGGCCTACACACTTGCGGGAAGTTAACTAAGTGTGCATAACTGCTTTCCACTGCTTTGCTGTGCTAGTGCTAAGTCCCACAGATAAGTGTTTTTGCCTTGCCAGCTACTCCTTTCGATCAGTGTGTGGAGTACAATTTGTTACTTCTTTTGATCAAGTAAGAATTGTTCCCAGGCAAGCAAACTAGTGGCAGCAGACTTCTTCTTAGCCACAACAATGGCCCAATCTGCATCTAGCATTTGCTCCGCTGTCTTACCAAACTCACACTGGAACAGAAATCCCCATCTGCATTGCATGCCATTTTCAGTTTGATTATTGAATTTTATGGCAGTGTCCAGACTGCATGCCGGCTTTCACTTCATTTGATCTCTTGGTTTTATGGAACTGTCTGCATAGATTTATGGCCATTTTATGGCTGTTCAGGGGTGACTTGAGTGTGGGTTTGAGCCGCATCTTTTCCTGTTCCAGTGTGGGTTTGGTAAGACAGTGGAGCAAATGCTAGATGCAGATTGGGCCAATGTATTCCCCCCCCCCCCCCCGAGTCAGAAAAACCCTGGCTGGAGTAGCATTGCAGAATCTCTTCCCACAATTCATTTATTTAAGTAATATAGTGTTAAAGAATAGCAGTGTTGGTCTACAGTAGAACAGCTAGATTCAAGTCCGGGAGCACCTTAGAGATCAGCAAGATTTTCGGGATGCATGCTCTTGAAAGCTCCAAGTCTCTAAGCACTATGAAAGTGCTTCTGCTTCAAAGTACTCAAAGCAATAAAAACTGATTTAAAAAACATTCAAAGAACACCACAGATTTAAAAACAACATGTTAGAACAACATTTAGTAATCAATGCCCAAATCGGAACATTGTGAAACTGAAAAATGTAGACTTTCTAGTTCCACAATGGCCTTTCCCGTTCAAGGACATTGCAGGCTTGCAGATTCTGTCTGAGCTGGAAAGACTGCCACACTTCTGCTCCTTCTGGCCCTTTGAAACAAGGAGACAAAAGCCCTTTTCAGTTGTTACATTTCTGACACTACTACCTCAAGTAACAGGGGAACATGCTACTTATGCTCTTCCCATTATGTGTAGTGATGCATGTATTTTCTAGCTTCAGTATGCACAAAAATGTACTCACAGAAAACCTGAGTTTCTAATTTGCGTACCAAAGCTGGAAAATATCTGCACTGCCCTGTTCATACAAAATGGCAGCTGGATGTATCAAGGGGATACTACACTCTTACAATATAAAAGGGAGAAGCGTAAAAAATGTAAGAACTGAAAAGGGCTATAGGTAGAAGCCAGGTCCCTTTTCAGCCCAGAGAAAAAGCATAGTATCAGCTATTCTCTTACATATTCAGTTGCCCCTGAAAATGGAAATTCCACTTAACCATCATGTCTTCTAGGCAATCAGAACATAAGTAGTAGAACATGACTATTGTGCAATAACCTTTATTTTTGTGCAACATCCTTCAAGTGATTTCTTTTTACAAGAGCTACTGCTTCAGCCCATTGATCTCCCTGCAGTTAAATTAGCAGCAACTTCATATTTTCACTATCTTTTAGATAACCAATTAGAAAACTTAATAGAGATAATGATAATATCTACTAAAAGAGATTCCTGATTTCAGCTACTTTGGTTGAAATTTCTACTCACCCTGATTTACGTTTTGATTCTTCTAGCTGCTGTTCTTACTACCTGCTCCTTTATCTTGTGGATGTTGTACAAGCTGTCAGTTTTATTAATTGTTTTTGTGGTGATTTTTGGCTTCTGCTGACACATTTTCATTGCTTACTTTTATTGTTTTAATCTTTTATTTATTTTTATTGTTATAAGCAACTTTGAGCATTATTTTAATAAAATAAAAGAGGATTATATATTTTCTTTAATTAATTGTTCTTGGAGTTTTACATATCTCCATCATGTAAGAAAATCATCAGCAAATGGATCTGTATGTGTCCAGGAAGCATTTCCATGCATTCTACTGAACTTGCTTAATTTTGCAGGCATTAGGTACAATCTTACTTAGTCTTTCTCAATCTAGTAGATGTTCAATAGCTACTTACATGTGTGGAAGTAACACACCACATTTCTTCTGAAAGTACCAGTTCATAATCATTAACCAACTATTTCTGAACTTATTTCAGATTTAAATTGCTCCTTAACAATAACATTTTTGACAGTATTCCCTTGAGGGGTTTAAAAGAAGAAGAAGAAGAAGAAGAGAAGAGATTGGATTTATACCCCGCCCTTCACTCACTTGGAGTCCCAGAGCGGCTTACAAACTCCTTTCCCTTCCCCTCCCCACAACAAACACCCTGTGAGGTGGGTGGGGCTGAGAGAGCTCTTTCCCAAGCTGTCCTTGAGAGAACAGCTGGTACAGAGCTATGGCTTGCCCAAGGTCATCCAGCCAGGTGCAAGTGGAGGAGTGGGGAATCAAACCTGGTTCTCCCAGATTAGAGTCCGCGCACTTAACCACTACACCAAACTGGCTGTACAATAAAACTCTACAATAGATTATCATATGATGTTTACTTCCTAGTTATTTAATGTTGTGACTTTATTTGTAAAAAAAAAAAAAAGCCCCAACCCATTCGTAAGCATTGAAATACTAATGGCCTATTATACTGCATGGACTGACAGATAGCAGCATATTGGTCTCAGAAGTCCATAATTCTGTTAGTAATAAGTGGACTTTTTAAAAAAATCATCAGACTCTAGTCTTTATAACACAATGTTTAAATACATGATCTTATTCTCTTTGTAGGATATAACTCCTATATTGACTGTTTCTTACTACATTTGAAGCTGTCTTTTTTCTTTATTATTAATAACTGTATTATGCCAATAAAATATCACTCCAGCCAAACCCATTGCTAGAACTCTACATTGTTCCAGGGAATGAGCAAACATAGTACCAAAACTATTGAAATAATTGCATACAAATGATGAACAACATTTGTCACATTATCACAAAAACTCCACTTCAGTTGTGATGTCAAACAAAGGTTTAGTACCATAAGAACTTGAGAACCTCGGACTCCCTGGCACACTCCTTCCTCCCCTCAAATGCAGCATCTCAGTTAATTACTTTCTTGTTTGGTGCAAGCCACCTTTTGCTGTTACATTCACTGGCCTTCCCAACCAAAATTTCAACTCCTATTTTATTCCCAGTTTATAATCCTGGTCTGCAGGGCAAGTGGAAAACCATAGATCAGTGTCATATCCAGGGCTTTTTTTGCAGAGAAAGCCCAGCAGGAACTCATTAGCATAATAGGCCACACCCAATAGCGGAAACTCATTAGCAATTGTCCATAAAGAATAAATCCACAAAGTACCGCATATGGTATCCATGATTAATGTATCTTGAAACATCCCAGTGGCACTAAAAAGCAGGAAGAGAAAGAATTAGTTTTCTCTCTCACAATACAAGAACTTGTGGGCACTCCATGAAATTGCTGAGCAGTCGGGTTAGAACAGATAAAAGGAAGTACTTCTTCACCCAAAAAGTGATTAACACATGGATTTCACTGCCACAGGAGGTGGTGGCAGCTACAAGTATGGACAGCTTCAAGAGGCAATATGGAGCAAAGGTCCATCAGTGGCTATTAGCCACAAGGTATAGATAGGAACTCTCAGTCTGGGACAAGTGATGCTCTGTATTCTTGGTGCTCCGGTGGACAGACAGTGGGAGGGAGGGATTCTAGTGTCCTGGCCCCACTGGTGGACTTCCTGATGGCACCTGGTATTTTTGGCCACTGTGTGACAGAGTGTTGGACTGGATGGGCCACTGGCCTGATCCAACATTGGCTTCTCTTATGTTCTTAATAAGGTTAAAAAAGGAAAAGAAAGATATGGCAAAATTAGAGGTGATAATCAAGACAGAAGAATCTACAGAATGGATCAGTCCCATTCAGGGGCATAGACTTTTGGAAATTCCGGGGGGGGGGGGCTCCTGGGTGATGTTCTCCCCCCCCCCGGGAAACCGCCGCGCCTCCCTGGGCCCTTCCGAAGCCCGCCAGCCGCTGCTGCCGGTGCCTCTCTCTCTTCCCCCCCTCCCCGGCCACCCCTTCCCTCTCCTTCTCCAGCAGCGGTGGCTGGGCCTCGGAAGGGGTGGCTGAGCCCCCCCCCAAGGAAATTTTGGGGGTGGCCAAAGCCCTCGAGCCCCCCCCCCGTACTCTATGCCTATGGTCCCATTGCTCTCGTGGATAAGTTCAGCCTTTGCACCATTGTCAGAAGAAGGGGGGGGGGGGAGAGATGTGTATGGCAAAATGCTCAAAAGATGAGGAAAACCCCCCTTTAAGGCTACCCTTAAATTCACCTTCTCACACCTGAAAAACTGAGAGCAGTATTCATGTTAATATATCTATATAGGCATTATTATAAATAAACAACAGGTTATCTAATAAACATTGTAGAAAAACTCCTATATATCCTCAAACTTCATGACCAAGTGCTGAGAAATGGCAGATGAAAATGATAACTTGTGCCCGGATGGTACTATTTCAGATTGTAGATGGTAGTTATATGACATTGTTCTGCCATGCATAAAGGTCCCTGTGTGACCAGTCTCAAGTGGGACGGTCCAGACATAGATTATCACCTCCCCTGCTGTTGACAAGAAGTAGCCTAAACCAGTCTCCAAATGATCAGAGGCTAATCCAATTCAATTATCTGATGAAGACTCAGCTATTTAAAAAACCTGACCTCAAATGCCCTAAAGATCTTTATAACACAAACATCCTAAATATTCTTATTCAAATAAATACAACTATTGCCACTTTCATTATGTCCAATCAGTTAAGAACAAATATCTAAGAAATTAAACACTCTATTTCCAAAGCATTTGAAAATATTTAAAACCTTACATATAATGTTATGCTAAGCGATTCTAGGAGCATATCCTAGCAATGTGACCTTAGATGGGATTCACAGCTGAGAAAAAGAACTCATTCCCAAAATACAAGCCAACCATAAGCGCAGACTATTTTTAATACAGCTTTGCGGGTGGAAAGGAAAGAAGACTGAATGAGCATGGGAGGAAGAATATGAGGCATTTTGTAGGTGCCGAGAGCAAACTGTGTTCATAACTTGTGTTCAGGTTTAGCTGTTCTTGAGAGTTAGATGTGTGGAAATATGACACTCAATATTCTCCAAAGTAAGCCAACTCTGGCCTCACAAATAGAAGATGAGGAAACTACCAGATAAATTCGAGTTTTGTGTCTTCTTTAGATATATGACAACATTTTCAGGAGAAAAACACTCCAGTATATAACAAAACAGGTTAGGAAGCAGCTGTGTTTCTCCATACAAATCCACCATCTGAATGAATGGGAAGGAGAGGAAAGGAATCCAAATATCTATGGTAAGTCACCAAAATAGGTATTTATCTTCCCAGTCACAGCTAGGTACTGTCATTTTTTCACCCTCTGCTACCAGAATCAGAAAAATAATGAAACCAAACAATATGTTTTCACAGCTATTAAGGTACAGAAACATTGTCCTCCTTTGTCTTTTTACATTGTTTAAAAAAACAACAACTATTGTCCTCCTTGTTATCTAGCCCCATGGGTGGTTCACCTAGCTCTACTTGGCAGTAATCCCCAGAAAGAGAGAATTTCTGAGCCCTTTCCCCTCAAAATATACGCACAAGGTGAATTATGAGGAATGAAAAAATGTTCTTTATAAATATATAAATGCAATGACATAGGATTAGATCCTGTGCGCCAAAGCCTTCCAGTAAAACCTGGTGTGGTTTGTCAGACTAGGATCCTACGTCAGATTCCCACTCTGCCACAGAAGCACCCTGGGTGACCTTGGGCTGGTCATAAAAGGCAGTGTGGTGTAGTTAAGAGTAACAGCGTCTAATCTGGAGAACAAGGGTTTGATTCCCCACTCCGCCACATAAAGGTGTGACCTTGGGCCAGTCACAGTTCCCTCAGAACTCTCTCAGCCCCACCTACCTCACAAGGTGATTGTTGTGAGGAGAGGAGAGAAGAGGAAGGCGATTGCAATCTTCTCTGAGACTCCTTGGGGTAGAGAAAAGTAGAGTATAAAAACCAATTCTTCTTCTTCATACACTGTCAGCCTAACCCACCTCACATGGTTGTTGGAAGGATCAAAAAGAGGAGAAGAGAATGATGTTTGCCAATCTGAGCCATTACCGGGGAGAAATGACATATAAATGAGGTATAAATGAAGTAAAATAATTAAAATTGCATGGTTGCAATTATGAACTAACAAAAAGATAAACAAGATGCTTTCAGTGCAGTCCTAAGCAAAGCTACACCCTCAAAGTCCACTGAAGTCAATGGACTTAGAATAGTCTAACTCTGCATAAGCCTAAATTACTATTTTTTCCTTTTTAGCAAAAGTAAGGAAGTACACAGGCTTTCCCTTAATGTGAATGTCAGGTCTGGTGGCCATGACTGATATGCTTGGAACCTTACGTGCAAGTTCTCCAGCCAGGGGTCCTTGCAATCAGGAGAGAACAGCAATTGTAATGCAGGAGTTCAGTGATCCCACCGCCTAATGTCTGTAATGTTACTTATAAATAACTAGGGAGGACTGCTGGTTTGACTGGGGAATCAGAAGTGTGCCTACCTCTCACTCGATTATATATCCTTTCTCCAAAGCTGTTATAACCTTTGTGGCTAAAGATGAAAAGATACAGGAGCTGCATCAGCTGCTTGATTAACTTAGCAGCCTCCTGTGGCTGCTTTTAAAGGCCTCAGGAGATTCAATCAGTATCTATTGGCATGCTGAGGGATGGTGCCAACTACTGTGCCTGAGGTGGAGTCTGAGGTGGGGTGCATCAGGCAGCAGTTGCAGCAAACCAGGGTAGTTTGTCAGCAGTAAAAAACATGGTTTGCACCACGCAGAAGGTCCCAAGTTCTATTCTGAGCATCTTCAGCTCAGGCCTCTCAGCCAGAAGACTGGGAAAGACCTATCTCAATGAACAAATTCTTTAGCGTTTTAAAATTAGTACAGGCTAGCTTTCTACAAGCATGCTTGGTGCTTGTCTTTCTCACTCAGAGGAGACGCCTCAATGTATCAGCCATGACAGCAACAGCCAATATTCACACTGCCACTAAATCAGTGCTAGTACCTGTTTATTCTTCATTTATTCAGTGACCATTTTTATATTTGTTCATATGTCAATTTTCTTGCGTCATTTTTAAAATCTGGTGATAATACAGTTACAGGATCATATAACATATTCTGTCTTGTACAAACTTGGGTGTTAATTAGTCTCTCCCTTCAGAATTTTCTATTATTAGCCAACCCCCCTGAGCTTTTCCTTTCCTGAGATTATCTGGCCGTAGGGGACTGCCTGAGGGATCACTCCTTGGCAACCACATGCAGCCATTGTTTTGAGCATTCACCTTCAGCTTGGAATGAGCAGGATGCATCTTAAACATACTCCCCTCCAAGTTTTTACCCACTATAGGTGATTCTCCTGATAATGTATTGAGAAATGTATTTGTTAATCTTGGCTAAACCCAATAATAGTGATATGAACTCATATAACTTCATATGCAAAATAAAACAAGGTGTTTTAAAATTAAAATCTAGGACAGGTAAATTTACATGCTGGTTCCACACAGAATGGTATCCCCCTCTTCCACTGTGCAAGCAGCAGCCAGCAGGATGGAGACATGCGAGGACAGCTTCCACACACTCTGTCCCTGAACTGCTCGGCGTTGGCGCTGTCCCTCTCTGTCCTTGTTACATTGGCACAGAAGTGCTGACTTGATGAGAATCTTGCTGGGCCATCCTGTAGCCCAGCAATCCCCTCTCCCCCCAACAGAAGAAGAAGAGATTGGATTTATACCCTGCCCTTCACTAACCAAAGGAGTCTCAGAGCGGTTTACAATCTCCTTTCCCTTCCCCGCCCCACAACAGACACCCTGTGAGGTGGGTGGGGCTGAGAGAGCTCTCCCAAGAACTGCCCTTGAGAGAACAGCTCTGAAAGAACTTATGACTGACCGAAGGTCACACCAGCAGCTGCCCATGGAGGAGTGAGGAATCAAACCTGGTTCTCCCAGAATAGAGTCTGCGCTCCTAACCACTACACCAAACTGGCTCAGTTGTTAAGGACCAAAAAAAAAAGGCCTATAAAAGGCCTAAAGGGTGAGTGGGTGATGGAGCTTAGTGTAAGCCAGCAAGGTGCTTTTGCACTCTTATGGGAATTCCATAAGTGATGATAAAATGGTCTATGTTGTTAAATGTTAGAGGAAATATGATACTGGACATCCAGGGAGAAAAGACCAATGACTCCCAAGGCTGCCAGCTCCAGAGCTCCTTAACACAAAGAGACTCACACAGAAAATAGTCATCTTGTCTCTGGCTAAAGACATGTGCTCACGAACTCCATTACGTATTCTCTACACATTGCAGGCGGCAATCCCCCCCCCCCAACATTCCTTGACCAGTGAAACAATGGACTTGACCAGCTAAAAACCGGTTTAGCTGCCCAGAGAACTTAATCTCTTCTGCAAGACAAAAGATGAGTCATCCTCCTGCTGGAAGACCATCTCTGACCTTTGCTAGGTAGAGTGTAACATTGCCCAACCCCCCTTCTCCCACTGGACAAGAGCTAGTGGGTGGACCAGCAAGGGGTGGTCTCAGGACAGGCATCTGGCCAAGCCTGCCCCCAGAGATGCCCCCAAATAAAAGAAAGCTCCCAGCAGCCAACTTGCTTTCTTGCTTCGATGATCTCCTGTCCTCCCTTACCTTCAAGACTCTTGGTCTGCGCAGCCAAGGGCCTACACGTGCTGCTGCTGGTTCAGCACATGTGCCCCCCCTCTTCCTCCCAGCCTTCCCTTTATTTTTCCAGAAGGACCACACCAGCTCTCTGGATAGGTAAATATTGCCTTCTACAGGAAACCAACAACTTCCTGCTAATGCAACCGTCTCTTTATTCTATCTGACTTCCTAGAACTGTCTTAATGTGTGTATGATTCTGTAACTGTTAAATGATTGCATTTTATATACTTTAAGTAAAACAAACATCTTTTTAATATTGATTCAAGTCTCCTTGTCCATTTTTGGGAAGTCTGAGAGGGGCCCAGCCTCTGTATAAAAAGGTGCTATCCCGTTATTGCCTACTGCTGCTTATTTAAATCATATTATTCCCCAAAATTGATAATTTAATAAAGCAGTCAGGCTAACATTAGCGCTGCCATTTTGAAGGAGGTGCTAAGCTTTGTCCCCTCCATGGATTGGCTGCAGGCAGAGCTTTTACAAGGAGGCTCTGCCTGCAGCCAGACAGTACACTGTTTCGTTTTGAAGCTGGGGCAAATGAGGCTCTTCTTTGCTCCAGGTTGAAAGGGAAAGCCTGAGAGCCCCAAAAGGCATGATCAGAAAGGGCACAACATAATGTGTAAGCTCCTCAATAAAGCAGGAGCATGCTGTGTCCCACCTGGGTAAAGATCTCCACATGGAAACAGCCATACACAGACCACAGTGAAATAGGTCCAGAGTCAGTGTGCACTGGAATGGAACCCAGCTGTAACAGGATATATCCCCTGAGTCTGAGGCAAAGTCTTTGGAATCCACAGAAAATGCGATGTTCATTTTGGTGTACTCCAGCTCCAGTATGGGAAATTCCTGGGAATTTGGGGGGGCAGTGCCTGTGGATGAGAGAATTTGGGTGGAGGGATTTCATCTATTGTATATCAGAGTTGGCCCTCAGAAGCTTGCATTTTCTCTCTAATCTGGAGATCAGTAGTAATTCTGGAAGATCTCCAGGGTCCATCTGGAGGCTCACATTCCGTGCACATCTACTATTTCCTTAAATGATAATCCAGATTACTTGCACAAAGCAAGAATTAAAAGTAGGTGAGCACAGTCACAGTTTACATTTATGAAGCAAATTATTAAGGAATTAGGCCCCTAGAAGAAATGCTAGAAAACAGCCCATTTACAGATGGGAAACACTGAGGATGAGAGTTTCTAGTCCAAAGGTCAATAAGAGAACAAAGCACTTCATTTTTGGAAGTGAGCCAAGTCTAGGGGTTGCCAACTCCTGGTTTAGAAATACCTGGAGATTTTGGGGGTGGAGCCTAGGGCAGGTGGGCTTTGAGGAGGGGAGGGACCTCAGCAGGGTATAATGCCATAGATACCACCCTCCAAAGCAGCCATTTTCTCTGGGAGAACTGATCTCTGTAGTTTAGAGATCAGCTGTAATTTCAGAAAATCTCCAGGTCCCATCTGGGGTTTGGCAACCCTACTCAATATAATGCAGAACATATCTTTCAATTAAGTGAGTGAACTCACATTCATACACACATTTTCTTGTTCATGCAGCACCCCCCCCCCGGGCCATTGTTATCTGCAGCAGCCCCATCATTTGCATCAGATGGACAATACCACTGTGCTTAGAACCAGCAGGCTTTGGGAGCAACATTTGCACATTTTCATTATTACTTTCAGGAACCACAAAAAAATTAGTGTTATGCCGGATAATTATATAGGGATCCTAGTAGGGCAGCCAACCTCCAGGTGGGGCCAGGAGATCCCCAGCATTTACAACTGATATCCGGGCTACAGAGATCAATTCCCCTACAGAAAATGGCTGCTGTGAAGGATGGACTCTATGGCATCGTAGCACGTTGCAGTCCCTCCCCTCCACAAACCCTGCCCTCTCTAGACTCCACCCCCAAAATCTCCAGGTAGTTCCCAACCCAGTCTTGGCAAGTCTGGTTTCTGGACAATTAGAAGACAGGGCTCAAAGCCAAGTGGTACCTAAGAGATATTTAAAAGAACATGGTAAAGCAGTAAGGCCATCTATGCATGCTGTGCTCTCCAAAGCATGAATCTCCCTCTTTTCTATTTAGGGCATTTCACTGAAGTAAGCCCCACAGTATATTAAAATAGAGGACACACTAGATTAAAATATTTCACAAAATCCATACAAAACATAATTTTATCCCATACAAAAACAGGTTTAGCAGCAACCATGCCAGCTTCTTTCCTGGCCTGTAACACACTGCCTAGAACAGCAGCTTCAGATATATTTGGTACTTCCTGCAATAGACCTTGTGGCTGACATCAGATGCAAAGGATGCACCATGTCATATTTCCTGTGAGTTCTTTTTGGCAATGGGGACAGTGGATGTATTGTGGAGATGAAGCTGTGCCCGTCTCTATATGGAAAAAATTCTGGCAGCACACCCAAACCGGCCTACTGTTAAGGAGTAAACAAGAAAATATATTCTAGCAATATGACAGGGACTGTACGATGCAATTGTTGTACTGGGTTGGATCCCATAATCTGTGGATGCAAGGACCATGGATTTCATCTGCACTCCTCTCCCCACAGCGATCCTTTATGACCCTTCTCCCTGTGGCTCTTCTTTTTGCAATGATCCAGTTCAACAGATGTTCGTGGGGTAGCCCTGTTAACATGCAGCACAGATCTCCCTCTGGGCTTAGTGGGGGATCCAGCAGGAAAACCGCCTTCCTACTTATCAATTCTCATCTGCTCTTCAGCAGGCTGACAGCTTCCAGCGTGATAAGAATGCACAAGTACCCAACAGTGTAAGCTTCATCTGGCGAGCAGTGAGTCACAGTTGCTGGCCTGCTTTCGAATTACGCACATCAGTTTCCTGTTACACAGAGTCCTGACCTCAGAGTTGGAGCAGGAAGAAAGTGACCAGATGCTCAAAGTGAACACCGGTTTGTTCAAAGCCAGCAATCCCGACATCCACTAAGGTCAGCAAGTGCTGAAGGACAGCAAAATCACACCTCTCCTTGCCAAGAATTCAGAGGATGCAGAAAGAAGACTGGATGGATGAAATGCTTGTGAATCACACTACGCATAAAAAGCAGCTTCTTCAAGTATATGAACAGCCCACATATCCCTGCGTTACACCTTGGGATCCAAGCAGAAGGATGCACAGAAACAGCCAAAGTAGTCTCCTGACTCTGGCATCTAGAGCACAGCCTAGAATCTTTGTCCTGCTTGCAATTTAAAAACCTTACATTTTCGCATTATCTTCTACCACAATATGGCACTAGGGGGACAGAGCTGTTCTTATGGCCTTTAAGATGTAGCATAATGCACTTGATTCCTCTATCCACTGATGAAGTGCAAAGCATCGAAGATGGATTATATAGAAGGTTTTTTTCTTCCCAGAATAGCAAGTCACAAATACAATTGGAAATCAGACCCCAGGAGTAAATCAGTGGCTGCTGCTGTTGTACTGGAGAGAGCAGGACTTGCTCACATGGGCTGCATCCATGTGTCGTATGATATTGTGCTGCTGTGTACTACAGTAATCGTTTGCATCTGCATTTTCCTGTGTGGACAAGACTGTCCAGGAAGAGAATGTTTGCAACTATGCAACGATAGCACAATATCCCAGAATGTGTCGATGCAACGAGAATCAGAGCAAGTGGGTGAGGCATCTGGAAATATAGCACCTGAACATGATGCAGGCAGTGGAGCACAGGAGCAGGCTGCAAATCATTTCTCTAAAGTAGATTAATAAAGCAGACAATAAAGGAAACATTGCCGTGATAATAACTACTCAGCTCCCAGTTAGAGAGCTGGATCCAAACAGCTTTTCTGCTGGTGAAAAAAGAAGGAGCAGTTCCCTTTGAACACCAAATAAGCAGATGCTGGGATGTGTGTAATGGGAGCTGCATGTTCAAAAGCCACTTAGGGCAGGGGCTTTAGTAAAGAGGGAAGACTTTAATGTAAAATCTGGTTGGATCCTAGCCAGAGGATCCACTGTAAACGAAAGACAGTTGGAGCTACTGACAATACAGCTGTAGCCCGTTCTGGCATGACATTTTTGGCATTCCGATCTTGTGCATCAGGACAGTGTGCTTTGTGCAATCTTCTTTTTGTGTACGGTTGCCATTTTGGGTGAACAGGGTAACCAAGAGGCTTTTTAAGGTACACTACGCACAAGCGCACGATTGCAACAAACATACCAAAGCTGGGAAATATTCACATTGCCCTATTCATACAAAATGATGAACGCATGTATCTAGAGGATTGTAGCACATTCTCCCATTATGCAAGGTAGGAGCACCAAAAATGTCACATAAGAACAAGACGGTCCACATCACTGTGTGCTGCCATGGAAATCCTCTACATTTTCTTTAGCATCTCATTGCTCCCCACTACTCCAAACTGTTATTAATCAGTCAGTCCCTGTTAATGTTTCTGGAGCCTACCCAATCCTTGCTGCTAGGTTGGGGGTGGGGGGAGGGATGAGCTTTTATTATTAATTCATAACACTGCTAATGAAATGTAGCACCAGACAATTTTTTTACCCCCTTAAAGACACTGCTGCTCATCTGAGAGGCTGGGCAGACTTTAGGCAGGCTGGGTAGTCCTTGTGACAGAAGGATGTAAGGATAAGTATGTCAGCCTTTTTAGGAACACCTGAAGTGTCTCCTTGTATGTTCACATACGTGTGTGTTCACATTCTTGTCTGCAATCCTCTGTGCTCATCTGCTGAATCCTGGCTTCTGCAATTCCTGCCTTCTACTGACCAGATGGCCTTGTGTCCTGCCTCACTGAATGAAGTGGGAAGACAGTATCCTGCTTCCAAATAATAGCTGTCACTCAGCACTGTAATTTTGTAGCATTTTCTACACTTTCCTCTCATTGGATGTCTGCAACATGCACATAAACTGAAGGCAAAATTCTGGGCACTCCTGACCTTGGGGCATCTGTGGCATCGCAATAGCTTAGTAGGTGGTTGGTTTTCTGTTTTTATGGCAAATTGCCAAAGATTTTACTTTCCAGCAAGTCTACATTCTGGATTTTGAGGTGACAAATCATTTATATCCCCACCACTATCATATATATCCTAAAATGTTGACCTGGAGGAGTGGGGAGGACTGAAAGCAGCATTTAAATAGACTTCTTTCGCCACAGGAAACTGGACTGTTCAATTTTACTCCTCCCCTCTTCAAGGTACAGCCACAGACTGAAATATAATATTAGCTAAAAAGCTAAAGCTTTAAGTGGTGTGACCAACCACATAAAATTAACTGGTACAGAATACTATTATTCTGATTGGCAGGATTTATCAGGCCAAGCATATATGTAGGGTGTAACTGTTCAGTCAGTCCTAAACTGTGACCCTCTGACACATATATGTTTGAGATCCCTTGACAAGGTCAGCCCATAAAAACAACTTGCCCTGTCCCACTGTTTTAATGTTAGCTTTTTTTAAAAAAGAAACCAAAAATTGAACAAACAAACAACTTCAGTAAAGTAGCTGAGATGTTGCCTCTTGAGATAATTCCTTGGCCCCAGTGGAATATTGTGGAAATATATTTCCACAGTCGCCAGCTAGCTCTTTTTAGTTATTACATTTTTAGTGTTCTAGCCTTGTGTAATGGGAGAGTGTGCTACCTGTGATCTCCCCTATATGCATAGTCACCATATTGTGTGAATAGAACAAAATGCATATTTTGTAGCTCCAGGTACATGTGATTGGAAATCCAGATTACTGGAAGGGTTCGTGCATATTGAGCCTGGAAAACAAGCACATTGTTGCATTCGCACAAGATTGCAGCCACATGTATTAGGAGGACCATGGTAGTAGAGACCTTGCCTGTTGCATGAAACCAAAACTGCAATGCCTGAAAAAGGCTTAATTTTTACCTTGTACATGGTACTGTAATTCAGCAGGTCAGTCAACTAGCACACAAGTCAAGAACTATTCAAGCAGAGCCATAAACTCAATAATTTTAAAAAGCAAACTTGAAACCAATTGGCCACATTTCACATTACCTTAGCTTGATTAACATGCATCCTTCTGACTTGCCCTTGGCCTGATTCCCTGGGAACCTAAATGGTTGCTTTACTTTGCCACAGGCTGTGATCTCCTAGAAAAGAACCCTCCAGGGGATAGCTGGAACAGAAGCTATGGGACAGCATTGTTATATGCCTGAGGTATTTTAATTAAAGGTCTAAAGCTACCACCAACTAACCAAATGAGAAAAACCAAAGGAGCCAGGGAAGGCTAGGCTGTAAGGAGGCAAGGGAAACAGAGGTCTATGCCCCTGGTATAAGTGCTGCTCTAAATAGGTTTTCAGTGTGAGGGCTTGTGATAGCGTTGCTAGGAATCCTGCTGGAATCTGGAGCTCTGTTTCTCAAACACCCTTGTTGTATAAGACTTACATAATTTAAAGCTATGCTTCCATAGTCAGCTGCGGCTTACCTGGATAACTAGCTTATTTTCTTTATTAGGTAGAATCCGGTAGGTGTACACACAGTTCCGATGCCTGGAATAGATTGGGAGAGATGGTGTTAGGATGGCTGGAAATTTCTGCTCTACAAGAAGATATGCTGAATCTGGGGAAACGGCTGCTGACAGTCGTCTTCACTTCGGTGTTGGCAGTCTTTGGGATAAAGCATTTTATGCACACTGAAGGCTATTATTTATATTCCTAAGACATCTTAGCCTTGATCGTAAAAAAATGTATTTCTGGCTCATCTGGTGGTAGAGATAAGCAAAAGAATTTCATGTCAACATGTTCTTATAAGCATGATTAAAAGACCCCCATTTTATTGTATTTTCGGATTTAGTTATTCAGTCAATCACAAGACTGACAAAGGACTGCTTCTTGACTTTGATCCTTTGGGCAGAACCAGTGAAAGGAAAGATGTCATTATACCAGAAACTTTATTTCAAAATAATTTATACTGATTCTAAGGACTTATGCTTACAACCAACTACTGCTCTTTGTTTTTCCACTCTCATACTGATAGCATCTGGTTTTATACCAGGTGTTGCCAACCTTTTCTTTAATAAGAACCAGGGCTATTTTGGGGCAGGAACACACAGGAACGGAGTTCTGGCTGGCTTCCAAGTTGTCCATGCCTGCAGCCTCCCCCCCCCCCCCGGGTTCCCCAGGCGCCTCGCAAGCCACGGGGCACCTGGGGAAGCCAAACCGAACCAGGGAGAGAAGGCAGTTTAAACTGCCTCCCCTCCTTGGGTTCCCCAGGCACCCCGCAGCTGCAGGGCACTTGCAGAAGCCGATCCAGAAACTGCCTTCCTTCCCTCGGGTTCCCTATGCGCCCTGCAAGCTGCGGGGCACCTGGGGAAGCCAATCCTGGGAGGGAGCTGCGCTGTCAGGTGTGGCCTAATATGCTAATGAGTTTCTGCTGTTGGGTGTGGCCTATTATGCTAATGCATTCGTGCTGGGCTTTTTCTACCAAAAAAAAACCCCTGATAAGAACTACTTCTGAGTAATGAAACTATCCCAAGCAATGCTCCCTTTAAGCTGTGAAGTCTTGTGAACAAATATTCTACTTTGTGAGCTACTGGCATTAAAGTTGTGAGCGAGCAGTTTGGCTACTACATAAATTAGTTGGCTCTAGAGCCGTCCTTCCTGAGCGAAGACAAAAATGGGTGAGCCAGAGGCTAAAAAACTGTGAGCTAGCTCACACTAACTCAACTTAGAGGGAACACTGATCCCAAGCTAACCCCACCCCAGCAAGCTACCAGTTTTTTGTTCTGTCCTAGACATAAAACATGTCTATAAAGAGCACCAGAAATGACGCTATCAGCTAAGCAGTGCAGATGAAAAGAATCTACGAAATAAAAGCTTTTTAAAACGCCTAGTGCAGATCTTTGCACAATCTTTTCTTGAGTCTTCTAGGAGATGCAAGTTTTACTGTGCAGCAGCCAATGAACTATTGGTAGTTACCTGCTGGAAACCCCTGTTTTACACAGTGAAGGGGTCATGCCATTTTCCTGTTTTTTACCTTGCACCTAAGAGTCAGTAGGCAAACAAGAACATCATCCCAGCATGATGACATTACTTCTGATTTTGTGGTGGAAGTAAAGATGCCAGACTGGAAGTAAAGATGCCAGTCCCCCACTTTCGGGTCCCATTTCGCTGCCGTCCAGCTGAGGGGGGAATTACCCTCCCCAACTGGGAAGAATGCTGGAAATTAACGTGACTCAGAAGAATGCTTACGTGACTCAGAAGTGATGTAGACATGTCAGAGGCAACGCTGCTGTGACAATCTCTGGGAACAGAATAAAAGTAGCTAATTCTACCATAGAGTTTTTGCCTAAAACCAGAGGATGTCTCCCTGACATCCCTGGCATGCCTACATCACATCCGGCAACATATGCACGTCACATTTACCTTTCGCATTCCTCCCCGCTTCGGTAAGTTCACTGAGATGCTGCCCCCCCCCCACACACAACAGTTAGCTAAGGTTGCCAGCTCTGGTTCAGGAACTTTTTGGAGATTTGGGATGGTGCCTGAGGAGGCAGAGTTTGGAGAGAGAAGGGAGCTCAACAAGGTTGTGATGCCATACAGTCTGCCCTCCAGAGGTGCCGTTTCTTGCAGAGGAATTGTTCTCTGTGGTCTAGAGAGCAGTTTTAATTCTGGGAGAATCTCAGGCTCCACCTGGAGGTTGCTAACTTTAGCTGATGCAGGGAGACCATTAAACTAGGCATTACAAGAAAGAGAAGAAGCACCTCCTTTCCTCTCTTTTCTTACATCTATGTTAACATCTATAGGCCCTTATCCAAGCAGCCATGATTAGCAAGATGACTGCTGGGCTGGCTTAGGGTTGCCATATGTATTCTGAAGATGGGAGAACTCCTGCCTCCTGCTGGCTATTCCTGCTACAGCTCCAGTGGGCAGCAGGAGAAAATGGGGGATGGATGTTTGTGTCCAGATGTGCTGATGTCACTTCTGGTGGAAACAGAAGTTATGTCAGTGCAATACTGCTGATGATGTCATTATATCATTGGCAGGGCCTTATTTCAGGAGGTAAGCAGGGTTGCCAACTCTGGGTTGGAAAATTCCTGGAGATTTCTGGGTGGAGCCTGGGGAGAGTGGGGTTTGAGGAGGGGACCTCAGCAGGGTATAAGCAGCTGTTTTCTATGGGAATTGGTTCCTGTAGTGGGAAATCATCTGTAATTCTGCAAGATCTCCAGGCCCCACCTGAAGGCTGACAATCCTAGAGGTTAGTCTCCCACTGGTTACAACCCTACTTCTTACACATGTAGCCAGGTTTACACTAGCATTTCTCCATGCAACATATATACAATATGTGGAGGAATCTGACAGTGTGAAGTGAATTCCTGAGAACTGAGGAGGAGAGTTTCCAGAACAGATGGTATGGCTTCCTTTGGCTCGCTTGGGCCTTGGCACTTGTCTTTTTTTTAGAAACTACTGACTGCTGCCAACTTGACTTTATGCTGTTGCTTCAGCTGCTGTGACAATCTCTGGGCACAGAATAAAAGTAAAATGGGAAATAAAAAAATTCTGCGCAGCTTGTGTCCTGGATTTTTGTTTTACGCTGTCAAAAGACGTTGATTGCAGGGTTCAGATAGTGTGAGGACGGCTAATGCTTTTATTTCCTAATGCATTTCTGATTTCTGTGTGTTTTCCATAATGAATTTTTGTTGTTTAAAAAGTTGTGTGGATTTGAGTTCTGTAGTGAATCCGTTTGCTCCATGCGCAGTGCAGTGTGGGTATCAGAACCACCAGCATGCCAGGGATTTGTATAATCCATAGACTTCTGAGGAACAAACAAGCATCCCAGTAACATATCCAAATGTGTTGATATGCATGAAGTCTCCTTAATTTGGTTTATGGTGATGTTATAATTCTAATGTTGTTTTGTTTGGATTTGGCATTGCAATCACTTTTGGGGTGGTAAACTTCCCCATGTATTCCAAGTTTCTACAATGCCTGCTTCATGGTTCAAAATATAGTAGGGCTGTTAACCCATTTTAAGATTAGTTTTTCTAACATGCCTTTAATCAGAAGATGAAAAACACACTCTTTGCTTTTAAATCAGCAAAGGCCAAGCCATTGCAAAATAAAGTGAATGCAGCCAAGTGGTGAAAAGCCTTCAGCAGTGTGCAATAACGGAGGAGATGGGGCTTACCAAGGAATCCTTGGAATGAAAGCAGGGATGGTACAAGTGTATCCCTGCTTTCACCAGTGCTGCAGTGCACACTTCACCAGTGAAACATGGGCACTATAGACTTGGAACAAAATAAGAAATATGAATGTTCAGGATGTAAAAGTGAGTTTGGGTATTTTGCTGTAATTTTGTGTAAAGCGACCCTGTCCTCTGCTAGGTTTGCATGGCAGTCAATGGAAGTGTCTAACTCTGTTTAGGACTGCCCTGTCAGAAGTCTGCAGGTTTTTTTCTGGCCATCAGTTCCCAGAGGTTTTATAGCTCTGCAATTATTATGTAGCCCAAGCCCTTTCCGATTCTCAGCCTAGAAACAGGACAAAGGCACCATAACTACCATCAAAATCATTTACTAGAACCAGGTAGGGCTGCCAGCCTCCAGGTGTAGCCTGAAGATCTCCCAGAATTTTACAAGAAGGAGAAGACGACAACTTCACTCAGTTGTCTCAGAGTCTCAGAGCGGCTTACAATTTTCTTCCCTTCCCCTCCTCACATCAGAGACCCTGTGAGGTAGGTGGGGCTGAGAGAACTCTGAGAGAAGTGCTCTGAGAGAACTGTGGCTTGCCCAAGGTCACCCAGCAGCTGCATGTGGAAAAGTGGGGAACCAAACCCAGTTCTCCCAGATTAGAGTCCGCCGCTCTTAACCACTACACCAAACTGGCTCTGATCTTGAGACTACAGAGGTCAGTTTCCTATGAGAAAATGAGAGCTTGGGAAAGTGGACTCTACAGCATTATACCCCCATTGAAGTCCCTCCATTCCCCAAACCCCACCCTCTCTAGGCCCTACCACCCCAGGATATGTGGACAGATACATGGAACCAGAAGTTGGACAAACAGCCCCCGCACCATCATTTTTTGCTGTCAAAAGCAACATGGGATGTAAGGGAGGGAAGGCTGAATCCTCTCCTGCTACTGTGCTCCACAGTTGATTTGCCCCCGCCCATATTTTGAAGGTGAGTCTCAGTCAGACATGACATGTCCCACATCTTGTGAAATGACACCCCAAGTCTCAACATCTGCATGCATGAAAGGCTGGCTGTACACTGCATGGTACCTTAAGGGGTACAATTTTTAACATGAAGTGTTTGGGGTCCCCCAACCTGACTTTCCATTATTCATTTCTTTCAGATATATATATCCCACTTTTCTCCACAACGAGGACGCAGTGTGGCTCACAACATCATCCTCCCCTTCTTCATTTTTATCATCACAACCACTTATTTTTCCTTGTTACCTTTCTTTCCGTTTATGTCTCTTTCTGTAACCTGATTTATGCCAATAAAGGTGTGTGTGTGTATGTATGTATGTGTGAGTGACTAGCCCAAGGTCACCCAGTGAGCTGACTGGGGATTCAAATGTCAGGTGCAAGGGAACTCATTTCCCAACCACCCTGATTTGGACAGGCACCACAATGCAGGGGGAGAAGAGGCTTCAGCTCCCCCCTCATGCTGGTTTCCTAAGCCCAAATGGCTCCAGGGCGTGCTATTTGACCCATTGGGGGACCACACTTAACTGACAGAAAATCAAGAAAAACTTTTCTGGTTTAAGTCTTGTGGAGTGAAAACAGTGCCTGTCCTTCCCGCAAAGTCTGAACTCAGCTCAAACTCTATAAAGCCCACAGCTAGTTTCCAGAATATTAAGAAGTATTGTTATTTTTCCTATTTACAACAGCAAAATAATGACAAAGAGGTCATTTTTTCATAAATCAATAAACAAATGTACATTCGTACTACTGAGTTATATAAAGCACTCTCGTGGTACTCCATTGTGACTGCAACTCTTCTGTGGTCAGATTTTGCTTTGCTCAATCTATCTATGCAGCTTTTTTTGCAACATTTCCTCCTGCTGACATGCAAAAGTGAACATTTTCTGAAGAGCTTATGAAAGCAAGTAATTCCAGAGGGTTAGCCATGTGATGTACTTTAAAAACTAACAAAATTTTATTCCAGCATAAGAATCCATGAAGGGACAGAGGAGTAGATAGAGAGACTTGGTATTTCTTTCTTGCATGAAGGCCACTCCCTCAGTCTCCCTGTGCTTCCCCCTCAGCCACCATAGGCCATTTCCACACAATTGTAGATCTTTATTAGTAACAGCTCTGTGCCCCACTTTTCCTTTGAAGCTCAAGCTATTCACATGGCCTTCCTGATTAATGGAAGCAATTAACATGGATCCCTGAGGCAAAAATCCCTGAAACTGAACTAGCGAGTGAGCTGCTCAGTGGCATGTGGGGAAAGGGCTTTTTAAGAGAAACTCAAAGGGATGATTCACATGTTTTAATATTCTTGTGCTCCCCACATGGTCTGGGAGTTCTGTGCTGGGAAAATAATTCCCAGGCCCACAGTAGTCTAAGTCAGATCGGGACTGTGGTGTGCAGGGAGAAGTGGTTTGAGCCTTCTCCTTTATGCTGTTTTCCTGACCTCAAACACACTCATGCATACCTGGAAATCAAGTTCTAAGCATGGAATTCACTGACCATGTCTGATCAAAAGTCCCTGAGGTGGCCACATGGGGGACATACCGAGTTTGCAATGTACGAAGCAACACTTCAAATTAGGGTTGCCAATGTCCAGGTGGGGCATGGACCTCTCTCAAAATTACAACTGATCTCCAGGCTACAGTGAGAAAATTGCTGTTTTGAAGAGTGGACTCTATGGCATTATATACCACTTAGGCTCCTCCCTCCCTAAACCTTCCCCTTTCCAAGTTCCACAAATTTATCAAGCCAGAGTAGGCAATACTACTCCAAAGTTAGTAGCAGGAACAAGGTACACCCCATACTGTATCAGTTGAAATTCTCAAAGAAGCTTCTGTTAGATTTCAAAGATGTATTAATGCTTTTTAAAAGCCAATAAATGTTATGGTGCCTTTGTATTTACATAATAGCTATTTTCCCTAAGGGAATTGCTGTGCAATGAAATAAGCTGTTTAACAAGCAAGCTGTTAAAGCAAGATGCCATCCATAATATGATCTCTGTCTTTTCATATTTTTGAGCATGCATAATAAAGCACATAAAACAGAGAGCCCATGCTGAAAATAGCACCCATCAGAGAGAGCTTGCTGTTCACCAGAAATACATGTTTGAATAATTTCCACTCTAATTTCCAGACTGCCATTTTCAGTTCAGCAAGTGGAAAGGTCCAAGATAACCCACTCTCTACAAGGACAATTAGATGGATGGTTTAGTTTTCTGGCACAGACATTGTATGAATACAATTAGAAGTAGGAAACCAACCAGGGAGGCAGTGGGGCCCTTGGATGACCAAGGGGTAAAAGTTGTACTGAAGGATGATAGGGAAATGGCTGAGAAGTTGAATGCATTTTTTGCCTCTGTCTTCACTGTGGAAGATGAGAAGTGCTTGCGCACTCCAGAACTGCTGATTTCAGGAGGGATGTTGAAAGACCCAAGTCACATTGAGGTAATGAGAGAGGAGATCCTATGACTGATAGACAACTTAAGAACTAATCAATCACGAGACCAGATGGCATACATCCGGGAGTTCTGAAAGAACTCAAATGTGAACTTGTGGATCTCCTGACAAAAATATGTAATCTTTCATTAAAATCTACCTCCATTCCTGACGACTGGAAGGTAGTGAATGTCACTCCCATCTTTAAAAAGTGTTCCAGAGGAGATCAGGAAATTATAGGCCAGTCAGTCTGACATCAATATCGGGTAAGTTGGTGGAAACTGTTATTAAGGAAAAAATTAGTAGGCACATTGATGAACAAAATCTATTGAGGAAGACTCAGGATGGGTTCTGTAAGGGAAGATCTTGTCTCACTAACCAGTTAGTGTTCTTTGAGGGAGTGAACAAACATGTGGACATGGGGGACCCAATAGATGTTGTTTACCTTGACTTCCAGAAAGCTTTCGATAAAGTTCCTCATCAAAGGCTCCTAAGTAAGCTCAATAGTCATGGGATAAAAGGACAAGTCCTTTTGTGGATCAAAAACTGGCTAATTAAAAGGAAATAGAGAGTGAGTATAAATGGGCAATTTACTATATATTTATTGTAGATTTGTTATAATGTTTGTTATTGTTTTAAATTGGTTTTAACTGTTTTATTATGACTTGGCTTGAGCCACATTGTAAGCCACTCTGAGCCCGCTTGCGGGGAGGGCAGGGTAGAAGTGCAATAAATAAATAAATAACTGAGTTGGGAGTAAGCACTGAAGTGGCTATGTTTGCAGATGACACGAAGTTGTTCAGGGTGGTGAGAACCAGGGAGGATTGTGAGGCACTCCAAAGGGATCTGTTGAGGATGGGCGAGTGGGCATTAATGTGGCAAATGGGGTTCAATGTGGCCAAGTGGAAAGTGATGCACATTGGAGCCAAAAATCCTAACTATAAATACATGTTGATGGGATCCTAACTGGTGGAGACTGACCAAGAGAGAGATCTTGGAGTCATAGTAGATAACTCAATGAAAATGTCGAGACAGTGTGCCGCTGCAATGAAAAAGGCCAATGCTATGCTGGGGGTTATTCGGAAGGGAATTGAAAACAAATCAGCCAGTATCATAATGCCCCTGTATAAATCGATGGTGCAACCTCATTTGGAGTACTGTGTACAGTTTTGGTGGCCACACCTCAAAAAAGATATTATAGCATAGGAAAAAGTGCAGAAAAGGGCAACAAAAACGATAAAAGGGTTGGAACACTTTCCCTATGAAGAAAGGTTGAAGCGCTTGGGGCTCTTTAGCTTGGAGAAACGATTGCTGAGGGGTGACATGATTGAGGTTTATAAGATTATGCATGGGATACAGCAGGTAGAGAAAGTCCTTTTCTCCCTTTCTCACAATATAAGAACTTGTGGGCACTCCATGAAATTGCTGAGCAGTTGGGTTGGAACAGATAAAAGAAAGTACTTCTTCACCCAAAGAGTGATTAACATGTGGAATTCACTGCCACAAGAGGTGGTGGCAGCTACAAGCATGGACGGCTTCAAGAGGGAATTAGATAAACGTATGGAGCAGAGGTCTATCAGTGGCTATTAGCCACAAGGTATAGATAGGAACTCTCAGTCTGGGGCAAGTGATGCTCTGTATTCTTGGTGCTTGAGGGAGCAACAATTGGGAGGGCTTCTAGTGTCCTGGCCCCACTGATAGACCTCCTGATGGCACCTGGTGTTTTTGGCCACTGTGTGACAGAGTGTTGGACTGGATGGACCACTGGTCTGATCCAACATTGGCTTCTCTTATGTTCTTATGAGGTTTAGGCTATTGGTGAGATTATAAAAGCTGAGATTTCCACTTTTGATTTTTGGCTTAGACACAGTTTTCTGTGGGCATATTTACACAGGAGAATTAAATCTCTTTTTAAGTTTACTACATTTCTATTTTGAATGTAAAGACTGCAGTGCCAGGGAACATAACTATATCTTAAAATGTGGCTCTCTTCTCCATTGATAATGTTCAAAGGTATTTTAACAGCAGCATGTATGAGGCTGAAGGGCTAATTAAATGCCAGTTTTTAAAACCCAGTATGTCTCATTTAACT
Organism: Lepidodactylus listeri; assembly: GCA_029233225.1. Lineage (NCBI taxonomy): Eukaryota > Metazoa > Chordata > Lepidosauria > Squamata > Gekkonidae > Lepidodactylus > Lepidodactylus listeri. Next base: position 58,392,238 of record JARCFY010000005.1, on the reverse strand, counting down.
GCCATGAATTCCATTAAAGACAAGCAGGTAGTGGAGTGGGAGGGAAAACTCTATCACAGGCATATCTCCCATCTGTTCTTTATTCAAATTTTTATTTCCCTCTGATACCATGCTAAGAAAATTAATACTTTGTTAAACACAATAAGCCCTTGTTCTTCTCCAATAATTTAGCTTGTTGCTATGAATGTTCTCCATCTAGACAACTACTAATCATACCAAAATGTTTATTTGGAAATGTGAGTGTCGCTTCTATTTTGGGTTACCAGTAAGTAATTTTGACTATGTGTTACAAAACCACATTTTGGCATACACTATGCTTGTGAGCTTGTGCAAGGATGATTATATTCACACATTGTTCATTGTATCTTAAAAGCTGAATGACTAGACAATCCAAATTTACTTGTTTCAGCCACTCACCATACCAATAAAAGTTATTACAGGTGGTGCTCACACGCGTGAGATAAAGTGTGTGTGGGGGAAGCGAGGCTATTTCCTCCAGAGGAAATTAACCTGCAGTTGTGTGATCACACAGATTTTTGTAGATACGGGCACAGCCCACCACTGCATAAACAGATCAACCATGGGTGAGTTGGGGGGGTCACTGTCCCCCCCAATTCACATACATGGGGCATCGATGAATCACATCTCCGCCCTGAGGGCTTCCTATGGTGGCATGCAATGATGCGCATACTAAGAAGGGAAATAAAACAAACGCATGGCGTCAGGATAGCCAGTCCCTTCTTAGTATGCGCATCATTGCATGCCACCATAGGAAGGGAAATAAAGAAGGGAAATAAAACATAAGAAGGGAAATAAAACAAACGCATGGCGTCAGGATAGCCTGATCAGGCTATCCCAAAGCCATGAGTGCGCACTGGAGTGATCAAATGGGAAAGTCCGTCTGTGGCCCGTAGCAATCAGTTTACTACCGGACTTTCACCAGTGTTTTTTTACTCTGCTTCTCTGGTGGAGCAAAACGGCTTGCTGACGGCTGCAGGGTGCTTGCCAGATGTTTGCATCTGATCGCGCCCTTTAAATCTGCCTGGTATTCGTGCCTATGGCAGGTCTACTTGTGCATGTGATCGCGACCACAGTAAACTAACTGTAAAGTTAACAACCAAATTTTAAAATAAGGTGTAATATTTTCAGCTTAGAATCATCCAGAGGGTTTCTTTTGTCAATATTTGACTGTAACAGTTAAAGCACATTAACACTGACAGGAATGCATGAAGTTGCCTTATATACTGAGTAAGATTATTGGTCTGTCAAGCTCAATATTGTCTAGTCTGGCAGTAGCTCTCCGGGGTCTCAGACACAAGTCTTTCACATCACCCGAGCCTTTTAACTGGAGATACAAAGCAGACAGTCTGCCATTAAGCCACAGCTCCACCCCAAATGTAAAGCCAGTGCTTCTTTGTTACTGAAATGCTCAATTTCTACTGGTTAGTCAGGTTGTCTTGTTCCTTGGTTGTGGACAGCAGGATCTGATGGGTAAAATGGAAGAGGGGAGAATCATACACACCACCTTGAGTTCCTTGGATGAATGACAGAATAAAAGTGTAATAGCTAATAGGCAGAATAGACGTCTGCTGCACATTTTTGGTGATAGTGCTCCGAAGAAAATAATGTGAGGCACCTCCCAAACTCAATGCCTAAAGTTTTCATTGAACTGTATGTATATATGTATGTATGTATGTGGAAAATTTCCATACCCTGCCCAAGGTGGCTTACAAAATAAAACATGAAAATATAACATCATAAAAGTTATTAAAACACAACATTCAAAAATACAGGTGGTGCATAAAACATCATAAAACACAAAACAACATAAAATAGGTCTTAACCATTTCTCAGGCTAAAAACAGGCTATAAAGTGATGTTTAAATATCAGTCCCTTAATTAAAAGCCTGAGTAAACTGAAACATTTGACCTTGTGCCCAAGAGAAAGTAGTTGAAGGGGAAGGTATTCCATAGGCAAGGCGCCAACACTGAAAAGGCCCTGTCGTTCCACCTACCACACTTCTGAAGGTAGGGGACACAGAACAGAGTTTGTGAGGGGGATCTTAACTGGCGGGCTGCACAGTATGAAATGAATCTGTCTTTCAAGTACCTTTGTCCCAAGCAAAGAACCAGCACTTTGAATTGTGCCCAGAAACAGATGGGTAGCCAGTGCAGATCTTTCAGCACTGGAGTAATACAGTGCCTGTATTCTACCCCTGACAGTAACCTGGCTGCTACATTTTGTACCGATTCCAGTTTCTGGACTGTTTGCAAAGTCTAGATGCAGGTCAGGATTCAGCATCATCCCCAAAGAACCTGCCCGTTCAGAGGAAGTGCAACCAAGACACGCTGACTCTACAATCCTCAAGCTGATTCTCTGTTGACCAGCAGCACCTTAGTCTTGTCTGGAATGAGTTTCAGTTTATTGGCCTTTATCCATCCCATTTTCTTAGAGGCATCCTGCATTCCTATATGTATGCCATACATTCACTGGATATGTACATTCATGGTGAGTTTTATATAATTCAAAGAATGGATGCACAGAAGGTATCCTCTTTGCTGGCATTTCAGAGTGACTGTAAAACCCTATTGTTTTGAAGAACTTTTGATAAGTAATCTGTTTGTCAGTTGTTTTTCACCGGACATTGAGTTTGCTTTAAAAGACTATCTCCATGTTTATCATCTTAATCCTCTGCTTTTTATCCATTTTTCTGTAAATTACCTTGAACCTGTGATGAGGCTTGGGATATAAAATTGTAGAAGAAGAAAAGAGATTGAATTTATACCCTGTCCTTCACTTGGAGTCTCAGAGTGGCTAACAAACTCTTTCCCTTCCCCTCCCCACAACAGACACCCTTTGAGGTAGGTGGGGCTGAGAGAGCTCTGAGAGAACTGCTCTTTCAAGAACAACTCTGACAGAACTATGGCTTGCCCAAGGTCATCCAGCAGCTGCAAGTGGAGGAGTGGGGAATCAAACCCGGTTCTCCCAGATTAGAGTCCATACACTTAACCATACACCAAACTGGCTCTCAATTTTAAATAAATAAATCTTAATGCTCAGTATAAAAAAGATTTTCTTAGAGTAATTCTACACCAGTCAGCCAACTAATTTTCCAGCCCATAAAGAAAGCTAATCCTTCTATTCCAGGGAGCAATTTAAAACATTTGTTGTTAAGAGCATATGAAAGATATCGCTCATCATCATCTTAAATGCCAGTTTCCTAGCTGGCTCATCAGAACCTAGAAAAGAATCAAGATAAAAGCTAGATGATTAGACCAATTGAGCTTTTCTCTGAAATCCTGGGCAATTCTGGGCAATTAAATTTCAACTTTTCATGAAGGCAAATCCCTGAACAACTACCTTCTGCCATATGCATGAGTTTTATCCAGTAATAAAAGTGACAAAGGCTACAATCCTAACAATACTTTCCTAAGAGTAAGACCCATTAAATATTGCTTCCTTAAAGATACTTTCATCTCTACTGGAAGTGCCACTTTTCGATCTGTATGAAAAGCCACCCCCTTGGGGTGCCTTAAAATAGCATTTAGAACTGTTTCAAAATCATTTCAACTCAGAAAAACTACAAAAGTACCAGTCTTCAAATCCATACAGAAAGTGTAGATACAATTTAATTTCTAGGTTTTAAAATATTGGAATAACATGTTGTTCCCTTTAAATTCTCCAAAATTTCATGATTCTAGGAACATACTTTTTAGCCAGTTCTCACAGGTCAAGGACTTTAAGTGTAGATAACTAAAGCTGGCCTTCTGTTTGATCATTTATATGTCAAGAAATTACGAGGTGTTAGGGATAGTATGTAGACCATCTATTTTAGAGCTTTATTTATTTTTTTTATTTTTTTTATTAGATTTTTAAGCCGACCTTCTTTGCAAGCAAGGCTTAGCTTGTAATGGATGTTGATTTGGGTCCTCTTTACTCTGTCTCTTGACTGGAAAATTAGTTTTAATGTTGCAAAACTAGAGCTGAGAGGCCCAACTTGCATTTTTAAAAGGGAACAAATTTAGTTACCACAGTTTAAGAAGGTATGAGGTTTTATTATGAGATGACATATGAGATATTATTAATAGCCCCCTTATTTCACAAAGGGACAATACAAGGTTTAATGTCTTTTGAGACCACTGGAGCCTTAGAGAGTCTTCATAACATTTGCTTTATTTCCAACTATACAAGAACAATGTGACAGAAGCAAACCAGCTCCTACAGTGGATAACAATACTGCTGATTCTACTTCAGAGTCTCCAAGCAACTGCTGATTCACCTTGCCACTGCCTTCTAAATGACTTCTACTTCACAGTCCAGCTCATAAACTTCCACCGCTGGCACTAGCTAGTATACAGCCTGATCTTATGCATGTTCACTTGGAGGTATATCCTACTGAGTTGAATAAGCTATATTCACAAATAAATGTGTACAAGATTGCAGTCTCTGTCCCTCAGTTCTAATATGCTTCAAACATCTTATTTGCCTCACCTCATAGCTGCAATCAGAGGATCATCTTTACAGCATACCAAAGAGAGATGCCACAATGTTAAGGAAGATTTATGCTCTTTTTGTATAGTCCCTGACTATTCTCTACTTATTCAATGAAAGGCCAATTTACAGGAATTAAGACTGTTAAACTCAGGGGTCATTTCGTAGAAAAAGAGGTGCAGGAGCTCATTAGCATAACTCATTTGCATATGCCACACCCCCTAACATACCGAAAGTGTGTCAGAAGGCAATACCCACCCCTCAGGCTCCACTCCACAGGGGAGTGAAACTGACCTGCTCTTCCTCCATCCCCTTCCCCATCCAATACTTTGTGCAATAAAAATAAGCGTAAAGAACACACCCTCATTCTCTTCCTGCTCCCTTGGAACCACCAGGTTTCAAGTAGACTTGAGATACCCAGGACACGTGCACCACCCATCCCTTCCCCTTCCCCTCCCCACAACAAGACACCCTGTGAGGTAGGTGGGGCTGAGGGAGGTCTTTTGAGAACTGCTCATGAGAGAACAGCTCTGAGAGAACTTGTGACTGGCCCAAGGTCACACCAGCAGCTGCATGTGGAGGAGTGGGGAATCAAACCCGGTTCTCCCAGATTAGAGTCCAACTCCTGACCACTACACCAAACTGATGGGGTGGAAGCTGCTGAAGGGTTGGTGAAATTTCTCCAGTACTTATGTGCCATGTGCCCAGATAAAAAATGATATTCTTAGAAAATTTATATGCCACCTTGAGCAAGTCTCTGGAAAAGCAGCACACAGTCATAAAAGGAACAATGATAAAATAATCAATATTAAAACAAAACATTAAAATCGATAAAAGACCCTAGCAGGGCTTTCCCCGGGGCGCTGTGCCTCTGCACTGCTCGGGGAAGCCGAGGAGGGGGCGGGGCTTGCTCATGTGCCCGCCCCCTGGGCTCCTCACTCCCGGAGCTGCGCTCCTGTGCGCTCCCGCTCCAACGGACCCCTGGTTAAACTAATAACACCATATTAATCCTCTATTAAATTCCTTTAGTCTCTCAAAGCCTCCTTGACTTTTCCTTATCCCTAATTCAACAGCTTCTCACAACAAAGCAGAGACATCAGTTTTTCTAATTTGATGCTTCAAATGTGTTTTACTTGGGCATACTGAGAGAAGTGTTTGCTAAGCAGGATTGCCAGCTCTGGGTTGGGAAATTCCTGGACATTTGGGGAGGGCACAGTTTGGGGAGGGGAGGGAACATGATAGGGCATAATGCCATAGTGTCCACCATTTGAAGCTGCCATTTCTCATCTAGAGATCAGTTCCAGGAGACCTCCAGGCCCCACCTGGAGGCTGGCAACTCTATTGCCTAGGAAAAGTGCTGCTAACCCCCCCCCCCTTTTCTTTTCAAAACTAGACATCTCTACAGGATACAGCTGAAATTAATGTATGGTGGGGAATTACTAAGCAGATTTTCCAATTCAAATTTGATTGTAAAATTCAAATGCATATTTACTTAATTAGAACGTTTTTTTCCCATTACCAATACTTCAGCGTAAACCACTTTTGGTAGCTAGGTTTATGAACTATGGGAAAACACAAGCCATAAAAATGAACAAACAAGATTTAAGGTGCAAGTGTTTAAATGTATCACCCAATACTGAATTTTTAAAAGCAAATCTAAAAGGTTAAGTTAAAAGTTTTTTGAATTTTGTGAAATTTCAGATTTGTGTGAAATTGTATTTCAGCCGTATTCCTCTGGGGTAGCCATTTTAGTTTGTTGCAATAAAAACAAAAGAAGAGTGTGGCACCTTAAGCATCTAGAAATGTACTGTAGCTCACAATATGAAAGCATATGCTATAATAAAGTTGTTCATTTTTAACGTGTCATAAGACACTCTTCTTAGGGTTAGCACAGCGTAGCACAGCTAGGACCTTGGTCTGTGAAAGGCCTGTCAAACAGGTCTAATTTGGAGGGACAGATAGTGCGGAATTTGTGCTTCACCTGGCTCATACTAATTCATACACCTGACAAGGACAGCTGTGGTACAGTCATTGCTGATATCCCACAGCCAGTAAGGGGAGGGGATTCCGGAGGAGGTTGTACGAGATATTTCCTCCAAGCATTTCCTACATTCTCCCAGTTATGCCAGAAGTACTAGAAGCTGCCCTGTGGGCATGCTTGATGAAGTGGTCAGAAAATTGCACATATTACTAAGAAAACTGGTGGGTTCCTATTGTCTTTATTCTTGGTGACCCTATGGAAGGATGGGATGACTGAAACAAATACAGGCTAAGATGTAATAGGGTAGGGAAAGGGGCATGGTATAGCCCGATCTTGTCAGATTTCAGCAGCTAAGCAGGATTGGTACCTGGATGGGACGCCACTAAGGAAGGCAATGGCAGACCACCTCTGCTTCTCATTTGCCTTAAAAGCCCCTTGCTGCGGATGCCATAAATTGGCTGCAACTTGACGGCACTTACATATGTAAGATGTAACGATGATATTTTATTAATTTTGGAATGATTATTATTTTGCTATTATCTCCCTTTAGACTTTATTTTAGGGACTCTTTTCAGATGGCTTGTATCCAAGTTCTTTCACTGCCTCCACTACAATCTTGACTGAATATGGGTACTCTATACAGACAGAGTACACTTTTACAAATCCTGTAGCTTTCTTCATACAGCTAAGAAGGCATAGGAGCAGCTTGGTCTATTGGGAGGCAAAATCCATACTTACAGCAAACAGAGGGCGTATGCCGAGGAGATGGACTCACTGGCCCGCACAAGGAAACTTCCATCCTTGCCCACTTTAGACAGCAGGTCCTCCGCTCTGGAGCGGGTGATAGTTCCATGGTACCAGCACTGATCCATGCCTTTATGTGCCAAAAAAACCAAAAACACTACAAAATAAAACAAAAATGAAATGTAAATTAAAATAACAATAACCACCCAGCCAGCGATGTGTGGAGATCCCCGAGCTTGCTCTCTGTTTCGCGCAGCAGCTACCGCTCGCTCAGCTTCCTGTTTCAATGGTGCAGAGAGGGAAAGGAAACAGAGCTGAGGAGAACTTCCTCATAAAAATCAACCAGCTCAGAGTGAGAAAGATACACTGTGCATACCTCTCCATTCACGGCGTTGTCTGTGCCTCTGCACCACCCACACTAAGTAGGAAACCATCTGAGTGCTTTGCAGCTTTGTAGACACTGATGGGAACCCTTTAGATTCAACGCATAGACTAATAAGTGAATCTAGCCTTGAAGAGAGAGACTATTATTCTGTCTTCTACCCCTCACTTTCTCTTTTCTTTTTACCCAGTCCTCTTGCAACAACTCATAGTCTTACTAGAGGGAAAAAGTTAAAATTCTACAAGAGTTATTGCAGAAAAATCCCAAACTGGGGTGTGCTAGTGAGAGATGACAGAGGTTTAAATATGAGGACTCAGTATGTTAAGTTCTGTTGCACAGGAGAACTTCTTGCAAATATTTGGTCTTGGATGTATTAGTGTGTTTCACAAGATCAACTGAGGTCCATCAGAAGGGAAGGTAGATGGGGAAGACCAGGCCCGTAGCTACAGCGGGGCCTCGCGGGGTGTGGCCCCCCAACTTCTTTCCAAGCCCCCCAACTTTTGGGGAGAAGCTGGGGGAGGCTTGTGCGCCTACACTCCAAGCTGCAAATTCATGCCTTGGAGTGCCTCCCCCTGCTTCTCCCTCAAAGCATTTAAAGGGACCCTTTAAATGCATGGGGGGAGTGGTGCAGTGTGTGGGGGCACATGTGAATTTCAGTGCCCCCCAACTTTTTAAAAGGCCCCCCAAACTAAAAAATCCTGGCTACGGGCCTGGGGAAGACCATGGCTCAGGGGCAGAACATCTGCTTTGCATGCAGAAGGTCCTAAAGTTCAGTTCCAAGTGTCTTCAACTAAAATGATCAGGAAGGAAGTGATGAGATGCATACCTTTACCCAGGGGTCCTTTCGTAAAAAAAGAGGTGCAGGAGCTCATTAGCATACCTATTAGCATAACTCATTAGCATAACTGGCCGAATGTCAGTTTCAGCCCTATTATACCCTATGGGCCATTGAAGTCAATGGCAAAAACTCATAGGGTATATGAGGGGCTGGAGGAGAGGGGTTTGAGGGAGAGGCTCCAATAATAAAAAGTTACTTTTTTCCCCACCATAGAGAACAATGGAGGGAATGGGGGCAACCTGTTTGGAGGCCTGTAGAATTGGACCCCCTGGTCCAATCTTCTTGGAACTTGGTGGGTTTTTGGGAGAGAGGTCCCAGAAGCTACCCTGCAAGTTTGGAGCCTCTCCCTCAAACCCGCTCCCTTCCAGCTGCTTTTAAAGCCGCCACCACATTTCAGCAGCAATTCAGCGGCGGGCCGAATCAGATCAGATAATCTGATTCGGCCCGTGGCTGCCCTACTGCCCACTCCTGGGCTGGCAGAGCAGCGCTCCGCCTCATTCCGGCCCCAAAGGACCCCTGCCTTTACCTGAGACTCTGGAGAAAAGCATCCAGTCTAAGTAAGCAACACTAAGCTTGATAGACCAAAACATAAGACAATTTCATATGTTTATAAGCCAGTGGTGTTAGCCAAATTGCTCTATTTGCTTTAATAAATAGTTGGGGAATTATGATATTAATGTGCATTTGGCATAACTACAGGATCATGGCCTTTGTATACCAGAGTCCCACCTTATCCAGGTCACAGAAATAGATGCAGAGACTAGATTACAAAAACAGTGATTTCTTTATTGAAGGATTCTTAAATCCTTATAAACAATAATCAAACATTCATATACAGAATATAGAATAAGGAAGCAGAGGGCAATTGATAGGGAATAGAGGGAGTGAGTTATGGGGTGATACTACACATCCAGATGTGCAGAGGTCCATGAAGAAAGGATTATGGCCTAAACCCAGAGGGTAAAGGCGTGGCCTGCCATTTGGTATCAGGGCAGAAAACACACAATCTGAGGCTGTGGGCCTCGATGCTTAAAGGCATTGGAAAACAATGCAGACCAATGGAAGGTGTTGGGGGCTGGTCTTAGGTGAGAACAAAAGATTACCTGGACTAATCAGGTGTCCCAGGTGGTGTGTGACATCAGGATGGGCAAGGCCTAGATGTAGCTAATGAGCTTCCAGAGGGGGCAGAGTCTGGATTAACAACTGGAGCCAGGTGTGCTGGGGCTAGCTGAATGGATTTTATGACCACTGATGGTTCTGTCAAGGCAGTTGAATAGGATCCCAGATACAGACAAAAGAGGGAGATGGGTCCCTGATTAGTGTCAGGAAGGATCATTAATAATTTGAATGTTTGATTGGTATCTTGGTATCCTGAGGGATGGAGCAAGGAGAGACAAAGAACATAGACATGAGATGACACAAAAAGGGCTGGGTGAGGTTCTGGAGACAGAAGGACTATTTGCCAGATGGCCTCTGAATAGCCTTTAGAAATGTAGATACTTCACCTGATGGAATCCATTGTTATTCCATAAACATAATCTCTTCTGGGTGGAGGGGGGAGACTGGATGTTTGCTTTGAGGGTGCCTTTTGAAACCTGAATATGAAATCCCTGTTCCCAGAGCTATGGTTTGCTCTGTGTTCCAGAACAAGGAGTGTCTGCCTTGGCCTGAGTTTTGTGGGTCTCTGGTTCAAGTTAGAAGTGGGGTGCCCCTTGCTATTGGGGCTACCCAAGAGTAAAGACAGCCCCACTGGCAACAGTGATTAGTGTTATACTAGGATCTGGGAGAGCCAGGTTCAAATCCCCACATTGCTTCCTGGGTAGCGTTCCAGCTCTGGGCAAGGAAATACCTGGAGATTTTGGGGGGTGGAGCCTGAGGAGGGCGGGGTTTGTGGAGGGGAAGGACTTCAACGGGGTAAATGGCCATAGAGCCCACCTAGCCATTTTCTCCAGATGAACTGATCTCTGTCAGCTGGAGATCAGTTGAAATAGCAGGAGATCTCCAGACACCACCTGGAGATTGGCAGCCCTATTCCTGGGTAACTGGGCCAGTCCATCTCTTTCAGCCTCAACTACCTCACAGGCTTCCTTGAGGATCAAATGAGGAAGAGAAAACCATGGATACGTCTCAGAGTCTCTTGAAGTAATGGTGGGGTAAAAAATGCCTAAGACAGGGGGCTATTGCCCTACTTACTGGCTTCACAAAGGCAACTGTTTTGCCCCTGTGGGAAAAAAGTATGTTGGACTATGTAAAGCTGCCTTACCATCAGTCCATCTGGTTCTATATTATCAGCAGTGCTTGAGGGTGTGAGGCAGAGAAAAGTCCAGTACTTTATGTGCCAGGAATTGGATTTTAGGTCTCCTGAAAGAAAAACATGGGCTATGCTAGTGACCTACAGGACCTCCCTTGGGCTGATCCAACAGGAATTTCTTGGTCTCTTTTTTAGCTCCCATCACTGTGAGAGTTGGTGTAGTGCTGAGAAAATGAGCTTGTGTTTATTTTGTGACAATTTCAGCTGGCAGGCAAGTTTGTGGGTTAAAATTAGCAAGACTACACATTATTAGATGATTAAGTGCACTGGAAAGACACAGTTGTCATGTCTGAGCTATGAATTTTTGAAGGCCATGATTCTTGCCCTTTAAGGCCTTCCTGGGAAGGTAGACCTGGGTTCTGTGCTCTGACTCGTGGATCCAGCTCTAATCTTGGACTCCCTTTAATTTGCCAATCTGCTGTCTCCATGGATTTGTCAATCTGTGGAATTACAGGTTGCCAGGGGCCATTGACACAGTGGTTTTTGGACTTCATCATTGCAGGTGTCTGTTTCACATGGGGACCAAGAGGAATGGAGCCATAGCCTAGATTACAAGCACAGAAAGCACATAAACTATAGTATACTCCAACTGACTGCTTGTGGCATAGATTATTTTGGAAAAGCTAAATTGTACAGTTTTGTTTGCTTGTGTCTCTGCTGACATTGCATTGGTAATGTCAGATGCAATCTGTAGGATCTGTTCCGGACTGTGGACAAATTGGTCTATCTGAAGTGCTATCTTGCAGTGGGAAAGACATCACCTGCTTCCTGTGACACGTCTGCCATCTACTTTGTGGCCAGTGTTGCTCATATTTGGCATGGCTTTGGAGATGCTAGTTTAATTAGAGAATTAGACTCAGGCTGTCAGTTTTGTCCTGTGCTTAATGCTTGTGGCTGCCTAAATAACCCTGTTGCAGTATCTGAATGCAGTAGCAGAATATACAAGCTGCAGTTAACAAGGCATTTATCAGAGTGGTCAGTGATCCAAGTTGCTTCACATTGACATAATTCAAAGTGTTCATTTCCCAGGTCAAATGTTGATACAGATTTACTAGCCAGTTATAATCTTCTTTACAAATTTCCCTTTGCGGGAGGTCAGGTAATAGCGTGGAGCTCAACACTGGGCAGCTTTTAAATGCACCAGGATGGTCTTTGGATCCCTGCCATCTGACCTTGGCATGGCATTGAAACTGAGCTTCTGGCTTTGGTGGATGATCTCCACCTAGAGGCTGAGAGGGGAAACTGGACCCCATTGATCCTTTTAGGTCAACTTCTTTCCTTCAGTACTGTGCATCATGAGGCAGAGGAATCGTAAGAATTAACAGGCATAATGTTTGCAAAAACTGCATATGTTAATTGAAACCATTGGCTCAAGTAGTTCCTGTTATTCTTGGCAGGAAGGTCTCATGGCCTGTGATAAGAGGTTACTCATCATCTCCCAGAAACTTCAAATGTCAAGGTGCCCTCTTCTGTTCTTTAACCCTCATGTTCAGTGTGGCCATGGGTAAGATCAAACAGATGCTGACAGAGATTCTTGACAAATATGTTCCATAACTTGCTGTCATGCTACAGAAGTTTTGTTTTTCAAGTCAAGGTGCTATATTTGGTAGAGAGGTAGGCCGGTCAGCAGAATTTGTGTAACTGTATGACTTGTGGTTTCCTGTCTACAGTAAAGACTTCATTCCAACAGTTTTAAGCAGTAGTTCCATACTACAGAGTACAACTGACAACAAAGAAGATCTGGGTGCTTTGATGGGAACTGTACACTCAAGGAATTCTGGTGAGCTATTTCAAAACCCAGGTGAATAATTTCATAGAAATGGGAGGAGGGCACATCAGTCATTCTGCATTCTGAGACCAGATGTGTCACTTTTTCAGAAAGTCTTCCAGTTGCTCCAATTCACAGCGGTGCAACAAGAAGCAGCACAGCCCCAGGTGCCAAGGCAACATTACAGCACTACTCAATGTAATAATGTTGTTTACATTAAAAAAAATAATATATAGAACTATCCAAACAGAACATAAACTTATTTATTCATCACATTATTTTTCTTTGATCCACTTTAAAGGGGAAACCCCCAGGAGCCCAGAAGTCTTCCTCTGGAGCAGTGTTGTGTGAATGCTCCCATTTAAATAAGGGGCTTCCAGAATTCCGTGTGCAGAAACCCCCCCATGTGGAAGCAGCTAGGGTTGTGAAAACATGCCCACTTTGGAGACAGCATCCTATAGTCTTTGAGAATATGGCACAGTAAAGCTCTAAATACACTTAGCATTTGTTCCTTCCCTTTTAAAAATCCTGCAGAACACCCTTTTAATAGGGAATTAATCCCTTGCAAGCATTCCAAACAGAGCCTCTTTATTTACTTTTCTTTGAAATTTCATTTTGTGCTTCTCTGCGGTGCCAAGCAACTAGTAGCTGTCATGCTCAAAAGTTGGAGGTGTTTTTCAAAAATCACCATCATGAATTGTAGGACAATTCTTAGATTACAGTTGGCAGATTTAATCAGTGAATTAATCAATTAATTGGTTTAAACTCATATAATTAATTGACTAAGAGGTCTTTAATTGAGTGACAAAACTCCTATTGGTAACAGCATCAACAAAGTCTAATAATACTGCCACAACCAGCAATGTTTACGCAGCCAATTAAGACCATATCAGCACTTGCATTAACTTACCACTTTTACTTCTTTAGTTGTGCAAATGAGACACTAACCTTCTCATTCATTGTGTCCTCATGAAGCAGATGACAATATTAACAAGCAGTTTGGCCAACGATCTCTCTTAGATGGTGAATTGGTGATGGTATACGGTCAGTATTAGGATAGCATATCTTTTGAAATGTATGTTGTTCAGTGAGCTTTGTAATCAGATCTCCTAAATGTTACTGGAATGAAAATAAACAAGAGAAACTTGCAAGGTCTTCAGCAGTTCAAATAACACCAGTAACAGTGTCATCCTAAGCAGAATTATACCCTTCTAAGTCCACTTAAGTCATCTGCTTAGGATGGTACATAAGAATTCTACTAAAAGCCCATTTGGAATATAGATTAATATCAAATAATTAGGTATACTACCCACGCCCCTAAAATATGTTACTGGTTTTGCTGTTAACAAATCAAGGAATGAGATCTGAGTACATGAAAAGATGACCTTACAGCAATATCTCATTCTCAATTTTATTGGTTTTACTTTCAATGTGAATTAAGAAGTATGGATCAGATGAAAATAACAAGCATATCAAAACTGAGGTACAGCTCTCCTTGGTTCCAGTAAGAATAGCTCTTCATTCCTCTGTTTTAGTACATGAGATTCTGCAGCTACTAGTTTCTGTAGCGGGCAATAATGTACAACAATAGGTTAAATGAAACTCTGACAGTGATCCAAAACAAGCACACAACTGAACAACAATTTTAGTCAGTTATAGCACTAGGAACATATTTCCTTTTTGATTGATTTGAAAGAATGAGGCTGTATGCAAAATAACCACATACACACACCCCAAACTCTGAGATATATTATCTCTTGAACAACTAAATCCAAAGTCTCAATAGTTAACTGACAAGTGAACAGAAATTGAAACATTTGCCATGATATGAGCTGTATTAACTGGTGTATTTCATGCAAACTTATTAATACAGCACCACAGAGACCTCAGATTACCATGGCAAATATATGTATAAACTACAGCTGAGCTAGGTCTGTATAATCTGAACAAGTAGCTATATTTATGGAAAACAGAATACCAATGGACTAATATTGCATTATCTAAGAGACAGTTATTCAGAGCTAGTCAGATGTATCTGTTAATAGCTTCTTGTTATGTGTAGGTTAAATAACTGATAATCACCTAGCAAAAGCCACAGAAATAATTTATAGAGATACTTTAAATGAAAGATTTCAAAAGGTTATTGATGTTTCTTTTTCAACACAATTCTGAAACATTCCAACATGCTAACATCCAAAACAGATCTTACTCATTTCTGCAGTTATCTATAGCCATTAGCAACAAACTGTTGACCACAAGAGGGCGTTCAGGCCTCTGGCCTGTCTATGGGAAATAATAATACTGGCACAAATTAATCTGGCGTGCGTCACATAATTTTTTCTTCTTCTCTAGCCCAGATTATTAATGGCATCCTCTTGAGGGATAAGAGTACAACTTTTTATTCAAGGTTGTACAAAAATTGATACACCCCCCAGTCTGTTCCAGTGACTCTGTGCCCTTGCTGGGTTTTGCCAATTTTTGAATCAGCTTCTGCATTTTCCTTGGAACAGCTATTTGAGCCATTAGCAAGTGATAATGCTTTGAAAACTTTCCCCCACCAATTTCTGGACCAGAGCAAACCAAGCCATTCTTATTCTGTTCCGCTGGCAAACCTAGAGAGAAACCTGGAGGGAAATAGTGTCATTGTTCCACTGCATTTTCAACAATTTGCAATATCACTGGAAGGAAGACTGCTTTCAAAAATAAACAGGAGTCTTGTGGCCTTTTAAAGACTAACACATTTTAAAGCATAAATTCTTGTGGACTGGAGCACAGTTTGAGTTTTAGTCAGTCTACCAAAAATGCTCTGCAGTTCTCAGGAGAGACTGCTAGGCCCTAAATTAAGATGGTCATCAATGAGTGTTTATTTCTCTTGATATATCCTAAGTTTTCCGTGGAAATATTAAATATATCATAAAATAGTTGAAATAATATTCATTTCACATTTCAGCACATAAGTGTTGTTCCACAATGGTCTCACCACAATAAAAAGATTTCACAACTGCCTTTTCACATCCCCCTGACAGCCATAAAAGGCTCCTTCACTGCCTTTCAAAATATATATGCACAATAAGAAATAACCAGGAAGAAACTGTCAAACACCACGACAACCAACAAGTAATGTTGACAGACATGTAGTCAAAATTATCCCAGATGTGACATTGATCCCTCTCATTGACACAAAATACTTCCCAGTGCAGCAATCATGTCTATTCTGGGCAGACTGCAAAACACAGAGCTTCTGTACAGAATGGCCGAGATTCCATAGCTTAATGTGTTTTCCTGGCTCTCTTCAAGCATTATTATTTTCACTTTGAAAACAAAGAAAATATAATACGGCTTGGGTTAGAACAAGAATAGCCCTGCTGGAATCATTTAGTCAAACAATCTAGGAAGTGGGAACAGTGTTTGTTTGTAGATTTTTATTGAATTATTTTATCATTTTAAATGTTGTTTTTAATTGTTCAAATATTTTAATGTTTTTATGTGCACTGCCTTGGAAACCCTAATTGAGTGGAAAGGCAGCATAAAAATGTTTTAAATAAATAATAACTCCACAGCCAGTCACAGCCCTCCAAAACACTATGTAAACTCTAGTGAGGACACCCATAGCTCAGACTGGGTGCATGGCACAGGGTTATTTCTTTGTGGTCTCTAGGATTGCCAGCCTCCAGGTAGGGCATGGAGATCTCCTGGAATCACAACTGATCTCCAGACTACAAAGAGTAGTTCCCCTGGAGAAAATGGCTGCTGTGGAGGGTGGGCTCTATGACATCATAGCCTGCTGAAGTCCCTCCCCTCCCCCAAACTCCACCCTCTCCCCCCCAAATTTACAGCCTGGCATTGGCAGCTCTAATGGTCTCATGTTGAGCACACTTAGAACACTTACATGGGGGATGTTCATAATGAGAAATCCACAAAAAAGTGCACTTTGCACAACAAGGGGGCACTGAGCACAAGCAAGAGAGCGAATAAGCATTATTGTAGGGTATGTCTAACACTGCTCTGCTCAGAACCCTTACAGGTTACTCCACTGCAGGACATCAAGGGGGAGATGCTCTTGATGCTCTTTTCCCAGTAGGGGTTGCATGACAATATACTCCACACAGGTAAGCTCAGAAGGGAAGTTCCTCCCTCCAACTGTGACAACAGTTCCTGTTTCTCCCTGTCTACTATATGTCCTGTTTATGTACCTAGTCTGTGCATGTGCATTGTAAACAATCTGGGTGCAATCAAGTTTTCCTGCACAAATCCCTCTGAAATGGATGAAATCTGAGCAACTCCCAGTTCTTGTGCAAAAGGTACTGTCGGTACTGGTTCTGCTGAGGCTGACTACTCCTCAGATGAGGAAGAGGCAGGGAGCAATCTCCTCCTCTGGAGTCAGCCCAGAAGAAGAATCCTCAACAGCACCTGAGGAGGAAGAGTTCTCAGGAGCTGCCCAGGAGGTGCAGCCAGAAGGAGAGGCTGAGCCTGGCCCAGCACCCCCAGTTGCAGACACCTTGAGGGCTAGACTCCCCGCCTAGTTCTCCTGAGTGTCCCAGATGGAGGGCATGTCAGAGGTTAACTATACAGGAGCAAAGAATGAGTGCCAGACTGCAGCTCCTGCAAAGGCAATGGGAGGAGCTGTAAGCCTTTGCAGATTCAACTCCCAGGGAAGGGAGGACCTGCTCAAAAACACTCCCTGCACCTGCTTCAGCGTGGCAGCAACTTTGCATATTCAGACTTGCTTCAGTGTGTGTAGCAGCTGCTCCTTGTCCTTGAAACTAGACTCTGTTTGGTTAAATAATAATAATAACTTAATAAAATCAATGTATAATCTAATTCTTAAATTTGAAATGCAAGAGGAAGAAATGAAACCAGTTATGATAAAATGGATGAGAGATTTTGGATATAATGTAGATATAGATACGTGGTCAAAAATTTGGAAATCTGTGAAATATTTGAAGGTGGTAAGCTACAAAGAAAACATCGATAAACTCTTTTATCACTGGTACTGGTTTCCAGATAAATTGAATAAATGTTATAATAGTGTTTCTAAATCATGCTGGTTGTATGGTAACAATGTTGGAACTTTTTTCCATTTGTGGTGGTCGTGTAAAATTATACAAACATTTTGGTTGTTGGTGTGTAATATGATTAGGGGAATTATGGAGGCTGAAATAGTTCTGGACCCTGGGACCTTTTTGTTGAACATGCTACCGGAAGGCCTATCGAGACTGGAGCAAAGACTATTGGCATATATTTTGACTGCAGCTCGCATTTTATGGGCTAAACATTGGAAATCTTCTATGTTACCTGGGAAGGAACATATAGTTCATAAACTATTGGAGTGGGCAGAGATGGACAAATTGGGTTATTTAATGAATGTAGACAATAGATTTGATCCTAGCACTGTATGGTCCAATTTCTATCGATGGTTGGGATAATTTATGTTTGTGCTCTTTGACTATATGAGTAAAATAATTGTAAAAGAAAAAAAACTGAAAAAATCAAATGGACTATATAATAAAAAAAAAGAAAAGAAAGAAACTTGCAACCTTGAATTGACTTCCTGGCTATCCGACTTTTGGCTTTGTTATTTACCTTGACTACGGACTGTGTTTCCAGTTTCCAGTGTGTAGTCTCTGTGGTAACCAGCCAAGACAGCACAGGTACAGTGGATAGAACACCCTGCTGATATGTGGAATACTCAGATTAAAATGCACACACTTCTTTGAAACTCACTGAAAGGTCCTATGCACATATAAAAAATCTATGCACATATAAGGCCAGGCTTTGTGATCCTTGCAGAATGTCCGCCAAGCTCTGTGCACTGTGATTTGAACCCCTTCCATAAATTCTCTGTGTGTATCCCAAAAACTCAGGGTTAGGAAGGAGCCCATATTTCCCTCCCAATTGAAGTAACAGAGTTCTCCATCTTCCAAGTTATTTGCAAGAGAATTTGAAATTAAAAGGGGTTGGCCACCACTTTGTAGTGGACTTTAAAGTCTGAATCATGTCCAGGGACAGGTCATTGCCCCAAAGAGGCTGCATTTTTATTCCCCCATGCAGAGATGAGCTCCAACAACACCAGTGCACGCATATAGAAAGAGTCACCTGTATGCTTTAAAGCTGTGAGGTAGGTTTGTATCCCCTTGCTAGATCGTTCATTTTCCTTCAATGATTTCCCTTGGAAGACCACCGACAGCACAAATCACATTCTCCATCAACAAGTTGCCTCTCCTGTAAAAGAGCAACATGTAATTAGCCTTAAACTGTTTCTCAGGCTAATTAGGAACTGCTTTTGCTTTCACTGTGGGCCTGACTCCCCACTCACTTAATTGGCATAAATCAGGAAAGAATCATCTGGCATTACGGTGACAAGTAATCTAAATGAGTGAGGGCAGAATCAAGCCCTTCAACATCTATTGCTCTGCACTAATTTCTTCATTGCTCTTACATTATGGTTGTTGCAGTGATTTTTT